>OZ026528.1:52497978-53815019 GCA_964019695.1 Loripinus fragilis | reverse complement strand
CCTTACAAGTACCTTACTAATTATTTATAACCGTTGATCATGATTAGCAGATTTCAGAATCTCCGCTTTCAATGTTTATTGGTTAATATTGGAGATTTGGTGACAGTTAATTTCAGTTTTGAAATCCCTTTTGTTACTGCTATGTTAGTCTTTTTTAAATCTCGGTCAATGATTATTTTGTCTGATTAGTTTTTTCTCTTGACCATTGTACATAATAGATCCTGCGACAGCCTCATAATTAATTCATAGCAAAGTTTCTGTTCTACATGTTGTCTCAAAATTTATGAAAAGTGATACTCTAAAATTAAATGCATGACCCAGTTTGGAGATGGTCAGAAGTATGATTTACTGCAGGATAATTGCAGCAAGTAAGATGTCCCGTGTCATTGTACTTTATAAATATGGAATCCCAACATGCTTTGCAATACCCACTTGTATTTAGTGGAGTAATATAAATTATGTGTTTGTGTTCAACATCCCACCAACAGCTAATGTCATATGGAGATGGGGCCAGTCAGCTTAAAGTCTCATCAGACAGACTGATGAACCTGGAAAGCAAATCTGCCAACCCTGGTTTGCAAGGTCAGTGGTTTATCCGATACACCACAATGCCGCTCCTGTGGAGCAATGCAATTTCTCAAACAAAAAATAAGCAGACCATATGCTTTCCACCACAAGCAGTTATGTAAATCCAGAAGTATTTTCCTAAAATATTTAGACAGATAAGCCATATCATAATCAGAAAGTTTGTTAGGAGCAGTTTGGTCCAGGTCCTTTCACAGACCTCATAAGGCAGTCTTAGGGACTTGTTGAAAATTCAGGAAAAGTAAATTAAGGTTAAGCAGAGCCCAAGTTGGAGACATATTTTCAACTGATGGGAGACGTTAAATTAATGCATAGTACATAAATCTAAATTTGTGGGACATATGCAAATATGGGTCCGATCAGGGTCTCCGCTGTTTGCATTAGGATTTGAATCAAAATGAAAAATACCACCCAACAACCCTTAAAATGAAAATGGATAGGTCCAACTGATTAGAGTGGGAAATTCCATTTAGCTGAAATGGGTAAAGGAGTCAGAATGTTTAGGTTACTTTATTTTGCTGAATATTTTTCTGATGAAGATGGCAAAAAGAGAAGTTCCTGATCAAAATGATCTTGAAGCATTCTGATCTGGATTTATATTGTTTGTGCAGGCTTTTCTTTTTGAGTATTTTTTGAATTAAAATAATTTCACCTACATAATCAGTGACCTTTGTTGTGTCACATGCCTTTTAAAACAATCCTTTAACTGATTTTATATTGATTGATAGTTTTACTATAGGTCTCTAATTACTCCAAATGGGGTCTTAAATTACTCCAAATGTGTCTTTAATCACTCCAATGGTGTCTTTAATTACTCCAAAAGATGTCTTTGATTACTCCAAAGGTGTCTATAATTACTCGAAATGGTGTCTCTTATTACTTCAAATAATATCTCAGATTATTCCAGAGTTCTGCAATAGTTCCATTTAATTCAGATACTTTCAACGCCACAACAAGTACAGGTAACATAAGTTTTTAGTCAGTACAGCTTTACAATCAGTCTGTACGTCATACTTATCATGGAGGGTCACTTGAAAACTTTTGTTGCTTCAGTCAAACACAGTAGTGAAATTTCAGTCATTTTCAAAGCAACTCTTGAACATATTTCTTCTTTATGCTTTCCACTTGAACTTCGAAAACTTTCATTCAAATGTTTATTCCATTCATTGTATTCATGGGGATTACGTTCTCTTCACTTTTCTTCACGTCGAAATCTCCTGTAATTAAAAAGAATGGTAGTGTAAATAAGAGAAAAGCTCGGTAATTGAAGAAAAATTCTGTAATGAAAAGAAACCTACGATTTAACAAAATCACAAATATGAAAAAAAGATTTACTTAAAAATTAATCCCGTAAAATAGTCACATGTATTTGACAATCAACAACCTTTTATTATAAGATTTTTACTTTGCAGGGTTGGGAATTTAATTTTACTGGCAGCAATCCAGAGGCATTTTAACAATGGTTTAACTACATGTAAAAAAGTTTTACGGCATATACTGACAATTAAGTGGCTAATCAGTCTGCACATTGTGCAGACTGATCAGGCCCTTAATTGTCAGCATATTCTGTGAAATACAGTTCATAAGAATGTAAGAAGATATGATTCTGATATGCTGGTTTTGTGACGGTGCATTTTTTGTCGCTGTGGAATAAGACCCTTTATAACATGATAGGCATGCAAATAAAGGACATGTTAAATAACAACATGATGTATTGGAAAGTCTACATGACAAAACGGAGAAAATGACTTGGTATTCATGCTTTCTTTTGACTCTATGCAGTCTAGGCAATTTTCTTGATTTTTTTTTACGTCTGCTATGTTTTTTTTTTCCAGAATCAACTCAACATGTTCGAAATTTCTTAATGAAACTATCAGAGTGTTAAACAGTTTGGATACAAATAAGACCTGACATTCTGATCTAAGTCCTAACTATTTGCAAAGATCAGCAGTAGACAGCAAAATTTGCCGCAGACAGACAGAGAGTTAAAAGAATGAAAATATTATTCAAAAGGCTTTTTAGTCATGAAATACAGGTTTGGTAAAAAAATTAATGGTCATTTTTACATGAGGACATTATATAAGTTACAATTACCATAGTAGGTCTCCTGACTTAAAGCTGCATACTCTGTAACTATGAACATTTTTCGAAAAATTTTATTTTCTTTATAAATCATTTGTAAAAGTAGAATTAAGCTATGTTTTCACAATAAAAATGTTCAGTACAGCTGAAAACTGCATGGAAAAGTGAATTATCTTATCAAATAGGTGTATTTTTCTCTTGTTGGTAATTATTTGCATCCCTCCAATAATTCTAGACCGTTGAATTTTAACATAAATGCAGTTGTTTTGATAGTGATAACTTGTTAAGATTTACGAAAATGGTAAAATGTTTACCTGAATTTGAGTATTTTTACCGTGTTCTTGAAAAATAAAAACATTATTTTTGAAATTAAAAGATCAAAAGTTACAGACTATGCCGCTTTAACCTTTTACTCCATAATAATGCCTTGAGAAGCCTTTGAAATACAACATATTTTAAAATATTATGGAAAATGGAGCATTTGCTCAAAAGGAGCAAATGCTCCATTTTCCATAATATTTTCAAAGGCATTCAAAACTTTTTTTTTCATTGTTATCTATAAATAGAAAATGTCATGATCTAAAAATAGGTTATGACTACCTATCCTGTAATACGAGGATGAAAACTGATCAAATTGAAACATGGAGCGCAGTGGTGCATTTGGTAGGGTATTAGAGGTTGCTAGTTCCATTGAATATCCAAAAGAAATGTGCCGCTTCATCAGGGTCCACACTGTAAGCTAAGACAAAACCAACTTACTTTTTTTTAACATCTACATTGTATTTCTTAAATTTGTATTTAAAGTTTATTTTCTTTTTTAACTCTTCACCTGCTAGTGTCCTCTGCTGATATTGCAAACAATTTGGACCCAGATGATGAGATTACAAACCGGATACGGGGTCAAACGAAAAAGTTCTTAACAATTGATGAACGTGGATCAAAAGTCGCTAAAAACAGTATTTTCAATTGCCATTTGTCACCAGTCAGGCAAAAAAGGGCAAGCAGTTTTAACTCTTTTTTTATCTACATTCGTCCCTTAGAAGTTACACGGATGAGAAAGTTCAGGATTGATCAGGATTTCCTGATTGAGCACTGGCATATGATTTATACAATGTCAGTTTTTTTGCTGAAATTTATGTTTGAATGAAGTTAATACTCACTTTTAGATATAAAATAAGCATAAACTGACTGGTTTCTATTGATATTTTGTTATTTTAAGCCTTTAATAAGTGATTTAGAAATCTCTTTTTCTCCATTTTGGAGTCATCCGACATATTTTCCTGATTGAGAATGGCTGACTGTTCTCATCCCTGTAGTTAGTAGTAACAAAAATTCTGACCTGATCCTTATCAAATCTGTTTGACACTATAATGTTGATTCGGAAATTGTTTTTGAAAACATTAATTTTGAAACAAACAACACCAAAAAAAAGGCAGACAAGAACAAAATCATAATAAATTTCCCAGCACGCAAAGAGTAAGCAATGCTTTAAAATTACCTGATGACTTTTAAAAATTTCCTTTGATATCATTACTTCACACAGTTTTTTTATATATTTTTTTTTATTTCTCCATATTCATCAAACATTTGTATTTGCTCCAGAGAATTGTTCTTTTGTTGCTGTTTTTTTTTTTTTAAAAAAAAAAAAAGATCCTTCCAACAGATGCGCCAAACTAGTACTGATTTACCATATGACTGTCAAAATTTCCTTTAAATTGATTTGAATAGCTCAACTCTTTGCATACTGGGTAATTTTGCATGTTGTTTTGTCATCTGCCGAACTTTTTCAAAATCAAAATTTTTCGAAAAATTCTTTCAGGAATACCTTAAGAGTGTAAAACAGTTTGGATCCAGATCAGGCGCGACATTTTGTCGGGCCTGATCTGGGTCCAAACTGTTTGCAAAGGTTATCAGCAGACCGCACTGGCCGGTAAGGCGTTAAAATACACCTGTCATCACCATTCTAGATTCCGTCCCTAGAGATAAGATTTTCAGATACCTCTTCAAAACTTGTTCAATATTGGCCTCGTCGCGAGAAAGCCTGATTTTGTTGCGTGCGAACAACAAAGGCGCAGACCAGCCTGAGCATCCGCCAGGCCTGATCAGCGCCTTTGTTAATCGCTTTCTGGGTAGCCTAATAGTTTAACTTGCTTCATGCTAAAATTCAATATTCTAGCCAGTCTCTGTAGCTGAGCAGGCTGGTTTTAGCCTAGCCTCGCCGGAAACCCCGAAGACAGGTTTTCTCGCTTCGAGACCTATATTATCTGTCATTTGCTTGATGCTATCAATATGTTTACACCGGACTCAAGGGAAGAGGACATATTTCTGACTGATTTCTCATATTTCTCTAGCAAAATATGTGTTGTTGGTGCTCAAAAGAACCATCTCACTGAGATGGTTCTTTTGAGTACCCACAACACATGTTATGGTTAAGAGATTAAAAAGCAATTGCATATTTTGCACCCATAGTTTTGACTTAACTGAAGCTTTTTGTGTGTTTCTTTATTTTTTCCATGTCCTAAATACATTTATTATCATTTAGTCATGCAAGATATATTTTTATCTAATTGTCAATTAGCACTTTGTTAGTCAATTCAATTCCAAATTTCAATACACCAAATTCTTTTCCAAATTTCAATAAAGTCCATTCCTTTTAAACTCATTCAGTTTGAAATGTGACAAATGACCTAAGTAAACTTCAGTCAATCAAAAGACAGACAATTTTAAATCATGCCTTGATATTTTTTGACTTGATGTTATTTAGATAGATGAAAAAATACAGGTTCCTTATAAGAGCACACTGCAGTTATTTTCACATTTTCCATTCTCTATAATTTCTCAATAAATCCTTTTATTATTTGAAGTCCATTTACTCTTCTATGAAATTCTCTTACTCAATGAGTTCTATAGTTCTTATATAACTCTTACTAATCCTAAGATTCCTATAACTCTTATGTATCTCAATATCTCTTATGTATCTCTATAACATGTATCCTGCAACTCTTATGTATCCTATAACTCTTTATGAATCCTATAACTCTTACATATCCTACAACTCTTATGTATCTCTATAACTTATGTATCTCTATAACATGTATCCTATAACTCTTATGTATCCTATAACTCTTTATGAATCCTATAACTCTTACATATCCTACAACTCTTATGTATCTCTATAACATGTATCCTGCAACTCTTATGTATCCTATAACTCTTATGTATCCTATAACTCTTTATGAATCCTATAACTCTTACATATCCTACAACTCTTATGTATCTCTATAACTTATGTATCTCTATAACATGTATCCTGCAACTCTTATGTATCCTATAACTCTTTATGAATCCTATAACTCTTACATATCCTACAACTCTTATGTATCTCTAAAACATGTATCCTGTAACTCTTATGTATCCTATAACTCTTCATGAATCCTATAACTCTTACTTATCCTATAACTCTTATTAATCTTATAACTCTTACATATCCTATAACTCTTACTTATCTGATAACTCTTACATATTCTATAACTCTTACTTATCCTATAACTCTTACATACCCTATAACTCTTACATAGCTTATAACTCTTACATATCCTGTAACTCTTACATATTCTATAACTCTTACTTATCCTATAACTCTTACATACCCTATAACTCTTACATAGCTTATAACTCTTACATATCCTGTAACTCTTACATATTCTATAACTCTTACATATCCTATAGCGCTTACTTATCCTATAACTCTTACATATCTTTAACTCTTACATATCCTATAACTCATACTTATCTTATAAGTTGTATATGTAACCTCTAACTTTTATGTATCCTAACTTTAGAACCTGTCTGCCACAATTTATTTGGTCCAATGGTTGATTGTGCTTATAAATACAATAAACTTGTACATCTTTAGAATTTCGCCGCTTATAGCGGGAAGATCGATCATAGAAGTTTTATCGGAGCGTTTTGTTGAAGTGGATACCAGGGATTTGGGGTGTGATTCCTGGCTTCACCAGTCTGTCAGATCCATATGAATCAATATAAATCATAAGATGTAATGACTTAATCATCAAACATAAAAGTACTGTTGTGCGCTTATAGGAGTATGTGCACTTATTAGGTTGAATATGGGCCTTGACACGAGAAAACCTGTCTTCAGGGTTTCTGATAAAGTGAGATTCAACCCAACCTGCTCAGCTACAAAGACTAGACAGAAAATTGAGATTTTGTATGCAGAAAGTTTATATATGTTACTTTCAAAAAAGTGAATAACAAAGGCGCTGATCAGTCTGTGCAAATGCGCAGGCTGGTCTGCGTCTTTGTTGTTCGCAAACTCCCGAAGACAGGTTTTCTCGCCTTGAGGGAGGCCTATATATATTAGTTGAATACAGTACAATGGCGTATTCTAAAGATGTGCCCTTATGGTCGTCTAACTCATCAATTTGGTTTAATGTTTCCTCAATACTTAGACTACCAATAATGAATTGTCAGCGACTCTATTGTTCTCAAGTGCACAATTGAACCATTTAATGGGAAAATGTGCTTCTATGTAGTTATAAATCATTATATATCATTACTTTGCTTCATATCTTATTTCTGATATATTTTGTTTACAATCAAAAGAGCATCAGGGAAAAAATCTCAGCACAAATCATGTGACCCCACTTTCTGCCATTCGATTGTTGAAATTATACACTACTGTCATCAAAATGGCGACCAAGGTAATTAGCCCGACCGTGGGCCTGCCTGCCTGGAACTGTTTATTATGTCTCCCCCTTGGAAGGGTCAGGAGACATTGTTTCTCCCCTTGCATCCATCTGTCTGTCCGTACGTCCATCCGTACAAAATTGTGTCCGCTCTATAACTTGATACCGTTAGAGATATTTCAACGAAATTTCATACATTTGTAAAGCACATTTAGACGACGTGTCATGCACAAGAACCATAACTGCTTTGAATATTTTGGAGTTATTGCCCTTTGATCATTTGCACCTCTCTATAACTTGATAAGTTCAACAAAACTTTGTACATTTGTAAAGCACATTCAGACGACATGTCATGCACAAGAACCTTAACTCTGCTTTATATATTTTTGGAGTTATTTCTCTTTGATCATTTGCAATGCTATTTCTCGTCCACTCTATAACTTGATAACTGTCAGAGATATTTCAACTAAACTTTACACATTTGTAAAGCACATTCAGATGACATGTCATTCACAAGAACCATAACTCTTGCATGTAAATTTTCAAATTATTCCACTTGTAACATAACTAAATGCAATTTTGTGATTTTTTTTATTCCTAAAAGGGGGAGACATCTGTTTTTTCATAGAAAAACAATTCTAGTTGAAACTGCTAATCCATCAAAAATTTACAGCTTGGTGTTTGTATGGTTAAATTAATGCATTCTCCTGACCTTATATCTAGGTGAGATACCCAGGCCCTGAAGGCCCTTTTGTTTAATTTGTTACTAATTAAGCTAGAGTTTTTTTCATGGAAAATGATAGGATTTTTCGCCAGATCAATTTAATGATTAAAAAAAAAAAGAAAACAAAAAAAACAGTTAGTTTCATATCTTCATGAATGCATACTGTAGTGACAGGATCTCAATATATACAAGAGGTCAGAAAAATTGATTTGGAAAAAATAACACAATGACTTACAATTATGGTACTTCGATCATATCCGCAAAAATATGCACTCGCTACTGCCAGTTATATATATAAAGTCGCTGTAGTGGGATCCCCTGCACTTGGCATATAGAGTAGGAATTGGTATGCCACTTATATTGTATCTGAAGATTAATACTCAACTTGTGACCATATCAATCTATCAACATTTTGACACCTTTGGACCTTTTGTAACTTTTAAATGGTTCAATTTCGCAGGATTCCCACATGCTTTCAAGTGATACACTCTTGAAATCAATTAAAATTTGGTAAACTCACACCCCCTAGATAAGGCAGCTATCGGGAATTTAATTTTCTTATTTTTTCAAGAAAACATATGTTGTGGGTACTCATTGGAACTGTCTCATAGAGACGGTTCCAATGAGCACCACAACATATGTTTTCATGAAGGAATAAGAAAAAAAATCGACATTTTTCCGTCAAATAAAGTGGCCTTTCTAGAACTCTGGCTGGAATAAACTTCCCTCTTGAACTTTTGCCTTAAACTTTTAGTTTCTTTTTCGACAATGAGGGGTATGATGTGACATAACTTTATCTTACATTTCAATAATAAGTGCAAATATTTACAGAAATAATCTTTAATAAGCTCCTAGTTGTGTTAAAATTAAGCTTTATAAGGCTTTTGTCATTTTATAGGGTTTCATATTTACCTCTTACCTGCCGAGCAAGATAATCTGCCCCCCACAAGTACCGGTAATACTCTTTCATATTTTATATGCTTAATTTTCATTGTAAGGTAATATATTACTCTCATATTTTATATGCTTTTCATTCTAATACCTTATACGACCAAATACATGTAATTTCATTGTGTGCATTAACTTGTTAAAATTCTGTGACCTTTTTATCCCCCGACCCGAAAAGGATCGGGGGATATAGCGATCAGCCTGGCGTCCGTCCGTCTGTCCGTCTGTCCGTCCGTCTGTCCGTCCGTAGACAAAAGCTTGTGCGCTCAATAACTTTTATACCCTTTGAGATATTTTGATAATATTTGGTAGGCATGTATATCGGGTCAAGACGGTGTGTCGCGTGCAAAAATGGTTGCTCTCCCTTGCTGGCCTTTTGAGTTATCTCTCTTGAATGAACTTTATAAGGGGAAGCTTGTGCGCTCAATAACTTTTATACCCTTTGAGATATTTTGATAATATTTGGTAGGCATGTATATCGGGTCAAGACGGTGTGTCGCGTGCAAGAATGGTTGCTCTCCCTTGCTGGCCTTTTGAGTTATCTCTCTTGAATGAACTTTATAAGGGGAAGCTTGTGCGCTCAATAACTTTCATACCCTTTGAGATATTTTGATAATATTTGGTAGGCATGTATATCGGGTCAAGACGGTGTGTCGCGTGCAAGAATGGTTACTCTCCTTTAATGGACTTTTGAGCTATCTCCCTTGAGTGAAATTTAAATTTTATAGGGGGAAGCATGTGCACTTTATAACTTTAATACCCTTTGAGATATTTTGATAATATTTGGCATGCTTGTATATCAGGTGAAGACGGTGTGTTGCGTGCAAGAATGGTTGCTCTCCTTTAATGTTTTTTGAGTTATCTCCCTTGAATGAACTTTATAGGGGGAAGCTTGTGCGCTCAATAACTTTAATATCCTTTGAGATATTTTGATAATATATGGTATATATGTATAATAGGTCAAGGGGGTGTCTTGCATTCAAGAATTGTTGTTCTCCCTTGCTGGACTTATAAGTTATCTCCCTTGAATGAACTTTATAGGAGGAAGCTTGTGAATTTAAAGGTAAAAATGAAGTCTCTACAGTCAGCCTTCCACTTTTGTTCGCAGTGACACTCAGTATTATCACATCAAATATATATACTAGGTTGGCTGCTTGTAACTGCATATCAATTACTTTTTGGTCGGGGGATTTGCCATCTCCTCTGATGGCTATTTTTTCAAATGGTGTAGATCAAGATCAGCTGGGTTCTAATGGAGCCAGCTGATCAGGATCTACACTTTTTTTCATCCTATTGAAATAATGAAATTGCTCTGCTGGAATGACTCTGGTAAGCAGCGCTGATAACCTTTGCAAACAGTTAGGACCAAGATCAGGACCGACAGAATGTCTGGGTCCTGTTCTGAATCAAACCCTTTGACACTGATAGTGTTTCCGAAAGAATTTTTTGAAAAAGTTAATTTTAAAAAAAGTCAGTCGACGTCAACTTCAGCATGAAACATTGCCCAGCATGTAAAAAGTTAAGATACTGGGCCCTGTAGCGCAGTCGGTAGTGAGTCCAACTGCACATCAAGGGGTTGCAAGTTCGATCCCGGCTTGGTCCCATACTTTTGTGGATATTGATCATGAAATAATTTCTACGATCATTCTCCTCTTTCAGCTGATCCAAGAAGGGAAGTTGTTAGTTACAAGCGAAAGTATGGTTAACCACTTAATCAAGCTTGCCCAGGAAAAAGTGTGGTTAGCGTGAACTGACCATCTCGACATAACCATAGCTATTGACTGGGATGTAAAACCTCAAATAAACAAAGAGCTTTGGTGTGTACTTATACAAACATATGCACTTATTAGGTCAAATACAGTTTATACTGGTACTTTAACTGAAAGCAACAGTATAGGTCCCCATTAGCTGAACTTAAGGCAAACATAGAGGAGTGGGATCTGCATTGTTTGCAAATACAAAATATATAAGACCTTATTATTAGCTCACAAAGGATTAAGATATCCACCCCCTCAAAAGTTTAAATGACCCAGCACATAAGCCTTATGCAGTTGATCGGGCTTGGTATTATTAGCAAAGCCAAAATAGGTATTACCTATGTTCGACAAAGGATTAAAAAATCCACCCTCTAAAACTTTAAATGACCCAGCCAATTAGAAAATCCACCCAACATTAAATCGTGGAAACCTGAACACATGTGCTTTGGCAAACAGTGAAAACCCAGATGAAATGCCACAGAATGTGGCATTTCATCAGGGTCTATACTGTTTGGCATTTGCTAATTAAGATATATAAAAAAAAAAAGCCACATTCGACCTGTGACCCCATCCTGATTTAAAAAGGGTTAATTTTTATTGGCAGACAAAAAGATGAAGTGGCCGATCAATCAGCATTTAAATGTTTTAGATTAAATAAAATTATCCAACCTGATTTATTTTTAAGATTACAAATTACCTAATATCCTGTTAGTTGATATTATAAGGCTTTGAGCAAACACAGTGAAGCTTCTTATTTATTAATTTCATGTCCAAAGTATGAAATGGATAGCTTTAAAAATCAGCATTTATATAAAGTTTGAAATTGGGAATACCCCATCTCCTTTTTCATCTAAAAATAAAAGTGTTGAAAAGATATATGCAAAAGATAAATGAACTACGTTCATGGTAGACTGGTTGTATTCTGGGAAATTTTGCATGTTTATCGTCTGCTGATTTTTTTAGAATTAACTTTTTCAAATATTTATTTCAGGAATACCATCAGAGTGTGCAAACAGTTTGGATCTAGATCAGGCACCAAGTTCTCCACAAAGAATACCAGCATGTGCAGGTAACCATGCAACAGACTAGAAGTCTTAGTTTTTAGTTGGACCACTACGTTTCGTGCGAGCAGTGAACTGAGTGAAGGCCCAGGCAAGCCCAGGCCTTTCTGAGATGAGTAACCAGCATCTTATGAACTGGCAGAAGATTTGGATTTGAAAATTGAGCTTTTTGCAACCATTTGGGAGGTGGCTTATATGACTGCCTTTAATATGGAGCCTATAGCCCTTAATGCACCAATCACAACAAAAGTTGTCTTTTATCATCTGCTAAAATGTTTAAGATGCCTCTGTGGCAAACAGTGTGGACCCAGATCTGACTGCTCCAAAGGAGCAGTCTGTTAAGGGTCCACACTGTTTGCTTCTATACTTAATTTGTCAGTAAAGTCAGGCAATTATTTGCAGCAGACAACTTCAGCAGACGACATTTTCAGATGCATTTTTTCTTGGCGCTTTTAGGGTTAATATGGTATTTTTACTTTTTTACTCTTTTAGATATTAGCCTACAATAAAATTTAAAGGAGTCTGGTTCTACAGGCTCAGGCATCTTGATAAGCTTCGGTATTTAATTTTCATCTTTATCAACCAAAACATTTGTTTGATTTGATTCTTTACGTCCCATGAACAATCTTTCAGTTATGTAGGGACGGGTCTTCCTGGGTTGATCCAGTACTAACCTAGGATTAATGTGTCTTGCTCAAGGACACAACGTAGTGACGCCGGTGAGGTTCGAACCTACGGCCCCTCAGTCACCAGTCAAGCACTCTACCACTGAGCCATTGCGCTTCCATCAATCAAAACATATGTTGTGGGTACTCAATGAGACAGTTCTTTTGAGCACCTACAACATATGTTAAAATTGATGGTTAAGATAATATTTATAATTTTATGTCTTTTATCAAAACACTTAATCCTGTGCTCCCAGGAAGACTGGAAATCATCCAGACATGACATGAAAAATTGTTGACTGGGATGTAATGCATCAACACACAAGCAAATCCAGCATGCAAAAAGTATAGAGATTAAAATATATCCTTGTCATCTACTGCGCCTTAGCAACAACTTTCATTAATCTTTAAGCTTGAGCAGTTTCTGGGAAAACCTTTGGATTTAAATTTAACATTATCACATAAGTGGCTATTACAGGTATGCTATGAGCCATGACATGAGATTTCCAACAATTTGACATTTTGACATGTGTAGACTCGGACGAGTCTCTGCAGCCTCCTTTTAGGCTTAGAAACTCCAAATGGCGTTCAGTCAGTAGCTTAACAATCATAGAATACTGAAGCAACTAGCAAAGGCTCTGATCAGACTGCGCATATGCCCAGGCTGATCTGAGGATTTGCTGGTCGCACATAACACATTGTTGGAAATTTCATGCACTGGCTCCTATTATACTAGGTACCTGATAGGAAAAGTACGGACTGATTAATTTTTTAGCCAACACACAAGAAACCCAATCTTTGGGTTTGTGACAAGCTCAGCTACATGTAGCAGAGACATTTGAGAATTTTGAACACTTGGATGCAGCAAATACATCTGTAATTACAGCACTATTTAGGCAGTGAACAACACTTGTGTCGACCAGACTGTTTTGATGCGCAGGCTGATCTGCACCTTTCTTGTTCACATATATGATATAAACAGTTTTCCCAAGATTTAATTATTTACCATGCCCTTGAAAGGTCTAAATTCTTTTTGGATAATTCCTGAAATAAATTTAAAGAGTGATTACCTTGAAGAGAAAAATAAGCCTTAACACGAGAGAGTCATAGGTATAAATGAACAGACAATTGTTGCTAAGTGGTGAAACACATCTTTAAGCTCAAGTAGTTTGATATTACCATGTGTGAAACAGTTATTTGAATTCATCACTTGTTTAGGATGAATTTAAATAAATGTTTCACACAAAACTGCTTCCTAGAAATGTAAGAAACCAAACAAGTGCTTGCCA
The DNA here is from genome assembly GCA_964019695.1 of Loripinus fragilis. Taxonomy (NCBI): domain Eukaryota; kingdom Metazoa; phylum Mollusca; class Bivalvia; order Lucinida; family Lucinidae; genus Loripinus; species Loripinus fragilis. The sequence goes on along the minus strand of OZ026528.1, from coordinate 53,801,199 downwards.
AATTGTGAAACCAAACAGCTGCTTATGTGGTGAAACCAAACAAATTCATGTACCTGGACAAATGATGAAATCAAACACCTACCTGGCCAAGTGATGAATCCAAACAAATGCATAGTCAAGTGGTAAAACCAAATAAATGCTTGGTCAATTGCTAAAACCAAACATCTACCTTAACTTGGCAAGTCATGTCCAAACAAGTAGCTGGCCAAGTGGTCAATCTAAACACACCTTGGCAAGTGCTGTAACCAAACAACTTCCTTGACAAGTGGTCAATCCAAACATACCTTGGCAAGTGCTGTAACCAAACAACTACCTTTGCAAGCGGTGAATCCAAACATACCTTGGCAAGTGCTGTAACCAAACAACTAACTTGGCAAGTGGTCAATCTAAACATTAAGTGGTGAATCCAAGCATACCTTGCAAAGTACTGTAACCAAATAACTACCTTGGCAAGTGGTGAATCCAAACATACCTTGCTAAGTGCTGTAACCAAACAACTACCTTGGCAAGTGGTGAATCCAAACAAATACCTTGCCAAGTACTGTAACCAAACAACTACCTTGGCAAGTGGTCAATCCAAACAAATACCTTGCCAAGTGTTGTAACCAAACAACTACTTTAGCAAGTGGTGAATCCAAACAAATACCTTGCCAAGTACTGTAACCAAACAACTACCTTGGCAAGTGGTAAATCCAAACATACCTTGCCAAGTGCTGTAACCAAATAACTAAGCCCAGTCGCAGCCACCAAGGCAGGGGCCTTATCCAAACAAATACCTTGCCAAGTGCTGTAACCAAACAACTACCTTGACAAGTGATGAATCCAAACAAATACCTGAAGTGCTGTTACCAAACAACTAACTTGGCAAGTGATGAATCCAAACAAATACCTTGCCAAGTGCTATAACCAAACAACTACCTTGGCAAGTGGTGAATCCAATCATACCTTAACAAGTACTGTAACCAAACAACTACCTTAGCAAGTGGTGAATCCAAACAAATATCTTGCCAAGTGCTGTAACCAAACAACTACCTTGGCAAGTGGTGAATCTAAACAAATACCTTGCCAAGTGCTGTAACCAAACAACTACCTTAGCAAGTAGGTGAATCAAAAAAAATACCTTGCCAAGTGCTGTAAGGAAACAACTGCCTTGGCAAGTGGTGAATCCAAACAAATACCTGGCAAAGGGCAGTAACCAAACAACTACCTTGGCAAGTGGTGAAACCAAACATACCTTGCCAAGTGCTGTAACCAAACAAATACATAGGCAAGGGGTGAAACCAAACTTACCTTGCCAAGTGATGTATCCAAACAACTACTTTGGCAAGTGGTTATAGCCAAATACTGTAACCAAACATCTTCCTTGGTATGTGGGGAATCAGAACAAATACCTGACTAAGGGCAGTAACCAAACAACTACCTTGGCAAGTGGTGAAACCAAACATACCTTGCCAAGTGCTGTAACCAAACAACTACCTAGGCAAGCTGTGAAACCAAACATACCTTGGCAAGTGCTGTAACCAAACAACTACCTTTGCAAGCGGTGAATCCAAACATACCTTGGCAAGTGCTGTAACCAAACAACTAACTTGGCAAGTGGTCAATCTAAACATTAAGTGGTGAATCCAAGCATACCTTGCCAAGTACTGTAACCAAATAACTACCTTGGCAAGTGGTGAATCCAAACATACCTTGCTAAGTGCTGTAACCAAACAACTACCTTGGCAAGTGGTGAATCCAAACAAATATCTTGCCAAGTACTGTAACCAAACAACTACCTTGGCAAGTGGTCAATCCAAACAAATACCTTGCCAAGTGTTGTAACCAAACAACTACCTTAGCAAGTGGTGAATCCAAACAAATACCTTGCCAAGTACTGTAACCAAACAACTACCTTGGCAAGTGGTAAATCCAAACATACCTTGCCAAGTGCTGTAACCAAATAACTAAGCCCAGTCGCAGCCACCAAGGCAGGGGCCTTATCCAAACAAATACCTTGCCAAGTGCTGTAACCAAACAACTACCTTGACAAGTGATGAATCCAAACAAATACCTGAAGTGCTCTAACCAAACTAACTTGGCAAGTGATGAATCCAAACAAATACCTTGCCAAGTGCTATAACCAAACAACTACCTTGGCAAGTGGTGAATCCAATCATACCTTAACAAGTACTGTAACCAAACAACTACCTTAGCAAGTGGTGAATCCAAACAAATATCTTGCCAAGTGCTGTAACCAAACAACTACCTTGGCAAGTGGTGAATCTAAACAAATACCTTACCAAGTGCTGTAACCAAACAACTACCTTAGCAAGTAGGTGAATCAAAAAAAATACCTTGCCAAGTGCTGTAACGAAACAACTGCCTTGGCAAGTGGTGAAACCAAACATACCTTGCCAAGTGCTGTAACCAAACAAATACATAGGCAAGGGGTGAAACCAAACATACCTTGCCAAGTGATGTATCCAAACAACTACTTTGGCAAGTGGTGATAGCCAAATACTGTAACCAAACAACTTCCTTGGCATGTGGGGAATCAGAACAAATACCTGACCAAGGGCAGTAACCAAACAACTACCTTGGCAAGTGGTGAAACCAAACATACCTTGCCAAGTGCTGTAACCAAACAACTACCTAGGCAAGTGGTGAAACCAAATATACCTTGCCAAGTGCTGTAACCAAACAACTACCTAGGCAAGTGGTGAAACCAAACATACCTTGCCAAGTGCTGTAACCAAACAAATACATAGGCAAGGGTGAAACCAAACATACCTTGCCAAGTGATGTATCCAAACAACTACTTTGGCAAGTGGTGATAGCCATATGCTGTAACCAAACACCTTCCTTGGCATGAGTGGAATCAGAACAAATATCTGACCAAGGGCAGTAACCAAACAACTACCTTGGCAAGTGGTGAAACCAAACATACCATGCTAAGTGCTGTAACTAAACAACTACTTTGGCAAGTGGTGAATCCAAACAAATACCTTGCCAAGTACTGTAACCAAACAACTACCTTGGCAAGTGGTCAATCCAAACAAATACCTTGCCAAGTGTTGTAACCAAACAACTACTTTAGCAAGTGGTCAATCCAAACATACCTTGCCAAGTACTGTAGCCAAACAACTACCTTGGCAAGTGGTGAATCCAAACAAATACCTTGCCAAGTGCTGTAATCAAACAACTACCTTGGCAAGTGGGCAATCAAAAGATACCTTGCCAAGTGTTGTAACCAAACAACTATCTTGGCAAGTGGTGAATCCAAACAAATACCTTGGCAAGTACTGTAGCCAAACAACTACCTTGGCTCAGTGGTAGAGCGCTTGACGCGAGACAGAAGGGCTGCAGGTTCGAGCCTCACCGGCGTTACTATGTTGTGTCCTTGAGCAAGAACATTAATCCTAGCTAAGTTATGGTTCAACCAAGGAAGACCCATCCCTAAATAACTGAAAGATTGTTGATGGGACGTAAAGAATTAAATCAAACCAACAAACAAAACAACTACCTTGGCAAGTGGTCAATCCAAACGTATACCTTGACAAGTGCTGTAACCAAACAACTACTTTGACAAGTAGTCTATCCAAACATACCTTGCCAGTACTGTAACCAAAAAGCTACCTTGGCAAGTTGTGAATCCAAACATACCTTGGCAAGTGCTGTAACCAAACATTTATCATGGAAAGTGGTCATTCAATCATATCTTGCCAAGTACTGTAACCAAACAACTACCTTGGCAAGTGGTAAATCCAAACATACCTTTCCAAGTGCTGTAACCAAATAACTATCTAAGCCCAGTCGCAGCCACCAAGGGAGGGGCCTTATCCAAACAAATACCTTGCCAAGTGCTGTAACCAAACAACTACCTTGACAAGTGATGAATCCAAACAAATACCTGAAGTGCTCTAACCAAACAACTAACTTGGCAAGTGATGAATCCAAACAAATACCTTGCCAAGTGCTATAACCAAACAACTACCTTGGCAAGTGGTGAATCCAATCATACCTTAACAAGTACTGTAACCAAACAACTACCTTAGCAAGTGGTCAATCCAAACATACCTTAACAAGTACTGTAACCAAACAACTAACTTGGCAAGTGATGAATCCAAACAAATACCTTGCCAAGTGCTATAACCAAACAACTACCTTGGCAAGTGGTCAATCCAAACAAATACCTTGCCAAGCACTGTAACCAAACAACTACCTTGGCAAGTGGTCAATCGAAAGATACCTTGCCAAGTACTGTAACCAAACAACTACCTTGGCAAGTGGTCAATCAAAAGATACCTTGGCAAGTGCTGTAAACAAACAACTACCTTAGCAAGTGGTAAATCCAAACAAATACCTTGCCAAGTACTGTAACCAAACAACTACCTTGGCAAGTGGTCAATCAAAAATTACCTTGCCAAGTGCTGTAACCAAACAACTAACTTGGCAAGTGGTAAATCCAAACATACCTTGGCAAGTGTTGTAACCAAACAAATATCTTAGCAAGTGGTGAATACAAACATACCTTGCCAGGTGCTGTAACCAAACAACTACATAAGCAAGTGGTGAATCCAAACATGCCTTGCCAAGTGCTGTAACCAAACAACTACCTTAGCAAGTGATGAATCCAAACAAATACCTTGCCAAGTGCTGTAACCAAACAACTACCTTAGCAAGTGGTGAATCCAAACAAATATCTTGCCAAGTGCTGTAACCAAACAACTACCTTGGCAAGTGGTGAATCTAAACAAATACCTTGCCAAGTGCTGTAACCAAACAACTTCCTTAGCAAGTAGGTGAATCAAAATAAATACCTTGCCAAGTGCTGTAACGAAACAACTGCCTTGGCAAGTGGTGAATCCAAACAAATACCTGGCCAAGGGCAGTAACCAAACAACTACCTTGGCAAGTGGTGAAACCAAACATACCTTGCCAAGTGCTGTAACCAAACAAATACATAGGCAAGGGGTGAAACCAAACATACCTTGCCAAGTGATGTATCCAAACAACTACTTTGGCAAGTGGTGATAGCCAAATACTGTAACCAAACAACTTCCTTGGCATGTGGGGAATCAGAACAAATACCTGACCAAGGGTAGTAACCAAACAACTACCTTGGCAAGTGGTGAAACCAAACATACCTTGCCAGTACTGTAACCAAAAAGCTACCTTGGCAAGTTGTGAATCCAAACTTACCTTGGCAAGTGCTGTAACCAAACATTTATCATGGAAAGTGGTCAATCAATCATATCTTGCCAAGTACTGTAACCAAACAACTACCTTGGCAAGTGGTAAATCCAAACATACCTTGCCAAGTGCTGTAACCAAATAACTATCTAAGCCCAGTCGCAGCCACCAAGGGAGGGGCCTTATCCAAACAAATACCTTGCCAAGTGCTGTAACCAAACAACTACCTTGACAAGTGATGAATCCAAACAAATACCTGAAGTGCTCTAACCAAACAACTAACTTGGCAAGTGATGAATCCAAACAAATACCTTGCCAAGTGCTATAACCAAACAACTACCTTGGCAAGTGGTGAATCCAATCATACCTTAACAAGTACTGTAACCAAACAACTACCTTAGCAAGTGGTCAATCCAAACATACCTTAACAAGTACTGTAACCAAACAACTAACTTGGCAAGTGATGAATCCAAATAAATACCTTGCCAAGTGCTATAACCAAACAACTACCTTGGCAAGTGGTCAATCCAAACAAATACCTTGCCAAGCACTGTAACCAAACAACTACCTTGGCAAGTGGTCAATCGAAAGATACCTTGCCAAGTACTGTAACCAAACAACTACCTTGGCAAGTGGTCAATCAAAAGATACCTTGGCAAGTGCTGTAAACAAACAACTACCTTAGCAAGTGGTAAATCCAAACAAATACCTTGCCAAGTACTGTAACCAAACAACTACCTTGGCAAGTGGTCAATCAAAAATTACCTTGCCAAGTGCTGTAACCAAACAACTAACTTGGCAAGTGGTAAATCCAAACATACCTTGGCAAGTGTTGTAACCAAACAAATATCTTAGCAAGTGGTGAATACAAACATACCTTGCCAGGTGCTGTAACCAAACAACTACATAAGCAAGTGGTGAATCCAAACATGCCTTGCCAAGTGCTGTAACCAAACAACTACCTTAGCAAGTGATGAATCCAAACAAATACCTTGCCAAGTGCTGTAACCAAACAACTACCTTAGCAAGTGGTGAATCCAAACAAATATCTTGCCAAGTGCTGTAACCAAACAACTACCTTGGCAAGTGGTGAATCTAAACAAATACCTTGCCAAATACTGTAACCAAACAACTTCCTTGGCATGTGGGGAATCAGAACAAATACCTGACCAAGGGTAGTAACCAAACAACTACCTTGGCAAGTGGTGAAACCAAACATACCTTGCCAGTACTGTAACCAAAAAGCTACCTTGGCAAGTTGTGAATCCAAACATACCTTGGCAAGTGATGTATCCAAACAACTACCTTGGCAAGTGGTTAATCCAAACAACTACCTGGCCAAGTGCAGTAATCAAACAACTTCCTTGGCTTGTAGTGAATCCAAACAGATACCTTGCCAAGTACTGTGACCATTCAAATACCTTGGCAAGTGGTGAATCCAGATAAATACCTCACTAAGTACTGATACCAAACAACTATCCTGCATGTGGTGAAACCAAACAAATAACCTGACAAATGATGAAACCAAGCAAATACCAAGCAAATATGGATTGTTCTATTTGACAAAAATGCCTTAAACTTACAAATGATTGGATATTTGATACAGATATGTGTCTGAATACAAACACCCTGCTGGACCTATAAAGACAGTGTCAGATTACTTTATAAGGATGTGAATGTATTCAATTAATTTCACTTTGGTTGAAAGTAAACAAGTACAGGTAGTAATCTGAGTAGAAAAAATAAAATAAGGACTTAATTGACAAGATAGTCTTAAAGATTTGTCTGTTTAAACCAAATTATTATCAAACCTGGATTAAACTTAATATTTTGATAGTGTGTTGTGTGTTTGTGTTTTCAACATCCCACCAACAGCTAAGATCATATGGAATCGGCACCACAGCTTAAAGTCTCATCCGACAGACTGGTGAAGCAGGGGATGGAACCCATACCCCCTGGTTTACAAGGTGAGTGGTTTATCCACTACACCACAGCACCTAAATATTTTGAGATTCAGTCAGTCATCTGATCAGGTTTAATATCTATAACAAGATTTGTTTTATTCCTGGCAAAAAGTGCACATACTACAGGTGGGGTCTCTGATCTGGGTCCTCACTGTAGTCTTGTCAATATACACATTTATGTACCCTTTACGCCATAGGCTAATATTAGATCATGACATCATTTTCTATACTTAGACATTGAAAAAAAAATCAAGAAAAATTTAAGTAAAGTTTGAATACTTTTGAAAATATTATGGAAAATGGAGCATTTGCTCCAATGGAGCAAATGCTCCAGTTTCCATGATATTTTCAAATACATAGTATTTCAAAGGCATCCAAAGGCGTCAATATGGAGTAAAGGGTTGAGAAGGGTTAAACGAAGAACAAGCATTAGTATTTATTTTAACCATGAATACTTGTAATAAATCTAACTCTTAGAATGATAGAAACCAAATTCAGACTCAGACAGGGAAAGCATGTGCTAACAAAAAAGTTCAGGTCAGACAGCTCCAAGAGGAGCAGTCTGATCAATGGCTATTTGATTGCCTTCTGCAGATAACTATGATGTATCAGTCCAGATAATCATTTTGACGATTCCATTTTAGATATATTCAGCGCTTAAAGAGGTATTATGAATTAGCGATTTCTGATTGTATTTCCTCGCCTTTGATGCCTCTGTGTGTCCTGTAAATATTTTATTTCATAGTTTATGTGTGAAATTGTTTGTACTTTGTAAAGTTCTCCGACAACATTTGTTCAAACTTGACTGAATGCAGGTAAACCAAATATTACAAGTACTTGCTTAAGTTTTCTGTATGAATCACAAGATTTGAGGGGTATATACTAGGCCAAAAAAGAAACGCCGCATATAAAACATACATTCTATAAGGGGTGTCTTTTACCAATCTCTCGCAAACGATTTGTCACAGTTTGAGTGCTGATTCTTGGGTTATAGGTCCTTTGGGTTGTCCTAGCTACCACTGTCACCGGACGGAATTGATTGGGCAGTTTACACCTACGGTTTTATCGATCTTGACGTTGCGTCATTACTAGACGACGTCATTAACGCGCACGGTCTAGCATTGTTCGAATTTGTCAGAAACGTTTCCTTAGATGTTGGATCGTCATTGCATGGCATCGAAATTGTTGGCCTATCACCGATGGCACCACGTTAGCTTGTAACATTCTTATCGCCATTTTGCGTTCAACATTTGCCCATCTTTGAATCCTAAATTAGCAATGTGTAATCTTAAATTAATTTTTGAATGTTTTCAAGCAAACTGGATATTCGACTAGATATTTCAGTAGTTAGAACATGTGTAAATCTAAATAAAATGAATGTGCGCGTGAAAAACTGAAAAATAAAAAATCAGCCATAACACTGGTTTGGGTTGACTGAGCTCAATAAAACAATGGGAATAATTTCTGGCAGGAATAGTAGCGAAACATAGATAGCAAATGAATTTTTTTACCCTCATTAAACACGCAATATTTAAATCTTTCTATGCGGCGTTTCTTTTTTGGCTTAGTATATATAAGAGGGGTATATATAAGATATTTTTTCATTCAGACAACAATAATCTATAGAAATCTAGTTGTGGCTTTTGTTAGTAGTTTTACGTTTTGTATTCCTTTTTTTATCCCCTGCTGAAGTCAGAGGGATATAGTTTTGGCATATAGTTTTGGCGTCCATTCTGTCCGTCAGTCCGTGCTACTGATATGGATTTGGGGGCCTTTTTAGTTGTCTGGAGATAGACAAGGGGCCATTTCTTAACAAGGGGCCATGGCCCTCTGTAAGTTGCATAAAATGATTCAGGGGACCTCAGGGGAGGTAATAAAATAAACTTCTAGAAAAGGGCCATTTTATGTCTGGGCCATTTTATGTCTCCAAACTGGAAATGGTCCGTAGTAATTTGTCAGTCTGATATTAACGGGCCAATTTGGAGCTAAACTGGCCCGTTATTTCAGACACTTTGCCCCTTAAAAACTGGTCCGTCTGTCCGTCCACACTTTTTGTCTGTCCGGAACCATATCTCAGTATCTATTGGTCAGATTTGATTTAGTCTTGGTTCAAATAAATAGTACCATGGACTCTCGATATTCTGTAAGTTTGGTCAAAATCGACCCCTTAACACTTGAGTTATTGCCCTTGTTTTGGTATAGGCAAATATAAGGCAAAACCTATATTAACTTTTTTGTGTGATGATCTTCACATTTCATCAAAGCTATTATATACTCAACTACAAAAGAAACCCATCAGTCACTTCTCGGGGCAATTCTTGAAAACAGAAGTAAGAAATGAAAATATATGTATACCATAGTCCTTAACAATCAGTTCTGCATCAATGCATTAAATAATTTAAAAGTTTTACTGAAATCTGTTCACTCTGTTCGCCATTGTTTAGACAAGGGGTCATTTTCAAAAATGACAAGTTTTTCACTGGAGAATGAATATCTCGTTCTCGTCTTAATCGGCTCACTTGAGTTTAACTCGTCCAATAAAGGGCATGACCCTCTCCTGCAGCAATAACTGCATCATAACGAAGTCGAATTGAAAGCATGTAACGTTGCACAACGTTCTTGGGAATCCGCAGCCATTCTTAATGGAGAGTAACCTAAAGCTGCCAAAGATTCCGAGGTTGCACTGAATAATCCTGGAAGCGTCACCAGAGCTCATCCCAAAACTGCTCTATCGGATTGCGAACAGGCTTACTAGACTAAAGCGGTTTGTTTTTTGCTTCTTCATACACTGGATGGCCTCGTCTGAGAGGGACATACCAGGTATTGGACGAAGTGAACGTATTTAGACGAGAACACGAGTGAAAACTAATCGTCTGAAACTTGTCATTTTTAGAAATGACCCCTAGTCTATACACTGGCGTACAGCATGAACGGGTTTAGGTAAAACTGTTACATTATTCAATAATTTGATGCATAATTGTTTGTTTAAGAATATCGTATAACATATATTTTCATTTCTTAATTATTTTTCCAGAATTGCCCCAAAAAGTGACCGATGGGTTTCTTTTGTAGTTGAGTATATTTAACAACTTATCACGATAGACCATGATTGCCAAGTGCTTGTAGATAAGCATGGCAGTGTCAGTGTTTTACCCCACCCCTTTTGACCCCACCCCCTTTGACCCCACCCAAGGGGTCAAAGGTCAAATATTTTACTTTCGTAATAACTAAGGCAATTGTTAATATTTTTTGGTGAAATTTTGCATGCAGGCAGAGCAGCAATAGATAGGCAACGTATCAAACGACATTTTGTTTTGAAGGCCTGGGTCAGAGTATGTTGGGTGGACTTAGGGGGTGGGGCCGAGGCCAAAATGAAACTTTTTCAGAATATAGTCATGTTGCATATCAAATTAAAGCTGACAATGCTGGTAGCAAATATTTTGCCCACAGACACCCTAGACCCAGGGGGTGGGGTCAAAAGGTCAAACTATATATTTTTCTGAAAGTAGTCATGTTGCATATCAAATTAAAGCTGATGACGCTGGCAGCAACATGGTAGCAATTATTTTGCCAGAGACACACCCTCAACCCAGGGGGTGGGGTCAAAATATCAAACTTTATCTTTTTCTGAATGTAGGCATGTTGCATATCAAATTAAAGGGAATTGAGCACAGAGCACCATGAAAGCAAATATGCTATCATTACACACACCAACGACCCCTGGGGTGGGGTCAAAGGGTCATTTTTTTCTTTTCTAAAAGTGGTCATGTTGCATATAAAATTAAAGTGAAAGAAGTGTAGACCTACATGCAAGGTAACACTTTGAATTTACACACACCCTTGACATCTGAGGTTGTGTTTAAAGGTCAGATATTGAAATTGTGCAGATGTAAGTATACTTTTTATTAAACTAAGCACTAAAACATACTTGACAGGCGTTTGTTATGATCTGAATGATACTGAAGGTGAACTAAGGGTTAGATAAATGGGATTTATGTTTTATGATTTACATGTTTCTCTCAAATAACCCTTCATTGGGGGATATAAATTCGTTGAATTTGTCTTGTTAATATTGTACTAACCAAAAGGTTTATAATTATACCCTGGCCATAACAATGTCTGGGGCATGTCTGTCCATCCTTGGTCTGATTATGCCTATAGGAGTTATTACCCTTTGTTTATAAAATTATGCCAATTTTGGCAATGTCATACTCTAGTAATTTTGATAACATCTTTATGAAACTTGCACACAATGTTAAGCATGAAGGTAGATATCAGTCCATGTCATAATGTGACTTGCTCACAATGTTTAGTACCTTGATGCCATCGTAGAGATTGATAATGGTCCATATTGCCATATGCCTTTTGGAGCTATTGCCCTTTGTTTGTGAAAAAATAACATTTTATGTTCAGTCTCTAAATCAAGTAATTTTAGTAAGATTTTTATGGAACTTGGTCACAATGTTAAGTACCAAGATGTTTTTCTTGAGTTCTATGATGGTTAATATATTGCCCTATGCCTTCAGATGTTATTGCAAAAATGGCATGAAATTATGCCATTTTTGAGATGTCCAATCTCTAACTTGAGTTTATAAAACTTGAACTCAGTGCTTAACACCAAAATGTCTTGCTCAAGTTCCTTAATTATCCATATTGCCCCTAATGGCTCCATTGTAAATAAAAAATGTGCCATATTAGCTGAATCCTTTGTGAGAATGTGTGATTTTTTGTGGCGGTGGGGGCATGCATGTTCCCTGGACTTATAATATATATATATATATTTCTCTCACAATTCTTATCAGTTGAAATATCAGAATTTTTTGTTATATAATTTTTTAAGTATTTTTGTTCATAGTAGTTTGCGGCAAATTTTAGCCCCAGATGTTACGAAAGATACGTATCTACTTAAGTGTACCTCGAAGCATTACCATAAGATATGTCTGAAGAAGCTTAACTCTGTGTGGCCACTTGTCGTCTGCCGCTAGCCTTTGTTAACAGTTTGACCCCAGATCAGACCTGACAGTAATGTCAGGCCTAATCTTGATCCAAACTATTTGACATTCCATAGCAAAATTTTTCAGTGTAAAATTGTAAATATTTTCTTTTGAGTACTCACAGCATATGTTTTGTTTGAGAAATAAAAAATTCACTCTTTACTAAAGGCCTGCATTCTGATGGTATTATTGAAAGAATTTCTTTAATAAGTTATTTTTAAAAACTTCTGCAGACGACAAAAATGCATGCAAAATTACCCAGCATGCAAGAAATTAAGTGTTGCACCAAGAAAGGTGATTAGGCCACACCAAATAAATTTTTAGATTCTCATCCAAATTCTGTGAAAAATTGCGGTGGGTGGGAGGTTTTTATTTTTTTTTATTTTTTTTTGGACTACTTTAAAAATCAGAACAGTGCTGAAAGAAACTTTTAATACCATAAAATTAAATTGTCAAAATTAATAAATGATAGATATTAAATGTCCAAATAAAAACGTTTTTTTTTCAAAAATGCTGGCCAAAAAAATTGCACCAAAATTTTTCAGCATTTTTTTCTTAGTATAAGCAAATAAAAAAAAAATGGGGTGGAAGGTTTTTGAAAAACCTTCGAACTCCGTTTTTTTGTTTGGTTATTTTTCATAGGGGCGGATGGGGATGAGAATCTGAAAAAATATTTGGCATGGCCTTATCCTTAGTGAGGAGTGCAGTAGCTCAGTGATATAGTGATTGACTTGAGATCGATCCTCACTAGAGTGACCGTATTCAATGTGTCCTTGAGCAAGACATTTTATCCACTAGCTGCTTAGTACTGGTTCAATCCAGGAAACGTCATGGTCTCAACATGAAAGTAAGTAATGGTGCAAAGATCAGGAATCGATACAATCAAGTACCACACCTGACCCAGGATACCAATGGGAAAGTGACAAACTCACAGTAGACACCACAAACGAGAGCCAAGAGGTCAGCCCTTTCCCAGCAGGTGACCACAAAGCACATATAAACAGACATGCACAAAACATAGCAAACACAAGACAGAACAAAAACATAAAAGATCCACAAAAGAAGTACCGCCTTGGAACGGTCAGTAAAATATTTTACTGGAGGGCTTAAACCGGTTTAACGGCGCCAACCTCACCCTTAATTCAGATGTGGATCAAGACATATAGATATTTGGTTTGCATGAAAGACCCCTAACTTATCAATGCATCATCTCCTAAAACATATAAATCAAGATATAACAAGGAGATAAAGCAAGGATAAGGACTCAACAGTAAATTAAACTGAATACCGGAGCAAAAGAAATCCAACAGGTAAACCCCAGTGGGCCCGACAAACAGCCAAAGCATCAGGCCCCTACCATCTCATCAATAGATAAGTCTTTAAGTTGGAACCATCATAGAGTCTGAAGTCCGACCCACCAGCGTGCAATTAAAGAGGAAAGCAAAGTTGCCAACCGTGATTGGGTTGACTACCAAGCATGCAGTCTGTTGCAATACATTAATGTTATAGCCAATCTTTTTATAATGGGAAATTATTTTAATGAACTGCGCTGAAAAATTATTAGAGTCAACAATCCTCTTCAACTTATACACCAAGTCACCATAGAAATCAGGTTCCGAAAGTCCTTGGCGCAAGAGAGATTTAAGTCCAACTTGGAATTTAGAAATCAAATCATAGTATCGTCTATAAAATTTTGAAAATGTTTTGCGAAGTTTATGATACCGATAGCCTTGTTTAAGAAGTTTCTGAGTTAACAATTTATTGCGAGTGTTGAAGTCTGCAACATAGCTAGATGCTCTAGCAAAACGAATGAGTTGAGAGATATAGACTCCATAGGATGTAGAACGAGGAACATCACCATCTAAAAATGGGAAATTGACAATTTCAAAATCAAAGTCATCACGTTTATCATAAATTTTGGTAGAAACAATATCATTAGAAATTGACAAATGCAAGTCTAAAAATGCGGCTTCGGTATCAGAAGCATTGGCTTTATTAAGTTGGAGCTCTGAAGGGTATATTTGACTAACCATATTGTCAAAATAAACATTATTAATATTTAAAATATCGTCCAAATATCTGGAAGTAGTGTTAAACGCATCAATTTCATCAGCCTGCTTATCATCAGAAAGAGACATCATAAAGTCCCTTTCATAACAAAACAGGAATAAATCTGCAACCAGGGGAGCACAATTAGTGCCCATAGGAATCCCAACAACTTGTCTATAGAGCTTGGTGCCAAATCGAATAAAAATGTTGTCCAACAAAAAGGTCAGCGCATCACATACATTTTGACACGACCATGCATGATATTTTTTAGGTTTTTCTGAAGTAAAAAATGCATTTCTGTCACTGCATGCAAGGTAAGGAGAGCCTTCTCTCTGGAAGGTACTTTCAATAAGATCAATAAGTTTATCTTTAATTAAATTATGAGGTAAAGTAGTGTAAAGAGTAGAAAAATCATAAGTAGACAAACTGGTCGCATTGAAATCTCTAGCTTTAAGTTTATCTAAAATTTCACCTGAATTTTTAATCGACCAAAATAGGTTTTTACCTGATCTCTCATATACCTTTTCACAATATTTGATAACATGTTTTTTAACAGCTGTAAGACACGAGGTTAACAATTTAGAAAGTTCTGTTGTCGTACAAGAACTAGAATTTGCAATAAATCTTGCTTTATAGGGTTTTTTATGGAGTTTAGGTAACCAGTACAACGTAGGAACTTTGTCTTGATTTTCTTTAGCTTTGACACCAAAATGTAGGGCTGTATGACAACCATGCCCATCAACAATCACCCTTTCACTTAAAGAAGGCTGCAGTTTATAGGCATTAGTGTCAACAAGCTCACGCTTAAGAGTATTAATATAATACAATCATCAAACAACTACAACATTGTTAGCAGCTTTATCTGTTGGAACCAAAACATAGTTCATATGAAAATCCTGGATACCTCGTTTAAGATGACAAAAGAAGATTTAGGTTTAGGGGGCAAAAGATGTGTATTACGAGAGTAAAATGAAATACGAGTATCAATAATTTTAAAAATGTTAATCTTCCATTCCTTCAAAGCATCAGGTTCAACATTTTCCCGTTTACACCAGCGATTACTGAAGTCATTTAAAGAAGCAGCGATCTCTCTACGACATTTAGAGAAATCAATATTAGAGGGAAATCTATATTTAGGACCTTTAGAAATGATATTGCGAACTCTAGCGTCAGGAATGACATTTAGATTACCTGTAATAACATGCCCTGCAGAGGGATATAAATAATTTGAATTTTTACAATCTCAGGAGGCAGGAGTATTGGAATCTATATCTAAATCATTTACAATTTTATTAAAGTTAAATATCGTAGACCTAATTGGTTTGTTATATTTATAACAAATGATAGGAGTTTCAGAATTATTAAAGTAATTTGGAATAGATGAAATCACTGAATTATCCTTGAAGATACTATGTAAATCAATAAACTCAATACCTTTGTTAATGAATGGAATTTTGATAAAATGTCGTTTATGGTTGACCTCAGAATCGATATAAGGACTAAGGAAATGTTGAACATAACACCTTGTAAGGAGTGCTGCTTTATATAATTTGTTTGCTCTATCATAAAGTTTATTAGCCTCTAACTCTAAATTGCGTAAAACTGAGATAGGCAAGGAACTTAAAAATGAAAATAAGCCATGTCGACCATGATTAGTTAAAGCCAAAGAAAGATCCTTTAGAGAAGTATTTAAGCGTTTTTCAGTACAAATTTTGCGCTTAATGACTCAACAATTGTTGACTGGGACATAAAGAATTGAGTCAAACAAAAACAAAATAAAAATTATTCTGAGACGCATAATGAGAATATTTGTTTAATTTACTTTACATGATTGCCCTTTTAGAGTGTATTTAATTTGTTTATCTTTGTGAAATCTACCTTTTCATTCAGTTTAAGAGTGGTCATGACTTTCCTTTATGGTTTGTGGCTAGTCCAAAACTTTTGTCCTCATTGGGGTTATCAATTTCTTTGTGATTGGGAGATTGGCATATGAACATTAATAATTGAAGTACTGTATTTAACCTTACAAAATCACATTGCTCTTGCTCTTGTGTACTTTTTGGATTGCTTTCGCTTAATCCTTTATATCCTAGCTGCCACTATTTTTTGTCCTGAAATATTGTCTGCTTTTTTAATGCATGTCATTCAAATGCACGTCAGACTAGATTTTTTCATGGAAGTAAGCATCCAGTCTGATCTGGGTCCATGTTGTTTTCAATATAGGCGGTCTAAGAACATTAGCAGATGAGCGAGTAGATCTGGTGGGAAAAGTGATTTCCAGTCTTTTTTTTAAGTCGATGCTTTAAATCCCAGTCAATAATTTTTCAGTCATGTCAGGCTGTTTTCCTGGGTTGAACCAATACCAGGCAATGAAGATGAAGTGTCTTGCTCAAGACTTGGATGGGGTTCAAACCGGGAACGTCATGGTCTTGTGACCGTCACACTACTACTTGAGTTTCCAGTCAAGTCAGTGGTATAATTTCATCAGTGATTGCCATCCTCATGGAGGATGGCAATTATACGCAATTGCCTAGGTTTGCAACCTGTATTTTAGCACTGGCTAAGTGATGTAGCATGAGATCGCCCTTTCTGTGAAAATTACCTGTATGTATTGTCTCATGTTGTCAGAACACTAAAATGACCCACCAAGCTCATCCCCATCTCCACAAGGTGGAGATGGCTATGAGGTGGGTGTGTCATTCAATAGATCACCGCTTTCGTCAGATGTCTTCTGTACTTTATAGTTTAGTGCTGAAAGATGGCAAGCTTTTTTCGGAAAGTTTATACTTGTTACGGATTCATTGTGGATTGAATAGTTTGGATACTGATCAGCTGGTTTTATCAGATGCCAGCTGATATAGATCTACACTGTTTTCAAATGGGGTTTAGAATTTTGAAAAATTATGGGCACACTGAGGTAATTTATTAGTTTGATATGGTAGTTCGGATTTTTTCTTAAAACCTCTTCCATTGTCAAGTATACTTAAACGCAAAAGTTTCGCAACCGTTTAATATCTGTATTTTCTTCAGTATGGTCCATGTTAGAATATTAATACAATCATATGTTATGCTCCTGCACAATGCGGAATGATTTACCATTAATCGGTTTTGATCATACTCTTCAATCTGACGTTATAATGACGTCAGTGTTTTTCAACAATTTACGTCCAGCATAAAGATTCGTATCTCGATTTGAAAACAAACGGTGCTATGTGATAGCCAGATGTCGTATCTGACGGAAAACATTTTAAGGTTTACCATTTAACGTTTATCAACGCTCAAAGTCGCTGTGTTTCTTTGTTAACGTCAACCAATTTATCAAAATTGTTCATGTTATTCCGTTATGTCGCGCGATACTTCTGTCTTCTACACAATGTGTTGAAGGTTTTCACTTGTGACATTAAAAACTCGATTATTGATATTCAGTTGTGCTTAAACGGCCAATTACGTCAAAAATTGAAGGCTTTACGTTGACGTAACGAACGTTACCACATGCATAAAATAACCTGCTTGGATTTGTCTGCCCTTCTGATTTTGAAAACAGATAACGGTTAAACATCTTTTCCGAATAAAATGTAAGGTGGTGTAACACTGTGACTCAATAAAATGTAAGGTATTGTAACTCTGTGACTTTTCAAATTTGGGTTGCCTTACATTTCTTGTCGAAGATCGGCAATCGTAAGTCTCACTGGTCTGATTTTCATGTTACATGGACGGCAAATCATTGGACTTGTTAATCATAATATCATGGAGTAAAATTTTTGGCTCAAAAAGAAGGAAATAGCATTTTAGTAAGAGTTGCGAAACTTTTGCGTTTAAGTATAAATACCACCATACCAAAAGCAAATAAAGATGTATTGAATCAATATGTAATCATCTTACTTTTAGTGCATCTCAAGTATTATAACTAGTGGCAACCTTTGTCGTCTACTGATAACCTTTGCAAACAATTTGGACCCAGATCAGGACCGACAGAACGTCGGTCCTGAGCTGGATCCAAACTGTTTGACACTCTGATAATGTTCCTGAAAGAATTTTTAAAAAAGTGAATTTTGAAAAAAGTCAGCCGACGACAACAAAAGCATGAAAAATTACGCAGCATGCAAAGTGTTAAAAGTTTTATTTTGTCAAAAATTAAAAATGAAAATATCCTTGGTTTGCACTTATATACAATGATGTTTTAATAAATAATTGTTTGATAGTTTTTTTATCTTTAATGTCCCAGTCAATAACATTTGAGTAGACTAAACTTGACAGCAGTGAGCACTTTGCCAAAATGGTTAAACGACCATCATTATGCCAGTATCTGACAGCTGCCTACTTGTGTTAGAATTTTATCTTGAAGAAGTTGGGGCAGGGCCTTAGTAGGGTGTTTGAAGCAGGTACGTACTAGAGAGCAACTTTCTCTCTCCCTTTCTCAGGGAGATGGCCTTAAATAAACGAAATATTGTAGACTGGACAGAAATTAAACATACTAAAAAACATGTTTCAAAGGTATTAAGTTTTGTTCAAAACTTAACGAAAATGGCTATTTCATTGAATTCAAATGAAAACACTTTGGGACTAAATAAAAGAATTATCTCTGATCTTTTGATCAGGGTCCGATAGTATATATATTTTTCTTGCAATGTCCGCCATGAAAACAAACTATTTTTCTTCTTTAGATCCCTATCTCTTTTGTGTAACAATTTAGCCATCTCATTAGAAAGGGGTACCAATCCCATAGACGGCAAGCCAAGACTCAGGAGCGAGCGCAAAAGCAAATTGGTCTCACCAGGGCCCGCCCTGCCATGGAAGAAGATAAGGGATTTAGACAAAACTCTGGACTACTGTTCTAATTGCATGGACGGTTGCGTTTGCATGTTTCACTCTTTCCCTGCTAGTGGCAACTTTTTGTAGTATGCTGATAACCTTTGCAAACTGTTTGAACCCAGATCAGGCCCGACAGAATGTAGGGCCTGATCTGGATCCAAGGTGTTTGAGGCTCTGATAGTATCCATGGAAGATTTTTTTGAAAGTTAAGTCTGAAAAAAATCAGAAAACGACTAAAAATAGTGAAAAAATACCCAGAATGGAAAGAGAGAATTGTTTAAAATACGGCTATTATCTTGAGGAACGGCTCATTTGCTTTTCTATGGTTAAGTAAAGTCTCGGTAATTATTATAATAAGTTACAAAGAAGGTAACTATAACAGTTTTGCTTGGTTTTGTTGGGGCGTTATGAGGTAACAGTCGCAGGTACAACTCCATGCAAATTTAAAGTATTCCCAAGTTTGCATAAAAATGTGGGTGAGTAGTAGGTAACTTTAACAGTTTTGCTTGTTTTTTTTGGGGCATTCTGTAGAAACCATCACAGGTACAACTCCATACAAAAGAATTCCCAAGTTTGCACCCAAAATGTGGGTGGTTAGTAGGTAACTATAACAGTTTTGCTTGGTTTTGTTGGGGCGTTATGAGGTAACCATCACAGGTACAGCTCCGTGCAAAAGAAGTCCCAAGTTTGCACCCAAAATGTGGGTGCGCATCATATATGGGAATATAGTAAAAATCAGATTCTGAGTAAAATTTGACAAGGCAGAAATGTCTTGACCCTTTTCATTCTGGATACTCACAGTAAACAGATTCTTTGGCAAACATGTGCAGTAAAGACCCCTAATAAAGGTAGCATTTCATCATTCTGCATTTTTGTTTGCTAAGATAAAATTAAGCAATCATGAGGAACAGAAATACATAATTTCTGGCTAAAGGACACAACATAGTGTCTCTGGTGAGTCTCAAACTAACGGCCCTAATCCATACCAAGTCTAACACTACCAACTGAGCCACTGTGCTCATCAACCTACATGATCTTGCACTACCATTGGAGTAGCTCCCATTACGCAGTTACGCATGTGCGTAATAAAAATAGTAACATTCAAGGGAGGTCACCTAATGTGGTAAAAGTGATTTTTCATACCATAAGGAACTGCTCTAAAAGAAAAGAATTTTCTCCCTCTGGGAGCAAATTCTTTCCTTTAAGAGAAGTTCCCAATTTGAAAAAGTATGCAAGTGAAGAGTACCACTGCTGGATCCAGTAGTCTCCCTTTGATGTGCATAATTTTTTCAGTGTTCTGGCTACATCGACCAAAGTTACTGTACATGCTCTAAAGATGAGTGCACCTAGATGATTTTCAGTTAAATTTGCGCACATTATCATAAGCACTCATTAAACAACCAACTTTTACCTTATCATGCTAACATGTTTTGTCTAGAAAATGTCTGCATATTCCATCTGCTGCATATAATCGAAGGCACCCCTGACAAATTTTATCATAGAAGCAAACACTATGAGCCGTATCATGCTTTTGTTGTCGTCTCCTGACTTTTTTCAAAATTAACTTTTTCAAAAAATTATTTCAGGAACACGATCAGAGTGTCAAATTGTCCAGACTGATCTGGGTCTAAACTGTTTACAAAAGTTATCAGCAGATGGCAAAAATCAGACTAGCAAGGAAAACGTTAATAACACAGGTTCGTTTTGCCGATGAAAAATAGTGTGGATCCTGATCAGCTGGCTTCATTTGAAGCCAGCTGATCTAGATCTACACTGTTTTTTGAATATAAAAAAAGAGCACAGAGCACATATTAGATTGACTACAGTAATTTAAAACAGAAAATATTACAAAACAATAAGTACCCTTTTATTATTATTTCCTTTTATTACTTTCACTTTTTAAACCTTGCTGTTCCGCCTCATATTCCACGATTGAACCGATTATACAGGTAATTCCCGATATAAAACCACTGTAAACATCCTGCCGGGTATCTAACTAACGTTAAGTTTTACAGGTATTTTTTCAATAAAAATCGAAAATGTTGATGTTTACCCGAAAAGCCCTCCAACTATCTACCAATGATTGGACTATGAGGATGATAAATTTACTCATTATTGTGTACTTGATTCGGATTACCGCTGTAATTTTTTTGTGACTAATACAATTGCTATCTTATAAGCGGCCTTTGTAATTATCATGGCAGCTGATCTAGATCTACACTCCCTTATTATATTTTAGACTTATAACTAATGAAGTAATGAGCATTAATAGAGGTATAATACAGATTACCAAACTAAACTGTGACTGCTGAGAGAAAATTCCAAATAGCTCTTAACGGAATTGTTGACTGCTAAGGGAAATTGTAAAGAAGCTCCTAACTAAACTGTGACTGTTGAGGGAAATTGGAAACAAGCTACAAACTAAACTGTGACTCCTCTGAGAAATTGTAAACTAGCTACAAACTAAACTGTGACTGCTGAGGGAAATTGTAAACTAGCTACAAAATAAACTGTGACTGCTGAGGGAAATTGTAAACTGCTACAAACTAAACTGTGACTGCTGAGGGAAATTGTAAACTATCTACAAAATAAACTGTGACTGCTGAGGGAAATTGTAAAATGCTACAAACTAAACTGTGACTGCTGAGGGAAATTGTAAACTAGCTCCTAACTAAACTGTGACTCCTGAGGGAAATTGTAAACTAGCTACAAACTAAACTGTGACTGCTGAGGTAAATTGTAAACTGCTACAAACTAAACTGTGACTGCTGAGGAAAATTGTAAACTAGCTACAAACTAAACTGACTGCTGAGGGAAATTGTAAACTAGCTCCTAACTAAACTGTGACTCCTGAGGGAAATTGTAAACTGCTACAAACTAAACTGTAACTGTTGAGAGAAATTGTAAACTACTATGAAATAAACTGCGACTCCTGAGAGAAATTGTAAACTAGCTACAAACTAAACTGAGACTGCTGGGGAAATTGTAAATGGCATGTAGGTACAAACTATACTGTTGACTGCTGGGGAAATTGTAAACTAGCTACAAAATAAACTGTGACTGCTGCGGAAAATTGGAAACTAGCTACAAACTAAACTGTGACTGCTGAGGGAAATTATAAAAAACTAGCTTCAAGCTATATAAACTTTGACTTCTGAGGGAAATTGTAAGATAGCTCCAAACTAGACTGTGACTACTGAGGGAAATCGGAAACTAGCTACCAATTGAACTGTGACTGCTGAGAGAAATTGTAAACTGCTACAAACTATACTGTGACTCCTGAGAGAAATTGTAAACTAGCTACAAACTAGACTGTGACTACTGAGGGAAATTGGAAACTAGCTACCAATTGAACTGTGACTGCTGAGAGAAATTGTAAACTAGATACAAACTAAAATGTGACTGCTGAGGGAAATTGTAAACTAGCTACAAATTAAACTGTGGCTACTGAGGAAAATTGTAAACTAGCTCCAAATTAAACTGACTGCTGAGGGAAATTGTAAACTAGCTACAAACTAAACTGTGACAGCTGAGGGAAATTGTAAACTAGCCCCAAACTAAACTGTGACTGCTGAAAGAAATTGTAAACTAGCTACAAACTTAACTGTGACTGCTGAGGAAAATGTAAACTAGCTCCTAACTAAACTGTGACTGCTGAGGGAAATTTGAAACTAGCTCCTAACTAAACTGTGACTGCTGAGGGAAATTGGAAACTACATGTAGCTACAAACTAGACTGTGACTACTGAGGGAAATTTTAAACTAGCTACAAACTAAACTGTGACTGCTGAGGGAAATTATAAACTAGCTACAAACTAAACTATGACTGCTGAGGGAAATTATAAACTAGCTACAAATTAAACTGTGACTGCTGAGAGAAATTGTAAACTAGCTACGAACTGAACTGTGACAAACTAGCTCCAAAATAAACTATGACTGCTGAGGGAAATTGTTAACTACTGTGACTGCAGAGGGAATTTGTAAACTACAGTCATGTAGCTCTGAACTAAACTGTTGACTGCTGATTGAAATTGTAAGAAACTAGATCCAAGCTATATAAACTGTAACTGCTGAGGGAAATTGTAAGATAGCTCCAAACTAAACTGGGACTGCTGGGGAAATGTCAAATATCTCCATATTAAACTGATTACATTTTGGGTGGATTCCTTAATAACATAACAGTTGTGCTCCATTTTAGACTGGCATTTTCACCAATGTTTTGAACCAATTGACATAGAAAGCTCTATGAGTACTGTATTTGATGTGTAGAATATTTTAATAAAGGTGGCATAACTTTGCATCAATTAATTACATAGTCAATCCCCCAGATTGATTAATATGGCAAGCATATGGTTGGGGTACATATTTCACAAAGACTATTTCTAGTTCAACACTATTTTTAAATAATAGTAACCGTAATCAATTTTAACCCTTAAAGCGCCAATCACGACTGCAGCAAATTTTGCGACATCTTTCCCAATTTTCCAATAAAATAAGGTATGAT
Source organism: Loripinus fragilis (assembly GCA_964019695.1). Lineage (NCBI taxonomy): Eukaryota > Metazoa > Mollusca > Bivalvia > Lucinida > Lucinidae > Loripinus > Loripinus fragilis. The sequence continues at coordinate 53,777,702 of OZ026528.1, read as the reverse complement.
ATTTCATGAGAATTGTCTGCCAGCAGACGATTCTCATGAAATATCATGCCTTATTTGTTATTTTTGAAAAAGTTGCAAAATTTGAAATTGTCGTCTGCTGCAAATTATAGGTGGCGCTTTATGGGTTAAATATATCTTACCTTGAACTAATTTTCTTGTCTTGTGAGGTCTCCCCGACTCCTGTCTTCCGTTGTTCTGCTCCCCCGTTGTCTGTGCGATCACTGGTACTTCTATTTATTGCTTCAACTTAAAAGCCATAACATTTTGTGCATACCAAAAAGTCATCCCTAATTTCGCTTATGCCGATCAAAATTTTCTTCCGCGTATTTATAGTCCGAGGGGGTAAATAGTTGGCCAGATTTGTAATCTGACTTAACGTATAACCCTTTCCTTCATGAATATTCATGCTAGGCTCCACCCACTATGAATAATTATATAAATAAACTTCATGTTTGTACATAGAACAAAGAAATTACTTGTCAGGTCCACTGGTGTAGGATCATATCTAATCATATTTCTATAAGCAAACGGAGTAGGCCCTGATCAGGCAGCTCTTACAAGAGCTGTCTGGTCTCTGCTCTCTTTGCAAAAGTGTTAGAGGTGAAGGGTTAATACATGCGAGATTGTGAGTGAGAATCACAGTTTGGCTAAATACTGTAATTCTTTAATTGCATGCTGGGAAAATTTTCAGACATCATTGGGTAGGTAGCACTCCTGAAAGCATTTTTTAAAAACAAAACTGCTGTTTCAGATTGCCAAAGGCATTGTTTTTGATCGCAAAAATACACATTTTGGTCAGCAATTATGTAATATTTTTGTTTTTAGGATCATCATTCAGAGAATCAAAACTTTATTCATATAAATCAGTGCTTTCGCGATCACTGCCTACTTAATGCAATTATAGGAAGTCACCTTGTAGCCATAGATCTTTTCCCAAGAATGTATATCTCTCATAATTTTGCCATTAAAAGCATATTTGACAAGGTCTGTGCCCAGTACAATAAATTTTCTCTTTAAACAAGGCTTTTAAATTTTAAACTGCCTTTTATTAATTAATCGCTGGATATGTCCTCCTGTCTTCTTAATGATCAGGGTCTCTGTCCAGTTTTCTTTGCAGTTATATTAACTGGCTGCATATGGCCTTTACCTTAACTCTTCGCATGCTGGGTCATTATGGCCCCCCTTGGACAGGGTGGGCAGACATATTGGTTTTGATGCCGATCCCATAGACTTTAGTGTCAGCATTGGCATAGCTTTTAATCTGTGCTATAACATGTGAACTATTTGACCAAACTTGCACTAATATTTACTTGGGACAGCCGAAAGGAATGATTAGATTTTAGTGGCCTTGACCTAGTTCTAAAGGTCCCCTTGGTCATACAACTATGAAAAAGGCCTGTCTGAATTCTGTCTTCTGGACCAATGGATAACAGCCACAGATACATTATAATAGGGAAGATGTAAATGAATGATTAGATTTTAGTGACCTTTACCTAGTTTTCAAGGTCACCAGGGTTATATAACTGTTAAAAGGCCTTGTCTGCACTCTATCTTCTGAACTCATGGCCAGATTTAGACCAAACTGGCACAGATACCTCATTGAGAAAAACTTAATAAATAATTAATTAGATTTAGGTGACCTTGACGTAATTTTCAAGGTCACCAGGATCATATAACTCTATAAAAAGGCTTTGTCTGCACTCTTATTGTCTGAACCAATGGCTAGACTTTGACCAAACTGACACAAATACATCATTGGAGGACCGGATCCATACTATAAACAAAGGTTATCAGCTGACACGACTAAAGATGTTGACAAAAGGTATTAAAAGAGCTAAATATATTCAGCTAGGCAAAGGGTTATCAAATGGGCATCTAAAGGCACTAATGCTGGCTTGTAAGCTCACCTGAGCCAGAACCAGTGTCTTTCCAACAACATTTTTGACTGACATCTCTAAAGCATTTTATTCTTGAGAATATTAGTTGCTATGGCAACTAGTTTCCATTAATTTGCTCTGCACCTACAAAGAAGAAATTATATTCGCATCTATCCTAATCTGATGCAGCTACAATATTTCTATAGCTTTCTCATAATATATCTCCTGAGTAGTCCTCTTCCAAACATGCACATTTGTCCAAATGTCTCGATTCAATTGGTTGCCATGGTAACCAAAAATTAGAAATACAAAACAGTGCAAATGTATTATCTCAACCCATATGGCAAATGTAGCTCATATTGTACATGAAGTAACCTATGATATTTTGTACTGACGTACTGAAAATACTGTTTTTCTTGCCGTTGCCGGAGAAATTTGGTTGCCATGGTAACTTCTTCGATTTGCTATTGTCGTATTTCTATATAGATTACATTTATTAATACCATTTTGCAGATGGTTTGACAAAATGTGTACACAAGTGTGGTTTTCCTGGGTTGAATATAGTCTAGAACTTAGGTTGCTATGATAGCACAGGTTGCTATGGAAACACAAAATATGTGAAATTGAAAAGGACACTGTAATCTCATTGCAGATATTTATTTTGCCTTCATATATATTTTTTAGGTTGTCCTCTATCAAACAGATGAAATTAATGCAAATGTCCTTATTTGGTTACCATGGTGATTGACAAAGTTCATGAAGGTTTTACCCAAATTCTGTTTTAGATACACAGATAAGCTAGATAGGTAAAATATGCAATAAATATCTATAATCTTATTTGCATCTTTGCACAGGAAAAAGATGTCAGTTTGTTATTTGTAATTTGATCGTTTTAAAATTTGAAAGAGAGCAATTTGAAAACATGTTATGACACACCACCTCATCCGCTGAGTCTAGCATTCTATGTGACTGTCATATGAAAATGGACTGTAGGCTACTTGCTGGCATTTGGGACTCAAGGCCAGAAAACCTGTCTGCGGTATGCGAACAACAAAGGCGCAGACAAGGTACTGACTGTACTACGCGGCCCGATAATGTCCGAAGTAAAATTTCTAAAAGGCAAAATTAGATTGTGACATCTGAATTACTTTAGTTTGTCACAAATTGATGTACCCCTAGGGCACTGTTTGAAAGCCAATCTTCATGATTGATTTTTTCGGGTTTGGCATTGAATCAGGCAGAAAATGCACGTCCTAATCAGCATCTTCATTGTATTCCATTTGAACAAAGAAACATGTACCAAAAAAGCTGATTTTTTTAACCTTAAGTTTGTAAAGGATTTAAATGTCCAGAGTAATTAATGTATTTTACCATCAAATTGGTATAAAGTAGATAAAATTCAAAAACTACATAAAATTCTTGTAAAAGGATCATAAAATTGTCAATATCATGTTTATTGGTTTGCAATGAGTATAATTATATACCCTATATATAGGACTGAACTCTTGGTATATACTATCAGATTCAGCCCCATTTAAAATAGCAATCCAGTTTTCCCAATTTCATGTTTTTCTTAATTAATGATAGCTCACCTGACCACAATGTGTACAAACTGAGCTTTTGTGATAAACCCCGCATGCACTGTTCACTTTCTGTGCAAGCCTTTGTTGTTTACATGCATCTCAGTTCGAGGCCCATATATTATTGCTCCTTAGGCCAAATGAAAAAATACCTGAGTTTAGGGTAACCCAACCCTACCTAAATTTACTGGTGAAACCTTTTTTTTTCAGGTTTTCTGGAAAAAATGTATAATTTTATGCCTGCATAAAATAATATTTTTTATTAGAAAAAAAAAATATTCAAAAAATATGTGTCCCTACCCTACCTGAAATTTTCAGACACACATATTTTTTTTATTTGCTCTTATCATAAGATATGTTCATTGACAGCAGATGTCGGCAGCTCTAGGGAAAATGCCCAACCCCCCCCATTTTAAAGCTTAAAATCTTTGGGACCACTCAGATCTCCATCCCTTAACCATATATATTCTTGTTCCTTATGATATAAGGTACACTCAATGGCATCAAGAGTGGATGGATGCCCTGGGGGCATACCTTACCGCCTCCTCTTCATACATGGTTTAATATAATGGAAATTGTTCACTTCCAAGGCAGTTGTCAGTTACCGCCTTCTAGCTTAATTTCTACATTCATACACCTATATAATTTTACCAATAATGCCGTTAAACTAAGTGAGCATTTTAAGGACAACTTGGTTCTTTTGTTTTAAGGAAGGAGTCACAAAGCTTGACAAAAAAAAACTTTAAAAAAATGTTCCAAGCGGAGGTAGATAACTGGAACACTGGATTTTTGTAAGTTCATGCATGCATTAGCTCCCTTATATTTTTGAGTACCATTATTTAATGGTATGGCCCAAATTAATTTTGATAAAGACCTATAAATCATGATCATATCTGATTGATTGGTGTTTTGTTTCAAAACTGGGATTAGGTTAAATTAAGCTGAAATCTTTATACTGCATGATAGTACATTTAGTATAATGTTTTACATTGCTATCAAGGCTGTTTTCAAATAAGCTGTGTCACACCCTAGCTAATGATACTGTCATGCACAAGAACGTGCCAGGTGTCAGCTCAGTGGCACTGTATTCTGCATATTTGTTTCTACATTCAGAATCTCAGAAACTCCACTGAAAAGAGTTTACTGAAAAGGGTTATACTGAAAGCCTTGCTTGCAGCCCAATTCTTGTTGTCTTCTGCAGATATCTTTCAGGAATAACATCAGAGTGTCAAACACCTTGGATCCAGATCAGGCCTGATGTTCTGTTGGGCCTGATCTGGGTCCAAACTGCTTGCCACAGCTATCAACGACAGCAAAAAATTCACCATTGGCAGGCAAAGAGTTAAGCCACTTTGTTTGATACTAAGAGCCCCTACCTCTAAGATATCTTCATTCCTGGAATACCCTCCAGTCAACCAACAGGCTGTTTCATCTTGGGCTTATCATGATAATGCCCTGCTGTGTGACTTTCTGGAAAAGTCCCTGGAATAAAAATTCAAACTAGAATGCAGTTGATGGTACACAATGGCAAATACCCGCTTTTTCACTTTTGACCTTGACCTTAGTGTCATGGTTACACAAAATATTGCCGAGTACCTTCCACAGCATTTGACCCATGAACCTTGGAAGTTTAAAGTGGCTACATCAAACGGTTAAGGAGATGCATTTAATAGAAAATACATTCTTTGACCTTGACCTTGGCATGAGGGTCACGCTAAAGCTTGCCCAGCACCCTCTACATCATTTGACCTATTCACGTTGCAATGTCCTAAGGTTTAGGAAGAAAACACATTATTTGACCTCTGACCCTGACCTCTGGGTCAAGGTCAATTGAAATGTTGTCCAGTACCCTTTACATCATGTGACCTATGCAGTTGCAAAGTTTGAAGCTGCTACCTCTAACGGTTTAGGAGGAGATGCATTTACATGAAAATACATTATTTGATCTTGACCTTGGGGTTAAGGTCACACAAGATGTTGCCCAGTACCCTCTACATCATGTGACCAATTCAGATACAAAGTTTGAAGTTGCTAAGTCTAACGGTTTAGGAGGAGATGCATTTACTTGTAAATACATTATTTGACCTTGACATTGGTGTCAAGTGCACACAAAACATTACCCAGTACCCTCTACATCATGTGACCTATTCAGGTACAAAGTTTGAAATTGCTATATAACGGTTTAGGAGGAGATGCATTTACAAAAAAAAAAATCATTATTTGGCTGTTGACCTTGACCTTTGGGTCAAGGTCACACAAAATGTTGCCCTCTACCCTCATCTTCATGTGACCTAATCAGGTACAAAGTTTGAAAGTGCTACGTCTAACATTTATGGAGAAGATGCATTTACAAGAAAATACATAATTTGACCTTGACCTATGGGTCAAGGTCACATGAAATGTTGTCCAGTACCCTCTACTTAATGTGACCTAATCAGGTACAAAGTTTGAAGGTGCTCGGTCTAACGGTTTAGGAGGAGATGCATTTACAAGAAACATGACGGACGCACACACGGACGAACGACGGACAGACTTTGGTACGAAATCAATTTACCCTTTTTTTTCTACTGAAAAAGTGGGTATAATCACAACTCTTTGCTCCCTGGGAAATTTTTCATGTTTTTTGTTGCCTGCTGATTTTTTTTTCTTAATCAACTTTTTTGAAAAATTCTTTCAGGAATATCATCTGAGTGTCAAACAGATTGGATCCAGATCTTGGTCCAATCTGTTTGCAAAGGTTATCACCTGACGACACTAGTAGACAAAGAGTTAAGCCAGGCAAGTAACAAAACCCTTCCTTTTTATAGTGAACACTTGTTAACTCTGTCCAAGGGACCTTGGTAAAGTTTCACTTTGAGTTTTCAATAGTTTGAGATAAAAGAAGTTCATAATTTAGAAATTCTAACAGTGTTCTGTCTAGGCTGCAATTGTGCGCCATTTAGCAGATGAAATTTTAAAATTTTAACAAATTGTTCCTTTTTGGCTTGTGATCAGTCTTTGTACGCCATCCATAAACTTTTTCTTTAAATGACATCCCTAAACGACATCTCTTTAAACAACATCTTAAAACAACAAAATGTGCAGGCCTCTTTTCAGGGCTTCTGACGAAGCAAGATTCAAATTAATCTCTTCAGCTACAGAGAGTAGCTAGAAAATTTCAACTGTAGCATGTTTACATATTTGATTCTCTCCAAAAAGCCAACAACAAAGGTGCTGATCAGTCTGGGCGGATGCCCAGGCTGGTCTGCGCCTTTGTTGTTCGCAAACCCTGAAGATAGTTTTTCTCTTGTCGAAGCCCATGATATGTTAAACCTATGTTGTTCACATTTACTGAACTCTACAGGAACGGGCCACTACTCTGCTGAACAATCCGACCATTACTGAAGCACTTGAACTTGTAAAGCTGAGGTAAAAGATTAAATCTGGAAGGTGTTTAAGTTAAGAAGCTTTATAAGTCTGGCTATGTTGTACACTTAAATCATTGCCTGGTTATAACATCAACATACCTGTAGATTAACTGGCTTTTGTTAATTGCTTAACCCTTTTCTCGCCAGTCAGGACTTTGGTTGTCTGCTCTCTCATCTGCTTATGTTCTTAGCCTATATTGCAAACAAGATGTACCCACATCAGATTGCTAGCCAATGAGCATAGGGTTCATAGTATTTGCCTCAATGTCATAAAAAGCAGACACTATTATCAGGACAGAAATATTGGAAGGATATGTTTTAACCCTTAAAGCACCAAGAATACTTGACATCTACTTAAGTCCTCTGCTGCAAATAATTGTCTAACATTATTGACTAATTTAAGTATAGTAGCAAAAAGGGTGGACCCAGATCAGACTGCTCCTATAGGAGCAGTCTGATCTGGTTACACACTGTTTGTCATAGAGGCTTGTTAAACATTTCAGCAGACAAGAAAAGCAGATGACTTTTGTTGCGATTAGCGCTTTAAGAGAATTTGATCTTTTACACATTACTCAAAATACTCTAAATATTAATTAACCTCCTCATGCTAAAAATTTTATGCTCTGCACTCTCTCCAATGTTTTGAATGGTTTGGGACATGGAGAAGCTAGCTGAATCATTTATGATGCATGGTTGGGTCATGGGGCAACTAAATCAGGTTTTGGAGAAATTGAGTCTGCACCGGTTGGTACAATGTAGCAGCTGAATCAGGTTTTGCTGAAACTGAGTCTGGTTGGTTTGGTATACTTAGAGAAGTTAAAATAGCTAGCTGATACAGATTTTGAAGAAATTGAGTCTGGAATGTTTGGTAAATCAGGTTTGGAAGAAAGTGAGTCTAAATGGCTTGGTACATGGAGCAGTTTATCAGGTTATGAAGAAACTGAGTCTGGATGGTTTGATCATGGAGAAGCTGTATCAGGTTTGGGTGAAATTTGAGTCTGGATGGTTTGGTCATGGAGCAGCTGAATCAGGTTTGGGAGAAACTGAGTCTGGATGGTTTGGTAAATGGAGAAGCTGAATCAGGTTTGGGAGAAACTGAGTCTGGATGGTTTGGTAAATGGAGAAGCTGACACAGGTTTGGTAGAAACTGAGTCTGGATGGTTTGGTAAATAGAGAAGCTGAATCAGGTTTGGGAGAAACTGAGTCTGGATGGTTTGGTAAATGGAGAAGCTGAATCAGGTTTGGGAGAAACTGAGTCTGGATGGTTTGGTCATGGAGAAGCTGTATCAGGTTTGGGTGAAACTTGAGTCTGGATGGTTTGGTCATGGAGCAGCTGAATCAGGCTTGGGTGAAACTTGAGTCTGGATGGTTTGGTAAATGGAGAAGCTGAATCAGGTTTGGGAGAAACTGAGTCTGGATGGTTTGGTCATGGAGAAGCTGTATCAGGTTTGGGTGAAACTTGAGTCTGGATGGTTTGGTCATGGAGCAGCTGAATCAGGTTTGGGAGAAACTGAGTCTGGATGGTTTGGTTCATGGAGAAGCTGAATTAGGTTTGGGAGAAACTGAGACTGAATGATTTGTTCATGGAGATGTAGAATCAGGTTTGGGAGAAATGGAGTCTGAATGATTTACTACATGGAGAAGTTGAATCAGGTTTGGGAGAAATTGAGTCTGGATGGTTTGGTACATGGAGAAGCTAAATCAGGTTAGGGAGAAACTGAGTCTGAATGGTTTGGTCATGGAGAAGTTGAATCAGGCTTGGAAGAAACTGAGTCTGAATGGTTTGGTCATGGAGAAGTTGAATCCGGTTTGGGAGAAACTGAGTCTGGATGGTTTGGTCATGGAGAAGTTGAAATAGGTTTGGGAGAAACTGAGTCTGAATGGTTTGGTACATGGAGAAGCTAAATCAGGCTTGGGATGAACTGAGTTTGGATGGTTTGGTCATGGAGAAGTTGAATCAGGTTAGGGAGAAACTGAGTCTGGATGGTTTGGTCATGGAGAAACTGAATCAAGTTTGGGAGAAACTGAGTCTGGATGGTTTGGTACATGGAGAAGTTAAATAAGTTTTTGGAGGAACTGAGTCTAGATGGTTTGGTAAATGGAGAAGCTAAATAAGGGTTGGGAAAAAAGGAGTCTGAACCAGGTTTGGTACATGGTGAAGTTGAATCAGGTTTGGGAGAAACTGAGTCTGGATGGTTTGGTATATGGAGAAACTGAATCAGGTTTGGGAGAAACTGAGTCTGAACCAGGTTTGTTACATGGTGAAGCTGAATCAGGTTTGGGAGAAACTGAGTCTGGATGGTTTGGTACATGGAGAAGCTGAATCAGGTTTGGGAGAAACTGAGTCTGGATGGTTTGGTACATAGAGAAGTTGAATCAGGTTTGGGAGAAACTGAGTCTGGATGGTTTGGTCATGGAGTAGAAGAAACTGGCTTGGAGGAGCTGAGTCTGGATAGTTTGATCATGGAGAAGCTAAATTAGGTTTGGGAGAAACTGAGTCTGAACCAGGTTTGGTACATGTTGAAGCTGAATCAGGTTTGGGAGAAACTGAGTCTGGATGGTTTGGTACATGGAGAAACTCAATCAGGTTTGGGAGAAACTGAGTCTAAACCTGGTTTGGTACATGATGAAGCTGAATCAGGTTTGGGAGAAACTGAGTCTGCATGGCTTGGTACATGGAGAAACTGAATCAGGTTTTGAGGAAACTGAGTCTGAACCAGGTTTGGTACATGGAGAAGCTGAATCAGGTTTGGGAGAAATTGAGTCTGGATGGTTTGGTACATGGAGAAGCTGAATCAGGTTTGGGAGAAACTGAGTCTGGATGGTTTGGTACATGGAGACGTTGAATCAGGTTAGGATGAAAATGAGTCTGGATGATTTGGTACATGGAGAAGCTGAATTAGGTTAAGGAGAAACTGAGTCTGAATGGTTTGGTCATGGAGAAGTTGAATCAGGTTTGGGAGAAACTGAGTCTGGATGGTTTGGTCATGGAGAAGTTGAATCAGGTTTGGGAGAAACTGAGTCTGGATGGTTTGGTCATTGAGTAGGTGAATCAGGCTTGGAGGAACTGAGTCTGGATGGTTTGGTACATGGACAAGCTTAATTAGGTTTTGGAGGAACTGAGTCTGGATGGTTGGGTAAATGGAGAAGCTAAAATAGGTTTTGGGAGAAACTGAGTCTGGATGGTTTGGTACATGGCATAGCTTAATCAGGTTTTGGAGAAAAGAAAAACTTAAAAATCAACAATTTCAAAAGTTTGCTTTGTTTGTTTGTCTGCTTTGATTCTTTACTTCCCAGTAAACAATTTTTCAGTTAATTCAGGACGTGTCTTCCTGGGTTGAACCAGTACTAAGCAGGAACAACCCCTCGATCTCGAGTTAAGCACCCTTCCATCCTGTCAGAAGGTTGCCATTACATACTAATTTACTTACCTCAAAATGAAAATCCAAGACAATCTCTTTTTTTTTTTATCCAATACTCTTTCTAAAATCTTCTCTGCGAGCTTAAGTCCTCCAAATTTTCAGTAGGTTCTCTTTCTGAAATTCTTCTATGTTTGGTTCCAAAATCTTGTTGGTCTGATTTTCTTTTAACTGCAGTTTCCAGTCAATGATTTGATTTTAGAAACAGGACAGCTTTTTAAAACTATTTTGAAGATTCAAGTTGTGTTTTGTCATTAGCCAATAGTAATGAATTCGAAACTAATCACTTTTTCTAAAATCTATTTTAAGAATTGATTGAGAATATATCATTTTCTTAGTCCTGACATATATCATTTTTATCAATAGAAAAAACTGTTACTTTCCAGTAATGAATTATAGTCTGCTAACCATTTTAAGAACAATTGTAAATTCAGGGACAATAACAATAGCTGTCCATATTTATTTTATTGTATTGTAATTTGAGAATTAGTACGAATAACAATCTGTCATAGTTTATACTATAGTCTATAGGCGATCAATTGTTAGGGAAAAAGTCAATAATAGGTGTATTGACAGTGTGGATCCTGGTCAGCCTGCACAGTAGTGCAGGCTGACCAGGACCTACATTGTCCATCAGATTTTAGTCATAAAGTCAATAGATCCATAATTTACAAAATTGAAATCCTGATTAGAATCTCCAAGGTGATTTTGTCTTTGTTAAATTAGTAAGCCAGAATTGCCTTTTTTCTTGGGCAAAGGTAATGGATTATCGACAGGTTAATATTAAGCATTGGCTATTTAATAAATTAAAATGAACAAGTTTGTGAGAAAAGGGTCATATATGACTTGCAAAGAGCAAGCAGTCTCAATTTATTTGGGGGCCAAGCCCCATTGCCATAACGATTTCAGTCCTTGCAAATGTGACAAGAGTACCATAGGCTCAACCATAGGCCAGTGACCAGATCCTTTTCCCTCTGTGCATGCATATTTGATTAATGTGATAATTTAAAGGTCTTTTTCTTACATTTTGGATTAAATATAGTATTTCTAACAAGGCTACAGCTGGATAGAGTCTCACCCACTTTAGATACAATGTATATATATACCTAAATATGGGCCATGACGCGAGAAAACGTGAATTTGGTGCATGCGAACAACAAAGGTGCAGACCAGCGCAGAAGCGCAGCCTGATCAGCACCTTTGTTATTCACTATCTAGAAAGTATAGTAGTCAAACTTGCTCCATGCAAAACTTCAATATTCTAGCTAGTCTCTGTAGCTGAGCAGGTTGGTTTGAGCCTTTTATGGTCACAAACTCCGAAGACAGGATATCTCATATCAAGGCCCATGTGATTTGTTGGGGTGCAGGCCTTGGGGATATTTAGCTTGCTTGAGTGGTATAGCTAGGTTTATGCCGCTTTTGTTTGTGTGCTATCAACATTCTCAAGAAACAACCCTCTTTAAGCTTTGCAGCTATTGATAAACATTTTCATAATTATTTAATGACTGAATGGGTGGAACCAAAAATACTGTAAAGTGGGTATATCTCTTCAACCACACATGAGAAAGCCAAACCTTCAGCATTTGCAGTGCAATGACAGGGCCATGATCAGACATACAGTAGAACTTCAATGGCTAGAACAGGCTTGGGACCATGTTCTAGCCTAGGGTAGTTCCAGCCATCCATGGTGGATTAGGCATAAACTAACCTAGTTCTAGCCAGCCAAGGTAAATGAGTTCGAGTCATTAAAGTTCTATGGTATCTCTGCAATATCAGCCACAGTAAGGTCAAAAGAGCTACTGGCAAAGCTTGAGCACGAGCACCTTAACCTCATTTCTAGAAAGAGACGGTTCTAGTAGTGCAGTCCAAACAGCATATGTGATATTCAGGTTGCTGGAAGGCTCGAGCCAGGGAGGCCCAAAATGACGAGGAAGAATTTGATGGAAAACTAAGCTCGCAGCAGTCAACCTCCAAGAAAGGAACAGATGTACAGGGTTCCCACAGGCTTGAAAAGAACTTGAATTTAGAGGGCTTTCTTGAAAAGTCCTTGAAAATTAATCTGGCTTGAAAAGTACTGGAAAATCACCCAAAAGCCTTGAAAAGTCCTTGAATTCTTCTATTTTCTGTAGAACTTAACACTGTTGATAGAGATCTAAATCAATATAAAATTGTTGTGCCTTTATTTGGTACTAATTGCTACATTATCTCAGTCTAGCATTTTTGAAGAATTTTAACACTTGGATCAGTATTTTTCCTAAACTTTTAGTTCTTGAAAACTCAAAAAAAGTCTTGAAAAGTTCTTGAAATTTTCTAAAACTTCCCTGTATGAACACTGATAAAGATCATATGTGAGATCTGCTATGCATGCAGCTAGCCAGCTATCTGGAAGGGGGAGGTGACTGATGTGGATGATTCCCCTGGACATGCACATTAATCAAAAACCTGATCATGATGATGATGATGTTTAGACAAGGCTACGGTAAATGTTCTAAAATTTGGAACGCTATAGTAACTGTTGCCTGTCAAAAAGACCTAGACAAACAGTGCAGACCCAGAAAGAAGCAATCTGATCAGTGTCTTCCCTGTTTGCAGTTCTGACAAGCATTTTGTGAATTCCGGCCTAGAAAACCAACATTTTATTTGAGAACAGAAAGAGAAAAGTGTTCGAAATTTTAGAACATTTACCGTGCCTACTATATAGATTCTGCTTTCATGTCCAGGATTTGGTTTGGCATGAGATCATTGTCTAGGACTTAAAGGCAACATAGCCATTAAAAATGAACATTTTTCATCTGAATGTCGCTGAAGATATTATGTATGAATGATTATCCCATACATATATTGAATTGTCAATCTTGTATTCTGAGGGGTTGCCAGTCAAAATTTCTGTAAAGTGATGTATTTCTGTAGCTGAAGATATTACACGGGTGGGCATCAGCGGAACTACCGCGAAATCGCGTCAACGTAAATTTGTTCCTTCGTCACATCCGGGACCTTTCGCGGTAGTGGCAACGTCACGGAAAAGCCAAACAAAAGTGGGTACTCTCGCTTCTTTTGATCTTTTGTAAAAGAATGGGCTAACTATGTAAAAATCTGGCAATGCTATTCCATGTAGATATGATTTACCTTGGTAAACAGGCCAAACGTGATGTTGAAAAAAGCTTTGCTTTGAAATGAGGACCGTAACCAAATCGAACACAGGACGGGATTTCTTCAAATTTATGTCAAAACGAAGAAAGTATGCAGATGCTTTGCCAGTTTTAGCTCAGAACAAGCGCATTTTACACATGGCATGTTCATAACAGCCCTTATTCTTCCTTCTGACGTAAAGAAATCGAACCGATCATGTTCTATGAAGGAATTATGCCAAAGATTTCAGGCGCAATAGCGCCTTCGCCATCGCGGTAACTGTAACGTCACGCTCTAGTTCCTTGGAGTATACAATGCTAGTGCATGCAGCTGCGGAGAGAAATGTGTGTAATACTGTAGTATCTACCGATACACACCAAACCACCACCAATTTTGCTGAAACAATGTGTAAAAACAGATATAAACTCTTTTGTAAAGAGTGAGGATCCAAATCTGCTGGCTTCTTCAGAAACCACCTGATCAGGATCTACATGATTTCCATACTACATGTGAGTTTGTAGTAATTAATCAAAATATTATAGAGTTGTTTTTTAACTTAAATTTGTGAAAATAAATGGCTAAGTCTTACTTGTCCTAAATGAAATGGGATGAGGACGGACAAGTCGGGTATTGTATTTCCACATCCTGCTGAGGAAGTTACCCTAAGCTGCTTGTTTGTTTTGTTTGATTTGATTCTTTACGTCCCATCAACAATCTTTCAGTTAAACAGGGACGGGTCTTCCTGGGTTGAACTAAGCTGAGATAAATGTGACTTGCTCAATGACTACAACACAGTGACGCCGGTGAGGCTCGAACCCGTGACCCCTCGGTCTCGAGTCAAGCAATCTACCACTGACAACTGTGCTCCCTACTGCTTGTTTGGTAAACAGTGAAGACCCAGATAAAATGCTGCATTATGCAGCATTTCATCTGGGTCTGCACTGTTTGCTTCTAAAAACAAAATTAATCTTCAGAGAAAGAAATACATTTTTGGCGGAACGGGGGGATTTTAGCATAAATACTGATGCCCTAAATATATACAATGGACCATCCTGACATAATTGTACAAAATGTATGTAGGGCCGACCTTAAAAAAATGTTGGTTGTTTTGATTTTTGTAAAAGAGTGAGCTAACTATGTCAAAATCTGGCAATGCTATTCCATGTGATTTACCTTGCTAAACAGGCCAAACGTGGTGTTGAAAAAAGCTTTGTTTGTAGATGAGAACCGTAACCAAATCGAACCCAGAACGGGAGTTCTTCAGTTTTATGCCAAAACGAAGAAAGTATGCAATTGTTTTGCCAGTTTAGCTCAGTACAAGCGTATTTTACACATGGCATGTATAAAACAGCTCTTATCTGTCCTTCGCACGTAAAAAAATCGAACTGATCATGTTCTATAAGGAATTATGCCAAATTTTTCAGGCGCAGTAGGGCCTTCGGTGTAGTTGTAACGTCACGCTCTAGTTCCTTCGAGTATACCATGTTAGTACATGCACTGCTTGCAGGCTCGGAAAGAAATGTGTGTAATATTGTAGTATCTACTGAAACACACCAAACCACCACCAATCCAGCTCAAAAGCTGTTCCCCGTGTACAAACTAGCACACTTACCCCTGCCCCACTCCAAATTCTCACCTCAAAGACCCCCATAACCTTTAGCTTAGCATTTTGCCCAGATGCGGTACAGATGTAAATGCTTGAAGTGTATATCATTTATCTACATGTATATATGTGCCAGTACATGAGATTTTGTCACTTATCGCATGTGCCTTGACTCAGATTAGCTTGCGCATTTTTAAAGTTTCACCAGACCTTTTCGGCTGCTCGCACACACTGCAAAGTATGGATGTAGATAAAGACAAGACCAAACTTTAGGCCACCTGCTGGATACGTCATCATAAGCGTATTTTAAAAGAAGGCTTTTGCGATACGTACCTGTATATATCTCATGTACTAACACATATATACATGTAGATAAATTATATACACTTCAAGTATATTTAATTATGGTATATGCTTCATGTATATTTAATTAAGGTATATGCTACATTTAATTATGGTATATGCCATATTTTATTATGGTATATACTATAATTAATCCTTTTGCTCCTTTCGGTACATCACAGATAAATGATATACACTTCAAGTATATTTGGGCCAATAGACGAGACCTGATGCTTACATCAGTAGCGCATCTGCGCAAAAGGCTGAGCTAAATGCTGTGGGGGTCTTGGGGGTGAACAGCATTTGAGATGGATTGGTGGTGGTTTGGAGTGTTTCAGTAGATATTACACACAGTTCTTACCGCGCTTGCATGCACTGCATGTACTGACATGATATACTCGATGGAACTAGAGCGTGACGTTACAACTACCGCGATGGCGCAGGCGCTACTGCGCCTGAAAACTTTGGCACCATTCCTTCATAGAGCATGAGATCAAAAGAAGCGAGAGTACCTACCTTTGGTTGGCTTTTCCGTGACGTTGCCACTACCGCGAAAGGTCCCGGATGTGACGAAGGAACAAATTTACGTTGACGCGATTTTGCGGTAGTTCCGCTGATGCCCACCCGTGTATTATGTATGAATGATTAACCCATACATATATGGAATTGTCAATCTTGTATTCTGAGGGGTTGCCAGTCAAAATTTCTGTAAAGTGATGTATTTCTCTCGCTGAAGATATTATGTATGAATAATTATCCCATACATATATGGAATTGTCAATTTTGTATTCTGAGGGGTTGCCAGTCAAAATTTCTGTAAAGTGATGTATTTCTGCCGTTGAAGATATTATGTATGAATTATTAGCCCATACATATATGGAATTGTCAATCTTGTGTGCTGAGGGGTTGCAAGTCAAAATTTCTGTATGTGATGTATTTCTGTCGCTGATTCACCTGGGTCTTCACTGTTTGCCAAAGTACCTGTTTACTGATATCCAGGATGAAAACTCCTGTCCGCTACATATCTCATGCACTCCAATTATG
Source organism: Loripinus fragilis (assembly GCA_964019695.1). Lineage (NCBI taxonomy): Eukaryota > Metazoa > Mollusca > Bivalvia > Lucinida > Lucinidae > Loripinus > Loripinus fragilis. Next base: position 53,761,301 of record OZ026528.1, on the reverse strand, counting down.
TCAGAGGCTAAAGAGTTCACACAGATCTACCTAAATGAGAGGACATGGAGTTGCCCAAAAGGTCATGGTAATATCAGTAGGTCAAAAATCTAGTGCCCTGCTCCAAGGTCAAGGTCACAGCAAAAAGGTTGAGGAGCGCAATGGCTCTGTGGTAGAGTGCTTGACTCTAGATTGAGGGGTTGCGGGTTCGACCCACCCCCGGAAACACTGTGCTGTGTCCTTGAGCAAGTCACTTTTTCCTCTGCTTAGTACTGGTTCCATCCCAACATAACTGAAAAAATGTTGATTGGGATGTAAATAATCAAATCAAACCAAACGGCAAAAGGTCAAAGGTTACAGAGAGAATTTAGTGTGTAGATGAAAGTTTGTGGGCTCTACAACATTAGTTCCTTTGGAGATATTTCTAATAATTTGGTAGGCATATTGAATATATCCAATGATGAGAGTGCGTCATTTGCAAGAATGGTTGCTCTGTCTTGCTTCTTGTTTAAGTTTTCTCCCTTGAATGAATTTTTAGGGGAAATATTATGCACTCCATATGAGATGTTTTGATAATATTTGGTAGGGTAATATATCAGGTTGGACGATCACTCTCCTCGGCTTAATATTTGAGTTATCTCCCTTGAACATTTTTTTAAGAATTTTCCATGAGAGCTTTTTAATTTTCTATGGCGTTACTTATTAATGCATAAGTAGCTAATATTAGTTCATTTATGAAACAGTGGTTACTTAGCCTATAATTGTAATTGGTTTTGAAATGGACTATTCCGAAGAGGGGTGTGATCAAAGTTATTGTTCAATGAATAATGTTTTGATTAAATTTTTCGTTTTTCCAAGGGTAAAGTAAAAACAAACGTAGACTTCTCTTATTAAAAGAGTATTTAAGACGTCTAAAATCGGGTGTCTTTTCCGTGTAAATGTCGAATGTTCAACCCCTGTTATACCCACAGACTGTACCTATTTTTACACACTCGCCAGCAGGTCTAATGGTCTAACTTAGAATAACTTAGAATTGTAATTAATATTTCTACCTAGAAATTATTTCCAATTATGTGCTATCAGCGGTTTTCTGGGGCGAACTTATTGATAATTCATTACTATAGATACGAAATTCTTAAATAAGTATATTAAATAAGTATTTAAAGGACTATTCTGTAAATCATTGTGACGTCATTCATTCTATATTTAGCAGTGTGCGATAAAACAGTGCCACGATAAAACAGAAACAAACTTTTCATTTTATTAGAAAATAGGAGCAAGAAAAAAAAGTTAAACAAACAAACAGAACGTACAACGGGCATACAAGCAGAAAATATGAATAAGCAAAGAAAATAACCTAAGAAATATTAAAGGCAAAACGCGGAAAATAGGTCATTCGATTGATTTGACCTGAGGTTTGTTTCGATGTTGTGTCAAACGCGAAAGCAATCATCATCTTTCTTTATTTTGCTACTGGCACGCTAGTAGATTTTTCCTATCACCCGCAAACTCATGGCTGGGGTTGGGTTTCTTTCCATCAAAAGGAGGAAAATGCATGGGATATTATTCTTCCGACTTGAGAAGTCATAGTTTTTCTTGTTCTTTTTTTAAATACTGTATATCAAGGGACGTAATGCAGTCTAACTTTTTTCTTTCCCCGCGGACAAGTATTGGTTTTCATAAAAGACTGATGATAACAAGTATTCACAAAAGCTTGCTTCCCCATCACCGTCTGATTGAATGGTTTATTAGCGAAACGCCAAGCATTTAATGGCTCATTTCAAAGCCGCTTTAATGTATATCTCATTGCAAAAAAAAAAACTTCATTAGTATCCTTCATCTATTATTACTCATAAGAACCTTCAACAACGCCGTTTATAACATGTAACACATGTTATAGTTTTTCTTGTTATTGTCTTTGAGATATTTTGATATAGATATTTAAGGTAAGGTTTAATACATCAGGTCAGGTAGGGAGCGCAGTGGCTCAGTGGTAGAGTGCTTGACTCGAGACCGAAGGGCCGCGGGTTCGAGCCTCACCGGCGTCACTGCGTTGTGTCCTTGAGCAAGACACATTTATCCTAGCTTAGTACTGGTTCAACCCAGGAAGACCCGTCCCGCATAACTGAAAGATTGTTGAGTGGACGTAAAGAATCAAATCAAACAAACAAAAAACATCAGGTCAGGATGGTTTGTCACATGCAATGATGTCTGCCTTCCCTTGCTTCCTGTTTGAGTTATATTCCTTGAATGAGTTATAAAGGGGGGAAACTTGTACACTCCAAATACTATCAAAATATCTTAAAGGGTATTGAAACACTTTCTCATATTTTGATAATATTTGGTAGGATTATATTATTAGATATCAAAACAAAAAGGTGTTGTTGCATGCAAGAATGGCTGTTCACCCTTGCTTTATAGTTGAGTTATATCCCTTGATCAAATTTTAGGGGCAAACCCTTGTATACACTCCATATTTCTGCCCCTTTGAGATATTTTGATAGTATTTGTTAGGACAGTTTGTCTTGTTGTTAGGGCAGTTTGTATGCAAAATCTTAACTGATGAAGGGAGGGTACTGTAAACCTGAAATTTAACTATCTTGAAAGGGTTCTTTGCCTTCAAATAACATTGCCTATTAAAGACAGTGTTCACTTTTCTGATAATTAAATCAGACCTCAGACCAAAATTTTATTTGAAAACAGGAATGTTAAGTGAAAATGTTCAAAAATTTGGAACACTAACACCTTATGAGCCGTGACATGTTATTTCCAACATTGTCACATTTTTACATGTGTAGACTCAGATGAGCTGTTAAGCTAAGACACTCCAAATTATATTCAGTCTGTAGCTTTACACTCATAAAATGTTCATGTGACTAGCAATGGCTCTGATCAGTCTGCGCGTAATTACACAGGCTGATCTGAGGCTTTGCTGGTTGCACATACCTCATTGTTGGAAATCTCATATCGCGGCTCATATAGTTTAATAGCATACTGTATTGTACATAATTGGCTGTTAGCACACACTGTTGATTACACCCTCCTCCACTGATTTCACCATACATGCAAAGGAGACTATATAACAGCCACTCGAGAAAACCTGTCGTCGGGGTTTCCGACAAGGCTCAACCCGTGCCTGCTCAGCTACAGATACTAGCTAGAGTATTAAAATTTTGCAAGTTTAGATTATATACTTTCTAGTAATTAAGCGAATAACAAAGGCGCTGCTCAGACTGGTCTGGGCCTTTGCAAACCCCAAAGACAGGTTTTCTTGCATCGAGGCCCATATGTAGTGAACATGGAAAGCTATAAAAATCATTAATACAGCCTTGCTGTATGAGCTAGCTTTTACAGTGACTTAAGTTAGTGGTCTGGCTTTTCTAAGTAATGGATCTCATGGGTAGTACTTGGATGGGTGACCCATTGCTCAACTTGATAGCTATATCCTTAGTTACTTTTGGCACTGCCCTTACGGAAAAGCTGTCTCATTGTGAATATCTGGCGAATATGCTGCGAATAATTGGCGAACTGCTCTGTTCGCAGTAATTGTTCGCAATATATTCACTTCTTGTCGGGAATACCCAGCGAACAAAACTGGACAGTCAAAAAAGTGATCGCTGAATGTTAGCAGCTTTGTCAGATAGTCGCTGCATATTCGCAACAAAAACTTAAACATTTTCAAGCACAGTGTATTATTCGCCCAATATTCGCAATAATAACTTAGTTTTTGATACTGTTCGCAGTATATTCGTTACAGTGACTTTAATTTTTTATGTGTTCGCAGAATGTTTACCAAAAGAACTTAAACTAAAATATAGCTCTCAATTCATAATGAAAAGAACTTAAACTTTTCTACTTTTCGCAGCATATTCACAGCAAATACTTAAACTTTTTTCATGTTTGTATATTTTTAATATTTCATCAATACTTCATGTCAAAAATTGGACTCATCTTTGTTTGCATATTCAGTGAGCCTTAATAGCACTAGAGCAATGAATTTGTTGTGATAATACTTTTTCTCATGGCTCAACTTTTGGTATGATAATTTGCTCTTATTTCAGCCAGTTGACTCATTCAGAGGAACAGATAAGCCACTTTTTTGGGTATATAAGCAATTAAATTTATGAAAAAAAAAGCAATTGTTTTCTAAATGAAGGGGTAACTACTAATTAAAAGCAAATTAATTTTGGAAAAAGCCAAAATACCTTAAATATATTGTCATTTTCATTTTCTCGCGAACTCTCATTAGGATGAATGCGGGTCAACTCGGCCTCGAGTCAAGTCGGCCTGAGTCAAGTCGGCCCAGGTCAACTCGGCCCAGTTATATCCTATATTGCCTACTCTTTTCCCCGCTATTTTCATAAGGGATACCAGTATTAGGTGTGTTATATATATAAAAATGTTCAGCAAAAGTTTGAGGGAATAATGTTTGGTTCTATCTATATTGCTGGTCTGTCAATCTTGTTTCACTCGTCAATCTTGTTTCACTCAAAGGGTCTGGCTTCATAACGGTAGAAACAACAAAAAAAATGAAGTCTCTGATAGACAAAATTCAAAGTAGAATTTTAGGAGAGGCAGACAAGAAATATATATATATTTGCGTCGCTTATTGTTATTCTTTTATTTAAAAAAAGATTGAATAAATCAGCGGTATTAAACCCATCTTCGCAAGCCAAGGGTACTAACTCCACTTCGTTCCTTACGCACCGCACTTGGCTTGCGAAGATGTATTAAACCTTGCTTTGATCAATTGCCGTTTTACTAATCCATTGGTCAGAAAACGATAATTGCCTTGTTTGCAAGATATGGGGGTCAGTGATTGACAAAGTGTGAAGACTTTCATTTAGTAACCTGGTTCATGACAATCAAGTGGCAAATTCATCCCCCACCAATTTGATAAATAAAGAGTTTAATTGCAACTGTTTAATGCTTATCTTTGATTTAGTATGGGTGATTATACATGTACAGAAAACAAAACATATACCATATACGTTCTGAAAATACACCGGGCCGAATTGACTCAGGCCGAGTTGACCCAGGGCCGAGTTGACTCAGGGGCCGACTTGACTTCAGGCCGACTTGACCTGCTACCAATAGGATTCGGTCATTGCTCCGCAACGAAATTCTGCGCTGCACTTTCCGGCTAAAAAAAGGTCATTTGGCGCGTTGTCAAATCAATTCACATATGTTACTGACAAAAACAATACTTAAATTCATTGTTTCCACCAAAATTAGCAAAAGAAGCTTGCATAAAAATGTCTTTTATAGAGACCTACCCAGAGCACTGGCCTTTTCGCCGCCAATGTTTATATTTTACATCGAGGTCAAAATCTGGGTCCAAACTGTTATTGGTTAAAGTAAAAATGAATTGCATTTTCCGAACGAATTTAACGAAAACGAAAAAAAACAACATGTTTTTTTGTTTTTTCAACTCGATTTGAGGGCATAATACGTTTTATAAATTTAAAATGTTTGTGTCTCCAATACAAACGGGACACACCAGCGTCTGTGGCTGTAAAAGACTGAAGAAACAGTCACGCAGTTGAATTTGCTTGTGCATAGGAGAGTATTATAGCATAACCAACTGCTAAATAGAGTACTTAATCACCATTGTTTTGAGGCAAATCTTTTTTTTGTCATGCGTCTTTGAATTTCACCTGTCAATAAATAGAACTGAGTATAAACCATATAGTACCCTATCATTTCTTGTCACAACAATGATGATTTCCCTGTGACCGTCATGGCAAAAAAATGTTTCTGACTACCTGCGCATACAGGTTTAAATAGAAAGGTAGGTTTTTTTTCAAAGTTAGTCGCTATCTGCAAGACTAGATCAAAGAAACCAACTTTTCTGCAGCCATACCTACATCTAATCTTAATGTAAAATTGAAACAAGGCAGATGCAGATCTAACAATGTCAGACCCGTTAACTACTATGTTTTTGTGCTTCAAAATACACACTTCTGATCGCTATTGTAAAACTAGGCACAGGACAAAATCGCGTTTTTCAATCAGTTTTCATCCATTTCCAATCTTTTCAAGACGTTTTTAATATCGATCTGTGACTGTTTTTATAATAAACCCTGAACAAACAAGCAGATCAATTGTGCTGTGTTCACAAGCACCCCCCCCCCACACACACACAAAGAAAAACAAACAAACTGCTGTTCTGATTGGGGCAAACTTCGGTCCAAACCTCTCTCCCTCTAGAATTTCATAATGGCTGACACTTGCTAGCATTAATTCAGATACATTTCTCAGCATTTTTTCTGCCATGTTCAAGTAATGTTTTCTTGTTTTTTTCGTTTTTTGTTTTTTATATAAAAGTTCACATAACCCATCAAACAGGCCTGAACTACCCATTCATGAGTATTGTAAAACAAATCGCCTGACTTTCTGGCTCTACATGGGGGAAGCCTGAAGTAAACCTTTCTGAAAACGATCTGTTTTATTATGAATCTTGTGTATAACTGGCTGGTAAATTATACTCATTCTGATAGCAAAATCATCATCCCCTTAAAGAAAAGCAGTAACGATAAGGGAGCATGTATTTGTATTATTGAAGCTGTGGCACTTGGTATCTGGTACTTCAGAGTGTATGTGTGGACTAGCTACAACAACCTCTATAAGCCAAAGATTGGGCAGATCTGGGAAGTGGAGGGGATGGTCTATCACTCCTGTCAAGTCGAAAGTTACATCCTGGGGCTGACATAGTCCGCCATTACTTGAATAAAATGCTTAAAAAGACTGTCGCCACCCAGTGACCTATATACAGATCTATATATAGGTCACTGCGCCACCTTAACTCTGTTACAAAACTGGACTGGATTAGCCCTACAAAGAATTTCTAGCGATAAGGCAGGCAATTTCCCTAAATAAGACGTTCGTTTTATTTTGTTGAAATAGCGACTGGAGACACTAGGCACACTCAACATATACATATAGACCAAATACTATGTACCCTTGCCCACTAGTTCGTATATCTAAAACGGGTTTTTCTAAATGCATGTAATATATCTACTTCGTTTTGAATGAAAATTTATTTCGATCATCAACTGTGCTCGCTATTCAGTAACATGTGTGGGAAATAGACCGTTAAACTAAGGTAAACAATCGTCCTACATTTATCACGATAGTATATTATATATATTTATACAGTTGATGTACAATACAAAACGACCATCTTGCAAAGTGGTCTATTTTTGTCAGATGATTGATGTCTTTTTATACCCCGCCACTAAAGTGTGGCGAGGTATTATGTTATACCCTTCGGTGTCTGTCCGTCCGTCCGTCCGTCCGTCCGTCCGTCCGTCCGTCCGTCCGTCCGTCCGTCCGTCCGTCCGTCCGTGCTCACCATTTCCGATCGATAACTTGAGTATTTATTCACGGAATTTTTTCAAATTTTGCATACATATTGTTATCGGCGATGAGTGGTGTGGGATTGTTAATGGGCAAAATCCGTCCATTTTTAACAGAGTTACTGCCCTTTTTCGTATTGGAAAAATGGTTTCTGGCCTGTTATTCCTTTACTGTTAATGATATCTGAATGAAACTTCACAGATATGTTGCACATCAAAGGTTACATATTGTGACTAAGGACCGTCACTCTGACCTTCCCAGTTTGTGAGTTATCCGCCCTTGATAGGTCTGAAAAAAGGTTTTTGACCTATTGTTCCTTTACTATGTTGAATATCTGAATATAACTTCACAGATATGTTTCACATCAAAGGTAACATACTGTGACTAAGAACCGTCACTCTTACCTTTCCCGTTTGTAAGTTATCCGCCCTTGATTGAATTAAAAAATGTTTTTTACCCGTAGTTCCTTTACTATGTGGAATATTTAAATGAAACTTTACAGATATGTTTCACATCAAAGGTTACATACTGTGACAAAGAACCATCACTCTTACCTTTCCAGTTCATGAGTTATCTGCCCTTGATTGATCTGAAAAATGGTTTTTGACCTGTAGTTCATTTACTATATGGAATATCTGGATGAAACTTCACAGATATGTTGATCATCAAAGGTTACATATTGTGACTAAGGATCTTCACTCTTACCTTTCCAGTTCATGAGTTATCTACCCTTGATTGATCTGAAAAATGGTTTTTGACCTGTAGTTCATTTACTATATGGAATATCTGAATGAAACTTCACAGATATGTTGAACATCAAAGGTTACATATTTTTAGTAAGGACCGTCACCCTTACCTTTCCAGTTCATGAGTTATCCACCCTTGATTGATCTGAAAAATGGTTTTTGACCTGTAGTTCATTTACTATATGGAGTATCTGAATGAAACTTCACAGATATGTTGACCATCAAAGGTTACATATTGTGACTAAGGACGTCATATCACTGTCTATCTCAGTTCTGTTGCTATTTAGGCATTATATATCTCACAAAATAACTTTTGGTGCCCCCAGCAGTGGCGGGGTATTACGCAGTGCTTGCGGTGCTTTTATTTCGCTTATACAACCCCTTTCCCCCCTAGACCCAAGACGCCCTTTACACATGTTGTTTTATTTATATAATGACGTTCAATTGTCCAAAGGGCATCTTGAGTCTAGGGGGAGGGGAAGCATCTAAAACAAACTGAAAGACACCAAGTTCATCTTTTCAATGACAAACATCACAATTTTAAGTATATTTCGTACGCATGCGCAGTAGGAATATTCCAAAGTTTTGGAAACGAAGTGCATTTATAATCTTAATAATTTAGTACTTTTAATTTTTTAAAACCTTTAAGGGATTTACTAAAATTCTGGTCTAAACGACATCCAATATAAAGACGTAAAATGAGGGGTGGGAGTAGAAAGCGCAAGTTTTCAAGGCATTGTAAATGATGAATCACTTTGAAACGTATTTTGATGCCAACTATACATATTATACTACCTAACAGACCAATTTTATAATCATTAGGGTTACTTAAAAATTCAGCTTTTGTAATCATGTCAACTAGGAAAAATATACACCTTATAGCTAGAGCTTCTTATATTATTTCATTTCCCCCCCCATGCCTTCCCCCAGCCAACAAAGAAAGGAGAAAAACAGTAAACTGTTGAAATGGATAGGGTACTTCGAATAATGCATGCAACTACACCAAAGTACCATCTCCTTCAGGCAGAGAAGACAGCAAATATAGTCAGATTAACATCTTACCCCTTTTAATTTTGAGAAGCTATTCATAGCTTGAGCAGGTACCACAAACCTGGCTGGGGAGGGGGGTGGGGTACTCCACACACAAATTCATATATTACAAGCAACAAAGTAACCATAACTGATATGGTAATTATTTAATCACAGAGATCATATTCCAATTTGCCATTTGGATATAAAACTTGTTTGTGCTCAACTCAACTGAGCATGAAATTTAGTTATTCATGTTAAAGTGCAAACAAATGTACACATTTTAACATTTAATATGAACAGAATGAATACATTTAAGTATTATAAATGGCTTTAATTACATGAGAATATGGCAATGAACTTGAGTCTGCATAACTGAGTCATGGCTTCTGCACACTGTCTCACTAAACTTTGAGTGAAGTTTAATGTAAATCATTCAAATGGTTTAGGAGATATGTGGAGCAGACACGAAATTCAAGGGTATATTACTACATGACCTTGAAGTGTGACCTTGATCTTGAATCTGGGTATCTGAGTCGTGGATTCTGCACACAGAGAGAACATTTGGGTGAAGTTTATTCAAAACAAGTTCAAAGGGTTCAGCAAGTAATGGTGAGTAAAAGTATGGATCAGACACAAAATTGAAGGGTAAATCCCATGACATTGAAGTGTCACCTTGACTTTGAGCCTGCATAGTGGATTATGGGTTCTCCACACAGTCCCACTATGAAGATGAACTAAATGTATAATTTTACGAAGGGAAAAACTTACTGTGTAAATCAAAGATGGCGCCATACTACGTGTTTACAACATCAATGCTATGGTGTAGGTTGTTACGCCTGGCCTTAGGTGCATGATGATGTATGCAGGCAAACAGGGTAAAATAATTTGACAATTATTTTGTACTTACGTTGTTTAGACAAACAAGGACGTTTTCACTTCTAGAATCACTTCATCTGTAGCCTCTGTGGCAGTTGTGCTGTTTTGGAAGCTGTTTAAGGCTGGGAAGGATGGTGTCAGCCAAGCACTTTCCATTATCATGCCCTGAAAAATTATTTTATGCGTGTCATAACCCTAAAAGTGCCAGCTCAAAACTGCATCAAAATGTTATCTGCTTAAGTTGTCTATCATTATTTACATTTAATATAGGTAATGAGGCCAACAGTATGGACCCAGCTCAAATTGCTCCTACAGGAGAAGTCTGATTAGGGTCTACACTTGTGCTTGGTATCAATCTCTTTTCATTACAATATGTGTATGGATACAAAACGATTAATATCAAATATTTGATATTTTCTAATGGAATAGAGTAGGACCTATAATAAACCAGCTTTCAAATAAAACGAAGACTTTATTTATAGAGGGTTACTTTGAACCCCATAATAACCTGTTTCCTCCCTAAGCATTTTAGTTTACCAATGTACCTGGTTGCTTTAAAGTCTCTGTGCTCCGTTTTGAGCTACCTATTTGCCAATATTTTAATAAACTTCAGTAAAAAATGACTTGCACTTTCGTCATACTGTCTACGCCCATTGTCGTAAACTCGTATGGCAATTCCAACCGTTTTTAAAAAAAACAAAAAAAAACGGGAAATGGCAAGAACAGATTTATGTTTAATAATGTGTTGAAGAACTGTCTGTGTCATGTACCTAAACATTGCATGAGCAGGCTTGACAAAACCATTACGACCCAGACATGAATTTAATTCCACTGCCTGACACAGGCGAAAACGTGACGTCGGCAAAACTTCAATCAATTTACACATCTCTTTCTCGTGTACATGCGTCATTATTCCGAAGGTAACGTGTTTTAAATTTAGAAAACTACAAAGGAAAGTGATTACATCGTTTGTTTATCACGTTTTGAGTGATACACTGATTCTGTTTCTGTTCGTTGACCTGATTCCGTACAGCGGTAGGCTAGATCTAGTTTATTCAGGCCGTTTATTCAATATAAATAAAGTAAATAAAAGGAAATACTCACACAATTGGATCATCGATGAACAGCTGTATTAACCAGGCTTCGCATGTGCAGACTGATCGCGATATATCGACGATACACCCTCTTTCCTTGTTGTTCGTTTAAATTTCATAGCGCACATGTATGCCGAGAAACAAAGAAAGCCGAAACGAGGCTAACAAGTATTCCTTTTTGAAAAAAAAAAACAAATGGTAAAAACGCATTGTTTACTTTCGGAACAGTGACAGGATACTATATAAAAGATACTATATCATACAACGGGATGATTTGTGCGCATCTTGGATCTTTTCCTTACTTGCAAATTTAGACTGATTGATGTTTATTTGGTAAAATCAACACATACATACATATACAACAGCAAATTAAAACATATAGCACATTAAATATCACATTAAATTAGCACTTTAAAATATGGAATAATTTAAATAAAAAAAGTTAAATAAATCTCTGATGCTATTAAAACTTATAATTTAAGATGAATTTGAATAATTTAAGATGAATTTGAATGGATCTGGCACAAATATCACATTAAGATTATCACAGTGAACTAGGTTATCACATATCATCACAATTATGCATTTTATAAATTGAGAGATCACTTTTTGACTAGTCACAAAACATAAATGGTGAAAATGACTGATATCTCATTCATATCTCACACTCCCGAATAAGAGTGCGAGACATGAATGAAAACAAAATTTGTTATTTTAATGAATGATGATGTAAAGGCAAAATGTATGAGTGTTGAAATAACCCAGGATAGACTGGCCCCAGCCCTAGAACATTGATACATTAATTCTTCCAACGGGCAGCCTTATTTCTGCAAATGCGTTCTATGCTCAAGAATGATCTTTTTATGGCCATGAAAGTTCAGGCCTAAGCTGGAGCAGAAATTTCAGTTATTTAAGTGACCTTGACCGATTTTTGAGGTCACCACTGACCAGGGTCATTATCAAGGTCATGCAACCATGAAAAAACCCCACTTCGATTCTGTATTCTGAACAAATGGCCATATTTTGACCAACTGGCACAGATACATCATTGTTATGGCTTTAAGAAAATGATAAGATTTAAATTTGATGACCTTGACCTAATTTTCAACGATACCAGGGTAACATAAATTAAGCTCTATGAAAAACATTGCCTGTAACTCCCTTAGAACTGAAGTAATGGTCAATTTTGACCAAACTGGCACAGATACATGGATCAATGGGAAGACTTTAAGGAATGATCAGATTTTAGCGACCTTGACTTAATTTTCAAGGTCAACATGGTCATGTACATGTATGTCTATGTAAAAGCCTTGGCTGCATCCTTTCTTCTGAACTCATGGCCAGGTTTTGACCAAACTGAGACAGATACACCATTGGGAGGATCTTAAAAATGATCAGATTTTGGTGACCTTGATCTAATTTTCAAGGTCACTTAGTGTCATATAACTATGAAAACATTGTGCTCTATCTTCTGCAGCAATGGCAAGATTTTGACCAAACTGGCACTAATACATCATTGGAACGACTTTAAGAAATGATTAGATTTTGGTGACCTTGACCTAATTTTTATATGGGTCACCAATACTCACCATGTCATATATGGCTTTGAAAAAGCCTTGTCTGCACTCTTTCTTGCAACTGTATTGCCAGGTTTTGACCAAACTGTTACAAATACACCATTAGGGGATCTTAAGAAATAATTAGAATCTGGTGAGCTTGATCTAATTTTCAAGGTCACCAGGGTCATATTACTATGAAAAAGCCTTGTCTGCATTGTACCTTCTGACACATTGGCCAGATTGACTAAACTGGCACAGCTACATCATTAGGAGGACTTTATGAAATGATTAGATTTTTGTGACATTGAACTAATTTTCAAGGTCACTAGGGTCATATAACTCTGTGAGAAAGCCTTGTCTGCATTCTATCTTTTGAACTATCGGCCTTAAGTTTAAATATTAATAGAAGCAGTCTCCTCTTACATATTACTAAAATGTGTGAAACATACAGTAAAGTCTGATTTTTAGATAAGCTCTACTTTCCATGGATCCAGTCATGGTCAACTCTAAGTCCAAAAATTCCATGTTGAAAAAAGTTTTAAGTATAAATAATCCAGGTGGATATTTTTTCCAAGCGGATTCTGAAAAAAGAATCACGTTTCTCAAAGTTAAAGTATGAATAATCCGGGTGGATTTTTTTTTCCTGGCGGACTTTGAAAAAAGTACGCTTGTATTAAAGACATAAAGTACGCCTGGATTTTGAAAAAAGTACGTGTCCAGGCGTATTACGCCAGGATTTTCTCAAATCTGTGACCTTTTCGCTTGGAAACCGCTTGGATTCCTGGTGGATTCCGTCTAGAATTTTCGTACGGGATTCTATCCCCCGACTGACGAGGTTCGGGGGATATAGCAATCAGCCTGGCGTCCATACGTCCGTAGACAAAAGCTTGTGGGCTTATTAACTTTAATACCCTTAGAGATATTATAAAAAATTTTGATAGGCATGTATATCAGGTCGAGAAGGTGTGTTGCATGCAAGAATGGTTGCTCTCCCATGCTGGCCTTTTGAGTATCTCCATTGAATGAACTTTATTGGGGAAAGCTTGTGCGCTTAATAACTCTTGTACCCTTGGAGATATTTTGATGATATTTTGTTAACATGTATATCAGGTCAAGACGGTGTGTCGCATGCAAGAACCATTGCTCGCCCTTGCTGACTTTTTGAGTTATCTCCCCTTTGAACTTTATAGGGGAAAGCTTGTGTGTTTTATGACTCTTAGAGTGGCTGTTTTATACAGGTTTTACTGTTGTAACAAATTCAAGCTTAAATGGTCAAAGGTCTGTAGAATAAGGGAAAATAAATCAGAGACACTATAATGCCTTTAATGTTTACTGTCATGAGTTGGCTCCCGGTACCGTTAGTTTAACAGATGACAGGGCCCAGGGCGATGACAGTAAACATTGCGCTTACCATATCATTACCTATTTCAGTATTTTGAAGCTAACTTTCTGTGCAAAATCAGCCTCAGAATTTTGAATTCACAAATAATCCTGAAAACTTTCACCTATTCATAGGTGAGAAATTGTTCAACCTGATTGTGAATTATCTGCTTAATTTTTTTGCAACTTTTATTAAAAGAATTAAAATGAAAAAAGTCAATAAGCAATGCTTATTAGATACCCCCCCCCCCCACAGTAAGAGTCAGTGAAAAAACTTGGCAAGTTATAGTTCGAACAAGAAGACCTTAGTTTTGATAAGAAGATTTCAGTAGAATCTGTGCAAACAAAAATTATAAACTCCTTCATGCATATGTTCAATGTGTCTACATTGTATCCGCAAAGTATCAGATTGCTCCATCAAAAGCTGTAGTAGGAGTTGATCGGCCCATAAAGGCACTATCCATGCATATACAAAAGCCATATAAGGGAATAATTGTCTAAGTTCTCACAGTTGTCATTTTGTCAAAATTATTTTTTGTGAACCAAACTCCTTCATGCATATGTTCAATATGTCTGCATTGTATCGGCAAAGTATCAAATTGTTCCATCAAAAGCTGTAGTAGGAGTTGATCAGCCCATGAAGGCACCATCTATGCATATACAAAAGCCTAATAAGGGAAAAATTGTCTAAGTTCTCACAGCTGTCATTTCGTCAAAAATTATTTTTTCTGAACAAAACTCCTTCATGCATATGTTCAATGTGTTTAAATTGTTTAGGCAAAGTCTCAAATTGTTCCATCAAAAGCTGTGGTAGGAGTTGATCGGCCCATGAAGGCACCATCTATGCATATACAAAAGCCTTATTAGGGAGAATTGTCTAAGTTCTCACAGCTGTCATTTTGTCAAAAAATATTTTTTCTGAACCAAACTTCTTCATGCATATGTTAAATGTGTCTACATTGTATAGGCAGAGTATCAAATTGCTTCATAAAAGGCTGTGGTAGGAGTTGATCGGCCCATAAAGGCACTGTCTATGCATATACAAACACCTTATTAGGGAAAAATTGTCTAAGTTCTCACCTTCGGAGATATTTTTATGATTTTCAGAATACATATATATATATCATGTCAAGACAGTGTGTCACGTGCAACAATGGTTGCTCTCCCTTGCCGACCTTTTGAGTTATCTCCCTTGAATGGACTTTATAAGGGAAAACTTGTACTTATACCCTTTGAGATATTTTGATGATATTTGGTATACTGAGTGTCAATGCAAGCAACTATGGAATGATGACAATTATTGTGCTCACAAGCATTCACCTAAAGCTCATTCAAGGGAGATAACTGAAAAGGGTAGCAAGGGAGAGCAACCATTTTTGCATGCGACACACATGTATACCAAATATCTCAAAAGTTATAAGAGTTATCGAGTTTACAAGCTTTCCACTCTAAAGTTCATTCAAGAGAGATAACTCAAATGGGCAGCAAAGGAAAACAACCATTCTTGCATGCCACACACTGTGTGTTTGGTCCTTGCTTTGTTATGCTGTATATATACTTAGTGTCCTTTCTAGTTTTCTAATCATCTCACTGAGGAAAATAGAGCTGGTTGCTTTACTTTAATTGTCTTCTTGCTGTCATGTGGCTATTAGTGTTCAGTGTCTCTTCCTCATGGTGCTGTTGGTTTGTCTGCAGTGTGTGATTGTGGCATTTACTGCTCATAGTCACTTACTTTTTCTTGTCTTAAACTCCTGGATCCAGTGCCTTGGTATTTAATATTTAGCATCACCTGGTGCATGGTCCTCTACCATTAGCTTGGCTATTAATTGGAATACTTTGAAAGTAATTAACAAGGCAAACAATTATAAACTATGGATATTATGTAGGCTGAGTTGCGAGAAACCTGTCTTCTGTGGTGCTTGATTTTATTGATTCCTGATCTTTGCCCTCTTTCCTATTCTGATCCGCACCCTCGATTGTTATTCACTTAATATGTAAAAGTACGATATCAAAACTGGCTCCATGCAAAATTTCAAGACTAGCTAGTCTCTGTAATTGAGCAGGCCCAAAGGTTATAACATTTTTTTCATGCTCAACTCAGATGAGCACAGAATTTATCCTGCTCATTTATGTTAAAATGCCAACAATTGTTTTAGACAAAAAGAGTAAGTATGACCAATTGTTGGCATTTTAACATTTATTAGCATGATAAATACAAGATCTGAGAGACTTAAAGCAAGAAACTTCCTTATTTTTTGTGTCCTTTTTTTTTTAGTTTTTATGAGCAGTTGAAATTTTGTGCTCAGTTGAGTTGAGCATGAAAAAAAGTTTTATTACCTCCGGGCCAGGTTTGTTTGAGTCGTAAACCCCCGTTGACAGGTTTTCTCAGGACGTGCCCCATGTGTCATTTGTATGTTTTCAATGACCTTCTTAGGGGACTCAGTGGTAGGGTGCTTGACACAAGACCGAGAGGCCGCGGGTTCAAACCTCACCGGCGTCACTACATTGTGGTCCTTGAGCAAGACACATTAATTTATCCTAGCTTAGTACTGGTTCAACCCAGGAAGACCCCTCCCTGTTTAACTGAAAGATTGTTGATGGGATGTAAAGAATCAAATCAAACAAACAAACAAAAGTCAATGACCTTTTGTATTATAATTTCTAGAGTGTGAAGAAGAGAGAAGAATTTACTGCACGGATATGCAGACTATTTTGCACCTTTAATTTTTGTATCCACGTGGCATAGTCAAGCCTTCGTGTTCTCACAAGTAGCTGAAATGTGGAGCTTCAGTGGTGGTGGGGACACTGGTCAAAATCTAATAACATACAGTAAAACCTATCTTAAGCGGCCACTCAAAAATAGACAAAATAAAGATCTTAATGACAAATGGTAGCTTAATGAAGGTCGCAAGTATTTGACCTGCATGGAGCCATAATTGGTCTTGAAAACCAATTTTCCGTCTTTTTGGGAGTGGCCGTTTTACGCAGATTTTACCGTACACTGGAATGTTGTTTTACCATTGCCATCAGAGATAAGAGCTACAATTGGCAACCTGTGAATGGACAGCAGCCGAAGCCACTGGGGGGCTAGAATTAATTTTACTGGCCGAATCTTCGCCCTAGATTCTGCTGTTTTCAAAACACAAAATTTGTTGAGCTCACATGGCGGCTTCCTGATTTATCCAATGTATCATCATGGGAAATAGTCAATGAAATCAACTGATAAGTTGGGTCATTATATATATGGGCCTCTGAATGTGAGAAAAACTATCTTTGTTACACAGTTTGATCAGCACCTTTGTTTGATTCGATTATGTCCTAGTCAACAATTTTTCAGTTATGTTGGGGTAGGTCTAAGTGTGTATATATTCTGGGCCAGACTAGCTAGTTTCGGCCATTAAGGCCTCATCAGTGACCCTCTAATAGTTTCAAAGTTCCACAATGAAACCCATGATCCCAAAGGACAAGAAAATAAAATCTACAATATAGTGAAAAGCAGTGAGACGTTCTACCGCCGCCACACAGTTCCAGTCACCAGCTGTAGTGAAGTCAAATATGTTCCTGGGTTGAACCAGTACTAAGCAAGGATAAATGTCTATTGCTCAAGGACACAACACAGTGACGCAGGTGTCAGCACTTTTGTTATTGAAAAGTATCATATATAAACTTGCTACAAGCGTATTTTCTATTTTCTAGCTAATTTCTGTAGCTGAGGAGACTGGTTTGACTCTCACTTTGTCGGAAACCCCAAAGACCGGTTTTGTCGTGTGGAGCCCATATGATGTTTGCCAAATAAGCACACAGTCATGCTCTTATAAGTCCACACCAAGCAACATGAAAGAATTAAAAAAAATGATAAAAAAAAACATTTGACTCTAAATTTCATGATTTTTTTTTCACCAGCAACGAACATGTTATTTTTAACCCTTTGTGTATACTAATGGATCCTTCCGTCTGGTTTGATACAATAACCTTGGGATAGTCCATTGTACATATCTATTGTCGGGTTATAACTTGTAAAAAATATTGTTTTCTTTTGTCTGAAGATCTGTTTTACCTTTACTTACAGTGTAGACTCTGATGAAATGAAGCATTATGCTGCATTTCATATGGGTCTTCACTGTTTGCAGAAGTACTCGTTTAGTTTTTTTTTTAGAATACAAAGGGTGAAAATATAATAAAGTTTTCTTATAATTTAAAACAAGATTTTTTAATATGTAATAAATATGCAAATTTTCTTTGAATACAGAATTTGAGAATTACAATAGTACATTGACATGAGGATATTTTCTAAAAGCTATAACTTAGCTCAATACTGGATATTTCGCTGTTTATAAACATGACTATTAATTAATTCAGATTTTTGAGATTTTGAGAGGTGTACCCCACATAGGTTGAAATTAATGTAATTTAAAAGCATAATTATGCTATGTATGGTATCGTTTCCCCATGTAACAATCTGGCAATCCTCTGAGAAAAAATATTCTAGAAATTGGAATTGTTCAGTTCTAGAAATGGTTCATGTTCTAGAAAATATGTTACAAATGTAGAAACATTTAGAACTCTTTATGAACCAATATATTCTCCAAATTTTCTAATGGAAAATTAGAACACATAATGGGCGTCGACGCAAGAAGACCTGTCTTTGGGGGTTTGTGAACAATAAAGGCGCAGACCAGCCTGCACATTCGGGCAGTTTGATCAGCACCATTGTTATTCACTTATTAGAAAGTATCATATCTAGACTTGCTACAAGCGAAATTTCAATTTTCTAGCTAGTCAGTGAGTCTGTAGCTGAGAAGGCTGGTTTGAATCTCAATTTGTCTGAAACCCCCGAAGACAGGTTTTCTCGCATTGTAGCCCATAAAGAACAGGTCCATATTCATATTCTACAACTGTTATACTCATTAGGACATAGAATTGGCAACTCATTCTTCATTTATTTCACAATGTTTTCTGAGATTTTCCCTTGCAAAATGAGAACTGTAGTTGATCTTGATTTTGCTAAACAGGATGAGCCAACAGGATATATCCTTCATGAATATTCATGCTAGGCTCCATCCACTATGAATAATTATATAAATAAACTTTCATGTTGGTACTTAGAATTGTCAGGTCCAGTAGTGTAGGATCAGATATCATATTTCCATAAGCAAACAGAGTAGATTCTGTCTGATTTGGATCTGCTCCGTTTGCAAAAGCGTTAAAAGGTGTTTCTATGAGGTAGAGGTTTAAGCATGGTAAGAGTTAATGTCTAAAAGTCTTGAAATAACTTTTACCATCCTTTTTGCTTGAGCTTATACACTGCTCAAAATATTTAAAGGAACACTGCATGTTTTGCCATTGATCATAATACAACTGAACTCATAGTCCCACTCATAGCAAGAGTTGGGTTGATAAGGCAAAAACATGTTTTTCCTGTGATAAGTTTGGTTACCGATCAAGGACAATGTTTCTTGATCAAAATGAAGTAAACCTTTTCCAGAAATCTCCATGGAACGCTTTATGTAAAAATGGAATTTTGTTGAAAATACCCCTTTTTTTCAAAACCAAATTTTAAGGCGATTTTTTCAATCAAACACCACAACACCATCATTTCTGTACATTCAAAAGCCTTTTAATGTTGCAGAAATCATTAGGTTACGCTATTAAAAAATCCCGAAAGATTCTACAGAGTTCCAGAAAAAATCGTCATTTTCAAGAAAATTAAAAATTACAAATTTTGAGCCATGAACTTGAGCAGCGATTGTTTTGTTAAAAACTTTTTGATCCAGTACTTTCAAAAAATTGACTCTCTTTACAAAGATAGCGAAAGAAACTGGGTTTCTACCTTATTGTCTATTTGTTTGTTTTGTTTGTTTTTGTTGCTTTACGTCCCATGTCAACAGCTATGGTCATTGTGGGACGGTCAGTTCACTTAACCACTTTTTCCTGGGCAGGCTTGAGCAAGCGGTTAACCAGTAATTTGTGCACATACTTTTGCTTGTAACTGACATCAACCCTTCTTGAATAAATCAGCGGAAGGGAGGAGAATGACCGTAGAAATTATTTCATGATCAATCTCCACGAAAGTATGGTACCGGGCCAGGATCGAACTCGCGACCCCTGGATCTGCAGTCAGACACGCATCTGTAGCCAGACACGTTACCGACTGCGCTACGCGGCCCGGTCAACCTTATTGTCTAGTAATATGTATGACTTGTCTATAGGACAGGGGTTAGCATTATCACCTATGGAAAATTATCAGGTGTTCCTTTTAATATTTTTAGCAGTGCATTAGAGAGGGTATTATTTATTGAAATATATATGGTAATTTGTTATATTCTGTATGTACATTTAATTTTTCAGTTCAGTTTAACCTGTGTTAAATTTCTTACATTGCTTTCTGATAATATCTGTCACTAGAGTTTAATAATAGGTTTTAATAGACCTCTTTGTAATAATTGAATCTATCTATAAAACGTACCCAGGACCCTTTATCTGGCTATATAATTCATTATCCAACTCATTATGCCTTCATTATTTGAAACAGACACCTTTTGTATCTTGTCATGTTGAGTAAAACTTGCCACCTTTTTATCTCCCCTAAATATTCAATAATCCAGATTATCTAAAGAAATGGAATGCTATGAATTAAGAGAGGATGAGCAGGGCTTATCCTGATCAGAATGATTCCCCTGAAGCTTGACAATTTAGGATCTTCTTAAAGGAGATGTGTTCTTCATCAGTCCGTTGGTTTACCATTTGGAATTGTCAATGTGCCATGCAAATTTATATTGATGTGCAACTTGAGAAAATACACCTTTATATGACAACTAACTTGCGAACATTAACACATTAGATATTGTATTCAGTGAAGATGTCAAAATGATAAAAGAAAATAAACATTGTTGCGAGCTAAGTACAAACATACTCCTGATCAGTGTTTTGGTAATCCGTATCATACTAGTAAAACAACAGATCTGTATTGTAGCCCACTATTCTTTTCTCATGATAATTTATGGCTAATTTGTTACAGGCTTCATTGGTTCATATTATGATTAAGGAAGAAGAAATTCAGTGATTTAGATGCTCATTCTCATTAATACTTCACAGATAATAAATATAGTAAACACTACAAAACTCAGACATGTTGTCCATATGTGCATCCGGCATTATCAGGACCTGACATACAGCACTTCCAATTATAAGTTACTTTAACAAGTTTTCCTCTGTCGCTATACTGTTCTATTCTTTCCTTGCCTTTAGGGTGATAGCAACAGGCTTTCTTATGGTTGTCATTAAGTGTGAATAGCTTATTACAGCGGAGACACTTTGTGACTTGTCCGACAACAGGTTTAAAGTTTCTAGGAGAGTTTTTCTTTACTTGATCCAGCGAGTTGATGAGGGAGCGAAAAGTTGGTGCTGGTGATGCCTCCGGGGCAATTGGTGCATTCATTTTCTCCTGATTTTTTACAAGCGTCATCTTCCTTTTCTCTCTCGCTCTGGCTTTCTTTTCATTCTTTATCTTCTCTCTTTGTTGAAATATTTGCCGTTCCCTTGGTGTTAGTTTGTCCAGCTGTGGACTAAGACTGACTTCAAATTTTCCTGTTGTCCCCCAAGTATGGAGTGGAGAAGGCAGCAGCTTCATGTCTTTTCTGAGAGATGGAGGAATATTTTCTATATTCGGAAGTCCAAAAGGAGAAATTTTATTACTAAATATAGAAGATTGATTAAATTTTGTTGGCCTAGTGTCCTTTCTATAGTTGTCCATTTGTGTCAGAGCATCTTGTAAAGAGTTTTCTAACTTTTTGGCACTTCTGCGTAGCTTTGAGAGTTTCTCTTCTGATATTTTGATACCAGTTTCATCCATTGTGATAGGTGTGGGAGCACTATATAGAGAGGAAGGTGTTGAAACTCTACTTGTTATTTTTGTTGGCACAGCTACTGGAAGGTCAGTCTGTGATGACTTTTCATCCATGTCAGTCTTTTCAGCAACCCTTTCTTTGGTTAGATCTTTCACTTCCTTAAACTTCTTAAATGTTAGTTCTTTGATTTCATGTAACTTGTTCTTAAGTCTTTCAACTTCCTCTTGCTTTCTTTGTATCACCTTCTTCATCTTTTGCATATCACCAATACACTGTTTATTAACACCTTCTAAAGATTCTAATCTATTTTTGGCTTCCTTGTATGCCTTTTCAGCATGGTGTTTTAGAGTTTCTATGTAAGCTTTTAAGAGATTAGGAAGAGGAGCCTTCTCCCCCTTCTCTTCAGCTCTCAGTATCTGTAGACACAAAATACGGTCTTCCATCAGTGCCGTCAGACTTTCAGAAACACAATCAATGTAGTGAGGTAAGGCAAGTTTAGGTTCTTCTTCTGCTATCTGTTCCAGAGTCTCCTCTGGGATGTAACACACTTCTGCCATCAGTTTCATCTTGTCTGTACATTCTTGTAGAATACCTTGAAACTTTAGCGTTTCCTTTCTATGAGTCTCTATCTCTTGCATAGCAGCTCTTGTTTTGTGTGTCCATCCTTCCCTTTCCTGCTGTATCTGTGACCCCAGCCACTGTGTGACCTCACCAGTTGTATCCTGCCAGGTGCGTCCTTGAAATTTCTTCCCTTCATTCTGAAGGAAGTTGGCCACTGCTGCATTTATATCGTCATCTGTGCGTGTTGTGATAAACTGTGTAGAAGTTGCAGTTGGAAGTGGATGCATAGCATTTCTCTTTGTAGCAACAGTCACTTCCATTATGTCACTTCCTCCATGATGAGGTCACTTCCTGTATAATGAGGTCACTTCCTGTATTAATGGGTCAGTAGAAGGTAGATTCCACATTATCTTTCATCTGCTTCAATTTTAAGTGTTGTTAATTGATCCTTAACCTGAAAAGAAAAAAAAAATTGTTCCAGACAAATGACCCTTTCCTTCATGAATATTCATACTAAGCTCCACTCACTATGAATAATTATATAAATAAACTTTCAGGTTGGTACATAGGACAAAGAAATGACTTGTCAGGTCCAGTAGTGTAGGATCATATCCAATCATATTTCCATAAGCAAACAGAGTAGACCATGAACAGGCAGCTCCTCCAAGAGCTGCCCAATCTGGGTCTGCTCTGTTTGCAAAAGCGTTAAAAGGCATCTCTTTGAGGTAAAGGGTTCACTCATTTCCTGCATATGGTGACTTTTTCCACCTGTTGATAACCTTTGCAACGAGTTTGGACCTAGATTATGCCAAACAGAAAGTTGGTCCTGATCTGAATCCAAATTGTTTGACACTCTAATGGATGTCCTGAAATGGAGCAGTCTGATCTGGGTATGGAAGCTTCCGAATACAAATAGGTGACTTAAGTCCTGAATGGCAGATAAAGTGATTTAAACACATGCAGTGATTTCTTTTGAGTGTGTTTATCTTAGAGATTTGTAAGGATATGAAACTCTTCCTATTCAAGTATGCTTTACATACTTTACAAACCAAGCAGAGGTCTTCTCTTAGGACTCCAGATCACTGTGTGGAAGCAGACTTTATTAAAAAAATGCGTTTGCTGTTTAACTCTTTGCCCCCTAAGAAATGTTACCCTCTTTATTGTTGTCTGTTTTTTGGAAACATCTTTCAGGCATACAATCAGAATGTCAAACAGTTTGGATCCAGACCAGGCCCGACTTTTTGTCGGGCCTGATCTGGGTCCAAACTGTTTGCATAAGTTATCAGCAGAAACACTGGGAGATAAAGATTATTACAGCAGATGGCTACAGCAGATGACATTTTTTCAGACATTTTTTTTTGGCTAGCAGTGTTTAATGCCAATCTTATTGCCAAACTCTTAGAATCAATTTTACAATTTTCTTTGGTTATAGCTAGATATTGAGTGTTTGTTTAGTTTTAACGTTCCATCAACACTAAGGCCATATGGGGCGACTACTCAAAGTCTCATCCCACAGACAGGAGAAGCATAGCATCAAAAAATTTGAAGCCTGGCATCAAACCTCCAACCCCTGATTTACACTACACCACAGCAGCTCGTAGATATAGAGTGAAGAAGTAATTTTCACTTGGTATATTGTTAAGATATTAGGTTTTCAAGTACTTAATGTGTCAATATTTTTACACAAATCAGTAAACAGTTTTATCTGGGTTTAACCCCTTAATCACTGACTGCCACTTCAAATGAAGCATTGGCAAACAACAGATAAAAAATGGATGAGTGGATGAACCCCTTTCCTCAGCCTCTTCCGTTAGTGAGGTGTTCCGAAACTGTCCCCCAGGAGTTCCCCCCCTCCCCACACCCCTATTCCCGCATGAACATAGTCAATAAGAATTAGCAGGTATGCATTATGCTATGTCAATAGCACTTCCAAAGTAGCTCTTAGAAATTGCAGTAATAGTACACCTACTAGTGTAACTCTGCCTTAGTGTTGATTAGAAATTGGAAATTTCATCCGTGTGCGTAGCACACGCTCATGAAATTAAAATTTCATGAGTGAACCGATTAGATAGTCCACTTACTAGCAAGAGCTGCCTTTAGTGTGGATTAAAAAATACAGTGATAGTACACTCACTAGCAAGAGCTCTGCCTAATTAGTGTTAATTAGAAATTGCAGTAATAGTCGTTCGTACTTGTAATAACTCTGAAATTACAATAAATAGTGCACTCACTACTAGTCACTAGCAATAGCTCTCCTTTAGTGTTAATTAGAAATTACAGTAATAGTTCACTTACTAGTAATAACTCTGCCTTAGTGTTAATTATGTTATGCCAATAGCACTTCCAAATTAGCTCTTAGAAATTGCAGTAATAGTACACTTACTAGCAATAACTCTGCCTTGGTGTCAATTAGAAATTACAGTAATAGTACACTTACTAGCAATAACTCTGCCTTGGTGTTAATTAGAAGTTAAAGTAATAGTACACTCAGTAGCATTATAATAACTCTGCCTTAGTGTTAAGTAGAAATTACAGTAATAGTACACTTACTAGCAATAGCGCTGCCTTAGTGTTAAGTAGAAATTACAGTAATAGTACACTTACTAGCAATAGCTCTGCCTTAGTGTTAAGTAGAAATTACAGTAATAGTACACTTACTAGCAATAGCTCTGCCTTGGTGTTAAGTAGAAATTACAGTAATAGTACACTTACTAGCAATAACTCTGCCTTAGTGTTAAGTAGAAATTACAGTAATAGTACACTTACTAGCAATAGCTCTGCCTTAGTGTTAAGTAGAAATTACAGTAATAGTACACTTACTAGCAATAACTCTGCCTGAGTGTTAAGTAGAAATTACAGTAATAGTACACTTACTAGCAATAACTCTGCCTTGGTGTTAAGTGGAAATTACAGTAATAGTACACTTACTAGCAATAGCTCTGCCTTGGTGTTAAGTAGAAATTACAGTAATAGTACACTTACTAGCAATAACTCTGCCTTGGTGTTAATTAGAAGTTAAAGTAATAGTACACTCAGTAGCATTATAATAACTCTGCCTTAGTGTTAAGTAGAAATTACAGTAATAGTACACTTACTAGCAATAGCTCTGCCTTGGTGTTAATTAGAAGTTAAAGTAATAGTACAAGGAGCGCAGTGGCTCAGTGGTAGAGTGCTTGACCCGAGACCGAAGGGCCGCGGGTTTGAGCCTCACCTGCATCACTGCGTTGTGATCCTTGAGCAAGACACATTTATCCTAGCTTAGTACTGGTTCAACCCAGGAAGACCCCTCGCTATATAACTGAAAGATTGTTGATGGGACGTAAAGAATCAAATCAAACAAACAAACAGTAATAGTACACTTAATAGCAATAGCACTGCCTTAGTGGTAATTAGATATAGCAGTTGCTTTTGATGTTGATGGAAATTATAAGCAGTCATGCTACTTGAAAAAAAATCATATCATATCATTATATCATGAAATGGCTATCCTGATTTAATTAAAAATTGAAGAAAGCTGAATAAATGAAAATAGCAAGGATGATATGATAAGACACTGAAGTTATTGATATTATAGTTAAATTCTGTACAGCTTAAAATTTAGGCGACACTATTTTAAGTTTTGAGATTTTTTTTTAATTTACTTACATGAGATTATAGAATTGAACTTATCCTAAATTCCAATTTATATGTCTATAATTTACAATGGAGGTATCAAAAGAGCTCATTGTGTCGATGACTACCGAAAAATTGATCTTATTTTGTACATAAGTGTATCCTATCTTGCTCCTTTATCTTTAAATAGACAGTAGAAATGTGTATCCGACAATTATATTGTACCTTCAACCATGGCACTGCTGGTCGTAGATTTTTCTGCCATTGCAAACACTGTAGATCCAGATCAACTGGCTTGAAGCCAGCTGATCTGGATCTACAGTGTTTGATTATTAAATAGATTGTTAGTTTGAAATGATGATTTTGAGCAGGTTTAATTGATGAGAAAATAAGATGGCATTTTGGTGTGTAAATTTCTTCAGCATGTCAAGTGTTTATAATAGTTGCGTGCCAATGCATTAATAATATGTAAAGACCCTACTCAAGTGATTTATGTTGTAATGCACAAGTCAGTAATTTGTGACTACTGCTCCCCACCTTGTGTGAGGACAATGACTTTTATCCCTTTTTATACTCTGCCAATTTAAAAAGTGCAGGGTATTATGTTATACCCTCCATTCAAAAAATTGTGTTCGAGTGTCTGTCCGTATGTCTGTATGTACGTCAGTCCGTCAGCGCATCGTTTCCACTCTGCTGGGAGCATTTTTTAACAAATTTTCTTCAAACTTGCTATGAGAGTTGATATTGGGAAGGAGTGTCCTGGGATTGCAGATGGGTAAATTTTGGCAAATAAGTACAGAGTTACGGCCCTTGATTGAGGTTAGAAATTTGTTATCAATTTTCTTCAAACTGAGTATAAGAGCTGATATTGAAAAGTAGTGTCTTGGTATTGCAGATGGATGAATTTCGAATAATAAGTACAGAGTTATGGCCCTTGATTGAAGTTATAAATTAGTTTTTCACTCTCTATCTTTGGCATTTCTTTACCAATTTTCTTCAAACTTTGCATGAAAAGGTCTAGTTTCAAAATGATTTTCTTTGCATTGAAAATATTCCGTGGCGGGGTATGTTGCATGCCTGCAGCTCTTTTATTAATACAGAAAAAAACATTAAAAAAGGTACCTTGGCAGCGAAGACTCAGATGAATGTGGTTTCATGTCCTCCCAACCAAAGACTCACTGGCAGCGGGGGACATATTGGTTTTGGTGTGGATCCCTTTGGCGGTTGCATAACTTTTTTCCCCCCACACTTTATCTTCTAAACCAGTTGGTGGATTATAAATACATTGTTGGGAAGGTGGGAAGAGTTAATTTGATTTCGGTGACCTCCACCTTGTTTTCAAGGTCACAACAGCACATTCAAATGTTAAATTTTAACCAAAATAGCATTCCCCCAAGTTATCTCTTGAACAGAGTAATGGAATCTAGCCAAACTTTAAATATTGTATCATTGTGACACAATTAAGAGTTACTAAATTTTGGTAACCTTTACCTATATTTCAAGGTCACCATCCTATAAAGACTATAACAATCAGTCTTTCCCGAGCTCCGTCTTCTGAACCAGTCAAACTCGCAATCTCGCATAGATATATTGTTAGGAGGGGGAAAAAGTTGATAGGATTTTGGTGACCTTGAATGACCTATTTTCAATGCCCATTAGCACTTTGAAATTTTAAATTTGATCAGAATAGCATTCCTGCATGTTATATCTTGAACACATGGATGTATTCTGGCCAAACTTTATAT
This sequence comes from Loripinus fragilis, assembly GCA_964019695.1. NCBI lineage: Eukaryota > Metazoa > Mollusca > Bivalvia > Lucinida > Lucinidae > Loripinus > Loripinus fragilis. The sequence goes on along the minus strand of OZ026528.1, from coordinate 53,733,511 downwards.
ATTGTATCATTGTGACACAATTAAGAGTTGACAACCTAATTTTCAAGGTCACCATTCAATAAGAACTGTAACAATCAGCCTTTCCTGTGCTCTGGTTTTTTGAACCAGTGGGTGGATTTTGACCAAACTCGCATAGATATACTGTTAGGAGGGGCAAAATGTTGATTTGATTTTGGTGACCTTGACCTAATTTTCACGGCTTCACCAATTGGTAATGTCAAATTTTGCCAGAAATTGTGAATCATATCACAACTGTTTATTGAAGTTGGTGTGTGTAAAAGGTAGTGATAGAATGACAAATAGTGTAAACACTGATCAGACTGCTCCTGAAGGAGCAGTCTGATCAGGGTTTACACTATTTGCTCAAGTCTTATTGATCTTTATTGATCCAAATATTTAGAGAAAACATGGTACTCCCATCTCTGAGGTAAATTTAGTACAAAAATGGTACTCTCAACTCAGAGGAAATAAATCTCAGCTCATCTGTAGTTTTATGTTTTTCAGTGAAAGAGGTGGAGCACCTAAACCATTTACTGAGGTATGAGAATCACCATCACAAGTGTATACTGAAGCTGAAAAATGCTGACATCAGCAGATTACAGGATGAGCTGGTGAACCGAGGGATAACCGAACAAACCTTGTTAAAGGGAGATAAAGACAATGAGATACAGCTAAACAATGAAATAGTTTTACTTAAAGAGAAGCTTGCCACAGTGAGTTATTGCTCTTTTTGTTATCAATGTGAGATATAGCTAACCAATGAAATAGTTTTGCTAAAGTAGAAACTTACCATAGTGAGTTATTGCCCTTTTTGTTATCGATGTGAGATATAGCTAACTGATAAAATAGTTCTACTGTAGGAGAAACTAAACACAGTGAGTTATTGCCCTTTTTGTTATCAATGTGAGATAAAGTGTTTTACTATTTAATGAAAGTTGCCACAGTGAGTTATTGCCCTTTATGCTGTCATTAATTTGCTATTAAAGTGATATATAGATAACCGGGCCGCGTAGCGCAGTCGGTAACGTGTCTGGTTACAGATGCGAAGCTGACTGCAGATCCAGGGGTCGCGAGTTCGATCCCGGCCCGGTCCCATACTTTCGTGGAGATTGATCATGAAATAATTTCTACGGTCATTCTCCTCTCTTCTGCTGAATCATTCATGAAGGGTTGTTTGTCAGTTACAAGCGAAAGTATGTGCACGATCACTGGTTAACTGCTTGTTCAAGCTTGCCCAGGAAAAAAGTGTGGTTAGGGTAACTGACCGTCCCGCAATGACCACAGCTGTTGACTTGGGACGTAAAGCAACAAAACAAACAAACAGATATATAGATAACCAATGAAATAGTGATTCCATTATACAATGATGCATCATTCTTCTCCTAAACCACTGGACTGAATCCAACCAAATTCCTTGAGTGGCTTCCTTACACATGTATAGTAGGGTGTGCAAGAGCACATTCTATTTTAGCAGAACTCCTAGGCTTTTGAAAGTGTTGGGATTTTTATGGTGAGCCCCTAAATGTGTAATTTTTATGGTGAGCCCCTAAATGTGAAATTCTAGTTTATCTTTTTAAATCGAAATCCTTTTTTCATTTTCTAGACCAAGAAACAGTATGAAGACTTGTCAGAAGAGGCAGAGCTCTGGAAGAACAGATACTGGGTATTTATAAGAGGATTGACTTAATCCTCCTCCCCCCCACTCTCCCCCATTGCTACAAATGTCACAACACCAGCTGGTCTGGTCTGGTCTGTTGAATTGGGACAAGGATAAATAGAGGATCTTACATGAGTGCTCATGTTTTATTGAATTTATAAAACGAGTTGGGGAAAAGAGATAAAAATGCGAGGATTGCCGAGCATTTTATCTCTTTTACAACGAGTTTAATAAATTCAATAATACAAGAGCACAAATGTAAGATTCTATTTATCATATGACAATACAGTTACTTTGAAATCTCATTTCTGCTGTAAAAACGTTATAAATTTGTCATTTTGTACGCAATGTTGTTATGGACGTCATAACGTTTCCAGATTTTATTGCATGGCTTTATTTCACTCCCAGACATGACGTCATATGATAAAAAGTTTTACCGCACATTATTTATGTAAGCAATAATCACATTACTAATCACTGAGGATGAAGTGCTTTGCTCAATGAAACATCGTTAACATTGGGGATCAAACTTACTACACTCACTTTTGAGTCCTGCACTGTACCAGCTGTGCTATGATGTCTGATGGTTTGTTTTGTTTATTTTCACTAGCAGGCAAAGAGCTAATCTTGATCAAGCTCTATCATTTATTTTGATCCCAGCAAACTTGGCTTCATTTAGATTGTGGCGTGAGTTGAACATGAAAAAAGATATAACTTAGGGACCAGGCCCTGAGGTTAAAATAATTTCATGCTCAACTATCATACATGTACATGTGATACCTCCCGGATCATGCGGGAGGCTCCCGAATTTGAACCCTATCTCCCGCACTCCCGTGCGGACAAAGCAATCTCCCGCATTTTGAATTTTGCTATAATGATATTTTCGCAAGCGACCTTTTTACGGCGATCGGCACACACTTTTAACAGCTGTCGGCAATTGAACGCTACTGATAACGGTCAGATAATCATAATATACATGGTGTCATACTGTGCATGAAATAAACACAATAATCTCTCAAGTAGGGCACTCGTATGGCACGCTTATCACCATGACGTCTTTGTATATATTGTAGACTCTGAACTTTTTGAAAGATCGCCGTCCGCAAAGAAGAAAAAATACAAGTCTCCCTTTCAAGCTGACTTTCCATCAAGCGTAGTGAGAAATGGGACAGAGTGCAATTCGTCCTTCAGCATCACTCACCAGACATTACAGCTCGGACCCAGTATAAATAGTCAGTGGGTCCGAGATTACAGGCATGAGAAAGGATCCGCGCATGAGACGCAAGACAAAGCGGAAGATTGCTCCTCTCTCCAAACAGAGTGATGCACGCTGATGTGCCTTTCTCTGCATTCTCAGACATCTAAATCTATCATTTTTTAAACAGAAACCTATTATTTATAAGGTATTTTTATGATGTGATGGCTCACTGAAGTTGATTTTGTCAGAAAAAAAAAAAATATCCGTAAAAACCCATCATCTCCGATAAGAAGCATTTTCAAGGTAACTATGCACTGACGTTTTTGAGTTAGCTCCCTTGTTGCAATATATTTTAGCAAACTCTTGAATTTCAAGGCGATTATTCACTTATTTTAATATATATTTTCCAAATTTCAACATTTTTAATTAAAGTATTTTATAATTATATATTCTACCGAGGACAACATTGACTGCAAGCTTTTAATCACTATTAAAACTAGCATTTAAACTCTTAAGTAAAAAGCTAATATAATTTTAAAATTGGCGTCATATATATTATCAATTTTTAAACAACCAGGTAAATGCTGAAAATATACCCTACTCAGGGGTTTTACGCTGAATGGAGGTGTTCCAAGTATGGAAAGGTTGAAGCCCCCGTGGTGTAGTGGATAAGTGCTATGCCTTGTAAACCAGGGGTCGCAGGTTCGATTCCCGGCTTCTCCATAAAACCACTTTCGGTCGAGCCTTCGGGAGTTCCCGTCATATAATAAACACAAAATCATAAACCCTCCCGGCCCAGTACTGGTTACTACCCATGGAAAAGCCACAAAAAGTTTTTTTAGTATGGAAAGGTTGACTACCTACCAGATTGGAACCAATAAACATACACTTAGGTCTGATCTTTATCAGCCCTGTTTAAACATTTTATGTGCAAAACACAACAATAAACACAAGCCTGTATTACTTTGGTAAATTTTAGTTGTCTAGGTACTGGTAAAACAGTAGTAGTAAACAGGTACTTTGGCAAACAGTGAAGACCCAAACAGTGGCATTTCATCAGTGTCTGCACTGTTTATTAAGATATGAAAAATATACATAATTTTAAATAAATTTTGCCTGTCAAAACAACTTAAAGTACAAAATGGACTATTCCATACTTATTATATCATTGTGTATAGGATAATCCACCAGAATGAAGGGGGTTAAAGACATCAATAAGCCGTTTAAGTACACCTTTCTGTAACTTCGAAAAATCTCCCTCATTGAGACTCTGATCTCCCTCATCTGAACATCAAATCTCCCTCATGGCCATCATCAGGTTATCACATGTATGAACTATGCATGAAATTTTAACTGCTCATAATAGCTAAATTACCGAAAAATAATGATTTCTCTGCTTAAAATTATCAGATGTTGTATTTGTTGGCATTTCGTAAGCTGAATAAATTTCATGCTATATAAGGCAGTATGTGAAGAAGATCTTTCTGCTTAGTTCAGATCTTGTATTTATCCGTCTAATAATTGTTAAAATGCGAACAATTGTTGGCATTTTAACATTTATGAGCAGAATAAATTTCTTGCTCAGTTGAATTTTAGTAGCTAAAAGTTTTATAACCTGAATGCCTGTATTATCAGGGTTCTCTGAAGACCTTAGAAGAAGCTCACAGACTGGTTAACGTAAATTTACACAATGCTGCTCAGTATAAGAAAGAATGCGAAGAAGCTGAGGAGAAGAATAGAGTCACAGTCGAGAAACTGGATGGTGTGGAGGCGGAGCTTTCAAACACTCAGCAGAACCTTGACAGTCTGAAAGTTGAGAAAGATGAGGCTCTTGAAGAATGGATGAATAAGGTATAATATTATATGGGTTTGTTAAGATTTATTCATCCACCAGTCAATTTTAATATGTATACGGTAAATGTTCTAAAATTTCGAACACTCTAAAATTACGAACACCTAAAATTATGGCCGAAAATAATTTTTAAAACATCCTAAAAAATCGAACACTGACCCTTTTGGGAAAAATGATTTTCTAAAATTACGAACACACGTTATTTTCGGCCGATATCCGTTTATCTGTTTGTGTCCCATCTGTGTTCGGTATACTTCTACCATACAGCGTGTGAGCGGTAGCGACATTTGGAAGGTTCCATTCTACTTAGATGGGTAATCTGGCACGTGACGTTCTATTTGGCATGCCATCGCGCGACGTTATACGTTATACATTATTCAAGGTCACCAGCAATGACGATCTTGATGCACAAGTTCCTGCAACGATTCTGAACCCTATTGAGTATATGTATCCACCCAAACGGCTGAGATCATTATTTATTACTGACCAAACATTGACCTTCAGGCCTCGATTCGGCTACTTGTACGTGAATTATGCACTTTGACACACGCAGAGGAATTATCATTAATGTGCTGTACATGTACATGTGACACGTGCTCGTTTTTTTTTCTAAAATACTAGCCCCGAAGAGAGAGAGAGAGAGAGTTGCGGAAAATGAGACAATCACTTTGGCGAGAGAGAATAAAGCTGATGTATAGTGATTGCCGTGGACGTTTGCAACACAAGGGGTCATTCGGTTTAGTGTGTAATGCAGAGAAAATCGTGCAAGTCGCACGTTTGTTTTTTTTTTTTTTTGTTTTTTTTTTTCTCACCGAGACATCCAATGCGGAAAATAAAGCCACCATATATTTAATATTTTTACCGACATGCCTGCAAGAACTCACACGTGGTCATCATCTCATTTTTATTCACGGTACTTTACCGTAAACTAAAGGCTTGAATATGTATGAGACTGACACCCCTACTCCCCCCCCCCCCTTTTAAAGGATTTCCCAGTTCGGCAATATGTCCAAGTCGCATGCGACACAGAGGGCAATTCTATCAGTCTACATGTATGCGTGTGCTCTTTTCTTGAACACAACTCGGACCCGAGCATGAAATCAACTTGCGTGGAGCCCCATATGACCTGGTAAAGACCCTGCTGGAACTTATGACAGATGTGATCATCGAAGGCTCAGGAGAGCATGTGTGTTTGCACAATCTCGTCAGGGTCTCGATCACTTACAAAGTTTAAACAGGATGACTCGAGCCAAATAAAAATTCTAGACATCTACGTACGTTGTCTTTAAAATACTTGACAGCGTTTTTCTAGGTACATGTAATAATTAATGGCTATTCCTATCGATGAAATTCTTCAAAATGGAACATTTTAACAAACTGTTGAGCCGATCGCGGCGTGTCTGTTTGTCCTCATGAAACTGCACATGGAAGGTCCTACAAGTGCATTACCGGTATAATGTATGCACAGACGCACATACATGTACCAAGAAATAAATTGATTGTAGCACGATTCTGCATCTTGATGAATTTAATATTTACGTATTTAATTTCATGAAATAAGCCAGTTCATAAGATTATGGTACCTTTCGCATATGCGAGCAGCGAAGGCTCAGATGAGCCTGCGCATCCGCGGAAAATTCGCCAGCGCCTTAACTGCCCACATACACAATGAAACTGCATGCCGTGGCTGTGAATTTAAAATCAGTAAAGCCCTTGAGATGATCCGGACATCTCGGAATTCGCTTTATTTACCACACGTCTGTAGAAATATGTACCCCGACTTTGTTACATGCGAAGATCAGCCTGCGCACCGCACAGTCTTATCAGCACCTTTGTTTCTAGAACAAACCATGAAACATTTTGTCGGGCAAGTTCTGGGCCCAAACTGTCTGCTAAATTAGTTTGCCACAGCCTCTTTGGGGAGGGGGGCCTCCTAGGTCCCACCCTGGGTCCGGCACTGCTAATAGTATCAGCAGCAGACAAAGGGACGGGGTAATGGTTCACGGACATGTTTGAGATCAAAGAAGCCGACTATCAGACCACGTGTTGTTGTTGTTTTAAGACTCGCGTAGCACGCGGTGGTCCTGGAGCACGAAAGCGGACTTAGCACACAAAACATAATTGCCTAGCTGTGTCTCCTTTTCATGGGTTTGCATGAAATAAAAAAAACAAACAAATTCAATGAACTCGAGCATGAAACGGCGCACTGCATGCATGAAAAAACTAGATTTGTGGTACTTGTCTGAATTTTTCCTTTTCTTTGAGATATAAATGTACCCAGCTTATCGTACGCATCGGCTAGAAGCCAATATATCATAAATTGAGCCGCGACACAATGCATTTTGACGAGTGTAGACTCAGACGAGCCTGTGTAGCCTCCTTTTAAGCTAACAAACTCCAAACGATGTTCAGTCAGTAGCTTAACTTCAAGCGACTAGCAAAGGCTCTGAGCAGACTGTGCATATGCGCAGGCTGATCTGAGGGTTTGCTGGTCTCACATACCACATTGTTGGAAATCTCATGTCACGGCTCAATTATATTCTTTCGAGGCATCGGACGCAAAGTCGGACGTTCTTTCGAGGCATCGGACGCAAAGTCAGACATTCGCTTTCATTATTAATTCTTGGTATGCCTGTTTGCCCCTGATTTGGTTTGGCAAGACGTCGGAGATCTTCTGCATCCAAACTATTTGCAAACTTTGAAAGCAGATGGTGTAGAGAGAGAGAGAGGGAGGGAGGAAGAGAGACCAGCGTTTACATACGAATCTCTTTTAATCTCGAAAAAAATCATGTATCAGTAGGGTACTGAAGATGATACTTGGAGATACTTCTCGTGCGCATCGGCTTTTGCACGACATAGTCGGATATTCGACAGTATTGACGCTTTGCATGCTTTCTATCGCATGCCCAAATATTTAAATTGACGAAACATTCTTTCCTGAATTCCAGTCGGATCTGATCTGGATCCGAACTCTGACAACGTTTTTTTTTCTTTTTTTTAAGGGAGAGAGGATCCAAATATCACAAAAAGCGGGCCATCATCGGCCCGCCAGTGAAACGCCTTTAAATGGCGTTTCGCTGGCGTGCTGATGATGACCCAACGTTGAATGCTGGCTTGGTAGTTTTTGAGAATTTCAGGGGATCCGGACCAGTATTGCTAAGAAATTCTATGTTTTTTTGATTTTTCAGGTGGGGGTCTGTCCCCCCTCTGGATCCACGCATGGGACCAGACTATGTCTACACTTATTGAGATATATTGAAAACCCATTTTATCGTGCGCATCGGCTTTTGTACGACACTTTGCGTACTTTCTATAGATCGACAAGTAGAGAGAGAGAGATGCGTGTTCTTTTTAAATTTCGTCATTTTTTTAACCCAGAGAGCTTGTCTACGTATTTGAAAGATTCGTGTATATCTTTGCAAAAAAATTTGATCGATGAGATGTCCTTGAGTGACTGTATTACATTATAAACGGCATTTGCGCAGATGGAGAGCAAGCGAAAAGCGTTTCGGTACGAAAGTGTAGCGATTCATCGGTAGTCCGAGGTTAAATAAGTGGACTTTTACGACTTGTAAGTAAATTGAGTGACATAACATGCACGTGCCTGGCTCTCGACTTGGCAATTACCGCACGCGCTGGACATTTTACTGACTCACTCCGCAAGAATTTAGCGGCAGTTGAAAAGAAAAATGAGTAGATAACGCAGAATCATAATGCCGTGTTTTCAATACGTTTCTACCACATTTTTACATGCAAATATACCGTTTTTGCTCATGATAAATACCACATTCTAAAATTACGAACACTAGCACTTTTTTCTGAAACGTAATTTCTAAAATTACGAACAGCAAAAAAAAAAAAAATAATTTTTTTTTAGTGTTCGAACTTTTAGAACATTTACCGTACTGATGATTCAAAAACACCAAATAATTTCTATTTTTTAGGACATTCTCCATGCTTTTGAATCAAGGGCTGTGAAATGATTGAATTATTTTTAATCATTGAATTATTTTTATGCGGTCAAAGGAACTTTGGGAGGCATATAGTAATCGCACTGTCCGTCCGTCCGTCAGTCCATCCGTCCGTCCCGCTTTCGTGTCCTGTCCATATCTCCTATATTCTTTGAGGTAGGAATTCCAAATTTGGTGTGTGGATGCATCTTGGGATGGCGGAGTGTTGCGTACCATTTTCGGGTCACTGTGACCTTGACCTTGACCTCTGACCTAGTTTTTAGAATAATCGTGTCCGGAGCATATCTCTTATATTATTTGAGGTAGGAATCTTAAATTTGGTGTGTGGATGCATCTTTGGATGAGGAAGTGTCGCATACCATAATTGGGTCACTGTGACCTTGAACTTGACCTCTGACCTAGTTTCTAGAAACTGCATTGAGTCTGGTGCATATCTTCTATATTCTTTGAGGTAGGAATTCCAAATTTGGTGTGTGGATATGTCTTGGGATGGCGGAGTGTCGCATACCATTTTCGGGTCACTGTGACCTTGACCTCTGACCTAGTTTTTAGAATAATCGTATCCGGAGCATATCTCTAATATTATTTGAGGTAGGAATTTCAAATTTGGTGTGTGGATGCATCTTGGAATGGCGGAGTGTCGCATACCATTTTCGGGTCACTGTGACCTTGACCTAGACCTCTGACCTAGTTTTTAGAATAATCGTATCCGGAGCATATCTCTTATATTATTTGAGGTAGGAATCTCAAATTTGGTGTGTGGATGCATCTTGGGATGATGAAGTGTCGCGTACCATAATTGGGTCACTGTGACCTTGAACTTGACCTCCGACCTAGTTTCTAGAAACTGCATTGAGTCTGGTGCATATCTTCTATATTCTTTGAGGTAGGAATTTCAAATTTGGTGTGTGGATTGTCTTGGGATGGCGGAGTGTCGCATACCATTTTCGGGACACAGTGACCTTGACCTTGACCTCTGACCAAGTTTTTAGAATAATCGTGTCCGGAGCATATCTCTTATATTATTTGAGGTAGGAATTTCAAATTTGGTGTGTGGATGCATCTTGGGATGGCAAAGTGTCGCGTACCATTTTCGGGTCACTTTGACCTTGACCTTGACCTCTGACCAAGTTTTTAGAACAATCGTGTCCGGAGCTTATCTCTTATATTATTTGAGGTAGGAATTTCAAATTTGGTGTGTGGATGCATCTTGGGATGGCGGAGTGTTGTGTACCATTTTCCGGTCACTGTGACCTTGACATTGACCTCTGAATGAGTTTTTTGAATAATCGTGTCCGGAGCATATCTCTTATATTATTTGAGGTAGGAATCTCAAATTTGGTGTGTGGATGCATCTTGGGATGAGGAAGTGTCACTTACCATAATTAAGTCACTGTGACCTTGAACTTGACCTCTGACCTAGTCTTAAGAAGAATCGTGTCCTTAGCATATCTCTTATATTATTTGAGGTAGGAATCTCAAATTTGGTGTGAGGATGCATCTTGGACTGACAAAGTGTCGCATACAATAATTGGGTCACTGTGATATTGAACTTGACCTCTGACCTAGTTTCTAGAAACTGCATTGAGTCTGGTGCATATCTCCTATATTCTTTGAGATAGGAATTCCAACTTTGGTGCGTAAATACATCTTTGGATGACGGGGTGTCACATACCATTTTTAGGCCAATGTGACCTCGACCTCTGACCTAGTTTTAAGAATTATTGTGTCCCGAGCATATCTCTTATATTCTTTGAGTGAGGAATTCCAAATTTGGTGTGTGGATGCATCTTGGGATAGCGGAGTGTCATGTACCATTTATGGGTCACTGTGACCTTGACCTCTGACCTAGTTTTAGAATAATCATGTCCAGAGCATATCTCTTATATTATTTGAGGTATGAATCTCAAATTTGTTGTGTGGATGCATCTTGGAATGAGGAAGTGTCACTTACCATAATTAAGTCACTGTGACCTTGAACTAGACCTCTGACCTAGTCTCTAGAAACTGGTGCATATCTCCTATATTCTTTAAAATAGGAATTCCAAATTTGGTATGTGAATGCATCTTGGGATACCTGAGTGTCACAAACTATTTTTGGGTCACTGTGACCTTGACCTCTGACCTAGTTTTCAAGAATGATTGTGTCCAGAGCATATCTGCTATATTATTTGATGTAGGAATCCCAAATTTGGGGTGGTGATTCCTCTTGGGATGGCGGAGTGGTGCATACCATTTTGAGTCACTTTGACTTTGACATTTACTTCTGGCCTCATTTCTAGGTTTTTTGTGCTATATTACAGCTATCTTTCCTCAAATGTGTCTTATGCTAGACCAATTCCTTTGGGGGCATTCGTCACATGTTTGTGACATTTCTTGTTGATACTGGACCATTCTCCGCCATTCCCTACCCCTTACCCATTTCTGCTGATTTAAGGGTCATCAATTAAGTCCTTTGGCCATTCTTTTCCACCTGCTGATTTAAGGGTCATCAAACACACAACCCCATTCTTAAAATGATGGGTATGGAAATATTTATACTTTTACGCTGAAAACTTTTGTTTATGGAAACCTGTGCTAGGTATACAATTAGGAGTCACTAGTATAAAAAAGCTAATCAAAAGAGACCAATTAATAACTTATTATTTCTCATTTATAGAAGACAGAATTGGAGAATGAGATCAATGATATAAACCAACAGCTAGGTGACCAGATAGAAAAGTATGAGGAACTAGAGAGAGCAAATGAACAGACCAAACAAGAAAAGCTTGACGCTGATCATGAAATAGAAACACTGAAGGTTAGTAAAAAAAGTGAGTAAGATCAGGAAATGCCACAATCACAGACCACAGACCAACCCATGGTACCGTGAGGAAAAGATACAGAACAATAACAGCCACACGACAGCAAGAACACAATTAAAGCAAAACAACCAGCTCTCTCTTCCTCTGTAATAATAATGATTGCAAAATCAGATGAACACTAAGTACCCACTGCATTACGAAACAAGGGCCAACACAAAAAAAACCCCATAAAAATGGGAACAACAATAAACAATGAATCAACAACAAAAAGCACTGCCTTCAAACAGACAGCAGCCGAAGCCACCAGGTGGCTTAAATATATTTTGTAATTTACTAAATGGAGAATATCAGGTCTCTGTGTTTATCAAGCCCGAGCAGAAATGAAATTGCATGGATTTGCTGCCCCATGTCATTCCTATGTATTTCAGTTCTTACAAATGTTTTTTGAGTTGCTTGGCTTGATTCATTGGCTCAAGTATCATCAGCCCTTTAACCATTCAAGGGCCAATCACAACTGCAGCAGACAACAAATTCTGTTACATCTATAAAAATAAGGTATGATGTTTCATGAGAATTGTCTGCCAGCAGACGATTCTCATGAAATTTCATGCCTTATGTTTTATTTATGAAAAAAGCCACAAAATTTGAATTTATCGTCTGCTGCAAATTATAGGTGGCGCTTTAAGGGTTAACCCTTTGCATGCTGGGTAATTGTTCTGTGCTTTTGTTGTTGTCATCAGCTGACATTTTTCAAAATTAAGTTGTTCGAAAAAATCTTTCAGAAACACTATCAAAGTGTCAAATGGTTTGAATCCAGATCAGTTTGCAAACAGTTTGCCACAGAAAGTTGGTCCTGATTTGTGTCCAAACTGTTTGCAAAGCTAGGTTATCAGAAGGCGTCAAAAGTCGCCACTTGCATGGAAAGAGTTCAAGTAAATATGGGCCTCGAGGCAAGAAAACCTGTCTTTGGGGGGGGGGGGGGGGGGGGGGGGGGGTTGCGAACAACATAGACGCAGACCAGCCTGCACATCCTTGCAGTCTGATCAGTGCCTTTGTTAATCACGTATTGGAAAGTATCATATCTAGACTTGCTACGAGCAAAATTTCAATTGTCTAGCTAGTCTCTGTAGCTGTGCAGGCTGGTTTGAATCTTACTTTGTCGAAAACCCCAAATAGACAGGTTTTCTCACGATTGATGATGAGAGAGCAGCATCTTCTGACTCAATAGATAGTCCTTATCAGTTACCACTCATATTATAGCATCATTACCACACATTGGCCTGATAAACGTTGTCTATCTCAGACACAAGTGCCTTTATCAGGTCATCATGACATAGCACTTTTTGAATCACATAGTCAATGACATTGAATTGAAACAAAAATCGAAAATTACGTCATAATGGCTAGTTTGAACAGTGAATAAGCTTGTAAACTGATAAATAGAATAAAAGGTTGGCATCTTTTGATATATAGAATACCAGGTTGGCGTCTTTTGATATCAAGTTTACCATGCTTGGCCTTGAGAGCACATGGTAAATCGCATGGCAAGCCTCACAATGTTAACAAACTTTCTCAAAGCCTTGACTGGTAAACTTGATATTAAAAGACACTCACCTAGTATTCTCTATTTATGCTGCTAATATTATTTTGGTCCAGAAATGAAATATGTTTTTTTTTGCACACTGGATAAGGATATGTGACCAGGGGTTCGTGGGGCGGCCCGCTTTTGTGCAAAATGGGGAATTAAGCTCGTGCAGGCCGCACTGATCCCACTAGCTCGCAGTTACTTTCCCTTGAACTGCGAGCAGGCTGATCAACAGATTTTCGGTATAAGTGTTGTAAGTCGGGCCTGATCATAGGCCATAGAAACACAAGTCTGTTGGTGTCTATTTCCTAATTTATTTTGTTTCTTCTTTTATAGCTTTCCAAATTAATAACAGATAACAAGCATATAGTTAATCTCCACAATAATTAATATACAGTTCTAACTTATTCTCCACAATACAAATTGTAAGTTCTATATAAATTCTTCTATAGCGTAAGATAATGTCTTATGTTTCTGAACTCGAAAATAGCTTAAACTAGGCACTGAAGTTTAAGGTCTGAAGTTGACCAGTGCACTAGCATTTCACTAGAAAATTAGATGTTTACGCTTCGACTGCCTAAATTGAACTCCCAGAAAATAACCAAAATGGAAACCAGCAAGGCTCACTCATGCCAACCTGTCAATCAAAATATGTTAACTTTTTTATAATTGGTTGATCTAAAATGATCAAAAACTTTTAGACATGAGATGAAATGAGTTACTTAAGATGCCTGCCCAGTTGAAGATTAAACACCTGTGAAAGCATCTTAAATTAATCACAAGGTGATTTCCTGTTTTGGTCTGAAATATGTTTTCTCAACTTGATAAGGTGTGAAAATATTAAAAGTTTTATATGCAAAATAAGCAAAATGAGAAAACTGTTTGTACATGAAAGCTGATTAGTGATTAAGACCTTTTAGTGACCACCTGTCAGGTGTGTGAATATCCTGTTTCTCTAAACTTCAAAATCTTGCTTTTGCAAGCCAAAATTAATCAAATTTTATGAAAGACGAAAAAATGAAAAATAAAATGAAGTCCTTTAATTCTCTAGAATTGTGCAAATTCTATCAATGGAAATAACCCATATACCTATAAGCATTTTGTAACTAAATAGCACACTGTCACATATATCTGAGATTTTACTCTGGGATAGAAAGTCTTATCTTACCCATGCTTTCTTACCCAGGACGTTGAGTAACGTCATCATGTGAAATTCCATCTTAGCCTATTCAGGGACTTCTTGAAGCTTATTTTAAAGTAAATAAATAAATGAAAACAGTGGTGAGTAAGAAAAAGAATTCATTGTTTGTGGATATAAAAATTTGTCCCTCAGAATCGTGATGCCAACCGGCGATCCTCGGGACGGATTTTTCTATCCTACCCTCACACTCGTGATGGATTCTTATATTACGTTCGCTGCTTAAGAGGAGGGCAGTGGCTCAGTGGTAGAAAGACAGACTTGGTATTTAAAGGTGGCTAGTTTGAGACTCACTGAAAACACTGTGTTGTGTCCTTGAGCAGACACATTATCCTCTGCTTAGTACTGGTTAAACCCAGGAAAACATCCCAATAGTGGTGCAACAATTCACCGCTTTGCACCATGAAGCAAGTTTTGAAGCCTCAATTCAATTTTCGGTGTCTAATGCATATTTGGTTCGATTCAATTTCCGCCTTTTCTTTTGTCCAGTGTTCTCTTGGCCGCACCTTTTGACATATTATTTTCAATTTCAGCACCGAAAAAATAGCTAATCACTGATTTATAAGTAAACCCCATTATCTAGGACACCTTTATTGTCCCGGCTTCATGTGCACCTCATTTTGTAGTCTGACTGAGTCAGAAATGACTTCTTTGTGTTTTTTGAACCCAATATGAAATTAAATCTTTTAAAAGAGATTGTGTGTCTTAATCAAATCGAAAATAATCAAATCCAGAGGTCTGCATCGCAATATGTATCGAATTGAGGCTTCAGTGTATCGTTGCAGCTCAACATCCCAAAGTGACTGAAAATTTGTTAACTGGGATGTAAAGCATCAACACAAACCAATAGCTAAGGTGATTAGTCCAAGATGGTTGGTTGTATATAGAAATTCTGTATCTTTGCAGGCAATACTAAACAGGAAGAGATCTGTATCATTAATCAAACTCTCAGACCTGTGTCTTATGTGGTGTACAGATATCTACTGATTCAATCGTTAATGTTATTGAGTCCAAGATGGTTGGTTGTATATAGAAATTCTGTATCTTTGCAGGCAATACTAAACAGGGAGAGATCTGTATCATTAACCAAACTCTCAGACTTGTGTCTTATGTGGTGTACAGATATCTACTGATTCAATCGTTAATGTTATTGAGTCCAAGATGGTTGGTTGTATATAGAAATTCTGTATCTTTGCAGGCAATACTAAACAGGGAGAGATCTGAATCAGCAGTACAAACAGACCTGTGTCTTATGTGTATGATTGACACTGGAGTACAGGCTTCTACTGATATGACAAACAAGGTAATTTTGGCCAGGACAAAATGATACATGTCATCAGATACCCATATGGGCAAGTATACAAGCATAGGTTGACAGAAGCAATTTTTATTAGCTTATAATTGATATTTTCTTACCCATCTGTTTAAACATGTTTTTGGTGCTCAAAAGAACTGTCTTATTGAGATGGTTCTTTCGAGTACCCACAACATATGTTTTGGTTTAGAAATAAGAAAAATAATTTTCAAGTATGCAATTTTATCTATAGGCCTGACAAGAATTGGGTACTTATTATATGGGCCATGATGCAATATAACCTGTCTTTGGGGGTTTGCGAACAACGAAGGTGCAGACCAGCCTGCGCATCCGCCCAGTCTGATCAGTGCCTTTGTTATTTGCTCATTGGAAAGTATCGTTTCAAGACTTGATACCAGCTAAATTTCATTTTTCTAGCTAGTCTCTGTAACTTAAAGGACTGGTTTGAGTCCAGCTTTGTCGGAAACCCCGAAGACAGGTCCCCGCCTATATATACATAGTCATCCTTTAAACTATCTAGTGGGGCTAGAGGCCTTATTTTTGGTTTGATCCTTCTCTCTAGCTGGCTACTTCATGTCTTTTGGTGTCTCAGGGTCATCCAGTCTTGAAGGTGTCAAGGTAAAGTTATTTTCTCAAAAGTTTTAGATGGAGTTGAAGAGAAAGTTCCCAATCCATACATGTGATACCTCCCGGATCGTGCGGGAGGCTCCCGAATTTGAACCCTATCTCCCGCACTCCCGTGCGGGCAACGCAATCTCCCGCATTTTGAATTTTGCCATAATGATATTTTCTCAAGCGACCATTTTTACTGATCTAGTCTTTGTTTCAGGAGATGCAGACAGACAGTAATCTGCTGACAACTTGTTCTGCACAGACTATCAATGCTGCCATGTACAGTTCAAGTGTACAGACAGACAAACCAGTTGTAGCTGATCTAGTGTTTGTTTTAGGAGATGCAGACAGACAGTAAACTGCTGACAACTTGTTCTGCACAAACTATCAATGCTGCTATGTACAGTTCCGGTGTACAGACAGACAAACCAGTCGTAGCTGATCTAGTCTTTGTTTCAGGAGATGCAGACAGACAGTAAGCTGTTGACAACTTGTTCTGCACAGACTATCAATGCTGCTATGTACAGTTCCGGTGTACAGACAGACAAACCAGTTGTAGCTGATCTAGTCTTTGTTTCAGGAGATGCAGACAGACAGTAAGCTGCTGACAACTTGTTCTGCACAAACTATCAATGCTGCTATGTACAGTTCCGGTGTACAGACAGACAAACCAGTTGTAGCTGATCTAGTCTTTGTTTCAGGAGATGCAGACAGACAGTAAGCTGTTGACAACTTGTTCTGCGCAGACTATCAATGCTGCTATGTACAGTTCAGGAGTACAGACAGACAAACCAGTTGTAGCTGATCTAGTCTTTGTTTCAGGAGATGCAGACAGACAGTAAGCTGCTGACAACTTGTTCTGCACAAACTATCAATGCTGCTATGTACAGTTCCGGTGTACAGACAGACAAACCAGTTGTACCTGATCTAGTCTTTGTTTCAGGAGATGCAGACAGACAGTAAGCTGTTGACAACTTGTTCTACACAGACTATCAATGCTGCTATGTACAGTTCCGGTGTACAGACAGACAAACCAGTTGTAGCTGATCTAGTCTTTGTTTTAGGAGATGCAGACAGACAGTAAGCTGCTGACAACTTGTTCTGCTCAGACTATCAATGCTGCCATGTACAGTTCAGGAGTACAGACAGACAAACCAGTTGTAGCTGATCTAGTCTTTGTTTCAGGAGATGCAGACAGACAGTAATCTGTTAACAACTTGTTCTGCACAGACTATCAATGCTGCTATGTACAGTTCCGGTGTACAGACAGACAAACCAGTTGTAGCTGATCTAGTCTTTGTTTCAGGAGATGCAGTCTGACAGTAATCTGTTAACAACTTGTTCTGCACAGACTATCAATGCTGCCATGTACTGTTCAGGTGTACAGACAGAGGAACCAGTCGTAGCTGATCAAGTCTTTGTTTTAGGAGATGCAGACTGACAGTAAACTGTTAATAACTTGTTCTGCACAGACTATCAATGCTGCCATGTACAGCTCAGGTGTACAGACAGACAAACCAGTTGTAACTGATCTAGTCTTTGTTTTAGGAGATGCAGACTGACAGTAAACTGCTGACAACTTGTTCTGCACAGACTATCAATGCTGCCATGTACAGTTCAGATGTACAGACAGCCAACCAGTTGTAGCTGATCTAGTCTTTGTTTCAGGAGATGCTGACTGACAGTAAGGTGCTGACAACTTGTTCTACACAGACTATCAATGCTGCCATGTACAGTTCAGGTGTACAGACAGACAAACCAGTTGTACCTGATCTAATTTCAACTGAATCTCAGACAGACCAGGCTGTTATAATACCTGAGGAGGCCCAGACTGACATAAACTTAAAGGTATGCATCTTAAATCTTTACCCATCATTCACATAGAAAGTTGTCTGCTTTTGTTTTCTACTGAAATGTTTTAGAAGCCTTTTCGACGGTGTAGACCCAGATCAGACTGCTCCTACAGGAGCAGTCAGATGTGGGTCCACACGGTTTGCCCCACATGGTTTGCCCCTATACTTATATTAGTCAAATAATGCAAGCAAAAATATACAGCAGACAGCTTAGGCAGATGGCATTTTTAGATCAGTTTTTTGTCTGCGCATTAGAGGTATACCCTTTCCCGGCCATTCTGCTTTTTCGTGTGCTGATGAATTTTGGTAGCCTATATTGCAAACAATATGGACCCAGATCAGGCTGTTCCCATGGAAGCAGTCTGATCAGGGTTCACAGTGTTTGCTTCCATGATAAAATTACTAGTAGACTAGAGAACACCCAAATATATTCAGTGAAAAGGCACAGACAACATTTATGGCACAAAAAATATTTGTTGGATAAAATTCATTCAGGAACACTATCAGAGCACCAAATGGACTGGATCCAGATTGACACTTAGCTAATTTTCAGGATACTGTAGAAGGAAAAACAATTCATTTCATCTTGAAACAATGATAGACTTTCAAGAGGTTGCAGCATCGGTGAACTTTTTCTGGATTATGACCTAATTCAGGATTTTGAGGCTGATTTTACATAGAAAGTCGGCCTCAAAATGCTGAATAAGAGAGATTATAATAGCCACTCTGTATTTTTTACCATGTAATTATCTTAAGACAAATAGCCATATAACACTATTGGACACAGATCAGACACAACAAAATGTCAGGCCTGATCTGTATCAAATCTGTTTGACACTTTGATAAGGCAATCCTGAAAGAATTTTTCTAAAAAGTAAAAGTTGACAATATCTTATACGTATACTAGAAATACAAAATTTAAGATTTGAATTTCAAAAGTTCAGGATTTTTCACCCATGGATTGGAGACACCATTTTGAACAGATTTTTGTGCAAAAGGTTTGCTGTTTCTATGATAAAAAAACAAGACCATTTATGATTACCCTTCATATACTAGTGATATACTGCATAATACAGTATTTCATCAGGGTTTATGTACTATTTGCTATTAAAGACAAAAACAATCTTCAGAGCAAGAAATACAATTGAGCCGCAGCATGAGATTTCCAACAATTTGACATTTTGACAAGTGTAGACTCAGACTAGCCTGTGCAGCCTCCTTTTGACCTTAGAAACTCCAAATGGTGTTCAGTCAGTAGCTTAACAATCATAGAATACCCAAGCGTCTAGCAAAGGCTCTGATCAGACTGCGCATATGTGCAGGCTGATCTGAGGCTTTGATGGTCTCACATACCACATTGTTTGAAATCTCATGCACTGGCTCAATTTTCATTTGGAAATCATAACCTCTGACGCCTTGATACATACAATGGACCATCCCAAGTTTATTGTTTCAAACCAGAAGGAAGAATCCTTAAGTGCAAAAAGAGTTAAACTTTACCAATGATTGTACACTTTATAATTATTTTTTTTCAGCACATGACAACACATTACAAAGATACGGAATTAGTTGGGAAAGATTGTCAAACTGATAAACAGCTACTTGTGGACAAACTTACACAGACAGAAAGATTTACTTATGACCAGTCTAAAGAAACAGCAGATTTATCTAGTACATTTACAGAAGCACAGTCTAACACCAATGGTGAATCTCAAAGTTCAAAATATGCTGACAGGTTTAATATCAATCAAGTTAGCTCTGTAAATGTCGGAAGGCCTGGCAGAACACAGGATATGGATATGGAATTTCCAGAAAAGGGAACTGGTTTAGATATTTCAAGAGATATATCTGAACCAGATTTTGAACGAAAACCTGCGTTAAGTGGTATACCTAAAACAAGTGCTAATGAGGCGAATTTTGTGAAAATTTCTACAATAAGTTGCATGCCTAACTCAAGTACTGATGATGGCCCTGCTTTAAATGTTGGAATAAATGTCAGAGACCTAGAAATAAGTGAATCTGTGAAGACTGTTTCACGATTTGTTGAAGTTGATCCTAAAGAATATGCTCTAGCTTTAACCCCTCAGACAAAGAAAGATAATCAAACAGGAAAGGGAGGTAAATCATTGAATCTGGACACAGCCAATAGTGACTCTTATGTCAATGATGTTCTTATTGATGGCAATGAAGCAATAGAGCTGATTGACGACTCGGATGGTGATGATGTAGTAGACCCCTCTCAACCATGTCCAAAGATGATGGAAATATCTGATGATAAACTGGACAACAACCCAGGATCAAAACATAGATTAAGCCTCTCTGGCAAAAGAGGGAATACATGTGGGGAAAAAGCTCGGCAAGGGAAGCAAGACAGAGACACAGAGGCCAGTTGTTCTGCCACGAAACATTTGAAATTTTCGGAGTCAGACCAAGAGGCTTGTGGCTATACAGCTGATACTGATAAAGCAGATGGTTCTATAAATAAAGAAGATGCACTTAAGGAGCTGACTTTATCCCGTAGTGGTGGCAGACATAGGATTGTCGCCAGAAGTGGACAGAAAGTTGATAATTCTCTTAACTCTGTTGCACCCAGGAAGGCCAAAACTCAGCTGAGTTTTGGCCTTCCTGGGTCCAACAGAGGTAATGCGAGCCATGTATCTCTCGACACTGTTGCGACTGGAATAAACAACACGGCAAGAAGCAAGGATGATGCTCAGGTTGTTGAATCAGTTACTACAAGTACAATCAATAATAAGTTTTCAAATCAGATTAGCCATAGTTTGGCTAACTGTGAATCCATGCAGTGTCAGTCAAACAGTTTTGCAGATATACAGTCATCCTATTCCAGTACGACTCCAGCAGGACTCCCCAGCTTCAAGAGTATAGTCTCATCTGAAAATATGCACAATCTGTCTGAGCCCTCAAGGTCATTGTCAACATCCAGTCCTTCAAGTCTGAGACCAAACCAAAGGACAGTTGCATCAAATCAGTTTAGCTTTGGAATTAAACCCACCACATTGCCAAATGAACTGTCAAACACACCATCACTGCTGTCAAGTTCAGGACCAGAAGTTACCCAAACCTCAGTTTCAATGCCTACAGTATCCCAACAAGTACCTATAGGAACCAGCACCTCACAGCTGGCAACCAGTTCAAATGCTACAGGAAACCATCAAGCTGGTACCCTGCAGCTTTTGTCCAGCTCTACTGCTTCAGGATCTGAGGGAACCATCACAAGATCTGTGGAACAATCTCTACCCAGTGCCAGTGGTTCAGTGTTGGTTCCTAGCTCTGTGCCGATAACAAGAACATTGTCATCAAAACCTACGTCATCTTCAGCGGCTACAGTTCAGCAGCCAGAGTCGAGAACCAGCCCAAATGAGACTGAACCAGCCTTCTTAAAGAAATACAGAGAGATTGTTGCCAAAATTAAACCTATTTCTACACCAGTACAGGTGAGCCATATACAGTAAAACCTGTGTTTGTTTGTTTGATTTGATTCTTTACGTCCCATCAACAATCTTTCAGTTAAACAGGGACAGGTCTTCCTGGGTGGGACCATTACTAAGCTAGGATAAATGTCTTGCTGAATGACCACAATGTAGTGACCCCGGTGAGGCTCGAACCTGCCACTTAAAACCCGTGTAAAACTGCCACTCAAAAATAGACAAAACAAAGATCTTAATGACAATGGTAGCTTAATGAAGGTCAAAAGTATTGCAGAATACTCCAAGGGCAGCATTCTGCGATACTTTCGACCTTCATTAAGTGATAATTGGTCTTGAAAACCAATTTGTGGTCTTTTTGAGAGTGGCTGTTTTACACAGGTTACTGTACTATGTACTCTGAATAACCATTATAACTCAGCCCCTGATAACTCAAATCATGATATCTATTTGGATTATATTTTTGTAGGCATATAAATCAGATCAAGACAGTGTGTCCTGTGTAAGAATGGTTGCTATCTCTTGCTTCCTGTTTGAGTTATCTTGCTTGAATAGACTTTAAGGAGGAACTTTGTGACAGTGCTCCATAATCTAATAGACTAGCTATTACCCTTTGAGATTTTTTTGATGATATTTGGTTATTAGGGCATGTATATTGGGTCAAAACGATGTGTCACATATACTGTAAAACCTGTGTAAAACGGCCACTCAAAATAGACTAAACAAAGAACTTAATAACAATTGGTAGCTTAATGAAGGTCGAAAGAATGATTGCAGAAATTGCTCCCCTTGGAAAATTCTGCAATAATTTTGACCTCCAGTAAGGGACAATTGGTCTTGAAAACCAATTTTTGAATTTTTTTAGTGTGGTTGTTTTACACAGGTTTTACTGTAAAAGTGGATGCTCTCCCTTGCTCCCTTGATTTAGATAAGTCACTCGCCTTGTACCTAGGGGTCCTGAGTTCAATCCCCAACTACACCAGTCTGTCGGATGATATTTTAAGCAGTGGCCCTATCTTCTGAGATGTTTTAAACCAGAACCAATGCAGTTGAGCCTTCGGGTACTCCTGTACATAAAACCACTAAAATCATTAAACTCATAAGGGGTTAGTACAGGTTACTGCCAAGGAACAGCAAAAAAATAAAAGCATAAATATGGACTCAAGTTAGGGTTCATAGTGTTTGCTTCCATGATGAAATCTAGTCTGAATTGCACATGAATATGCAGCAGATGTAAAAGCAGACAACATTTTCAGGACAAAAATATTGCAGAATTAGAGTTTAATGCACTTTATGCATGAATTAAAACAGGTGCTTTATTACTAAATGACTAGAAATAAGAATTTCATGTAAACAACCCATAATATAGTGTGCGCTAAAATAATACATCAAATACTGAATTTCTCATGAAAACACATAAATACGGTAAATGTTCTAAAATTTTGAACACTAGTTGCCTTGCCAAAAAGGCCTAGACAAAAGTTCAGACCCTGATCAGACTGCTTCTGAAGAAGCAGTCTAGTCAAGGTCTTCCCTGTTTGCTATTTTGACTAGCATTATGCCAATTCCAGCCCTGATAACCAACATTTTATTTGAGAACAAAAAGAGGATACGGGTTAGAAATTTTAGAACATTTACCGTAGAATTGTCTTCTATTTCAGACCACTACACCCAGATCATCAGCTAGAAAAGGAAAACAGCTTTATTCCAGCACTGTGACACCTTCCTTACTGCCGACAGCAAGTGGCCCTACAGGTATTCACTCTCTCCTTGCTAGTGGCGACATAATTTGTTGTCTATTTATAACCTTTGCAAACAGTTTGGACCCAGACCAGACCCAGCAGAATGTCAATCCTGATCTGGATCCAAACCATTTGACACTGTGATAATGATCAGATTCTGATCGTCCAGAGTATATATAGAAAGAATATATAGAAAGTTCCTGAAAGAACTGTGACACCTTCCCTACTGCTGACACAGGTATTATCTCTTTCCTTGCTAGTGGCCACTTAATTTTGTTGTCTATTTATAAACTTTGCAAACAGTTTGGACCCTGATCAGGACCGACTGAATGTCGGTCCTGATCTGGATCCAAACCATTTGACACTGTGATCGTGTTCCTGAAAGAACTGTGATACCTTCCTTACTGCCAACAGCAAGTGGCCTCACAGGTATTAACTCTTTCCTTGCTAGTGGCCATTTAATTTCTTTGTCTGCTGATAACCTTTTGCATACAGTTTGGACCCAGTTCAGGATTGATAGAATGTCGGTCCTGATCTGGATCCAAACCATTTGACAATAATCATGTTCCTAAAAGAACTGTGATACCTTCCTTACTGCCAAGAGCAAGTGGCCCTACAGGTATTCACTCTCTCCTTGCTAGTGGCGACATGATTTTGCTGTCTATTTATAACCTTTGCAAACAGTTCGGACCCAGATCAGGACTGATAGAATGTCGGTCCTGGTCTGGATCCAAACCATTTGACACTGTGATAATGATCAGATTCTGATCGCCCAGAGTATATATAGATAGAATATAAAGTTCCTGAAAGAACTGTGACACCTTCCCTACTGCCGACAGCAAGTGGCCTCACAGGTATAAACTCTTTCCTTGCTAGTGGCCACTTAATTTTGTCGTCTGCTGATAACCTTTGCAAACAGTTTGGACCCAGATCAGGACCGACTGCATATTGGTCCTGATCTGGATCCAAACCATTAGACACTGATCGTGTTCCTGAAAGAACTGTGACACATTCCCTACTGTTGACAGCAAGTGGCCCCACAGGTTTTAATTTTGCCCTTGCTAATGGCTACTTTTGTCATCTGCTGATTACCTTTGCAAAAAGTTTGGACCCAGACCAGATCTGACAGAATGTTGGTCCTGATCTGGATCCAAACCATTTGACACTCTAATAGTGTTCCTGAATGTTTATTTGAGAAAAGTTGATTTTGAAAAAAGTCAGCAGGCGAATATTACCCAGCATGGAAAGGAGTTGACCCTTTACTCCATAGTCTATTTTAGATCATGACATCATTTTCTGTTTTGTGCCACATTGAAATAAAATGCAAGAAAAAATTCAGTAAAGTTTTGAATACTTTTGAAAATATCATGGAAAATGGAGCATTTGCTACAAGGTGCAAATGCTCCATTTTCCATTATATTTTCAAAGTCATAGTATTTCACAGGTGTCAAAAGGAGTTATCATGGAGTAAAGAGTTATATTCATCCTGTACACCTCCTCTTACAAGAAACATTGAACTCTATGTAATTAGAACACTTGCACACTGGATAAGGATGTTAAGATTTTCTCAGTGGCAGGGATAAAATTCTTTTCTTGTATACCAGATCTAGGTTGTACGCTTTTTTTTTACCCATATGAGAAAATTCTGTCTTACATACCCAACTAGTCCGGCAGAATTTGGGCGAATTTTAGTAGGACCTGGAACTTGATTTTAAACTTTTTTTCTTTATTGATTCTGGTAGTGCATATATTGTCCTTGAAAAATCCGAGTGATGCCACTCTGGCATCATTGAGCATTTCGATATATTCAAGATGTCGTCCAAGATGGAGGCCAATTATAAGTTTAAAAATCGTGTTATATGGAAAAATGTCTCAAACCCATTTTTTTCCTTAAGTTGTTAGCTATGACGTTGGAATCTAGTTGAAGATACTTAGCTTATAACAAAAATATAAAAAAAATAAGAATTTAGACAAAATTGCCGCCTAATGGCAGTTTATTACAAAAATATAAAAAAAATCACTGAGACCGGCAAACTCCAGGGATTCGCATGCAAAATGCTGATTTAATTGATTCTTGATTTAGACATCATCCTTGTAACATCCCTGCATCACTCAGAATTTGATATATTCAAGATGGCGTCCAGGATGGTAGTTGATAAGTTTTACAACCACGTGGGAGCCGCACCTAACCTGTAGGCATGTCTGGTGGATTTGTAATGTACATGTACCAGATTTCTTGCCTGATGGAGAAGCACTTTACAAAAACGTTTATCTGAATAAATGAACCCAACATGCATGTCTGATAGAGTTGCACTGTACAAGCAGGCATATCTGATAGTGGCATCTCTGTAAGAGTAGCACCAGACCCCTCTTCTGTCTGCACTCAACTACTCAAAATGTTGTTTGAAGTGCAAAAAGGACCAGCAGGCATGGCCTATAGTGAGGTACCACGCCAACAGGCATGGCCTATAGTGAGGCACCACACCAGAATAAATGACCTACAGTGAGGCACCACACCAGAAGACATGACCTATAGTGAGGCACCACACCAACAGGCATGGCTGATAGTGAGGTGCCAAACCATAAGGCATGATCTATAATGAAGCACCACACCAGCAGGCACTGCTAATGATGAGACACCATACCAGCAGACACGGCTGATAGTCAGACACCATACCAGCAGGTATAGCAGATAGAGAAGCACAACCCCATAAGTCATGCAATATTGAGTGACAGAAGGTCAGCAGGCATGCTGATTGAGTGGCCACAGTCCAGCAAGCATCCATCTTACAGTAGCACTCAACAAGCAGGCATGTTTGAACAGCAGCGATGTTTGTGACAGTAACACTAGGCCAGCAGGCATATATGTTGCAGCTGCAGCGACATAACAACTCTCTGCACAGTATGTATGATGTATTGGTAATGTAGCAGTATTGACTTATACAGTTTCACATTGTTAGTTGACATGCTGGTCAAGCAGCTTTTCTCTTTGATTTCCAATGGACCAGGAGGCATATTTGATTGAATATTACCAAGTCCTCAAGCATACTTGTTGAAGTTTCACTGAACAGCGGCCATGTAATGCCACCCGCTCATCATATCCGACATCTTCAACATCACACGTGTTTAATAATGTGCTAATGAACCAGCATACATGCCCTTTAACGAGACTCGGGGCAAGCAGTCATGTGTGTTAGTCACATCGCACATGCAATAATGTATGTTACAATTGAACCCAACTAACAGGAATGCTGGGTACTGTTGCACTGGATCAGCGGGCATGTCTGTTCAAGTTACGTCCGGCCAGTGTGCATGTCTTTTCTACTTTCTCCCGACCAGCTGCCCAAGCATCATTGCCACAGGGTCAGCAGACATATTTACCATTATGTTGCACTGGGCCAGCACATATGTCTAAAACCAAGCAGGTATGTCTGTAACATCTTCACGAGACTAGCAGACATTTTGCAGTACCCATGTTTTAACCGTTGCTTTGATCCAACATGCATGTTTGTTTCAGTTGCACCTGACCACCTGGCACGTTGCTTACAATTAAACTCGACCAGCATGCATGTCTGTTAGAGTTGCATCTACAAGCAGATATGTTTGAATCAGTTGCAACTGACTTACAAGCACATCTGTAGTGGTGTGGCTGAACCAGCAAGTATATATGTTACACTTGACTCAGACCCGCAGTTATGTCCCAATGCTCGTACCCAACTAACGGGCTGGTAAGCACAATTGCACTAGACCATCATGCATGTATTTTACAGTTGCACCTGACTAGCTGCCATGTCTTTATAAGTTGCATACTATCAGCATGCATGTCTGTTACAGTTTCATCTTATCAGGATCGACGTATATTACATTTGCACCCGATCATCATTCATATCTGTAACCATTACATCCGGCCATTTCCCATGTCTTTAACAGTTGCATCTAACCAGCAGTCATATCTGTAAACTTGTGCCTACAAGCATGCATGTCTGATACACTTGCACCTGACCAGCATTCATATTTGTTATAGCAATATCCAACCATCTGTGCTGTCTGTCACACTTGCAACAGAACAGAGAAGTAGTAATGGTTGTTACAATTGCACCGGGCAAGCAGGCCCGTACCAACCAGCAGTCAAGATGGTAGCGAACATCTGCAGCATGCAGATATCTTACTCAGGGGTTGTTTTTTTGTGTTGATACACTACACTCCATAAGTATTTTTTGTAAATTTTATCCATCCATCCAGCTGACTTTTTTCTGCATATTGATTCAAAAAAGGTTTGTACTTTGATCAAAGACTCTGTCACAAAGTCTTCAGTGATATAGTTCGTTCAGTATACCCTGTCATTTATCACTTCATTTTTTTGAAGAAATGTTTTCCCAAAGTAGGAATTTTTATGAGAATATGATGGTATTATTAGATCCGGCCAAAAGTGCTCTGGAAAGTGCATAGAGCATGGATTGATGGATACGATTCCCAGAACAATGACAAAAACATTACCCTTGCGTAAAATAAAAGTCTGTTATTTTTCCTTGTAGTGTATCATAGCATAAAACATGTGATTCCCCACCCTGTTCTGCCATTTTGGACTTCAACAATAAAATGGCAGTCAAATTTTTCAAATACAACCGAAAACTATCAGAAAATAGTTACTACCTGCGAATTTGATTTCAGGTTGAATTTTGCTTTAAATGGCGGCCATCTTGGACACCATCTTTAATATTTCAACCTTGTGAATAAAACATGTGAATGAGTCATTTTAATCATTTGTATTATTAGGCCTCTAAACATTGATAAAAAGTCAAAATTATAATGTTTTATATTGATTTTTTTAGTCAGATTGGTCTTAGGAACCTAACTGACGGCCATCTCGGACGCCATCTTTAAAATTTCAACCTTCTGAATCAGAACCATGTTCTTATTTGATCGTTTGTATAATTTAGCCTCTAAACATCCATAAAAAGTCAAAATTAAAGTGTTTTAATCGAGTATGTTGGTCATATAGGTCTTAGGAGCCTAACTGACGGCCATCTTGGACGCCATCTTTAATATTTCAACCTTCTGAATCAAAATAATGTTCCATGTTAATTGGTTGTAACAATTAGCCTCTGAAACATCCATGAAAAGTCAAAATTAAAATGCTTTTGATCGAGTATGTTGGTCATAAAGGTCTTAGGAGCCTAACTGGCGGCCATCTTGGACGCCATCTTGAATATTTCAAAACGCTCAATGATGCCAGAGTGGCATCAGTTGGATTCATCGAGTACAATGCCTCAACAACAAGAATCAACAAAGAAAAAAACTTTAAAATCAAGTTCCGGGTCATTCTGGTTTTCCACCGGACTAAACAGCTGGGAAGGCTAGAAAATGAACAGTCACCTGTTGATAGACAAGTGACGTCATTGTTAGGTTCAAGTGATGTCATCATATTATACCGCATCTCAGCGTATTCAGGAACTTCTAAAAGCCTTTTTGAAATATAAAAATGTGGTATTTAATGGTGAGCAAGAAAAAATCTATTACTAGTGTGAGGAAGGGATTAGAAAAATCTGTCCCTTGTCATCATGTGCCAAGCCTTGTGATGCCAAATGGTGATCCTCGAGACTGATTTTTTATCCACCCTCACACTCCTGATAGATCCTTATAATCTCACCCAAGTTGTTACCTGTTGTCTGGAGGTCTTATGCATGCATGCTTGTAAATGATATTTTAGAGTTGCTGTATGTGTAAACTTAGTTTAGAATCTCAAAAAGCGGAACAAAATAGCATGTCAAGCATCAGTTTTGTGATTATTGGGGTTGAATTAAATGTTGGGTCAGTATCTATTGACAAAAATGTGGTGCCAATAATGTGTGTCAAATTGTAAATTCATCTTTGTGACATCAGAAATGTTATTTAAGTATCTCAACACTGCATAAACATCGGATACACTGAATATTGCCTTTTTGGTATTTCTACATAATACTTTTGGGTAAATTGCTCAGCGCACAGACTAAATGGTTATGATTTGATATCACATATACGGAATATGTGGATGGGATAAGCAGCTGGTCAGGTAGATGGAATAAGAAAATTCAGTGTGCAGCATTTGGCCTATGGAACTGCTTGTCTTGAGTGAGAAAGGTTAATCCAGCCTGTTCCGTTGTAGACTAGCTAGAATATCTAAAATTCCCATGAAAATAAAAAAAGGTGCTCATCAGACTGGGTGGATGGGCAGGGTTTGCACAGGCTTGAAAAGTACTTGAATATAAAGGACTGTAATGAAAATTCCTTGAAAATTAAATTTGCTTTAAAAAAACTAGAAAAATACTCGAAGGCCTTGGAGAGTCCTTGAATTTTACCATTTACAGGAGGATTCAACACTGTCTTTGGGGACCTTAATCAGTATAAAATTGTGGTACCCCTATTTGGTGAAGCATATGCTGCACCAAATAAAGGCACCACGATTTTATACTAATTTTCTAAAACTAATATTTTAAGTAATGCAGTCTAGCATTTCCAATGTAGAATTTTAATTTGTAAATCAATATTTTTCATAAGTTTTCAGACCTTGAAAAAGGGAGCGCAGTGGCTCAGTTGTAGAATGCTTGACTCGAGACCGATGGGCCGCGGGTTTGAGCCTCACCGGCATCACAGCATTGTGGTCCTTGAGCAAGAGACATTTATCCTAGCTTAGTACTGGTTCAACCCAGGAAGACCCATCCCTGTTTAACTGAAAGATTGTTGATGGGACGTAAAGAATCAAATCAAACAAACAAACAAAATACAGGACTTTCATGATAAGTCCTTGAAAATTAAATTTACCTTGAAAAGTCCTTGAATTTACCATTTACAGGAGGATTCAACACTGCCTTTGGGGACCTCAATCAGTATAAAATTGTGGTGCCTTTATTTGGTGCAGCATATGCTGCACCACAATTTTATACTGATTTTCTAAAACTAATATTTTAAGTAATGCAGTCTAGCATTTCAGAAGTAGAATTTTAATTTGTAAATCAATTTTTTTCATAAGTTTTCAGTCCTTGAAAAAGGGAGCGCATTTGCTCAGTAGTACTCTAAGAGTGCTTGACTCAAGACCGATGGGCCGCGGGTTCGAGCCTCACCGGCGTCACTGCGTTGGGGTCCTTGAGCAAGAAACATTTATCCCAGCTTAGTACTGGTTCAGCCCAGGAAGACCAGTCCCTGTTTTAACTGAAAGATTGTTGATGGGACGAAAATAATTAAATCAAACAAACAAATTAGTCCTTGAAAACAGGAGGAATGTCTTAGAAGTCCTTGAATTTTACACAAACTTGCCTGTATGAACCTTGGCTGTTGTGTGCCTGTGTTGCTGCTATACAAAACAAAATCGGGTTTGTCTGGTGATGAGGCCCATATGTTAAGCTTTGTTTATGTCGAAAACTTAGGAAGATATCACAAAGTTTGTTGTCTGTTTCTATCTCACTTGTTTTTGATATTGCTTGTAATTGACATTAAATTGTATTTGCAGATGAAGTTCAGAATCAGTATTCAGCAGAATGTCTTGCTACCTCAAAAAGCAATTTGAAAGGAATTCTTAAAGGTAGGTCTGTCTGTTGTCTACTCAGCAACATTAACCCTTATCCTGCCAGTGAAATTTTGGGCCCTTAAAATGTCTGTTTTTACAATGTAGGTACAGTAAAACCTGTCTTAAGCAAAAGAAGATCCAAAATTGGTTTTCAAGACCGATAATTGCTTATTGCAGGTCAAAGTATTACAGAATGCGCCCGTGGAGCATTCTGCAGTATTTTGATATGCATTAAGATACCAAGTGACTTTCAGGACTTTGTTTTGCAGGGATACAGACTAACCTTTTTGTGCCAGGAGCAAACTGGGCCCCTAAAACAAAATGATTAGGAGCCCAGCCCAAAACTAAGAAGCCCAGGATTCAGCGGAAAACTAAACACATTTCAACACCATTGCCAAGCATTCGCTTTACTCATTATTGAAGTCAGAGACCCTCAAAATCTGTATTCCTCTAATTATTTACCATATTAACTGTATTTGGAATCAGCTGAATGAAGATTTGTAAACTTCCAACAGCTAGATTCAGATTTGACAATGCTTCAAACCTTTACATACTACACTTTTTCAGGGGCAAGCTGGGCCCCTAAACTCTTAATTTCAGGGGCCCAGCCCAAATTTTATGGGCACTGGGCTACTGGGCCCCCTGTTTGTCTTTTTCCCTGTTTTGTCTATTTTTGAGGGGCAGCTTAAGACAGGTTTCACTGTGTTAAAATGTACTTAAAACTACTTTTGATTCTGGAAGCAAACACTAAGAGCCTTGATGATACTGCTCCATAAGGATACTGCTCCATAAGGGAGCAGTCTGATCAGGGTCCATATTGTTTGCAATATAGCTAGGCTATAAAAAACATAAGCAGATGAGAGAGCAGACAACAATTTGATGAATGGCAGGGAAAGGATTAATATTAAAGATATGATGTTTTGTTTGTTTGGATTCTTTAAGACCCAGTCAACAATTATTCAGGACGGGTCTTCCTGGGTTGAACCAGTACTAAGCAGAGGATATAGTGTCTTGCTCAAGGACACAACATAGTGTCTCTGGCAAAGCTGGAATGGGCAACCCCTCTATCTCAAGTCAAGCTCTCTACCACTGAGCTACTGCACTCCTCATAAAGATATGAGCTTTGACAAAAGAAAACCTGTCTTCCGGATATGTGAACAATAAAGTAGCAGACCAGCCTGCACATCTGCACAGTCTGATCAGCGCCTTTGCTATTCATTTATTGGAAAGTATCAAATATCTGGACTTGCGCCTAGAGCTTCCACATTAACTAAATTTTGTAAAAGTTTATACGAATTCCAGAAATTGAAACAATTCCGTTTACATGCAATTGCCATACTGATTTGTTTTCATTATTGCAGATCAGTATAATGGCCAATATTTTTTCCAAAAAAAAAGAGCTCTTTGAAAAATATACCTTGTGCAAACATTCAAAATTATTGGTTAGGTTTTGTGATAGAACTCATTTCAAGTAATTGCAACTGACTGCAACATGCGCAGGCTCATGGATAACCAACATTTCTTTAGTGTGTCTTCCCTTGTAAACAGTTGCAAATGTGTAATTGGTTGACACACACGAGATATAACTGGCAATCTCCACATAGGCCAGAATGAAATTGACATCAATACACACACTGATGGGAAGTGAAAAAACAACAACACAGTTTGAAGCCATGTGCTTTCACATGGGTGTCTACCAAATATTAAGATGTGCATTTACATATCTGATAAAAATGCATGAGTATTGCTCCCAGCACAGTGAGAGAAAATTCAGGACATTTTCATCACAGCGGACTTAGGTCACTGTGTCCGCTGAGCATGTCCCCTGTAGTTCTAATTTTATTAATTAATTATTGTTAGAAACTTTATCAAATACATCCAAAACTGAAAAAAAACAAAAACACTATTTTTCATTAGACAACGCTTTTGATAAACCATGAAGCTCATCACGTGCTAAGGTTCGTTTATACGGTAGACCATTTTTGTAAACGTTTATTGCATAAACAGGAAACACTTCTTTTCACACGTGTAAACATAAATGCCCTACTTGCTACAAGTGATATTTCACTATAATTCTAGCTAGTCTCTGTAGCTGAGGAGACTGATTTTAGTCTCAATTTGTCGGGAAACCTGCAAGACAGGTTTTGTGGCATCGAGGTCCATATAATGTAATACTACATGTAGTACTGATTGCCATCCTCTTGAGGGTTGCAATTATAATTGACTAAGTTGGCAACCTGTATGGTAGCAAGGGCTAAATGTTGTAGCATGAAATAGCCCTTTCTGTGTGTGTCACAACACTAAAATGACACAACCAGTTCATCGCCATTGAAGCGCAGTTGCTCAGTGGTAGAGTGCTTGACTCGAGACAGTGGGGTTGCGGGTTTGAGCCTCACCGGCGTCACTGCGTTGTGTCCTTGAGCATGACACATTAATCCTTGCTTTGTACTGGTTCAGCCCAGATGAAAGATTTGTGTATGGTTTCGCTTAGTTTTCAACAAGTGTATATTGTTAACCCATTACCTCATACGAGGGCTGTTCAAATATGAATGCAAGTGGCTTCATAACTTTCTTCACATATATGTTACGACAAAATGTCATACCTTTCTGGAAAGAACTATATGTCGCCTTTAAAATGGCACCAAACATAAAGAAACACTCACTACATGTCTCGAGTTACAGACGCTTATATAAAGGCCATTCCTGTATACTGATGTTTTTCTGAAGCAAATTGCCATACACGTTTTGGTACATGTGCGGATATAGTGTCATATCTTTGTAAGTTTCAGACAAAATGGCACCAAATTTTAGATGCAAGTTTAAAGTACATTGACAAAGTTGCTTGCAGGAAAAAGTTTATACAATCCTGTTCCAACCTTGAGCAAACAGGCACGTTTGTGACGTCATTAATTTTATGATTTATATCATTTTGAGTTATCTACTGGTGATGCAATAATGAACATCGCTGTGTTTTTTTCTTTGTGTTTTGCTTAAAAAATGCTTAATATGTCATAAGGAAGTTTTCAAAACAATCCGTCCTCTATTTACAGAGTTATCACAT
Source organism: Loripinus fragilis (assembly GCA_964019695.1). NCBI lineage: Eukaryota > Metazoa > Mollusca > Bivalvia > Lucinida > Lucinidae > Loripinus > Loripinus fragilis. Next base: position 53,699,674 of record OZ026528.1, on the reverse strand, counting down.
TTTATAGCATTTTTCAAGCATTTTTCTGCTTCTTAATGACGTGTTTACCTTAATTAGAATATGTTCAATCTGTCTAGTCCTCAAGACCAGGTGAGTAATTTTATTGTAAGTAATGCCTATTTTGGTAAAAATTAAAGTTAACGTTTAAATTTAGATTAAAAACGCAATGTTATGGCAACAAAATTAATATTGAGTTCTATAACCCCTTCACTTTAGGCAGTTTTGACTTAGTAAAAATGACTTTCAGCGTTTAAAAATTACCCGCTACCCTTCAATGATTTGTAGCAACAACTCAGTATGAGCGATCAACATATTGTCTTTGAGTTAAAACTAGGTTAAGAGTTGCTACGTGCATTTTGTTAGAAAAAAATTGAACTGAAAAGTGAAAGGTGGTGTTTTGTTTACCATTTAGCTGCAAACATATGGAGCCTTTAGTGAAAATGATTTGATGTAATTTAACAAAAGCAGGTCGGATTTTCGCAACTTTGACACAATCATTATATTAGTATATGGGGATAATTCCTTAAAAATTTTAAGAAATTTCACCGATTTATCGAAGAATTATACGCTCGTCTATATCACTGATATGTTCAAAGCATTGAGTTTGTTAGTATACTAAGGTGACCCTCATTCAAAGGGCTATAACTCGATAAGTATACTGCAATTTTCTTTAGGTCTGGTGCCAGTTTAAAGGCAACATATAGTCCTTTATAGAAATGTATACTATTTTTTGGTAGCATATATGTGACGAAAGTTATGAAGCTACTTGCATTCATATTTGAACAGCCCTCGTAGAGACACCTTTTAACACTTTTGCAAATGGAGCAGACCCAGATCAGGCAGCTCCTGATCAGGGTCTACTCTGTTTGCTTGTGGAAATATGACATATCTGATCCTGACAAGTAGCTTCTTTGTTCTATATACAAACATGAAAGTTTATTTATATAATTATTCATAGTGGGTGGAGCCTAGCATGAATATTCATGAAGGAAAGGGTTAAACTCATGTGAGCATTGTTTGATTGAACTAACCTCTCATTAACATCTATTCTTTTCAGGAAATGCTAACAAGGAGAAGGGAAGCAAGTCTGTGTCCTGGAACTCTTGAAGAATTACTCAGAAGAATGATTTTTAGATACACTTTAATGTCTGTCATCAGGAGGCATGATCTGCAGCCTTGGCATTAGAATTAAAACAAAGACAGTTTTAAATGAAACAAAACATTCTTATTTCATGAACTGCAGTACGCAAATCATAAAATATATTATAGGGATCAAACATGATTTTCTATGCATTAACATTAAACTGCATTTGAAAATGACATCTGCTTAAGTCATCTGTCGCATAATTATATAGTTGTTTACATTATTGACTAACATAAGTATAGAGGCAAACAGTGTGGACCCAGATTAGGCTATTCCTGATCTAGGTCTATACTGTTTGACCAAGAGGCTTCTACATCTCAGCAGACGAAAAAACTAGACAACTTTTATTGTGATTGGTGCTTGGAGGGTTAACAGCCCCTAGCTGAGAGGTCTAGCAGATATTGATGTATCAGAAAAAATAATGTTGCTTGCCAGTAGGAAATATACCCAGCTATTTGACCCCTACCCCCAAATATTTATAGTCTCAGCTATATAATGTGATTTTATTTTACTTTTCATGCCTGCCTATTGAGCATTTTTCATGCCTGCCTATTGAGCAAAATACATATTGTATTTTGCTCAATAGGCAGACATGAAAAGTAATGTTTAACCCTTTGTATTCGAGAAACCCCTATAGAGCGAGTACTTTTGCAAATAGTGAAGACCCAGTTGAAGCATTTCATCGGTAGGATCTACTCTGTTTTTAAAGGTAAAAGAGATCTTCAGACAAAAGAATACAATATTTTTTTGAAAATTATAACCTGACACCCTAGATATGTACAATGGATTATCCCAAGTTTATTGCATCAAACGAGAAGAAAAAATCCATTAGAATACAAAGGGTTAACCCTTTACTCCATGATAACGGCTTTTTACTCCTTTGAAATACTATGTTTTTGAATAGGGAGCGCAGTGGCTCAGTGGTAGAGTGCTTGACTCGAGGCCAAAGGGCCGCGGGTTAGAGCCTCACCGGCGTCACTGTGTTGTGTCCTTGAGCAAGAACATTAATCCTAGCTTAGTACTGGTTCAACCCAGGAAGATGGGTCCCTTTATAACTGAAAGATTGTTGATGGGACGTAAAGAATCAAATCGAACAAAACAAACAAACAAATGTTATTGAAAATATCATGAAAAATTGAGCATTTGCTATTTTTCTTCCTTTGAGCAAATGTTCCATTTACCATAATATATTCAAAAGTGTTCAAACCTTTACTTAAATTTTCTTGAACTTTTTTCAATGTTGTCTAAAAATAGAAAATGATGTCATGATCTAAAAACTGTGGAGTAAAGGGTTAAAAGGCACTTATGTAAGCTTACGGTGGAGAACCTGATCAGATGCTGCATTTTGCACGTCTGATATGGTTTTGCACTGTTTGCCGATGTCCCACAAAATGGGTTAACTCTGCATTTAGCAGTGTCTGATCTGGTTTTGCACTATTTGCCGATGTCCCACAACAAGGATTAACTCTTGGCATGTTGGGTAATTTTTTATGACTGTCGTCTACTGACTTGTTTCAAAAAAAAAAAATCAAAAAATTCTTACAGGAACACAATTAGAATGTCAAATGATTTGGATCCAGATCAGGACCAACCATCTGTTGGTCCTAATCTGGGTACAAACTGTTTGTAAAGGTTATTAAGGCAGACAACAAAAGTCGTTGCTAGCAAGGAAAGATTTTTTTATTTTTATTGTGAAAAAACAAGTTATAGGTTATTAGGGCAGACAACAAAAGTTGTCGCTAGCAAGGAAAGAGTTAGGTTTTTATTTTATTGTGAAAAACAAAACATTCTTTTCAATGGATGTAGAGCCTTTTAACCCTTTACTCCATAGGCTAGTTTTAGATCATGAAATCATTTTCTATTTTTAGATAACATTGAAAAAAAAATCAAGACAAAATTTAAGTAAAGTTTTGTATACTTTTGAAAATATTATGGAAAATGGAGCAATATTATGGAAAATGGAGCATTCCATAATATTTTCAAATATGTTGTATTTCAAAGGCGTCAAAAGGCGTTATTATGGAGTAAAAGGTTAAATGTTTGTTTTTGTTCAAACTAAAGTTGACCTGTTGATTAGTTACTAAAGAATATTTAAATTGTTAAGAATTGTTAATTATGTTTTGATTGTTGAATTATGTATTAAATTTCAAAGAATAAAGTTTTTTCAAAGCCTTAACATACTTTTATCATTCAGGGGGGAGACTCCTTTAAAGAGTGCAGTTACTATTAACCCTAAATCTTTTTATCACATGATGTCCCCTCTGGGATGGTATAACGTCATGCAATAAAATCAATAAACCACTAGTGGCTTACATATTAGTAGCGTAATGTAATTAATGACATCCATTATAATGTTGTGTAAAAGATTGCAAAATCTCAACTTCTCATGCAAAAAAAAATGGGATTACTAAGCAATTTTAATGTCATATGATCAATAGAATCTAGCATTCATGCTCCTGTATTATTAAATTTATTAAACTTGCGAAAAAGAGATAAAATGCTTGGCAAGCCTCACATTTTATGACTTATCCCCAACTGGTTTAACATATTCAATAAAACATGAGCACTCATGTAAGATATAACGTAATTAAATGAAGGAAACTAAACACAGTTGTTTTTGTCCATGATCGTATAGTGGTATATTAGCACAATATTCTATATTGTAACATAAGTATAATTCAAGACTGTCTCGAGACTGACTGTCTCATAGTCTACACGCATAGCATAGCATACCGAAGCATGCTCAACTGAGCAGCTCACATTAATCACAGAAAATGCACTGACTTCCTGATCAAAATCAAATCTTATACCAAATCTGAAGACATGGTCGTACCCGGCAGTATATATAGCGAAAATGGAAAGATGTTTTCATTCCAAAACATTAAACGTTACTGAATCCGTATAATAAGCCCAAATATTATGACAAGATTCAGATGATTGCACTGAAATAATAACTAAACATTTGCGATGTGAATAATGGAAAACGTGTGCCCACTATTGAAACTTTCCATCACCTGATCCATCTGGACCGAATATGCTATCATAAGATTCATGTATAATACAACAAGTGACTGGGCGCTATTCCAGCATAAACATAAATGTACATCATTGTCATTCTACTATGGTCCTGCAGTTATAGTTTTGAAGCTCTATCCCGACAACAGCTAGTTGCTGTGGGAACTGAATCTCAACCTGGAATACCATCTAGGGGCTTGTGAAGCCAGTGGATCGAACCTACGACCCCTAATAGTCTAATCGGTAGAACTGATAAGGTTGAACTAATTGCAACAGAATTTTTTCAGCAATCCTGCTACTGTTTGGGTAATCATGAGCAACATACTAAAAGTTGCAAACCCTATCTTGTGGGGAAGTATATATATTTTCGACTTAAAAATGATCACTTTTATGCTTAAAGTGGCCATTGAAGATTATTGTTTATTCATTGGGGCACATCTTCTACAGTTGTTTTAAGTCCTTTATGCTTTGATTATAGAATTTGATTTGATCATATGAGTATTACACATGATAAAAACCATATCAAACCATATCAAATGAGCCGAAAGGTTAAAAATCAGGGGTTGAATTACCCCACCCACCATATTACAATTATATTAAGACTAGAAACATCATACTTCTCTTTACTTTTCTATTACAACTTATAAGTATTAGTTTAACAGTGTTGAGGTTGTTGTGATTGGACTTAATGACCTAACAACACATCATATTGTGTTACAGTTATATATGTTACTTACTTTCAAAAGTATTAATATTTAATGCAGTACTATCTTTAGATCATAGACTGCCAAAAGACCTCATAGGAATCAGATTTGTAGACTATTTTCTAAAACCACATTATACTAGTCACATAATAAAGTATATTAGCTCTTTAGCAGTCGAGGCGTTACCCTGCAATAGCACAATCTACTACGTTACCCTAAATCCTAACACACCTCGCCTATAGAGCCAACAGTAACAAACTGTGATATATCGAACAATAATTCACTACTAAAGTGTGTGATAGCTGACGTCACTGAAAAATGACGTCATTCATGGCGTTAGACGGCGTAACATCGTTTTTACGCTTGAAAGACGTTGCAATTACATGTAAGTGTATGCGACGTAGTCTAAGTATTGGCGGGAGTTCTTCAGTGCAATGGCGGAAAGTTGGAAGAAGCTGAAGACTTCGATCGTGTTTTCGTCGTTTATTGTGTGTTAGAATCGAAATAGATCAGCTCCAGTGCGTGAATTGTTGAGTAATAATTCACTGTCTGTCGGTCAGTTGTACGAAGATAAATCACTCGCGCTGCGCGCTCGTGATTTGATCTTCTTTACAACTGACCTTCAAACAGTGAATTATACTGCTGGAGCTGATCTATTTCTTAAATAATAGGAAATCCTGTAGTGTTATTATATTAAATGAATTCTTATTCTTACATATCAAAAATTATCTTTTAATTGAAAGCAAATGATTAGCAATATGATTTTTTACCTAATTTAGACACCTGTTACTACAGTTAATGGTTACTTTCTATTAAATACAATATTTTAATGCAATAACAGCACTATATGAGTTTACACTACTAATGTATCTAAATTACCGTCATTGAAGTGCCCAGTAATGAGACAAATGATCAATATTGTATTATTTGACAAAACTAGTAACTAAGAATAAAACCCAACAAAGCATTACTGATAAAAAGGAAGAAACTTGAACCTAAATCACATAAAACGCCATTTCAAATCAAAGCATAAACAGCATTTTTAGAAACTACGTATATTTTATGATCAAATTATGTTTCTTAAATGCTTACATGATATCTATTTATCTCTCTGAAACATTTGTGTTTCCTTCTTTTTTTAATTGGAATGATATATATAATATATTTTTAACTGGATACAGCTTAAGTTACATGAAACATTGATATAAAACAATTGTAGTTGCATTGTAAGCCACCAAAAAACATATTAATTATAGCTTATCAGCTATCGACTATAACAGCTACATTGATAACATTCAGGGACAAACGCAAACCCAAAACTCCTAAAATCATCATTGTCCTTTCAAACAAAAAACTTTTTTTAGCATATCCAGTTTGGTGAAGAAAGAATGCAAATTATTTTAGTAACGTATACAAAAAGAGTGGGTACGAAAATGGTCACACCTATCATATGCTTTGTCTGGTTCTACAATGTTGTGAAGCATTGCAACAGGACAGATTCTGTTCGAAAGCTTCTTTTTGGTAATCCATTTGAAAGATCTAGACTTATTATTTAGAAAAAAATCTCTTGCATTGTAAGTATTATATTGTAGCCGTTGCAAAATGAATGGTTGCATTTCTATCAATTAGACTTAGTCTAAGCGTGACATTTCGTTCATATAAAATCATTTTGATATTTAGCATGTCAAATGAGAACATAATCATTCATACAAAAAATACATCCAATTCATCCTTTGCAGGTTTCAAAGCAAACTATATTGATTATAAATAGTAAACAAATAATAAATCAAATGAGCAAGCACATTTGATTTTGGTTCATAACCCAGTGTTGAGCAATGAAGGAGCAGGCGATCCTGTGAAAATGTGTAGTTAGACACAACATAACATTTGCTGCTCTTATACACAAAGTAAATGTGTAGATTAAGACACGGGCCACATTTTAGAACGCTATATCTGCTGCATCAGTATGGGTGATTAAAGATGCATTTGCCATGTGCGATAAGAACCCAAATCTCTTGTGCTGCTCCAAATTTTCATTTGAGCTTGTATAAATTACATAAAAAGCATTCAACATTATTTTTTCATCTAAAGGTAACGAAATTCATACTTATACTACTGTCAAAGAACAAATAGACATGGTATTGAATATTTGATATACTATATCATACACACATAACACAAATGACAATAGAACCACTGCTTTATCAACCTCTGGGATTTATAATAACCTTTATACAATGTACAAGTAAAACAAATACGATTTCTTATAATGATGATTGAACAAAAGGAAGCATGGCAAATACGATATGTATATATACTTTCATTAAGTTCACGTGTACTTTCAAGACATTACATGTAAGTCTATCATTGGTGTCAATGACAGTATTGAATTAAGGGCCCTCTTAATGCTAGTGTTTGCTAGAACAGTTGATTTTTTGCATGTGTCTATTAATCAATACCCTCAACATTTTTGGACACTATAACATAATTTCTTATTTATGAGATCGTCAGTCTTATTAGCTTCTTTTGCTGGGTAAACTTGGTACACGAAAAATATTTTTTAAATAACTTATTAGATTTCTTTCAATTAAGTTACTTTTTTTTTCAGATAAATATCATAAAAATCTACATCCACACATATATTAGCTTTTCATACCCAAATATATACTGTCTTTAATAGTTTGGACAAACATAGGTTCTTATGATGATAAATTCTATAAAGTTATATATGTTACTTTGATATATGTGACAGAAAATTGGAATGTATTCTTCTACTGTAATTAAAGAACTATCCTTTTATTTGTTATGCGTTTTAAAATCTTTAACTTTGGACAAATCAAAATGAACATTTTGTAGATAAGAAACGTCCAAAAATTTACTATTTCATAAATGTAAATGTGTGTAGCTTTCGACTTTAGTGTATAGATATAGTTTCTTGAGAATAACTGATAATTATTTTAGGACAAACTGGTATCTTGTTATAAATTTAACACAAAAACTGTTTTGAAATGAAATAAAATACCATATGATCTATAAAATAAGGTATTTAGCAGTATATATAGCAAGTCTCAAAGTTTGTTATGTATGTTACATATTTCCGTACAAGCAACAAAATGCTACTTTACACCAGAAACGATGTTATGTATAGCTTTTCAATCGTATTAATCCATCAAATGTTCATATATGGGTTTTAAAAGTTAATGATAGCATAACATGATAACTGTAAAAGTAAAAAAGGTTCTTACTACATTCAACATTTAATTGGGGATCATCATATATTCAACAGCTTATAATTCTTAAAGTATTTATGATATAAACAAGCTGCTTGCAATTTTGAAATAATCAGATAACTGTCTTTTAGGAATGTTGTATCTAAAACCCAAATACTCATTATAAAGCTTATCAAATTAACTATTGAACACATTTTGATGATTTCATGAGGTGTAGTAGGAAATGCAACGTAAATGTCATAAATAACATTAAGGTGTGTTTCTGGAAGCAAAAAAAAAATATTTTGATGCTTGTTTATGTCTCAAAGTAAGCTGTCGATAGTAACGAACGACTGTATGCATCAGCTGGACACCGCCTGGATACCATTTCTTATTCAAATTTCGCAATTTTGTTTTAAAAGTAACAAAAATGGGGCAGGGGTATAAAACGTATCCTCCTGAAAAACTGCTACAACAATTTGACCATACAACGTGTCTAGAAATGTTGTAGAAGGCTAGTCTTAACTAATAAAGTCAAAACTTTTCTGGCAAGAATATTATACCTATCGAATTTTCAAATATTTAGCTCCTTGACTGAGTAGTGAGTCTGATTGATAATCTGACTTTGAAATGTTTTGACAGCAATAGCGGGGATGGGAGCTTTAATTTTAATAAGGATACATACTTTCATTAAGATTATTATCTCCCTGTCACTGATTTTCAGTTACTGATGACAGTTCAGGGTGTTCACTAAGTACTGGTAAACGACTTGTGGAACAGAGCAATGATAACTGACCATCATTGTATGATTGAGAAAAAAAACTGTTGAAAGCGACATCGTCCAATCACAACAACAACAACAACAACTACTACTACAACAACAACTGGTTTATTTATTGTGAGAGTCACTAAGGGTTATCAGTTTGTTATGAATGTTAGAATTAATCTAATAAATTGCAATAGAAATGTAAACAGAACTATTGTGTTTTTAATCTTAATATATTGGTGGGTGGGGTAATCCAACCTCTGATTTTCAACAATTTGGCTTATTTTTATATGATTTCATATGTATTTAATAACATATAAAGTATGTGTATTACTCATATAATCAAATCAAATTCTTTCATCAAAGCATAAAGGACTTAAAACAACTGCAGAAGAAGTGACCCATTGAATACAAATGATCTTCAATGGCCACTTTAAGCATAAAGGTGATCATTTTAAGTCAAAAATGTGAACACTTCCCCACAAGATAGGACTTGCAACTTTTAGTATGTGATCACAGGCATATTAATATAGCAAATAAAACCAATGGCATTTCTGTTGCAATTAGTTCAAGGTTAGCCTATTTTTGAAGCCCCGCTGACTAGTCTATAAACCACTCAGGCCCATAGATTATCTTACATAGAACTGCGCATGCAGAATAAAGGTCTACTTTAATAAACTGCTACATAAATCGTTTTGCAAGCTAAATTATGATCAGCAATTGAAGTACAGTATTCATCCCAAATACTGCCCATCAATTACCATAGCCTTACAGACCATAAAGAGTGTTTTAGCTATTATGATTCTTAACCCTTCAACATGCTTTTGCTCATAGTGAGCTTGTATAAGCTGACTATGTTATAAAGATCCTCTATGTACAGATATGCCTAGGTAAATTGTGTAAGTCTTGATCAGCCATCTGATCATCTGCCTTTTTATCAATACCATTAAAGTTAAAATGCCTCATCTGGTTTCAAAAAGGGTTTGCTCAAATTTAGGATAAGTTTGTTTTTTTGATATGAGGTATCTGAATTATGGCAACCATGTTTACCCCCCAGGGGGGTACTCTGATATTTTCGTACATACGTAGGCTCGGACCTTTTTTTGGTTCAAAATTTTGATTTTCAATATTTTTAGGGTTTTCAGAAAAATAAATATTTTTTTTGGGTACGAAGATTTTGTGGATATTTTTTTGGGGTCATCACAAATTGGACTATATTTAGGGGTTATTTCTATGCATATTAGGGCCTTTTCTTAAGGTCATTGTACAGAATGGGGATATTTTTTGGGGTTGCTAAAATTTCAAATATTTGTTTGGGGTGCTTGAAATTCCTGATATTTTTTTGGGGTGAAGGGTAGATGCTGGGTCCGAGCCTACGTATGCAGAAATTTTGAGAGTACCCCCTGGGGTTTACCCACCTCCCCCCACCTCTTATAGATTCTTTTTATGCACCAGCCCTGAAAAAGTGTGGAGTTTTTTTGTTATGCTTGTCTGTGCATTAGTCCGTTTAAAATATAGTTAGGGTTTGAAATTGCACACCACATGGTGATACATTGACCTATTAGTTGAATAATATTTCTTATGAGTTTTACTGTATTTAAAACAGTTGCTATATAGAAATTGCTGTCAAATAGGCAAAATATATGAAAATGGTGACTTACCTTTTTCACCAACTGGTGTTGTGAACTGATAACCTTTACAAATAGTTTGGATCCAGATCAGTCCCAACAAGATTTTGGGCCTAATCTCGATCCAAAATATTTGACACTGATGGTATTCATGAAAGAATTTTTCTAGAAATAAGTTGATTTTGAAAAAAAAAATCACCAGATGACAAAAAAGGTTGCGGAATTACCCAGAAGGCAAAGAGTTTAAAATGCATGGAATTCTAGACTTCTGAAGATTTTTATAAAAGAATTAAATACAAAATGTATCCGCACAGCAAAATACCAAAAATTATTCTAATAAGTTGGGTGTTATGGTAATTATTATCAAAGTTTCTTAATGCTGTGCTTAAAATTATATGTCATCTGTCACAAATTTGGTCAAAAGTAACAATTTTCTTCATTTTTAGGCCATTTGTTGTTACTACAGGGTTCAAGCTGGGCCCTGACAGTAGGGAGAAATAAGGGAGCTAGGGAGAAGTTATAGCGTAAAATTACGGCAGTTTCTGTCAGTTTAGAAGCAAATAAGCCATTACACATACTATTACCATTAAATGTAAGGAGAAATATGATGCAGTGGTAGTAGATGGTCACCAAAGCTTGCGTTTTTGTGGTGACAGAATGAAGTTGAGTCTTAGTTTTTGTAGGGAGACTCTTACTTTTCCCTGGGTCTCATTTGAGACTATTTCGCCCTAGCCGCCCCTAGCTTATTCCCTGTTACCATGGCAGCAGTAAAAATAAAATGTGGTGATGCAGTTGGTGAATGTTAGATGAAGGGTAGAAGAGTTGTGATTTTGAGACTCGCCATAGGCACTGTACATGTGTTATGCCCTTGAGCATCATCAAACAGTTAAATTGGACCCAGATTAGAGCCGATAGAATGTGGATACGGATCTAGGATCTGAACCAAATGACACTCCGATATTGTTCCTGAAAGAGATTTTTGAAAAAGTTAAAATAGAAAACAGCAAAAGCATGAAAAACTACCCAGCAAGCAAAAAGGTAAACATTTTTACTACTGTAATTTTCTTATAAAGTGATCAGAAGAAATCGGTGAAAATTAACTTTTATTTTTTAGCTTCAGATGCACAGTGGATAGGAGGCAACCAAAAACGCTCTTAACTATTGACAAAGGCGGATCAAAAATCTCTGGAAACGCAGTTTTTGATTGCCATTTGTCGCCAGGTGGGCGACAAATGGCAATCAAAAACTTTGTTTCTAACTATTTTTGATCTATGTTCGTTGATAGTATTGATGTTTTCTATTGCCGCATAGCCATTTTGAGATGGGGCCCAAATTGTGGCATTTCATTAGACTCCACCACAGGTTAAAGTCAGGGTCATCAGTGGGGTATAAATGGAAGAATACACTTCTGTTTCAACACCTTCTCCATTGCACTCAAGCTGTGAACATCTACAGGAGCTTATCTCTAATTTGATTAGCTTCTGGCATATACCTGGATGTTAGCTGACAGGTTTTAACAGCTTAATTACCCATGCTGCTTATGAGCATGGTCCAATGTAAGGCTCCTCCTACTTATTGTCTCATATTGAAGCCCCTCCCCTGCTAGGTGGGGGGGGGTTACAGGATTCCTGCCTTTATGATGAAAACAGTTTTTATGGACTGAAGAGAACATCTTAATTTTGAGATTATAACCTGTAACCCCTTTATGGGAAACCTGTCTTCGGGGGTTTACGAACAACAGAGGCGCAGACCAGCCTGCGCATCCGCGCAGTCTGATCAGCCCCTTTGTTATTCACTCATTGGAAAATATCATATCTAGACTTGCTTGGAGCAAAATCTCCAATTTCTTACTAGCCTCTGTAGCTGAGCAGGCTGGTTTGAACCTCTCTTTGTCGGGAACCCCCAGGACAGGTTTTGTCACGACTGAACAATAAACCATGCCAGGTTCATTCTATCAAACCGGAAGGAAGACTTCATCAGTTTACAAAGGGTTTATGGACTTGACCCTTTGTGACATCTACCATTAGTCTTCTTGGCGTCAACCTTGCTTCCAGCTGTGTCCTGTGGCATCATTAAAGTTGGGAACCTCTCTCTGATGCCTTCAGGGCTGAACATATAATCCATTTCTGCAGTTTTCCTCTGAAATAATAATATGCTGTAGTACAAGCCTCCAGATAAAAATGCGCATTGGAAAACTATTTTCTTTATTTCTCATCCAAAACATATGTTGTGGGTACTCAAAAGAACAGTCTCAATGAGACTGATCTTTTGAGCACCCAAAACACATGTTTAAATTGATGGGTAAAAAAATAATTACAATTTTCCGCTCATAAAATTTGCTTTTCTGGAGCTATGGTAGCAATTTACTCTTTACTAACCAGTGGCAAGTTTTTATTGAATGCTGACAATCTTTGCAAACAGTTTGGACCCCATTCAGACTCAAACTGTTTGACACTCTGATGCTGCTCCTGTAAGAATTTGTCGAAAAAATGGATTTTGAAAAAAAAAAAAAAAACAAAAAAAAAAACAGATGACAAAAAAGGATGCAAAATTACCCAAAGACATAGACTTTCATGGTCGAAAGATTTCAGGATTATTCCTAAATTCAGGATTTTAGAGTAGACCTCTCTTTTGCTGATCAGTTCAAAAAGATCAAGTGATATGATAGGGTGGACAAAAGCATGGATATTATGTGACAGTCTGCATACCTGGTTATAAACCCAACCACTGTTTATTAAGCTATGGTTTCCTATCTAATTTCACAATGGTGGGTCAGGCCTGAAACTCTATGATGACCCTGACCTGAAACCTTGATAGGTGGGTCGGTGCTTGATCTTTGGCTTGACCCACCATGGCTCTACTTTTGGGGTTCGTGCTGTTGTGTGACTATTAGTGTTCTATTTCTCTTCTTTTCGGTGCCATGGGTTGGTCTGTGACCTGTGATTGAAGCATTTCCTGGTCATACTCGCTTCCGTTTTAATTTGCTCATATAAGCAGTACAGGCTAAATGAACTTCTTGTTTACTACATTTTACAGCCAGAAATTGACTCCCAAAGGTGTACTGATTCTTTGGAACTTTCACAATCCGTACAATAAGGTAATATGTATAAAATACAGTATTCAAAATCGGAGCCCTTCTCTTGCCAATGTTTTTGTCCTGAAAATGTCAGCTATTACACCTTCAGCATACATTGTATATTCAAATGCACTGCAGGATATATTACTTTGGAAGCAAATACTATGAACCCTGATCAGACTGCTCCCTTATATGATCTGGGTTCATAGTGGTTGCAATATAGGCTACCAATGTACACAATCAGATGAGATTGACCAGACAACAGTTGCTTTGTTTTTTATGCACCCGCCATGATAATGGCCGGGGCATTAAGTGTAACCCCTGTCCGTACGTACGTAATTATGTACGTAATTACGTACATATATCTGTCCCGACGACGTCCGCTCTCTAAGTCGAATATTTTTGATCAGAATTTTATGAAACTTGGTCACATTGTTTAGTACCATGATGTCTTCTTCAAGTTCAATAATGGTCTATATCCCATCAGGCTTTCATTAGTTATGGCCTTTTGTTTATGAAAATTCACCGTTTTAAACGATGTCCGCTCTCTAAGTCGAATATTTTTGATCAGAATTTTATGAAACTTGGTCACATTGTTAAGTACCATAATGTCTTCTTCAAGTTCAATAATGGTCCATATCGCACCAGGCTTTCAGTAGTTATGGCCCTTTGTTTATGAAAATTCACCGTTTTAAACAATGTCTGCTCTCTAACTCGAATATTTTGGATCAGAATTTTATGAAACTTTGTCACATTGATTAGTACCATAATGTCTTCTTCAAGTTTGATAATGGTCTATATGGCACTATGCTTTAAGAAGTTATTGCCCTTTGTTAATGACAATTCCCTATTTATTCGAATTTGGCAATAGCGGGGGCATCCGTGTCCCACGGACACATTTCTAGTATTTTATTTGATTCTTAACATCCCATCAACAATCTTTCAGTTATGTAGGGACAACAGTTGTCATGAATGACTATAAAAGATCAAGTAAACACTTTCACATCTAAGTTTCTTTGGTAAACTCTCCACTTTAAATTGTCCAAGAGTCCATAGTGTTAAAAAAGGGTGTCGTTAACAATATATACCTGATGTAGCTCTCTCCATGTTTCATTCTTGTTTCTCTCACTGCCTTTGAAATTATGTTGTTCACAAAGTTTCTCCCACAAGCATTCAGAATCTTTCAGAAATTGCTGAAAAAAAATCATAAGCTGAATCTGACCTACTACACACATTTATCATATGACGTCGCATCTGGAAATGAAATAATGCCATGCAATAAAATCGATAAACCACTAGTGGTTTAGTGATTTTTGGGAAATGTTATAAAGTCCATAACAACGTTGTGGCGTTCATAACAACGTTGCGTACATAACGACAAAATCATACTGTTTTTAAGACATAAATGCTATTTCAAAGTAATCTTAATGTCATATGGTAAATAGAATCTCACATTTGTGCTTTTGTATTATTGAATTTATTAAACTGTTGCGAAAAAGAGATAAAACGCTCGGCAAGCCTAGCATTTTATCTCTCCCAACTGGTTTAATAAATTCAATAAAACATGAGCACTCATGTAAGATCCTCTATGTATGCTCGAATAAGCACAAATTGAGTGCTTTTTGGGAAGCTTACATTTTCTGGTTTGATTTCCAGTCACTCTAAGTGGGCCTGGATTGGAAAATTGCTAAACATTAACATTTTTGCCACTTATTCCAGGGGTTACAACCTACGTCATAGCATGGATGTTGCAAACACGTAGTATGACACCATCTTTGATTTACAAGGTAAGTTTTTCCCTTTGTAAATTTATACAAATTAGTGTCTGTCAAAACTAAGCAGTGCAGACGGTGCCTAACATCACACTTGAACAGAATTTATAAGGGTCACGCCCAAAAATGCCATTGCCTTTATAATCATTCACCCACAAATATCGAGGCGGGTGACTGCTAAAATTATCCTTATGTCTCCCCCTTCGATACTTGTGGGTGAATGATAACAAAGGCAACAGCATTTCTGGGCATGAAATTATATGTTCGGTCAGAGCAGGATGTTAGGCTTATATTGGGAAAACATGAAAAAATCTTGTCTGAAACCACAAGTCCTAGAGCCTTACACTTGGTATGCAGCATCATCTAATTGATCTCGACCAAGATTGTTCAAATTATGTCCCTGGGGTCAAAAATGGGCCCGCCAAGGGGGTCATATGCTTTGCATAGACTCGTATAGGAAAAACATAAAAAAAATCTTGTCTGAAACCGCAGACCTTGGGCCAAAAATGGGCCTGCCCAGGGGGTCATGTTTTGCATAGACTCGTATAGGAAAAACATAAAAAATCTTCTTGTCTGAAACCGCAAGGCCTAGAGCTTTGATACTTGGTATGTAGCATCATCTAGTTGATCTCCACTAACTCTGTTCGAATTATGCAAAATGGGCCAAAATTGGGCCCACCCTGGGGGTCACATGTTTTGCATAGACTTATATAGGGAAACAGGAAAAAACCTTCTCGTCTGAAACCACAGGGCATAGAGTCTTAATATATAGTATGTAGCACCACCTAGTGGAACTCTACCAAGTTTTTTTCAAATGTAAAGAAAGGTTGAGGTTTATCCTTGCATGTTAATTTTAACAACATAATGAATGGAAATTTTCTAGGCGTTGATTATTCAATAAGTATATATTCAATTGTATACTTCTAAGTATTGATATTCATAATGCCTATATTTGTATTCATGTATGTTTGATGGCTAAAAGCATTGTATTGTTTAATGCCAATAAAACACATTGTATTGTATTGTATTGTATTCAAAATTCAATTGGTATGTTCCAAGTGGGTGTTGAGCGTTGGTTTGTTTTATCTATCGAGTCTATTTGAAAAAAGTTTTCTATCTAAGGTTAATAAAAGATAAGAAGTTAATTAGCTTTGTTCTGTTTCAGCGGTTTAATGCTTTTTGGCAATCTTTCAAGTTCTTAAAACAATTGTGAAATAACGTAAGGATATCCTAACCCCCCTTCAAATAATGGGATGTTCGGTCAATGCGAAAGTGAGGGGTTTTGCCATGAGTACGTATCTAGGCTATATTCATGATATTGTTTTATTTTCGTAAATGAGAAGTCGTATTAGATTAGAACACTGTAGATTTTAATTGCCTTTTGCAGAGGTGAGATGTTTTGAGCGCATTATTTCCGTATTCTGTCTTTATTCACTGTTTTTATCGGTACCTGTGACTTCGACCGATGACCTACATTCGGCGGTTCTACGAAAACTATCGATCGGCTTTTAAAGTGATCTAAAGTGGCTTTTAATTACTGATCTATCATCGTAAGGAATGCATAGGCTTGCACTATTAAAAGTTGAATTAAAATCGGAATCAAACAATTAAATAGCTCAAATGAGGGCATTATCTTCCGGTAGGGGACTTTTTTCGGTGTCATCGGTCATGTGCGGTACATAATCGGCCAACTAAATATATGTGTACTTACTTTAGTCTACGTATTATAACATATAGTCTAGCGCACTCAGTTGAGTCGTTGACTCTTCTGCCGAATTTTGCTGGTTCGAGACCCGTCGGCGCCACCTATTTTTTTTTTTTTGCAAATTATCCTTTTACATCTATCTCCTCTACTATTCATATGCATCTCGGAAGTTTTTGATGTTTCTCGGGTTTTTCACTTATAAAATTTTGTCAAATGAAACAGTTGACACATATCTTAAATATGTTACATTTTCGATGCTTTTAATTACTTTGAAGTGGACAAATTTTTCATGTGTTATTCACAAATGCATACTCTTTAATATGCAATCAAATAGTTTGCTTTGGATTCTTTTTTAGACAAACATTAACGCTGCTATCCTCGTGTAGCGTTTTTAAAGTCCGTCAGTCTATAATTATTTTCACAAGCGATGAAGATATGTTATTCAAAGGTTGTATATTGCTTACATGTACATGTTATCCTGCCGTAAGCATTTTCTTTCCTGTGCAAATGCACAATTTACTTTGAGCATGCTTATTTGTAGGTACAGAAGCTGGGATTTCGCATGATGTACCATTTTTTTTTCTTAAAACGGATTTAATGGTTTCGAGACTCAGCTTTGAACAGGCACTAGCGAATCGGCGCAATTTCCATTGTATAATTATATATTTGAACTTTATGTAGCTGGTCAATTAGGGCGGTGCTATATGTAAACTGCTTATAACTGTTGGTGCAATTTTGGTAGAGTGCATTATGAGGAACATTTCTTTGAAATTATTTGAGTATAGGAGGTTCAGCGGATGTGGTTTAAAGATTTTCTATCTTAAGCGCGGGTGATCATTATTTTCAGTAGAGCATAAACAATTTATTGCTATTCCGTAGAATACATCACGAACACTTCAGTGATTAACCACACCCGGACCAACTGACAAAGCTCCGGACCGAGAGTCGCTAGGGTTAGGTAAAGCCTGTCTTTTTTTTTTATAAACCCTTGCTACAGACCAAACATCACTGTGACTACTGGGTTAATTTTGACGAGTAAGGGAAAGGTATAGCATTCATAAGATTCATTGGATGGGGCAATTTTTTCCATGGAGCTTGTGCAATTTTGAAAGAACAACATTTTTGGGAAAGCTTGTGTGATATTATTTTTGTTATGGGTCAGTGGTTCAGAATAAGTTTTTGTTTAAAGATTTATTTTGTTTTAGTACTGGTGGCTGGCTATACCGTTCAACAGTCCATATCGGTTTGTTCAATTTTGGTATCTAGGGAATTTTGAGGAACATTTTCTGTGACATTGATTTGGCCACCGATTCAGAGAGTTGTTTGAATATATAATGACCGTTTGTTTTCAATTGAGCAATTTGGTACAGGTGTATCATGAGGAACATTTCTGTGAATTCCGAGTTTGTATCAAAACAGCATGAAGAAATAACTATTGTTCGATTTTATTAACCTGACACAGGTGCATAATTTCACGGTTAGTGCACAAGATATTTTTACCTTCCGTCGACTTTCGGTATTTACCGCAAGTTTTACAGGAATTTTGCAAGTACTAATGCAGATAATGAACCGTTTTGTACCGTCCTACTGGCTAGTCAAGTGGTTATGATATAGAGTTTACAACCAAAAGGTCGTGAGTTCCAGTCCATGTGTGTTCTTTTTTTACCTTTATTCAATTCGTTTAATGTCATTTATCATAGATGTACCACGACCTTTGAGGAATGAAATTTTGGATCATTCTATTTCATAAGGTTGATGCGTAACGCGTAAAATAAGCCAGTCTGTCCGAAACACCTTCAGAGATTCACGTGAAAATATTGTTCCATCTTATAGCCAAAACATACGGTTGAAAATTATTCACTATACATGTTGTTTGAACTTAAGTTCAGTGGGAAAACGTCCGAAGGAGTAAAGTATGCGGCAACTCTTGGCACTAAGGCAAAGCAGATATTTTTTAAATATCTGCGATTACTTCAATTTTACGTATCGAGCGTACGGTAAACGTTCTCAGTGAGGATCCTAAAAAAATAACAACAAATGCAAGAATAGATAAACAAATAACTTTGAAGCGTGTCTGTATTTACAAAATTGAAATTACGGATCTAGAAATAGGGGTTTCAGGCGTTTTATTACGTATACTATTCTATTTTGAAGCACGCAGATGTTCCAGACAGACTGGTTCAGTGTATGCGTTACGTATCAACCTTTTGAATAAATGATACAAAGGAAATTACTCAGAGGTCGTGGTACATCTATAATAAATGAAGTTAACGAATCGAATAAAGGTAAAAATACAAAACGAAACAAAAAAAAACAAAAAAACAAACAAGAACACGCGTGGACTCGAACTCACGGCCTTTTGGTTGTAAACTCTGTACCATAACCACTTGACTAGTCGGTAGGACGGTGCAAAACGTTTCATTATCTCATTAGTACTTGCGAAATTCCTGTAAAACTTACGGTAAATACCGAAAGTCGACGGAAGGTAAAATATCTTGTGCACTAACCGTGAAATTATGCACCTGTGTCAGGTTAATAAAATTGAACAATAATAAATTTAAATAACATGTAGCAACGCCTTTATATAACATGTAATAACATGTTATGCTTTTTCTTGTTCCATATAGTCTTAATGAAACAGCTGATCTATTAAAATTCATACCTAGATTTAGGGGAAAGCTTTGCTTTCCTTTACCATTTATAAACATGATGCTCAGGTGAGCGACCCAAGGCCCTATGACTTTTTTATTCTGTAGTTTTAGCGATCATGTCCTGTCCCAGTCAATGGTACTTTGTAGTTGCAACGATCAGGGTCTGTCCTAAAATGTGCTCTGAAGTTGCAGTGATCAAGGGATGTTCGAGTCTACTGTACTCTGAAGTCGCAGTGATCAAGGGAAGTTCACCCGGATGTTCTAGTCTACTGTACTCTGAAGTTTCAGCCCTACTTTTTATTGTGTTCCTACAATTCCAAACTTTTTCTTCAAAATGTCCTACTATTTTTTCTTTTCACGCAAAAATGTCATTTACGCGATAAAAATACAAAAAAATTCCTCGCTTGCTCAAATTTTTTAAAATAGCTATTTTTTAGTCTTCAGGGAGCAGACAGCTTGAAAAAAACTTAATTGTGATTTAATCCAAAAGTATCTCTGTTTTGTTAGAATTATTGTCACAGCTATTATCTTGCTTAAATAGTGTGTATTAAATTTCTTAATTTATGTTTTTTGAGCAACTTTAATATTGTTACGATTTCGAACTTCGAAAAGCCTACTATCCCATTTTATACACAGATGATCCCTGCTTTTTCACTAATTTTTCCAATTTTTTATCTGTACCTTTTTTGTTGAAAAGCCTTGAAAGCTTAATTAATTACTCTTTTTTTATGGATTCTGTATTTGAAAAAAGCCCTTTTACATCCAAAATCACTACTTTTGCGTTTATGATTAAATTTCTTCAAAACTTTAATTCCCTACTCTTTTCCTACTGGTTCAACTCTCGACATAACTGAAAAAAATGTTGACTGGAACTTAAAGAATAAATACAAACAAAATAGTTTTAGGCCGACCTTATAAAAGTATTTGTTTGCCGTGCTCCTACAGTTAATGGCCCAGTTCCGAATCACTTTTACTTCAAGGCGTATTCCAAATAGTTGCTCTGAGTAAATAAGATTTCGGTTTTACTATTACAAAGCACTATCATTCCCCTAAATAATGAACCTAAATTTGTATCATTCGGACTCAGCTATGTATCATATCACGGCTTTGAAGTAGGCCGCCATATGGCCTAGTTGCGGGTCATTTGCCCAGTTTCGAATCACTTTAGAAATTCTAAGAAATTACCTTCAGTAGTACAGTTGCATTAAGGTTTTGACATTGTTAGCTTAATCACTACTTCCAATGACGAGTTTGACGCATTATTTTACCGTATTCATTGCAGTAAACTTGCACGGGCACAGAAAGTAACCAAAGCGGGCAACCATCGGCCCGCCAGCGAAACGTCATATAAATGGCGCCTCGCTAGCGGTCCTATGATGACACGACATCTGTAGCTTGTACTTTTCGAACCAGTAATCCTAAGATAATAACAGCTTTGTGCTTTTCCATGCGGGAGGGGGTGTCCGGACCCCCAGTACTCACTCCTGTGGATCCGCGCATGAATAAACGTCCTAAGACTATGAACAATTTTACCAAATGCAAGTAATACTCCCGATTATACACCCTGGCTAATGATCGAAAGGTCTACCGGTAAACTTGGTAAATGAGACAGTGTAGAGTTGAACTAGATCAGATAGCTGCTAGAGGCGCGTTCTAATCAAGATCTGCACTGTCTGCCATTTGACGCATCAATTAAGTTTAACGTTTCAAACTGATTAAAATCAAAATAGTTTCATTTTTTCTGTAGATCACAATGATATTTTGCCCACAAGTAGTGCATCGATCCAGGCAATTTATTTAAAATCTTAACTAGCATGTTAAAATATCAGTACTTAACATAAGTCTTCCTTAAACGTTAAGGAGGCGTTGTAATTCCGGGCCCAGGGCACTGGAAAATCAACAAGACGTTAGCCTTCTATTACTCATAGGAGGATGTAGTGCATGGTCGGATCCAGAGGGGGACAGGAGGTCCGGATCCCCCCTCGAAAATCACAAAAATATAGGTTTTTTTTAGCAATACTGGTCCCGATCCCCTTAAAATCGTAAAGCTGCCAAGCCAGCTTTCAATTTTTGGCCATAATCGGCACGCCAGCGAAACGCCATTTAAATGGCGGTTCGCTGGCGGGCTGAAGATGGCCCGCTAATAGTGGTATTTGGATAATACCTCTCCCATCAAACTAAAAAAAAACGTTGTCAAGGTTGGACCCCCTCTGACAAAACTTTCTGGATCCGCGCATGTAGTGGAACCTTACGGATAAATGATGCATAATTAGGATAATGGGTATCAATCAGCTAAGGTTAGTTGGGAACGGGACTGATTTAGAGTCCCAACTAAAAAATTGAATTACCCGGTATCGAGCTCGGGATCCCTGGTCTGCTAGGTCTACACCACATATGCTGAGAGAGAGAGAGAGAGGGAGAGAGAGGGGAGAAAGAGAGACATGCAGACAGACAGGCATATACATATAGAGAGACTTAGATAGACAGACAGACTGATAGACAGACAGACAGAGAAATTCAACAGACACACACAAAGGCACAATCCTTATGCATACGCGGATCCAGGGAAGACATAGCCCCCATCCCCCCCCCCGCCAACCCCTGTAAAGTCCCATAGCTATACCCCTAAAATTCAGACTATTTTCACACTTATGCTCTCTAGAGCTACCAAGGCCATCAAATGGAGTTTCGCTGGCGGGCCGATGACGACCCGCTTTTGTGGTATTTGGATCCTCTCTCCCCTCATCAACTAAAACGGCATGAAATATAAAAAACGTTGTCAGTGTCAAAACTTTCTGGATCCCCGCGTCTGCTAAGAGAGAGAGAGCATATGGTGCCCGTGAAACTTTTTCACATAATTTTGACTTCTATTTTGTACAAACAGCTGAGCGCGTGTACGTTATTGTTATGTGACGTGTAATAAACTTGTGTTTACACACTGATTCGAAACTGGGCAAAACATTGACAGTGATTAAACGGCTATTCTAACACACCTCGCCTATAGAGCCAACGGTAACAAACTGTGATATATCGCACAATAATTCACTGCTAAAGTGTGTGATAGCTGACGTCACTAGTGTAACACTTTAGTGTATAGGTACTTTTTATTCATGTAATGGCATGTATGTGCCCAATTTCAGCAGTTATGAAATACTCAAGTGGACAGCTCATTAACTGAAGATAACAAAGGTCAACCTATTAGAAATATCACGATTCTTTTGATCTTATTTTTAGTGTCTTCCGATAAACACTTATATAGCTAGCTGAAGGATTGTTAATGGTAGACTGTAGAGTTCAGTAAAAGGTTGTATATCCGACCTTGCTGCGCCATACAGTATTTCAATACACTGCAGACTCAGAACAGTTGGCTTCTGGTGAAGCTGTCTGATCAGGTCTGCACTGTTTGTGTTTCGAATGGAAACGTTTGCCATGGTTTGGCGTCATTAGAATGACAATTGATAAAAACATAAATTGGTTCAGGTTCTTCGGCGTAGCAAGGGTTTAATTTGACCATGATATTTGTGAATTTCATTTCGACCAATCGAAATGGCTCTACTATCCTAACCTTTACCGATAACCAATAGAATATACGCTTCTATGAACAGATGGGATTGGAGATACCTCAAAACCGGGGTGCATCCTTCTCCATATCAGTTTTTGGCTTGACTCAAGAGAGTGAAATTGGGAAAGGTTTTGGACAGTCGGGTTTCTAAAAATTATTATTTAAATTATAAAATAAATCACTCCACTTTGGACTTGTAAAATAAATTGACAAAATTCAGGGTTGTTAATCATTGACTTAAAAATAAAACACAACGCGGAGGAACAGTATAGACATTGATCAGTAATTACACTTGTTATTTTGGTTGCCACTCTCAGGATAGAACTGTATCAGTGACTGCGGTATTACATTTGTTATTTTGGTGCCAGTGCCAGAGGATCGAACTTTGGAACCATACAGACGTCGCTGGAAGTTGCATTGGTAAGTCTTTGATCTACTTATCTGGGCTTTCTTGTTACATTGAATAAAATTAAGATATTGGACAGTCATATCAATTGTCATATAGGTTTAATCTGCTACTTGATAAATAGTACCTTAGCAAATTATTTTTTTTTTTCTGTTATTTACAAGGTGTTAAGAAATAGATTGGTGTTAATTTTTGTTTTCGCTTTTTTTTATTTTTTTAAAAAATAATAATTAATAATTAAAAGTATTTTTTTTTAATTAATTACACTTATTGTACTCTATTAATTTAATTCAATATGGCCGAATTTCAAGAGTTAGCTAAGGCAATCAATGACAATTCTCAATGCTTGGTGCAGACTGCGCAAGGCATGAGTGAGCACAATCGAACAATGATTGAGTGTACTAAACAAATTGTAGCGGAGGTTGGTAGTTTAGACCTAGGGGAAGCAGAAAACAAAGAAAAAAGTATTGGCTTTGGGCAATTAAAGGTTTTTGATGGGAATCCAAAATTATACGAAAACTGGATCAAAGATATAGAGATAGCGGCTTTTCTCAATCATGCAAACGACCGCAAGAAACAACTTCTTGCTTATCAATTTAGTACTGGACTGGTTTCGGACTATATAAAAAGATACTTAGAATCAGAGGAACACAAGGGCTGGGACCACTTAAAAGCAAATTTGGCAAGTAGATTTTCTCCAGTTTTAGACGGGCCGAAAGCATTTGAGCTTTTGGTTAGCCTTAAGCAAAACAAAGACGAAGATATCCAGTTTTTTGCTGAAAGATTGCTAGGTGCTGCGCAGCGAGCGTACCCACAGCAAAATGAACATATACGACCTATTATAGAGTCTCAGTTACTGAGTATTTTCTTAGCGGGGATATGGGATAAAAACATTAGGGCGCAAGTAGAAAGAAGTGGGCCTAGAACTTTTGATGAGGCATATGCTCTAGCCTTAAGGGAACAACAAATTTTTCAAAGGTGTGCGACCCAGAGGAGACAAGACGGGCCTGCGCATAATAATGTTAGGGGTCACGAATCCATGGAGATTGACCATAATAGGAATCGCTTTTATAATGACCGTAGGAGAAGGTTAGAAAGACATGACAGGAATCCTAGACATGACAATAGGGACAGACATACGGACAGACGTTTCAATAACCGGCCTAATGAGAGAGGGGTTGTTAATCAGAAAAATCGCATAAGTTGTTGGGAATGCAATGAAGAGGGTCATAAAAGGGTCGAATGTCCAAAACGTTTAAACTAAATAGACCCAAGTATGTTGAAGCCGATACGCGGGTCAATAAACCAGTATCAAATGAGAAATATTTAGTTAATTTGACAGGAAATCCAAATAGTTGTTTAATTAAAATTGGGAAACAGAGAGTTAGGTGTCTTATAGATTCAGGGGCAACAACCTCCCTTATAAGTTGGAAATTTTATAATAATTTGATATTTAAACCTGGTTTACAAAAGGCTTCAGCACATCTAGAATCGGTTGATGGAACAGCCTTATCTTTAAAAGGAAAAGTTGAATTAAAATTTGAAATGAAGAGTTTAAAATTGACTCATACTTTCTTTGTAGTGGATGGAATAAACAGAAACATTTTATTAGGGGATGATTGGTTAACCTCAAATGGAGTAAGAATGTATTTTGACTTAGGTTGTATTCGTGTTAAGGGTGTTTATGTGCCATTAGTGGCGGACAAACATATAAACTCAATTTGTCTGCTAAATCGTTCACTGACAGTAGCTCCTAATACATCATATGTATGTTGTGCTAGGGTCAAGGGAAGTTTTGAGGCTGAAGGTGGTAGTGAGTTGTTAGTGCAGTCTTTTGATGATCACATGATATGTAATCAGCCTGGTGTAGAATTAAATGAGTCAGTGGTGAAATTAGATAGGACAGGAAAATTCCCAGTTAGTATTTCAAATTATACCAACAGGTTTATTAGGCTTAAGAAGGGTTGTGTGATAGGCAGAGCAGTAGTTATGTCTAATGTATGTGAAGAACATTCAATTAGTCACATCAACAGATCTAGTAGACAGGAAACATCAGCTTTGCATATGCCTAGTCAGGACGAAATTAAATCCCAAATACACACTGAGGAAAACCATAGGAAGTTAGTTGAGGAATTAGTCTTTAAGAATTTAGATGTATTTGCATTTAAGGACTCCCAGGTGCTTGCTAGTGACCTGGTGAAAATGAAAATTGACCTTACTGATAAGACACCTTTTAAAATAAAGCCATATAGGTTGTCCTTAAATGACCAGAAGGTAGTAGATAAAGCGGTCAGAGAATGGGAAGAGTCAGGTATTATTTGTAGATCCAGAGGTCCTTACAGTTCAAGTGCTGTGGTGGTAGATAAGAAGGACGGTTCAAAAAGGGTATGTATAGATTTCCGCCGTTTGAATATAATTACGAAACCATATGTTTACCCTTTACCTACAATAGATCAGATCCTTGGTAAGTTAGGTGGAGCACAATACATTAGTACATTTGATTTAAAGTCTGGCTTTTTTGCTGTAGGAATCGAGCCTAGTAGTAGGGACTATACGGCATTTACATGTGCAAGAGGACAGTTCCACTTTTGCCGCGCCCCATTTGGCCTGAGAAATAGTCCTTCTGTGAACTTATGACCTTGGCCTTGGATGGTTTAGATGATTTTTGTTCGTTTTATATGGACGATATTGTTGTCTGGTCGAAATCTTTAGATGAGCATATTCGGCATATTAACCAGCTATTTGAGAGAATAAGGAAGCATAAACTTAAGTTGTCACTTAAGAAAAGTCAGTTCATGAAAGCAGAATCTAACCACTTGGGTTTTATTGTGTCACCCGAAGGCGTACGTCCAGACCCCTTGAAAGTAGAGAGTATTCGTACTCTTGCCCCACCTACAAATGTTAAGGAATGTAGGAGTTTTGTTGCAATGTGCTCATATTACCGTAGGTTTGTTCCAAATTTTGCTAAGATAAGTGAACCTATAGTTGCGCTGACAAAGAAACATGCTAGGTTCAAATGGACGGAACAATGTCAGGAGGCATTCGATTTAATGAAAGAAAGTCTCACTGTCATCCCCTTACTTTCCTATCCAGACCCCAATAAAAGATTCATTCTTTACACTGATGCTTCAGACACTTGCGTCGGTGCAGTTCTGTGTCAGGAATATACGGAGGGGGAAGAAACTTTTGAAAAGCCTGTGTATTTTATTTCACACAAATTAAACAAAAGTCAGATCAATTATAGCACTGTTGGAAAAGAGTGTTTCGCAATAATGTACTCTTTAGAACGCTTACATCACTGGGTTAGCTGTTCTCAAATCATATGTAAAACTGACCATATGCCCTTGAAGTACTTGTTAAGTAGTCACTTCAAAAATAGGAAAATAGCATCTTGGCAAATGAACATTGCCGATTATAATATTGACATAGAGTACCTGCCCGGAAAACAGAACTTAATCGCAGATCTTATGAGTCGCCGACCCAATAATCGCGAACCTGATGAAGGGGAGGTTCCGCAGCAAGTAACTTCTCATAAGGTAAATGTCATAGATTCTTCAAAATTTGACCCTACTAAGTATGTGAATGCAGAGTTACCTCTCTTGGATTTGGATGAAAAGCCCAAATTAATTGACCTTGACACATATGATGAGCAGCAGAAAGATGATAGCATAGTTCAGTTGATTAAAAATCTAGATACAGGCAAGCTTTCAAAATCCTTGGAAAAGTCACTTATTGTGATTGACAATGTCTTATATTTTGTATCGGATGTTGATGGATCTCCACGTTTGCGGTTGTATTTACCTGATCATCTTACTAATGTAATGATCAAGGGGTATCATGATTTTGGCCACATGGGATTGGATAAGACGTATGATAATCTCAAGGTACGCTATTACTTTCCAAACATGTATAAGAGAATCAATGAATATGTTCCGAAGTGTGTCACTTGTCAAGAACGTAACATGAAATCAGTCAAACCACCAATGGGTGAAATGGATATTCCGGCATTTGCGGGTTGCAAATGGGCCGCTGATATTTCTGGACCATATAATGAAACTTTGTCAGGCAACAAATATATCCTGACATTCATTTGTCTTTATTCATCATACATAGTGTGTTTTGCTATACCTGATAAGTGTAGTGATACCATTTGTTCTATATTGATCGAGGAAATGTTTCCTACATTTGGCTCCATGGTATCTTTGCTCACTGATAATGGTAAGGAATTTGTATCTGGGAAAATGGCCGACACCTTAGCAGCTCTTAATATCATGCATATAACGACTTCTATATATTCGCCAATGTCTAACGGGGCCTGTGAAAGATCTCATCGAACATTACTAGATGTATTGTCGAAAAAGCTTCAGGGTAATCCAGAGTCCTGGGATTTGTATCTGTCACAAGCCTGCACGGCTATTAACTTTTCGGTCAATGAATCCAGTAAATTGTCTCCATTTTTTCTAATGTACAATCGTGACCCAATCTTACCTGTTACCAATATTTTAAAGTGTAGACAGAGGTATGCGGGGGAAGATGCATGTAAGTTAGCATTAGAGAAACAGCATGAAACATTTATGTTAGTACACAAAAACTTGAGACAAGCGAAAAGGCGCAATGCCAGGTATGCAAATGAGAATGCCAAGGATGTTAAACTAGAGGTAGGAGATTCTGTCTATTTGAAACAGCATGTCAGGAAGTCCAAGCTTGACAGGAAATGGCAGCCATTCTACAGAATAGTGAGTCAGAAGTCGCCATACACCTTTGTCATCCGTAATCAGTTAGATGGTTCAATTAAGGAGTCTCACGTCAGACATTTGCGATTGGCTAACATTGATGACTGGGAGATAACCAAGGAAGACAAGGAACGTCAAATGCGGAAGGCCAGAATGGTAGTCTCCCCTGATAACAGTGATTCTGAACCCGAGGCGGAACCACCATTAGCCAAGCTGACTAAGATGAAGAGAAGACACAGATCAGGCAGTTCCAGTGAAGAAGACATACCATTGCTAGAGCTTCAAAACCGGATCAAGGCCAGGAATAGGCAGCTGAAGCGTGAGTATGCGAATAGGAATGTCTCATCGAGCACTGACAGTTCTAGTGAACCAGACCTGAAGACTAGACGCTCAGTCCATAATGATGACTCATCATTGGAGGGTAAGTATAACCAAGATCAAACACCCATGCACTATGACTCGGAGACGGATGAATACTACACTGATGTAGGTTCCACCGTTCCCAAACAGGAAAGTATGGAAGTAGATCAAGTAAATAGTGTAGATAACAATCAGAAGGAGCAGGTTAAGCAGATTTTGAGTGCAGTGATAGGGCTTCTGAAATAGTTATCTTGTAGATAGTAATTAATCAGTGAATTATGTAACATTCATTTTGTTATGTGTATATAGCTTTTGTGGAAGCAGTTTATATTTTAGCACTCAGTAGTGCATTCTTGCAACAGGTGTAATTAATTGACTTAGTAGTCGGATGTTTTCCGGTGCTAATGTTTTAGCATTTTGGCAATTTTTTTATGGTCAAGCTACTTGAATAGGTCAATGGGGTTAATGAGAAAGAGACTTGTAAGTTGTTAAAGAACAAGCATAATGACATATTTTGTGTTAGACGGTAGTTGACGTCTACTTACTGTAAGGTCTCGCGTAAGGACATGGGTTTTGCATAAAAGTAAAGGTTGATGTTAACGACCGCCCAATTTGGTCCTAATGAGTTATATTATATACTATATTGCAGGTTGAGCAGGATGTTAAGGACTAACATTTTGATGCTCTTCTTATTGACAAGTGCAGGCGCATTAATGCACGAAAATGTATTCTTTCATAAGATTGGGGGTTTCTCAATGTCAAGATCAAAATGGCTTATTTCCTTTGTTATAGACCTTAGTACATATGAGCGTTTCCTGGAGCGTCTAACCGGTGACATAAATAAGGTAGCCATTATGACTGATAAGGTGTTGAATGCTGCAGATACACCTGAGCATTCAAGGCTGAGAAATGAATATAAGGCCGTCCTTGATGGTATGCGGGGGGAGATTTCTGTCATTAAAGGAGTTCACGCTGACATTGTAGAAAGTTTCAATGACTATAGACTATTAAAAGAGACGGACAGACAGGGCAGACATAAGCGTAAGGTGTTTGGCTTTATCGGAGATCTAATGAGTTACATATTTGACGTTGCCACGAATGCTGAAATTTCTAGCATTCAAAGAAATGTGTATAAATTGGCCGCTAATCAAGACACTTTGATGCATGTTGTGGAAGAGTCGCTATCTATACTTAATGTATCCAGAATGGAAATTAAGGAAAACAGGCAAAGAATTAATGACTTGTTAATGCTAATTGGGTCAGTTGAGGATAAGGTTATTAATATGTCTAATCATTTAGAGCAAGAAATAAGAGAATCCAGGACAATAGTGGTATTGTTTTCAAGGCTTAATACGTTAATAGGGGAACTAAAACTTGCCTTGTCAAGATCAATGTACTTCTATGTACATTTCCAAATACAAATACAAGCAGTAGCTATGCAGAAACTGTCACCAACGACAATTCCTGCAGAGCGATTACGCAATATGTTACTCGAAATTAAGGACAAGTTGCCACAGACTGTAGGTTTACCACGTGATCCACGTGCGCATTTATTTGATTACTATAAACTTTTATCGTGTATACCTATTTTCGATGGTAAACACATTATTATTTCAATAAGGGTTCCCTTGGTGGAATATTCACAACAATTTGATAAATTCCGTGCTTATTCCTTACCTGTGCCATTGTTAGGCAGGACAAGGGTTGATAAGGATGATAAAAAACTTTTAGCATATTATAAGCTAGAATCCAATTATTTGGCGATCAATTCAGATAGATCTCAATATATTTTATTAACGGAAACTCAGGTTAAAGATTGTGTTCAATCAGGCTTGCAAATCTGTAACGTAAAAAGTCCTATAAGAAATGCTAATGTTGGGCTTAATTGTCTTTTAAGTAACTTCAATCAGGATAAGGTTCACGTCAAGAAATTTTGCAATGTATGGATACATCAAACCACTTTACCAACTGCATTTTATCTGTCTAATGATGTTTACTTGGTTATTTTGGATAAGCCAACAGTATTTCATTTGTCATGTATGAAAGAAGAAAGTGGAAGACAGCAAGTTGATCCACCATTTGGTTTCTTGACATTACATAAGTCGTGTCAGGCTACGTCAAATCATTTTTCATTGTTAGGGTATTTTGAGGGTCGTTCAACAGAAAACATCGAAAACTTTGCAAGTAATATGTTAAAGGACTATAATATTTCAGACTTGAGGGTTTGGGATGACATAAATCGAATTGTTCCTTTCAGCAATGATACTATTAAAATTCCACCTAAATTAGCTAACTTAGAAGATTTTCCATTGGGTAATTTGATTGAAGACTTGCATAATAAATGGCAGATTGAACCTATAGCAGCAGAACATTTCCCACTATGGGGTTACTTAATAATTGTTATGTCTGTTATCATTATTCTTTGTGTTTTGGCCACATACTTACTGAAATGTAAGTTCAAAATTCTCAAAAACATGCCCTGCCTTGTCATGAGAAAGCCCAAAATAAGGGAAGGTCTAAAGACGAAACCGAGCGTGACAGAAGGTGACGACAACATAGTAGAAGTTGCCACATCGCTACTGACAGACAGAGAACGACAGACTACATCCAACCAATTCATCAAGGAGAAGTTTGTAGTGTTGGACACTAAATAGTTCCGGAAAAGCAAGCAGGTGTTCATAGACATAGTGGTTGATAAATTACTCCTTTACCATGGCGAAGCTGATGATGTATACACCCATACTTCATAGAAACAAGAGTTATAAGAGTTGTCTTTCAGCCCTGAGCAACCCGATGAAGGATCCTAGACTCTAGGAGGGATAGTCGGGTCGGGTCCGTCGAAAGGCAATTATAATGATACCATCAATCTCACTGGTATGAGAAGACTGCCATAAAAACAAACGACAACCTATGATGTTGAACAATGACTATTATTCTTTCAGAAGCCATGTCTCAAGGAATAGCCAGTCCAAGTACGCCTACTGATCCAGCACGTGCTAAAGAATTATTAGAAGAACTGTACCAGCTTTATAATATTGATTTACTACAGCCACTCAGATCATGTATTGTGGGAATTCATCTGGTGACAGAATTCATAGAACATAAGTTAAACCAGGGAGTGGAGGAATCCACACTATTCGAATCGCTTATCGCATGGAAAACCAGGAATGACGTTGACAGAGCCACAAAAGCTACATCTACCGAGGACCTCCAGGACAGTGAAACGACAAATGAAGAGACCCCAATGTGAACTTATGTGTATATGTGACTTACATGTTACATGCCTTCCTGAATATTATTTTTGTAGAAAATCGCGCGAGGCGTAAATCTTATGCCTCATGCGATTGTCTTGTAGGTTCGGGAGGGATGTAACACTTTAGTGTATAGGTACTTTTTATTCATGTAATGGCATGTATGTGCCCAATTTCAGCAGTTATGAAATACTCAAGTGGACAGCTCATTAACTGAAGATAACAAAGGTCAACCTATTAGAAATATCACGATTCTTTTGATCTTATTTTTAGTGTCTTCCGATAAACACTTATATAGCTAGCTGAAGGATTGTTAATGGTAGACTGTAGAGTTCAGTAAAAGGTTGTATATCCGACCTTGCTGCGCCATACAATATTTCAATACACTGCAGACTCAGAACAGTTGGCTTCTGGTGAAGCTGTCTGATCAGGTCTGCACTGTTTGTGTTTCGAATGGAAACGTTTGCCATAGTTTGGCGTAATTAGAATGACAATTGATAAAAACATAAATTGGTTCAGGTTCTTCGGCGTAGCAAGGGTTTAATTTGACCATGATATTTGTGAATTTCATTTCGACCAATCGAAATGGCTCTACTATCCTAACCTTTACCGATAACCAATAGAATATACGCTTCTATGAACAGATGGGATTGGAGATACCTCAAAACCGGGGTGCATCCTTCTCCATATCAGTTTTTGGCTTGACTCAAGAGAGTGAAATTGGGAAAGGTTTTGGACAGTCGGGTTTCTAAAAATTATTATTTAAATTATAAAATAAATCACTCCACTTTGGACTTGTAAAATAAATTGACAAAATTCAGGGTTGTTAATCATTGACTTAAAAATAAAACACAACGCGGAGGAACAGTATAGACATTGATCAGTAATTACACTTGTTATTTTGGTTGCCGCTCTCAGGATAGAACTGTATCAGTGACTGCGGTATTACACTAGAAAATGACGTCACTCATGGCGTTAGACGGTGTAACGTTGTTTTTACGCTTGAAAGACGTTACAATTACATGTAAAGGTATGCGACGTAGTCTAATAATTGGCGGGAGTTCTCCAGTGCAATGGCGGAAAGTTGGAAGAAGCTGAAGGCTTCGAATTTGTTTTCGTCGTTTACTGTGTGTTAGAATCGAAATAGATCAGCTCCAGTGCGTGAATTGTTGAGTAATAATTCACTGTTTGTCGGTCAGTTGTACGACGATAAATCACTCGCGCTGCGCGCTCGTGATTTGATCTTCTTTACAACTGACCTCCAAACAGTGAATTATTACTCAACAATTCACTGCTGGAGCTGATCTATTTCTTAATCACAGAACCAAAAACAGAATAAAAGGTCCGTTTTTTTCTTGGATGTGTTTTAATAATTGTTGGAAAACATGCTGACACCGAAAGTTTGATAAAAATGTATTTCAAACGAAAGCATTTTTCGGAAATATGCAGTGAACAGATACTGACACGTGTGAAAATATACCTTCATAAAATGGGTCATGGGGGGAAATTGTAATTATTTTCACCAAGCAGATAACTTATAGATATTTGCTTTCACTCACATACAGAGGGATAATTATACAACAAAACAAAACCAAAATATGTATTTTAAATTTTACCGCTGATGTGTAGTTTGCAACGAAACTATGACGTGATTCGGAACTGGGAAAGATTCGAAACTGGGCCATTAACTGTACCTACCCACCCAAAACAAGCCATACCCAAACAAAGTTATTGCCTTTCTGGGAATCCTTTTTTTTTAGGGGGGGGGGAGGGGATTTTTCTATTTAAAACAACTGTTACAGAGAGTGTTGGTATATGCATTCTTATTTGTAGACCTCTAAAAGTGATAGCAAGAAGAGGTCATAAAATTATGCTGAATTTCTAACAAAAAAACAAACAAAAAAAACCTACCTACCCAAAATGAAATAGATGGATAGGAGCACGGCAAACACATATATTTTTAAGGATGGCCATATATAAAAGATTTCTACTGTTTCAATGGTGGTCAAAACTTGTCATGATTTAGAATATAAGCTCGGTTACACCACAGGAGCTTGAAGTTCGGTCTTTATATCACATCTATAGCCTCAAAAACGCAAGCTCACAATGTCATTACGTAGTAATGACCAGGAGTGAAACTGAGCCCCCGACAGCCATTCCAGCCTTAGTTTCCGGTCATCAGCAGTAAATGTTGTGACGGCAACGGCAAAGTTTTCAATAATCTTTCTTCCATGTTGTAATCAAGATCCCGACGTTAAGGGAAAACGGGACAATGCCCGGGATAATGACTTACCATACTAAATTTACTTTAAGCCAATATGGTACCGGGAAAACTTTCTGTTGTTTCTCTCTATAATTCATGCTAACATCGTTTCGGAGATTATATGCAAAACGTTTTCAACGATTTCTTTCCTCGCATGACCTGTTGATATAGTTTTTGTGGTTAGACGAACAACTTTCGCCAAAACCTCCTGGTAACGGCGATTCAAAGGTGCCTGAATTTTAGTTTCACTCCTGGCCATTACTACGCAATGACATCGTGAGCTTTTGGTTTTGAGGCTATTTAAGTGATACATGGAAAGAACTTCAAGCTCCTGTGGTTACACAATCAGGCCAATAAATGAATAAAAGTACCAGAGTGCCATACTTATGACATACAGAATCCTGAAAACAAAATATTGCATATTGACAATATGATGTCAATGTGTGTGTTTATGTGTGTGTGTGTGGGGGGGGGGGTGGGGGGTGGCGGTCAGGTAAAAATTCGTGTGGATTCCAGGGGGTCATTGTATTCAAATTTTGTTAGGGGGGGGGGAAGGGGTTATACGAAATTTGGATGATGGATCGAAATCTCAGCCGCCCCCCAGACACTTAAATAATGAGCGGTCCCTAAGTATACTTTCAACTGATAATAGAGACAAACTACTTGCAATAGATTACACGGCCTTTATCATTATTTGGTCATGCGATAAATATCATGTGAATTGCGCATCTATCTTTATAGACAGGGTCAAATATACACAGGAACAGTTTTGATGAACACTGGAGAACTCTAAAGTATATGGAAAAAAGACAGTCACTGTGTTTTGTTTTGTTATGGTGGAACTATTTTGGCGCACATGTGGTAAAGACGTAACATTCTAATTAGCAAAAGGAAACGAAAGTTGGTCAAAGTTTATTCGAAATTGCTTCGAGTAGGTATGTAAACCATAGTTCTTTCAAGCTTAAATAGCTATGTTTACATTTGCTTGTTTGTGAAATCAAAACATTTGGACAGCAAAGTCAGAAATCAATTCTGGTTATTTTGTAAAATAACCATTAGTTGTCAGCATGCATCATATCTCAGTAAGTAGAGACGCTGCAACCTTCACTACATTCTTTTTTTCATTATGTGCAAGCTTGAATTCCATCTTTGGACTTTTTATTGTAAAGTATTTTTATACGTATCCTTTGGTCATGTTTGGATGACTGTTTTTACATTTGGGCAAAGCGTATTTATAGCAAACACGAAGACCAATACGATATGTCGTGGAAGGCGCCATCTCACAAGGCACAGACAGTTTACTTAAATTATTTATCAGTGCATTTTGTTTGGTAAAATGACAATCACAGTGTTCTGCAGTCAGTCTTTATCTCCACTGTGGGCCACCCATCGATACACTAGACTTGAAAGTCGTGACTCCTCTAGAAGAGTATGTTCCAATCAGGAAAACACCAAATATTTTTTATATGAGTAAATGGACAGTCAGCAAGTAAAGTGGCAAACCTCAGGTAATGTATAGTGCGACCATCTAACAGAGACGGGGTGTGTCAGACAAAGCGCTGTCATTAACTATCAACTTAGACTAGTCTACAGTAAATTTGGTATAATAGCATATGCGTACGCCTACTGAAGCGCAGACGACAAGGGTTAGCATGCCTGGTAAACGTAAGCAATTTAATCTAAACTTAGAGCACTTTGTTTACTGGGTCTGTGGATTTTAGTTGTGACCAGTAAGACAACATAGTCCATTTAATCACGATTATTTAATGCGCTTTGCCATATAAAGGTGCAGGTCAGACTGCACAGAAGCACAGGCTGATCTTGGCCAACATTTTTCCAAATAATAAAAAAAATTGCTTAGATATGAGATTGACAAATCTGACTATCACCAAACACATGACTATAGGGGATAAATGTTTTTCAGTGGGATTGAATTAGTTTGTCTGTCAGTCTGTTAATCCGAGTTGTATCTCCTTTATAGCTCTTCCTTTCAAACAGTAAATGGCTGAAAATAAAATAAAATGCATATAACATAGAAGATGATGTACAATTGAATCTAACTCATTGCCAAAAAGTATTAAAATGCTTTAGCAAAGCGAAGCATTCTATAGCCTTTTCTCGGTGAGTTTAACCTTTAAAGCGCTGTCTATAATTTGCACCAGACGACACTTTCAAATTTTGCCGCTTTTTCAAAAATAACATATAAGGCATGATATTTCATGAGAAATGTCTGCTGGCAGACAATTTTCATGAAATATCATTCCTTATTTTTTTTCGTAAATTGGAAAAGATGTAGAAAAATTTGTCGTATGTTGCAGTCGTGATTGGTAAAAGTAATGACACAAGAGCACAAAATTTAGATTCTATCTTTTATACAACAGCAGAGTTATTATAAAATCGGTGTTTTGGCATGAAACTATCGAAATTTTTGTCATGTATACGTGACGCTAGAGCGTCAATTCATATTGTAAAACACTTTAATATACTAGTGGTTTAATGATTTTAATTATTGGGGTTTTTACACACCCCAAGCAACGTGATATGATAAAGGTAAGCAAATATATTATACAACGTGTTATATCACTTCTTATAAGTGTCAAAAATCATTTCTGTACATAGGATTGGGTAAATGATCTAAGAGTTGGTGCAAATGTGAAGATTTGTTCAGTTAAAAAAATTATTTGCTGAAGAGCACACAAATACTTCCTGATCAGACTGTCTCTATAGAAACGTACTGATCTGGAAAAACGTTCTTTGAACATAAAAATCAAGTTTGATCTGGGACTACCTGATTGTAAAATGTATTTTTTATAATGAGGTAATTTTGTCCTGGTGCTCAAAAATTTAAACTGTATTTTCATGACTTTGCACTTTAAACCTATATCAAAAATAAAAACATAATGTTATTTAATTTACATAGATAATTTCCTCATCTACGAAGGTAATTACTGCAGTTTTTTGTCTTGCAACAATTGGTATTAAATACATATGCGGCTATTTCCCATGCGCACCTTTTCAGCGTCTGGAAACAGGTAAAGTTGTCTTGGTCCTGTCTTACGATCTTTCTAGTATTCGGATCAACATAGCTTTCAGATATTCTTATGCCATGTCCGTGTTGCGACATTTTATTGACAAAATAAAGTAATTGTGTTTCCGAAATATCTATTGACCTTTTATCAGAACTTATATTCTCAGTACCAAAGACAGATAAATGCAGCTCCGCGAAATCAAACGACGTACACAATTATCCTGGTTACAAATATGAATGTGGCCGAGTCTCTTCTATTTGGACGGTTATTTAAAGCGGCGCACGACCTGACCCCGTGGCCTAGTGGTTAGCGTGTCTGGCTACAAAGCCAGAGGACCTGGATCGATTCCCTGCTGCGCATCTACTTTCAGTGTGTTTTTTTCTTTCTTTTTTTACATTTTAATGCTAAATTGCTTCATATACTATTAAAATGGCATCATTCAAACGACCGAAATGGGCATTCCTGAACTTTTGATATTGAATTACGCATGAAACCTATGGGGGTGGGGTTAAATTTGGTCCTCCTGAAAGAGAATTAGTTCGGTGACACCAGATTTGTATTCATTTTTCTGAAAGGTAGTATAATAGTCCATGAAATAAAAATAAATTCTTAAGATTTTCAACATCAGATATTTTAATATTATGATTTATTCTAAAAACAAATTCCAATTTTCGACGAATTGCCAAAATATACTGAACAAAAGTGAAAACGCTACACTCCAATTATCTATATTTTATGATAAAGTATTGGACAAAAAGTATTTACTAAAGCTTAATAAAGTTGCCAAGACATTCAGCAAACGATTCTTCGAAACTCCACCAATTTGTCTCGTTTGATGTATGATTTATGCTCCTTTAAGTGTTTAAAGCTTTATTCACTATAATTTGCTATTGCGCATGCGCAAATTAAAATTGTTATGATTATCAAAATTGGTCTTAATTGTGTTGCATAAAAACACAAGAAAACTGCTTTATCACTTGAAACAAGCTCAGAAATCAATTTCGACTTTAGCGAATTTGTAAAATATTGAAAATTATCTCTCTTTGACAAAAACAAATAGGGAATATTAAATGTTTGGTACTCTTCGATTTATCACGATTTTCGATAATTTTTTTTGCCAAATCAGGTAGACCTCTCAGCACATTGTTTCTAACATTTCTCGACTAGTAATGTCCTCATACTAAGATGCATCAACACATTGATTTTCCTATGGAGATTTCAGTGTTAAAATTTTTAACTTGGCAATTTGAGTGAAAATCCGCTTTTTAAGATTGCTTTTCTAAACGATCAAAACACACTTGAGATAAGTCCTTCACATTTCTGGTTGTCACATGTCTAGACTACCATTTCGTTCAGGCGGATCTCGTAGGTAGTGGATTTCTGAAGGCCTAAATTGTGTTAGATTTCCGTTCAAATTGGCAACCTGAAAAAATGGACCCCTGCCACATTTAAATGGCTTTCATGTGTTTCCTCGTGACAGCATCCGTAAAACTTTTACCGTTATGCACAGGATTTGAACATTAAGATGCACTTTCAATTGCATTCTTTGTTTGCATAATTTTGTATATAGATGGCAAACAATTCAGGTGTAGCGTTTTCACTTTTGTTCAGTATATATCATGCAGTATCTTGTCGAAACATGGGATAAAAACTAAACTTGCACATTTTGCTTCTAATATCAAAAACCTTTGATCCATTTGACCAATAAAATAAAAGACCAGCAAGAAATAATCTCCAGTTCTTGGCTTTCCTTTTAATTGACAGGAAAAAACTAGCTCTGCTTAAGATGGCCATTTCTTGAAGGATAATGCAATTTGAACAACTTTGGTAAAGGCCATCCCTAGAGCATTTGTTACTATGTTAGAATAAGTGAATTGTGTAAAAAATTGGCAATGATATTCCGTGTTTATATGTTTTACCATCATAACCAGGCCAAACGTATTAAAAGGCGGCTTTGCTTTAAGTAGGCAACTGTTATCAAATCAATACCAGGACAGCCTTCTTTATTATGAGTTTTAAGTCAATGCGAAGAATGATGCAATGTTTCGTTTTCCTTGAAACGAGCGCCTTTGAGACATGTTCTGGGTATATCGACCCTCATTTGTCATTTCTATGTCAAACAAAAGTAAATCATATCATGTACTTAAAGTATATAATATATACCCCTAATAACCCCCATTTTCTGTTAAAATAGGATTCAATGGCACACAATTACACATGCGCGTTATCTTGATGATAGTTTAAAACCATGTACAGCAATTAATGAAATGACATTGTTGGAACTCCAGCGTGGTTTTGTTACTCGGTGTGAAAGTTACCCCACCTGAAAATTATGGCATTATCCTTCAGAATACATGAACTGTAGGAATAATAAATAAGGATCAATCGTGTCAAAAGTTCTCGTTTTCAATGAAAACTGACTCATAAATGGCATCTTTCCATCATGATGACATACACTGGATGTGGTATGGAGACAGACCTGCGTTCGTCAACGCGATTTCGCGATAGTCCCCGTGATTATCATCCGTTATAGCATAATACATCGCATTCAGTATTATTTTCATTTAGACGCTGTTTCGTAATGTTGCTGGATAATAAATAGAACCCTACTATCTACATGTTTATTTCTACTACAGCATTAGTCTAACTACAAGAATATTGTGTGCACACATTGTGAGACTGAGAATGCGACTCCTCATACCATGGGACAAATATTACCATCCACTCCGACTCAACATGCTGAGGAAGCACAGTTGCTCAGTGTTAGAGTGCTTGACTCGAGACCGAAGGGTTCGAGCCTCACCGTCGTCACTGTGTTGTGTCCATGAGCAAGAACATTAATCCTAGCTTAGTACTGGTTCAATCCAGGAAGACTCGTCCCTTTATAACTGAAATATTGTTGATGGGACGTAAAGAATCAAATCAAACAAACAAATCAACATGCAGACAGTATGCGAAAAATCACACACACACACACACACACACACACACACACACACACACACACACGCTCCTTTCACTGTACGTCACTTCCTTTTGGAATGTGGCGACTTTGCACAAGTAAGAAATAATTGTTTCCATGTTGATAACATGAAAGAATTATTTCAAGATATACATATTGATAGTATTATGACATTTTTAAGACAAATAAATCTTTTTGATAAAATCTAATTGCTATTTTTAAAATCATGTTTTGTTTTACATTTGTATCAGACCATAATGCATATAAACAAAAACTCCATTTCATGTACGTTTATTTGTTTGATTTATTTCTTTAAGTCCCAATCAACGTCGGGAAGGCCTTCCTGGGTTGAACAAGTACTAAGCAAGGATGAATATACACATGTCTTGCACAAGAACACACGCAATGATGCATAAGTTAATTGAGAGCGAGGTTTGTGTCCAGGAACAGATAATGTGAATGCGAACTAAGTGTTACGGAACCACTGGGCGTAAACGCGTCTTGCCCAAGGACACAATGCAGTGTCGCCGATGAGTCTGGAGCCCGCTACGCCTAGATCTCCGAGACTAATATTCTACTATAATTGTGCTTCCGCTCTTAGGGAGCGCAGTGGCTATATGGTGGAGTGCTTGTCTCGAGATCAAGGGGGTTGCGGGTTCGAGCCTCACCGTTCACGTGATAAAATTGGCATACTAGAATTGAGGGATGGACTGATGGGATGGACCCGGACCGGGTCTTGTCTTTAGTTATTGCAGTCATGACCTTAGTTATTGGAGTCATGACCTTAGTTATTGGAGTCATGACCTTATGTGCATGGACTTTTATTAGCCTCATATTGTAGGATCTGATCTGGGACCAAACTGTTTGTAAAAGTTAGTCACGTGTTCATACCACCACTGATATCAGACGATAACTACACGTCATATAGGTAAAGATGTGGATATCAAGAATCAAGATCAATCAACCTGTGTATTTTTAGAACAACCACAGATTGGCGGAGTTCGAGCGTTAACCATAGACACTATAGTTGCTCTTCCGACTGTCAGCGTTCCTCCCCAGTAAAACAATCAACCAATCACAGCCATCGATACAATACATACAGGTTTCCGGCAATTCTAAGTTTGCATTAGAGGACGGGAACCAATCAACTATGGTCCGACCACAGATTTGGTCTGGTTTGTCTGGTGAAACTAGACATGCGCAGTGCATAAAACCAGAGAGAGTTTTATCGCTATATGGTCCGACTATAGGGACTGGACTATAGTCTGGTTAACGCGTGAACTCCACCATTACCTACTAAAAAAAAAAAAAAAAAAAAAAAAAAAAAAAAAAAAAAACTCCAGCTGTTAAGTTTTTAGACTTAATTTTTCGCAATAACTTTTTTATCTTCAATTTTAGCAAAATGTGTTCGCGATGAAAGTTGTAGAAAAGAATTTCCGCCAACTTCTCCAAAAGGTCTTGTGCTTGTGGCGCAAACAGATTTTTGTGTATATAGAAGAAGATTTTGCAATAAATAGATTTCGTCCTAAATTTCTAAGTCTTTTAATGACAGGTATAATTCGTATAGGCGTGACAGAGAGGGGTAGTTTCAAAAAATATTCGGAAGCGGTGCATATCCCGCTTTCCAAAGGCTGTGCATAACATAAAACTGCCGTTAACATACTCAGGATTTACCGTGCATATGCAGGATCAACCTAACGCAGGCTCTTGTGTAGGTACAAAGGCTGGGTTATCGCATAACGTACAATTTTTCTTTTGTGCACGTGCTATGAAATGAACGGTTTTGAGATGACCCTACTAGCTTAACGCACGAGCGAATCAGGCACGATTTCTATTATATTTGAACAAGCCATCCATCGCTTTAGTTATTGAATTAGGGCGGTGCAATGTAACTTTTTGACTGACATCTTGGACTTAGTTTATTTGCACTTTGCTGAAAATGTTCAAAGAGTGCATCTAAGCACAGATTAACTTGCAGCATCTAGGGTGTTGGAACCATTTGGAGAAGTTGGCGGAGATGTTCCTGAATACTTTTCATCGCGAACATATTTTGCTAAAATTCAAGGTAAAAAAGTTATTGCGAAAAATTAAGTCTAAAAACTTAACAGCTGGAGTTTAGTGTCGTCTGCTATATGATGTTGAAGTGTTCAAAACGGTAGACTGCTACACAATCCACTATCAAAATTGTAATACGTACGAGTTTGGTGTAGCAGTCTACAAAAACACAAAGCTTTTTGCAACCTGTCGCGAGTTCAACAACGCGAGTGCTCTTGAGCGCTCATTGTACTGATGCCAGGCTTCACACATTACGAATAAAGATAGGTACCAGAACAACGAGCGCTCGCAAGCACTCGCGTTGTTGAACTCGCCTCAGGAATACAATATTGAGAAAGCGCCTGCAGACTTGATAATTTTATAGAACAAGGGTCTGAATTTCGGTGATTTGTTATACTGCCCACGCAAAAACGCCATGCGAAATAACGCCATTTAAAACTCTTATTTGTTGTCTCTCCGTCTGGCTTCTTTTCGCCTGGTGTTATTTCGGCTTTTCTATATTTCGCTGTATAGCTAGGCGGCTAAGAGCTAAATTTTGGCCTGATTGTGCTATTCCCGATACAAGTATGAAATTTGGCACAGTTGTAGACCATGTCTGACTAAGCAGAATAGGATATAGAACCACATTGGGAAATGCCTACTGCGCATGCGCAAAGCATTTTTCTGATTTTAAGATGTTATTATAGATATTTAATATAGTTTGACTTTAAAGAAGGGGCCATGATGGTTGTAGAAAAAAATATAAAATATGACATAACTGACGTTAATTGTTTGTAGTTTAGTCTTATTCATTCCTTATTTGCTGCGCATGCGCATGAAATTTAAATACTGTACATAAATGGTATTCTGTTTCTCTTTATGTTAACTGCGCAAAAGCTGATGCCCTTATCAAAGGACTGAAGCATGTCTTAAATATAGGGACCTACAGACCTGTTTAAATGCACTTGCGCAGTTGGTTTCTTTTAACTGGGTGTTGTTTAGATGATAAGCAAAGCCCAATTTTATTACAAGTATAAGCTTTCACAAAAAAGCTTTGTCTACACTAAGTATATATAAAATTGTTATTAGACTGAACAAGTCAAGTTTTAAGCAAAGGGGATAGTAGGCTTGTGGCAGACAGACAGACATGCAATCAAGATTTTGTTGCTCGAGCTCAAAGCTGGACAGACGTGCTCACCACCTGAGTTACCAGGGTGGTCCAAAATCACCACCACATATTTTGTGTTGACCATTTTGGATTGTTTTGACATTGGGGCGTCTCTGTATGAAAAAATTATGTTTACGCCAAGGGCAATACTAGTATACGTTTGTAATAGACAGACATACAGACAGACAGACGCACAGACAGACAGACAAACAGGCAGAAAGACTGATATTTTTTGCTGCTCAAGCTCACAGACCTCATAGGGGAACAGACAAAAACCCACTGGGACAAAAGCCCACTAGGACAAAAGCCCACTGGACAATATCCCACTGG
Source organism: Loripinus fragilis (assembly GCA_964019695.1). Lineage (NCBI taxonomy): Eukaryota > Metazoa > Mollusca > Bivalvia > Lucinida > Lucinidae > Loripinus > Loripinus fragilis. The sequence goes on along the minus strand of OZ026528.1, from coordinate 53,655,906 downwards.
ACAAAAGCCCACTGCTTAATTTGGCAGGGTGGACAAAAGCCCACTTATTTGAAAAAAAAAATAGGTTTGAGTTTTTTTTTATAAAACTGTTAACCCTGATCAGACTGCTCCTTCAGGGTAAATCATACCTGCAGTATGTTTTCACTGAAATTGTTTCTGCTGTATGTTGTAACAAACAACTTAATTTGGGTGTTAAAAGCCATAGATATTTGTTGAAAATCAATTCACAGTTTGGGTCAAACAATCTATTATAATTGGGAAACCTATCATAATTGGGAAACATATGTCTAATTAATCCAGATGACCTTTGATCTGGTAGTAACAATTAGCATGCGCTTTTATGAGAGGTCACAGGTGCCAAACAAAAAGAGATGTTTGAAATTTCAGATCTGAGAATAAAGGAGATTCTTCATCTTAGGCCCCTCTGTCTGTTTGTCCCCTAGGGGGGGTGGGGGTACTCTAATATTTCCATACATACATAGACCAGGGTTATTTTTGAGGTTCAAAATTTTAAATTTCAATATTTTTTGGGTTTTCAGAAAAATGAATATTTTAAGGGTATGAAGATTTTGTGGATATTTTTTTTTTTTTTTTTTGGGGGGGGGGGGGGTCATCACAAAGTTGGACAATATTAAGAGGTCATTTCTTTGCATTTTAGGGTCTTTTCTGAAGGTCGAGGTACAGAATGGAGGTTTTTTGGGTAGCTAAAATTTCAAATATTTATTAAGGGTGCTTGAAATTCCTGATATTCTTTTGGGGTGAACAGTAGATGCTGAGCCCGAGCCTACGTATGAAGAAAAAATGAGAGTACTTCCCCCCCTGGTGTTTGTCCATTAGTTCAAAACCAATCCCTGTTAAATGCATATAAGTGGGCTTTTGTCCTAGTGGGCTTTTGTCCCAGTGGGCTTTTTTCCTAGTGGGTTTTTGTCCAGTGGGCTTTTGTCCTAGTGGGCTTTTGTCCTAGTGGGCTTTTGTCCTACACTCGACCTCATGACACTGTCTGTCGATGGACTGTCTTTAAATCTGTCAGTGAACAGTCTTAAAAATGTATGTCGCACCTGATTGTTTCCAGTGTCTCACTTTCGGTAAACAAACCATAATCAAACATTAGTTAGTCTACAGCAGTCTATTTTATGTGGGTTTGATAAACTTTAATTTGGGTGGGCGATGGGGTATGCCTGATATACCTCATATTTGTGGTTGTAAGCTACTGACTGCCTTCGAGACATTTGTTCCTCCTGTAAAAGATTTCACACATGGAGTCAGTATTGTCATTTTGGATGGAGCCTCCATTGTTCAGATGCTTAAAGTTGGAGGGGTTACATGTAGCACTGTTCAGTAAGCAGGATACGAACGATGTTTTTAAAAGATACGTAGTATCTACTTTTTGTGCAGTTGATCGAGTGGATTTAGTGTGGAACACATATAAGGCGGACAGTTTTAAAAGCATCAACAAGGGGTAAACGAGGAAACGACACCCACCGGGGGTCGGTCCATCAATTAACTGCCATACCGAAAAACTGGAAAGATTTCTTGTGAGTAGATGACAATACATTATTTCATTATTTTTCCAACTGCTGTGTTTCTTGGACATACGATATGCCAACTAAGAAACATTTACCACAGATGGAGATCAGGTGTTGCACGATGACAGTGCGACAATACTCCAGAGAGAACCCTGCACTATACGGGAGAAGAAGCTCGGTCTTAGTGTGTCCAGCTCACGATATATCTTCACTTGCGCCTTGTCTGCATGAGGAGGCAGATACAAATATAGTGAGTTTGCTCATGCTACGGAAGCAGCTAAAATGGCTATCTAGAAAATAAGCAGTCACACTGTTGATACTGATATAGTAGTTCTGGTCATACATGTGGTGCAACAGCTGGGAGTGAATGAAATGTGGGGTTGGCAAAAATCACTGGCTATCGTTGATATGAAATCAAATTGTCTTGCTATTCTTTTCATTCACTCACAGGGTGCTATGAAACATCCTCTCTCTCCTTGGTCGTGGAAAACAGAGGGTAAGCTTTCAAGCTGTAGCTGAGTATTTTGTAAAAATGAACTCTCCCTGAAAAGCCACCTACAGATTACCTTTACTCCATGAAACGATTCATCATAATACTGTATGGTTGAACATGCAAACACCTACACGAATATAGACATGCCTAGAAAACAGTTGTTTAGCAAAAAGGTTTGTTCAATGAAAAGACAGCCCTTACGAAGATGGCTTTGTACTATGTGTTTGGGTCAGCGCTAGAACAGGGGAAATGATTACCAAGTCCAGCAGACTGGGATGGATATGACTGGACACTGAAATGTACAGTCCACTGTGGACCACCATACCAGGCGCATCAATATCTTCTCTTGATCTTGAGATATGGCTGTCTTTAATTAAGCCCCTATCTCACTGGACTGCGACTGTTTTGCGACAGCTGGCGGCAGACATCGCGAGTGGGTCGTAAAACAGTCTTGAAACAGTCGCCAGTAATTCGTAATACCCTCACATATGTCCCCAAGTGGCGCAAAGTAGTCGCGAACATTTAGAACATGTTCAAAAATTTTATGCGACAAAATTCCTCGCAAAATAGTCGCCAAGTCATCGCCGGTGTCTCGAACCCGTCGCGAACTTGTTGCCGACCCCTCGCAATTTAGTCGCAATCATTTTGGAACAAGACGTACAGTATTTGCGAGATAAATAAGACTGAATTGCGAACCAATTGCGACATAAATGAGACACTTCGCGACTACATTGCGAGTAAATTAAACTAAGCGACGTTCTGGCGAACGTCGTGAGACAGTCGCACGACCGTCTCACGACTATCGTGAGAGTGTCTTATATTACTAGCAATTATATCGCCAAAGGTTCGTTAAAAGTGTTTCTCCTATCTGAGATGAATGTTCCTTCTTAGTACGAGATCTTGGTTAGGCATACTTAAGTTTACAGTTTTGCTTATTTCAGTGGCAAGTATAATTTTTTTTGCTATCTGAGAGGCTAGTTTCATATGAGTATGTTATTTTGATTAGTCCTACTTGCATGTACATGTATACTGTTTGGTCTAATTTCAATTATTGAAAGTGGTTCTGCTATCTGATAGGATAGTCCTGATGGTTTCTTATTAGGCCTACTTAAATGTTTACTGTTTCTATTACAGATAAGGTAATATTATTGTGCCATGGTTAGACTCAAACAGCCTGCTTAGTCTCAGAAGCCATTCTGATGTTTGAATATGGCAAGTATACAGAACCCTTAAAAATTATCACAGCAGGGGACAACAAAGATTCTGATAAGAACGCGCATTTGTGCAGTCTGATATGTGCCTTTGTTGTTCGCGTAAATGTATGAAAAAGCTTTTCGCAGGAAGGGCTCATCCAAACCCATTGTAATTTTGATTTGATTGGGCTAATCATGCCATACGTATGAGCAATAAAAGCATGTGCTTTCTCGACTGACTCTCTTAAGCTGCTTGAAGGGCTACAACAACTGTTAAGTTAAAACGAGTTAACTTCAAGGCACCTTTCTTTTTGTTACACAATAATTTGCTACCATTCAACAGCCCAACACAACCCAGCAGCGTGACACCTTCCAACTATTTAGTTCCTTCCAGTCGTCTAGTTCCTTCCAGCAGCCTAGTACTTTCCTAGTCTGAAGTTTCAATGCTTGCTAGAATGTTTATTTTTCTACGTTAGCATTTCTCGCAAACTATCGCGTGACTGTCGCACGACACTCGCGCGACTGTCGCACAACGCTCGTGAGAACGTCGTGACGCGGTCGATGGTCATAAATGTTCGCAATTTCATCGCGCGAACATCGTGCGAGTGTCTCGCGAATGTCGCACGAATGTTGCGAGAATGTCGTGCAACATTCGCCAATGATTCTTGCGACGATCATACGACATTCGCGCGACTGTCGCAAATATGACTTAATCATCCATTCGGTGTGACTGCAATGTGAAAATGGTTGCAATGTCGCATTTCTGTCGCCAAAATGTGTCTCAAATTAGTCTCCAAATAGTCGCCAATTGCTCGCATCCTAGTGAGATACTAGCTTAAGGTTGCAGAAGTAGACAATGTAGCTCTCCAGTGTCTGGCCCTTTGTGTCTGTGGTGGTAACTGTGAACACTAAATGTCTGTTTAATGATTGATTTTAAAAGGACTAAAAATCCTTTGAGAAGGGTGTGGCATATCAGCATGCATAAAGATTATCGCATATATTGCCAGCTTTCTTGGTTAAATGTCACTTTGAAAATGTATACGTTTGTATATAAGATCAACGTGATCCTGTCGTCTTGGCCCAGGTGCCAAATAACAAAACATAAACGCACAAAGATCCAAAAGACAGTCAAACATTCTTCAGTAAACTCCATAACATGAGTTACAGTCAAAGTTATATTACAGTATGTAGTCATTCAACAGCATGATGGGTAAACCATAACGAGAGAAATGCGTTCATGTCAAATGCTGCACTAGAGAACCACTGTACTCGGTGAACAGCATGGTCATGGTCATCGCAGGTTGCCTGCAGTCGACGAGGGCACTAATACAGTTTAAGTGTACCTGGCATTAAAAAGGTAACATTTTTGTCAATATTTTACTTCTGAATAAATTCTGTGCTTACTATTGTCATTTATATATCCAGCTGTGTATCTGCTTAGCAACTATTTATGTGAGTTAAGCGATAGTCGATATAGTACCTGAAGTATGCCAAAAAGGGTGACATTTTTCCTGAAAAAAAAGGATGGAAGGCATTTTTGTTTAGTTCTTGAATTTATGCTCACTTAAATTAGTTTAGATAAAATGCAAAATATCTTAATGCGCAAACGTTCGAAATCTGAGGGCAGAGCATTTTGAAAGTTATTCAAGCTTTTCATACTGTACGCATAGCACTACATATATCGGCAGTTCTGACCCAGTGGCCAGGTCATCGATTGCATACAAATTGATTATATTTAGACCCTCGACTACTGGTACAATGCCCTTGACTACTCAAATTTTGCATACAGCTACAAAATGGTTTGCAACTTCACACACAAAAAATAAACAGAAATATGCAAAACTTTCTATTCAGTCACTTATTCGTATTCTTCATTATATGATGCCATTTAATCATGACTAATGATTTAAATAGCGCACTCATTAGTCTATGAAAACATTTCGGACACAAAAATATACCACTGGCTATCCAGAAATTGGCTGGTACTTAGCTAGTTAAAGTATTTAAAGGCTCCGATTGAGCCAGAATGGGCTATAATACCTAAGTGATTGTGAAAATTAATATGTGTAAAGAACTATCTCAAAGAATGGATCACAGTAACCAAAATAGTATATTGTTAGCCCTCATCTACTGTAGCTGACCCGCAATGACTGCACTGTTCAAGTACAGTGGTTCTCTAGCGTGAATGCATACGCAGGGAAAATTAATGGATAAATTATTGTGCAGAAACCCATTTATTTCCCAGTCAAAAGATATAAGTATTCCATCTATTCAATGGTTTCTACTATTTTGACACCATTCAACGAGATAGCCGGAAGTATTATTTAGTTTGCACATGCGTCATTATGGAAGACATTGTAAAAAATATTTGCTAATGTCTTTGAGGACATCTAGAGATAAAGTGGGTCGATTTTACCGTGTTTATCGCAAATACTGGTCTGTGTAGTCAAGTATGACCAAATTTTCTTATAGCGGAAGTGAATTTTGCCTTGCGCATGCGCAGAGGCAATTTGTCGAGGTGGTTCTATATCTAAAAATCCTCAGCTCACCAACCTTAACAAGTGAAGAAAGTTTCATGCTTGTATCCTGAATAGCACAATCTTGGCTCTTAGCCGCCTAGCTAGTAGCATTTTTTGGTTATTTTTTTTTCGCATGGCGTTATTGAGTCTTTTCGCCGCGCCACATGCCAGGCGAAAAGACAAAATGACGAGAAAACGCCACATAGAAAGACAAAAAAAAGCCACGCGAAATAACGAAAAGATGCTAGGCCAAAAGACGAAAAAACGCCCAATTTTAAAGCGCTTGCCAAAAATGCATCTCTGTTTCCTGTTTGTAGCACTGTGGATAATAAATGTAGAAGCATTTATGTGGACCTAGATAAGAATACTGTCGTAGGAGCAGGCTAGGTTACGAGAGTGGTCTGATCTGTTTCTACACAGATTGGCCTAGGGATTCTTGAAATATTTTAGTAGTGGACAAAAGCAGACGACTTCTGTTGTGATTGGCGCTCTAAGGATGAAACCCCATTTAACAAAAACTTATATTGATAGAGAGCTACTAAAGAATTTGGATCCAGATTGGGCCGATGTTCTGTAAGTCCTGGTTTGGGTCCAAACTGTTTGCAAAGATCGGGTAGTCTTTGATTTACCAGGCGCATTCAATTCTATTTGTTGTTTCGGGATTGCTACCATATTGAGATTCGAAACGATCGAAAATGGCATGGCTAATAGCTCTTACATGACAAGGAAGCAGGGTTATGAGGGCGCAGCCCCCATTATCTTAAGCTTAAGTCTGACGTCATTAACTGCGCCGGTAAACCAGTGGTGCGCCTAGATCACCAGTATATGACAAAATTAGGCGAATTACGTTTTTTTCAAGAGCGGAAACCATACCGTGACGGTATATGAAATGAGCGGCAAACCATACAGTCAAATGAGCGGATGTATAAATCATCCATATGAGCGGATTTACCCGGTAATGACCACTTCCGTTCGTATAATATACATATATATAATATATATCCATACATATAATATACCTGTTTGTTGTCGCCAGCTCAAAAACACGAAAATTGTTTGGTGGGCTGTGTAAAAGTGTGCAATAAAATACACATGGAACTATTCTGTCACATTATTTGTTTTTTGGTTTTCATCTTCACAGGTAGTGAAAAATCATTTTTCCATCATGTTAACACACTCAGGGTGTGATATGGGGACAGACACGCGTTCGTCAATATGATTTGGCAATAGTCCCCATGATGTCCGTCCGTTATAGCATTTAGTATTATTTTCACTTAGACGTTGTTTCGTAATAATGGAACCATGCTATCTACATGTTTATTCTACTACAGCATAAATCTTACTACAAAAATATTGTGTGCACACATATGAGCTAAAGACATGACTGACAGGTATAATAGCTTTGGTTGGAGGGACTCAGATCCGCAGCAATATATTTGAATATCCAAACAGATGTTTATCAATAGATTGCGCTCTCAGCTAATAATCACTAAAATGAAAATGAAGAAGAATGCGAAGTCTCATACCATGGGACCAATATTGCCATCCTCTCCTTCTCAACATCGAGACAGTACACACACACACGCACGCACGCACGCACGCACGCACACACGCACACACACACACACACACACATACACATGCGTACACTGCAATACAGATCTCTAGCTTATACTAACAAGAAATATCTTTAAAAAAGATATTCAGCGGCATTCAAAGGAGGTTTTTTATGCACAAAAGACTAGTGTTAGATGTTGATTGATTGGATGAGGTGAAAAATTGAAGGTTGCCAACGTGAAAGTTTGACTCGGAGTATGTGAACGATGTCTTTTGCAGATCAAAGGGATAAAGTGTATTGTAAGCCTGTTGTAGGGACACGGTGAAAATTTGTAATAAGTCTGGAAAGTCAGTTGGTGGAGGAGTTGCATTGTAAAAGAGAAGTGTAAGTTTAAGCATTGATCTGGCTGCGTAGGTTTCAAAGCCCATGTTACACTATTGCAGTATTATAAGTAGTTCATAACTAAGAATGTTTGGAGTTATGGCATATTTTGTGTATTTCATGTTTAATATTAAATAAAGGGATTAAAAGTGTTCGATTCGGGCCTGTTCCATAAGCAAGTTGATTACTCCCCAGCGGCAGTGTCTTTTACTGTTCTTTCTCAAACTCTCCGTCGATCAAGCTACTTCCAAATTTCCACCATTGCGTGAGCGATGTTGATAAACTTTGGAATCCGGATTGCCTCTAAAAACGAAAAGGCCAATTAGAGACCTGACCAGTGATTTTGTTACCTGCGCATCCTGTATCTTTTGCGCATAATTTTGTCTCTGGGATGCAAAGTTTTTATTTTAGCGAGTCCCAGGATGCAATAGTATTGCAGACTTGTCATTAAAAATAGTGTTCTGGACTCATAAGTTTGCAGTTTGGACTCATTGATATGGGAAACAGCGAGTCCCAGGACCCATAAGCCCAAAATTGTAAAGACGTCGCGTCAGATGTTGGTGATAATTTGTGTAACGTCGAAAACGACGTTGAACGTCGTTTTTTTATATATAGTGGCGTTTTTTCATTACGTCAATACTCATATGTACTTTATTTTAAAAGGATACAATGATAACTATCAGATTATGAAGCTGTTTTGCAATACAAATTAGAGAATAGAGATAAGAAAATAGGGACGCAATTATTTTCCATTTTCATTAACCGGTAATTTCAAAAATAGTGAAGACCCAGATGGAATCAATGTTGAGTCAACGATGTGTGCCCGCTGGGTTGTCGCTATAAACTGAGCTTTCGATGACATACTTAATATGCTGAGAATGTAGCTGTAGATGCTTACATGTACAATATATTGACTTTAAATAATGCGGGGCAACAGCACAATTATTTGTAAGCTGTTACTGAGGCCGGTACAGGGCAGTCGTCCGTCGTGTCGTACCAGGGATAACTGCACTTTTCGGTCGCTGTTTAACATTTGTTCAATTATTTAAAAAAAATGTATGACATTGAATAAGGAATGGGATCGTATAGTCTGTAGAAGTTGGTACCTCATGGCACGAAAATATCTTTTCAGACGGATGGGATAGATATGGAATTTGATGGTACATGTATACTGTCCCATGCTTTCTGTTTTTAAAACGTGGGGCAGTTCGGGCGAGACAACTTGGTGGGACGGGACAAATTTTCCTCTAAATATGCATTACAGTCCCATCCAGTGATGCGGGACGACTTTTTCCCCGATCGCCCGTTGTCTCGTTTTTAATAGTAAACAGCGCCATAAACACGCCAAAATTAGAACATTGCAACGTCAGTTTACGGCGTCTTTACGGCACGTTAAATAATGGCCAAAAACGCCGTGTGTGACATTTTTGCTAGACAAAGCATTTCAAAGATATTTTAATCAAAATTTAACCATTTCGCATCATCCAAATACCAGCCTGGAGTAAATAAAAAACGCATTTACATATCTTTTTAAGATGAAAATATTCTAATAGACATTTTGTTCGTTAAGTAATGAAATAATGCTTCATTTTTATGAAGACGTCATTTCTGTGAGTGTGACATTTTTGCTAGACATGGCAAAATATTGATAACTTTTTGAAAAGTAGAAAAAATCACGAATAAATTTAACTATTTATTCTATTCAAAAAACGCATTTTATGACTTTTTTTAATTTACAAATAGACGAAACACTAAAAAATTATATATAAAAATATATACATACTCTCCATCTTTTTTCACATTTCTTTCGATCTCTACACTTTCTCTTTTCTTCCTTCGTCTGCTAGCACTTGTTTATTTACCAAATGACGTCATTTTCATGCTTGATGTCATTTAGAATGAAGCAAAACGTAACCGTACGCGAAATTTCACGCGATTCCATACATTATTAGCCGTGGTTTATATAGGTAGAAGTAACCTGCTTAACGATTTATGTTACATCTCTACATGCAAAAATCGACGTAATTTGCTTAATATGCAGATAATATTTTTTACTTTTATTTATAAATTTTATTTTTTTTCTTTCAAAAGTGAAGTTTAAATACATACTTTTAAAATGTGTGAAAAAACGGTCATAGAATAGATAGACCCCCTTACTTTTTGAAATTATCACCAACATCTGACGCGACGTCAAATGAATCACTGCCTTACCACTGAGCTTGAATCCAGATCAAACGTGGAGCCTTCGGATTTTCTAGGCTAAAGTAATGAAATAACTAAATGTAGATGGGTCAGTTACAATATGCCCCCTAGGCATTATGTGCATTGACTTCGATTGAGGAATACGGTTGGGGCGGAGGTTAACTCTACCACTATTCAGTTTGTTTATGAGCAGAGTCTTACTGGAATATGTGTATTTCCTGAGCTTAATTTGCTTCCAATGGATCCCCTATGTACAAATCGTTAACTAAAACAAAAATACTCAGAGCTTGAAACACATGAAACACTGAAAATAGTGGCTTCGGAAAATGCAATATAAAAACACTAGGGGAGACCAGGGCTAGTTCGGCCCCATTTTAGAAAATTTACAGTTTTCGAAAGACTATTAAATCTAGGTCTATGAAACCTATATATTTAAGTAAGGCACAATAGGGCGGTACCAGTCCTGGTAACCCACAACATGTGTCTCTATACGATAAAGGGTAATCTTCATTTAAGGAGATCAGGTCATGGTGGCCGAACTTGCCCCGCAATGGGGTAAGTTCGGCCTCCCCTCGGGCAAGTTCGACAAAGACCAATATTATACAGTCAAACTTCTGTAGTTGGAATTGCAAAGGGCCAAGAATATGTAACGACAGTAACCTAACATATGGACTAAACAAGTTGGTTCTTCGGAATACAAATTGAACAAAAATTTGGCTTAAAATGTCGCATTAAATTGTCCAAGTTTTCGTCTTGCTTTTTGGGCCAATTTATTCGTTGAATTGCTCTTGGGCCTGCCTAACCCATTAATGCCAAATAAAATGTCCCACCTTTATCAATCGGACGAACCAGTTTGCAATCAAAGGGCTATTGGGTAGTAACTTTCATCAAATTTTATAATCTGTAAACAATCAGTGGAGACCATGATCAGACTCCTCTCTCTGTTGTGTCTGATCTGGGTCTTTACTGTGTACCAATGGCCCAGACGAAGGCGCTAGGTTTGTATTTGTTTAGAGTTTTTTAACTTATTTCTTTCCAATCTTTGAATACATATCGTTTTAGTGTAAAAAAATAAAATAGAAAATTATAATAATAATGGCATGTATTTTTGTAAGTGTGGAGCAAGTTTGGCTATGGACCAAACTTGCTCCGACTTAAGTGGCCAAACTTGCCCCTGACAGACTATTTCCAAATATCACGTGACAGCTCCTTTTAAGATGCAGGAGAAGAAATTAACAATGCTTTATATCAAAGCACATAATCCTTTCGTAATAAAAAATATAGAATTTAAATCAGAATCTTAACACATCTTTTCCGAAGTCAGAGGTCTTGCGAAACCCAGTTGGTCCAGTTTGCGCACAACATCATCAGCAACCTGGATGGGGCTGTGAATCGTGGGCACAAACAGACAGATTTAATTATAATGGATTTTGCTAAGGCCTTTGACAAGGTTCCACACAGGAGGCTATTTCACAAATTGGAATATTATGGGATTAGAGGATCCACCAACAATTGGATCAACTCGTTGCTCTCTGGGCGCACTCAACAAGTTGTTTTAGATGGCCAAGCCTCAGATCCAGTCCCAGTGCTATCCGGTGTGCCCCACGGATCGGTCCTAGGTCCGGTCCTGTTCCTCATCTTCATAAATGATCTGCTGGATAACATCAGGTCTTCTGTTAGCCTGTTCGCAGACGATTGTGTCTTGTATAGGGATACGAGGGCTGTTCAAATATGAATGCAAGTAGCTTCATAACTTTCTTCACATATATGCTATGACAAAATGTCATACCTTTCTAGAAAGAACTATTTGTCGCCTTTAAAAGGGCACCAAAAATAAAGAAACACTCACTATATTTCTCGAGTTACAGACCCTTATATAAAGGCCATTCCTGTATACTGAAGCTTTTCTGAAGCTAATTGCAATGCACGTTTTGGTACATGTGCGGATATGGTGGCATATCTTTGTAAGTTTGAGACAAAATGGCACAAAATTTTAGATGCAAGTTTAAGTAGCAATCCAAAAGTTGCTTGAAGGAAAAAGTTTATATAATTCTGTTTCAATCTCGAGTAAACAGGCACGTTTGTGACGTCATCAATTTTATGATGAACGTCATTTTGATTTATCTACTGGTGATGTAATAATGAACATCGCTGTGTCGTTTTCTTCCCATTTTGCTGAAAACATGCTAAATATGTCATAAGGGAGCTTTCAAAACGCGCCGTCCTGTATTTACAGAGTTATCACATTTTATATCACTTTCAAGCATTTTTTTCTGCTTCTTAATGACGTGTTTACATTAATTAAAATATGTACTATCTGTCTAGTCCTCAAGACAAGGTGAGTGATTTTATTGTAAATAGTACCTTTAGTAGTCGACTTAAAGTTTACTTTCAAATTTAGAATAAAGCCGCAATGTTATGACAAAAAAAAAATAAGTATAAATTCTATAACCCCTTCACTTAAATGCATTTTTGACTTGTTAAAATGCTTTTAAGGGTTTAAAAATTACCCACTATGCATCAATAATTTGTAGCAACAGCTCAGTATGAGCGATCAACATTTTGTCTTTGAGTTAAAACTAGTTTTAATGTTACTTCGTGCATTTTGTGAGAGATAAGTTTAACTGAAAACTGAAAGGTGGGGTTTTCTTTACCTTTTAATTGCAAACATAATGAGACTTCAGTGAAAATGATTCGTTGTGAATTTAACAAAATCATCTCGGATTTTCTCACATTTCACAGTATCAATATACGAGGGTCATTTTTTATGTTCGTAGAATAGGGCTGTATCTCTACAAATATCATATTTACGGTACCATAAGTATATATATTTTGAAAGATCTTGCTTCTCTCTATCAACTGATATAAATAATTACATCATTAGCGCTTAGTTCGGCCAAGATATATAGCTTTGAATAGGGCATATAAAGGACACTGGTCGAAATCCATGTCATTTTAACCACACAGCAAGCAGGAAATTAGACGCTGTTAAGTTCCATTCGCTATGGTGATATAAGCATTTGTCAAGCCATTTTTTTCTTTTGCACCATCAAAATTAAGTATTCAAACGCTAATCGTAGACATGTGCAACAAAACTTTAAGCATGTTGTTTAGTCTTCTATAACAATTTTAAAACGCCCATCAACATACAAAAATAGTCACAGTCAAGTGCTAGTTATTATATCTGTTAAAATTACGATTATGAACGAATTTTAAAATTTCTTCTGTTTTTGCATAGCACATTATATACTTAATCATTCGTCAACAGTTATATTGATGTATCGATTCAAGCGTGTAACTGGCAACTTCCGGTACTTGCATTACCCCATGTTATAAAAAGTGGGTGGGGTAAATCAACCCGCTTAGAAAACACAATAAAAATCAAATCTGCATAATTTTCTTATTGCAGTGATTTCAACACCTGCTTAGAGGCACAAAAACAGTTTTAGTGTATTTTCTAAATATAGTAACGCTCCATGACGTCATTTTTGTACAAAATAAGGGATTTTTGCACCTCCTATGCTATTTATTTTGCAGCTCATTTCTAATAAAACAAAAGTATTAACTTTGTTTTGGGATGAAAGTAAGCATACCACTTCCATCTACCATATAAACAAGAAACAATATAATACTACTTTACAGCTAACATATTAAGCCACATACAATAGTCCGTACCCAACTTCCACTTGTGTCAACTTTTGACATTAAAAGTTTATATGCCTACTGTTCAATTTGCTGAGGTTCCAAACAAATCTTCCATATTCAATAATTGATGCGTATATGCTATAATGTTTACATAATATTGTAGCACGTGGTGTTCTTGATCTGCAGCCACATTTTCAGAAGCTGTGTATGGCTATGTCCATATTTTTATGCAATTGTTACAAACGTTGTGTCAGAGACTAATTCCATAAATGTCATATTTCTACCATATTTCTAGTGTGCGATATATAGGTATGTCTTTGCCTCTTAGAAGTCATTCAAGTAATGCATTTTGAAATAATTTTAGGTTGCATGTATAGATAAAAGCTCAATCTTTCCAAATATATGCATGTTGTAGGCATTTACTTTCGCCGTTTTCATTAAATCAACCTTTCTACGAACATAAAAAATGACCCTCGTATAAGAATACGGGGCTACTTCCTTAAAAATTTCAAGAAATTTCACCTTTTATCGAAGAATTATACGCTTGTCTATATAACTGGTATATGTTCAACACATTGAGTTTGTTAGTATTCTAACGTGACCCTCATTCAAAGGGCTATAACTCGATAATTATATTGTATTTTTTTTTATTTCTGGTGCCAGTTTAAAGGTGACATTTAGTTCTTTATAGAAACGTTTACCATTTTGTCGTAGCATATCTGTGAAGAAAGTTATGAAGTCACTTGCATTCATATTTGAACAGCCCTCGTATACATTCACTTCAGGATTGTTTGGCCTTGCAAGAAGACCTCACCAGCTTAGGACAGTGGGAAGCCGATTGGCAAATGAAATTTAATGTAGCCAAATGTCACTCAATGAGAGTGACTCGGCATTAGCATCACAAACAAATTCTATTCGACTACTCACTACACAATCAAACTTTGGAAAATGTTCCGTTGGCAAAATACCTTGGTATCACCATTACTGATAACATGGATTGGGGTCAACATGTCTCAGAAATCTCTTCCAAAGCAACTAAGACACTTGGTTTCCTTCACAGGAACTTGGCTTTTGCACCTAGGAGTACTAAGGAGTTGCATACAAAACTTTGGTTCGGCCTAAACTAGAGTATGCAGCACCCATTTGGAGCCCTCATTCGAAACTTCAGAACAATCAGATTGAGAAAGTTCAGAGGACAGCAGCCCACTGGACCTGCAGGAGATGGCGAATCACGAGTAGTGTCGGCGTAATGCTTAATGAGCTTGAATGGCCATCTCTTGAGGCCCGGGGGGGAGACCAGTCCTCCTTGTTTCTCTTTCACAAGATTCATTGTGGAGTTGTGTTTATTGAAAAAGACAAGTATATGACCGCTGCTCACCGTTTGAAAACTACGAGATCATCACATAGTGCTCAATACCGTAGACACCAGACATACAATGATGCCCTGAAGAATTTTCCTCCCCCCCCCCCCGAACTATTCCACATTGGAATAGTCTGTCTCCTTCTGTGGCCAATACCCAGTCCACAGAGGAGTTTAGGGCACTCCTTACTTAAACAAAAATTCAGCCAAAAGTCTTTGTGTTTTGTGTTGTTTTTGTATTGTTTTTGAGTTGTTTTTGTTTTTTATTTTATCAAAATTTCCAAATTCGCAATCTCTTGTGTAATGCTCAAGTATGAGCGAAACCAGTAAAGATAGAAAAAAAGGAATTAAAAGCAGAAATTACTATGAAAAGTTTACTTATCATGCAAGAAAACGAGTTTTCTGGTACAATATCAATCTGCCCTTCAACAATGCAGCCAATGTACAGGCCTACTCATGTAGACAAACTCATCACAAGTAATTTCCAAACATGTTTCTCGGCCCCATGTCTCAATTAACATGCTAAATATAGCCACTGTCGAACATGCCCCGAGGCCAAACTAGCCCCGGTCTCCCCTATAAACGTTCTTCTTTAATAACTGTAAAACTCCATGCGATGGTTCTAAGCTTTTTTAAAAGCTTACCTTGTAATGATATTAATCTGGCATCTCTATATAGACCGTTGTATCTATCTACATGCGTAGGCTATTTATAGTTACTACAAAAGAAACTTGGTGGCAGAACATACCGAAATATACTGGAATGTCGCCGAAGGCGACACGTTTTTTGAGACAACTCGTCGACAGATTTTGTGACAATTCGGCGACACTTTATGAGACAACTCGACGACACCTTTATTCTTAGTGAGGCACTGGAAGGGGTTTTAAGGATACAGAGATATTGGCCAAAAACTTAAAGGGATATAAAGAAAATCACATACCTATAATCAATAGGTTAAAACAGTGAATATTCGGTAAGTTCGGTAGGTTTGGCCGAATTCGGTTCGGTTACAGCTTTTATACACAACCGGGTGAAATGGGCAACCCGGGCTGAGCCGGATACTACAAAACAAATAGCCCCAACATATTCAAACAAAAGGTGATTATGTTGAAAAAGTTTTGCGTTTTGTTTTATAAACAGGCAATTCCAGGCAGAATGAGAATTGTTTTAAACAGGACCCGAAGAAAACTGCTGTGATTTTCTTGAAATTATAGTCCGTTTTCAATGAGCATAGATAGCAGACTTGCCATTGTCATCGACCAGAAGCATTTTATCAAATACTGTTAAGTATCTTTAGTATCGCGCCTGCGCAAGACAATGGCAGACTTGCAGATAAAAGATTGTTTCTGATTGGTGGATAGTTTAGATAGTCCGTTTCAATGAGCATAGATAGCAGACTTGCAGATGTAAGATTGTTTCTGATTGGTGGATAATTTAGAGTAAAGTTGATTATAGACAGCTCCCGCTGAAAAAAGCTTATACTTGTTTTTATTTATAAAGCTTATACTTGTTATTTGTTAAGCAGGAACTTGTTTTTAAATGAGTCATATTATCACAAATGTTGGACGTTTACATTAACTAGAGAATTTGCTGCAGTTGGGTAAGTAAACAGCCAGAAAATTATCTATCAGTACATGTTGATAAATTGACAGTCATATTTTATGCAGTCTGTGTTTTTTCCACTGTGGGCCACCCAGGGACAAGGAAGTCGTGACTCCTCTTATAAGTATTAGGAAAACGAAAGTGGGTCGAAAAGTATGTTCCATTCTGCTGCGTATGGAAAGGAAGACAGTAAAATGATTTATAAGTAAATGAACATTCAACGTGTATTGTCAGCAGTTAACTGTAGCAAATCTGTTGGCTGCTCACTCAATGCTCAGGTAATATATATGAATTTGTTCAAGGGAGATAAATCACTCTAATAAGTAATAGGAAAACGAAATTAGATCAAAAATTTCTTCACTTTTGCTGCTTCAGGTAAATACAAAGTAAAAAATTGAGTAATACGTTATTGGCAGTCATAATATTGTGTAGGCAGTGTTTTTGTTGCATCTTTCAGTCGCACAGTTATAAGAATGCCTGCCCTTATTAGGTAATAGAAAAACAAAATATCATGTTTGTTTGTTTGATTTGATTCTTTACGTCCCATCAACAATTTTTCAATTATGTAGGGACGGGTCTTCTTGAGTTGAACCAGTACTAAGCTTGGATTAATATGTCTTGCTCAAGGACACAACGCAGTGATGCCGGTGGGGCTCCAACCCACAGCCCCTCGGTCTCAAGTCCAGCACACTACCACTGAGCCACTGCGCTCCCAAACAAAAGATAAACAAATAATTCGTTTGGTTCGAAACATATAATAAAAACTTCGTTTCATGTATTTTTCATTTGTTTGATTTGATTCTTTACGTCTCAACGTAGGGACGGGTTTTCCTGGGTTGAACCAGTAGTAAGCAAGGATTAACATACATGTGTCTTGCTCAAGGCGCCGGTAAGGCTCGTACCCGCAACCCCCTCGATCTCGAGACAAGCACTCTACCATATAGCCACCGCGCTCTTTAAGTGCGTAAGCTCAATTATAGTAGACTCGGAGATCTAGGCGTCGCTGGCTCGAGAGACTCATCGGAGACACTGCATTGTGTCCTTGAGCAAGATATGTTTACACCCAGTGGTTCCGTGAAACTTAGTTCGCATTCACAGTATCCGTTCAAGGACATAAACCTCGCTCTCAATTTATTTCTCAGCTTGCAGCCACACAATTCTACATGAATCTATTACATTATACCCGTACCTCACTCTCAGTTCAGTCGAGGTTGCCGTATGGCACCTAATAGACGTATGGCTGAGAACGGGTTTGCTCCCCCCCTAGGGAATTTTGCAGACATATCCTATCTTGTAGAGAAATGAAAGCCGAGTCTTTTAAGAGATGTTTGCACTCTGTGCTCCGGGGCGTTAGTCTGTAAGAGCATGTAACATACGTTACTTAATTAAACTCAGAAATTAAAGACATTAAAATATTTATTTTTTTAAAAATCAATCATATAGTCTGCATACTCGATATCTTAACTACATATGACAGCCATTTGAACAAAATTGCCGCTTCCTAAGGTGTCATATGCGTTACATAAATCAGATAACCCATTAAAATTTGCAAGTGTGGCTAACATCATTTACATTCACAATCTCTCTGTGTGTTTTGCAAAATGTTTTTAACCATGTCTGACTAGCTTATGCAATTGGCTAACAGAAAAATTAAAGTTTGTTTCCTAGCTTGAATATTTTTCTGGAATAAGCAATTAAACAAACCTACCCCTACCCAGTTTTAAGGTGAAATGTTTGGTATTAAAACTAAAGTAAAAATAGTAAAAAAATATTTGCAGTTGATGAATGTATTTCATTGTTTGGGATTTATTTGCTTATATAAAAAGACTCACAAATCTGCAAGTTTGTTACAATTTTTTTAATATCAGAGGCTGTAACATATGTTACCTGATGTAATAGATGGGCAAGCTCATTGCCTTTACGTAAGATATGCCTAAAAATGTTTTAATCTCCTCGAGGGAATTTTGCAGACATATTCTTTCTTATAGTACAACTCAAGCTGCATTGAATAAGGGATGTTTGCACTCTCTATGTTGGGGCGTTAGTCTGAAACAGCGTGTTACATGCGTTACTATATCAAATAAAGGAAATGTAGTTTGAAAGTTTGAGCTAAAATTGTGAAAAAAAACTTGCAGCTGTTGGATATCTTACATTGTTTAGGGATTTTAAACTGGCTCCTATGATAAAGACTTATAGATCTGCTAGCTGTCATCAAGTTTTAAAGATCAGAGAGCGTTACATATGTTAGCGTGATAAGTAAAATCATCAAACAATATTTTGACATCAGGCTGAGTAAGAGCCTGCTCCATCCTATTCCCCTTTGGAATTCTGCAGACAAATTACATCTTATGTAACAATTCAAGGTGCATTTAATAAGAAATGTTTGCACTCTGTAAGTCCGGGCGTTAGCCTGTAACAGCTTGTTACATATGTTACTATATCAATTTGAGAATAAGAAATTTGAATGTTTGAGCTACTAAAAGAAGACATTAAAATTATCTAATAAATTGACATTCTTATAGTCTCTATACTGGATGTCTTTACTACATATGGAAGCTGTTTAACATTAATATGGCTAACTGTGGTGTTATGTGCGTTACATGAACCTAATTATAATTAAAAGCTATAATTGTGGCTATCGTCATTTAGTTAAACACCTTCTATTACTTGGTTTCAAACTGTTTTATTAGATTTTACAAACATATACTCAATTGATGAATAGGAAAAACCAAGTTTGCTTTTCTATCTTAAATATATTGTCTTATAGGAGCTAATACACAGCCCTACTCCCAGTTTTACAGAGAAGCAAATTTTGTTATTACAGTTTAAGTAAAACACATGAAAGCGATTGCAGCATGTGTATATTTTACATTTTCTTAGTCTGTCTTGCTCATATATCTGCAAGAGGCCATTATGTTTAAGATCAGGACACTTAATGTGTCCTTATAATATAAGTCGTTGGTGCCAAAACACTAGAAATTATATTCATTTCTGATTATCAAGCCCATGGACTGTTTTTACAGATGTTATCAATGACTTTTTGGACACATTTCCTAATACTGTGCATATAATGCTAAATATAGAGCCACAAATAGAAAAGATAGTTTTACTTTTGTACAAGAAAATACAATAAATGAATTGGTCCAAACTATTTCTCTTCGATTTAACACTCATGTTACACGTTTGTCATTGTCTGCTTCTGTGGTAATCATTAATATCACACGCCTCCTTGCAACTAGTAGAATCATCACACAATATTTCAATCATTTACTGTTATTCAATTTTACCACCAGTCCACTCAAAATTGATGAGCCATTATCAACTTTCCAATTTTGCCATTTATGGCTTGGAACATTCGGAAACTGATATGAATTCCTAATAGTTGGCTCTTTGAGTATGTGTTTCAAGTGATACTCTGCAAGTAGGAGAAAGACTAAAGCTTTACAAGGAGGAAAACTATGCCATTAAGAGCAATGAGTACCTGGACTGATGTACCTTGATATTTCTGTGATAAAGAATCATGTCTTAGCTGGTTAACTTTTATAAATGTAGCCTTTCCATACATGCAACCCACATATTTTCATCTAATAATGTCTCTGCACTTATTATCTTTCCCCAAGCATTCAAAAACTTATTTGAAGTCTTAGTATTTCTGAAGTGCTGAAACCGAGGTAACTCCTTCCCTTCAGATAAACGAACTAGATGTATCACAGCAGGTAAAGCAATGAAATGCAGGATGAACAGAGCGCAAATAGACCCTTTCATTCAATGATTCACTTAGTTTCTAAGATAAGTGCGCTTATTAAAGGATGTAACATATATAACTCATCATAATGAATGAGCAAGGGCATTGTCGTCACATCCTTTTTGATTACAGTCAGAGGCAAGTGTTTTCAATTTCAGTGTTTTCATTGGATCATGAAATGAGGCACTTTATCAACTTGTTTACTCTGTATAAATCTTCCATAGAGCATAATATAGAACTACTGGTTATCCCATTCTACCTACAGTCCACTTTCCTTCTTTTGAATGCAACAGCTAATGATATGGCTGCAAAAACTGAGAAATTTTTGAAGACATGCTTCAATGTATTGACATCAAAAAACAACCTACTGCAAACATAATTAATGACAATGTCCAACTTCATATTCTTTCTCTTATACCAGATAACTTTCAAGGCGTAAAAGAAATTGTTTCAGACGGTCTGCCAAAACCATCAAGAGTCAACATTGTAACTAAAGAAAAATTGTAAAGTTCTTTGGGCGCAGCAAAATACTATTGATCTAAGACCTGAGGACTTAAGCACCAAAAGACTGGATAGGTTCCATGGCAAATGATGCAAAAAAGCAGCCTATCAAATTTCTGTTTGACCAATGTCAGTATTCTTAGAGGTACACGGTAGAGACATAGATTTTGCAAAATCAGAGCAAAGTTATCATTTGACTAGCACGGATGCAGATGCAGCTGCAGTTAGATTGCTCTTGCCACTTCACAGGAAGAGATATATACCAGAGTCATACTCCATTGTATGCATATATGTGAAATGGCATTAAACCCATATTTAATCAGGTGTTTGATCCCATGACACTGACATGCTGTTTCTGCTTTTGAAGAATGCTAAGGATTCAAGTTTGGTTGAGTCAAGTTGTTTGACGCTGGCACTGGCCACACATACAAAGAAAATTAAGTCTTTTGATGGCAAAAGAGGAGGATCACACGAAATGCTTATAAGTGATGTTTGTCACAATTACCAATTTTAAAAAGTAATCTTAATTAATGTTACACATATAACACCATAGGAAGCTGTATATTTGTTAAAAAATCTTTTCTTATGTATCAAAGGTATTCAGCATGCAAACTACATGAATAATTCAAATAAATAGATAGTTTTATGTCTTCTTTCTGTTTCTCAGACTTTCAATTCATTTATTCTTAAATTGATATGGTAACATATGTATCATACCATTACAGGCTAAACCCCTAGTTAATAGAGTGCAAAAATCTCTAATTTGATGCAGCTTGAATTGTTCTTTAAGGTAGGATATGTCTGCACAAATCCCAAAGGGGTGGAAAGGAACAGGATTGTACTCAGTTTTCAGTCCTAATACAATGCCATGATTCTACTGGTTGTGATGAAATGGGTGATTATTTTGCCATAGAAGCAGACACAATGATAGACATTGTGAGGGTCTATATATTTTAATATTATAGGCAGAAGGAAATATGTGATTAAAAAGGTTATATATAACATAGGTAACACAATTCCATGGGCTTGTTATCAGCAATGACTGTAATTACTAAGACTAAGGCACCAGAGGCTAGAGATAAATAGGAAAATATGTGAAAAACGGTATTTTTCTGAAATATCATCTCTTACTTCCAAGAAAATTTCTTAGCTCATTCATTATGCCATGTAACATTCGTAACATACTTTAATAAGTGCTCTGATCCTGATGTCAAACTTGCAAATGTATGATTCTTTATTGCATTAGCAAGACAGTGCCAAAAATGTAAAATATCCACGAGCGTCAAATATTTTCATATATTTTTCTTCAATAATAGATACCAAAATTGGATACTTAAAATTGGGGGTAGGGTTGTTTAATAGCTCATATAAAACAATGTATTTGAGATAGAAAAGCAAACTTTGTTTTTTCTATTAGTCAATTGAGTATTTTAGTAAACTTAGATTAAAAACACTTGTAAAAATGCACAAATTGTCTGTAAAATGAATGATGTTAGTCACGATTTCAACTTTCAAAGGGAAATTTAATCTATGTAACGCATATAACACCATTGAAGGCTGTAATTTTGTTTAAATGCTGCTTTTATGTGGCTTAGGCATCCAGCTTGCAAACTACATAAGAAATTTGAATAATTAGTGGTTTAATGTCTTCTAGCTGTAGCTCAAACTTTCATTTTGATTTTTTCTTTAGTTTGTTACAGTAACATATGTAACAGGCTGTCAGAGATTAACGCCCCGGAGCACAGAGTGCAAACATCTCTTAAAAGATGCGGCTTGAAATTTTCTTCAAGATAGGATATGTCTGCAAAATGAGGGAGCAGGACCTTTTTTAGCTCGAAGTCTATAACGTTCCGTGACACTTAGTTCGCATTCACAGTATCCGTCCAAGGACATAAAGCTCGCTCTCAATTCATTTCTCAGTTTGCAGCCACACAATTCTACATGAATCTATTACATTATACCCGTACCTCACTCTCAGATCAGTCGAGGTTGCCGTTTGGCACCTAACGTAAATATGCGTTAATGCACTCTGTCGTGTAGCGCTTGAGCTTCTCCCCATTTATCATCTGCTACAAACCCTAATGAGAGTTTTATTGCCTACCTTGACCATTCTGCCAAAATCAGTCTGTATGGTACCGTAAAATGACAAACTTACATAATTCCTTATTACTGGGATATAAAATTGTTTATAAAGCACATTTTTGTTAACAATGAATATGAAAAACTCCATGCTAGGATATAACATAGACATGAGGTTTCCCTTGATAAAAGTGTTTAACGTAATGATGAAAAGAAAATTTAAAGTGCCTAATAGAACTATTTATCCACCCTGTGAACAAATGTGTAAGCTAAAACCGAAATAGGTGGCACCTGAACTGCCATCCCTTTTGGTTTACACTTACACTTATTTTCGTACTAAAAAAATATGAGGTCAACCGTTTTCCAGTTATAATCATTAACATATCTTCCTGTTATTGTTGTTGCTGTTATCTGAATCGTTGCCGGGCCGCATAGCGCAGTCCGTAACATGTCTGGCTGCAGATACGTGTCTGACTGCAGATCCAGGGGTGGCGCGTTTAATCCCAGTCAGGTCCCATACTTTGGCAAAGAATGATCATGAAACGGTCACACTCCTCCCTTCCGCTGATTCAAGAAGGGTTGTTGTCAGTTACAAACGAAAGTATGTGCATGAAGTACTGGTTAACTGCCCAGGAAAAAAGTGTGGTTAGGTGAACTGACCGTCCAGACGAAAAGAATCTACAATACCAAAAAACTGAATCGTTACAATTGAATAAAACATGACTTTAAAATCAATTGTTATGTTACACCAGGATCAGCGACAGTTCTGATGCCACCATATTTGTGAACAGTTATGCTATATATAGACTGGCTCCAGTCCTTAAAACTCTTTTACATCAATGTGCCATATCATATACTTGTAGCTTATCTTACTCTGATGGCTCTGTTTTAAAACAAAATCATCAGAGTAAGGCTAGCTGCAAGTATATGATATGGCACATTGATGAAAAATTGTTTAAAGGACTGGTGCCAGTATATGCTATATACAGTGCAGGATAAATTACTCCAACACGAAAATAATATGCAATCAGGATAGTTTCAGATCAGATTGCAGTTAATCTAAACACGAAAAAGCATGTAAAAACAACATATTTCTAAAAATCGGACTGTATGTACGCAAATAATTAATGAGCCGCGACATGTGATTTCCAACAATGTGGCATTTTGACAAGTGTAGACTCAGACATGCCTGTGCAGCCTCCTTTTAAGCTTAGTAGCTTTATATTCATAGAATATTCAGGCGACTAGCAAAGGCTCTGATCAGACTGCGCATATGCGCAGGTTGGTCTGAGCCTTTGCTGGTCGCACATACCACATTGTTGGAAATCTCATGTCGCAGCTCTTATATTTACTCAGATCACCTGGACTGAAAATGTATGTGTAAGTTAGGCAGTTGAGCTTTCACTATTTTTGATATACACTTACACTTCTTTTCAAACCAAAACAATATGAGGTAAAACATTTTCCAGTGATAAATCCTACCATTTCTACCTGTTATTGATGTTGCTGTTATTTGGATCTTTCAATTGAATAAACACCTTTAAAGCAATTGAAATGTTACACCAGGATCAGTGGCAATTCTGCTGCCACTAAATTTGTGATAAGATATACTATTATAAGTAATAGTGCAGGATAAATTACTCACTAAGCTCTGTCCCTCACCAGGGTGAGCTAATAGTATTAGGCTCTGTCTGCCAGTGCATCAAATTATCGGCACAAGTATTGAAATACATTTGTATTACATGTTTTAGCTTCCCTGAGGTGAGGTAATAGTATTAGGCTCTGTCTGCTAGTGCATCATACTCTTGGCAAAAGTATTGAAATATATTTGTATTTCAAGTTTTAGCTCATCTGAGGTGAGATAATGATATTAGGCTCTGTCAGTACGTCATACTCATTATGTGAATGTTTTATTGTGACAGTCAACGTCCGTCGTGCGTCTTCCACTCTCTGTAAATGATATCTCCTTGACCACCCGTCAGAATTTTAAAAAAATTCAATTAAATGTTCTCCATTAGGCTCTTCACCAAAATTGCGCAAATGAGTTCACTCTGCTGAACAAAATGGCCACCGACGCTACAATAGAAACATCTCCTCCTTAACCACTGATCAGTATTCATATAATTTCACACAAATGTTCCCCATAATATTCTGTACCATATACGCATGTTCGAATGACCACCATAACTAATAATATAACTTAAGTTATCTTTTTAACGGTGCAAACCCGTCGATGCCATGACACCTCTTCCATTTTAAGACGTACCAGCTAACAACTTTAGAATCCCTTGTTTTCCAAAGGACCGTTTGCAAAGCATGTTAAGGCACATGCGTAAAATTACTCTTTAAACTTGCATGTTTAGCTAGCCATAGAAGTTAGGCGTCTTAAGTTGGATCCGACACTTAATCTGCTTCCACACTTTGTGTTTGCGAGCAGCATAGACTCTGGCGAGACTGTGCATATGCACAGGCTCGTCTGAGCTATCGCTGCTCGCCTATACAATACATTCCAAAATCTCATTTATTGGCTCATTTTTTTCAATTTTTAGGCTCTTGTCTTTCTTCATTCATATATTGTGGAATACCAAATATGGACATGAAAAATTGTCAAATGCTTGTTTTATTAACTTAGTTCTGTAATTTCAGAGTCACACATACATAAACATGGACTCAATTGATGGTGCTAAAGGAGGCCACGTTTCTTCGGAAGAAAGTTTTACAATAGCATGTGACCCATGTGAATATGATCATATCTCAAAGAAAGCAGCAGCCTATTGTCACGAATGTGCTGAATATTTATGTGAGTGGTGTAAAACTACACATGGGAAACTAAAATTAACACGTTCACACAAGCTGCTATCTGGAGAGTTGATGCCACCAAAAAGATCAGCAGGAAAGATGCAAGTTTTAGATACAGTTCTGTGTTCCTGTATGAAACATGAGGTATCAATATATTGTAAAGAACATTGTAGCCTTGTTTGTGTGAACTGTAGAACTCTTCACCACAGAAGATGTAAAACCAGTGATATTGATGAAGAAATCCTAAGCTTTAATGTCGACAATACTAAGACAACCATTGATAACTTTAATGCGCTGAATAAAAACATTTCAACACTACAGGAGAGCAGAGAACATGACCTCAGAACTCTGTCTTTGGGAGCTGAAAACTGTCGAGATAGAGTAAAACAGTTTCGAGAAGAGCTTATTGCACAACTCGACAGCATGGAAGCCAAAAGTCTTTCAGACATCAGCATCTTGGAAACCCAAGAACAGGAACCTATAGTCCAACAAGTGAATATCTGTAAATCTGCAATGAACCGTTTAGATGATGACAATAGGAACCTTCAGCTGGCAATAGAACGAGCTGACATCCGAAGTATATTTATGCGTAATATACAACTATCACAAGCAGTGACGTCTTTGACAACAATCACAGAAGAAATCTCCACAGAAGTATACCAGCCTCATATTTCTTTTGAATGTAATCCAGCTATAAGTTTTGCAGGTAATCAAGATCTTGGAACAGTTAAATTTCATACTACCAGAACACCACAACTGAAAGGCTTCGATGAAATGTGTATAACAGCAGGAAATAAAATCAATGTCAAATTACAATCTGATGCCAAAGATACCTGGATTTTTGGATCTACTTTCCTTTCATCAGGGGAACTGATTCTTTGTGATCGCAACAATAACAAATTAAAACTTCTAGATAAACGCTTGCAAATGAAGGAAAGTATTGACGTGCCTGCAGAGCCTTGGGATATAGCTCCAGTAAATCAACAACAAGTGATAGTAACTTTCCCGCACAACAAATACTCACAGTTCATTCAAGTAACGCCTTCACTTGCTTTAGGTCATAAGGTAGATCTTGGGATGAAATGCTGGGGTGTGACTGTTTCACGTGAAAGTATTTATATATCATTGGCAGATTCAGGAGAATGGAAGATCGGAATTTATGACCTTACTGGGAAACAGAAGCTTATGATCAGCCCACACAGTTTCAACGATGGTACATTACTGTTCAAACATCCCTATTATATTGATGTGTGGAATGATGAAAAACTATTTGTGTCTGATATAGATTACATATCAAATACATCAACGGTATATTGTCTTGAAAGCAATGGCAATGTTCTATCTACTATATCTAACCCTTCATTTAAGCGTTGCCGAGGATTAAGTGTTGATGAAAATGAAAACCTGTTAGTGTGCGACTGGAAAAGCCATAAAGTATTTTTGATAACAAAAGATGGCAAAGAAGTACGTGAGTTCTTGACGGAAAAAGATGGTCTATATGAGCCATACACAACCAGCTTCCGTCGTAGTGATGGTACTCTTGTGGTAACATGCAGAGATCATAATGACATACTGGTGTTCACATTGAAGTAAGAGATCAATCAGGCCAGTTCAAGAGATTTGTGTACTTAACACATTGGCGAGCAGTGAAGGCTCAGACGAGACTGCGCAGATGCACAGTCTCGCCAGAGCCTCCACTTCTCGCATACACAGAGTATAGAAGTTTATGTGGGCTTGGACCCAATATTAGACCCCTAACCCCGCTGGATTTGAATAGACATTTAGTACATATGCGCAGTCTCACCAGAGCCTTCACTTCTCACATACACAAAGTATAGAAGTAGAGTAAGACTCAGACCAAATATTAGACCTCTAGCCCCGCTGGATTTGAATAGACATTTAAAGAAGGCTTTAGTACATATGCACAGTCTAACCAGAGCCTTCACTTCTCAAATACACAAAGTATAGAAGTAGAGTAACTCAGACCAAATATTAGACCTCTAGCCCCGCTGGATTTGAATAGACATTTAAAATAGGCTTTAGTACATATGCACAGTCTCACCAGAGTCTTCACTTCTCACATACACAACGTATAGAAGTAGAGGAAGACTCAGATACAATATTAGACCTCTAGACCAGCTGGATTTGAATAGACATTTAAAGGAGGCTTTAGTACATATGCACAGTCTCACCAGAGCCTTCACTTCTCACATACACAAAGTATAGAAGTAGAGTAAGACTCAGACCCAATATTAGACCCCTAGTCCCGAAGGATTTGAATAGACATTTAAAGGAGGCTTTAGTACATATGAACAGTCTCACCAGAGCCTTCACTTCTCACATACACAAAGTATAGAAGTAGAGGAAAACTCAGACCCAATATTAGACCTCTAGCCCCGCTGGATTTGAATAGACATTTAAAGAAGGCTTTAGTACATATGCACAGTCTCGCCAGAGCCTTCACTTCTCACATACACAACGTATAGAAGTAGAGGAAGACTCAGACCCAATATTAGACCTCTAGACCAGCTGGATTTGAATAGACACTTAAAGGAGGCTTTAGTACATATGTACAGTCTCACCAGAGCCTTCACTTCTCACATACACAAAGTATAGAAGTAGAGAAAGACTCAGATACAATATTAGACATCTAGCCCTGCTGGGCATTTAAAGAAGGCTTAGCGCATATGCGATAAGTACCAAAATACTCCGAACTGGTCCATATGGATTAGTCCATATGGTTATGGTACCTACAACGTGCGAGCGAAGACATTTCTTTAAGGTGAAAAGTTCAAAATATGAAACCTGAGTGTACAATTCTGCCCAGGTTTCATATTTTGTACTTTTCTTGAGAGTGTGATAGTCAAATAGAGCTATCACATGCATTATAAGAAAGTAATTGTATATACATTTTGTCAACCCATTTTGCAAGGGTTGATAACTGCAACTGGATTTCCGTTACAAAATTATATAGAATGGCAATTAACCCATATACCAACGATAACAGCAATTTTTAACATTTTGTTTATATCGTAGAAAATCTTCAGATTGGTGGGAAACACGGTCCAGGGGTACATTCTTTCAACATTATTTTTGTGTGTTAATGTAAAAAGGATGGGTGAAAGTCTAATTTTGCTTCTAAAACTTCGCTTTTTTACTCAGTGTATTTTCAGAACTTTTATTAAGATTAAGGTCAATTTTATCAAACCAACAGGAACAAAATAGTATTTACCATATGACGTCGCACCTGGGTATGTTATAACGTCATATATTATATACCTAGCATTAATTTCCTATTGTTTTGCAGTGAGATAATTTTAGTATCTTTGAGGAGTGAAATATTTCACTAGTGATGATATGAAAAAGTCATATCATCACTGCTCCATGTCGATATTTTTGTCGGAACTACTTATTTTCAATACACATATGCACAACACATTTAGGAGTAAAAATCAGACTCACCACCCTGCCTTCCTGCCTCCCGGTCTAGCTTAGAGGAATTTGGGGATTTTGAAGATTATACGGCATTCTACATAAAGATTGACAATGCTGATCCGATGTTATTATTAGACCTAGATCAGACACCAGCCAAATATTTACATCTGAGCCGTGTTGTTCTCCTGCATTCCTAGACCTGTTCCAGTTCTCTATCTCCACTCAAATAATCCTTTTCTCGTCACAAGTCCATCCCCATTATGCTTGACAAACACATTTCAATCAATTTCTCAAGCTATTGCTGATCCACTAGAGAAAGAAACGGACCAGCGAATGGCTAAAAAAAACGAGCAAAATGTTTTTCAGTTTCAGTTCCCCGCGACATTTCATTTCTGCAGGCTTTTAGAGTGCTTTCCCTTGGCTCCCTTGCAACATTACGTTGTAAGGGAAACAACCCAAATATAATATGTTAAATTATCGCAACGCAGTCACATTTCTTAAGCTTCTAATAATAATAAAAAAAAGTCAGACTCCCGGGACTTGCAAGTGTATAGGCCTACAGGTTGTTGTTGTTCGTCGTAGAGCGTGGCGAGCCTTGACATGCCGATGTAGGCGTGGCTAAGTAATTATTACTACGCACCATTTTATCGTTGGGCAGTCAGGGGGAGGGGGGTCGTTAAAAGACTTTTTCTTTCTTCGTTTTTTATTGAAACATCAGTGGAAGGTTTCTGTGATATGAAAATTATGTCACTCAGGAATGGTGGTGACTTGGTAAACAACTCGTCCTGCGGACTCGTTGTTTACCGAGTCACCACCATTCCTTTGTGACATAATTTTCATATCACTGAAACACAGTTTACTATTCTCTATTTATTTAACTTGGTATACATATTTAGTAACGTTACGTAATAACGTCCATGTCAATGTTGCGTACATGAAGGCAACTCTTGATGTTTTACGCCAAAAATGTGATTTTGAAGTAATTTTAAATGTCACATTATAAATGAAAACTAAAATCCGCGCTCCTGTATTATTGAATTTATTAAACTCAATGTGAATAAAAGATAAAATGATTGGCAAGCCTCGCATTTTATCACATTTTCCCACCTTGTTTAATAAAATCAATAATAAATGAGCACTCACGTAAGATCCTCTTTTGATTGCATACAATAAATTATGAACACAATTACATAATGTGTTCTTCTGTAGTAGACCATATTTTACAAGACTGGCATTAAGCATCACCAAAGTCAGAATTTTAAGTTTCCTTAGCGGAAAAAACAAAGGTACACATAAAATTGAGCCAGTGCATGAGATTTCTAACAATTTGACATTTTGACAAGTGTAGACTTGGACGAGCCTCTGCAGCCTCCCTTTTTAAGCTTAAAAAACTCCAAATGGTGTTCAATCAGTAGCTTAACACACATAGAATATTCAAGCGACTAGCAAAGGCTCTGATCAGACTGTGCGTTTGCGCAGGCTGATCTGAGGCTTTGCTGGTCGCACATACCACATTGTTGGAAATCTCATTCACTGGCTCAAATATTAGCTGAAAATATTTGGGGTATGTTTTTTGTGCCTTTATTTCATACGTTATCGTGACTGTAGTATTCAAAGGAGCCGCTACATGAGATTTCCAACAATGTGGTATGTGCGACCAGCATAGGCTCAGACCAGCCTGCGCACTCGCTCAGTCTGATCAGAGCCTTTGTTAGTCACTTGAATACTCTTTGACTGTTAGGCTACTACCAGCACATCGTTTGGAGTTCCTAACCTTAAAGGGCAGCTGCACAGGCTCTTCTGGGTCTACATTTGTCAAAATGTCGCGCGTTGGTAATCACATGTCGTGGCTCAAAGAATTAAGTTAATGAAAAAATGTTGATATAAACAGCAAACTTATGATGTGTTAAATATTTTTGTTGATTCAAAGATACATGAGAATCGTTGTAAACAAAAATATAAACTTTTCCAGGTAATGGGTACTTTAAACAGGTTTATTACCCAACCGTCTATATACGGAGTAATTGTCTATTTTTTGCTATGTCATGAGTCACTGAACTATTCCACCGGTCAATGAAAAAGACTATACCATGGCCTGGTTACCCGCTTCCCTGTTAAAAACACACAGGCGCTTATCGACATGCGCAACAACAATGCGCTTACAGTTAGTTTATGAAAGGAGACGTTATGTAACAACGGTGAAAATAAGGCATGGTTTGGCAACTTTAAACTCCAATAACTCCGTTGTTTATGATCAGAAACATAAAGTGTGGGTATTCGTTTTCTTAATTAGAACGAGCTGAACATTTGGGACCAAAATTGAGCAGATTTGGTGAGTTTTTTGTTTTGCAACAAAACTGCGTCGTTTACAGCAACTCCATGAAAGAAACGCTGTTAGTATTTTATCAAATGGGTTGGGTAATAAAACAGTTATTTCATGCCTGTTTGTAGTATAGTCAAACTATTACCCCTCTGTACCGTGGACGACCTGATGCACTATTGCACTCGGCCTTCGGCCTTGTGCAATGGTGCATCAGGTCGTCCATGGCACCTTGGGGTAATAGTTTTGAAAGGCCTTGTGCAATAGTGCATCAGGTATTCCACGGCACCTCGGGGTAATAGTTTTGACTATTCTACAAGCAGGCATAAAATAATTGTATAATATATCATTTACTGCAGTCAAATATACACCGTAATTTACCTGTTTCTATGAAAAATAATATAATCCTATTATTATGCATCTTTGAACCATCTGTACATATAAATGTGTGTATTTTTGCTATTGTGTCTTGTGTGTGGGTTTTCCTTTTCCTTATATTCTACATGTATACAGGTATAGAAATTTTATTTTGTACATATCTTTGAAACTTTTGCATCATGGCCATAGTATTTTGTCAATATATGATTTTTTTTTAAAATTCTGATAATGGTAAAGAAATTCATGATTGTGATGTGTAAATGCTATTCTAAATAAAGATATACATGATAAAAAAAAGAAATTCAACATCTGTTTGATATCTTTCAAATCCGACAGTTACCACAACTCTGATAACTTCAACCAGGAATATATAGAGGATCTTACATGAGTGCTCATGTTTTATTGAATTTATTGAACGAGTTGGGGAAAAGAGATAAAATGCGAGGCTTGCCGAGCATTTTATTGCTTTTTCGCAACGATTTTATAAATTCAATAACACAAGAGCACGAATGTTATATTATATTTATCATATGACATTAAGATTACTTTGAAATCTCTTTTCTCGCGTAAAAACGTTATAATACGCAACGTTATTATGGACGTCATAACGTTTCCAGAAAATCGATAAACCGCTAATGGTTTACAGATTTTATTGCATGACGTTATTTCACTCCCAGGCGCGACGTCATATGATAAAATAATGCATTCTGTTTCCATCATATGAAATAAATCTGTCCTGAAATTGGCTGAATACCCATTAATAATGAGTCCGCTAGGATGAGTTGTTTATGTGTACTCAGCGAACTTGAAGTCTGAGTGACAGATTTTTCATATCATAAGGTTACAATGTATTATTCTGAATATTATATACATTTTCCAATTAAAAAAGGACAGAAAAAGACGAGAAATGGCAACAAAGAAAAAACATGCGTAGTTATAAACAGGCAGACAGGAACTCCTATCAAATACCAGTGAAATAGTTCACTGCTCAAGATACTTAAGCTAGTGAAATGTTTTTCTCCTAGATACTTAAACTATTTCCACTGCAAAACAGTAGGACATTTATACACAGTTACAGTATGTATATCACAACCCTTCATTACAGATGACTAGTTGTAATGTTAGTAAATATCAAAACAGAATGTGAGCAGGAAAAATACTCAGAGCAGTCATGGCATTTGCCAAAAAAGTGAGTAGGATCAGGAAATACCACAATCATACTTTGTAGACCAACCCATGGCATCGTGAGGACGAGACACAGAACACTTACAGTCACAAGACATCAGGAAGACAATTAGAGTAAACAAACATCTCTCTCTCTCTCTTTGTCACTAAGATGATTGCAACATTATAAAGGGCACTATGTACTGCATAACAAAACAAGTACAAGGACACACATATAATGGGAGCGCCAATAAACAATGAATCAACAACAACAGAACCACCGCCTTAGAACGGACTGCTGTCGAATCCACTAGGAGGCGCCAAATCTGACCAGAATTCATCCATTGCAATGACAGAAAGCAAGCATTCTTAAATCCTAAAATATGCATGAAACGCAAAGTAAAGGATCTGGTCATGCTTCCTGATTTGCTGGGGGCAAAATCTCATCGTCTTGTTTTATGACAGATTGAGTGCTGCTTATATAGGCCAGTCCATGAGATGTTTGAACTTATCTCATATGCGCAAATGCCTCCAACCATGCCAATAAACGCACTTGAAATACACCTCTTTCATTACAGTAGAAAAATCCGTCCCAAGGATCACCGATTGGCATCACGAGGCTAAACGGTGACGGATATTTCTATCATATCCTTACACAAATAATGGATTCTTTTTCTTGTCCACCACTAAATATCTCATTTTATTTTGGTAAAACATGACAAAAAGGCGACATACATAAAACATGGTGACGTCATTTTAACATTACAATGACGTCACAGATGGACGTGTGGCAAGCATGCAACTGTTCGTTTTTATCTTTCTCACGGGTTGGTACCAGTATGTGAGATAGAATTTTCTTATATGGGCAAAAACAATGGAAAACCCGATCTGGTGTGCAAGAATAAAATGTCTAATATTTGGCCTGAGTCTTCATATTTATCCTTGCTTTGTGTACGAGCAATGAAAATTCTTGGATGTGCATAGTTGCCCAAGCTTAAATTGCTCGATGATGCGTTAGGTACCAAAAATGTGTGTTGGCCATATGAGCCGTGACATAATATTTCCAACAATGTGGTATGTGTGACCAGCAAAGCCTCAGATCAGCCTGCGCAAACGCGCAGTCTGATCAGAGCCTTTACTTGAGTATTCTATGACTGATAACCTACTGACTGAATACCTTTTGGAGTTTCTAAGCTTAAAAGAAAGCTGCACATGCTCGTCTGAGTCTACACTTGTCAAAATGCCACATTGCTGTAAATCACATGTCACGGCTCATGTCAACAGCTTCCTCAAAAATGAGACATCACATTCCTTGATGGTATGTGATTAAGCCAGAAAAAAGTCGTGACTTGTCTAAAGAGGTTGGTATGTTTATCACTAGGCATGATCACCGTTATAAGTCAAATAAGAAACGTTTTGAAACTGATATCATGTCAGTTATTCACCAAGGGTGTGGTTTCTCATCGCAAGTGATTAAAAAAACGGATCCTCATTGTCAGAATAACTTCAATATATCTTGTAAACAGTTAGGTATCTTCAACGTTAAAAACTTGTTTATTTTTAAATATTTGTTGTATTATGAGCTTATACAGTAGTACCTTTTGTACATTCTATAGATTGAAACGAATGCTGTTATTATTCTGTTTCTTTATATTCTTAGTGTATAAAGGCGTAAACATTGTATTTTATTCATAGCTTTGATAGTCACTCATGAAACAGCTTGTGTTTTTCTTATCCTGCGTATAGGCATATATAGTTTGTTTGACATAAACTTACCAAATATGATTTTTCTCGTGTCAACCAAACGTAACCTAAGATGAGGCACTTCCAAGATTTACAGACCGCCCAAAGGGCAGGGCGTGATAGTGCCTGAAACGAAGGTTTCTATGGCGTTTATTGCACTGAACAACTATTAAATGGAAGCTTTGGACTCAAATTATTTCTTAAGAAGACTATTAAGGTTTAAGGACTGACCAAGGGACAGGGACTGGATAGTGCGTAGAACAAAGATTTCTATTGCGTGTATTGCATTGAACAACCTATTAAATGGAAGCTTTTATTTGATGCAAATTTTTTCTTAGTAACACAAAAGGGAATCATCAAGCCTTATTTTACCGCTTTATTTGTCTTGAAAATGAAAGCAAAATAAAACAAAATTTGCAAATTGCAGTCGTAGTTAGCCCCTTGGGGCGTTTGTTATCAGTCAAGCCAACAAAGTATGGAATGACAGAAATATATTTTGGTATATATTTGACTGATTTTGTAATAAACAATAGAACAAAGAAAATACTTTTACTCATTCACAACGCACAGTGTCAACATTAGATGCAAAGTTATCTATAGTCGACACTCCAATTCACTATGACCATGTAATACTGCTTGGAATTTGTTCCTATCCAATAATCATCATGTTACATATGTGATATTCGCTTATTCTTTATATCCTGAGTATTTATTGGTGTAGAAATTGCTTTTATAACTTTGCTTAAAACTCTAACAAAAGCTCATGAATCATTAAGCCTAATTCTACTGCTTTACTTTGTCTAAATAAGGAAACAAAACTATACACCACCTAAGGGCTAACCCCATACTTTTTGTTAGCTTTTGGGGTGTTTGGTATCAATCATGCCAACAAAGCATGAAGTAACAGTAATAATTGCCAGGTAAATACTTGACTGGTTCAGTAAATACACTATACAGGACCAGGGAAAATATATTCATTCATTACTCACAGGGTCAACTACAAATGCACAGTTTGCCATAGTGGGCTCTATGGTCCACTCTAGCATGATAATGTCCACTCATATTACTATCGCTGAATAGTAGCTTGCAAGTAAATGGTTTCTAGCTAATGAAATCATATGATATACGTGATGTCCACTTATTATTCATATCATTAGTATACACGTGTATAAATGTGTAGAAGTTGCATGTTGCTCATAACTTTGATTTAAACTTCTATAATAGTCTGTGTGTTGCACTACTTCTTTTACTTTGAAGAATTACAATTGTAGAATTGGAATTTTTAAAGAGTTGAAGGCACTTTCAAAATATAATGTTTACTTTCGTTTCTATTTGGAACTCTAATTTTGTCATCTTACATCAGTAAGAGTTCCTTCATATCTCCAAATATTAAAATGGAATTTAACGTACCAGAGTTATTAAAGCTTATGCATGTGTAGAATGGGCATTATATTGGTTTTACAAATTCTGCATGGATAATAATAGCAATATTCAACAAATTACAAAAACAATTGCATATTAGGCTCTTTAGTAGAATATATTTTAAGTTAATTATAGTGATCTTAATGTTGACACTTTAAAACAAGGTACAATTAAACTAAAACCATTGTAAAAATGTTAGTTGTGTAATTCAATATGTTTTATTGTCTACTTTATCATGACTGTAGCATTCATAGTTTTACACTACATTGATATAAGCAGCAAACTCATAACATGTTCAATATTTTTTATCGTATGACGTCGAGTCTGAGAGTGAAATAACGCCATGCATCGAAATCCATAATAAACCACTAGTGAATTACAAATTTTCGGGAAACGTTATGAAATGACGCTTTTAACGTCACGCAACATGCAAAACCCTAACGTTTTCACGCCTAAAAATATGGTTTCAAATCAATTGTAATGTCATATGATAAATAGAATCTAACATTCGTGCTCATGTGTTATTGAGTTTATTAAACTCGTTGCAAAAGCCTCGCATTTTATCTCTTTTCCTCAACTCATTTAATAAATTCATCCAAACATGAGCACTCATGCAAGATACTCTATGTTCACCATCTGTAAGTTAACCCATTTAAGCCGAATGGAATTTCTCACTCTTATCAATAGGAACAGTCAACTTCCGGATAAAACAGTGTTGGGTGGGATTATTTTTTTAAAATTTAAATCAAATTTAAATAGATCATTCTGCATGCTAAAAGGAGACCCGTATCAGCCGCTGCGTTCTGTGACATCTGCTCTGGGTCTGCGTTGTTGGTATATGTCCTACAAGAAGGACGTTAGGCTAATATGGGTGAAGATTTTGTGATCTTTTCGAAGCTACAATTAATATTTTGATTACAGTGTGTGTGTGTGGGGGGGGAGGTGTTTGCCTAAGTTTTCATTATATTCTACGTATATTAAAATAATATGAAAATGTAGAGTTTGTATTTTGTACATAACATAAATTGTACCTTTTGTATAAAAACAATGGCTACAGTGTTTTGTCACTAGAAACTATTAATACTTTAATTCCCAACACTGGTAATGAAGGGGGTGCCAAAACATTTGACAACTATATGTGTTATCTCCCTTCTTAATCAGGTTGGTTACTGAATATCCAATAATGTTACCGTATTCCTTCATTACAGAATTGGGCCTTAAAGTGAGAACACAGCGTTTGTAAACAACACAGGTGCAGACCAGCCTGCGCAAACGCACAATCTGATCAGCACCTTTGTTATTCACTAATTGAAGAAAATCATATCTAAACTTGTTAAAGTGAAAAATTTCAATTTGCTAGCAAGTCTCTGTAGCTGAGAAGACTGTTTTGAGTCTTTCTATGTTGGAAACCTCGAGAACAGGTTTTGTCGGGTTGATACATAAATCTTGAAGGATCACTTATCTATGTTTACAGATCAGCAGCATTCACAAAATGTAGACCTGGCATACCTTTATGGTATCTTTACTCATGCTTAAAAAGATCATACTCAACGTTGTATAGTATGGTATTGTAATAGTATGTATTCTTCGCATACATGTATTTTGGGGCACACTTTCGGGCCAATGTTATGTGGATGAAGTCATTCACCCGCATTCCTGCCGCTCTATCAGACAATTGGAAAAATTGTCTATCAGTAAGACAACGCCCGACCCCATACCAGTATATGGTAAGGAACTGCATGCCAGTCAGTCTTGTCTTGTTTGTTTTGTTGCTTTATGTCCCAAGTCAACAGCTATGGTCATGGCGAGACGGTCACTTAACCTTATCACACTTTTTCCTAGTCAGTCGTGTCCACACTCTTGACTGGCCATCCATATCTTCTGATCTATCCGCAATCGAACACCTCTTAGATATACTGGGCCTTCGGGTATTACTTGACTTTTCGCTTACTGTAAAGGCGGCGCCTCATGAATGCGTAATTAAGATAAGTCAACCTTAGGCATAGGTAAAAGCTGAAAAGGAGGCGTGGTTTTATTCAAAAGTAACTGTATTATCTTGTACCACCACCTTAGTCATTATTTAGTCATTAAAACGCCAGCAAAATAACTGCATCTGTAAATTTCTATATAACATAAGCAGAAAGGCAAACTTTGTGGACCCAGATCAGACTACTCCTACAGGAGTAGTCTGATCTGGATTCACACTGTTTATCTATGAGGCTTCAAATAGTTTAGTGGACGATAAAAACATACCTTTTGTGATTATGCGCTTTAAGGGTTAATAAATGTGAGTTCCATGTGTATACGGTTAGGATTTTCATGAAATGCATGCGCGTTTGCGCGGCTCAAAAAGCTGATTTACTCTTTTCCAAATTATAAATTAAACCTGATTTCCCTTCCTTAGCAGATGAAATAGCCGAACCATACCCAGATATGAATATTAAAGTTGCCGCCTTTACAGTAAGCAAAAAGTCAAGTAATATATGACATGTATCCCTTTCTAGCTGCCGCATTACCCCAATTGGAACACTGGAAGATATACTCAGGATTCTTCTAAGCATACGAATATGCTCACAAAATGCATTTATAAAGTTGGCGGTCACTATATAAAATTTTTACTTACAATAAATTGGTAATCATAACTTTAGGTCCATGCCTATACTTATTTTCAACAAAGCGGGTGAATTGGTGGTGGCTTCTATATTTTGGCAAGAGTATAATTTAACCTAAAAAATGTCATGAACTGTCAAGAGTGGTTGATGTGTTTATCACTATCACTAGGTACTAGTCTAATGTGAAACTGTTGAAACTAGTATGTTAGTTATTCACTGAGGGTGCGTTTCTCATCGAAATCAATTCTAAACCACACCTCCAGTGAATACTTACCATACCAATTCTATCAGTGTGGTATCCTGAAGCTTGTGGAAGTTTTCCTTTTGTCAATTTGTTTACACAGTGTTGCATATACAGTGTTGTAGATTTTGATTGATTAAAAGTGTACAATCTCATTTTCTTTTTCTTTATTTTCTTAGATATACAGGTGTAGACATTGTATTTTGTGTCACTTATGTAACAGTTTGATTTGTACCTTCTTACTTATATTCTGCGTAAAGACAGCCATAGGAACTGTACGTCGTACATTGATTAAAACATAAAACAATGTTTTAGCTAAACCTAGGACTTTTGTCAAGGGATATGGGCTGCCTGAGAGACAGTGCCTTGTAAGTGCCAAAAACTAAGGTTTCTATTATGTTAATTGCATTGATAAAAACAACATGACACCTGAATTTGATGCACATTTATATCCAAGGAATATGAGAAATTATGATATTCCCATCCAATAAAAATAGTATATATGTGATAGTCTCTTACCCTTATCCTTAGTATAGGCCTGTGTATAACTTCCATTTATCATATGACGTCGCGTCTGGGAGTAAAATAACGCCATGCAATAAAATCTGTAAACCACTAGTGGTTTATCGATTTTCGGGAAGCATTATGACGTCTATAACAACGTTGCGTACATAATGACAAAATAAAAACGTTTTTACGGCTGAAATCACTTAATGTCATATGATAAAAAAGAATCTAACATTCATGCTCTCGTATTATTGAATTTATTAAACTTGTTGCGAAAAAGAGATAAAATGCTCGGCAAGCCTCGCATTTTATCTCTTTTTCCCAACTCGTTTAATAAATTCAATAAAACATGAGCACTCATGAAAGATCCTCTATTTTGTTCATAACTTTGTTTGAAACTAAAATAAAAGCTTATGTATTTCTCTCATTCTTTATATTCTAAGTTTGTATAGTTTCAGCATTGTGAAGTTGTTAGGAATTTACCCGATTGACTCTTTAATAAACTACACAGGACCAGTCAAATTATCCGTAGGGTGCATTCTTGTAAGATAATGAGCAGTCCACTAAACATGTGACATAATGATATTCCTAACCAATAAAAATATTACATATGTGATAGTCACTTATTCTTTATATCCTTAGTATAGACCTGTGTATAAATTCCATTTTGTTCATAAATTTACTTGAAACTCAAGTAAAAGCTTGTGTGTTTCTCTCATTCTTTATATTTTAAGTATCTACAGTTTCAGCCCTGGAGTAAAGGAGGCTCATATTTACGAAATGTTTATTGCTCTCGTAATTTCAACCCTTCGATTTTGTGTCCCCTCCATATCTCCTGATTTCATTAAATAAGACTTCACTCCAATATTCCTCTTAGTGAGATAAAAATCAATGATTCGAACCACTCTAAGTTAGTCATTCTGCTACGGGATGGGTTGTGTCAGTTCAAAGCAATAAAACCTTTCTAAAACGGCCACTCTAATAAAAGACCAAAAAAAAATTATTTTCAATGTCAATTATCGCTTTATACGGATCAAAAGTATCGCAGAATGCTTCAAGGGCATTCTGTATTACTTTCGACCTTCATGAAGCTACCATTTGTCATTAAGATCTTTGTTTTGTCTATTTTTGAGTGGCCGTTTTACACAAGTTTTACTGTAATATGTGACCATGAAACTTTTCAAGAAGGGATTAACAAAGGTGCAGATCAAACTGCCTAGATGCACAGGCTGAACT
Organism: Loripinus fragilis; assembly: GCA_964019695.1. Classification (NCBI taxonomy): domain Eukaryota; kingdom Metazoa; phylum Mollusca; class Bivalvia; order Lucinida; family Lucinidae; genus Loripinus; species Loripinus fragilis. Next base: position 53,615,245 of record OZ026528.1, on the reverse strand, counting down.
GGACATTTGAGCCACCACATGTGATTTCCAACAAAGTCGCATTTTTGACATGATTAGACTGAGACAAGCCTGTGCAGTCTCCTTTTAAGCTAAGAAACTCCAAATGATGTTTGGTCAGTAGCTTAATATTCATAGAGTATTCAAGCGACTAGCAATGGCTCTTGTCAGACTGAGCGTATGTGCAGGCAGGTCTGAGGCTTTGCTGGTCGTATATGCCACATCGTTGGGGATCTCATGGTGTGGCTTATTTTTCAAAGTAAAAATAGGTTTTCTAATGACTTTTCTTAGATAAGAAACTGTTAAATCTGACAATCACCAAACACATGAATATAGGGGATAAATGTCAAGCTTTCAGTGGGATAGAACTAGTCTGTCTGTTAGTCTGTTAAATAGAGGTGAATCTCCTTTATAGCTCTTCCTTTCAAACAACAAATGGCTGGATATAAAATAAATTACATATTACAAAGAAGATGATGTACAATTGAATCTAACTCATTGCCAAAAAGTAATAAAATGCACAGTAAAGCGAAGCTTTCTTTAGCCTTTTCGCGGTGAGTGTAATAAATGTAATAGCACGAGAGCACAAAATTAAGATTCTATCCTTTATACAACAACAGAATTATTCTGTAATCTGGGTGTCAAATTTATGTCATATATAAGTGAAGTTAGGGTGTCAATTCAGATTATCAAAATATATATATGTTTGATTTCCTACTATAAATACATTTGTATTTAATTCACTAGTGTTTTAATATTTTAATTAATGGCGTTATTACACTCCCCGAAGCAACGTGATATAATAAAAGTAAACCAAATATAAACAGCTTCTTTTTTTATACTTCTTAAAAGGGTCAAAGATAAATTCTTTAATAAGGAGGAAGTAAATGATGTAAGAGTTCGTGCAAATGTGTAGATTTTCTCATCCCTGTAAAGCTGCAAAATACTGTTGAAAAATAAAGCCAAAAGTAGAATTTTACCACAGTAGAAATCATTTTGAGAATTGACCAGCCACTATATCGGCAAAATTACTATCTATATGATTATACAGGATATATCTAAATGAGATTTACCAGTGCATTCGAGAATAAGATGACAACATTTTTTGAGAAAGTCTACTTACAATATGGCCCTTAAATAGCTCACCTTAGTTTCATTGTTGTTGTTAGCTTCTCAAGTATATATAAAAGCTGAACCTAATTGAATCACAACACTGTGGCCATTAAAGAAAGCCTCAAGTATTTAAAACAAAGCTGATGTTTAACAGTATCATCTTCACTGACCACAAAACAGTTTACAATAGTTCTTCATTAAGTATACATTATACAATTATTAACTGTTGAGGCATTGGACATGATGTGATGTCTACCTGAGAGTACCAATATTGACTGAGGCAGAGCCGAGGTCAATATTGGTATGCTGAGGTTGACATCACATCATGCCCAATGCCTCTATAGTCAACAATTGTTTTATTATATATTTTTTTTTCTAAACATAAAAGCAACATCAACTACAAAACCTTGGCCATGGACTATGTCTTGGACAGTTTTGCATGATGACTAACTGATTCCAGTCAGTTAAAAGAGAAGTGAATGCATATTTTATTTGTAATTACAACTGCAGACAGAGAAGACCCAGATTAAATGCCGCATAATGTGGCATTTAATCAGGGTCTACACTGTTTGCTAAGACAAAAATGATCTTCAGAGAATAAAACTGCAATTTATTTAAAAATTATAACCTTTGACCCCTTGAATTATACAATGGATCATTCCAAATTTATTGCATCAATCCAGAAGGAAGAATTCATTAGTTCATTTAAGAGTTCTGCTCATTACTAAAGATAAACCAAAAGCTTTGAAGCATGACTCTATTTACAATATTGATATGGTGTTCTAGAAAAAATGGTTTCAGGCGTTTATTTTCATTTACTATAAAAGCTTTGACATACACATATGTTCTAGTCGGACTGGCTCATCTTACGCATTCTGCATCAATCGTTTGAAATAGAGAGACCCAAAGGTCATTGGTCAGAGGTCGTGGTACATCTGTATATTCAACAACAAAGTCTGAATTACATGTATATGATGAAACACCAAATCTTGTGAATTGCGTGATGCTGTCCCTAACTGAATTGTATTTACATGCAAGTTTCAAGCTGAAAGCACACGTTGTATGGGAAGTTTCAATGAAGTCTATTTTAGTGACTAATATTGAAAGGGGAAAACCCACAGCCCAAGCGACATGTAGTTATATTGACTCGATATAAAATAAATTACATATTACAAAGAAGATGATGTACAATTGAATCTAACTCATTGCCAAAAAGTAATAAAATGCACAGTAAAGCGAAGCTTTCTTTAGCCTTTTCGCGGTGAGTGTAATAAATGTAATAGCACGAGAGCACAGAATTAAGATTCTATCCTTTATACAACAACAGAATTATTCTGTAATCTGGGTGTCAAATTTATGTCATATATAAGTGAAGTTAGGGTGTCAATTCAGATTATCAAAATATATATATGTTTGATTTCCTACTATAAATACATTTGTATATAATTCACTAGTGTTTTAATATTTTAATTAATGGCGTTATTACACTCCCCGAAGCAACGTGATATAATAAAAGTAAACCAAATATAAACAGCTTCTTTTTTTTTACTTCTTAAAAGGGTCAAAGATAAATTCTTTAATAAGGAGGAAGTAAATGATGTAAGAGTTCGTGCAAATGTGTAGATTTTCTCATCCCTGTAAAGCTGCAAAATACTGTTGAAAAATAAAGCCAAAAGTAGAATTTTACCACAGTAGAAATCATTTTGAGAATTGACCAGCCACTATATCGGCAAAATTACTATCTATATGATTATACAGGATATATCTAGATGAGATTTACCAGTGCATTCGAGAATAAGATGACAACATTTTTTGAGAAAGTCTACTTACAATATGGCCCTTAAATAGCTCACCCTAGTTTCATTGTTGTTGTTAGCTTCTCAAGTATATATAAAAGCTGAACCTAATTGAATCACAACACTGTGGCCATTAAAGAAAGCCTCAAGTATTTAAAACAAAGCTGATGTTTAACAGTATCATCTTCACTGACCACAAAACAGTTTACAATAGTTCTTCATTAAGTATACATTATACAATTATTAACTGTTGAGGCATTGGACATGATGTGATGTCTACCTGAGAGTACCAATATTGACTGAGGCAGAGCCGAGGTCAATATTGGTATGCTGAGGTTGACATCACATCATGCCCAATGCCTCTATAGTCAACAATTGTTTTATTATATATTTTTTTTTCTAAACATAAAAGCAACATCAACTACAAAACCTTGGCCATGGACTATGTCTTGGACAGTTTTGCATGATGACTAACTGATTCCAGTCAGTTAAAAGAGAAGTGAATGCATATTTTATTTGTAATTACAACTGCAGACAGAGAAGACCCAGATTAAATGCCGCATAATGTGGCATTTAATCAGGGTCTACACTGTTTGCTAAGACAAAAATGATCTTCAGAGAATAAAACTGCAATTTATTTAAAAATTATAACCTTTGACCCCTTGAATTATACAATGGATCATTCCAAATTTATTGCATCAATCCAGAAGGAAGAATTCATTAGTTCATTTAAGAGTTCTGCTCATTACTAAAGATAAACCAAAAGCTTTGAAGCATGACTCTATTTACAATATTGATATGGTGTTCTAGAAAAAATGGTTTCAGGCGTTTATTTTCATTTACTATAAAAGCTTTGACATACACATATGTTCTAGTCGGACTGGCTCATCTTACGCATTCTGCATCAATCGTTTGAAATAGAGAGACCCAAAGGTCATTGGTCAGAGGTCGTGGTACATCTGTATATTCAACAACAAAGTCTGAATTACATGTATATGATGAAACACCAAATCTTGTGAATTGCGTGATGCTGTCCCTAACTGAATTGTATTTACATGCAAGTTTCAAGCTGAAAGCACACGTTGTATGGGAAGTTTCAATGAAGTCTATTTTAGTGACTAATATTGAAAGGGGAAAACCCACAGCCCAAGCGACATGTAGTTATATTGACTCGAGTGGATAGGCAACTGTGCCAATCAGGAGTTGTTTATGTATAGATTGTATTATAAAGTCGTTTAAAATTTAAACAAAAAATGAAGTTTTTTTGATAAAGAGAAAAGTGATAAGCTGGCGGAGACTATATATAGTGAATTAGAGACAAAGCCATAAAGAAACATTTCACATAGTACAATAGTATGATAAATATTTCTTTACATTAGTGAGTATGGTCAGAAAATACCTCAATCCCACACTGCAGACCAACCCTAGGTACCGTGAGGAAGAGCCACACTAACAGTTACAAGAAATAAAGTTAAGCATCAAGCTCTCTCTTTCCCATCAAACTGATAATAAACTGGAAGGACACAAAGTACTGAATAACAAAACAAGGACCAACTACGAGGGGATGGACAAGGGGTCGGGGTACGGGGATAAGGAGGCGGAAGCGGGGGTAGAGGGGGCGGGAAGCGGGGGTAAAGGGGCGGAAGCGGGGGTAGAGGGGGTAGAGGGGATGGGGATAGAGGGGGCGGGATAGGGGGCGGGGAGTCTGCAAAGATTGGGGCAGTATTTTTTTTTTTTTTTTTTATAGAAAATTTATAGAAAATGGGCCATAACGTTACCGTTTTAGGCCTTGAAGTCGTATTAAGGTCCAATAAGGGAATCATGCATCTTTTCGCGGACTATTTTGTCACACAACCCACGTTATGTATGAAGCCGACAGATTTCAGCTTGTTTTTTTAACTGTCCTTCAAAGAACAGAGACTGCCGAGAAATACACATTATCACAACAGTAACTTGATCTGGCGTACTGTATCACGTCGAGTGGATGAGGTCATACCATCGGATCACCCGAGACGTTTTGCGTCGAGGGTGATCCAATGGTATGGCTTCATTCACGAGACGTGATACTGTACGCCAGATCAAGTTACTATTATGATAATATGTTTATTATATGCCTTTTTTCTGACATTCTATCTGATTTTAAAACCCGTTTTGGTCCATAATCCCGAAAAATGGCGGGAACGTTTGCCGTATCGTTACGTTTCTTGACGTCACGTCAACATATTTACCCTCTCTGATTCTATGCTTACAATTTACATTACGTAACGTCGCCGCAAAAGCAGATAACCGACGTTAGCCTCGTTTTAAAGGATAGTGATATGGATTCAGAAAACCTCAGTTCGTTGATCCGGCTTTCTGTATCAGATGGCCAGAAATCAGACAGTTCTAAAGCCGTATCAGTTATAGGTATATAATAAAACGAGATTATCAAGGTACTAGGTTGTCTTTTTACTTTTTGGATCTTGTCACTCAGCGGCAGATCAAACGATCCGAACAATGTCCATGACTTTAAATCTACTTTTTACGGAACCAATTAATTTTGCAAAGAACCCAATCTTCCTCTTTGAAATGTTGGCTGTCGTTTTATGTTAAAATTCAGTGGACGTCGATAGCTATTTCATTTATTCCGTGCTAGAAATTGACTTATCATCTGTAAACTTCTAAAGAAATAAAACACAACATGCGTTCACCGATCGTTGTGCTAAGCACGGTAATTCGCATTTTGATATACAAACTAAACTATGAGTGTTCTGAAAGACCCGAAAGTTTGGAACCACGCATATCGTCAAGCTTGGAGAAATTATGCTAGTGTCTTGGTTTGTCAAAATATCGATGTATGGCGTATTTTACAGTCATATTCAACAGGAAAAGTACATGTAATGAGATTCGTACTCAAAAGAGTTTAGATATACATTCTTACTGTATCCGAGGCCTTGGATAATCTCTCGATTCTTGGGTCCTACATGTACCAGAGGAAAGTCATTCCCTTTTGTGAAAATGTTTCATGAAGTTTCAAACGCTCCTTGGCGCTTATGTTTATGAATCGCCAACTCAAACCCTACCTTATCGTACAGGGAGACTCCCAGACATGAATCATAAAATTTCTTCTAAAACATACACATTTTTACAAGATTAGGAAATCTCCCGGATCTGATTGAACAAATTTACTTTACTAATAACCTTTGCAAGCAGTTTAGACCCAGGTCAGCATCACTAGAATGCCGGTCCTGTTCTGGATTCTACTGGTCCTGATCTGGATCCAAAGCGTTTGACACATTGGCTCTGGTATTTTTCGTGAAAAAAAATCGAAAAGGTTATTTTTTTTAAAAAATCAGTAGATGGCAACAAATGCATGAAAATTACCAAGTATGCAAATAAACAGTGACCTATATAAGACTTATGTCAGGGTGGGTAGTCACGTGGTTTCTGTTAAGATACACTGTACGGAAAAAATGGCGGACTTCTTTCCACACCTATGTTTTAAGCAAAAGTAAGTAGATATTTCTGCGTGTTTTTTCATCTTTACACAGAAAGTTATACACCATTTTCCAGCCCCCATTTTCCCCGATCTAACGATGCCAGGATATCCTCATAAAGCTTCTTACTTTGAGTACAGACTCTGTCACAAAATTTTTAGCGGCGAAGATCAGGCCTGAATTTGGAAATAAGCTGTACGGACAACATTTGTGACAGAGTTAGTACTCAAAGTAAGAAGCAAAAAGATGCCATCCTGGTAGCAATTAATAGGGGAAAATGTGGGCTGGAAAATGGTGTATAACTTTATGGGTATAGATGAGAAAACATAAGGAAATCTACCTACATTCGATCAGAATGTCCGTACAGTGTATTCGAACATCCTTACAGTGTATCCAAGCAAAAACCACGTGACTACCCACCCTGTATATAGGTCACTGAAATAAATAATCGACACTTAAGAGTTGGACAAAGCATTTATTTATTGATTATAAGATGTTTTTTTGTAAGTAGGGCCAACATATATTTAAACTAGTCTTCAGTCGATGATACACCATCGCAAATACCCACTTCTTACACAAAATGTTGCCCCGTACCCTCTACATCATGTGATCTAAGCACCTGCAGCGTTTGAAGTTGCTACATCCAACCATTTAGGTAGAAATGTATTTACAAGAAAGTATGGTATATAACCTTGACTTTGACATCAATGTCACTTGAAATATTACCCAGCACCCTCTACATCATGTGACGTATGCAACTGCAAAGTTTGAAGTTGCTACATTCACCATTTACAAGATAATACAGTATTTGACCTTGAGCTTGGGGTCAAAGGTCACATGGGATGTTGCCTAGTGCTTTCTATATCATGTGACCTATGCACCTGCAAATTTTGAAGATGCTACATCCAACGGTTTAGATGAAAAAAAATGACCTTTGATTTAGGTCGCACGATCAGACAAAGGTTGAAGTTGCTACGGCTAATGGTTTAGGACGAGATGCATTTACCTGACAATACTTTATTTAAACTTTTCCCTTGACCACGTAATGTTGCCAAGTATCCACTACATCATGTAACTTAAGCGGCTACAAAAATTAAAGTTTCTACTGGTTTAGGAGAAACAATTACAAGAAACCACACGCACAAACGTACGTGCACGCGCATGGACAGACGGACAGACATACCCTGATTAATTCATGTACCCTTTCTTTACCCTTTTTCTACAAGAAAAAGGAATAAAATGTATATTTTACGGAAACGTCTTCAATATTTTAAGGGTCAATAGGTAAGCAAACTTTTTTATGTAAAACTTTTGCATGAAAAAAGTAAGAAAATAATCCTTAAAAATTCTAAAAATTAATACACTTTAAAATCCCAAACAGTTTCAGAAAGGAGGTCCCAATATATAAGGATTTATGGTAACTGGAAACAAGATTTATTTTGCCTAATATAAACAATGTTTACTTTGCTGACTCAAGAAGATACACAGTTTATCTCTGATGACAGTACGTGTTAAATGGGCCGCACAGCGCAGACGGTAACATGTCAGATTGCAGATACGTGTCTGACTGCAGATCCAGGGGCCACGAGTTCGTTCCCGGCCTGTTCCCATACTTTCGTGGAGATTTGATCATTAAATAATTTCTACGGTCATTCACCTCCCTTCCGCTCATTCAAAAAGGGTTGTTGTCAGTTACAAGCCAAAGTTTGTGCATGCAGTATCGGCAAGCTTGTCAGGTTAGATGATATGACTGTCTCCACATGACTATAACTGTTGACTGGGACGTTACGCTTCAAACCATGTTTTAACTCTTTGTCCCCAGGACAATTTTGCATGAAAATGCAGACGGGTCTTTAGTAAGCTGTTGTTAAAATTAATTTTGGTTTATGGATGGGGAGGGAAGTGGGGGAGAGGGGGAGGGAAGTGGGGATTGGGTACCCCCCTGCCCACCCCCTCATTACGAATAGTGTTGTAATCCATATGTTTTATCTATAAAATGTGATTCTAAAGGAATAATGCTAATACATATTCTTCTGTAAAATGGTGAAGAACTGTGATGTTCAAATACTTTCTCTCTGGGGCCTCAGATGTGCATCATGGGTAAAGATTTCATTTTTAATTCGTTTGTTTGCCTGAACTCCTTGTCCCCGTTACCTTCTTCCCGGGCTGCCGCTTCTTCCCCTTTCGACTTGTTCCTTAACCATTAATGTCATTCATGTGCGGATCCAGAGGGGGATATGGATTACGGACCCTCATCCCTGGAAAATCACAAGTTATATCGATTTCTATAGAAATTAGCATTTGGATCCCCCCTGTAAATAGTTGGACCTCCCGAAATGTTGGACCCCCTCTAATTCCTTGAAAAAGCATAGTTTTCTCTGCAATAAAACCATTGGACTCTCTCTGTAAACTGTAAAATAAATTTGAGATCTAAAAACCCATAAACAAGCATAAAAAAGGTTTTCAAGGCTGTTTTCTCGCCGTTGGGCCTGGATACCCCCCCCCCTAACAAATCCTGGATCCTCGTATGCATGGATTATTCAACCGCTAACCCCATGACAGAAGGAACTATAATGTTTATGTCTGTACCTGGGCCGAATTATCAACTATATACACCATCGAGGCCCTCACATTGGCGGGAGGGGGCGTGGAGGGGGCACGGAGGCTGCAATGCATTTGCTTGTTCCCCTGTTCCCCAAAAATCGAAAATTTGTTTTCCTGTGTTCCATGTTCCCCAATATTTTCTTTGTTTGCTTGTTCCCCTCAAAAGTTGCACATAGCACCCCTGTTCCCTTGAAATAAATGCCCCTTAACCCTGTTCCCCAAAACCCATGGCAGGGCCTCACCAACAACTCACCTATCCCACCGCCCCCAATCTCCTCTGGCCATCAGTAATGATGCCGTTTCACCCTACACAGGAACACATGTTTAAAATGAAGAACATATATTCTCAAGTGGTAGACCTTTGCTCTGTTATCTTTTTTTCCTCTAGCTGTTCCCCAATATTCTTTATTATTTGTTTACTAAATGTTATCCTTTTACCTTTATAAAAACCCTTGATTCTTTCGATAATTGAAAACTTTACTTTTCAAGAATTTTTTTAGAAAGATACAATAATTTTTGGGGGGAGGGATGTGGTCGTGGGGGGAGTAACTTGTGGGTAATTTTGGTATGGGTGTGCGAGCCAGTATTTTGAGACAACCCCAATCATATACCTGCCCTTTGAAAATTATCCCATTCATATACTTGATTTCACAGAAAGTTGACCTATTCATATACCCCCCCCCCCCCCCACTCATAGATAAATTTTATAAAAAGCCTAATGGCAGAGTTCCCATTTACCCTCTATTGAGGGTCTTTAACCCCAAAAATTGGGATATACCCCAAAAACTTATGAATCTTCTAATTCAGGCCTATATATAGGGGGACAAAACTGAGAAAATGGGAGCTGGTATACCGCTTATTTCAGAAGTCAGTGGGAACCCTGCTAAAAGGAAATTGGTTTAAACAATATTTTATTCAAATAATTTGCATGTAGACAAATATATACAATGTTAATATATTCAGGATCTGACAGTAAGCTTTAAGCTTGTATGTAAGCCATTTCCTGTAAGCCATTTAATAGGAAATTAAAATACAATATACTATTCTTTATTGATACTAGCAATCATTATGACCCAGACCCAATACACCATTAATATTGAATCATACCACATTCAACCTTTAAACTAGAACTTACCCTAAATAAGAGAAAAGTTTTTTTTTTATTTTTTTATTATTTTTTTAAATGAGGTGCTAGGGGCCTGGAACAAAGACAACTTTAGGAAGAAAACATAACTATTTCTTGGGGAAAATGAAACAGGCTAGTGTAATGTATTCAGGTAAACATTATATAACATATCACAAACCCATTGAATGGGCCCCATAAATATCAGATTTATAAAGTGTAGACTGAGATGGTTTTCAATATGGATAAAAAGAGGTTTAAGTATGCATTCTAAGATGCAGCATACCAACCATTATATAATTATGTAATAAGCATACATGTTCTTATTACAAACCAACAATGATAAAGGATTCAAAATAAGAATTTCTAATTGTCTAAAAGGAATTCTTAGTCAGACTCCCAAACATTGATTGGCCTTGAATTTCAAAACTGGAAAACATTATAAGCACTGGTTTCAAATTTAGGGAGATCCCATAAGGTTTTAAATGATTTGATGATTTATTACACAGAAGGAAGTTCCTGCAAAAAATCAGTTAATCAGAATGAAGACAGCTGGTCTCTGGAATACCCCTCATTTTTGAAATAGTTACATCAAGTGTACAAAAGTATACTTATTATGAAGAATATGGTACTTTATACCCCATGTTACTATAGCCTCCCCTACCAATAGCACCCGTCACCAAGATAAGAGTACTAATGTGTGATTGAAATTATTTCTAAATTAAAACATATGTTGTGGGTACTCAAAAGAACTGTCTCAATGAGCACCCTAAAATACAGCGTCATGTGCACTTGCGTTTTATCATCTAGATATATATGGTACTACTTCATCTAGATCTTTGCTACTATTTCAGCTCAGAGTAGTTCCAGAAAAAGATGTCAAAATAACATGTTTTCTTTCAAATACTGCTAAGGACCTCGGACAGTCTTAATGAAGGATTGCCCAGAAAAATGGCCAGAAAAATGTTTCAAAGAAAACGATAGTTTTTCCATCAAAACGATAGTAGGTTCAACTCCCGAATTATCCGCAAAAGTATATTTCTCATTGGACAAGTACCTATTTAAAAAAATGGGTTGAAAACCCAAAACCCTGTTTTTGCTATAATTTAACATATAGAAAATAGAAAAAAAAGTTTTACTGAAGTGCTTCCCCCCCCCCGTCACCAAACTAATCCTTTTGCATACTATTGTAGTTTTATATTTCACACATCATATGAAAACGGCATGATTGGTCACCGGGGGGGGGGGGGTTATGTCAAAATGCTCAAAAACAATTAATAATAAAAACTTATCCGGAATTTACTTTGTACAAAACTATAGGTAGATATCAATTTACAACGGCATGTATCAGGGCTTTAGCTATGATTGTGTACAAAGTCATTAATTTTCTTATTTCTCAACCAAAACAATGAGACGGTTTTTAAGCACCAAATTATAGGTTAAATCTGATGATTTAAAATAAATATTAAAATTTCAAGCTCAAAAATTGTGTTCACCTAGACTATGACTTATACAGTATAACGGTATGATACACCTGAGTAAACATGCCAAACTGGCTGAACTCATAAACAACAGGGCCCGGAATTACAATGCCTCCTTAAAGTTAAGCAAGACTTAAGTCAAGAATTGATATTTCAACATGCTATATTAAATGCTAAATAAATTGCCTGGATCGATGTGGTACTTGTGGCCAAAGATATTATTGTGATCTTTAGAAAAAATAAAACTATTTTGATTTTAATCAGTTTCAAACGTTATTTTTCGCATCCTGAAAAATCAATACTTAACTTAAGTCTTCCTTAACTCTAAGGAGGCATTGTAATTCCGGGCCCTGGTAATTATCAAAAGTTATGGACAGCATGCTTATTTAGAAGTAGCTATGAAATCTTCTCAGCCTGAATTTTATGCAAACGCATTACTTTCGTCGCAAGTTTTATGTCCCAAACATTATATTTCCATGTTTTTAGGTGAATACCCGGCGAAACTTTGACTTTCTGTGAAATAAAATTTGGTCACAAAAATACCCCCATCCGCTAAACCCTAATGTACTGGCAAAATCATGCAATATTTTCGAAATATTTTTATTTTGCTTGGTTCACTAAATGTCAGGGTTTCATTTAAGCACAAAAATATAGTTGTCAAATATGCATTATCCTAGCAACAGGCTGTCAAAATTTGGGCAGATTGAATAGCAGACTGTCCGAGGTCCTTGCATATTAAGTCTGTTATTCAGCATCAAGTCTGCTTTGTTCATATTTTTTCAACGATCTGTTGGTTTTACACAGTGCTTCTGAGAGTCAGAGACCCCCAAAATTAGTCTTAAGAATCAAAAACTGATGCCAGCTAGTCATGGTCCCAAATTTGAGAGAGATCTCACCAGCTTTAACCCTTTACTCTGTAATAACGCCTTTGACGCCTTTGAAATTCATGTATTTGAAAATATTATGGAAAATGGAGCATTTGCTCTTTTGGAGCAAATACTCCATATTCCATAATATTTTTTTAAATCTATTCAAGACTTAGCTTAATTTTTTCTTTAATTTTTTCTATGTTGTCTAAAAATAGAAAATAATGTCATGATCTAAATATAGCCTGTGGAGTAAAGGGTTAAGATGGTAATAAGAGTAAATTGAGTTTTAGTCCAAAAACAGTGTATTACCATATTTTCAGTTAAACCATATTCTGGGAAGAATACATTTGTAGATTTTTTCAGTTAGGATGTCTTCTTCTATAAAATGAATTTAAGTATGCTTATTATGAAGAATATGGTACTTTATACCCCTAGCTACTATAGCCTCCCGGCCTTCTCCACAGCACCTATACCTAAGATAAGAGTATGAATGTGTAATTGAAATTATTTCTAAATAAAACATATGTTGTTTGTTTGTTGGATTTGATTCTTTACGTCCCGTCAACAATTTTTCAGTTATATAGGGACGGGTCTTCCTGGGTTGAACCATTACTAAGCTAGGATAAATGTGTCTTGCTCAAGGACCACAGCGCGGTGACGCTGGTGAGGTTGCAACCCGCAGCCCTTCGGTCTCGAGTCAATCACTCTACTGCTGAGCCACTGCGCTCCCTAAAACATATGTTGTGGGTACTCAAAAGAACAATCTCGAAGAGCACCCTAAAACACAGTGTCATATGTTTATATGATATTGGGATCATATAACTTTTGATTATGTTGGGGTCAGTTAAGCGCTGAAATATGATTAGGGCATTTGTATTTATCCTATTTAAAGAGGCTAGGTCTGTAACTATGAACATTTTTCGATTTTTTTTTATTTCTTTTTAAATCATTTGTAAAAATAGAATTAAGTTATGTTTTCACAATATATATGTTCAGTTTAGCTGAAAACTGCATGGAAAAGTGAAGTATCTTATAAAAACAGGTGTTTTTTTTCTCTTGTTTGTAATTATTTACGTCCCTTCAATAATTCTAGACAGTTGATTTTTACATAAATGCTATTTTTTTTGATAGTGATAATTTGTTAAGATTTACGAAAATGGTAAAATGTTTACCTGAATTTGAGTATTTTTACTGTATTCTTGAAAAATAGAAACTTTATTTCTAAAATTAGAAGATCAAAAGTTACAGACTATGCAGCTTTAAAGACTCAGTCAGTAACTTTGGCCAGAAAATTTCTTGTCCGTCTAGAGTATGTAGTGATACAGATACAATTGTTTTCTTGATTTTTTTTGATAAAATATTCAGGATTTATGGCTACATTTTGAAGTTTGAAGACCAATTTTGGGCCATGTTCCCAATGGCAAAAAGTATGTTTTTCTTCAAGATCAAGGAGAAAGTTCCCATTTTAAGAAACCAAAATTTATCACCATTTTGTGACACTGTACCACAATAAATTGTACTTTTTAAATTCATAATATTTGAAATGTTCTTATTAGTTTTTTTTTGTTTAATTTGATTATAATAGATCTATACGGTGTGATTATAATAGATCTATACGGTGTGAGTTTTTTTCACCTTTTGTAAAGAACAACATGAAAAATTTCCAATTCTGGGGTTTGGGTCATGTTCCCGTAATGGGGAGAAAAACCCTAGGTCACCTTAAATAAATTGGACTGCAACAACATTGTAGCTTACATATTACCTTATGAAAATGGGATAGCATGTTATTTCATGTTATTCAGGGGGTAGGTTCCATCACTGAGACCCTCCCAGGGGTTGGGTACAGGGAAAAGAGCAATCATCTCAGGGTAACAGAGTAACAAAGGGGCAATATTGGGGAACAGGGAAAATAAGGGGAACAGGTACCAACCTCCCTCCCTCGGAGGGCCTCATCAGTAGTTTGTAAAGAATTAGTTAGTGAATACTTGGGTGTAAAATGAACTATCTCAAGTTTTATCAACCCCCATAGAAACAACCTGCTGGTTATATTTGAATAGTGCATGACATTTCCTAATTTTAAGCAAGATAATTGACAATTGTTAAGCCAGAACGGATTTCCATACCGTGTGCGCTAAACAAAGATTGCTTACGTCAATTATCTATAATGTTTTCGTCATTAACCAGCAGTATCATTGACTGGGAGCATTGAATGAAACATAAATGTATCAGAGGTAAATAACGCCTAGATATCCAATATATTAAATAGATCTATATTTTTATTTGAATTTCAATACATTTATTATGATCTAAATCGGTTTTGTGCGAAATGAACTGGCTTTGCCAGTCGCACCAAATCCTCGTGTTCCGCCATATTCAATGTGGCCAATCACTTGGTCAGCATTATTGGGTTAACGGATTTCCTGAACCAGTCAAATCATTCATATCTTTCGTAATACTAAGTCAAATTGCATGCGGTAAAGTGCAAAACCCCCCTCATATTTTTCTGCACAAGACTGTGTCCAAGTTTTCTTCGATTTGCTGTTTTCCAGATTACGTACCTCGGCAAACTGAAGAAAAAACGGAAAATTCTCCGCGATTGGGTACACACTTCAGTTGGTCGAAGTATTCGTGAAAACTGCAGCGAACCCAGAACAATTTTACAAATTTTTGTGCAGAAAAATATGAGAGATTTTTTTTGGCTCTTTATCGCATGAAATTCGCCTTAGTATTACGAAAGTTATGAACGGTTTTCCCTACCTGTGATGCACGATTACTGGTTCGTAAAGTCTGTGAACCTAATCAGGCAGACCACGTGATTGGCCACCTTGATATTGGAAGTTTGACCGTTAAAACGTTTGAACGAATTTGGATAAAAATTGGCAAATTGGTAGTTGAAACCCTATATTTTTCATTGCATATATGCCACAGCGGGACCAAGTCTAAAAAATGAGAAATTTGATATCAAACGTGAACCACTTTTTTACGGGCACATCCATCTTGCAAGATTTCTGTTTCGCCCATCTCGTTGTTTCAGGGCGTTGTTGTAGATTAAAAATCCTACGCTATGGGAAAGCTTGAACAGCCGACGAACACAACTGGCCAATTTTTAACAGAATAAGATTTGGGACATTCGTGCAACAAGCGGTTAAATTTGGGATGTTGTTCCTCGCTTCGCCGAGAAAGCCGAAACATTCGAACGTTTTTGTTGCTATATACATGTTTAAAAATTATCATACGCCTTCATACGTTTTTTAGCTTTGACTCTATAGGCGAGGTGTGTTAGAATTATTTATATATTGACATCCGCCCCGAACTTTGATTCAATTAGCTTGTAATGGATTATTATTATTTCAATTTTTAGGATGTATCATCAAAAAGATAAGAAAAATCAGTGTAGCTCTGGATCAGCTGGCTTCTCAGAAGTAGCATGATTAGGATTTACACTGTTTTCCAAACAAGACATATGTGGGTTTAGCATGGTACTGGTGGTGAATTTACAATGTTTTATCTCATGAAGGAAGAAGTACTAGCTTCGTATTGAAAGATAATAACCATAGTTTCCATAGTATATGGATATATTTTGTAAACGCAGACGTGTACATAACGATATTTGAAGGGTAAAATAATGTAACGAAGAAACTTAATAAAAATATTAACGTAAGTAGGACTGAATATTACACCTTTACCAAACCTCTCTCTCTCTCTCTCTCTCTCTCTCTCTCTAACTCTCTCTCTCTCTCTCTCTCTCTCTCTCTCACTCTCTCTCTCTCTCTCTCTCTCTCTCTCTCTCTCTCTCTCTCTAACTCTCTCTCTCTCTCTCTCCCTCTCTGCAAAACTCTGTCAGTCGGTCTGTCTGTCTGTCTGTCTGTCTGTCTATCTGTCTGTCTGTCTGTCTGTCTGTCTGTCTGTCTCTCACTCTCTCTCTCTCTTAATTGTTATGTCTTTTTAGAATATTACTGACAACACTAGCTTATATCTCTTGACAAAATGTTCATTTCTTTTTGAAGGTTCATAATAACGATAAACGCCAAAGGTTCTGTTCAATGTAACATGCCACTATTCTAAAAGTGTGTCAAGTGAAGGGTGTCACTCACTTTATACTGAGCCAGTGACGTTCATGCTGAGGGTGTTCTTCACTTTAAACTGAACACCTGGTGGTTGATGTTGATGGTGTTTCCCGCTTTGAGCTAAGACTGTGGTACTCATAGGCTGTCGCTCACTTTGAACTTAACGTTCATTCACTTTGAACTGAGCCTGTGGCACTTATAGGCTGTCAATCACTTTGAACTTAACACAAGACGTTCATCCACTTTGAACTGAGCCTGTGGCACTCATAGGCTGTCAATCACTTTGAACTTAACACGTGACGTTCATCCACTTTGAACTGAGCCTGTAGCACTCATAGGCTGTCGCTCACTTTGAACTTAACACATGACGTTCACCCACTTTGAACTGAGCCTGTGACACTCATAGGCTGTCGCTCTCTTTGAACTTAAGACATGACGTTCATCTACTTTGAGCTGAGCCTGTAACACTCATAGGCTGTCGCTCACTTTGAACACATGACGTTCATCCATTTTGAGCTGAGCCTGTGGCACTCAAAGGCTGTCGCACACTTTAAACTGAACACATGACGTTCATCCACTTTGAACTGAGCCTGTGGCACTCATAGGCTGTCGCTCACTTTGAACTTAAGACGTGACGTTCATCCACTTTGAGCTGAGCCTATGTCACTCATAGGCTGTCGCTCACTTTGAACTTAACACATGACGTTCATCCTTTTTGAGCTGTGCCTGAGGCACTTATAGGCTGTCGCTCACTTTCAACTAAACACATGACGTTTATCCACTTTGTACGGAGCCTGTGACACTCATAGGCTGTCGCTCACATTGAACTTAACACTTGACGTTCATCCACTTTGAACTGAGCCTGTGGCACTCTTAGGCTGTCGCTCACTTTGAACTTAACACATGACGTTCACCCTATTTGTACCGCGCCTGTGGCACTCATAGGCTGTCGCTCACTTTGAACTTAAGACATGACGTTCATCTACTTTGAACTGAGCCTGTGACACTCATAGACTGTCGCTCACTTTGAACTTAACACATGAAGTTCATCCACTTTGTACGGAGCCTGTGGCACTCATAGCATGTCGCTATCATTGAACTTAACACATGACGTTCTTCCACTTTGAACTGAGCCTGTGGCACTCATTGGGTGTTCTTCACTTTGAACTGAACACATGACGTCCATACTGAAGGATCTTACCCAAAAACAGTTCTGTGCATTACAGAATGTCGAACGACAGCAGTAATGTCCCAGAATTTTTTACTGAAAAGTAAAGTCATATGGTGATAAGGCATACTAAGAATGTGAGCTGGTCAAAATTTTAAAGAAGCCATTGCTAGAATTAATTTTGGTTCATGACTATGCTTTAGTTCATGAACAAGAACAAAATTTTGTCAGGGGGAAAAATCTGACAGGGGGAGGGAAGTGGGGATGGATGGGGAGGGAAGTGGGGATAGGGGGATGGAAATGGGGGGAAAGGGGAGGGAAGTGGGGATTTGGTATCCCCTGTTCACCCCCTCAACTACAGAACCACCACAAATAAGTTTGGTGGCAGCTGAGTTAAAATTAATATGTGTAACTTTAGACCAAGCCTGGTGGTAGCTGAACTACAGAACCACCACAAACAAGTTTGGTGGCAGCTGAACTACAGAACCACCACAAATAAGTTTTGTGGCAGATGAGATAAAATTAATAGGTGTAACTTTACACCAAGTCCGATGGTAGCTGAACTGCCACAGATCTTGGTGCAACCTTTCAAATACAGAACCATCACAAATAAGTTTGGTGGCAGGTGAAATAAAATTATTAGGTGTAGCTCTACACCTAGTCCGATTGTAGCTGAACTGCCACAGATATTAGTGCAACCTTTCAGCTGCATAACCACCACAAACAAGTTTGGTGGCAGCTGAGATAAAATTAATAGATGTAACTTTACACCAAGTCCAGTGGCTGCTGAACTACAGAACCCCCACAAACAAGTTTGGTGGCAGCTGAGATATAAAAATTAATTGGTGTAACTTTACACAAAGTCCGATAGTAGCTGAATTACAAAACCGCCACAAACAAGTTTGGTGACAAATGAGATGAAATTAATAGATGTAACTTTACACCAAGTCCGTTGGTAGCTTAATTGCCACAGAACTTGTTATAATATTTCAACAAAACAAGGACCAACTACAGAACCACCACAAACAAGTTTGGTGACAGCTGAGATTAAATAAATAGGTGTAACTTATCACCAAGTCCGATGGCAGATGAACTACAGAACCTCCACAAACAAGTTTGGTGGCAGATGAGATATTAAAATTAATTGGTGTAACTTTACATCAAGTCCGGTGGTAGCTGAACTGCCATAGATCTTGGTGCAACATTTCATCTACAGAACCACGACAAACAAGTTTGGTTGCAGCTGAGATAAATTATTAGGCGTAATTTTACACCAAGTCCGGTGGCTGCTGAACTACAGAACCCCCGAAAAAAAGTTTGGTGGCAGATGCTATATTAAAATTAACTGGTGTAACTTTACACAAAGTCCGGTGATAGCTGAATTACAGAACCGCCACAAACAAGTTTGATGGCAGCTGAGCTAAAATTAATAGGTGTAACTTTACACTTAGTCTGGTGGCAGCTGAACTACAGAACCACCACAAACAAGTTTGGTGACAAATGAGATAAAATTGATAGATGTAAATTTACACCAAGTCCGTTGGTAGCTGAACTGCCACGGAACATGGTATAACCTTTCAACATAACAAGAACCAACTACAGAACCACCACAAACAAGTTTGGTTGCAGCTAAGATTATATTAATAGGTGTAACTTAACACCAAGTTTAGTTGTCGCTGAACAACAGAACCACCACAAACAAGTTTGATGGCAGCTGAGCTAGAATTAAAAGGTGTAACTTTACACCAATCTCCGGTTGCTGCTGAACTACAGAACCACCACAAACAAGTTTGGTGGCAGATGAGATATTTAAATTAATTGGTGTAACTTTACACAAAGTCCGGTGGTAGCTGAACTGCCATTGATCTTGGTGCAACCTTTCAACTACAGAACCACAAAAAAATGGTGGCAGCTGAGATAAAATTAATAGGTGTAACTTTACACCAAGTTTTGTGGTAGCTGAATTGCCACAAATCTTGGTGCAACCTTTCATCTACAGAACCACCACAAACAAGTTTGGTGGAAGCTGAGATAAATTAACAGGTGTAATTTTTCACCAAGTCTGCTGGTAGCTGAACTGCCACAGATCTTGGTGCAATATTTCAACTACAGAACCACCACAAACAAGTTGGAGGCAGCTGAGATAAAATTAATAGGTGTAACTTTACACCAAGTTTTGTGGTAGCTGAACTAAAATTAATAGGTGTAACTTTACACCAAGTTTTGTGGTAGCTGAGATAAAATTAATAGGTGTATTTTTACACCAAATCCGGTGCTAGCTGAACTGCCACAAATCTTGGTGCAACCTTTCAATTGCTTTAAAAACTGTTTTCTGTGAAAATGTATGATCTAGAGAAAACTACAACAATAACTGGTTGAAATGATCAAGATTTTTCATTATGGAGATGTTGTCTTCAAGTTTCTTTCAAAGGAAAAAAATATAAAAAAAAACATTCCAAAAATATGTGGCAGATGAACTGCCTTTGTTGGTGTAAACTTACATACACGTTTTACAGTGCCGATGATTTGGATTAATCCATCCCAATTAGAAAATAAATTATTTGCTGAAGAGCAAAAAATAATTTCTAATCAGATTGTCTGTATAGAAACATACTAATCTGAAAAAAAACGTTCTTTACACATGAATTTCAAGCTTGATCTGGGACTACTTGATTGTTAAATATATTTTTCATGATGGAGTTATTTTGTCCTGGTGCTCAAAAAGTTAAAGTGTATTTTTCATGACTCTGAACTTTAAACCTATATCAAAAGCAAAAAACATTATGTTATTTAATTTACACAGATCATTTCCTCATCTGCTAAGGTAATTACTGCAGTTTTTTGTGCAGCCTCCTTATTAGAGTAAAAACTCCAAATGATGTTCAGTCAATAGCTTAATACTCATGGATAATTCAGGCGACTAGCAAAGGCTCTGATCAGACTGCGCGTATGCGCAGGCTAATCTGAGGCTTTGCTGGTCGCACATACCACATTGTTGGTAATCCCATGCCACGGCTCAATTACAGTTAAGTAAGCACCTCTCTCTTCCCCAGCGAGATGATTGCAAGACATTTTTTTTATTTTCATTTTAACAGTAAAGACTTTCATCAAAGGGAACCATGTAATTTTTTTGTTTCCAATGTACGTTTATAATCGTTTATATCCTAGTTATATGGAATTCTGCAAGTATACCAACACGGTGACAATAATGATCCTGCAACAAAACTCTCAGCAGGTTCTGCATGCCACAGCCGATGATAAATAGTGTAAATTAACCAGGGATATTGCTGCTAATAGCAAGAACCTTGGATCTCTTTGACAAATAAAAGAAAAGACCGGCAAGAAATAATCTCCAGCTCTTTGTTTTCCTTTTAATTGACAGGAATAAAAACTAGCCTCGCTTTTGATAGCCATTTCTTGAAGGATAATACAATTTGAACAACTTTGGTAAAAGGTCATCCCTAGATCATTTGTTACTATGTTACAATAAGTGAAAGATGTAAAATTTTGGCAATGATATTGCATGTGTATATGTTTTACCATTATAACCAGGCTGAAACGTATTTAAAGGCGGCTTTGCTTTCAGTAGGCAACTGTTATCAAATCAAAACTAGGGCAGCCTTCTTTATTATTAGTTTTAAGTCAATGCGAAGAATGAGGCAGTGTTGCCATTTCCTTGAAACGAACGCCTTGAGACATGTTCTGGGTATATCGACCCTAATTTGTCATTTCTATTTAAACAAAAAGTAAATCAGATCATATACTAAATATATCTTGTATACCCTTAATAACCTCATCTGTATAAAAGTAGGATTAAATGGGACAAAATTACATATACTTAAGGAATCTTCCAACGCATACAGTAAACAATTTACAACAAAAGTTAATTATTTGAAACTGATTCAAATTTCTGTCGTTAAACAAAAACTCAATATGTGTAAAATTTCAGAACAATACATTTAGTATTATGCAATATACAGCCTTTTCGATACAAAATGGTCAAAATCGAAAGTCACAATAAATAAAATTTGGGCTTAAGTTTGCATATCAGCGGGACAATTTTAATTTCATTTGTCGTGCCAAACAAACGCACTTTCGCTATAAGAAATGCATAAAATTCACCGTGGGTCAGTCCTCAGACTGAATTACGACTCTGGCATAAAACTTTCATAGGTAGGTCAGTGCCCGATGTTTGTCTTTGGCTGGGCCCACCGTGGTTCAACTGGGGATTTTCTTTAGCTCTGACTATCTCACAGTTTGTTTATAAATTTGATTGTTAACCCGTGGCGATACATTAGCTAAGTAAAGAAGCCTCCACGCGAGCTTAACATTTTTTTCTGGTTTGACAACAGCAGAATTTATGGTAAATATTTGGCAGTAAAATTAATTAATTGAAGCCCACAGTGACTTCAGTTGAGCGTTCTAAGGCGATGGTTCTGTTGTTGCTGATTCATTGTTTATTGTTGCTCCAATCGTTTTCGTTGGGGATTTATTTGTGGTCCTTGTTTATTGTGCACTACTTATTGTCGTTCCTAGTTGTGTAACCATCTTACTGGAGAAGAGAGAGCTGGTTGCTATACTTCAATTGCCTTTTAATGCCATTTGACTGTTAGTGTTCTGTGTCTCTTCTTCACGGTGCGATGGCTTGGTCTGCAGTGTGGTATTTCCTGGTCATACTCACTTTTTCATGTGATTTTGCACGGTTCACTTTTTAAAATCCACATTGTAAGTACCATCAGCAGGCCTTTGTTGTAAGCTAGCAGAATAAATCTTCTACAATTGCCATACTGCTACCCTGATCGAAACCCGATCGAGCACACATGTGATGTGATTGTCAGGAACAATTAAATAAATTGTGTGATCGTTTTGTCTGTACAATTTTATAGTGGTAGATGATAGAACATAAAACATTGTTCTAATGTATCTAAGGTATTTTTTTTAAAAATTAGAAATTCAAGATTTCAAGAAAATGTCAAAACAAAAGTATATGCGTTAGAAAATTCCTTTGGTGTAGGCGTGTTATCTTGATGATAACAAACCATATGTAACAATAAATGAAATGACAGCGTTGGACCTCCAGCGTGGTTTTGTTACTTGGTGTGAAAGTTACCCAACTTGAAAATTTGGGCATTTTCCTTCAGAGTACATTAACTGATTTAACCATTACTTAGGAATAATAAATAAGGGTCGATACACTCAGCACCTGTGTCAAAAGCTCTCGATTTCAATGAATACTGACACGAAAATCATGTTGACATACTCTGGGTGTGGTATGGTGACAGACCTGTGTTCGTTAACGCGATTTGGCAATAGTCCCCATGATTTCCATCCGTTATAGCATTCAGTATTATCTTCACTTAGACGTTGTTTCATATTAATAGAAACATGCTATCTACATGTTTATTCTACTACAGCATAAATCTAACTACAAGAATATTGTGTGCATACATATGAGCTAAAGACATGTCTGACAGGTATAATAGCTTTGGTTGGAGGGGCTCAGATCCGCAGCAATATATTTGAATATCCAAACAGATGTTTATGAATAGATTGCGCACTCAGCTTATAATCACTAAAATGAAAATGAAGAATGCGACGTCTCATACCTTGGGACCAATATTGCCATCCACTCCTTCTCAACATCGAGACAGCACTCACACACACACACACACACACACACACATACACACACACACATGCGTACACTGCAATGCAGATTTCTAGCTTATATTAAAAAAAGCTTATAGTTGTTTTTATTTATAAAGCTTATACTTGTTATTTGTTAAGCAGGAACTTGTTTTTTAACTGAGTCATATTATCACAACAGTTGGACGTTCACATTGACTAGAGAATTTGCTGCATGTGGGTAAGTAAACAGCCAGAAAATTATCTATAAGTACATGTTGATAAATTGACAGTCAGGAAGACAGTAAAATGATTTATAAGTAAATGAACATTCAACGTGTATTGTCAGCAGTTAACTGTAGCAAATCTGCTGGCTACTCACTCAATGCTCAGGTAATATATATGAATTTGTTCAAGGGAGATAAATCACTCTAATAAGTAATAGGAAAACGAAGGTAGATCAAAAGATACTTCACTTTTGCTGCTTCAGGTAAATACACAGTATACAATTGAGTAATAGGTTATTGACAGTCATAATATTATGTAGGCAGTGTTTTTGTTGCATCTGTCAGTCGCACAGTTATAAGAATACCTGCCCTTATTAGGTAATAGAAAAACAAAATATTATGTTTGTTTGTTTGTTTGAGTTGATTCCTTACGTCTCATCAACAATCTTTCAATTATGTAGGGACGGGTCTTCCTGAGTTGAACCAGTACTAAGCTTGGTTTAATATGTCTTGCTCAAGGACACAATGCAGTGACGCCAGTGAGGCTCAAACCCACAGCCCCTCGGTCTCAAGTCCAGCACACTACTTCGTTTCATGTATTTCTTATTTGTTTGATTTGATTCTTTACGCCTCATCAACGTCGGGACGGGTCTTCCTGGGTTGAACCAGTAGTAGACCCTAAGCAAGAATTAATATACATGTTTCTTGTTCAAGGCGCCGGTAAGGCTCGTACCCGCAACCCCCTCGATCTCAAGACGAGCACTGCGCTCCCTAATTGCAGAAGCTCAATTATAGTAGACTGTTAGACTCGGAGATCTAGGCGTCGCTGGCTCGAGACTCATTGGAGACACTGCATTGTGTCCTTGAGCAAGACCCGTTTACACCCAGTGGTTCCATGACACTTCGTTCGCATTCACAGTTTCTGTTCAAGGACACAAACCTCGCTCTCAATTCATTTCTCAGTTTGCAGCCACACAATTCTACATGAATCTATTACACTTGACACGAACCTCTCTCACAATTAATTCAGTCGAGGTGGCTGTTTGGTACTTAACGTAAATATGCGTTAATGCACTCTATCGTGTAGCGCTTGAGATCCATCCCATTTATTATCTGCTACAAGCCCTAATGAGAGCTTTGTGGTCACCTGTTGGGAAAGGGCTGACCTCTTGGCTCTCGTTTGTGGTGTCTAACTGTGAGTTTGTCACTTTCCCATTGGTATCCTGGGCCAGGTGTGGTACTTGATTGTATCGAATCCTGATCTTTGCACCCTAACTTACTTTTATTGCCTACTTTGACCATCATGGGTAGATCCAGAGGTGTGTGTGTGTGGGGGGGGGGGGGGGCATGTGGCCCGGAATCCCCCTGAAAAATCACAATATTTATAGGGTTTCAGTGCAATACTGGTCAAGTTCCCCTGATATATTACAAAGCTACCAAACCAGCATTTAATGTTGGGCGAAACGCCATCTAAATGACGTTTCGCTGGCGGGCCGATGATGGCCCATTTATAGCGATATTTTGGTCGTCTATCCCCTCATCAACTAAATGAAAAAAAAAAACAAACAAACAAACAAGAAAACGTTATCAAATTTGGACCCCCTCTGACAAAACTTTCTGGATCCGCGCATGGCCATTCTGCCAAAATCAGTCTGTGTATTACCGTATAATGCTAAACTTACAGAATTCCATATCACTGGGATATAAACTTGTTTATAAAACACATTTTTTAAACAATGAATATGAAAAAATCCATGCTAGGATATAACATAGATAGTCCTATCAGGAAATACTGGTTTGTTTCCTTCAGCAAATAATTAATGAACCGTGACATGTGATTTCCATCAATGTGGCATTTTGACAAGTGTAGACTCAGACCAGCGTATTTAGCCTCCTTTTAAGCTTTGATACTCCAAATAGTGTTCAGTCAGTAGCTGAATATTCATAGAATATCCAAGCGACTAGCATATGTGCAGGCTGGTCTGCGCCTTTGCTGGTCGCACATACCACATTGTTGGAAAGCTCATGTCGCGGCTCAAATATTTACTAGCCTATCGGATGAGTAAGTCCAGATCACCTGCACTGTAAATGTATGTGTAAGTTAACACCTAAAGAAGTGGCAGTTGAGCTGCTACTATTTTCGATATAAAGTAGCACTTATTTTCAAACCAAAACAATATGAGGTAAACAGTTTCCAGTGATAAATCCTAACATTTCTACCTGTTATTGATGTTGCTGTTATCTTGATCTTTCAATTGAATAAAACAACTTTAAAGCAATTGTAATGTTATACCAGGATCAGTGACAATTCTGCTGTCACTAAATTTGTAAAAAGGTATAAGTTATTATAAGTAATAGTGCAGGATAAATTACTCACTAAGCTCTGTCCCTCACCAGCTACTTGGGTGAGCTAATGGTATTAAGCTCTGTCTGTCAGTGCATCATTTTATCGGCACAAGTATTGAAAAATATTTGTATTTCAAGT
The DNA here is from genome assembly GCA_964019695.1 of Loripinus fragilis. Taxonomy (NCBI): domain Eukaryota; kingdom Metazoa; phylum Mollusca; class Bivalvia; order Lucinida; family Lucinidae; genus Loripinus; species Loripinus fragilis. The sequence continues at coordinate 53,589,214 of OZ026528.1, read as the reverse complement.
TTTAGCTCATCTGAGGTGAGATAATAATATTAGGCTCTGTCAGTACGTCATACTCATTGTGTGAATGTTTTATTGTGATCAGTCAACGTCCGTCGTGCGTCTACCACTGTCTGTAAATGATATCTCCTTAACCACTCGTCAGAATTTTTAAAAAAGTTCAGATAAATGTTCCCAATTAGGCTCTCCATCAAAATTGCGCAAATGTGTTCGCAATGGGCACCAATGCTACAATAGAAATATCTTAAACCAGCATCTCCCCCCCCCCCCTTAACCGCTGATCAGAATTGATACATTTTCACACAAATGTTCCCCATAATATTCTGTACCATAAATGCATATTCGAATGACCACCATAACTAAAACTTAAGTTATCTTTTAACGGTGCAAATCCGTCGATGCCATGACATCTCTTCAATTGTAAGACGTACCAGCTAACCACTTTAGAATCCCATGTTTTCCAAAGGACCGCTTCCAAAGCATGTTAAGGCACATGCGCAAAATTGCTTTTTAAACTTGCATGTGTAGCTAGCCATAGTAGTTCAGCGTTTAAAGTTTTGTCCGACACTTTATCTGCTTCCACACTTTGTGTTTTCGAGCAGCATAGACTCTGGCGAGACTGTGCATATGCTCAGGCTCGTCTGAGCTATCGCTGCTCGCATATACAAAACATACCAAAATCTCATGTATTGGCTTTTTTTTTTCAATTTTTAGGCTCTTGTATGGCAAGCCAAGTGCACATTAATTCTTTAAACCTAGGTTTGAACTTCAAACCAAGGTTTAAAAATCTTAAACCTAGGTTTAAAAACTTTAAACCTAGGTTTGAAAGAAAAAGTGCACATTAATTCTTCAAACCAGGGTTTGAAGTTTCAAACAGGGGTTTTAGCTGGCCAAATGCACATTAATTTTTTAAATCTTACGTTTAAACTTTAAACCTTGGTTTGAAAATCTTAAACCTAGGTTTGAAAGAAAAAGTGCACATTAATTCTTTAAACTAGGGTTTAAAGTTTCAAAATGGGGTTTTAGCTAGCCAAATGCACATTAATTCTTTAAACCTAAGTTTGAACTTCAAACCGTGGTTTGAAAATCTTAAACCTAGGTTTGAAAGAAAATACGCCCTGTAGTTTTCAAACTGGGGTTTAAAGTTTCAAACTGGGGTTTCAGTCAGCCAAGTGCACATTAATTCTTAAAACCTATATTTGAACTTCAAACTATGGTTTGAAAACTTTAAACCCAGGTTTAAAATAAAATGTGTATGCTAGATTCTTTTAAACCAGGGTTTAAACTTTCAAACGGGGGTTTCAGCCAGCCAAATGCACATTAAATCTTTAAACCCCAGTTTGGACTTTAAACCTAGGTTTGAAAATCTCAAACCATAGTTTAAGAAATTATCCAATCAAATGCTTCAAACTCGATGATAGGTTTTTATTGGTCGAAGTCCTGTGACGTCATCCTTTTGTGTGCACAGACTCTACTCGCGCCATTAACAAACAAACAACACACACGATCTGGTCAGGGAAAATTTCACAATGTCAATAAGATCGAGAGAAGAACGTGCTAGAGGAGGTGATTTCTTCGGATTCGTTTCCTCTGTGTTATCAGACGTGACGAGGAAGCTTGAAGGCGGGTTTTCTGGCGAAGAAGACCGGCGAAATACTATAGAACTTCTCGAGAGGTCAAGGTAAGAAACTTAGAATCCACTTTTTAGAAACTCTGGCTCTTCAATGTGATTGGACTACGCATCGTTTAATTTCTTTAGAATCGAAATCAATATAATATGATGTGCTGATAAATGTTAAGATACGGATGTTCAAGACTACCAGAGATAGCGTTTCGGCTCAGATACGTTTCGGCCACACCCTATATTCGTATCGGGTTTGTAGGCCGAAACGTAGCCTGGTTTGCCCTGCATTCGACCACCTTATCACAATTTTTGCGCATGCGCGTTATGGCTACTCCCTATATTTTTTATCTAAGCAAAAAATATTAACTAAACATGTGTAACAAAGAAAAAAACGAACTTAACATAGCCAGCAACCCAAAATTTGTAAACAGCGGTCTTTCATCAGCATGATGTCATCGCTCTGGATCACTTAAATACTTCCTGTCGAATCGATTGCTCTGATTGGTCGGTTGCTAAAACCACCAAGGTCAAGCGTGATATATGAATCTACAGTCCAGTTCAAAAAATATGTTTCTTCTGAATTATTCCTAAACTCTAATGCAGATTTTCACTTTTTTATTATTTTTTTAAAAGCCTACAAACGATAGGGTCACTAAAAAAATAACGAGACAAACTTACAACTGTAGGATGGACATTCCATGATAGCAATAGCTCGCCATCAGTTAAATGGGTCAGGAGACACCAAAAATGTACCAAAAATGTATATCACTTCATAGAAATGTCTATGATCTTAGTTATTGGATTGAAGTCCCGCTATTTCCTGTCTAACCGCTTGGGATATGCTTGAAAAGAAGTCCAAATTCGATTTTTTCATTCAAAAAGTAGAGACAAAAGATCGATAAAAGTAACAGCATTTATCAAGTGAACTGCACTGTAATTTTTTGAAAAAACCGTAATTAGGTCGAACAAGCGTCTCCACGATCAATAAAGAATTAGTCAGCTAAAAAGGGTGATTTCAAAACGAATATACCAATTCTTATTGGGCTAAAAACTTTCTTTTGAGAAGGTATTTTGGAAATATTAGACATAAATTATTATTTCTCTCGCTTCGATGCGTCCGGATTTTCGGACGTTCCAATACTCATCACGAGCTAAAATTCCGATTCACCATGGTGCTCGAATTGACAGGAAGGGTCGAATCGACAGGAAGCAAGCATACATGTACAGTATTTACTAAATTAACCCACCATATCTACATTATTTACTAGTTTCTGTCTCTTCTAGTGGTTAGAAGGGCAAACAGTGCATACCCATATCAGACATCTCCAGCAAACAGTGAAGACCCAGATCAGACCTCCTATTAGGGCCCTCCTCGTTTGCCAATGTGTACATATTTTTAGCCATATCTGTACATGTTAAAACTACATTGTTTGACTACAGCAATTGTTACCCCCGATAGCTCAGTTGGGAAAGTGTCAAGGGAACAGGATAACTCGGCCCAAAACCAACTCGGCCCAAGATGCAAAACTCGGCCCATGCCAACTCGACCCAATTTAAATTTTATAAATATACAACTCATCCCACATTTTAGAAGGATTGAAGTATGTGATTGCAAGATTCGCCCCTTCATGTTAGAGATAATGTCAGAAACATACATGCGCGTGCATGTAGAGGCATACATGCGCGTGTCATTATCTTAAAATTTCCCATGAAAATGAAATAATTTGGTCCCATCGCAGGGATAATTATGGCTCGGAATTTCTCTAGAGAAATTTTCTCATTCAGCCAAGAGTGGTGAGAACCTTTTAATTTTAGCGAGAAATCTTAACAAAATACTACGCTTTATCACATTTTGGTATGAGATTTTTCTCCCATCAAGCCAAATTCAATGAGATTTTTGGCAGAAAGTCCAGGTGAGTCTCTCATCATGCAGTCTCATATGAGCATTCGCAAATGGCTACTTAAATGACTCCAAATTGCATTTTGTAGTCGTCTGCTGACTTATTTTGAAATGAGTAGTTCAAAATACCTTTTTATATTGGCAGTGGCTAGAGGTACGGATCCGTACCCCTAGCCTGGGAGGCTAGGGATACGGATCCGTACCCCTAGTCTCGGAGGCTAGGGGTACGGACCCGTACCCCTAGTATATTCTACCATGTCAGGCTACAGGTACAGACATATAGCCCTGATGAGAAATTCTAAATTATCATGATGATAAGTGTTAGAAAGTACCTTGTTGTTGTGTTATGAAATAGCAATCCAGTAAGTCGCCATTTGCAATGTGGGATATCTCTGTATAGTAAATATAAAAACGAAACACGAATGCGGAATTTGAACAAGTGGTGCGGGATTTATGTTGTGTTGTTGTTATTATTATTATTATTATTATTATTATTATTATTATTATTATTATTATTAAATCAAATTAAACTTGTTATTAATGATTTGTTTTTGCTGTTTTCACTTTCGGTTTGTTCATTAGCGAGGGTGCGAACAATATTCTGTGATTAATTGGTCGGCATGACGCACTACAAAGGCATCTTTAAACTCAAAAGAACAAATTACAATGATTGGCTAAATGTTTTAATGTTCAACCTCACAGACATCAGAAGAACGTCCTTAATTAGCCTAATCCGTACAAACAGTATCTAGACCTATAATTATACATATAATACTAACTATTTGATGTAACCGCCTAATTCTCGCTGCTCATTTATAAAACTCCCAAGAAAATTATGTTCAGTCTCACTTTGTCAAAACGGCTAAAACGCTGAACATAGGGAAAAAGTTTGAGGACTTTTCCTCTTTAGAAATTGCCATCCAGCAGAATCAGAAGGAAGAAAATGTTCAATTCTTTAGGCGCCAAAAACCAACAATAAAAGTGATAGAAAATACAATTTTACACACCGCCCGGCCGTCTGTCCGTTCGTCAGTCAGTACAATTTTATTATTTGTTTTCGTGCTTAGAAGTAATATAAGTACCTTAAGGATCTAAAAAATATTAAGTTTGTCCATAAATCTAAAGGTCCTAACAAATAAACCTAGCCAGCACAAAATGTCAGACCAATATCGTTCCGCTAGCAAAACGCCATTCAAATGGTATTTCGCTGGCGGGCCGACCCTTGCCCGCTTTTTTATGTTTAGTTTTGATGTTAGTTTTGATATAATGCGTAAATCAACTATTATATTTTCAGATACACATTTTTGGTGCGCAAAAGAGTCTTCACGATGAGACGGTTCTTTTGAGCTCCGAAAACTTACGTTAAACGTGATAGAAAATACAATTTTACACACCACCCGTCCATATGTCCGTTCGTCAGTCCTTACAATTTTTTTCGTGCTTAGAAGTAACATAAGTACCTTAAGGATCTAAAAAATGTTAAGTTTATCCATACGTCTAAAGGTCCTAACAAATAGACCCAGCCAGCACACTTACTTAGTTAAGTACAGGTGAGCTTATTTGACACTGCTCACTCATCTCACTCATCAGCTGCCAACGAGTGGTTAATTGATTACTTTAATTGAAGATGAGAAGATAATTGCTGGTGAGAAGATAATTGATTTGTTACAGGTGATTAATTTCCTTTACGTACTCATGGTCTGTTAAGGATAAGAAAAAAAATATATATAGAATTATGTTCTTTTTTTTTAAACTTTACCGTTATTTTTAACCCTTTTGTATAAGCTTATACTTGCTTGAATTATATATGCCATATGACGTCACAGTAAATAGAGTAGCTTCCCTTTATCGATCAAAGCTGGCGGACAAAACAAATGTAAAACTTCAACACGAGTTTTTGTTAAATTAAGCTATATTAATCATGATAGCTTCTCATCAGGGTTATATGTCTGTACCTGTAGCCTGACATGGTAGAATATACTAGGAGTACGGATCCGTACCTCTAGCCTCCCAGGCTAGGGGTACGGATCCGTATCCCTAGCCTCCCAGGCTAGGGGTACGGATCCGTACCTCTAGCCACTGCCTTTTATATTTTAGTGCTAGTTGAAAAAAAACGGAAATACTTTAATATAGTGGACCTATGTGGAATCCTGCCATATAAGAGGATGTGTCCACACTTGTGTGGTCGAATTATATACAACTGTATCTCATCTCCATTTTTATACTACAATCAATACGCCTGGGTCCAAATATCGTTTGTAATGATCAGTTAAATCGGGCAAGGGTCAGTGTTTTTGCACAGTTGATGTTGGTCATTTCAATTTCTCAATGAAAATGCAAGCGTCTTTCAAACATCGATCATGTCTTGGGGAGTTATGCTGTAAAACTCCCCAACAATTATTCGTCTTCTTGAAGATGTATCCATAGACAGGCATCTATAACAGAAATGCTGTTTATTCCGTATTGGTTACATTGACGGAATAAAACGCATTTTATATGAAAACATTGTTTTCTCAAGAAATGTGGAATCATCTCTATATAGAGATGCAACCAGATTTTTGGTCCAGACTAAATAATTGTTTTCTTAGGAATTGTGGAATCATTCCTATATAGATATGCTTCCACATTTCTTGAGAAAACAATTATTCAGTCTTGGCCAAAATCTGGTTACATCCCTATATAGAAACGATTCCACATTTCTTAAGAAAACAATCATTCAGTCTGGGCCAAAAATCTGGTCACATCTCTAAATAGAAATGCATCCACATTTCTTGAGAAAACAATTATTCAGTCTTTGCCAAAAATCTGGTTGCATCTCTATATAGAAATGATTCCACATTTCTTAAGAATACAATGTTTTTATATCAAAATGCGTTTTTTCCGTCAATGTAACTTATACGGAATGAACGGCATTTCTGTTATCGATGCCCCTCTATGACTCGGCACCCTTTAATCTTGTGAGAGATACTGGGGAGTTCGCGACAATAGAAAGTGTTATCCAGGCGCTTTTTATCTACTTTTCTACCAAAATGGCCGACTTGTCAACAAGATTCACCGGAGTGAAGGATTTGTGCATTTTATGCTGTGAGAACCTTTTTATTGCAGAAAACACGGAATGGGTATCATTTATAATCATTGCCCAATCGTTCCAAGATCTAATTTCCAAAGTGCATAATCCCAGAGGCTTGCACGAGTGTTGGAAATGATCATGTACACTGATGCGAGATGAAGCGAAAATTGCGTTGACCCTTATGAAGTTTAAAGGCCTCGATAATCACTTTATACGAGGATATAGCTATTATTATTGGTCTTTCTGTGAAGTTAAGATGTCAAAGTTTATTTTGATACCACATTTGTATGGATACATCCTCTTATATGGCAGGATTCCACATAGGCACTGTCTCGGGGTCCGGTACCGGACCCCTAGACTACGGGGCTACGGGTCCGGTACCGGACACCGAGCCACGCCTTTGAGGACTGTCTCGGAGTCCGGTAGTTTGTGAAACAACTACTCGACACGTCTAGGGATACGGGGATGCGTGTCACACTATTCAAACAAGTATAAGCTTATACAAAAGGTATAAGATTTTTAACGGACAAGAGTGAAAAAAAACATAACTAGATATAATTTGTCTTACTTTATTCTTTTTATTTTTTTTTCTTATCCTTATTTTTTCAATAAGGTTATGAATAAAGGTAATTAATGTCAGGGGGAGCTTACTATCGCATCAGTGAATTGGCGCAGGGTTTGATGTCCTTTAATTGGTGTTTGTCTCAATGTTCTTATTATTTTATTGTTGGTATCTGTCTACTTGATTATTTACCTAAAGGTAAATACCAATTTGCACTTTCATTGAAGTAAGCAAACGTTGATTGCAGGTGCATTGTTTAATTGCTTTCTTACCGGCTAATTGGTCACATAACTGTCTGTCTGTCCGCCCGTCCACCCACCACAACCACCAGTGAAACGCATGGGCCGATGGTGGTCCGAAGTTATTCAAAATAAAACAGCTTAAAACATGGGCCTATTTTGGCCCGATATAACATACTAGCATGGGAAGTTATTCACAGCGGTGAGACGGTTCTTTTGAGCACCCAAAAGCTTAAGACCAAATAAGCACACAAAATCAGACCACTGTCGAACACCAGCCAAACGCATGGGCCGATGGTGGCACGGCAATAGCATGCTGGCACAGGACGTTATTCACAACAAAACAGCTATATATGATCCAGAGGGGGGGGGGGGGGGGGGCTCCGTAGCCCCTTCCCCCTGAAAAATCATAAGAAATATAGGGTTTCTTAGCAATACTGATCAGGATCCCCTGAACAATTAAAAAGCTACTAAGCCAGCAATGTTGGGCCATCATTAGCACGCCAGCGAAACGCCATTTTTGTTCTGCTGGATTATTCCAGTCCAGTCTTTGTAGCAAACAGTGTGGATCCGGATTAAACTGCTCTCCTAAGAGCAGTCTGATCCAGGTCCACAATGTTTGTCTGTACGGAGAAATTAGCCATTGACGTAAGTATAAGTTGCATTTTCCTTACATAACGACCCATATGTCGTCTACTAGTTCGTTATTTAAAGACGTCTTTGAAGCAATCAATATTGACCCAGATCTCATAGGAGCAGTCTGATCCTGGTCCCAAATGTTTGTCTGTACACGGATATTGGCCATTGACGTAAGCATAAGTTGCATTTCCCTGACATAACGACCCATAAGCCGTCTTTGTAGCAAACAGTGTGAACCCGTATCAAACTGCTATCCTAGGAGTGGCCTGAACCGGATTTAAGACGTCTTTGTATAGCAAGCAGTTTGGACTCAAATCTGACTGCTCTCCTAGGAACAGTCTGATCAGGAACCACGGCGAAATTAGCCGTTGGCGTAAGCATTTCCATGCAGCAGATAACTCCAGCAGACGTAAATTTTAGATGCATTTCCGCGATTGAGTCGTTCAACCTATGTAGATCCATTTGTAACGTCTCTGTAGCAAATAGAGTGGACCGAGATCAGACTGTTATCATAGGAGCAGTCTGATCTTTTTCATCACTGTTTGTCATTATTTTAGATGCATTTCCGCGATCGAGTCTTCAACCTTAGGATATCCATTTGTAACGTCTCTCCAGCAAACAGTGTGGATCCAGATCAGACTGTTATCGTATGAGCAGTCTGATCTTGTTCAACACTGTTTGTATTTATGCTAAAAAATCATTTCCTTTTTGGATCATATCAGTTGTTTAAAAGAAAGACAGAAAAAAGACTCATTGTCCCAGTAGTGAGTCTCTTTGAAAGCTAATCTACACTACAGACTGTGTAAGCTCATTTGACACTACTCACTCATATCACTAATCAGCTGCCAACAAATAGTTTAATTGGTTCCTTTAATTGAAGATGAGAAGATAATTGATTTGTTACAGGTGAGTTAAGTTCTTTTTTTTTCTTTACCGTTATTATTTATATACCTTTTGTATAAGTTTAATTGTTTGAATAGTGTGACGCATGACAGTAAATACAGATTGGTTTCCCTTTGAGGATCAAAGATGGAGGACGAAGCAAAGTGAAACTTTAACATGAGGTTTTGTTGGTAAAAAACTGTTACTACATATACGTGCAGGTACGGACCCGTATCCCTAGACTAATCAGTAGTTGTTTCACAAACTACCGGACCCCGAGACAGTCCTCATAGGCGTGGCTCGGTGTCCGGTACCGGACCCATAGAATCATAGTCTAGGGGTCCGGTACCGGACCCGTAGCCCCGTAGTCTAGAGGTCCGGTACCGGACCCGGAGACAGTGCCTTCCACATAGGTCCACTATATAGGAGGTTTTATCGTGACGTACTTCCGGTTCTATAAATAGACTTGGGATATACTGGCCGTCAACTGTGTATTGTCTAGATAGGGAAAGCAGTAGAAATTTCAACATTTTCCACCGATTTTAAGTTCCCTTGTTACAATTTGCTATTTAATTTATATAAATGTGAATTGTAAATGCATCTTGAATGCATCTAGAAATACTTCGTCAAATAATATTAACATTTATTGAGATAATTTGTCTGTCGTTGCGTTTGAAATGAATAAATCGGGAGCCGTTAAACTTTTCAATTCAATTTAACACAACGAAAATTAACCATTTTAAGGCAACTAATTTGATAATTAACGAACTTTTGTCAATGACACACTTCATTTATTTTCTTTAAAAAGTGTTTGCTAACAATAAACAAGGCGGTTGTTTATTTTTTTTTATTTATTTTATGTAACTAGACTCTGAAACCGAATGTAGATATTTTCAACTATTATTGTAAAGAACTTACAAATGGAACACATTTTGAAATATATGAACATTGCATTATTTAATTGCATGTACGAAATTTCACCATGTCGCATCGTTTTCGAATTCATCTTGGGTGCAAAGCAACTCGACCCAAAAATGTATAAAAAAAATCCTCTCGAGCAGCGAAGGCTCATGTGTGCATTCTCGCAAGAACACACACTGCTAAAACAGCTATTTTAACAAAACTGAATAGATGATTGTAGAAAGAAAGGAACTAACAAAAAAACAGAAATGTGCACTTAAAAAATAAAAAAAAACTTTCCTCTCCAGCAGCGAAGGCTCATGCGGGACTTCACATGCGCGCCATTTTCGCAAGAAAGTTTTGCCGGGTCTGCCCAGGGTCCAAGCTGTTTGAAAAGGTTATCAGCGGACGACACTAGTAGCAGATGATTAAGGACACAAATGGGCGCTGAAAAAGAAACAGAACATTTTTCTCGAGCAGCGAAGGCTGATACGAGTCTGCACATGCAGGCATTCTCGCGAGAACATTTTGTCGGGCCTGAACTGTTTTCAAAGGTTATCAGCAGTCAACACTTGTACATTTGATTGTGGACATAAACTAGGGGCTGAAAATAGAAAAATATAATGTTGACTTTCTTGCGCACACGATGGCGCTAAAACATAATTACATTTTCCTCTCGAACAGCGAAGGCTCATTCGAGACTGCACAATGTCAACTTGTTGCATTGCCTTAGGTGAGCCTGCGCAGATTCGCGGGAGCATAAGTAAGATGAAGATGGATATTCAGAAGAAGAAGTGGACAGTTATACGACAAAACATGCACATGTATCCGTCTGTCTGTCTGAACATGCACATGTATGTTCCTTTCCGTGTGCATGTTCAGACAGACAGACGGATAGAAACATAAATACACATGTCCTGACAGACAGACAGACATTATATATTAGCTAGTGCTTTTAAAAAAAACAGGCAATGAATTAAAATGAAACTGGCCCGTCTGACAGACAGACAGACAGACAGACAATATATATTAGCTAGTGTTTATACAAAAACACGACCACGAATTAGAATGTAACTGATAGAGAACGAATTCAGTGTCGTTGCATTATGTCAGACTTGTTAAAATGTGTTATAATCTCGGACCCAGTAATTTTGGGTCCAGCATGTCGGCATCCTTTAAAGATCTTTTATGACCCCCTCTTTTATTACACCAATGACACTCACTTGTGAAAACACTCTGATTCCGCCAGTCCGCGGGGCGTGTCGTTCAATACAACAGAGGGTGATAAAACGGATCTGTTAGAACGGTGTCAACTGTGAAAATCAAATATTTAACTTGGAATTTTAGTTATTTCTTTGGGACAAATTAATTGTAAGTTAACTGTTTTTAATTAGCCTAATTAAGCTACTTTTGGACTGTCAATAATCACTGGTTTTGAGATGATATCACGGATGCGTAAGAGAGAGAGAGAGAGAGAACTGGCAAACAAGCAGGTGGATTCACTCTGTTCATCATAAAAGTGCATAAACAAACCAAAATTTTACATGTTTAAAGTTTTTATGGGTTATATTGGAAGAAAATATCAGCGTTCTGCTCGACACTTCTGGACTTCCCGCAGCCTCATATTTTGCCTTTTAAATGGATAAACGTTTGTTATTCGGAACCATTATTTATCGGTAAGATGTATTTTGAATGTATATCAAAGAATACAAACAAGTTTTGATATGACATTGGCTATAAAAGCCCATTTTCTCAAAATATAAACCCACATTTAACACAGATTCCATAGAGCTGGACGAACCGTTGACGGCCACGGATATGCGCATGCGCGAAAATGACGTCACTTTGGGAATTCCTAAAACCTCCTATTAAAGTATATCCAAAAAAACTGCGTGTTATCATAACAGACCTATGTCTGAAATTCAAACTTTGTCTATACGAGCAGTGATGACCCTGCAGAGCCATCATTATATATAGAGATCTAGGATATTGGAACAGGCAGATCCAAAACTCCCCTAATCGCAGCTTCACAGGTAGTAATTTAAGTGTGTTTTCTTTTAAATATTTTAACAGGCTGGCCCGAATCTCTCCTTATTGCCGATAGCAAAACTATGTTGATTTTGTCATTTCAGCAGGCTATTCCGAACATCGACCCATAGGGAAAATGTAAGGGGACTTGCCACAGCTGGTCTGAACCTCGTCCTATCTCAAATACTAAACTATGATACTTACATGATTGAACAAGCTCGCAGAAATCGCCCCAAAGGCATAAGAGTTGGGACCTTTGAACAGGCTGGCCCGAACCTAACCTCAGCACAGATAGTAAATTGTGATGTTTTAGTGTTTGAAAAGGCTTGTTAGGACCTAGACTTACCAACTCTCTGTCTATCATGATCTACCCTGTCCCGTTTTTGACTCAGATACGAGTTGACTTAGGGTAGGTACAACTACGAGTTGACCAAAAATGGGTACGAGTTGACTAGAAACCTGCTGTTTCCCATATCAATGAGTCCAACTGCAAACTTATGAGTCCAGAACACTATTTTAAATGATAAGTCTGCAATACTATATTGCATCCTGTGACTCGCTGAAATAAAAGCTAGTGTTGTTCGATTATTGGATTTTTCATAGGTTTCAATTGATGATCGTTTATAATCGAAAGTTAATGGGGACAGCAACTCTAATGATAAGTATGCTTTATCAGAAAGAGCTCTATGGACCATGAATTTTGATACAAATATCAAAATCGGTTGAAACATAAGAAAGTTATGGGCATTTTAAGAATTTAATATGGCCAACATTTAGCCGCCATTTTGAATATTTAATTAGTTTTCTAAATTTTTTCAACAGCTTTTTAGTTATCACATCAATTATATTTCAGTACATATGCAGCTTTATACATAAAGAAAATGTTTCATTAAAGATTAATGAAAATAATTCATTTGTTTGTTTTTTATTTTGATTACACATATTTAATTAGGCTGAGTGACGTCACTAAGCCTTTAATATGGCCACTTCCATTACAGTCCATTTGCAAATATTCAAATGCCCACAACTTCCACATTTTTCAACGGATTTAGATGAAACTGGTATCAAAATTCATGGTTTATTAAGATCTTTCATATAAAACATAGTAATCATCAGGGTTGCCATCCCCTTTAACAAATGAAAGGAAACACAGGTTACATCCCATATAATGTCTACCCTTGTACTGTGAATATAAAAATTGTTAGCATCAGTTTCATGTTATTTTATGTACATTACCTTAAATTAACTCAATTGTCCTGACAGCAAACTCATTTAATTGCCATTGACATTTTAACCCTTTATGCACTAATAGATTCTTCTTTCTGGTTTCAAAGTGGTCCATTGTATACATCAAGGGGTCAAAGGTTTTTATTTCCAAATAAAATTGCATTTCTTAAAAAAGTTCTGAAGATTGTTTTTGTCTTCGCAAAAGTCAAAGTTTCGTCGGGTATTCACCTATTTACATGGAAATATAATGTCTGTGGCATAACACTTGAGACGAAATTGATGATTTTGCATAAAATTTAGGTTGAAGATTACAATACACCGTTTCTTCAAAATAAGTATGGTGTCCATGACTGGACAATTACCCGTTATATTTCAAATTTCAATCGGTAAGACTGGTTCACCGAGGTGCATCATAACTGCATACTGTATACATCAAAGTCTGGATAAACACATTTTTTGAGCATAAAATTTTAAATGTTTTCTTACTCATCGGATTTAATCTATATAATTTGGTGCTCAAAAGAACCGTCTCATTGTGACAGTTCTTTTGAGTGCCCACAACATACGTTTTGGTTTAGAAGTAATAACTAATTACTTGGTATGAAACATAACTAAAGCCCTGGTACATGGCATTGTAAATTGATATTTAACTACAGTGTTCAATCTAGAGGGGGACATGGGCCCCCTTTTGTATCAAATGGCTACCTGCTAAAGCTGGAGTGGACCATCTTTAACATTATATGAATGGGGAAATGTTGGGCAGTGTTTTATTTTCATCTGAAATCGAATGAAAACGACCCCCTTTAAAATTTCCTAGATTGAACACTGACCTACAGGTATGTACAAAATTAGTTCCTAATAAGTTTTATAATGAATCATTTGTGACAGCATCCACCCCCCTTGACCAGTCGTGCCATTTTTGTAAGATTTGTGAAATGTAAACTAAAACTGTATGCAAAAAAGAGTTAGCTTGGTTGGGGGGACTTCAGTAAAACTTTTTCTATTGCCTACGTATTTATATATGTTGAATGGCACAGAGTTTTCAACCCATATTTTTCACTTGATACTTGTCCAATGAGAAAAACGCTTTTGCAGATATTTCGAGAGTTGACACTTGAGCCAATTATCTTTTAATATAAAAAATATTCTTTTCCCTGAAACTTTTCTCTGGTCATTTTTATAGGCAGTCTTCATTAAGACAGTCCGAGGTCCTTCATGGCCTAGAGCGAGGCTATAGACCTACCGATATGTTGCAGGGACCAAGCTGGTCCAGAATTTTAGGGAGAAACGACTTCTCCCTGCAGGAAAATTAGGGAGAAGTGTCAGTCAGATAGGGAGAAGTTAAGTGCAAAATTACGGCATTTTCTGTCAATTTAGAAGCAACTTAGCCATTACACATACTGTTGCCATTTAATGGAAGGAGAAACATGATGCAGTGGTAGTAGATTGATTGATAATGTCACCACAGCTTGCATTTGTGTGGAGACAAAATGAAAATGAGTCTCCCTAAAAAAAAAAAAAATTTTTTTTTTTTTTTTTTTAGGGAGACTCCCACTTCTCCCTTGGTCCCATTTAAGGAGAAATTTCGGCCCCTAGGCTATTCACCCCCTAGCTTGGTCCCTGTGTTGTAAATTTTCTATCTGTCTTGTAGGTTAAATACTACTAGACTCCAGGACCAGCTGACAGAAGACCAGTACACCACTCTCTCTGTAGCCTTAGATGAACTTATTGTTGTGCTGACTACAAGAGAAGATGAGTGGGATGTACAGAATTTGGATAATCAGACCACTGCAGGTAAGAATGAGAAAAAAGGAAAGAACTAGTTTAAAGATTTGTGGTACTGACATTAAACCTCTAGGTTATGCCGTTGCTAACTCGAGATAATCCAGCATTCAACTCCCAAATTTATGTATACTAATGTCCAATGATAACACACGACTCTTTACAATAATTATGCATGAAGATCATGCTTAGATGTGAGTCTGTCACAGTGTGGCCTATCAAAAGCTGTGCGAAATTGTGATGTTTGTTATTTAGGACAAAAGCATTGTTTTCTCACACAAATTTGACCAGTATTTCCAGTAACTTTGAGAGCATATGATATAAGGTCAGCCTCCAAATTGTGTTAATTCCAATAGGGTGTGTGCAAAATATCCAGAACTCACGATCAAACATTTTCTGAATGCCAGTAGATCCACTGTCATTTTGACAGTTTTGATGCAACACCTACATGTACCACTACACTAAGGTGAACCATACCACTTACATGTATGAAAGATGGACTTTGGCTGGTATATGGATTGGTCTGACATTTTTGTTGAAACTCAGTGTCAAATGTTTTATTGCAGTTTGCACAGTTCTAGTGTTCTACACAATGCTGTTTTCCGGCATACAAACCCATCACATACATACAATCAACAAACACTTCTTCAACCATGAGATTGCATCATTGATATTATCTTTTTGGTATTAGCGCTACATGTACATGTCATTGTTTGCAATGCTAGCATTTTAAATCTCTGAAATTTGACGAGGCCGTGTAGCCCAGTTGGTAGCATGTCTGACTGCAGATCCAGGGGTCGCAAGTTTGATCCTGACCCATTTGCAGATACATGTATTTAGAAAAAATATTGTTGTATCTAGGAGTACATTGTATGTGTCTTTGGGTTGGACTTTGTTCTGCTACAGGTACACATTTCTTACAATAGTGGATTTGGAGTGCAGTGACTCAGTGAAAGAGTTCCTTACTTGATGCCTAGGGGTAACAGGTTTGAGCCATTCTGGTGTGGCTGCTTTTTGTCTTCGAGCAAGGCACATATATCCTTGCTAAGTACTGTTTCAACCCATGAAGACCCATCCTAAAATAACTGAAAACCTGTTGACTGGGACGTAAAGAATCAAACAAACAAAAGTGGTGCATATTTTTATTTTTTTTAGCAGGTGGGTACAAGATACAAGAAGGACGTGGACCTCCGAGATTCAACTTTGATCCTGATCAGCTAAAAGAGCTCTTGAGGAGAGGCTTCACAGTGTCTGCCATTGCAAGAGAAGGATTGCTTGGCACAGTTGTTCATAGGTACTTTTATATTTCTATATTGTTTATTTTCTGGGGGAGCATCTTGTTGCATCATACATTAAATTGGTGTGCTTACATCCAAAATTTACTTATACAGAAATTTTAAGTAGGTGGACAGGATGACTGCTTCTTCAAGAGAAACTGACCTAGTGTCAACACTTTTTACATGTTTTCTATTGTATAGTAATGTAATTGTCTCTGAATGAGTCAAATGGTAGGTAAAGTTATTTGATATTTTTCAGCTTTCACTCCTCATTGTTTCATGAGGCAGGATCTCACCCTTAAAATGTCCATGATTTGTGTCTGCACAAAATTTATACTTATTTGCATAGTCACTTTTTTATTTTCATTTTATTTCAAATGGATACAATTTGGTCAGCATGACCCCTCTTTTAAACGGATGGCATGTTTTTAATTTCTCATTTTTCTGTAATTGGATGCATGTTTTGGTTTTAATCTGATTTATGATCAAAGTAAGAAAGGTGGTAGTTGATCAGGAATCGATACAATCAGGTACCACACCTGACCCATGATACCACATGTGAAACTGACAAAAACACAATTAACCCTTAAAGCACCAAGAAAAAAATGCATCTAAAAATGTTGTCTGCTGAAGTCGTCTGCTGCAAATAATTGCCTAGCATTACTGGCAGATTAAGTATAGAAGCAAACAGCGTGTGCTCAATCTGATCTGGATCCATACTGTTTGCCATAGAGGCTTCTTAGACCATTCAGCAGACGAGAAAAGCAGACAACTGTTGTTGCAATTGGTGCATTAAGGGTTAAACATCACAAACGAGAGCCAGGGGTCAACCCTTTCCCAACAGGTGACCACATGGCAGCAATGAATAGATGCAAAAGCATGACAAACACAGTACATAAATAACAAAAGATCTGTAAAAGAAGTACCGTCTTGGAGCGGTCAGTAAATTTTTTACTGGGGGGTTAAACCGGTTTCACGGCGCCAACCTCAACCTTAGTTCAGATAAGGATCAAGACACATAGATGTTTAGTTTGCATGAAAGACCCCTAACTTATCCATGCAAACCTCTGGTCCTGAATATTCTCATTAATACAAGTATGATACATGCATAATTCTGCTCTTATATGTCTATTTATAGAGCTGCACAAATTTGCTTAACTTGTTTGACCCTCTATTGGCTCCATATAAGCACACAGTCTTAGTTATGTAAATTTTTGGATAAAATATTGCAAGAACATGAGGATCAACAGCTAACTCCTAGTCAAATTATGTCATAACTTTGTTTCAGCTCAATATCTTGAGAACAAAAGGATAGAAGTTTGCCAAATTTCTTATGTGCATTGATATTTAAAAGATCTAGGTTTAATAGGATTTTTATGCTTCATTTTTCGCAAATTTGTACAAGAGTTATGGCCCTTGATTAATGCCAGAATTTGTTTTTTAGCTCAATATCTTTTAGAACTAATTAACAGATTTTTACTAAATTTTATATATGCATTCATATGGAAAAGATCTTGGTTGAGATGGTTGCAAATAATTTTTTCATACTTGTACCAGAGTTATGGTCCTTGATTTATGCCAGAGTTTTGTTTCAGCTCAATATCTTGAGAACAAATTGACAGAATTTCAACAACTTTTGCATATCCCAGTGATTTTATTTGGGATTTTGGGAAGCTACCTTTTCCTACACATTTGGGAAAATATTTTATTAAAATTGGGAAAATAAGAGCTAAAATACATGAAATTGGGAAAATAAAGGCCATTTTTGGATTGGGAATGACTCCCATATACGGCCTCAAAAATGGCCAAATAAAATCACTGTATCCATTTATACTGACAAGATCTAGGTTGGGATTGTTACTTTTCATTTTTTGCTTGTTTGTAACAGAGTTATGGCCCTTGATTGATATCGTGATTATGATTCTGCTCCATATCCTGAACATTGGCCTTTTTTCTGCATGAAAAAGCTGCAGTGGGACTATAGTCTGATTCTCTGATAATCCTAGTTTTATGCTGCATGAGATTCTTATATATGATTTTTTTATTCCTTGAACTATATACAGTAGAACTGCAACAGCTCAAACTCTGATGGCTCATTTACCCTGTCTGGCCAGAACTATCTCAGTCTATCTGTATCAGTGTGGTCCCTTTAAGTCATGTTATCTCTGGATGGCTGGAACTACCCTCAGCTAGAACTATTTTATAAGGTCGCAAGGCTGTTCAAACCATTGAAGTTCTGCTGTATTCAAATAGCTGAGGAGAGTTTTCGAAAAAAAAAATCTAGTTTTAACAGGATCTCTTACACATTGATGTAAATTGTTGAAAAACCGATATATATATATATATATATATATATATATATATATATTTTTTTTTTTTTTCAACAATTTACATACATGTGGGTCCAGATACGCAAATTTTGAGTAAAAATTGCTATTAGTTTCTTATACATCAGCAACTCGTGTGTTTTTGGTGCTAAAAAGAATTCTCATTCAGATGGTTCTTTTGAGTGCCCACAACATTTTGGGTGAGAAATTACAAATAATTTTCGAATACAAAGTCTTAGTGATTCATTATATCTGGAGTCCTTGGTATAATGTTGACATTCTTTGAGATTGTAATAAGAAAAGAAACAGTCCTAATGGGCCTTCTGATTTCCATTTTTGCCAAAGAATATGACATATTTGCAAAAATATTGTGTCTTTCAGGAACACAATCACAAAGTTTATGCAACGGCATGGTATTGTGTCGCCCAAAGTTGAATTTAGCACATCAGATGAGTGCCTGGAGCAAGTCATCAGGGAATATGTTGAGGGCCATCCAAATGCTGGCTATGAAGAAGTTCGGGCCTTTCTGAAGACAAGGCAGCCTCCAATCTTTGTGACGAGGGCAAGAGTCAGGCAGCTCGTGGCTGAGATTGACCCACAGGGAGTCGCTAGCCGTTGGTCAGCTGTGGCACAAAGACGCTCGTACAGTGTTCAAAGCCCAAACTCTCTTTGGCACATTGACGGCCATCATTCACTTGTGAGGTAAATATAACATTTTGTTATCCCCTGACAAAGTCTTGGCTGCGTTTGCTCGCAATTATAAGGCAAAACCTATATTAGCTTTTTTTGTGTTATGATCTTCACATTTCACCGGGCCTGTTAGTGCAGTTGGTAACGTGTCTGGCTACAGATGTGTGTCTGACTGCAGATTCATGGGTCCCAAGTTTTATTCGGTCCGGTCCCATACTGTCCCATCATGACCATAGCTGTTGACTTGGGGCGTAAACCAACAAAACAAACAAACAAAAAATCTTCACATTTCCTCAAAGCTATTATATTTAAAACTCCTCACTGTAGTCCATGATTGACTAGTGCCTGTAGATAAGCATGGCAGTGTCAAAATTTTACCCCATCCCTTTGACCCCACTAACGGGGTCACCCCTTTGACTACACTAACGGGTTCAAAGGTCAAATATTTAAATTCTGTCACAAAGTCCTGTCTGCTTGATAACCGTTATGGATATTACAAGAAAACTTCTTACATATGTAAAGCCAGTTCAGAGGATGTGTCGTGCACAAGCATCATAACTCCTGCGTGTTTCTTTTTCAAATTATTCCACTTGTAACATAACTAAATGCAATTTTTTGTCCGCTTTGTAAGTTTAACACTGTTAAAGCTATTTGGTTGAAACTTCATACACTTCAAGAGCACAATGAGACAATGTGTCATACACAAGAACCATGACTCTGCTTTTGATATTTTTGGTAATATTTCCCTTTTATCTTGATAACCGATAGAAGTATTTCAGCAAAACTTCATACATTTGTAAAGCACATTCAGACAATGTGTCATGCACGAAAACCATACGTCTTTCCTGTGTATTTTTTCATATTATTCCCCTTGTACAATATCTAAATGCAATTTTGTGATTTTTTTTATTCCTAAAAGGGGGGGCATCTGTTTTTTTCGTAGAAAAACAATTCTAGTTATAATTTACAAAACCTATACAGATATTAGCTTTTTCGTGAAGAGATCTTCACATTTCCTCAAAGCTATTATATTTAACAATTTCTCACTATAGACCATGATTGCCTAGTGCTAGTAGATAAGCATGGCAGTTTCAAAATTCTACCCCACCCCTTTGTCCCCACCTTAGGGGTCAAAGATTTAAATTTCACAAAAACTAAAGTAGTTGTTAATATTTTTGCTGAAATTTTCCCTGAGGCAGAGGAGCAATAGATATGAAACATCGAACAGGATTTTAGTCTGAAGGCCTGGATTAAGATCCCCTTGGTTGAGGCCAAAATTAAGCTTTCAGAATATGGTCATGTTGCATATCAATTTAAAGCTAATGATGCATGGTAGCACATATTTTGCCTTCAGGCACAAACTCAACCCCGGCGGTGGGGTCAAAACAATATATTTTTTGAAAGTAGTCATGTTGCATATCAAATTAAAGCGACATCTAGAACAAAAAAATTAATGCAGTAACTTAACTGTTGTAATGTTACTCCGAATGAGGGGCTGTTTAGTTGCCACCAAATTTGTGAAAAAGTTATGATTTTACAGTGCATGACAAAATTACTCCAACACAAAATAATATGCCATTAGAATTGTACCAGATAGACTGCATAGGATATTTCACCATATAATTGTAAATGTTTTCTTACACATCAGTTTTAGCATGTGTTTTGGGTGCTCAAAAGAACACGTCTCATTGAGACGGTTCTTTTGAGTACCCTCAACATATGTTTTGCTTCAGAAATAAAAAAAAATATTTTCAAATACACAGTCTTATCAGGCATCAGACTGTGATTAGTCTAAACACAAACAATTTGCATGTGTGAACATGATATTCCCAAATCAGATAATATGAGATATATAGAGAAATGCCTTCAAGCGGGTGCTACTTTTCCTTCTTTTAGATTTGCTCTTACAGTTCCCTACTTTTTCTTGAAAATGCCCTATTATCCCTACTTTTTCACTTTTAAAAGTCATTTACACGTGAAAATCAGAACATTTTCCTAGCTCGATCGGGTTTTATAATTAGCTTCTATATTTGATCAGGGAGCAGGCTGCTTAACACCTCACATTTATAATTTTAGTCCCTGGTGAGCTAGTACTAGATTCACAGCTATTATCCTGCTTATTTCATTTAGTGTGAAAGGGGGTCTTGCATCTGTGCCCACGCATGGATTTTCTTTAAACTTTGCATAATAATGACTCGTTATATACAAACTATGAAAATGTATGTATTGAATTAGATTGTTAAGAATAAGGCTTAGGAAGCAACCCTGACGTACTCCACCTTTAAGGTGGCACCTGTCTCTAAATTTCCGTGTCCTAAATCTATAGTTTTGTTTATTTCTATGATTTATCATACAGATTAAATCCAAAATACCATAGGCATTATATTAATACCAAAAAACCATTTGGATATATTATGACTTACGTTTTCTGAAGAAGTGATTATAAAATTTCAATATTTTTTTCCAAAAATTTACAAAACATTCAACATTAAATTCCAAAGATAGATATGTTCTAGTCTTTGTCAAGATATCATATTGTCACAAAAACATGCCATATATATCCTACTGATCTGAGCCAAATTTCATGAAAATCCAAAACCGGTAACTTTGTCATTTCTTACCTCTTATGGGTATAGGTCAGTTTTAGCAAAATTAATTATTTAGTTGAAATGAATCAATAACTCGACAGAAGGGGGTTGATTTTAAATTTACTTCCACTTTTCTTAAAGAAAGACATGTTTAGACAATTTCAAATGATTCAATGGCCGGAAATGCCAAAGGTCATGGCCCCATGTCATGGCACTAAGGTGCCAAGACAATGTGTATCACTTTCTCAAGTCCTGCATGATATTGTTTAAGAAACATAATATCCTATCAATAAACGTGTGAAAACAAGAAGACCAAATATTTCTATACATCCCAACTGAGCTAGAGTAACCACATTTTGGTGCCGTGACCAGGATTAAGTGTAACAGAGTCATATCAAAGGTATCATAGAACAGTGTTCTACATGAATAAGTGAGGTCCAGAAACGAAACTGTATGCCTGAAATATACATCCAGCCATTGAATAAATGTTGCCATTTGATGGAAATCAGCATCAGTTTTACAAAACAGAATAAACAGAGAAGATTTAAGCATTAATTTAGCAATACCTTTGAAGCCAAGAGTTCTCTGTGACCAAAATGGTTAATTTTAACCAATAGGTTTGACAGGGGCTTATTCTTGTGAACCAGGTTTATTAATGAGGCTTACAATTATAAAACCATCGATATAAGGTTCTTCTCCTGTATGAACTGACTTGTCATAAGGTTTCTCTCCTGTATGAATTAAAATTCTTAATAATGTTACATATTAAGTGTAACATTGGTTAGATGTAGTTTTAACGTTCAAAACTAGATGTGGTAAGTCCAGTGTCACCATATTGTATCGTTTTGAGTAATATTATTGTGTAAGCACTTCATTAAATAAGAATCATGACACTTAATACGAAAGAATATTGTTTTTTGTCTTTTTCCAATCAGTAATAGGGAAAACACTGAACATATCAACTTCTACCAATAAACGTACTAGCATGGTGATTCAAACTAAGCAAGTATTCAAGTATGTTTTACACAGAATCATAATTATTGTATTTTTTACATTTTTAAGAATTAGGGCCATGTGTTTACATCAAGTTGAAAAATATGTTACCGGTCCTTGAATTTCATTAAATTTTGTCTACATATTCTTAACATATATGGAAAGTTTATAAGTTGATATGGTATCTTGACAAAGACCGCAACGTGTGAAAATCTTAATTCCAAATTTGACTGAATACAAAATATACAGTTGAAAATTGGGGTACCATCTCATAAAAATGATTGCCCACCCACTATCCTAATACATACAAAGCCATTTATAGCATCAACGAACTTATCAATGATATAGTTATTTAATAAAGCATTTCTGCGCCCGTTACATGATATGTCAATTACTTTAGAAATGATTATAACTGGATACCCTAAGGTATTGTAGTGATATCATACATGACGTCATAAATTAGCAATGGAATTGCATAAAAACTCAAATGCACCATAAATATAAAAGTCCTACCCAGGACAATTAATAAACATAATATTATCAAATTCCAAGCGTGGGCAGACTCCCATGTTAATTTCCCATACCATGAAAGAGCCCCTTTCTAATAACTCAGTGTAATGCATTTTGGAAAGCCCTTCTATCCCTACTTTTTTACATGGCTAATCCCTGCTTTTTCCAAATAAAAACATCCCTCCTCTCCCCTACTGTTTTGTTGAAGGGCACTTGAAAGCCTGTATAGATGTAGTCCGATCAGGAAAAAAACTTGTTTGCTTTCTTCATCAAATAATTAATTTTAACTGGGATGGATTATCCCTGATCATCTGCACTGTAAAACTAACTGGTCAAAAAAGTTAAGCCCCATGCCACTTTTTTTTACATAGCCATAATGTTTGAACTTTTTACCTGCGTCGCTTTAGCGAAAGCAGGTCTAGTAGTGGGTCCACTCCGTCCGTCCGGCCGTCCGTCTGTCCGTCCGTCCGTCCGTCTGTCCGTCCGTCTGTCCGTCCGTCCGCAACACTTTAGGGGTACCAAGTTTGTGTAATCTGTAACTCCAAAAGTTTTCATTCCTTTTAATTCAAACTTTGCCTAATGATTGTACACATATTGAAGATGTGCACCTCCTATTTTGTGCACGTTTCATAATTTTTTTTTTCATTTTTGAGGGGTGTTGGACTTAGACAATTTTTTCATCCAAAATGCTTAGGGGGTGCATAGTTTGTGTAATCTGTAACTCCAACAGTATCCATTTCTTTATATTCATACTTTACATAATGATTGTTCACACATTGAAGATGTGCGCCTCCTATTTTGTGCATGTTTCATAATTTTTTTCACTTTTTTGACGGGTGTTGAACTTAGACATTTTTTCCATCAGAAATGCTAAGGGGGTGCCTAGTTTGTGTAATCTGAAACTCCAACAGTATTCAATCCTTTATATTCAAACTTTGCATAATGATTGTTCACACATTGAAGATGTGCACCTCCTATTTTGTGCACGTTTCATAATTTTTTTCACTTTTTGACGGGTGTTGAACTTAGACATTTTTTCCATCCGTAATGCTTAGGAGGTGCCTAGTTTGTGTAATCTGTAACTCCAACAGTATCCATTACTTTATATTCAAACTTTGCATAATGATTGTTCATACATTGAAGATGTGAACCTCCTATTTGTGCTCATTTAATAAATATTTTCTTATTTTTAGGGCTGTTGAACTTAGACATTTTTTCCATCGGAAATGCTTAGTGGGTGTCTTGTTTGTGTAATCTGTAACTCAAGCAGTTTTCATTCCTTTATATTCAAACTTTGTGTTATGATTGTTCACACATTGAACATGTACACCCTATATTTATGCACATTTGATAATATATTTTGGAGTGTTTAACTTAGAAATTGTTAAGTCACCTACTTTAGATTACATTGTGTTATTTGTTGTAATCTGATTTCATTCCTGTATATTTGAACTTTGCATATCGACTGTTAACACACCGATATGCACCCGCGACGCAGGTCCAGAGCAGAGTTTGGTCTTGTTTATATAAAAAATATCTAAAGATGAAAATTTGAACTCCCCTCAAGTTAGACATCAATATCTTTGGTGAAATTGCACAAAGTTTCAACTGAAAATACCGATCAATTTTCTTTGGATATGTGCTTAATTTTCCAAGAGTATTCAAATGTTATCGGAATGATAGGTCGCAAAACAGGACATTTACTAAAATATGAGGAGCTCTTTGGGAAACTTTATCATATCAATAATTCTGAAACCTCGCTCATGATGATAGGAAACATTGCTGCTACTTTGCTGTAAATTTTATGGAGAAATCTTCATTCAGTAGAATGTTATGATAAATTAAGCATGAATGTATTAACATTAAGTCTATGGGAAGAGTTCTGTTTGGCTTAAAATATTTTGAACAGTTTATATGTAAGCACCCAAAGCTGTTACCTTTTGGTGTCAACTTTACATATTTTTTCATATTAATACCTCTATAATGATATATGTGCTGAAGTATTTCTCTGGGTCATTAGCTTAAATGAAATATATGTGTGGTTCCTTTTTTCCCTGCCTACCCTATTTTTTAACCCTACCCTAAACATTAAAATGGTGTTTGGAGTAAAAACAATGTAAAATGGGCACTTTTTCAGTTTTTGTCACTATTTTCTTTGTTAAATGTTATAACAAAATTCAATAAATTTCCTACCTACTATAAATTTTGTTGGTATGAAACAGGAACCACACATATATTTCATTTTGGCCTCACCAATCCCTTTTCTCTTCTTTATTCAACCATATATCAGTTTTTTTTGTCGCAAGAATACCTGTCTTCAATTTCAAACAAAGTAAGTTTCAAACAAGTCTCCTCAGCTACAGAGACAGAAAAATTAAAATTTCACCTGTAGCTAGTTTACATATGCAGTCTAGGGACAAGATGCCCCTGTACTTTAAAAAATCATTGCAGTAAATTCACATACATAAATACTCCGACAGCTTGGCTTTCAAAATAAATAGTTTTATAAAATCCGTAAGCTTGTCTTATCTCCATGCATGTAAAACGTGAGGCCAGTGATTAGCTTTGGATACAAGTTAACTTCACTTAACAGTGAAGACCCAGATGTACTGCTACATCTGGCGACATTTGATCAGCGTCTGCACTGTTACCCATTGAAGGACCAGCAAAACACATCTGAAAATGTCATCTGCTAAAGTTGTTTGCTATATATTTAGTACTAACATCCCATGTAGATGGAAGATTCAATTGGAACATGAAGGGTCAATATACTTACCTCTACTGATGTAATATGTGTGGCTGTTTTTTTGCTTACATTGCTGTTTTTATACAGTAGGAACTTATTAAAATTAAGTTGATTCTGGAAAAGTCTAGTCTGGGTTTTGATAGATAAAATAGATTCAACAAAAACAAGGCAATGATAAATATATAATGTTTTGCTGTATGCATGGAGCTAACTTATGAGTAATTACTTAATTCAGATGCTGAACCCAGTTAAATAAACAATTAATCTCAGAGTGTTGATAACACAATTACAGGGCAAATTTATGAACTCGGATCTGAGTTCCTCATAAGCGCTTGTCCCTAGAGTGAATGGGTCTCTATGCGACATAACCAGTCTCCGAAGTTTCTGACAAAGCGAGGCTCAAACCAGTCTCCTTATCTACAGAGACTAGCTAGAATATTAGAATTTTGCTTGTAGCCTTTGTTGTTCGCAAACACTGAAGACAGGTTTTCTCGTGATAAGGCCCATATGATACTTTTCATGAAGGGAATAACAAAAGCACTGATCAGACTGCACAGATGTGCAGACTGGTCAGTGCCTGTGTTATTCCCGCCATGTATTTGGTTCATCTAACTCTATTTCAGTACTACAGTTACCTTGGTGAGGCATTTTTTATTTTTCTCTTTATTCAGGTATGGCATGTATGTCCATGGTGGAATTGATGGGTTTTCCAGATTGATTCCCTACCTGCGGTGCTCTCCTTTCAACACTGCCAAAGTAGCATTTGGCAGCTTCCTTGTTGGTGTTGAAAAATACAGTGTTCCAAGCCGTGTGAGACTGGACGCAGGTGTTGAAAATGGCTTGATCAGAAACTTCATGGTACATGCCAATGGGCCAGACAGAGGCAGTGCTCTGACAGGCAAATCTGTTCATAACCAGAGAATTGAGAGGCTATGGAGAGATGTTTACAGTAAAGTGTTACAGGTGTTTTATCAAACATTTCATGCTCTTGAGGACAGTCGGGCTCTGGACCCAGGCAACCAACTACATATTTATTGCTTGCAGCATGTTTTCCTGCCCCTAATAAATGATGAGCTTGAAAGATGGAGAGTAATACACAACAGTCAGGGAGTCAGAACAGAAGGTCACAGGACTCCAGAACAACTTTGGTTATCTGGAGTTCTATCCCAGCGTGGCAGTTCAGGAACTGCCATACAGAATGTCATGGCTGAGCATGACATTGCAACTATGGCTGAGTCTGTCTGCCCCGGGTTGGATGTGGCGTCTGTGACTGACCTTTCTGCACTGAATTGTCCTCGTCCATGTGGTGTGGTTACTGATGACATCAGAAGACAGCTGTTGTCATCAGTTTCTTACTCTCCATCTTTACAGGCAGGTCTTTCTAAATATGCCGAGGTGCTCCAGTTTGTATTAAGTATGGTGAACCCACAGTAATGGTTCCGGTGAATGTATTCTTGGTAATTTTTCATCATTGTTTACTGTTTTTCCAGGTTTTAAGTGACCCCCATTTTTCTTTTTTTAACCAGCTTTAAATTTTACTTAGGCGAACGACACTATGCATGTGCATTTAAATGCACACCATGTAACTTATATTTGAGAGAAGCCCTTATTGGTAACTGAAGCCCCAGTCCCCTGTACAATAGAATTACTTAGTTGTTTTCCCCTGTGAATATACCCATTTGTACCTCAATAGATACACTTGGTATATTTGCATTTGCTATTGCAATATTTACTAGCTTACAGGACTATCTTTATCCGCTGATTCAGCGAAAATCTATACCGCAAACCTTACTCAACATCATTTTGACACACATATGAGCATATGCACGCACACACACACACAATCGTAAAAGGTCTATAGGGTGTCCTAGGCTTGCCAAATTGACAGCAGGCAAATATTAGGCTTTAGCATTAAACAAGCTTCCTGAAATAAGTACTTCTATATTGGAAAATCAAACACAATTTGTTGCATATTATACGCCCTTTTGGAAAAAAAAGGTTTTATGGAATGGCGCCGTCTGTCCGTCCACCAACAATGTTCAAGATATCTTAATGATATTCAAAGGAACCGATATTATGTCAAGAATGGTTGTTCCCCTTTTCTTAGTTTCTGAGTTATACCCCTTTGAAATCATAAAAAATCTTGTACAGGTCATAACTCATCTTCATGAAACTTTATAGGAATGTGTTTCAGGTCAAGACACTGTGTTGCATACAGTTAGGGTTTATTTCTGTTTCTGAGTTATGACCCTTTAATTGTGTTTTTTATGCTTATTTAGTGTAATTTACATTGTTGTACACCCAATAACTCATTCTTGTAATGCCATAGGTCACTCAGAATTTAGTCAGGACGATGTTTCAGGCACAAGAATGAATGTTCCTTCATACTAAATTTGAAAGTAATGCTCCAACTGTCTTAGCAAACAGGCGTGTATTGCGCTGCTGGCGGCGCTCTTGTTTATAAATCCATCCACTCTTTTGCCAACTAGGTAATTTGTCATGTTTTGTTGTCTGCTGATTTTTATTTTAAAAATCAGTTTATGTTGTTTTTTTTTCTTTTTAAATCTTTCAGGAATATCATAAGAGTGTCAAACAGTTTGGATCCAGATCATGCCCCATGTTTAATCAGGCCTAATCTCTGTCCAAATTGTTTGCAAAGGTTATCAGCAGACAACACTAGTGTTATGATGATTAGGGAGTTGACAAGATATAGCGAATCAGGAAAATGCATTAAAACAATTTCAAAGATTACAAATTAGGGAAATCCACCAATTCTTAAGTTGTGTTGTTGATTTCTTCTTGAACTCATAAATACATCATATTTGGATTTTCGTTTTACTTTCCAGCTACATTGAATATTTGCCTTCTAAAGCTCTTTCGCTGATAAACTTTGTCAACATCCTAAACCGAGATCAGGCTAAAATATGTTGGGCATTTATCTGGATCCATACTGTTTTACACCCTACTTATATTGCTGAAAGACATTTTTTAAAACAATTTTTCTGAAAGAAAATTCAGCAGAGGACAGCAACGACATAAAATTAGCCAGCGTATAGCGTTTGCTTTTTAATACAGGCCATTTTAATGCATCGGTTTTAGATATATAGTAAATTTTATTATTATAGGTGGGTGAAGCACCAATTACCACCACTGACCTGTATAAGTATTGTTAGGTTTACTTGGGGACTAATTCAAAGAGAAGCAGAAAACACATGCCAAAATTCCATCTAATCCCAACCTATATAAAAACTGATATGTAGGTGAAAAAAAAAAAATTCAATTACGTAGTCTAGATTTAAATTTATTTTTCAATTAAAATTACCAATCAGTAAAAAATGAGGGTCACTTAAAACTTGGAAAAACAGTAACTCACATGAGCACCTAGTGCTCAAAGTGAGCTATTTGGATCAGGAAATGTCTGTTGCGGTCACTTGTTGTGCGTAGTGTGTTGTCATCAATGTTCTTTACAGCTCTCCTTTACCACTTGCCACCAGGGGGCATAGCATATCACAATAAAATCATAAAAAATCTTATACTGGGGGTCAGAGTTCAAATTATTTGGTAGAAATGATCATTAGGTGATCTACGAAAAAGCTAAAATGAATTTTAAATTGTCATAGCACACAGTCTGAAAGGGTGTTTCTTGGTTTTGTATCATCTGCAGACATTTTTCAAAAAATACTTTTCAAAAAAATCTTTCGGGAACACTATCAGTGTGTCTAAAGGTTTAGATCCAGAATGCTGAACCTGATCTTTGTCAAAACTATTTGCAAAGACAAGTGCTTTCGAAGAAAAAGCAAGGGGACACAGTATTAGGCTTTACATCCTTCCATCCCCCTTCATGTAGTAGGTATCTGGTGAATGCAACTCCAACAATTTAACTCTGATTCTTTTGAAACTTGACAGGCATATTGTTTGCCATTAGCCATTGTAGCCATTTGCTACTAAAAATGTAGAGTGGATGATTCATTGGCTAAAAGTGCCCTCTAGGTGGTTCAAAAATTACAATACATATCTGCGAAAAGGTTATTTTGATCAGCATTTGGATTTTCCAGTATTGCTTTAATTTTTTCCCTCACACTTTATTTTTGTGCCATATCTAACTATTTGGATGCTGGATTTTGGGTGTCAAACAGTTTGGGTCCAGATCAAGCCCGACGTTTTGTCGGGCCTGATATGGGTCCAAACTGTTTGCAAATGTTTTCAGCAAACGACAAAAGTGGCTGCTAGCGGGCAAAGAGTTAAATATAGAACAACCTCTTGATACTAATTTCTGGTTAAAGCCTTGGCTAAAGTCAATTTTATTTGACTCTTAACTTTTTACTCTTTTGGCTAAAGTGTTGTCTACAACAAATTCTGAGCCAGGGTAAGCCCTGGCTTGGATATAATCCTCAGATTATTTTTGTCACTTTTTTCACAAAATGAACTTTTCCGGCCAAAGTGAATAGATACTCTGTATCTTGTATATGCAACTCCTCCTACAGTTTTACTCTGATTTCTTTGAAACTTTCCATGTCAATAGGTCATGGTCTGAAGATGTGCTTATTGTTTAGATATAATCCTCAGATTATTTTTTGTCACAAGATGAACTCGATCATTTTTGTGACCAAAATGAATAGATACTAGGTATCTTGTGAGCGCAACTCCTACAGTTTTATGCCAATTGTTTTGGTCATGTTCGAAAGATATGCATATGTTTTGGAAAGTATCCTCAGATTATTATTTGTTAATGAGTTTAGTCGCTTTTTGGGAGTTTATAACTAATGTGCTAAGGATAAAATTTTCAGACAGTTTTTTGTTATGTTCTGTGTACTTAATCAGTTGTACATTCTGGTTTCATGATAGCTCATACATTAAAAGACAAACACTAAGTAAACATAAATTATCTGAATTTGCTTGATCTAAATAGCCTTTCAGGAACACTATCAGAGTTTGGAGCATAGGACCGCATAGTGCAGTCGGCAAGGTGTCTGACTTCCTGATACATAGGTATCTACTTCGGTCCTGGCCTGGTCCCATACTTTCATTGAAATTGATCATATAGTAATTTCTACAGCCATTCTCCTCTCTTCCCTGATTCAAGAAGGGCTGTTGTCAGTTACAAGCCAAAGTATGTGCAAGAAATACTGGCTGGCCGCTTAGTCTAGCTTGCCCAGGAAAAGGGCTCAAATGAACTGACTGTCCAACATCAAACCAAACCAAAAGCAGGTATGGATCCAGATCAGGTTCAGGACATGCTTTAGTGTAAATATGAATGATACTCAATTGCCGAAGAGATGATTGGACTTCTTTTTTAACCCTTAATGAGCCAATCGCAGCAAAAGTCGTCTGCTTTTCTAGTCTTCTGAATGTTTAAGAAGCCTCTATGGCAAACAGCGTGGACCCAGATCAGACTGCTCCTATAGGAGCAGTCTGTTCTGGGTCCACCCTGTTTGCTTCTATTCTTAATTCGTCAGTAATGTTAGGCAATTATTTGCAGCAGATGACATTTTCAGTTGCATTTTTTTCTTGGCGCTTTAAGGGTTAACAAATAAAACAACCCTCTGTGAGATAAAATTCTATGTTGCCTTGTTATTTGAGCTAATACAGTAACACTGTTCAAAGTATTTTATTGAGCTATACATATGTTGCCATTTATCACCAAACACATGCACCCATAGTCTGAACCGAGTGAGGATATTAACAAGCTCGCTTTGGATTAGTTTTCTGACCCATCAGTAATGATGCTTGTTGAGGACATCTCTTGCCATAATTTTTGTGAAATGTTTTCGTAAAGGTATAATTTTGTTAAAATTCTCTTTTATTTTGCTCAAACACTAAAGCATCAATATTTCTTTGCATTCCATACCATTTGATCAATGTTTCTATGCATTCCATACCATTTAAACATAGCAAAATAATTGGTTGCATTATAAACAAATTTCTGACATTCTACAGATTTCCAAAAAGTCATAATTAGTCCCCCAGGGCATAATTCCGTCTGTAGTGTACATCTGTTCCATTAAATAATTACACTCTGTAGTGTCCATCCCTTCGCATCTTGTTTGAGCATATCCTGTATTTGAGAACGATTTTCCAAATTTGGTGTGTGGACGCATCTCAGGGTCACAGAAAATAAACTTTTCAAAAATTTTCCATTAAATTACATTAGGAAGCAAATTTGACCTTGACAAAGTGGGCCGAGGTCAATCTAGGATCATCATTTGAACAAACCTGGTAGGCCCCACATCTCCAATGCTACATACTATGTCCTTTGGGCATCAGCCTCTGGTATTGGAGATTTTAAAGGGCTTTTACCATATATGGGCATGGAGGTCATCTGTCAGAGATGTTTGAAAATGTTGAGGGAAGGATGCGGGAGTCACAGCCATACTATTTGCTGACCCATGATTCTTCGGCTCAGGTAAGCAAAAACCAGCCATACATTTGAGCAGGGGTTAACTGCTTGCCCAGGAAAAAGTGTGGTTAGGTGAACTGACCGTCCCGCCATGACCATAGCTGTTGACTTGGGACGTAAAGCAACAAAACAAACAAACAAAACATTTAAGCAGGGGTTGTTTTATCCAAAAGCTAATGCTTTGGCTTTCTTAAATAAACGGGGGTTCTACTTCATTGTAATGAGAAGGACCTGCTGCCAAATATACAAACCTAGTAGGTTTGTATTTTCAAACCCAGTAAATTTGTATATTTGGCAGCAGCTATCAATATCATCTATGGTAAATTAGCTGTTGTTCTTTAAAATATTTAGCAGAGGAACTAGATTTCATATGGGAGTAAAGTTTGTTAAAAGGGTCACATTACCAAGGTGGTTACTATACAGAACCAGGTCGGATGTTATGTGGTATTGGATGGATGCATGTTCAAATGATGGTCATAGGTTGATCTTGATCTGCCTAACATCAAGTTGAAATTGTTATCCCCAAGCTTTAAAAAAAGCGAAGATACTATAATCGCCTCCGTCCGTTATGCTATCTCCTCCTAAACCGTTGGACGAAATTCAACCAAAGTTACTCAAATGAATGGGGCGTGCAACGTAAAAATTTTTTTTGCCCTGCCCCCTGGGGCCCTGGGAAGGGGTCAAAAGGTCAAATATCATTTAATTCCAATTTCATAGTCAATTTCAAAGTTTTTTTTTTATACCAAACTTTGTGTTTGTTCTCACGATGGTTCATGGATTATGAGTTCCTGGGTATGCCCTAGCTGTGACTGTCTCCAGATAAAATCGATTGCACAAATGAGAGGTCTGGATGTCTAAATTTTGATGTCGCACAACACAAGGCCACGTCCTGGACGAGGACGGTCTGATGTTGTCCAGGTTTGTTGGAAACAATCTTAAACTCGATTTTTTATGTTTTTCACATTGATTTTCGGCGATAACTTTTTTATTATTGATTTTAGCCAACTGTGTTCGCGATGAAAGTTGTAGGGGAAAATTAGCGCCGATTTCTCCAAGAGGTCCGAAGTTTCTGGTACAAACAGATTTTTGTGTACATAGATGAAGATTTTGCAATAAATTGAATTCAGCCCAATTTTCTAAGTCTTTTATTGACAGGTAAATTTCGTAGAGGCGTGACAGAAAGGGTTCGTCTCAAAAGAATATTCACAAGCGGTGTATATACAGTTATTCAACGGTTGTTTATAGCATAATCCTGCCGTATATAGACTCAGAATGTACCGTGCATATTCAGAATCTACTATGAGCATGACTTTTTGTAAGTACAGAAGCTGTGATATCGCATGACGCGCCATTTTTCTCTTATGCACGTGCTCCTAAAACAGACAGTTTCGAGATGACCCAACTAGCTTAATGCACGGGCGAACCAGGCGTGATTTTCAATATATTTGAACAAGCCATCCGTCGCCTTTCTTATTGAATCAGGGCGGTGCAACGTAGCTTTTTGACTGACATATTTGACTTAGTTTATTTGCGCTTTGCTTAAAATACTCAAAGAGTGCATCTACAGGTATGTGCAGAGTTAATTGCAGCATCTATGATGCTAGAACCGCTTGGAGAAGTTGGTGCTAATTTTTCTCTACAACTTTCATCGCGAACACAGTTTACTAAAATCAATAATAAAAAAGAAATCGCCGAAAACCAATGTGAAAAACATAAAAAATCAAGTTTAAGACGTCCAATCATCCTATTATGGCACCAAAAATTGTTTGGCTACTACCAATGGTGTCACGTTGGCTTGTAACATTCCTATTGGACGTTCACGTTCCACATGTGTCAATTTTGTCACAGCAAAATAGCAATGTGTAATCTTTAATTCCAAAGTTTTAAAATGTTTTTTAACATGTGGGGAGTTTAGCTAGATTTCAGTAGTTTACTGTTAGTGCACATGTAACTCTGAATGGATGTTGCTGCACATGAAAAAAGGAAAATGGAAAATCTGCCAGCACTGGTTTGGATTGACTTACCTCGATAAAACAATGGGGAAAATGTGCGGCGGGAAAATTAGCAAAAGATAGATAGCAGACGAAATTTTGCTACTCTCACTTAATGCGCATTATTTTTAATTATTGTTAGCGGCGTTTCTTTTTTTGCCTAGTATAAGTAATTGTTGACCTGTGAGTCATTGGATATGATTTTATATCATATCTGATGTCTCCTAAGTCAATATATGTATATTAAGTTTATTATTATATAATCTATGATTAACATCTTTTGATACACACAGATGCATATCAACTACTGCTCATGACAAATGCCTGTCTACTTTTGCTATTGTATGGAGTTGATGCAAAAAACAATCACGACAAAGTAATATTACATGTACATAATCACACCGGATAAGCGGCAATCGAAAATGTTAATACTACTGATGAAAATTGATCTAAATAGCTAGAATCAGGAGGGTTCAATTGCCATTTGTCGCCTGGCTGGTGCCAAATGTTAATCAGAAATGATGTTTCTAGCGAATTTCTATCTGCATTCCGTCAATTGTTAAGAGTGTTTTTGCTTGCAACCTTTCTGGTGTGAGAATGTCAAGTAATTTTGCATGATAATGGTTTTAATAGCCAACGCATTTGTTCAATTAACATATATATATATTTTAAAAAATGATAAGACGCCTCATAGGGAGTTACGACATTTTGTGCGTCGCGAAGAGACGTGTTGTTTGCACTGTGTGATATCAATATTTGTTATGCTTAATGCTGTTCATTTTCTATTAAATCAATTAAAGTATAATGTTATCAAGGTTGTTTGTCATTTTTAAGCAAATGCTGGTACAAACCAAGCCCAAGCATTTGCATCAGGGGCCAACTCTTGTCCTATCGTGTGTTTAGTTATTGTGATATGGGCCTCGATGCCAGAAACCCTGTCTTTGGTGGTTTGCGAACAACACAGGTGCAGACCAACCTGCCTATTCGCTCAGTCTGACCAGCCCCTTTGTTATTTGCTTTTTGGAAAGTATCATATGTAAACTTGCTTCAGGTGAAATTTCAAATTTTCTAGGTAGTCTCTGTAGCTGAGGAGACTGGTTTGAAACCTTTTTGGAAACCCCTAAGACAGGTTTTCTCGCAACGAGGCCCATATTATGAAGTCTGTTGTCCTTCAACGATTTTCATTTTTAAAAATCTTTTAAACGAAAAAGGTGGATCGTCTCTAACAATACTTGGTAGATTCCCTTTCTTTGAAAGGGGATCATTCCTGTGACCTTTAATAGCAATCCACTCGGTGGTTTAGGATGTATTGTTTAATGCTAATTGTCAACTGATGACAGACATCATAGGATCACAATAGCTCACTTTCTGATTATACTATCAAATCAGATCCTTCTGCAGACTGGCGTAGTTGATCTGCATAACTGTTCTTGCAAGTACAGCATGTTTCTCATGATGTATCAGACAAATGTGTACCTGGCTTGGAAGAGCAGACGGTAGTAAGTCTGACTGCAGAACCAGTGGTTGCAAGTTCAATCTCACCGCTTGCATCCTTTGGTTGAGATTATGAAATCATTTCTGAAGTCATTACCAAGAAGGGTTGATTGTTGTTTGATTTGATTTTTACGTCCCATCAACAATCTTTCAGTTATAAAGGGACAGGTCTTCCTGGGTTGAACCAGTATCAAGCTAGGATTAATGTTCTTGCTCAAGGACACAACACAGTGATGCCGGTGAGGCTTGAACCCCCAGCCCCTCGGTCTGGAGTGAAGCACTCTACCACTGCGCACCCTAAGAAGGGTTGTTCTGAGTTATAAGTGAAAGTAAGTGCTTGCCCAGGAACAGGTGTGGCAAGATGAAGAGATCCTCTTTAGTTCTTGAATGGGACAAAAAACCAAAAACAAATTCTTCCCTTAAATATTTCTATTATATAAATCTTATCCAATTAGCTTTGTGTACTACTTTAAGAACATGTTTTCACACTTTTCGTTGCATGTTTCTGGACAAAATAAAATCACAACAATACATTGTAAGAACAAAACATTTCATGAAAAACTATGTACAAATTGTATTACAGAGCCCCCCACCATAATCTTTTTCCTGGGACTCTTTATTGCTCACCTGAAAATGTCTGTTTTATAATGTAAGGGGAAGTATTGTACAGCCAAACATCCACCAATGAATCTTAAGTCTTTAACATGAAAAAAAGGCAAAGAAACATTGATAAAAATAAAAGGATGAAGTAGCTCAATTTAATATGATTTTAACCTAAATAGAATCAAATCTGATCAATGGCTTATGCGATACAGATTCTTGATACCTTTTGCTTTTCAACACATCAAAATATTATGAGCAATCTTGGTATAAGGTTACATAATGAGCGTTATTTTATGCTAATTATAGCCCTGTAGTTTTTGCCAAGAATATTATCCCTATATACACACAAAGGAAAATGGGTCCCTTCCCTTGGCACATTTGAGCAATTATGGTAGAGGGTCACCCAAGGACCATTTGCGTCAATTTTTTTCTAAATATGCCCTGTAGTTTTTGACTCTTGTGTTTCTTCTACAAATAGACTCCGCCCCCTGGCAACCATGTTTTGCAAAGTATCAAAGCAATCTTAGTAATCAAAGCCTCATTACCATCAAAGTCCAGATAAAGGTTGTTTGGTGCACCTAGATTTTGTTTATTTCCTTACCCATCAAATTAAAAATTACCCATCAATTTTAACATGTTTTGTGTGCTCAAAAGAACCGTCTCAATGTGTACCACAATATATGTTTTGGATGACAAATAAGAAAAATAATTTTCAAATAAGCGCTCTAAACTGGAGGCCTGCCATTTGTGCCAAATTATTTTTGATTCAGTCTAGTAGTTTTTGACAAGATTTTCCCTGTAGATGCATTCGAAAAACTGACTCCCTGGTGGCCATGTATTTCAAAAGATCAAATTTATTTTAGTAATCTTGGCAGATGGTCAGCAAAGGAACATTCCTGCCAAATTATTTTCAATTTTGGCTTAGTAGTTTTGACCAGATTTTTGTAGGTTTCCCCTATATATACATAAGAAAATCTGAATCCCACCCCTGGTGACATTGTTCCTTTTTTATTTTAGCAATCTTGGTAGAGAGTTACCAAAGGACCACTTGTGCAAAATTATTTTGTAGACCAGCCAAATAATTTTTGACAAGATTTGTAAGTTTTCGATTTTGTTGCCATGGCAACAAGTCTTCTACATGGAATGTAAATTTTACAGCTAAACAGTAGGAGAAGCAGATTGCTTTGGGCATGTCCTTCCATGTGACCGATTCGGGTATTGAAATTTCATAAATGGATTACTCCTCAAAAAAAGCTGACATTTTTTATATCACTCACTTGAAAGAATCAGAATGAAATTTTTACATTTTTAGGCTACAAAAAAAAATGGTAAGCTGATAAAGGAAAAACTTTCAAAAACTTTTTTGAGTTATTGCCCTTCCCAAATTTGGCCATCAAAAACTTGTAGAAATGATATCTAAGAAACTTTTAAAAAAAATGGTAAGCTGATAAAGGACAAACTTTCAAAAACTTTTTGAGTTATTGCCCTTCCCAAATTTGGCCATCAAAAACTTGTAGAAACGATATCTAAGAAACTTTACGGCTAGCAGCAACTATGTCGGCTCATAGAAGATGTTCAGATTAGCTGGCGAAAATTCTAAAAAAAAATTAGTTATGCAAATTTTGACATTGAAAACTTGCGACCAAGCTATGACATAAAATACCTGCTGATGAAGACTTTGGGTAGATTTATTACCTGGTGATATTTCAAAATAGTTGTTTTATTTTTTCTAGTTATTGCCCCTTGCAAAGTTGGCCTTTTGAAAACTTGAAATCCGGAAATCTCAAACATTGTTATTGCTAGCAACTTCAAATTTTGTCAGCTAATACAGGATGGCATGTATGTCAATTGTCAACCTTATCAATTAATGGGTGATATTAGGCAGCTTGTCAATCTTTAATGTACATTTTATAGAGGAGCAAATGCAGAGATCTTTCCCACCTGTATTGCACTGGCAGTACAAAAATAGAAAGGGGATTTTTTAACTGCAAAAAGTTTTTTTTTTTACTTTTATAACAGCTTTTGAGATATCTTGTTTACGAAAAATTTCACCCAGACCGTTTGAAAGGGTTGTAACTCATCCAGGGAGATAATTCTAACCAAAAAAAACTGGGTCAGCTTTTTTTTTGATGAGGAATCCATTTAAAAATTTCAAAACCTTTACTTAACTTTTTTTTTTGATAGAATGGACAGACAGGCAATCACAAAGCAATGTGCCCCTCACCTTTTTCTTAGTTAGGGCACAATAGGTTGAGCACAAACTAAAGTTTTGGTACAGACAGGTTGAGCAAACACTGCAGGCCCAAATCAAACTCATCCAAAAGAAGCAGTCTGATAATGGTCTCCAGCCTATGTCAAGCAATTTGCATCTCCTAAAGCTAGTAAACTATGGAAGAACCACTTAAATTGAAACCTACAATAAACAGTAAAGGTGAGTGTCCTAATATTTGCAGCTGTATATTCAATGCAATTGATGGACTATCACAAATATATATGAGACTTATTAGTCTGTGTCAAAATGCTTAGCTTCATTTGAAGCCAAGTACTGCACAAACTGAGTCTCAAACTCTTCATAACTAACATACATTCTACTTAGGATGAGCTGTGCTGCACAGGTGCTAGCAATTGGTCTTTGTGATAGTCCTTCAGTTGCATTAAAACAGACATGCAGCTGAGGCACTATGTTGAGATCACTGCCCGTCCAAAAAAACAAAAGATCAGCTAGTTCATTTTTAGAACGGCTTTCCACAAATCTTTCTAGATATGTTTTAACCCGTTCTTCAGCTGACCTGATGTCTAAAAGGGTGCGGAAAGTGACCTCTTCCTCAACATCAGTGAAGCTGTAATGAATTGCCTAAACGACTGACTCAGCTGAGGGCTGAAGTCTTGAGTACAATTCATCAACAACTTCACCTGTAACACCTAACCAGAGTAAAGGATAAGCATTCATGCCTGCAAATATTCTCCCATAGCAGAAAAGAGGCTTGCACAGCAGAGATGAAGCTGCTACATTCTCTACTATGGAAAGCCTGTCTTCTGCTTTAGGAGAAGATAAGCAGCCATGAAAACTTAAGACAGATAAAAAACTGAGATAGTCACAAGAATTCAACTGTTGGCCAGCCATCACCTTTTCCACAACACTTCTCTCTCTTTCCACAATGTGGTTCAGGAAACTTGCCATGATGCACTTTGTGGATGCCTTCCCAGTTAGCATCATATGCACAGCTGCACGGCAAATGCTAATTGGGAAAAACCCGGTCAGCACAAAACAATGGGAGATAATCCTCCCAACTGTCTCATAGAATCCTGTAAACAAGATTCTAGGATCCAGCTGGGGTATCATCTCCTTTGACCCCACAAAGTACATGCCGGCAAGTGTCTTGAAAAAGAGAGAGAAGACCTCCCTCTTCACACCATCAACGTCAAGTGCTGGCTCACCCTCGATCTCCATTATCACATCACTAAATATCAGATCTTTATTATTTGTATAAGCGTCTGTTAAGTCAGTGACTATGTGTTCCCGTTTCACTTTCACTACTCTGATGTCTGTGAATGATGACTTTATCTCCCCTGCTCGCTCTTTCAGATCATCAAAGGCTGAAAAAGGTAAATGTTAAAAATTCATGATGCTTAGAGATAAATCCACCTTATTTTTAAGCCTTAACCTACTAGTGTAGTCTGCTGATAACTTGCAAACAGTTTGGACCCAGATCATGTCCGACATTTTGTCCAGCCTGATCTGGATCCAAACTTTTAGACACTGATGGTACTATATTTTGAAATTGATAGAATTTTATGCCCTCCCTGGTCATTATTTGATTTTTTTCATATTTTAAATCCTTGGACATTGTTTTAACATATAAACTTCTCTAATCACACAAGAAATGTCACAATAACGTGACAATTGCCCCCAAAGGAATGGGTCTAGCATAAGACACATTTGAGGAAAGCTGTTTGTAATAAAGGAGATATGGTCCACATTAGAAAAACCTAGAAATGTGGTCAGAAGTCAAGGTCAAAGTGACCTAAAATGGAATTCGCCACTCTAAGAGGAATCTGCACACCAAATTTGGGATTCCTCTCTCAAATAACATAGGCAATATGCTCACACACGATTATTCTAGAAACTAGGTCATAGGTCAATCTCACAGTGACCTATAATTAGGCCATTATATATCACCATCCAAAGATGCATCCATACAACAATTTTGGGATTTCTACCTCATATAATATAGGAGATATGCTCCTGAAACGATAATTCTAGAAAATAGGTCACGGTCAAGGTGACCCCCAAACTGGAACATGACACTGCCATTACAAGATAAAACCACACAACAAATTTGGGATTCCTAGCTCAAATAATATAGGAGATATGCTCAGGACATAATTATTATGAAAACTAGGTCAGATCAAGGTCACAGTGACCCAAAAATGGTACACAACATCACCATCCAGAGATGCATCCAGAATTCATACACCAAATTTGGGATTTCTGCCTCAAAAAATATAGAAGATATGCACCAGACTTGATGGTGATTCTAGAAACTAGGCCAGTGGTCAAGGTAACATTGACCCAAAATTGAGATCGGACAATCCTCCCTCCCCCCCAGATGCATTCACACACCAAATTTGGGATTCCTACATCAAATAATATAAGTGATTTGCCCTGGACATGATTATTCTAAACACTAGGTCAGAGATTATGTTTAAAGTCAAAGTGATTTGTAAATAGTAAATGACACTCCACCATCGCAAGATGCATCCCAACACCAAATGTCAAGATCCTATCTCAAATAATACAAAAGATATGCTCCGTACATGATTATTCTAAAAACTAGGTCAGAGGTGACGCTCACAGAGACCAAAAAAAATGGCATGTGATACTCCACCCTCCCAAGATGCATTCACACACCAAATTTGGATTTCCTACCTCAAATGATGTAGGAGATATGCACCAGACTCAATGCCTATTCTAGAAACTAGGTTAGAAGTGAAGGTCACAGTGACCCGAGGATGGTATGCCACACTTTGTCATCCCAAGATGCATGCACACACCAAATTTGGGATTCTTAATTCAAATCATATAAGAGATATTCTCCGGAAATGAATATTCTGCAAACTAGGTCAGAGGTCAAGGTCACAAAGACCTTAAGATGGTAAGTGGCTCAGATGTTGTTTAATGATATTCCTTATCTACAACAATTGTCTTCCGTTTTGTTTGGCTATGCAAAATCATTTGCGCAATTTTTGGAATGATGAGAAATATTTTTGTAAAAAAATAATAAATTTGACCAGTTTATGTCATCCATTTTTAGACCAGGAGGCCATTTTGTTTGACAAAGCCAACCAACTTGCACAATTTTGGCAGAGGGCATTATGGAGAACATTCATGTGAATTATTTTGAATTTGCACAAGTGGTTCAGATGCTGTTTACAGATTTTGTAATTTTAGCCAATTTATTCGGTAAAGTTGTACCATTTAAAGAGACATTTTTATCTCTATTAAGCTTGCCCCCCCCCCCCTCAAAGATTTTGACCTGTAACATAGTTCACATCAAAAGTGAATCAAGAGCCTCTGTGCCTGAAAAAGGGTAATTGGATTTAAACAGTATACTTTATTACTAAACTAGGAATGTGTCCATGGGACATGGATGGCCCCTCTATTGCACAAATTCGTATAAATAGGGAATTGTCTTTAACAAAGGGTAATAACTCCTGAAGGCATGATGTGATATGGGCCATTCTTAAACTTGAACACATTATGGTACTTAATAATGTGACCATAGAATCATAATCAAAACTATTCATGTTAGAGAGCAGACGTAGTTTCAACAAATGATTTTTCATAAACTAAGGGCAATAACTCCTTAAAGCATGATGCTATATAGACCATTATCAAACTTGAAGAAGACATTATGGTACTAAACAAAGTGACAAAGTTTCATAAAATTCTGATCGAAACTATTCAATTTGAGTGGACATCGTTTTAAACGGTGACTTTTCATAAACAAAGGGCCATAACTGCTGAAAGGACGGTGCAAACTGAACCATTATCAAACTTGAAGAAGACATCACGGTACTAAAAAATGTGACCAAGTTTCATAAAATTCTGATAAAAAATATTCAAGTTAGAGTGTGAATATCGTTTAATACGGTGAATTTTCATAAACAAAGGGCCATAACTCTTGAAAGCCTGGTAAGATATAGACCATTATCAAACTTGAAGAAGACATTATGGTACTAAACAATGTGACCAAGTTTCATAAAATTCTGATAAAAAATATTTGAGCTAGAGAGCATACATTGTTTAAAACGGTGAATTTTCAAAAAAAAAAGGGCCATAACTACTGAAAGCCTGGTGCGATATGGACCATTTTCAAACTTGATGAAGACATGGTCCTAAACAATGTGACCAAGTTTCATAAAATTCTGATCATAAGTATTCGATTTAGAGAGCGGACATCGTCGGGACAGTTACAGAAAGGGGTAACACTTAATGCCCCGGCCATTATCATGGCGGGGGCATGATAAAACACTCTTTAATGATAATATTATTGATTAATTTTCTTCATTCC
Organism: Loripinus fragilis; assembly: GCA_964019695.1. Taxonomy (NCBI): domain Eukaryota; kingdom Metazoa; phylum Mollusca; class Bivalvia; order Lucinida; family Lucinidae; genus Loripinus; species Loripinus fragilis. The sequence goes on along the minus strand of OZ026528.1, from coordinate 53,546,173 downwards.
TTTTATTTGGAAATAAAAGTAAATAAATGAAATGTGTATTATTTAATTTGGAGACATAAATAAATGTTTTTATTTCATATATTTTATTTTGTTATAAAGTAAGCCTGAATATTATCAGGTTCCCAGTACATCGATATATAGTTGATATTTTTTCAGGAATATTGGGTTCTGGCGGAGAGCAGAATACTGCTTCAGCCAGTGCTAGGGGGCGTGAGAATTGTTGCACTTTCTGTTAGTTCTCATGAACAGACTAAGTAAAACCAAGTCTGCTGTTTTCTTATATTGTAGGTTCTTTCTATTTCTGAAGAATCCATTTTTTTCAGATTATTTAGAGAGTAAACGTTTTTTATCCAGATCAGGTCCCATGTTTTGTTGAGCCTGTTCTGGATCTAAACTGTTTGAAAAGGTTATCAGCAGGCACCACTATATTAGTGGGCAAATCACCTTTTGATTCAATTTAATTGATTCCTAAATTGATTTGTTAATATACAATTATTGACTTTTGAGGCATTGGACATGATGTGATGTCGACCTGAGAGTACCAGTATTGACAGAGGCTCTGTCCGGTCAATATTGGTATTCTCAGGTCGACATCACATCATGTTTAATACCTCAATAGTCAACAATTGTTTTATTATATAATTTCTCTAAACAAAAAAGCAACAACAACAACAAAATCTTGGTCATGGACTATGTCTTGGACAGTCTTGAATTTCTTTTATTACATGATGACTAACTGACTTCATTCAGCTAAAAGAGGAATAAATGCATACTTAATTTGTAATTACAACTGCAGACAGAGAAGATCCAGTTTCATCATTGTCTACACTGTTTGCTAAGACAAAAATGATCTTCAGGGAAAAAACTGCAATTTTGTTTAGAAACTAAAACCTGTGACCCCGGCAAATACAAAATTATTGCATCAATCCAGAAGGCAGAATTCATTAATTAATGTAAGAGTTCTGCTAATAACTATATTTAAAAGCAAAGTCTGAATTACATGTATATGATGAAACACCAAACCTTGTGAATTTCATGCTGCTGTCACTCACTGAATTGTATTTACAGCAAATCATGCAAGTTTCATGCTGAAAGCACACCTGTTATGGAAAGTTTCTATGAAGTCTATTTTTAGTAACTAATATTGAATGGGAAAAATCCACAGCCCATGCGACTTGTAGTTATATTAAGTGCATTCAGAATTCTTCCTTCGGCAACCAGGGTTACCATCGGTAACCGAAGGCTGCTGATGGCGACATTCGGTAACATATGGTCGCCATCAGTAATCACATCGGTAAGTTGCTGGTTGCCGATACCGCCGCGTCACGATAGTCAAGCTTCGGTAGCTGATTTATGACGGCATTGCAAAATAGCTGCTAGAATTAAATTTTCTAGCTGGATAAATGGAATTTTGTTTCCAACAGAATTTCCTGTCAACAATTATGCTCACATGTCCAGTGCTTTCAATCTCAACGGTTGTTTCCTTTTATCTACAAAGGAACGACGTTAGCAAAGCTCTGTGCAAGAGAGTAGTCAACAATAAGCTTTACAAGTTGTTGGTAAAACAAAGTGCTATTCCGCTGATATCAGATCATAAGTTTTTGTCTCGTTATATTTAAACCTTTTTAGTTAGAGTGAAGAATAACCTACATTTTAACATACACTTAACCTCTTAAGAGACGATTGTTTTAAGCACCCAAAAAATGTTGATGCACATTCAAACTAACATGTTCAGCTACAGAGACTAGCCAGAATGCTGACATTTTACATGAAGTAAGTTTAAATATTCAAATGATAGTGTAAGTGAACTACAGAGGCGCTTTTCAAACTGTGCGGATGCACAGGCTGGTCTCCGCCTTTGTTGTTCGAGGCATGCAACAAAGTCAAAGTTTCTCTCCCTTGGCCATAACTCAGGCCTCCCAGGGGAACCTGTTTTCTTGTTCCCCTGAAATAAATAGACCTCGAAAGTCATCTAACTCATACATAGGAGTAATTTTCCACTCTTGAAATATTTTCTTGCTTCTGAGGAAGCAGTAATTTATATCAGTACTAGCTCTTGTGCCCTATGCCTACAAGCCGATGCCCACATAAATGTTCTTTGCTGTTTATTGAAAGCGCAATTCCACCTATAAGTTGTTGAGCCATGACATTGGCCACCGATCACACCACAACAAATTCTACCTGCAAATCAGCTTTACTTACTTGCAATGTTGTAAGAAGGACTAGTAGTTTGAGCAGATTGTTCTTCTATCTCACTCACAACAGATTCACCATCTTCATCACTGTCTTTATCTTCTTCCTGTAAATACATAATTAAAGAATGTATGAGGAATGAGGAAAAAAACTTTTTTAAATCACAAGGCCACACTGAATGATGTCAATCACTGTTTAGAGGGGCATATTGTGCATGGAAAACAAAGGATTGGCATTGAGAGAGTGAGTATAAGGACAAATATTTCCTTGCACCGTGCTCTACACTAAATTCCCGTTAATTTGATATTAAACATGACTACTTTCAGAAAAAAATGTTTTGACATTGGTTGATATTTGTTACCATATCGATGTATGTGTCATTCCATCTAATTTGATATGAGACCTGACCACATTACGAAAGCTTAATTTTGGACTCTGCCCCATTCCAAAGTCCTAGCCCTTAAAACTAGAACCCTGTTAAATATATTTCATATCTATCGCTTCTCTGGGACAACTTGACACGGATATGTCTGAATGCAAAATTTTGGTAAAAAAACTATTAATAACTGAGCTTTTGTAAAATTTGGATATTTGGCCTTGCCTAAGTGGTCAGAGGGTAGGGTAAAATATTTGACACTGCCATGCTTATTTACAGGCACTGGGCAATCATTGCCCTAAGTCAGACTTTGCTAAATGAGAAACTTTTCCCGACAGTCTGGATGTACAGACTGAATGACTGATGGATAAAGCCAAAAACACATCCGTCAGACTTTGTCAGGGGAAAATTATAGTATACTGTAATTGCTGGCTATGTAATTGAAATTTGGAATATGTCACCTGACATCTGGTCCTAGTTTGAACACTATAATTGAAAAAAAAATTGAGTGTTTAAGTCGTGCCATTCGTCATCAATTTCTGTCTTATCTCTAGATTTGATGGGTTGCATGGCTTGGCAACATGATAGCTAAATTTGGAAAAAGTCTTTTTTATTGCTAATTTCTTCCTTTTATGATTATGCTGTTTTTCGTGCGCATATCTTCTTGGAATGTAGCATTGGAACATTATCCTTTTTTACAAATGTGACTCCCTACACTTTAAGTTGAATATTCTTTGCATACAACTGTGTTCAAACACAGCCTCAAAAGTGCTACAAAATCTGACCACACATCATAATTTAACAGATTTATGTGACTCACAGGTCTCTGATTTAAATAATATTTAAAAGCAACACATACCATGTCATTGACGTGAACATTCATTACACAGTTTCCATTTACACCTCGTTCACCTATTTCAGTGTCATTATCAGGAAGAGTGGTATTCTGCCAAAAAATCTGGTACTGATGCTGAACTCCATAGCTCCCACGGATGAAGGAATACAACAGCTGTAAAATATGCAAGGCCAATTTAGCATATAGACAAGATATCATGTTTAATGAATTCTAAAAAAAAAAAATCCCTGAATGGAAATAAGATATTCCATCAACAAGTTTATCCACAGATATGGGTTTTATTCCTTTACCCATTATTATTTCCATTTGTGAGTTTTTACAAAAAATATTCATTTCAAAAATATTTGCTTTTGTTTGTTTATCAAGTAGTGGTGAGTAAATATGCTTAAAAGACTGAAGTCCCTTGTTCACTGTTATTTTGAAAAAATTCGAAAGACAAAACTTTGTGATGTTCATTACTTTCACATACTTTGGGACAGTAAGATAATACTTGGATATGTATGTCCTGCGGCATTAGAAAAACATCAAATTGACTGCGTCACTCCAAAGTAGACTCAGATTGGCATAACGTAAATCTTTGCGTATTTGCAACAAACAGGTAACAATCCCAACCTTCTTGTCAATATCAATGCGCATACAAGATTTTGTCTAATTCTATCAATTCCTGCAAGATACTGAGAGGAATCTAAATTCTTAGATCATTCAAGGGCCGTAACTGTTACAAATGGGACCAATCCCAATTTAAATCATGTCAATATGACTGCACATACAAAATTTGTTATAATTTTATCAAGTTGTTCTCTAGATATTGAGAGGAAACGAAACTATGAAGGACAGACAGTCCAACCGATAGACGGACTGAATGACAGACAACCAAAATCTTCTAAAGTGGGGCTTTAATTATATAACATGGATTTTGCGACTTTGTTTTCAGAAATTGACTTGGATAATGAGAATATATTGTTATATTCACTATCTGTATAGTTGTGCAATTTTTTAATGTTAATGGTCCTTTTTGTTTGTTTTGTTGCTTTTTGCCCAACGTGGCCCGGTCTATGTTTGATTCCAACCTGAAATTGTTTATATGTCTGTTAACATGTGTACATGTGAGACAATAGTGCTAACCGTAAATTCTGAGAACACTGGCTCCATTTTCCTAGTTGTGTACCTCATATATGTACACCCGAATAAGAATTATTTGAGGGTATAAAACAAATTTTATGGGTCTAACTAGAAATGTGTCCAGGGGACACAGATGCCCCCGCATTTCCAAAATTCGCATATTCTCACTAACTAAACAAAAGAAGACATTTGTTATGAACAAAGGGAAATCACTCTGGAAGCCACAAGATGATATGAATCATTTTGAAACTTGAGGAAGATGCTAAGCATTGTGTCTAAGTTTCTTTAAAGGAAGAATATTTGAGTTAGGGAATGAACATTACAAAAAATAGCAAAATTATATAAACAAAGTGCAATAACTACTGAAAAATATTGCGATATATTCTATGTTAGAACGGAAGAAAACATTGCGAATTAATTTAAAAAGTTGTGATCAAAATTACTCAGAGACCAGACACCATCAAAAGTGGTGAATTTTCATGAACAAAGGGCAATAACTCTAGAAAGCATGATGCGATATGACCATAATTGAACTTGAGGAAGATATTATAGCACTAACCAATGTGATCAAGTTTCATAAAATTCTGATCAAAACTATTCAAGTTAGAGAGTGGACATTGTTCAAAATGATGAATTTTCATAAACAAAGGGCCATAACTCTTGAAAGCATGGTGTGATATAGACCATTATCAAACATGAAAAAGACATTATGGTAATAAACAATGTGACCAAGTTTCATAAAATTCTGACCATAACTATTCAACTTATAGACAGACGTCATTGGGTTTGACGTACAGATGGATGGACAGACGTGACGGATACATGTAACACTTAATGCCTCGGCCATTGTTATGGTGGGGGCATAAAACTCATAAAGGGTAAATGTTAACCCTGACAACAGCATTAAAAGAGGTAAATAAAAACAAAATATGTATTAAAATAAGCTTACACTGCAAGAGGCATCGAATGGAACTTTCTCCTCAAGGTTCTGTCAGGCAACCTAAACTGAATCAGTATACCGTCTTCTGGTTCATCCTCGAGGGCAGCTAGCAGACGCTCAGTTTCCTGCAAAGGAAAGTTCAGTATGGTTATTCGACAATTCTCTTAATATGAATAAAAGGGTGAAGTTAAGCACTGATTAATTTGTACATTTGCACATGAGCTGGAGTCTTATAGGTGAGTTATAATTATGTCTTTGTCTCTGGAGTCTGTCCGTCTTTCTGTTAACATTTTCAAACATCCTCACTGAAACCACTCTACCAATTCAAAGTAAGAAAGGTGGCAGCTCAAATTGCATGCTGAGACTCCATATCATTATGTAAACAAAATGTTTTCAGAAAGTTCCTTGTCACATGACCATGATGGCTACCACACTTGAGAATTGGTAAGTGGCATTGGGGATTTACTCAAATGAACATCGTAGATTAATCTGGACCTACTTTTCAATAAAGTCAAATTTGAATCCTTAAGCATCCTTTCCCTCACCCCAATTATGCTCCAGATGAAAATTGATTTCAATTGACCTATTGGTCTAAGACATATTCATATCTTAAAGTGTGAAACAGACAGACGGATGTCTATGGGTCAGGTGAGCTAAAAATGTTATAGTGGTTTCCAAAAATATCAATTCCATTAATCGAGAATGTTTTAATTTGCTGGCCACAGCAGAAGACACAGGCCTTCAGATTTTACTTACTTCTTCATTTCTATTTCTAACTCTCTCTCTGTTTTGTCTTCTTTCTAGCCTTGATAATGCAAGTCGGACTCTTGCTTCTCTTCTATTTCTTTCCTGGAATAAAAGGGTGACACTCGAAACTGATATGGGCTAACAATCTTTTGTAGAAAATTTAAAATTAGGTGCCTTAACTATGACATCCAATGATCCATATCATAATTTGCTGTATTCTGTTCTTTGCAAAAATATTCGCATTTATAAAGGAATGACACAAAATATCAGCTAAAAGAAAGTGGTTTTTATATATAAATAATGACCCTAGGGTCCTGGATTTTTCACCTGAGCCCTGAGGATCATTAATGTGACATTATTCTAAATTTGGACCAGCAGTTTGTTTTGTTGCTTTACACCCCAAGTCGACAGCTATGGTCATGGTAGGACAGTCAGTTCACCTACCCTACCTTTTTCCTGGGCAAGCTAAAACAAGCGGTTAACCAGTACTTTGTGCACATAATTTCACTTGTAACTGACACCAACCATTCTTGAATGAATCAGCAGAAGGGAAAACACACAACCCCTGCATCTGCAGTCACTCACATCTGTAGCCATACACGTTACCGACTCCGCTATGCAGCCCGGTACCAGCAGTTTGCATTAATAGATGACTTTTTCAAGCTATTATATTCAGCTGAGCAGAATTTTTTCTGCAATTTTGGTAGAGGGCAATGTGAGTGTTTACATGAAGTAATTTTTTTGGCCAGTGGCCCAGATGTCTTTGAAAGGTATATCTTATCTTGAGATCTGGTGGCCATTTGTATGTCCGTGTGTTACCCTTTAAGCTATTTTGGTAGAGAGCATTTTGAGGAACAGTTCTGTGAAATCGTTTTGATACAGATGGTTCGGGAGATGTCGTTTTAAGATATTTATCAGGTGGCCATTTTATTCAGCAGAGCAGAACAATTTGTTCAATTTTAACATAAAGCATTATGAGAAACTTATCTGCAAAATTTTGAATTTGGAATAGTGTTCAGGACAAGATATATCTCTTATCTACAGCTCTGGTGACAATCAATTTGGCATAGAAGAACCTTTTGTTTAATTTTGCTAGAGAGCATTATGGAGTGTTTATGTGGCTCTATTTTAAATTTGGTACAGTGGTTCAGGAGATTTAGTTTAAGGAAAATGTTTAAGCACAACAAAGACCAATCACAATAGCTCACCTTGCCTTGAGCCTTCGGCACTGGTGAGCAAAAAAAAGATGGATAAGCAGATGAAAACTCCTTAGTTTCCTAGCAAATGCATTGTCAGATTTATGACTATTAAAGGCAGTTCAGTAAGAGCTGATGCTTAAGGGGTATTATCTCAATATAAAAAAGATTTTCTTCATTTTGTTCTCAGGGAGTTTCTGACAAATTCATTGAAAATAGGTAAGAAAAAATGAAAATAAATAAATATTCTCCAAGAAATTGAACTCAATTGTTCAATGTTTTTTTTTTAAATTTTTAATTGGTTAAAATTATTAAATTTTGACATATTAATACATTACCATATACATTGATAATGATTGTAATATTTTAAGATGAAATTTATACCAAGGTTATTTGTAAATGCTAACTTCTTAAAAAATGTTTAATTGTGAAATTTGCCAGAGGATCAAATAGACTCCTTCTCAGGAGCCTAGCTTAAAATTTCTTATCAATGAAATTATGCCGAAGTCTTGTTCTATGAGATCAACTTGATATTACTAAAAGCATAAAGACTGAAAATGTGGTTCTATAAACTAATGTCAAGGTGTTGTAAAGTATATAAAATACATACGCGCTCTCTATCAAGTTCCAGTGACAGACTGAAATCACGGTCCTGTTGAGCCACCAAGTTTCTGTTAGCCTAAAAAGACAAAAAAAACCTAAGCATTTAGAGCGGTGTACCATCACATTTACATTAATAACTAGAGCGTGCCATCGCAAATCCCCACGCTAAAGTTTTTGACTCCCCCAGCACCCTGAAGTCCCATCCCGGGGCATGACCTTGGCAACAGAATGAAAATTCTGTTCAATATGTTTTCTATCTTTTAGTGTTCACACAAATTTTGGTATAAAAATCGTTGAAATTGACATGTTAATGATATTTGACCTTTTGACCTCACCCCAAGGCCACCAGTTTGACCCTAGGATGAAAATGTTACTTGAATTTTGTTCTTCTCGTCATCCCCGTCGATTTGATATGCTACATGACCATGTTTGAAAAAAAAAATTGTTTGACCCCCTGGGTACCCCCAGTGCCCCAAAGTCCCACCCCTGGGGCATGACCCAGGCTACAAAGTAAAAATCCCGTCTGATATGTATTGTATCTTTCATTTGTGAGAACACACACAAAATTTGGTATAAAATTTTTGAAATTGATATGGTAACCTAAGTTTAGTGATATTTGACCATTGACCTCACCCCAAGGTCACAAATTTGACCCTGGGATAAAAAATTTACTTGTGTATGAAATATGAATCCAATACACCAATGTATTCAAAAGATATCGCCTGGAAACCATTTTTGTACAGGACGTAGGTACAGATAGGAAGTACAACCGAAGGTCACATGAAGCATTCCCCTTTACAGCTTGTGACCTATGTACCTGCAAAGTTAGAAGTTGCTACAGTCAATGGTTAAGGAGATGCATTTACATAAAAAAACATTATTTGACCTTGATCCCAAGGTCAAGGGGGTCAGGTCACATGAAATGTTGCCCAGTACCCTCAACATTATGTGACCTATGCACCAGCATAGTTTGATGTTGCTACACCCCATGATTAAGGAGAAGATGCATTTACATGAAAATACATGAGCCGTGGCATGAGATTTCCAACAATGTGGTATGTGTGACCAGCAAATGCTCAAACAAGCCTGCACATACACGCAGTCTGGTCAGAGCCTTTGTCAGTCACTTGAATATTCTATGACTGTTAAGCTACTGACAAAACATAAATTGGAGTATTCAAGCTTAAAAGGAGGTTGTACAGGCTCATCTGAGTCTACACTTGTCAAAATGCCATATTGTTGGAAATCACATGCAATGGTTCACATAATTTCCCAGTGCTCTCTACATCATGTGACCTATGCACCTACAGAGTTTGAAATTACTACGTCAAAAGGTTTAGGAAGAGATGCACTTACAATAAAATTCAGTATTTGACCTTTGACCTTGGGGTAAAGCCTAAAAGGTCACACTAAATGTTGCCTAGTACCCTCTGCATCATGTGACCGATTCAGCTAAAAAGTTACTACCTTTAACAGTTAAGTAGGAGATACATTTACAAGAATTACATTATTTGACCTTTGACCTTGACATTGGGGTCAAGGGCACACAAAATGCTGCCCAGTACCCTCTACATCATGTGACCTATTCAGCTATAAAGTTTTAAGTTGCTACGTCTAAAGGTTTAGGAGATACATTTACAAGAAATGTGACAGATGGACGCACAGACTGCTGAACTTTAGCACGAGATTATTATTCCCTTTTTTTTTTTTAAAAAAAAGCGGGTATAACAAGGTAGAGAACTGAGCAGATTCACAACTTTAGCTGCAGATTTGATTTTTATATATTTAAGCCACATCTTAGGCAAACTAACCTCATCATCAAAGCTGACAGAACTGTTGGTTGGGAGTAACATGTTAGGATCATCACCAGGCTGGTCTGTTATTGAGGCTTCTGGAGTTGGCTGTTGTCTGGGCTCTACTCGGGAAGTCACCTGCAGTATCAGTAAAAATTTATATGAATTGTACATATTACATTCTAAACAGCATCAAAAGTTTAGCACTACCCTTATATTACTTTAGAACCATCTTTCCAATAGGAACTTCTTCAATAGAACAATTTAATTGTAAAAAATGTAGTTTGAATCAATATTTCCTTGATTTTTTTACCCCTATGAAAATGCCATTTTTTTTACATGACTGGAGATAGTCCTGTCTCCTGATAGGCCCAATTTGACTTCATAAATAGGCTGATACAAGATGAAAACCAGATCATACCAGTTTCTTTTTTTGACCATCTAATATGTGAAGAGTGCTAAAATAGCATTAGCATGAAATAAGCATGGACTGCATGAAATTTGCATGATTCACTGTTTCACCTACCAACAGGTAAATTTAAGTATATTGGGTTCTGACGGAAGCAGAATACCACTTAAGCCGGTGCTATGGTGTGTGAGAGTGGCTGCACTTCCATTAGTTCTCATGAACAGACTCAATAAACCTGAGTATGCTGTTTTCTAATTTTGCTGGTTTTCTCTATTTTGGAAGGATCTGTTTTCCAGATTATTGAATGAGTTTCAACAACAGATTTGTTTTGTTTGCTCATTTTTCTTTGTTTGACATTTGTTTAACTTTTAAATGTTTCATGATTTACATTCTGTATTCAGAAAACTAATAATATAAATTTCAAAATGTATAATATTACATTAAAAATATTCAAAACAGCTGCAATAACATGTGAGAAAGAGCTGATAGAACTTCAGGAATACAAATATAGAACTTGACAAAAGTGAAAAAAGAAAATCTTCATACACAGTTGAAAAGTCATAACAACAGTTATTGACTTAAAGTTTGGTTCATTAGGATTTATTAACCCTTAAAAGTGGCATTTTTGTGGGGTAGATAAATCGTAATGCCGGCCCCATAAAAATTGTATAATATTACTTGTGGTGTTTTATATACACCAACCACTGATTGTGAAGAATGCTCATAAAGGTTTCCACAAGTGCTTTCATCGAATTCCAACAGATGGAATAAACAAGAACTATAATTCAGACTAGTGCTGAAATCCTTTCTTGAATCACAAGTTTATGACATGACACATGACACTCTATGGCCATTTACGTGAGAAACCTTACTTAGCAGTTTGTGCACAACAGACCGGCCTGTGCTTTGGTGCAGTCTGAACAGAGGCTTTGTTATTCGCTTATTGGAAAGTATCTGATATATATTTGATACAGCAAAATTTCAATTTTCCAGCCAGTGTATGTGGCTGAGCAGACTGATTTTAGCATGATCTGGCCATAAACCCCGAGGACAGGTTTTCTAAAGACATGGCCATCTATATAGCACCATGCCATTCTTTAAACTTCCATAACTGTAAAGCAAAGATAGACTTGATGTCGTTGCCTGTACACCCATGATATTACTTATTAGTAACTTTCAGAGTAAACATACACTAACTAACCATATCAGTAGGTGCTGTCTGGGGGACACGTGGAACGGCTGTCCTCTCTGATCCCAATTCATGCTGTCTGCCATCAGAGCTGCTCATTATCTGCAAGTATAAAAAGGGATTTCTTACATTTTAACTGTGCCAATGTCCCTTACAATAAAGACTTATGGCCTATCTTTTTGACTTCATGTATACACCTGAAAGTGTATATCTGCAGGATTCATTTTTAACGGGACTGAAGGTAGTCAGTGGAAAATAGTATTCATGAATTGACTTCTTCCTTAAGCCAAGGACTTTCGGAACCTCAGTTCTATGCTGACATGGTGTATAAATTGATGAAGATTGTTGGCTCTAATAAGTTTTCAGCGCAGTTTATTAAAATAATTTCTCATTATTTAAAAAGAGTGGCTATGTAGCAGACTGCATGCTGTGGGGGCAACCTAATCATGGTTGGCAACTTTGCTTTTCTCTAGAATTGAACGCCAGTGGGTCAGACTTCAGACTCTATGACTGTTCTGATGTAAAGACTGATCTATTGATGAGATGGTAGGGGTCTGATGCTTTGGCTGTTGTTATGCCCACTGGGGCTTATCTGTTGAATTTCTTTTACTCGGGTATTCAGCTTTATGTATGTTGATGTTTAAGCTTTGCTTTATCTCCTTTTTATTTCTTGATTTATGTGTTCTAAGAGATGATACATGGATAAGTTAGGGGTCCTACATACAAACCAAACATCTATAAGTTTTGACCCACATCTGAACTAACTAAGGGTGGGGTTGGTGCTGTGAAACTGGTTTAAGCCCTCTAGTAAAATATTTTTATTGACCTATCCAAGGCAGTACTTCTCTTTTTGGATCATTTGTGTTATCTATGTCTTGTGTTTGTCATGCATTCGCATCTGTTCATTGCTGCCTTGTGGTCACCTGCTGGAAAAGGGCTGACCCCTTGACTCTCATTTGTGATGTTTAATTGTGCTTTTGTCACTTTCCCATGTGGTACCTGGGTATTGATTCCTGATCTTTACCATCTTTCTTACTTTCAATATTTTGTTCCCTTGGGCCTGTCTTCCTCTGTTCAAGGGATATATAAGCACTTTAATGAGTTGATAGTGGATTTTTCATCCATTCGAGCCATACAAAAATGTGTGTGTGTTTCCTCTTTAATTTCTAAATTTGTAAATTAATTATTTTAATTAAAATGTGATGTGCTTCTGATTTTTCATGTTTTTGTGCAATATGTATACAAAAGCAATCTAACCTCTTCATGGAACGCCCCAGACCGGCCAAATGGTAACTGCATTTGGGAATCATCATAAGTCTCTCCTTCAGTTGTTGTGGCTTCTTGAATTGGCATTGGTCTTCCTTCTACTCCAGTAGCAGCCTGCAAAATACCAGTATATGATTCCAGTCTCTTAGCAACCTTAGATTTGCTGCCTGGAGAATTATTGCTTAAACAGGTATTGAAACACATATTTTAATATGTAAAGTAACCCAATACTCGCTTGCAAAATCAAGAATATACATTAGTTTGTTTGATTCTGATTCTTTATTCATAGTCAAAAAATTTTCAGTTGTGTTGGGACAGGTTTTCCTGGGTTGAACCTGCAATGATTTAAGTGTCTTGCTTAAGGACACAACGACTGTGATGCATGTCAGCCTCAAACCCAAGATCCCCCTGTCTTAAGTCAAGGGCTCTACCAATGAGCCATTGCGCTCCCTATCAAGAGCACATGAATAATAAAAAAATTCTACTAATAAAAATCGAATTTCATTTTAGCAACTTACATATTTCCTATAATTAAAGATACAAGTCTGAAAATTTCTGGTTAACCTAAACACAGGTATCTTTTATATGGACAAAACTGCATGTAAGACTTATTAGCTGTATAGGCACTAGATTGCAAAATATAAGCTGTTTCATTAGAAATAGTACATGCTAGATTTGCAAAGATTCACTAGAAATGTATCATATTGCAATAAGTTTTCCAATAATACATGTATGGTATTGTGAGGCTTTTTCCATGATACAATAATGATGTGGCAATCACATGCAATGTTTTTATAAGAAGTGAATTGTAAATATGCATCATGGTTTTGCACTTTCATTATTGTCTTCTTTAATTAGTCAACTCTTTTCCATGCTTAACTCTGATGTATCCTGTTTTGACACATGGTCATGCAGATCAGTTGGCTTCTAATTATTAAGCTGACCAGAATCTACACTTTTCAGCTCTGCTTGCAAATACACACTAATAACTGGAGTCCAGTGTTAATTGGATAAAAATTGGGGAAGAAAGTAGAACAGCCAACATGTCCAAGGGTTAATGTTCAATTATTTACTGCTCCTTATTTCATTGATGTTATTTCTAAGGATCTTAAGATACCAAAAGTGTATTATGATACATATTGTATCGTATTGTAAGGTTACTGTATCATGGGTATACAGAACCACTGAAAAAATCACCTTACTTTTTTCTTATATTGTGCAAAACAGAGAAAACAGGTGAATGATGTTCTCCACTCAGGTCATTTAACTTCTAATCCAAGCTTTTGGATGCTGCAAAGTGTGTATTGTATTAACAACCTTCATTTATCTCATGACAGAATGGATTCGTACAAAACCTTACACAGTTTGTAGCTAGCATCAGCTTAGGTAAGAAAGCCAGGGTCGATAATATAATTCTAATTTTTTTGCTATTTTACACCAAAAAAGCACTGAATGAAAAATTTACATTTTTATTTTTGGGTGATTTTCTTCAGTTTCCATATACAGAACTAGAAGGCCTCATAATTTTTCCTTTATAGAGCAGACTGTTCTGTCTATAAAATTACCTACCTGTGGCTATAGTTGCAGCTCTTTGGCATGCTGCATATGCTGCTCAGTACTCAGAAAGGATTATTCAGTCATATCTGATTGTCTGTGCATCAATAGGCAGCATAACACCTGTAGTTTCTTTATCCAAATCTAGCACAATCAGGAACCTCTTAGATTAAATGGCCAGTCTTAATAAATAACTTAGTCTTACAATTCTACATGGCAGTAATCAAGCATGGTTTAATTAGCATATAATAATTTATAAATGGCCAAGATTTGCAGTTGTTGGTCTCTGATTTGCAAGTTGTCTTTGGACTAACTACTGCAATTAGAAACAGTTCAGACAGACTGATTTTTTTTAAATGATGCATAACAATATCACAAACACAACTTACTGAAACTTTGATAAAAACAACCCCACTGTAGCCATATAGGGTGTCCTGACCACCTTCAACTTTAACAAGCTCCTTCCTTCTGTCTGCCGTATATAGATGAAATGATGCTGCCGCTGACTGATTGGGGTACAGACTCCTCAGAAAGCTGTTAAATTCTGCAGTAGTAAGGCCCATGTTACATGACTCCTGCCTTTTCTGTGCATGTGGGTAACCTGCAAAGCAGAAGTTTTTTTTTCAAGTCCTTAAATTTACCCCTGTGGTATACCAGATTCTACTTTCAAAAATCATAACTGCGACATATATAAGCTTCATTTTATTCTTTATATATAGTTATATATTGGCTGTTCAGCAATGAGAGATATCAAGATGATTCTTCTTAGAAAGTACACAAAATAAACACTACTGTGCTTCCAGGCCCTAGTTGACCCCCCGGTTTTTGCTGAATATTTTCAAATGAATATTGAAAAAGAAATACGAGATATAGACCTCGTAATGAAATTTATTATGTTCACTTAAATATAAGTTTTTATAACGGCTGGAATTAGATCTGGAGCTTTAACTGATCATCTTTGAATTTGTCCGCAAGTGAATCTAAATGATATGAATAAACCATGACTTTTATTACACTCAACTTAAGAATCAATGTTTTCCCTACTCCCTAACCTGTCCCCCAGGCGTTAATATGAAAAATTCTACATTTGGGTAAAATCTATATCTAAGATGCATTACATAGAGCTGCAACAAAACACAGTAATCATATCACGATACCTTTCCCGACGATAAGCATATTGTATCGTGACATCATTTGACGATACGCTAATGATACAGCAATTAGTGTTATATATTAGAAATGAATTTTAAAAATGTTTTTGTACTAAACGAATGTTACCATTTCCCTTTTAATTTTTCTGCTTTAATTAGTAAATACTTTTCCATTCCAAACTCCTCTTTTGAAAGAGTAGAGAACAAGATCAGCTGGCTCATGAGGATTCAGATGATCTCAATACACAGGGTTTTCAGCTCTGCTTATAAATACATGCTAATGATTGGAATATTTTTAATGAATTTGATAAAACCTGGGAAAGAGTGTAGTACATATAAAAATCCAGCATGACACGGGTTAATATTTGAGTATTTACTACTCCTAATTTCATAGATCTATGTTATTTCTTAGGTTCTCAAGTTGTCAGAAATAAATTGCAATATGTATCGTTTAGGGAGACAAATATGCATCGTATTGTGTCGTAACTGTATGATTGCAGCCCTAGCATTACACCATATGGCTATAGACTAAACTCCAGCTGTTAAGTTTTTAGAACTAATTTTGTGCTATAACTTTTTCAATTTTAGCAAAATGTGTTCGCAATGAAAGTTGTAGAGGAGAATTTCCACCAATTTCTCCAAAAGGTCTTTTGCGTGTGGCGCAACGAGATTTGTGTGTATATAGATAAAGATTTTGCAATAAACTGAATTCGTCTTAAAGTTCTAAGTCTTACAATGACAGGTATAATTTGTATAGGCGTGACAGAAAGGGGTAGTTTCAAAAAAAGCAGTGCATATCCTGTTCTTCTAAGGCTGTGCATAACATAAAACTGCTGTAAAATGCTTGGAATTTTCGTGCATATGCAGAATCAACTTAAAGCAGGCTCATTGCGCATGCTGATAAATGTATTTAATTTAAACAGGTTCATATGCTATCATTTTAACTCTAGCGTGCAGAGGGTTATTGATCAGTGACAGGTGTCAAATGCGCTTTGCAACTTTGGTCGAAAAAAAACGTGGTGTCCATGATGACATAAAGTAACCTAAAGTACACATGAACCAACTTGAAAATTGTCAGGCTAAGTATCGCTCGAACACATTGATGGGTGGAACTCGCACCGACGGTCCCGACAAGTTCGAGCCATCGAAGTTCGACTGTATATCAGCTGATGTCAGTTGATAGCTAGTGTATCCCTGACCGTACTAATCATACTCTTTTTTAAAAACAAAACAAAAAACAATCGGTACCTTTCATGTTAATTGCTTTGATCAGACTTTTAATTGCAAACACTGATTTTACTAATTAAATGTTCAGAAAACATTAATTGCCTTGTTTGCAAGATATGGGAACTCGCGCATGACAAAAGTGCGAAAACTTACATTAAAGGCAGTCATTACCTTTAATCATTTACATTTTCCCCTTTCTGTCTGTCTGTCAATTAAAAGATATGTTTTCATTAATTAGTGTCCAAACATTTTTTTCAAAGGGTTACAATAGAATCTACACCAGGCCGAGTTGACCCAGGCAGAGTTGACCCAAGGCCGACTTGACTTGGGGGCTGACTTGACTTCCGGCCGAGTTGACCCGCTACCCCTACTACTACTGCCACAAGAGACGTGACTGTGACGGCTAAACAAAAATTCAGCCAAAAGTTTTTGTGTGTTTTTTGTTTGTGTGTTTTTTTTTGGTTGTTTTTATTGTTTTATCAAAATTTCCAAATAAGCACTCCCTGGTGTATGAAAGGTTAATGGCATAATGCATTGGATGAATCGAGGCTCATTGCTTAGGGGACCGTGGTAGTAGTATTCCGCAAGCGCTCTCACAAAAAAATGTTGTTACTAGCCGAACTGGCCAGACGACGTCACCTGTTCCTACTTTCACTTTCCATTCGGAAGCGGAAATAACTAGCTAGCTAGCCGCACGACGGTCATATACAGTCGTATACATACTAGAATCCGGCGCACTAGTGGGCACAGACCTGTAACGTCTATGTACTCAATATTATAAGATTGTACATGGACGTTATGCAAGTATACATCCCTGGATTGTATTGAAAGTTAAAACAACAACGCCAAATTTAATGATGTATGGGGAACTTGGTAGGTTTCCCATTTCTGTACTTATTAAATCAAGAATGATTGGCAACGTATAGTGAAAGGTAAGCAGGATAAAATTTCAAACAAACTTTATCACATTTTGCTAGAGATGCATTTAAGAGATCTCTTTCACTCTAAATGGTTGTTGTACATTAAAAGCATTTTGAACGATTGTGGTAAAGATTATTTTTGGTTAAATCAGAACGAAATTCCTACTAATATATCAATGAGTGTGAAGTTAAAGTTGATGGAACTTCATAGTACCTCGTGGAAACATCCAATTTTTGATAGCCCGAAATGTTTAAACTATAGAATTTTTAAGGAAGATTTTACACTTGAAAAATACTTCAATATTTTGCCTGATGATTTATCTAAGGCATTTTGCCATTTTCGTATTCTAAATCATAGGATGCCTATTGAATGGGGTAGATTTCTTGGGACATCTAGGGATGACAGGATATGTGAATTATGTTTTCATAACAAAATTTGTGATGAATATCATTATTTAACTGAGTGTTCTTACTTTAGTGACGCTAGACGGGTTTATCTGCCAAGGAGCTTGCTTACTAGACCAAATACTGATACTTTTAGGCGCCTAAAGTTTGTCTGAGTTCAAGTGATACTCAGGAACTATTCAAGATAGCAAAATACCGTAAAATAGTGCTAAAGACATTTCAAGAAATTTTCAGGAATATATAGGTGTCTGTTACACCATTTCGTATAGATCTCACAGACATATTATGGATCTCACAGCCATAATAATACATGATAATGAATTTTTGTGCATCTAGTCATCATGGAACTAGTCAAGATACTCTGATGAGTATTGAAACAGTATACATTCTGCATGAGTTATCACTCTCTCTCAGGGTTTCTTCGTGTTTTGCACCACCGAAGTATTGCTATTCATAGATCCAGATAAGGAAATTTTATTTGCGTAAACTTTTAATTATTTTCTTACCCATTAATTTGAACATGTGTTTTGGGTGCTCGAGGGGATCGTCTAATTGAGACGGTTCTTTCGAGTACCCACACCATATGTTTTGGATGAGAAATAAAGAGGATAATATTTCAATACGCACTCTTATCTGGGGGCCTGGCTGTTTTATTTGCGTAAACTTTTAATTAATTTCTTACCCATTAATTTAAACATGTGTTTTGTGTGCTCAAGGGGACCGTCACATTGAGACGGTTCTTTTGTGTACCCACACCATATGTTTTGGGTGTGAAATAAAGAGGATAATATTCCAATAAGCACTCTTATCTGGAGGCCTGGCTGTTTTATTTGCTTAAACTTTTAATTAATTTCTTACCCATTAATTCAAACATGTGTTTTGGGTGCTCAAGGGGACCGTCTCATTGAGACGGTTCTTTTGAGTACCCACACCATATGTTTTGTATTGCTATTCATAGATCCAGATAAGGAAATTTTATTTGCGTAAACTTTTAATTGTTTTCTTACCCAATAATTTGAACATGTGTTTTGGGTGCTCAAGGGGACCGTCTCATTGAGACGGTTCTTTTGAGTACCCACACCATATGTTTTGGATGAGAAATAAAGAAAATAATATTCCAATACGCTCTCTTATCTGGAGGCCTGTCTGTTTTATTTGCGTAAAGTTTTAATTAATTTCTTACCCATTTATTTAAACATGTGTTTTGGGTGCTAAAGGGGACCGTCTCATTGAGACGGTTCTTTTGAGTACGAACACCATATGTTTTTTTATTGCTATTCATAGATCCAGATAGGAAAATTTTATTTGCATAAACTTTTAATCTTCTTACCCATTAATTTGATTCATATTCATTGAATATGTGTTTTGGGTGCTCAGGGGGACCGTCTCATTGAGACGGTTCTTTTGAGTACCCACACCATATGTTTTGGATGAGAAATACAGAAAATAATATTCCAATACGCACTCTTATCTGGAGGCCTGGCTATTCTCATCTAAAGTGGTGTTTAATTGCTTGGAGGTCTCACTGTGTTTGCTTCAAGTAGACATGAATACCCACTGAGGAGATTATGCTGATTTTCGTAATCATATTTTAAACTTTCCTCAAATGTTTATTTGTTAGTATGTTTTGACTTGTACCCCGGTTAGAGGTTTTGGTCAATGAATAAAACTCTCAAACTCTCAAATATCAGGAGGGCGGCGATTGGGAGAAAAGGTGGGTGGAAAATCAGGTGTATATTTTAAAAGTAAAATGTCCACTGATTGGACATTAAATGTCTGCATTGAAAAATAATTGTTTTCACATGAGGGAGGGACAACTGGTGTACATTTGCTAATTTGATATTTTGCATTTGTTTTAAGGCAGGGGAGCAGAAAATGAGACCCTGTGTATTTATTGTAGACCGGTTAACTCCCTTTAATAACTTGTCTGCATATTAAGACAGGAAACTACTAGCCGCCATTGCGCCTACGTATAGCATAGACACTGACGTCATGAGTGACGTGGTATTGAAAAATACCTTTGACATAGAGTGCATTTTTTAAACAAGCCGTTTTATTAAGTTTATTTTGTTCTGGGAGTTTATATATATTTTTTTCTTTTAATTGATTATCAAATTATAGCAACTGAGGCGAAAAAGGTGATAAAAGATGGTGGTCACCAAGGTAAATAATAGTATTTAGGTGGTAAGTTTTAGGCCAAGCTACAATTCTGTGGTAGCCATTTAGCTGTTGGAGAGTTGTGAGAGTCACAATTCACCGAAATGTTGTAATGGAGGTCTATGGAAAAACAATTACAGATCTGGGCCCTATCCTGTACCTGTTTTTAAATAGACCTCATAGACCATAGTTTACCACTTTTTTGGCACCTAAATGAGAGGACCCTACATGTGAGGAAAATTTAATTGAACAAAAAAAAAACAACAACCCTGAAGATCAATTTTTCTAAGCCACACCAGTAAACTTAAAACAGTGAGGTGTTGTTTCAAAAAGTGCAGCAAATATATACATGCGTCTAGTAAATATGATTTATTTTATGATTGACCAATCACGAAGCACTTTTCAGCTTAAATATTGCACTGAGCTTCCATATGGATCCGTATCTCTAGCATTTTTCAAATGGCCAGGCTAGAGTTACAGCTTGATAATCCTGAAAATTTTTGTCTTAAGAAATACTGATCAGATTATTTGTTAGCATTATAACTATTAATAAAATCGTATGAGATGACAACTTTGATAATCTCTTTTTTTTTTTTTTTTTTTTTTTTTTTTTTTTTTTTTTTGGTAAGATACGTGACAGTGGTTTCAAGCACACTTCAGTCTTTTGTGATGCTTTACCCTTGCAACTGCCCACAGTGCACTGCCAAATGTCTTCTGAACGTGAAGGTATATAGCATTCTTGGAATACTATGTAAATCTGGCAAAAATGGACTAAAACATTTTTGTGGAATAAGATACCTGCCCACAGTGCACTGCCAAATGTCTTCTGAACGTGAAGGTATATAGCATTCTTGGAATACTATGTAAATCTGGCAAAAATGGACTAAAACATTTTTGTGGAATAAGATACGTTAAAATAAGATCCATAACGCTTGATTTTAAGGCTGTGTTTTACGCTGATAAATCAAGTGTATCCCTGCATGGGCATGCGTTATGTTATTTATATTTCCAGTGGAAGTATGAGGCATCGATTTTATTCATAGCTGAAGGTTATAAAGCAGGACAATTTGGATTTGTTGAAATTTACAAAATCACAGATCTTCGAGAAATATAGCTAAGTTAGATTCGAATATATTATGCTGCAAAATAGAAAACTTTTTAAACTCATTAAAATATGAAAGTTTAAAAGGAGGTTGCCAAATAGATGACTTCAAATTTGAAAAAAGAAAACGGAGCATACAACAGATCCTTTCAGTGTAACGTATTTTATGAGATGTCACGCATCTTATTGAAAGCGAATATGGAAAATGTTATCATAGCAATAATAAAGCAGTCATATTTTGTAATAAAATTGAATTAATAGCCTATGTGTACATTTTAAGTTCAAGAAATAATATATTGGGCGTTTTGGGGACAGGTTACTTTGCATTTATAACGTATCTGATATTTTTGTAACGAATCTTATGAATTTCAGCTTTTCCTGTCATTTGAAGTCAGAATTTTAGAATATATTGACGTAAAAGATGTTTGAGAGCTAGATACAAGCAATCTTGTATTTTGTCACATATATTATCCTTTCTGTGAACTGGAAATACTCCAATTACTCGAAATGAGACTTGTGTTTTTCATGTTTAATTTTGAAAGAGTGAAAAAACAACCTATTCTAAAGCACATACAAGTGTGTCCGCGACGCCTGATTGGATAATACCATAAAATTTCCTACTATTGGCGAAGTTCTGTGTAGCATTGCCGAATCTGCTGCAACTGGAAAGCGTCAATCTGATACTGAAATAAATGATTCAGCATTGAAACTGAACTCATAAAATACGTTACAGTTTATTTGCAGACGCTTAATAGGAATAACAGTTGAAATGCTTGGTTTAACTTTATTACTTTGGATTGTTTAATGACTGGTGATGAATAAGTTTGTGTTTTGTCTCCATTCACAAGGATGATTGATGAGATTTGACATCACATTCTATAAATAACACTTACACTTTGCCATTATGCATCATAGTTGTATTGTGTGCCCCACTGGATTTGATTTTATTATTCATTGTCTAAATAGATTACACATTTCTTCTTAGTCTCTTAGATATGGTACTGGTCAATTTAACCAATAAATATGTTAGCTGAGAATATTTGGTCTATAAAATATCATTGAATATTTGGTCTAAAAAATATCATTCTTAGAGGTTAATTCTCTGCTAAGTTTTTAGCTATTGCAAATCTCAGTTATATTAAGAGTTGGCGATTCTATTTTCTAGAGAAGTGGTTGTGACTCCACTCCTTTGTGACTGTATTAGCTTCTTAAGCACGATATTAAATTTATTCCGACGATTTTAACTATTGGGCGATAAAAATTTATTATGTATAGCTATCTGGTGGTTCTTAGTCACGCGGCGGTCCTTTGTCTAATCGGAGACTGAGCCATCTTGACTCTAGGACGTTTGAAGGACTTAAATGTATACAAAACCTTGTTCTCATGGAATAACTAAAGCCCGGGAGTGTTAGAAAGAATAGCGCAGCTTTTCCCAAGCACATAGAAAAACACTATACCAACAGTTCAGCCAAAATCATACTAAAACAAAAAAATGCATTTATATTGTGCGTATCATTAAACAAAGACTTACCAAAGCCACACTGGTGGTGCATTTCCACAATGGTCTGGTCCCTGGTGCTGGACAGACGTGGAGCCTCACTGGCATGCTCGGGCAACAGGTAATAATGCAGTCTGAGCTTGGTTCTGGCTGGTCCTCTGCCTTTTCTCTTTTTTGGTGTCCGCTGGTTTCTTCTGGCTTCAATAGCTGCATTGTTGGCCTGCTGTATCATCTGCATAAGGCCATCAGGAGTGCCTCCAGGCAAAGCAAAAACGTCTTCTTCCTATTCACATGTAAAAGCAAAGGTCACAATAGATATTTACTTGGAATTCATATATTTATGTTGCAACCAAAACACACCTCAAAATGAAAGGCTCCCATATTTTTGGTTCTACTTGACCGAAAATTCACACTGCGTAAAATTAACCATATGTGAAGAATTGGTACCAATATGTAACTTTTGGCAAATGTGTAATTTACGTACGGGCAATTTCGATATATTTTTTTTATCATTTATTTATTTATTTATTTTTTTTTGGGGGGGGGGGGGTAAAATTTGAGCTCAAATTTCACATTTATTTTTGCTTTGAGCATGTGAAGAACAAATAGTTACGATTTTTCTCAGAAAGGAAGAATTGGTACCAAATTTTCACAAATGTGAAGAATCGTTACCAAATCCTCACCAGTGTGAAGAATCGGTACCAAATCCTCACATGAAAAATTGGTATCAAATCATCACCTGCGAAAATTGGTTTCAAAATTCACACATGTGAAGAATTGGTACCAAATCCTCACACATGTGAAAAATTGGTTCCACATCATCACAGATATGAAGAACTGGTGTCAGTGACATGACTGTGAAGAACAAGACTCGAATGCAGAATGCAGCAGATTTTTTTTGAGGAGGGGGGGGGGGGTAGTTTTTAATGTGAGGAATACGCATGTTTGCTATATAAAATTTGACTTCGTATGTATTGAGAGACATGGTATGAAATATGTGACGTATTGGTACCAACTTTTCACGTGCTGTGAGGAATTGGTACCACTTATTCACATTGTGAAATTTACGAAGTGTGTGATTTATGGTTCAAACGTACATACCTGAAAATAATGTCGGTTGAGAAAAAAGATGAATAAGCAAAGAAGAGCTGATGGAGTAGACTTACTATGGAATACTGACAAATCTAGTGTAATTTATTATTATTATTATTATTATTATTATTATTATTATTATTATTATTATTATTATTATTATTCCAACAGGGAGGAAGTTTGACAGTGAGTAGTGTGTTTGTCAATATTTTACTGTCGAGATAAATTACAAGATATTTGAGTTTAAATAAACCCTTGTAAAATCTTATGCTTCCCTGTCTCCTGATGCCTTTGTTGATGCCAGACCCAGTGGCGTAGTCGAACGCATGGGCAGCTGTGGACTTGATCAGCTCCTCTCGCATCCATCTGTGCCATTGGGTCCGGCATCAACAGACGTAATCAACGAAGGCGCAAGGAGAAAGAACAAGAAATGTCACAAACATGTGACGAATGCCCCCAAAGGAATTGGTCTAGCATAATACACATTTGGGGAAAGATAGCTATAATATAGCACGAAAAACCTAGAAACGAGGCCAGAAGTCAATGTCAAGGTCAAAGTGACTCAAAATGGTATACACCACTCCGCCATCCCAAGAGGAATCACCACCCCAAATTTGGGATTCCTACATCAAATAATATAGGAGATATGCTCTGGACACAATAATTCTTGAAAACTAGGTCAGATGTCAAGGTCACAGTGACCCAAAAATGGTTTGTGACACTCAGGCATCCCAAGATGCATTTACATACCAAATTTGGAATTCCTATCTTAAAGAATATAGGAGATATGCACCAGTTTCTAGAAACTCGGTCAGAGGTCAAGTTCAAGGTCACAGTGACTAAATTATGGTAAGTGACACTTCGTCATCCCAAGATGCATCCACACACCAAATTTGAGATTCCTACCTCAAATAATATAAGAGATACGCTCTGGACATGATTATTCTAAAAACTAGGTCAGAGGTCAAGGTCACAGTGACCCGAAACTGGTACATGACACTCCCCTATTCCAAGATGCATCCATACACCAAAATTGGAATTCCTAACTCAAGGAATATATGAGATATGCTCTGGACACAATAATTCTTGAAAACTAGGTCAGAGGTCAAGGTCACAGTGACCCAAAAATGGTATGTGACACCCTGTCATCCCAAGATGTACTTACACACCAAAATTGGAATTCCTATCTCAAAGAATATAGGAGATATGCACCAGACTCAATGTAGTTTCTAGAAACTAGGTCAGAGGTCAAGTTCAAGGTCACAGTGACCCAATTATGGTACCCGACACTTTGTCATCCCAAGATGCATCCACACACTAAATTTGAGATTCCTACCTCAAATAATAGAAGAGATATGCTATATTCTAAAAAACTAGGTCAGAGGTCAAGGTCACAGTGACCCAAAAATGGTACATGACACTCCGCTATCTCAAGATGCATCCACACACCAAATTTGGAATTCCTAACTCAAAGAATATAGGAGATATGCACCAGACTCAATGCAGTTTTCAAGAAACTAGGTCAGAGGTCAAGTTCAAGGTCACAGTGACCCAATTATGGTACGCGACACTTCGTCATCCCAAGATGCATCCACACACCAAATTTGAGATTCCTACCTCAAATAATATAAGAGATATGCTCCGGACACGATTAATCTAAAAACTAGGTCAGAGGTCAAGGTCAAGGTCACAGTGACCCAAAAATGGTACGCGACACTCCGCCATTCCAAGATGTATCCACACACCAAATTTGGAATTCCTACCTCAAAGAATATAGGAGATATGGACCGGACACGAAAGCGGGACGGACGGACTGACGGACGGACGGACGGACGGACTGACGGACGGACGGACGGACAGTGCGATTACTATATGCCTCCCAAAGTTCCTTTGGGGGCATAAAAACTAACGATTAAAGCCAAAGAAATTTTTAACGAGAGTAAAAAATGGACGAGCTCATTCTTCATTGGCATTGTTGGCACTTTAATCATTTTCCACGCTTGCTTCCGCAAGTGGCCAAAAGGTCAAAGATTGCGGAACATGGCAGAACACAATGAGGTACCCAAATCATTGTGTTGACAGAAATTAATTGATGGATTTCAGTTTGCTTTTTCAAAAGCGTGGCCAAATTAAGATTTAGAATCGCATGCTGGTTACACGTTGTACTCCTGAGTGAATAAAGTATTTGTATTTGAATATTTAAATAATTGATTTAAGATATTTTTCGAATTATTGCCCTTTGCAAATCATGATATCCCAAAAAGTATTTCAGTCTGGGGCTTCGGACTTGGACAGCTGATAGAGAATGATGAGTTGATTGCCTGGTGAAAAATTAAAAAATAGATATAGTTTGTTCGAGTAAATGCCCTTTGCATGTCTGGACAACGAAAACTTGTAATAAAGAAATTTAGAAATTATTAAAGCTAGAAGCGTTAGGTCTTGGTCTAATGGTGAGAAGATTAACTAGTGTAAAGGTAGGTGGCCCCGTGCGATCATCCTTATCGATAAGGTAATGGCTCGGGGCACAGTGTTTCATAAACACAGTTTCTAGTTTTCTTTCAAATTTAAAGGACTATTTAGTCTACTAATCAAATGGGGGGAAAAGATTTTTTGTGCCTGTTTTTGCCTCACAACTGGGCTTAATAAGCTATATCAAACGCGTACCCAAATATGCATGCGTACCCAAATATGCATTTCTTAGTTTGTCTTCCTGGCGTCTTGTGCTTGTTGTGGGTTTGTCTCCAGTTTGTGAATGTGGTATTTCCTGATAATAATCACTTACTATTTTACCATGTATAAAATGTGCCCTAGAACTGTGAAAAAAATCTGTAAACTCACTGCCGACCCTTAGATTGTCCGTTATTGGTCCTGTACATATGCGTTACTCATGCGTTTATGCGTCCTTCCGCGACGACCTTCATCGCCACCGAGATGACTTCCACCACCGGGTAAATATTTTTTTTTTGTATTTTATCTGTCCATTTGAAGTCCGTTACCGATATCCATTGATATGTGGCAGCACCTTAAAAGAGGAGCCGATCGAGAACGATCCGGCACATTTCGTCTCAGTCATGATTTTTAAACGCTTAAATTTTGATTACTCATCTTCTAAGACGGTTTTAAGCCAGAAAAATAAAGCTAAAAGCCAATTTCTTTGTGATTGCGTATTCTTTGAGATCAGACTAACAAACATGAAACACCTCTTGTATGAGGTTCTCAACTTGATTGTGTGAATTCCAAAAATGCCATTAGCTTTGCTTTCTAATCGTGTTTTGTATTGCTGTTGCGGTATTTAGTTATTATATACATCCAACTCGGTCTTTTATGGCCTTTGCAAAATAGTAGGAAAAAAATAAGAATTATTTCTAGAAAAAGTAGGAAAACAGTAGGAATCCCATGCGAATTTAATTAAGTTCTTCCGACTAAAAATTGTATTTACATACGAAGCTCTAGGGTAAATGCTTTTATATTGTGCAATATCTGCTTTTCTTAATACCAATCTTTTTTTGCACATATTTGACAGCAAAAAGTAGGAATAGTAGGATTTTTTATGAAAAAGTAGGAAAAAGTAGGAAAACAAGGAAATAGTAGGAGCACCTTCAAGTCTGTGAATTATATAACCACTGTACCAGATTGTGGCCCACCAAATGGTACAAAATTATCTAATTTCATGAACTATATTCTTACTGTTCTGTACACTTTACAGATCGTAAAAAAAGTTATTTAAGTTTTCAGGTATACAAACAGTACACTTATTCACAAAAATATGTTTATGTTTTATTTCTTGTCCCAATCAACTGCTCTGGTCATGGCGGGATGGTCAGTTCACTTAACCACACTTTTTCCTGGACAAGCATTAACAAGCGGTTAACCAGTACTTCGTGCACATACTTTCGCTTGTACCAGACAACAACCCTTCTTAATTGATTCAGCGGAAGGGGGGAGAATGACCGT
This sequence comes from Loripinus fragilis, assembly GCA_964019695.1. NCBI lineage: Eukaryota > Metazoa > Mollusca > Bivalvia > Lucinida > Lucinidae > Loripinus > Loripinus fragilis. The sequence goes on along the minus strand of OZ026528.1, from coordinate 53,518,423 downwards.
AGAAATTATTTCATGACCCATCTCCACGAAAGTATGAGACCGGGCCGGGATAAGACTCGCGAACCCTGGATCTCGGTTAGACACGCATCTGTAGCCTCTTCGGCGTCACTGCGTTGTGTCCTTGAGAAAGTACTGGTTCAGCCCAGTACTGGTTCGTCCCTTTATAACTGAAGAGTGTTGAAGGGAGGTAAAGAATCAAATCGAACAAAATCAAACACATCTGTAGCCAGACATGCTACCGACCGGTAAAATAATTCTATGCTTGCATAAAAGCAGCCTCATGACATTTGTGCTTTATACCTAAAATAAGGACATTTATTTATGATTGCCTACATGAAAAGGTTTGTAAAAAGGTAACGGTGAGATATGAGGCCATGCCAGGAACTTTCCAAATGCACCTCGTGCATGGGTGGAGAATTAGTTTGCGCATATATGCGATAGTTGCCAATTTTGATATGATCACCTTATTATGAGATTTGTAGATATAGTTTGCAGCGCATTATTGTTATCCCTTATTAGTATCTTTCTTGCTAACGAGAATGCGCAGGTGCGCATCAGAACTAGCTAAATATACACCGCTTATAATATCGTGGTTCGTTGATATATAAGCCGCATCATACATGTATGATTTCCAGCAATATGGTCTTTTGACAAATTTATGCGCAGGAGTCTTAGCAGCCTCCTTTCAAGCTTAGAAACTACAAATGATGTTCGGCCAGAATATTCATAGAATAGTCAAGCGACTAGCAAAGGCTCTGATCAGAATGCCCGTATGCACAGGCTGATCTGAGCCTTTGCTGGTCGAACATATCACATTGTAAGAAATTGCGGCTCAGTCATGTTTGTCGTAGTCTTAATAGGAATTTAGCAAGATCCGGAAACCGGCTAGGCCAAATAAGAATTTGCATTTGGCATAGTTCAACTTAAACGGACTGTCAGAAATCATTTTAAAGAATGAGAAGAAAATTTTCGCATATAACATTTGGGCCAGTACATGTGATTTTAAACTTCATGTCTCAAATAATATCAATTATATGTATCCCAGATATTTTAGGGATGCACACAGGGGGGGGGGGGGGGGGGGGGGCTATCAATAGTTAGGTCTAACCTGTTGCCCGAGTTACCATCTACATCTATATTTTGTGTATGCGAACAACGCAAGATCTGGAAAGAGTCTTCGTTATTCAACAATTACTTTCTAACTTGTCTAGTGTTAAGTGTGCCGGCTCAATTATTTTCTGACAATGTATAATTTCGGGCAAGGCTATTGCTTTTTGCTTTGCAGTCATTATGAGCGACGCTATCGTCCTGGCAGGTCCATTTTAACATTCGCACGTTTTACCCATGCAAAGTATGCTGATACGAGATTCCCAAGAATATTTGCCTGATAGACATATTTCTAATGGGTAAAACGGATAAGAAAATTTAGCAGAATCTTAATATAATTAATTCACGTAATCAAAATGTTTTGATGTATATAGTTTTGTTATAGAGGGCCACTTGGTAGAATGGCTAATTCAGCTAAAAGTGTACACCTCTTTAAATATTGTATAAATAAATAATAAAATAAATAAAATTGCACAGGGGCGGATCGAGAGGGGGTGCGGGGGTCTCTCGAACCCCCTTTAATAAATGATTTCATTTCATTGGATAATCTTCAGAAAAAAAAAACAGGAAAAATTAATGAAAAATCAAGTAAGGTTTACAAATCTAACCTCCCTTTGCAACGGGCTATATACATTAAGGACCTAAGGGGTACGTGCATTAAGAGGCTATTTTGCACCCCCCCCCCCTTTGAGGCCAAAAAATGAAAATTGCTTTTTACAAGTTTCTTCTTATTAATTAATTAGAACAATAGCCAAAGTCTGGGATTTTTACCGTTACTATGGTGACAAAATGGCAACCAAAATAGGCTGAAAATAGGAAATTGGCCATTTTGGAGCAAATTTGAGATATTTGACAAAGTAACTAACATAGAGCACAAGCAAATACCAAAAAGATATTTTAACAGCGGTGAAAACTATCATGCACACATTATATTAAAGGGTTTTATTGGTATTCGCTTGTGCTGATATCTAATTCTTAAAAGATCGGCCTGAAAAAGCCTTGAATTTAGCCCAAAATGGCAGTTTCTCTATTTTAGGTCTATTTTGGCGGCCATTTTTGTAACCATAGCAACCATTAAATTTTGATAAATGCCAGAATTGTACACTTGAACCATTCTTCTAATAAACCAATATGATGAAATTGATGAAAAGCAACTTTCAGTTTTAGTCTACTTAATGCACGTACCCCTTTGGTCCCCTCTGGAGCCAAAACAAATCATCCCTCGAAATATGATTATCAACCTCCGCTGCGCCTCGGTTGATAATCATATTCCTCAGGATGATATTTTCGACTATCACCCTCTCAAGAATGTATTATTTATATAATAATTCGCGATGAATATTTTCAGAAGTAAAAAGTGACAAAAATATTTCCCTTCAATTCTGTCGGTGAACTATCTTCAAAAACCGTGTGTGTGAATTTTGTCGGTGAACTGTCTTGTTCCAGAAACGATTGAGGCAAAGCGATTAGGGGCAGACTAGTCATGGGGCAGTGAACTGTCTTAAAAAAGTGTCGGTGAATTGTCTTGTCGGTGAAATGCCTTTGTTCTCGAAAGTTCAAACGACTTGTTAACTCAAATGGTAACAACTTCGCCGTTGGTGAGCAACGACGGCCTGTGCATACGTTCTGTCTCGTCATAACATTCGCCTCTTCTATAAACAACGACGACTCTTCGAACTTTCACAAATAAACAGATTCGCAAGAGCCTTTGCTGCTTCTTGAAAACAAATCTAATTTTACTACAAAATGTACACGGGACCAAACAGGATGATGATTGAGGCTTGTATAGGGGGTACCAAATATCCCATATCCCTTGAAGTAAACAGGCAGGTATCCCTTATAAACTGGCGAATATCCCCATAATTAATTTCCGGAAATATTCAATATTCCTGAAAGTAACTGTAAAATGGATAGTAACTTATATCCCTTGAAGTAAAATTGCAAAGATCCTGTATCCCTATAACCCCTATACAAGCCTCATGATTAACGACGGCTCAGGTGAGCCTATGCAAATGTACAGACTTACCAGAGCTTTCGCTGCTTCCTTAAACAAGATTCTATCACTACGAGAGTATATTATACTGAACAAAACAGGACTACTTCGCCAGAATTACGGACAACTCGGACCAAAACCAACTCGGCCCAAGTTTATAAGACAACTCGGCCCAAATTCATAAGACAACTCGGCCCTTATATTTTTTTGAAGTACATATGATGCAATCAGAATGTCTGTGCATTAGCATACATGTATAAGCAGTGGCGGATCCAGTTTGGGTTCAGGGGGTTTGCTCTTCGCTCGAACCCCCTCCATGCCCCCCCCCCCCCCCGTTTTAAGATATCCTATGAAAATAAAATATTTTGGTCTCGATGGGACCAAATTATTTCATTTTCATGGGATTTTTTAAGATAATGACAGGCGTATGTATGCCTCGACATGCACACGAATGTATGTTTCTGAACATGAGTATGCATGTTTTAAATAATCTGTAGGTCATTTAGTTTGCCGTCTATACATGTACATGTATGTCTATCCGTCTGCCTGTGTATGAACATTCCAGCGCCAGTCTGTACATGCGTATGTATGTATGTATGTATGTATGTATGTATGTATGTATGTATGTATGTATGTATGTATGTATGTATGTATGTATGTATGTATGTATGTATGTATGTATGTATGTATGTGTGTGTGTGCGCGTGCGTGCGTGCGTGCGCGTGCGTGTTGGTCCCCTGTATTCTGGTCGTCGGGCCTGGACCCCACCCCCCTGCCTAAAATCTTGGATCCGGGCCTGGGTCCTCCCGCCTGTCCATCCATCCATTGAAATTTGTTACTGATCAATTAAGGAGATTAGCATGTATGGACGAAGTGTCAATTGATGTATACCTTTAATGATCTTAATATAATTGGTGTAGTAATGTTGATCACTGGCAACAGCCTTAATGAATCGCAAATGTGTGAAAATCAGTGTCTTTAACCAGTGCATTTGATCATGCGGCATAACTTCGTCGGATGACGGCATTTTTGTTCTTGCAGGGGCATTCAAAATCAAATTCTTCCTTTGGTTTTTTTTAATTGATTCATTTGCCGACCAGAGACAAGCAAGCTCCTTTTCGTCACTTAGTTTTAAATTTCGTTTACGACTGACAAAGTGTTTATAATGTCTGAAATGTTGGTACTTATCCCATCGACGAGCAGAGAATGATCAGACGAGACTGCGCATACGCGCAGTCTCGTTAGAGCCGTCGCTGCTATCAAACATAGAATAAGGAACCATGGATTTATGCTTCTAGCCTCGCACCATTTTTCACATTTAGATATGTATTTTGGCACCCAGAAGAAATACCGCATGATGCGTCATTTCATGAGGGTCCACACTGCTTGCTAGTACCGAGACGGTCTTTTGAGAGATAAAAAGGAATTAGACCTAGTATGCTCAGACCAGTTAGGTTGCGAATTTACGTGTTTGCTGTAACAGAGAGGCCTCTCACGAGACTTGTCGTTTGTGTCTGCGTTGTTAACCATGATAAAAGTCAGTATGCGCAAACGGGTAAACGGGTCCTAGGCTAACGTGAAGGGGTGAATCTTGCAGTCACATACTTCAGTCCCTCTAAAGTGTGGGACGAGTTGTCTTAACTTAAATTGGTGATATACAACGGTTCCAACAAGCCTGCGCAAATGTACAGACTCGTCAGAACCTTCACTGCTGGAATAAATACCCAAATAAACTCGACACAAAGTAAAACTGGGAACAAGACAGTTCACCGACAAGACAATTCACCGACACGGTTTTTGAAGACAGCTCACCGACATATTTGAAGACAGTTCACCGACACGGTTTTTGAAGACAGTTCATCGACACTTTTTATCACGTTATTGATATATGGCTCGAAAATGTAATTGATTATTGTGAAGAAATATTGATGAGTTATGATTTGAGGTGATATGTTGATATAATTTGTTGAGAAATCGATATTTTGTTTGTATGATTAATGATTAATAGACAGACATTTGATAGCTACATGAAGCTATATTGATGCGATCATATAGCTAATCGTACATTATTTTTGATGAAATTCATTTTCATATAGTAGTTTTACGTTAGTGATATAAGACGTATTTTCGCACAGACAATGTAATGATCGCTATATAGGCAGTTGTATGCATGTCTTTTAAAAATCATATTGCAATAGCAAATAGGTAATTTAATAAGCTTTATATTAGGTCATAGTTCATTATAACATCAATCAATGATGTAAATTGTGACATTCCATATAAATACAATATAAAATTTGTCGAGGAACTGTCTTCAATTCTGTCGGTGAACTGTCTTCAATTATGTCGGTGAATTGTCTTGTCGGTGAACTGTCTCGATTCCTTGACTATCCACTGTTCCCAAAAAAATGCATCTTATTGCAAGCTTCTATTATTTAAATCTCATTAGACAGGGCCAGTGACCTGATAGGGCCTGATTATGTTTGTGCTTATAATTCAAATATACAGTAAACATTGTAATAAAAAATACGTTAAAGGCCCGGGGTGGGGGGGGGTACTCTGATATTTTCATACATACTTAGGCTCGGGTCATTTTTTGGGGGTCAAATTTTTGAATTTCAATAGTATTTTGGGCTTTCAGAAAAATTAATATTTTTTGGGGTATGAAAATTATGTGGATATTTTTTTGGGTCATCCCGAAATTGGACTAAAAAAACCTCCAGCTGTTAAGTTTTTAGAATTAATTTTTCGCAATAACTTTTTTATCTTCAATTTTAGCAAATTGTGTTTGCGATGAAAGTTATAGAGGAGAATTTCCGCCAACTTCTTCAAAAGGTCTTGTGCTTGTAAATATACAAAAAATTAAGAGTAACCCCCCCCCCCCACCGGGTTAAAGGGTGTCTGGACAATTGGTACCTAGTCATCTCGTACCCACTTTCGGTCAGCTCGTACCTGATCTTTGAACAACTCGCAAATGTACCTACATTAGTCAGCCCGTGCCAGAGTATAAAGTGACTTATGTTCGATTGTACCAGATACCATAAAAACCAAACTTTCATGTGAACCAATTTTCATGTTGATATTAAGACCAGGCTTTTTTTCTTTTTTTTAAAAAAAAAAAAATCCTTCCCAATTGAATTGGTTACAAGTTGACTTAGGTACAGGGCCCGGAATTACCGACAATGCCTCCTTAAAGTTAAGGTTGACTTAAGTGAAGTATTTATATTTCAACATGCTATATTAAATACTAAATAAATTACCTGGATCGATGTGGTACTTGTGGTCATAGACTGTCATTATGATCTTCAGAAAAAGTGAAAATGATATTTCAACTTACTATATTTAATGCTACATAAATTGCCTGGATCATTGCAGTACTTGTCGTCAAAGATATCGTTGTGATCTACCGAATCTTTTTTTAAAACTTTAATCAGTTTGAAACGTTAATTTTCGCATCCTGAAAAATCAATACTTAACCTAAGTAGTCCTTAACTTTAAGGAGGCATTGTAATTCTGGATCCCGGTACCCATATATAGGTTTCTTTGCAGTTTATGATATCTTAAAAAAAGAAAACATGTACGTATGGCGACTGAGAGATGAAATTTTCTCGACAACCAACTTTTCCTCGATTGAAAAAAATGTATGTTACTCACGATTGTCACAGATGTTTATTTTTTTTTTTGTAGTTTCTTCCCAATTCACTGGATAGAAAAGAAATATTTTCGCTATACATAATACGAAATTAGCAACTTACATTCGCGCCGACTAATCCATCCATCGTCAAATTGATGCAACTTAGTTGAATTACTCAAAACGGAATAATATTTTCTCAAACAATGTCACTCTAAAATTAATACACAGTTTTAATTTAGTACATGCTTTGATACCAAAAAAATTACAACAATATTTATATATGGCTAAAACAATGAAATAGTCGTGCACGGTTTTCCGATTGGTTTCTTGGCTTACGCCAATCAAAGAGCTTTAAGGGACTTTTCACACTTGAGTAAGTCTGACCAATGAAAAAACAGAAAACAAGAAAGTACCTGAAGATATGTTAAAATTTGCAAGAGACCATTTTGGACAAAGTAAAATCTAATGAACATTTTCATTACACCCAAACCACCATAAGAATTCATAAAAACGTAATAATATATTATTGATATTTTTTATTGAGCGAGAGTCCTTCTGCCTTCCCATGCAGGGATGGGTCCAGGATTTCTTGAGAGGGGGTGGGGGTATTTATTACCCCCCCCCCCCCGCCGATTTTTCTGAAAATTCTCCATGAAAATGAGATAATATCGTCTCAAAGGGGGTTCGAGAAAGGCACACGAAAGGCAAAGACGCTTACCAGCCTGCGGAGCCTCACAATCTGGTCGGCACCATGGTTGTATGGTCGCTTTGATGTGAGACGCAAACAATCTGCTTCATTTAATAATTCGGCGACTAAGCATGATTTTTTGGGGCATTGACTGGTCACAGATTTCTCGTGCCAAGGCCTATTTATCTTCTTAAAATTGTATCAGCTTACCACAAGACACAGACAAGCAGCATCAATGCTTACCTGTACATTCTTATACTGACCCTTTTCGTTGTGGGTGCCGATGAACAGGTGATTTGATGAGCAGCGAGGACCCAGATGGAGTGTCACATAAGTCGGTATTTTATCGGGGTCTGCACTCTTTGCTAAGATAAAACTGTTTTCGGCGACAGAAATACATATAACTTTCTACCTTAGGCCCCATTAAACACAAAATGGACTATCCCATAATTGTTAATTTACGAGATATGCTATACACAGATCAACTAGCTTCATTATTAATGAGGGGTGCACGACAATTCGTCGAGAACCATTTCGCCGATACGACAATTGTTAGCATACGACTTTTGGTCGATGCGACGTTCCGTCGAGTACGACGTTTGGTCGAAAAAATTAGTCATGTACGACATTCGGTCGAAATTGTCAGTCTTTTTTTCGACCAAACGTCGTACTCAACGCAGCATCGCATGGACCAAATGCCATGGATTATTAAAAAATCATAAGAAATCACATGATTTACCCTCAAGCTTTGCCTCCCCGACGTACAACTTATAAGGGCCCGCTGGAATAATTTTATAAAAGGAGGAATATTGTGGTGCTTAAAAAAAATGAATAATCTTATTCATTATAATGGACAGTCAAAAATTTTCAGCATCGACATTTGTGAGATGATTGAATGTTCATTCTTCCTATCAGTTGTTTGACTAGATATAAGTGTGTTTCTTAGGTAACAGGTGGGCCCGAAAAAATGGCATATGAATTAAGGGCTTTCAATACACGAAAAACAAAGAAACGACAGCTACTGGTACACGCGCGTAAACGTAATGGCGCTGTGAGAATCGGAACTGTAGTTGGAGGTAAAAAAACAAATGGTAAAAATCTATTCTGTCAAGTAAGTTTTTGACTAATTTTCGACGTACTTCGATGATATTTCGACCGATTGTCATATTCGACCAAATGATGTAGTCGACAAAACGTCGTATCGACCAAATGTCGCATTCAACCAAACGTCGTTTCGACGAAATGGTTTTCGACCGAATGTCATGGTTCCATCAAATAGTACTGCTTTGGAGACTTTTCGTCCAGCAATACCCTGCTTGAAATCCTACACTGCAGAGACAGTCCCAATGGGGGGGGGGGGGGGGTACTCTCATTTTTTCTTCATACGTAGGCCAGGGCTCAGCATCTACCTTTCACAAAAAATATCAGGATTTTAAGCACCCCAAAAAAAATATTTGAAATGTTGCAACCCCAAAAAATACCCCCAATTCTGTACCTCGACCTTTAGAAAAGACCCTTAATTGCATAGAAATGACCCCTAAATACAGTCCAATTTTGTGATGACCCCCCCCCCCAAAAAAAAAAAAATATCCACAAAATCTTCAATATTTATTTTTCTGAAAACCTCAAAAAATATTGATATCAAAAATTTTGACCCCCCCCCCCCCCCCCAAGAAAAAAAATGACCCGAGCCTACGTATGTATGAAATTATCAAAGTATCCCCGCCCCGGGAGATTATCAGCAAGTAACACCACCGCAATTTCCAGTAGCCCCCCACCCCCCCACCCCCCCCACCCCCCCCACCTCATTGTGGAGATATTGCAAAAGTGAAATACGGCACATTAGCTAGTTTGATTTCGTGGTGGGCTCGTATTTTACAGTGTATTGGTGAAGTACTTCAAACTAGTAATATGGAATTATAAAAATAGCACCAAAAAAATACAAAACAGACACATGCTTTAAATGGTTTATATTGAAACATGCCCGAAACCTTTTGGGTGGGGTTAAATTTGGCCCTCCTTAAAGAAAATAAGCACGGTGACCCCCGATTTTTTGGGGTTTTTTTCTAAAAGGTAATATAGTTGTCGATAAAAACAACAAATTTTAAAAGAGTTTCAATGTCAGGATTTTTTATATATAATTTATTCGTAAAATCGTTTTCCTACTTAAGGAGAATTACCAACATATATCATGCATTTTTGTCACTGGCTGAGATGACCAATATATTTTCACATTTTCCAAAATGCTTGAGGTAATGAGCAAATAAATGAAAGTTTAAAAATGAAGCTGGGCGACGATTACAACTATTTTGGATTAATAATTAGGACATAGGTTATGTTCAGAAACATATACGCACACACGATGATTACATCGGCTATTATATTCTGTTCCGTCGACATGTATCTGGGTCATGCTAAAACGTGACGAAGATATTTATTGTGGTTCGACAAATCAATGAAAATAATAAATCTTCTTTTTTTTCTTTTTTCTTTCTTTTTTTCGACAACTGAAATGTAATGCAATACACAGACATGTCAAGAAGGTGATATGTGTTATGTGACATTAAAATCTCATACCTTTTTTGCGATGTATATTGGGTAATTGGAGGTGAGAAATATTGTTTGGCAATATCCGGCAAAGCAGACATTTATCGTGAGATTTCACTCCTATCAAACGAACACATTTTAACAAGTTACATGTCGTTTTGGCATTTTACCTCGTCTTGTAAACGATTATGACCTTTTGATCAAGACCACCGCCCCCTCCCCATCTGGCCATTTATTTTATACATATTGCATTCTGTTATGTTGAATTAAGCTGTCTTGATTTATCATGCTTTTAAAAGCTCACTTTTTATATACAGTACAATGCATCCCGATTTACCGCACACAACGCACAATGCTTAAGTTTCTTTTTTAAATAAAAAACAAAACAAAAAAAAACAACAACAACAAAAAAACAACAACAACAAATGCTTGATGAACTTTCTTACTTTTTCAGCTATGTCGGGCCAGGTCTCTCTTGGTTGAACATGGATAAATGCAAAGATAAATGTGTATTGCTCAAGGACACAACGCAGTGACGCAAGTGAGGCTCGAACCCGCAACCCCTCGGTCTCGAGTCAAGCACACTACAGCTGAATAATAATAATAATAATAATAATAATAATAATAATAATAATAATAATAATTATTATTAACTGATGAAGTATTGTTTATTTGATTTGATTCTTTATATCCCAGTCACAAATTTTTAAGTTATGTCGAGACGGTCGGGTCCACATATATTTGTATATTTGTTTTGTTGTAACTTGCTCTCCTATATCTTGGAGGAAAATAAAGAATCATCATCATCATCTTCTTTATATCCCAGTCACAAATTTTTAAGTTATGTCGAGACGGTCGGGTCTTCCTGGACTGGACCAGTACTTAGTAAGGATAAATGTGATTTGCTTAAAAAAAGTCGGTGAGTGACGTCGGTGAGAATCTACCCTGCAACCCACAGAGACACTAAACTCCCTTAATAATAAATAAAGATACTTTTTGATTTTTTGGGGTATGCTAAATTTGGAGTTATTTTTTTGCGTACGAGTGGGGTAATGAAGATATGGCTGGAAAATCTGACACTTATGTTTCCTGGATAACAAGTAGATCTAGTTTATGTTCGAGGCATAAAAACACTTCTCCTTTCTCAGTTAATTAATAACAAAATACTTTTTAAGAACACCGCCTATTGTTGTTGTAAATTTCAAATACCGCTTTTATCAATGGACTTTTCCACACCTTAATTAGCGTGTGGATATTCTTAAACCAAAAACGGAAGCCGACAAAAGTTAGAAAATCAGACAACCGGGACCAAATGCCATTTAAAGTTTTTTTTATGCAATCGAACAATTAGTTGATGACTAACTAATTAATTAGAATTAATCAGAAACTGCAACATATTGGCCTCGACGCGAGAAAACGCAGTTTCCATACATGAGATTTAAACAAGCCTGCTCAGCTACAGAAAGTAGCTATAAAATAGAATGTTCAATCGTGGTAAAGGCGCTGATCAGACTACGCAGATGCTTAGGCTGGTCTGCGCATTTGTTGTATGCTAACTGCTGGCTCAAAGACAGGACTTCTCGCGCCGAGGCACATTATTATAACAACAACTTGTCAAGATGAACCATTTATCCCTTGTTCAGAATAGGATCATCTTAAAAGTGCACACATAAACGCTCGTTTTCCGGACGCTGGTGAATTTAAGTACTGTTAGGTCTCGGGTAGCGCGCCCCATAAAAATGTGATTCTTGCTGTTTTTATTGCTATGGCATCTATTCAAGCAATGCAATATAAAATTGGATTTTTATACGAGGTTTGACTTATCCATCGTAACCGCGAGTAACCTTTTTTACTTGTTATAATTATTTGTATCCCAGTCAACAATTTTTCACTTATGTTGAGACGGGTATTATCGGGTTGAAACAGTACTAAGCACCGAGGATAAGTGTCTCACTCAAGGACACAAGGCAGTGCATCTGGTGAGGCTCGAACCCGCAACTCCTCCATCTCGAGTCAGGCAGCCCCTCGAAAATACCGCACCCCATAAAAAATAATAATAATGATAATGGCGATTTTGGTATCGGGCTGGTCCCAGTAGAAAACGGGAGCATGTTTATTTTTATTCGCACTCTTTGGGATCTTTAAAGATGACAAAATCTCTAAAAAGTTTCTGTATTTAAAATTTGTTATATACTCGAAACTGTCAAAGAAGCTCGGTAGCTCAAGGGCTAGCGCACTTGCCTCTGGTGCTAGAGGTCCCAGGTTCGACCCCCCGGATTTCGGTGTCCGAACACGCTTTCCTTAATGCTATTTGCATGGATGGCACTAAATAAGTACACCGTCCTTCGATGCAGGGAAAGTCACCCCTTGTGCAGTTTAAAGAACCCTACCATTATTTAGATATGGTTACTTGCAAGCTTTCATCCTGTATTTAGAGGCAGTATTTAGAGAAAGAAAGTTAATACCGCAAAATTGGTCCCAGGTCTAAATGCTTTAAAGACAGAGTCCAATATTAGTGCTAGTAATTAAAAAACAATCAAGAGCTATAAAACACACTTTTATTTGAACATGTTATCCAATTGTAATCTTAATATTGACATGTAAATAGCACTATCGTGCTATTTAACTTCGGTCCCGGCCGTTAATCCCGGAAATTAGTACCGGGCGTTAATCCCGGACTTTATACTTTTCCCATTATCCAATAGAAACCCATCATCGAAACTATCAAATTTGATTGGCTAATTTCTTAAACCTAGGTTTAAAGAATTAATGTGCATTTGGCTGAAACCCCGTATTGAAACTTTAAACCAGGGTTTCAATAATAGATATTTAAACCCCAGTTTAAAGTTTTCAAACCTAAGTTTGAAGTTCAAACCTTGGTTTAAATGATTAATGTGCATTTGGCACGCTTAAACCCCTATTTGAAACTTTAAACCAGGGTTTTAAAACACTTAAATGAGAATTTTCTTTCAAACCTAGGTTTAAGATTTTTAAACCTAGGTTTAAGATTTTCAAACCACGGTTTGAAGTTCAAACTTAGGTTTAAAGAATTAATGTGCATTTGGCTAGCTAAAACCCCATTTTGAAACTTTAAACCCTAGTTTAAAGAATTAATGTGCACTTTTTCTTTCAAACCTAGGTTTAAGATTTTCAAACCAAGGTTTAAAGTTTAAACGTAGGTTTAAAGAATTAATGTGCATTTGGCCAGCTAAAACCCCTGTTTGAAACTTCAAACCCTGGTTTGAAGGATTAATGTGCACTTTTTCTTTCAAACCTAGGTTTAAAGTTTTTAAACCTAGGTTTAAGATTTTTAAACCTTGGTTTGAAGTTCAAACCTAGGTTTAAAGAATTAATGTGCATTTGGCTTGCCATACTCTTGTCTCTATTCATATATTGTGGAATACCAAATATGGACATGAAACATAGGCAAATGCTTGTTTTATAAACTTAGTTCTGTAATTTCAGAGGCACTCATACAGAAACATGGACTCAATTGATGGTGCTAAAGGAGGTCACGTGTCTTCGGAAGAAAGTTTTACCATATCATGTGACCCTTGCAAATATGACCATATCTCAAAGAAAGCAGCAGCCTACTGTCACGAATGTGCTGAATATTTATGCGAGTGGTGTAAAACTGCACACGGGAAAGTAAAATTAACACATTCACACAAGCTGCTATCTGGAGAATTGATGCCACCAAAAAGATCAGCAGGAAAGATGCCAGTTATAGATACAGTTCTGTGTTCCTGTATGAAACATGAGGTATCAATATATTGTAAAGAACATTGTATCCTTGTTTGTGTGAACTGTAGAACTCTTCACCACAGAAGATGTAAAACTAGTGATATTGATGAAGAAATCCTAAGCTTTGATGTCGACAATACTAAGACAACCATTGATAACTTTAATGCGCTGAATAAAAACATTTCAACACTACAGGAGAGCAGAGAAAATGACCTCAGTACTCTGTCTTTGGGTGCGGAAAACTGTCGAGACAGAGTAAAGCAGTTTCGAGAAGAGGTTATTGCAAAACTCGACAACATGGAAGCCAAAAGTCTTTCAGACATCAGCATCTTGGAAACCCAAGAACAAGAACCTATAGTTCAACAAGTGAATATCTGTAAATCTGCATTGAACCGTTTAGATGATGACAATAGGAACCTTCAGCTGGCAATAGAACGAGCTGACACCCGAAGTATATTTATGCGTAATATACAGCTATCACAAGCAGTGACGTCATTGACAGCAATCACAGAAGAAATCACCAAAGAAGTGTACCAGCCTCATATTTCTTTTGAATGTAATCCAGCTATAAGTTTTGCAGGTAATCAAGATCTTGGAACGGTTAAATGCCATACTTCTAGAACACCACAACTGAAAGGCTTCGATGAAATGTCTATAACAGCAGGAAATAAAATCAATGTCAAATTACAATCTGATGCCGAAGATGCCTGGATTTCTGGATCTGCTTTCCTATCATCTGGGGAGCTGATTCTTTGTGATCGCAACAATTACAACTTAAAACTTCTAGATAAAAGCTTGCAAATGAAGGAAAGTATTGACGTGCCTGGACAACCTTGGGATGTTGCTCCAGTAAATCAACAACAAGTGATAGTAACTTTCCCGCTTAAAAAGTACATACAGTTCATTCAAGTGACGCCTTCACTTGCTTTAGGTCATAAGGTAGATCTTGGGATTAAATGCTGTAGTGTGGCTGTTTCACGTGAAAGTATTTATATATCATTCGTAGATTCAGGACAATGCAAGATCGGAATTTATGACCTTACTGGGAAACAGAAGCTTACGATCGGCCCATACAGTTGCAACGATGGTAAATTAATGTTCAAAAAGCCCGATTATATTGATGTGTTGAATGATGAAAAAATATTTGTATCTGATGTAGATGACAAATCAAGGACATCAACAGTATATTGTCTTGAAAGCAATGGCAATGTTCTATATTCTTTATCTAACCCTTCATTTAAGCGTTGCCGAGGAATAAGTGTCGATGAAAATGAAAACCTGTTATTATGCGACTGGATAAGTCATAAAGTATTTTTGATAACAAAAGATGGCAAGGAAGTACGAGAGTTCCTGACAGAAAAAGATGGTCTATATCAGCCATACACAACCAGCTTCCGTCGTAGTAATGGAACTCTTGTGGTAACAGGTGGAGATCGTAATGACATACTGGTGTTCACATTAAAGTAAGAAATTAGCCAAGCTCAAGAGATTTTTGTTCTAAACAGATCTGCGAGCAGTGAAGACTCAGACGAGACTGCGCATATGCGCAGTCACGTCAGAGCCTTCATTTCTCGCATACACAAAGTATAGAAGTAGAGGTAGACTCAGACCAAATATTAGACATCTAGCCCTGCTGAATTTGTATAGGCATTCAATTTATCACATATGTACAGTCTCACCAGAGCCTTCACCTTTCAAATACACAAAGTATAGAAGTAGAGGAAGACTCAGATACAATATTAGACATCTAGCCCTGCTGGAAAAAATAAGCATTTAAAGAAGGCTTAGCGCATATGCGATGAGTACCAAAATAATGCGAACTGGTCCATATGGATTAGTCCATATGATAATGGTACCTATAACGTGCGAGCGAAGACATTTCTTTAAGGTGAAAAGTACAAAATATGAAACCTGAGTGTACAATTCTGCCCAGGTTTCATATTTTGTACTTTTCTTGAGAGTGTGATGGTCAAATAGAGCTATCACATGCATTATAAGAAAGTAATTGTATATACATTTTGTCAACCAATTCTTGCAAGTGTTGCATCTAGATTTCCGTTGCACAATTGTATAGATGGCAAATTTACCCGTATACAAACGATAACAGCAAATTTTAACATTTTGTTTATATCGTAGAAAATCTTAAGATTGGTGGGAAACAAGGTCCAGGGGTTCATTTTTCAACATTATTTTTGTATGTTTATGTAAAAAAAAGGTGGGTGAAGGTCTTACTTTGCTTTAAAACTGCACCTTTTGAATCAGTGTACTTCCAGAACTTTTATTAAGATTAAGGTCAATTTTAACCTAACCAACAGGAACAAAATAGCATTTACCATATGACGTCGCACCTGGAAATGTTATAACGTCATTTATTAAAATTGGTATACATATTTAGTAACGTTACGTAATAACGTCCATAACAATGTTGCGTACATTACGGCAATTTTTAATGTTTTACGCCAAAAATGTGATTTTGAAGTAATTTTAAATGTCACATTATAAATGAAAACTAACTTTAGCGCTCCAGTATTATGCTTGACAAGCCTCGCATTTAATCACATAAACATTAGCTGAAAATACTGGGTGTATGTTTATTGTGCTTTTATTTCATACGTTATCGTGACTGTAGTATTAAAAGGGATCGCGACATGAGATTTCAAACAATGTGGTATGTGCGACCAGCATAGGCCCAGATCAGCCTGCGCACACGCTCAGTCTGATCAGAGCCTTTGTTAGTTACTTGAATAATTATTATATGACTCTTAGGCTACTGCCCGACCATCGTTTTGAGTTTTAAACTTAAAAGGCGGCTGCACAGGCTCTTCGGATTCTACATTTGTCAAAATGTCACATTGTTGGAAATCACATGTCATGGCTCAAAAATTTAAGTTAATGAAAAAAAGTTGATATAAACAGCAAACTTATGATGTGTTAAATACTTTTGTTCACTCTGTGATTGTACAAATTTTGATTTGTACTGTTGATTCAAAGATACATGAGAATCGTGGTAAACAAAAATTATAAACTTATTCAGGTAATGGGTACTTTATACAGGTATATATCATTTACTACAGTATAATATACACCGTAATTTACCTGTTTCTATAAAAAATAAATAGTAAAATCCTCTTATCATGCATCTTTGAACCATCAGTACATATAAATGTGTTTTTTTTTGTTATTGTGTCCTGTGTGTGTGTGTTTCCTTTTCCATATATTCTACATATAAACAGGTACATGTATAGAAATTTTATTTTGTGCATATCTTTAAAACATTTGTATCATGGCCATAGTATTTTGTCAATAGATTTTTTTTAAAACAAAACTGATACCAGTAAAGAAATTCAACATCTTTTTGATATCTTTCAAATCCGACAGTTACTACAACTCTAATAACTTCAACGAGGAATGTGAGATAATAATGATAATAATAATGATGATGCATTCTGTTTCCATTATATGAAATAAATATGTCCTGAAATTTGCTGAATACCCATTAATAACGAGTCCGCCAGGATGAGTTGTTAATGTGTACTCAGCGAACTTAATGCCTGAGTGACAGATTTTTCATATCATAAGATTACAATGTATTATTCTGTAGTATTCTGTATATTATATACATTTCCACTTAAAAAAGGACAGCAAAAGAGACAAGAAATGACAACAAAGAAAAAACATGCATAGTTATAAACAGGCAGACAGGAAATCATATCAAAAACTAGTGAAATATGTCACTGCTCAAGGTACTTAAGCTAGTGAAATATTTCTCTCCTAGATACTTAAATTATTTCCACTGCAAAACAGTAGGAAATTAATACTATGTATACAATACACAGTTATAGTATGTATATCACACTGCCTTCATTACAGATGACTAGTTATAATGTTAGCAAATATCAAAACAGAATGTGAGCAGGACAAATACTCAGAGCAGTCATGGCATTTGCCAAAAAGTGAGTAGGATCAGGCTATACCACAATCATACTTTGTAGACCAGCCCATGGCATCGGGAGGACGAGACACAGAACACTGACAGTCACTTACAGACATCAAGAAGACAAATAAAGTGAACAAACATCTCTTTCTCTCTCTCTCTCTCTCTCTCTCTCTCTCTTTGTCACCAAGATGATTGCAACTTTATAAAAGGCACTATGTACTGCATAACAAAAGAAGTACAAGGATAAACATATAATGCCTTAGAACGGACAGCAGCCTAAGCCACGGGGGGGGGGGGGGGGGGGGGCTTAAATTCATTTTACTAGTACCAAATCTTCGCCTTAGATTCTGCTGTTGGGTAAGTACAAGAAATGTTCAGCTCGCATGGAGGCCATCTAACTAAAGCAATGTATCATCATGGAGAAACACTCTAATCAAATTAACACACCATGATGAAACAAAGAAAAGGGCTCATGACTCACAGATAGTCAGAGCTAAAGAAAACCTCAAGTTGAGCCACGGTGGGTCCAGCTACAGATAGGCATCAGGCCCAACCCACCGATTAAAGCTTTACGTCAGAGTCGTCATAGAGTCTGAGGCCTGACCCACCGTCGTGCAATTAAAGAGGAAACTATAGCTATAAACCTTGATTGGGTTTAAAACTAGGCATGCAGACAGTCGCATGATATCCAAGTTATAGCCAACCCTTATATAACGTTTTACTATCTTTTTGAATTTATCACTAAAATTAGGTTTTCCAACAATTCGTTTGAATTTATAAACTAATTCAGCATAAAATATAGGTTCTGATATGCCTTGTTGCAGAAGAGTTTTTAACCCAATGTTGTATTTAACAATTCACTCTGAGTGTCTGTGGTAGAATTTAGAAAATGCTTTTCGAATTTTATGATATCTATAACCTTGTTTTAATAATTGAGCAGATAAAAATAAGTTTCTGTTGATGAAGTCATCAACATTTGAACACACTCTAGCAAAACGAATAAGCTGAGAAATATATACACCATAGGAAGGAGAGCGAGGAACATCTCCATAAAAAAATGGGAAATTTACTATTTCAAACTTAAAATCATCCCGTTTATCATAAATTTTAGAAGAAACTATGCCATTTGTTATTGACAAGTTCAAGTCCAAAAACGGAGCTTCAGTATCAGAAGAATTCGCCGTATTTAAATGAATTTCAGTGGGATATATCTGACCTACAATTTGTTCAAAATAAGGATTATCAATATTAAGTAAGTCATCTAAATATCTGGAGGTTGAGTTAAAAGCTTCAATAATATCAGTTTGATTATTGTCTGACAGAGACAACATAAAGTCTCTCTCATAACAAAACAAAAACAAATCTGCAAGTTTGATGATACTTTCCAACACGCGAATAACAAAGGCGCTGATCACTCTGCGCGAATGTGCAGGCTTGTCTGCGCCTCTTTTCTTCGCTAACCCCCAAAGACATGTTTTCTCGCGATGACGCCCATATGATGTCGTACCTTGGAATAATATAATCATTAAATAAAATTGAAAAAAGTGGTTTACATAACATAATTTAGTAATGTCATGCTATGATGTCAATAACAACGCTGCATGCATAAAACAATTAAAACGTAACATTTTATGTCAAAAGTGCATTTTTAAAGTAACTTATGTAATAAACATAATTTTAATGCAATATGATAAATTTAATTAAAGAATATTCCTTTTCCCATATTATTTGATTAATTAAATTCGTTGCATAAATGTAATAAAATAATGGGCTGAAGTATCCTAAACCATTTAATGCATTCAAAAGACGCGGAATAAGTCCTAATATTTCTAAGTGCAATGCCAAGAGGTGTGTCTGTTGCTCAAATTTATGTACTAAAACTACCATTACATCATCTGTAAATGGTAGGCAATTTTCCATAATTAATAATAATGATTTGGACTGAACTTCATCAGATCTGATTTATGTTATAACTTGAACTGAAACTAACCTTGGAATGCAATATGTTGGACAAACTGGCCGATCCCTCAAGACTAGGTTTCGTGAGCACTTTCGTAAAATGAAAAAAAAACCTAAAAAATTTGACACAATTCTTTATCGCCATTTCAAAAGTAATGGTCATCACCTATAAAAATTGTAATTCAGCCGGTTGAAAAAATTATATATGATCCAAATTTATCAACTAGATTAGAAAATATAAAGAGACATGAAACTGAACTTAAATGGATTAAATTTTTGCAATCACCTTTTCCTTTAGGCTTTGATGATAATATATACCATGATGGCAACATTCTAAAATGTCAGATTTTGATGTTTTTTTCTGTTTTGGAATGTAAAAAAACCTAAAAGTAGATCTCATGTTAAACGTAAAAATGGCAACATTAAGCGCAAAATTTGTACTGAAAAACGCTTAAATACTTCTCTAAAGCATCTTTCTTTGCCTTTAACTAATCATGGTTGGCATGGCTTAATTTCATTTTTAAGTTCCTTGCCTATCTCAGTTTTACGTAATTTAGAGAGAGGCTAGTAAACTTTACGATAGAGCAAACAAATTATATAAAGCCGCACTCCTTACAAGGTGTTATGTTCAACATTTCCTTAGTCCTTATATCGATTCTGAGGTCAACCATTAACGACATTTTATCAAAATTCGATTCATTAACAAAGGTATTGAGTTTTTTGATTTACATAGTATCTTCAAGTATAATTCAGTGATTTCATCTATTCCAAATTCCTTTAATAATTCTGAAACTCCTCTATCATTTGTTATAAATATAGCAAACCAATTAGGTCTACTATATTTAACTTTAACAAAATTTTAAATGATTTAGATATAGATTCCAATACTCCTGCCTCCTGAGATTGTAAAAATTCTAATCATCTATATCCCTCTGCAGGGCATGTTATTACAGGTAATTTAAACGTCATTCCTGATGCTAGAGTTCGCAATATTATTTCTAAAAGTCCTAAATATAGATTTCTCTCTAATATTGATTTCTCTAAATGTCGTAGAGAGATCGCTGCTTCTTTAAATGACTTTAGTAATCGTTGGTGCAAACGGGAAAATGTTGAACCTGATGCCTTGAAGGAATGAAAGATTAACATTTTTAAACTCGTATTTCATTTTACTCTCGTAATACACACCTTTTGCCCCCTAAACCTAAATCTTCTTTTCGTCATCTTAAACGAGGTATCCAGGATTTTCATATGAACTATGTTTTGGTTCCAGCAGATAAAGCTGCTAACAATGTTGTAGTTGTTTGACGATTGTATTATATTAATACTCTTAAGCGTTAGCCTGTTGACACTAATGCCTATAAACTGCAGCCTTCTTTAAGTGAGAGGGTGATTGTTGATGGGCATGGTTGTCATGCAGCCCTAAATTTTGGTGTCAAAGCTAAAGAAAATCAAGACAAAGTTCCAACGTTGTACTGGTTACCTAAACTCCATAAAAACCTATAAAGCAAGATTTATTGCTAATTCTAGTTCTTGTCTGACAAAAGAAATTTCTAAATTGTTAACCTCGTGTCTTACAGCTGTTAAAAACATGTTATCAAATATTGTGAAAAGGTATATGAGAGATCTGGTAAAAACGCTATTTTGATCTATTAAAAATTCAGGTGAAATTTTAGATAAATTTAAAGCTAGAGATTTCAATGCGACCAGTTTGTCTACGTATGATTTTTCTACTCTTTACACTACTTTACCTCATAATTTAATTAAAGATAAACTTATTGATCTTATTGAAAGAACCTTCCAGAGAGAAGGCTCTCCTAACCTTGCATGTAATGACAGAAATGCATTTTTTTACTTCAGAAAAACCTAAAAAATATCATGCATGGTCGTGTCAAAATGTATGTGGTGCGCTGACCTCTTTGTTGGACAACATTTTTATTCAATTTGGCACCAAGCTCTATAGACAAGTAGTTTGGATTCCTATGGGAACTAATTGTGCTCCCCTGGTTGCAGATTTATTCCTGTTTTGTTATGAGAGGGTCTTTATGATGTCTCTTCCTGATGATAAGCAGGCTGATGTTATTGATGCGTTTAACACTACTTCCAGATATTTGGACGATATTTTAAATATTAAAAATGTTTATTTTGACAATGCGGTTTGTCAAATATACCCTTCAGAGCTCCAACTGAATAAAGCCAATGCCTCTGATACCGAAGCCGCATTTTTAGACTTGCATTTGTCATTTTCTAATGATATTGTTTCTACCAAAATTTATGATAAACGTGACGACTTTGATTTTGAAATTGACAATTTTCCATTTTTAGATGGTGATGTTCCTCGTTTTACATCCTATGGAGTCTATATTTCTCAACTCATTCGTTTTGCTAGATCATCTAGCTATGTTGCTGACTTCAACACTCGCAATAAATTGTTAACTCAGAAACTTCTTAAACAAGGCTATCGGTATCATAAACTTTTCAAAACATTTTCAAAATTTTATAGACAATACTATGATTTGATTTCTAAATTCCAAGTTGGACTTAAATCTCTATTGCGCCAGGGACTTTCGGAACCTGATTTCTATGGTGACTTGGTGTATAAATTGAAGAAGATTGTTGGCTCTAATAATTTTTCAGCGCAGTTTATTAAAATAATTTTCCATTATAAAAAGATTGGCTATAACATTAATGTATTGCAACAGACTGCATGCTTGGTAGTCAACCCAATCACGGTTGGCATCTTTGCTTTCCTCTTTAATTGCAAGCCGGTGGGTCTGACTTCAGACTCTATGATGGTTCCGACACAAAGACTTATCTATTGATGAGATGGTAGGGGCCTGATGCTTTGACTGTTTGTCGGGCCCACTGGGGTTTACCTGTTGTATTTCTTTTGCTCCAGTATTCAGTTTTATTTCTGTTAAGTCCTTATCTTTGCTTTAACTCCTTGTTATATCTTGATTTATATGTTTTAGGAGATGATGCATTGATAAGTTAGGGGTCTTTCATGCAAACCAAATATCTATGTGTCTTGATCCACATCTGCATTAAGGGTGAGGTTGGCGCCGTTAAACCGGTTTAAGCCCTCCAGTAAAATGTTTTACTGACTGTTCCAAGGCGGTACTTCTTTTGTGGATCTTTCATTTTTTGTTCTGTCTTGGGTTTGCTATGTCTTTGTGCGCGTCTGTCTATATGTGCTTTGGGGTCACCTGCTGGTTAAGGGCTGACCTCTTGGCTCTCGTTTATGGTGTCTACTTTGAGTTTGTCACTTTCCCATTGGTATCCTGGGTCAGGTGTGGTACTTGATTGTATCGATTCCTGATCTTTGCACCCTTACTTACTTCCATATTGTCTCTTTGCATAAACTTGTATTACATGAACATGAATGTAAATTTTTACTCCATATACTGCGTATTGAAAGTCATAGAAACTTTTGATTGAACCTTATAAAAACAGTTTCTTTTCTTTTTTGGCAAAGCCTTTCACTATCAAATATTAGGGAATATCTGAGGAACTGGGCCTTGATAGTGGTAAAATCTAAGGTTTTTTTTTTGAAAAAGGCACAAGTCTGTCACTTATTCAAAAAAGGCGACAAAACAGAACCTTCTAACTATAGGCACATTTCTTTAACATGTATTTTATGTAAAGTTATGGAGCACATAATTGCTTCGACCTTTTCAACATACCTAAACAAGCATAACATCCTCTATGAACTTCAACATGGGTTTCGCGAAAAACGCTCATGCGAGACCCAATTGATTCAACTAGTAGAAGACTTTGGAAGGCAGCTATCTTTGGGAAAGCAAACCGATTTAATACTTTTGGATTTTAGCAAAGCCTTCGACAAAGTAAATCATCTAAAACTCTTATATAAACTTTCTTGTTTTGGTGTAAAAGGAAACACTTTACACTGGATCCAGTCATTCCTGATAGGTCGCACTCAAACTGTTGTACTGGATGGGGAGTCATCTGAGGAGGTCAAAGTTACCTCTGGTGTACCTCAGGGCTCAGTACTGGGCCCACTCCTCTTTCTATTGTACATCAATGACCTACCTGAAAACATTCAGACCCTGGTCAGGTTATTTGCTGATGATACTGCTGTTTATCTGACAGTCACCAACATGCTAGATAGTCAGGTACATCAGTCCGACTTGGAGTCTCTTCAGCATTGGGAGAGAACCTGGGATATGGAGTTTAACCCAGGCAAATGCCAGGTTATCCATATTACCCGCTCAAAAAGCCCGGTTAAGTCCAGATACTTCATGCATAACCAGGAACTAGAATCTGTGGATGCAGCGAAGTATCTGGGTGTGACCATCAGCAAGGACCTGAGCTGGAACACCCACATAAACAACATAACCAGTACCGCTAACAAAACACTGGGTTTTGTCAAAAGAAATGTAGGCACCAAAAATAAATATATCAAAACCATAGCATACAAATCCTTTGTCCGTCCACAGGTTGAATATGCATCAGTCGTCTGGAGCCCTTACACCAAAGACAACATTAACAAAATTGAAAAGGTCCAAAGAAGGGCAGCCAGATGGGTCACGAATGACTACTCCTCATATAGTAGCGTAACGGATATGCTGGGCAAACTTGGATGGCGATCCCTAGAAAACAGACGTACCGACACGCGCCTCGCTATGTTCTATAAGATCGTTTACGGCCTAGTTGCCATACCACTTCCGTCATATTTTGAGCATCCTGAAGTATACACTCGCCATATGCACCCTCTTTCTTACAGACAGATTCATACATCAGTCTGTTATTATAAATACTCATTTTTCCCCATATCCATTGTTCTTTGGAACTAGCTACCAGCTGATCTCGTCCTGGTTACTGATCTTGACTCCTTTAAACAGGAGTCAGCGAGATCAATCATACGCAGCCTTAAATGCATACTGATTTTAATCTCCTTATAACTCCATCTAAATAACACCAAACACTATCATCTTTATTTTCATCTCACTATCATTCTTTTATCTTAACCTCTTGTTTTTAATCTTTCTTACTAACACATCATGCGCATGCAAACATCCCAATAATACTCGGAAGAGGGTTCGGAATTATGAAGAGATAGATAGATAGATAATATATATGAATTTGTTCAAGGGAGATAAATCACTCCAATAAGTTATATGAGAACGAAAGTAGATCAAAGGTCTGTTCACTTTTGCTGCTTCAGGTTAATACACAGGAAAAATTGAGTAATAAGTTATTGACAGTCATACTATTATGTAGGCAGTGTTTTTGTTGCATCTATCAGTCGCACAATGACAGTTATAAGAATACCCGCCCTTATTGGTAATTGAAAAAAAACTCGTTTTGTTCGAAACATATAATCAAAATTTTTGTTTCATGTATTTCTAGCTCATCTGAGCCATTTTGCTCATGGTGAGCTAATGTGATCGTTGGATGTCCGTCGTCCGTCGTCCGTCCTGCGTCATCAACAATTGCTTCAAATGAAATCTCCTCCTAAACTGCTTGCTGGATTTTGACCAAACTTGGTAGGACTGATTCTTATATGGCCCTCTTTAAAATTTGTTAAAATGGTTTTGGTCCATTGCATAAATAGGTCATACAGGCTAAAATAGATTTTCAAGATGAAAACTTTAAAGTCCTTCTTCTCTGAAACCGCAAGGCCTAGAGCTTTGATATTTTGTATGTAATACCACCTCTACCAAATTTGTTCAAATTATCCCGGGGGGGGGGCAAGAATTGCTCCCCCTCGGGGGACATATGTTTTACAAAGGCTAATATAGAGAACAAAATCTGTGCTTTGGACATTAAGGCCTAGAGCCTTGATATTTGGTATGTAGCATTATCTAGTAGACCTCTACCCGATTTGTTAAAAGTATGCCCCTGGGGTTAAAATTGGCCCTGACTCAGGGGTTACATGTTTTACATAGGCTTAATTATATAGGAAAAACATGGAAAATCTTCCTGTCTTAAACCATAAGGCCTATAGCTTTGATATATGGTATGTAGCATCACCGAGTAGACCTCTACCAAGTTTGTTCAAATTTTTCCCCTGGGGCCAAAAATGGCCCTGCCCCGGGATCACATGTTTTACATAGGCTTATTTAGGGGAAAACATGGAAAGATCTTCTTGTCTAAAACCATAAGGCCTAGAGCCTTGATATTTGGTATGAATCATAACCTAATGAACCTGTAACATGTTTGGTCAAATGATGCTCCTGGGGCCAAAATTTGCCCCGCCCCTGGGGTAACATGTTTAAAAATTTGCTTATATGGGGTAAACATTGAAAAATCTTCCTGTCAGAAACCATAAGGCGTAGAGCCTTGATATTTGGTATGTAGCATGACATAGTGGACCTTTACCAAGTTTGTTCAAAGTATGCCCAAAGGACCAAAAAAGGCCCCACCCCCATTGTCAACAAGGGCATGGCCACCTTTCAACAGATATCTATATGTAAACTTTTAACAAAATTCATGTGAGCGATTTAGGGACACTTGGCCCTCTTGTTTCAATATTAGTTTGATTTGATTCTTTATGTCCCATCAACGTCGGGACAGGACTGGATTGAACCAGCACTAAGCAAAGGTTAATATACATGTGTCTTGCTTAAGGCACTGGTGAGGCTAGAACCCGCAACCACTTCGATCTAGGGACAATCTCTCTGGTTTAGGGGTCAAATAGACTGGCCCAGTCCCATAAAATAAGTTTTCATTAATGTGTCATATCATATACTTGTAGCCAGTCTAACTCTGATGGCTATGTTTTAAGTTTAAAACACAGCCATCAGAGTTAGACTGGCTACAAGTTTATGATATGACATATTGATGAAAAATTGTTTAAAGGACTGGAGCCAGTCTAGGGGCCAAACTGAGATATATTGGCTATTTTGTGAGTTTGGTTTTGTTTGTTTGATTTGATTCCTTACGTCCCATCAACAATCTTACAGCTTTAAAGGAACGGGTCTTCCTGGGTTGAACCAGTTCTAAGCTAGGATTAATGTTCTTGCTTAAGGACACAACGCAGTGACGCCGGTGAGGCTTGAACCCGTGGCCCTTCGGTCTTGAGTCAAGTACTCTATCACTGAGCCTCTGCGCTCCCATTGCGAGTTTGTTGCACCCCCAGAAAAAAAAACTTGGTTACTTTTTTCAGTCAGGGACATGTCTTGGGACCATAGAAACACATGTTTTACTAAGTTTTCTGTGGTCAATTTTCTGTAAATATTCTGTAATCAACGTTACCTTATTGACATTTAAATTAAAGCTTTACGTCAGAGCCGTCATAGAGTCTGAGGTCTGACCCACCGTCGTGCAATTAAAGAGGAAGCCATAGCTATAAACCATGATTGGGTTTAAAACTAGGCATGCAGACTGTCGCATGATATCCAAGTTATATCAAACCCTTATATAGCGTTTTACTATCTTTTTGAATTGATCACTAAAATGTCTTAAATATCTATTATGTTTGCAAGCTAAACAATTAAGATAGGAATACTGAAGTCTAATTTCAATCATTGTTAACAATTAATAGCATGTAATTAAGATTATATGAAGCGTCTACCTCTTTGTGAATTTCATAGTTCACAAGTATTGCGAAATAAAAACAAAAAAAAATCTTGATGATAATACTCATACAGGCAGGCTAATTATTGTTTATAATCATTCAAATGCACCCTCTATAGCCCATTCAGTATACCGCACCGATAATATGGTGAATACTGCATATACAAGCAGAGACATGCGCGGATCCAGAAAGTTGTGTCAGAGGTGGTCCAAATTTGACAACTTTTTTTGATGAGGGGAGAGAGGATCAAAATATCACTATCAGCGGGCCATCATCGACCCGACAGCGAAATGTCATTTAAATGGCGAAAAACTATTTAAATGGTGTTTCCCTGGCGGGCCGATAATGGCCCAACATTGAATGCTGGCTTGGTAGCTTTGTGATTATTCAGGGGATCCTGACCAGTATTGCTTAGAAACCCTAATTTTTGTGATTTTTCAGGGCGGGGGTCCTGGCACCCTGTTCCCTCCTCTGTATCCGCCCAACAGAGAAGACAAGTTTGTTGCCCGACAATTCGTTGCTCCAGCATTTATAAAACCGGTAAAATACAAAAAGTGCATTCTATACTTATCTTATCAACATGTCTGTGAAAGTCCAACGGAATGAAAAGAGACTGAGTAAATTGGTGCAATAGAATGAGGCATCTCATTAAGGTCTACAATGTTTGCTAGTATAAATAAAAAATATCACACAATGGACACATTTTAGTTGGTTTTTCTTCATGATTTTCATCGTTTGCGGATATTTTTCCAAGACTAACTTTTTTAGATTTTTTTTATTCAGATCAGGTGGAAAATTTCATAGGGTCTGATCCCTGACCAAACTGTTTGCAAGGTTATTAACAGAGGACGCTACCAAATGATAGCGCAATAAATGTATCAACGTATGATTGGTAGCGTGCACTTTTCAAACTAAGCCACCGCATACCGAAACCAGTGTCAGGTGGACCAACTGAACATACTACATATACATGACATATATGTAGGGAAATTAAGATTATAACAGATTCCTATGCAGTGCTATATGCATCTTGCAGCGAGAAGATATGTGCTCAGCTATAGAGACTAGCCTAAATTTGGAAAATTTGCATAGACCAGTTTAGTTTTCATTCATTCAAATGATTGACTAATAAAGGCGTTGATCAGCATGTAAAGGAGCCCAGGCTGGTCTGCATCTTTGTTGTTCATGTGCAACAAAATAAGGGTTTTTCGTGTCATGGCCTATATGGTGTAAATGGAAAATTAATTAATCACTTAGACAATCAAAAGCACAGTGTATTTATCATGTAATTGCACTGTAGCAGACAGCTGGCTCTAAACTGTGTTGCTTCTATATTACGTCTACCTGTGAATACAGGCGGAAATTATCCGAAGAGGTAAACTCAGGCCATTAATTGAATTTACAAGAAAGAGCAGATTTTTTCTGAAATTCTTCCACTGGCAATAGGTGTGGAATGATAAATAGATTAAAGACAATAGGCCTAAGTATGAAATCCATTTCTGGTACCCTTCAGTCGAGCGTTCTAAGGCGATGGTTCTGTTGTTGCTGATTCATTGTTTATTGTTGCTCCAATCGGTTTCGTTGGGGATTTATTTGTGGTCCTTGTTTATTATGCATTACTAATTGTCGTTCCTAGTTTTGTAATCCTCTTACTTGGGAATAGAGAGCTAGCTGGTTGCCTTACTTCAATTGCCTTTTGAATGCCATTTGACTTTAAGTGTATTGTGTCTCTTCCTCACGGTGCGATGGCTTGGTCTGCAGTGTGGCATTTCCTGGTCATACTCACTTTTTCATGTAATTTTTGCTCAGTCCACTTTTAAAAATCCACACTGTAGGTACCATCAGCAGGCCTTTGTTGTAAGCTAGCAGAATAAATCTTGTACAATGGCCATCCTGCTAACCTGGTCGAAACCCAATCGAGCACATATGTGATGTGATTGTCAGGAATAATTTAATAACTTGTGTGACCGTTTTTCCGTACAATTTTATAGTGGTAGAAGATAGAAGTTGGATGGGGTTTTTTTTATGAATAATAGAATACAGACTGACTTACCTTTAAAAATAATGCATAACTTATTAATAAACTGGAATACATTGAAAAATTGCTATTCTGTTTTCCGTATTGATTTGTTTGAGAAATTGAAAGCTTGCGACTTTCGTTTTTTTGAAGTGTTCAACTCAAACGTCAATGTTTTAAATGTTCTGAGTCAGTTTTCAATGAAAATAAGCATGCGTTAACGGGAATTCAAGATTTCATGAAAATGCCAAAACAAAAGTGAATGCGTTAGAAAATTCCTTTGGTGTAGGCGTGTTATCTTGTGATAACAAAACCACCTGTAACAATAAATGAAATGACAGCGTTGGAACTCTGGCGTGGTTTTGTTACTTGTTGTGAAAGTTACTCCACCTGAAAATTTGGGCAATATCCTCCTGAGTACATGGCCTGATTTAACCATTGCTTAGGAATAATAAATAAGGGTCGATACACTCAGCACCCGTGTCAAAAGCTCTCGTTTTTAATGAAAACTTACACAAAAATTGCATTTTCCATCATGTTGACATACAAATGTACTCTGGGTGTGATATGGGGACAGACCTGCGTTCGTCAATATGATTTGGCAAAAGTCCCCCTGATGTCCATCCGTTATAGCATTTAGTATTATTTTCACTTAGACGTTGCTTCGTAATAATGGAACCATGCTATCTACATGTTTATTCTACTACAGCATAAATCTAACTACAAGAATATTGTGTGCATACATATGAGCTAAAGACATGACTGACAGGTATAATAGCTTTGGTTGGAGGGGCTCAGATCCGCAGCAATATAGTTGCATATCCAAACAGAAGTTTATCAATAGAATGCGCACTCAGCTAATAATCACTAAAATGAAAATGAAGAAGAATGCGACGTCTCATACCATGGGACCAATATTGCCATCCACTCCTTTTCAACATGGAGACAGCACACACACGCACGCACGCACGCACGCGCGCGCGTACACTGCAATACAGATCTCTAGCTTATATTAAAAAGCTTAAACTTGTTTTTATTTATAAAGCTTATACTTGTTATTTGTTAAGCAGGAACTTGTTATAACACAACTGCTGGACGTTTATATTAACTAGAGAATTTGCTGCATGTGGGTAAGTAAACAGCCAGAAAAGTATCTATAAGTACATGTTGATAAATTAACAGTCATATCTTATGCATTCTGTGTTTTTTCCACTGTGGGCCACCCAGGGACAAGGAAGTCGTGACTCCTCTTATAAGTATTAGGAAAACGAAAGTCGATCGAAAAGTATGTTCCATTCTGCTGCGTACGGAAAGGAAGACAGTAAAATGATTTATAAGTAAATGAACATTCAACGTGTATTGTCAGCAGCTAACTGTAGCAAATCTGTTGGCTGCTCACCCAATGCTCAGGTAATATATATATGAATTTGTTCAAGGGAGATAAATCACTATAATAAGTAATAGGAAAACGAAATTAGATGAAAAGTTTCTTCACTTTTGCTGCTTCAGGTAAACACAAAGTAAAAAATTGAGTAATACGTTATTGGCAGTCATAATATTGAGTAGGCAGTGTTTTTGTTGCATCTATCAGTCGCACAGTTATAAGAATGCCTGCCCTTATTAGGTAATAGAAAAACAATTAAATATTATGTTTGTTTGTTTGATTTGATTCTTTACGTCCCATCAACAATTTTTCAATAGTGTAGGGACGGGTCTTCTTGAGTTGAACCAGTACTAAGCTTGGATTAATATGTCTTGCTCAAGGACACAACGCAGTGATGCCGGTTGGGCTCCAACCCACAGTCCCTCGGTCTCAAGTTCAGCACACTACCACTGAGCCACTGCGCTCCCAAACAAAAGATAAACAAATAATTCGTTTGGTTCGAAACATATAAACAAAAACTTCGTTTCATGTATTTTTTATTTGTTTGATTTGATTTTTTACGTCTCATCAACGTAGGGACGGGTTTTCCTTGGTTGAACCATTAGTAAGCAAGGATTAACATACATGTGTCTTGCTCAAGGCGCCGGTAAGGCTCGTACCCGCAACCCCCTCGATCTCGAGACAAGCACTCTACCATATAGCCACTGCGCTCCTTAAGTGCGGAAGCTCAATTATAGTAGACTCGGAGATCTAGGCTTCGCTGGCTCGAGAGACTCATCGGAGACACTGCATTGTGTCCTTGAGCAAGATACGTTTACACCCAGTGGTTCCGTGACACTTAATTCGCATTCACAGTGTCTGTTCAAGGACACAACCCTCACTCTCAATTCATTTCTCAGTTTGCAGCAACACAATTCTACATGAGTCTATTACATTATACCCGTACCTCACTCTCAGTTCAG
This sequence comes from Loripinus fragilis, assembly GCA_964019695.1. Lineage (NCBI taxonomy): Eukaryota > Metazoa > Mollusca > Bivalvia > Lucinida > Lucinidae > Loripinus > Loripinus fragilis. The sequence continues at coordinate 53,486,914 of OZ026528.1, read as the reverse complement.
TCGAGGTTGCCGTTTGGCACCTAACGTAAATATGCGTTAATGCACTCTATCGTGTAGCGCTTGAGCTTCTCCCCATTTATCATCTGCTACAAACCCTAATGAGAGTTTTATTGCCTACCTTGACCATTCTGCCAAAATCAGTCTGTATGGTACCGTAAAATGACAAACTTACATAATTCCTTATTACTGGGATATAAAATTGTTTATAAAGCACATTTTTGTTAACAATGAATATGAAAAACTCCATGGTAGGATATAACAAAGATATGAGGTTTCCCTTGATAAAAGTGTTTAACGTAATGATAAAAAGACAATTTAAAGTGCCATAACTATTTATCCACCCTGTGAACAAATGTTTACGCTAAAACCGAAATAGGTGGCACCTGAACTGCCATCCCTTTTGGTTTACACTTACACTTATTTTCGTACTAAAACAATATGAGGGCAACCGTTTTCCAGTGATAATCATTAACATATCTACCTGTTATTGTTGTTGCTGTTATCTGAATCGTTGCCGGGCCGCATAGCGCAGTCCGTAACATGTCTGGCTGCAGATACGTGTCTGACTGCAGATCCAAGGGTGGCGCGTTCAATCCCAGTCAGGTCCCATACTTTCACGAAGAATGATCATGAAACGGTCACACTCCTCCCTTCCGCTGATTCAAGAAGGGTTGTTGTCAGTTACAAACGAAAGTATGTGCACGAAGTACTGGTTAACTGCTTAGTCAAGCATGCCCAGGAAAAAAGTGTGGTTAGGTGAACTGACCGTCCAGACATGACCATAGATGTTGACTGGGACGTAAAGAATCTACAATACCATAAATCTGAATCGTTACAATTGAACAAAACATAGCTTTAATCCATTGAAATTGTACACTAGTCTAGGATCAGCGACCGTTCTGTTGCCACCATATTTGTGAACAGTTATGCTATATATAGACTGGCTCCAGTCCTTAAAACTCTTTTACATCAATTTGCCATATCATATACTTGTAGCTTATCTTACTCTGATGGCTCTGTTTTAAAACAGAGTCATCAGAGTAAGGCTAGCTGCAAGTTTATGATATGGCACATTGATGGAAAATTGTTTAAAGGACTGGTACCAGTATATGCTATATATAGTGCAGGATAAATTACTCCAACACGAAAATAATGTGCAATCAGGATAGTTCTAGATCAGATTGCAGTTAATCTAAACACGAAAAAGCATGTAAAAACAACATATTTTTTAAAAATCGGACTGTATGTACAGAAGTAGTCCGATCAGGAAATACTGGTTTGCTTCCTTCAGCAAATAATTAATGAGCCGCGACATGTGATTTCCAACAATGTGGCATTTTGACAAGTGTAGACTCAGCCCAGCCTGTGCAGCCTCCTTTTAAGCTTAGAAACTCCAAATGCTGTTCGGCAGTAGGTTGATATTCAAAGAATATTCAAGCGACTTGCAAAGGCTCTGATCATACTGCGCGTATGCGCAGGCTGGTCTGAGCCTTTGCTGGTCGCACATACCACATATTTGGAAATCTCATGTCGCGGCTCTTATATTAACTGGGATGAATAAGTCCAGATCATGTGCACTGTAAATGTATGTGTAAGTTAACAACTAAAGAAGAGACAGTTGAGCTGCTTCTATTTTTGATGTATCCTAACACTTATAATCAAACCAAAACAATATGAGGTAAAACATTTTCCAGTGATAAATCCTATGGATTTCTACCTGTTCTTGTTGTTGCTGTTTTCTGGATCGTTACAACTGAATACAACACCTTTAAAGCAATTTCAATGTTACACCAAGATCAGTGACAATTCTGCTGTCACTAAATTTGTAAAAAGGTATAAGTTATTATAAGTAATATTGCAGGATAAATTACTCACTAAGCTCTGTCCCTCACCAGCTACTTGGGTGAGCTAATGGTATTAGGCTCTGTCTGTCAGTGCATCATATTAGCGGCCAAAGTATTGAAATATATTTGTATTACAAGTTTTAGCTCATCTGAGGTGAGATAATAATATTAGGCTCTATCAGTACGTCATACTCATTATGTGAATGTTTTATTGTGACAGTCAACGTCCGTCGTACGCCTTCCACTGTCTGTAAATGGTATCTCCTTAACCACTCGTTAGAATTTTTTTTAAAAAAAGTTCAATTAAATGATCAGTATTCATATAATTTCACACAAATGTTCCCCATATTATTCTGACCCATATATGCATATTCGAATGACCACTATAACTAAAAAAATATAACTTAAGCTATCTTTTTAAAGGTGCAAACCCGTCGATGCCATGACACATCTTCCATTGTAAGACGTACCAGCTAACCACTTTAAAATCCCATGTTTTCCAAAGGACCGCTTCCAAAGCATGTTAAGGCACATGATCAGAATTGCTCTATAAACTTGCATGTGTAGCTAGCAATGAAGTTATGTGTCTAAAGTTTGGCCCGACCCTTTAGCTGCCTCCACACTTTGTGTTTGCGAGCAGCATAGACTCTGGCGAGACTGTGCATATGCACAGGCTCGTCTGAGCTATCGCTGCTCGCCTATACAATACATACCAAAATCTCATGTATTGGCTTGTTTCAATTTTTAGGCTTTTGTCTTTCTTTATTCATATATTGTGGAATACCAAATATGGACATGAAACATTGGCAAATGTTTGTTTTCTAAACTTAGTTCTGTAATTTCAGAGGCACTCATACAGAAACATGGACTCAATTGATGGTGCTAAAGGAGGTCACGTGTCTTCGGAAGAAAGTTTTACCATAGCATGTGACCCTTGCGAATATGACCATACCTCCAAGAAAGCAGCAGCCTACTGTCACGAATGTGCTGAATATTTATGTGAGGGGTGTAAAACTGCACATGGGAAATTAAAATTGACCCGTTCACACAAGCTGCTATCTGGAGAATTGATGCCACCAAAAGGATCAGCAGGAAAGATGCAAGTTTTAAATACAGTTCTGTGTTCCTGTATGAAACATGAGGTATCAATATATTGTAAAGAACATTGTAGCCTTGTTTGTGTGAACTGTAGAACTCTTCACCACAGAAGATGTAAAACTAGTGATATTGATGAAGAAATCCTAAGCTTTGATGTCGACAATACTAAGACAACCATTGATAACTATAATGCCCTGAATAAAAACATTTCAACACTGAAGGAGAGCAGAGAAAATGACCTCAGTACTCTGTCTTTGGGAGCTGAAAACTGTCGAGACAGAGTAAAACAGTTTCGAGAAGAGCTTATTGCAAAACTCGACAGCATGGAAGCCAAAAGTCTTTCAGACATCAGCATCTTGGAAACCGAGGAACAGGAAACTATAGTCCAACAAGTGAATATCTGTAAATCTGCAATGAACCGTTTAGATGATGACAATAGGAACCTTCATCTGGCAATAGAACGAGCTGACACCCGAAGTATATTTATGTATAATATACAACTATCACAAGCAGTGACGTCTTTGACAACAATCACAGAAGAAATCACCACAGAAGTATACCAGCCTCATGTTTCTTTTGAATGTAATCCAGCCATAAGTTTTGCAGGTAATCAAGATCTTGGAGCGGTTAGATGCCATCCATCCAGAATACCACAGCAGAAAGGCTTTGATGAAATGTCTATAACAGCAGGAAACAAAATCAATGTCAAATTACAAGCTGATGTCAAAGATGCAGGGATTTCCGGATCTACTTTTCTGTCATCTGGGGAGCTGATTCTTTGTGATTGGTACAATAAGACATTGAAGCGCTTAGATAAAAGCTTGCAAATGAAGGAAAGTATTGACGTGCCTGGTGGTCCTTGGGATGTAGCTCAAGTAAATCAACAACAAGTGATAGTAACTTTCCCGCTTAAAAAGTACTTACAGTTCATTCAAGTGACGCCTTCACTTGCTTTAGGCCATAAGGTAGATCTTGGGATGGAATGCAGGGGTGTGGCTGTTTCGCGTGAAAGTATTTATATATCATTCGTATATTCAGAAGAATGCAAGATCGGAATTTATGATCTTACTGGGAAACAGAAGCTTATGATCGGCCCATACAGTTACAACGATGGTAAATTAATGTTCAAAAAGCCCTATTATATTGATGTGTTGAATGATGAAAAAATATTTGTGTCTGATATAGATGACAAATCAAATACATCAACGGTATATTGTCTTGAAAGCAATGGCAATATCCTGAACTCCGTATCTGATCCTTCATTTCAACAGTGCACAGGGATAAATGTCGATGAAAATGAAAACCTGTTAGTGTGCGACTGGAAAAGCCATAAAGTGTTTTTGATAACAAAAGATGGCAAAGAAGTACGTGAGTTCCTGACGGAAAAAGATGGTCTATATATGCCATACACAAACAGCTTCCGTCGTAGTGATGGTACTCTTGTGGTAGGATGCAGAGGTCATAATGACATACTGGTGTTCACATTGAAGTAAGAAATTAGCTCAAGAGATTTTTGTACTAAACACATCGGCGAGCAGTGAAGGCTCAGACGAGACTGCGGATAAGCGCAGTCTCGCCAGAGCATTCACTTCTCGCATACACAAATGAGCCGCGACATGAGATTACCAACACTGGGGTATGTGCGACCAGCAAAGCCTCAGATCAGCCTGCGCATATGCGCAGTCTGATCAGAGTCTTTGCTAGTCGCTTGAATATCCCGTGAGTGTTAAGACTCTGGCTGATCATCGTTTGGAGTTTCTAAGCATAAAAGTAGGCTGCATGGGCTCGTCTGAGTCTACACTTGTCAAAATGCCACATTGTTGGAAATCATATTTCGCGGCTAAAATTATAGAAGAAGAGGAGACTCAGGCTCAATATTAGACCTCTAGCCCCGTGTATTTGTACAGGGCATGGAAAGGATAATTAAGCACGAATGTTCAGTCTCACCAGAGCCTTCACTTCTCACATATACAAAGTATAGAAGTAGAGGCAGACTCAGGCCCAATATTTGACTTCTAGACCGGCTGGAATTGAAAAGACATTTAAAGAAGGCTTAAGTACATATGCGCTGTCTCCCCAGAGCCTTCACTTATCGCTGACACAGAGTATAAAAGTTGATTAGGGCTTGGACCGAATATTGACCCTAACCCCGCTGGATTTGAATAGACATTTGAAGAAGGCGTTAGCACATATGTACAATCTCACCAGAGCATTCACTTCTCACACACACAAAGTATAGAAGTAGAGGAAGGCATAGACCATAAATAAGACATCTAGCCTCGCTGAATTTGAATAGGCATTCAAAGGGGGCTTTAGCGCATATACGATTAGTACCAAAATCTCTTGCATTGGATCATATGGATCAGTCCATATGGTAATGACACTAATAACATGTGGGAGAAGTCAATTTAAATGTGTTGAACCATGTGAAAAGAACAAAATATGAAACCTGCGCAGGTTTCTGAAATTCATGTTTTTTTCTTTTCTCGAGAGTGTGATAGTTAAAAAGAATTATCACATCATTTTAACCCTTAAAGCGCCAAGAAAAAACGTCGTCTGCTGAAGTCGTCTGCTGCAAATAATTGCCTAACATTATTGTCAAATTTTAGTATAAAAGCGAACAGCGTGGACCCAGATCAGACTGCTCCATTTCTGATCTGGATCCATACTGTTTGTCAAAGAAGATTCCTAAATATTTCGGCAGACGAGAAAAGCAGACGACTTTTGTTGTGAGTTTTTGAAAGTAATTGTAATTTACATTTTGTCAACCAATTCTTGTAAGCGAACAGCGTGGACCCAGAACAGACTGCTCCATAGGATCTGGGTCCACACTGTTTGCCAAAAAGGATTCTTAAATATTTCGGCAGACAAGAAAATCAGACGACTTTTGTTGTGATTGTCGTTTTAAGAGTTAAGAAAGTTATTGTACATGTATATACATTTTGTCAACCAATTCTTGTAACGGTTGATAATTGCATCTGGATTCCTGTTGCACCAATATAAAGAAGAACAAATCTACCCCTTTAAAGGATACCAGCAATAAGGCAATTTTGGTTGTTTGTTTTGACCCCTTACGTCCCAGTCAACAATTTTTAGTTATGTTGTGATGATTTCCTCTCTTATCCTATTCTTTTGTGGATCGTTTTTGTTATTTGTGTTTATTTTTGCCATTCTGTGATGTCTGTTACTTGTAGCCCTGTGGTGACCTGTTGGGAAATGGCTGGCCTCTTGGGTGTCTTGTATACGGTGTTTTCTTGTGTTTTTGTCACTTTTCCATTCGGTGTCCTGGGTTAAGTGTGGTAATTGATTGCATCGATTCCTGATCTTTGCCTTCTTCCTTATTTTGGTAGAATATTTATTTACATCATTTGGAAAGTTTTAATATAAAATTTTCCAGCTGACGATCAACTGCCCAGGCTGATAAGCTGTTGTTGTTCACATGTAGCTTAACTTTTGCTAGAGGTTAATAAACTTGTTTTAATGCTCAATGTTAGAAAGGGGGCAAAGATCAGGAAGATCGATACTCAACTTCGCATACACTTTCACCTGCTTATAAAAACTTTACAACTTAATAATAAATATGGCCGAATAGCTTTATACAATGATTTATTTACACAATAACATAATGATTCTAAAGTCGAATATATTTTGAGTGATCTGCATTTAACATCGACAAATTTACAACTTTTCTTAGTAGTACAGGAAATAGTAAAAATAAAAAAATAGTTAAACTACTGTAGGAATGTGTAATCGGCTTTCATTTTGTCCTATTTTGTGCTTTAATTTTGTACTATACATTTTTGTAGGCAAACTATGAAATAGAGTAGAATTATCATATGTGTCAAACTATGACATGTTGGATACTTTTGTTCACTGTCTACGATTGTAGAAATTGTGACTTGTACATTGATATGTTTCTTTTTGTATAAGTGTGTGTGTGTGTGTGTGTGTGTGTGTGTGTGTGTGTGTGTGTGTGTTCTTTTCCATATACGCTACATATATAATATAGTCCGTACAGAAATTCAGTGAACATCGTTTTTCTTTTTTAAAATGTATTTAATGATAAAATTTTTGATTAAATTTTTGCACATACATATAATAAAGCACCGCCTAATATACAATTGCATATTTGAATATTTATGATGGGAAAATAAGTCTGGAATCTCTTGTAGAAAAAAATAACTTAGTCGTTTTCAATTTAGAAAATCCCTTATTTTCCCCCAATGTATTTCATATGGGTAACACGTGGTTTATACAGTTCAATGAATACCATGTTTACTTTCGTATATCTCAGGTATCGGCAGGATAATTCTTGGTATGTCTACATACACATTGCAAATGCTTTGAATAGATTGCGCCAGTTACAATTCTGTCTGAGTTATCATATTTCACGATAATCAAATTTCGCATCTTATTTTTTAAGCGTTCATGGTAAAATGCGTATATATAAATTGGACCGCGAATGAGAAAACCTGTCTTTGGTGATTTGTAACAATAAAGGCGCAGACCAGCTTGCGTATCCACGCAGTCTCATCAGCAACTTTGCTGTCTGCTTTTTGAGAAGAATCATATATATCTAGACTTGCTGCGAGCAAAATTTCAATTTTCTAGCTAGCAGACTGGTTTGAGACTCGCTTTGTCAGACTCCCAGAAGACAGGATTTCTCGCGTCGCGGCCGGTGTTGCTTGCCCGACAGCTCTAGGACAAATATTACACGTGCAACAGATAATAATATTAAAAACAAATATAATGAGGAGGCTCTAATACAAAAGTCATTTGTAACTACGGCCCACAGAGCCGGGGAACGGCGGGGACTTTGATTTTCTGGCTACAGGTTCCTGGTATGACCCTGTACTAACAGTGCATTTGCCAGCTTGGGCGTGGCTACAAATGACTGGTGCGCATACTTTCTTTCGTCTTTATGCACTGAGTCATTTGTGACCACGCCCCAGCCCAGAGGAATGTCGAAGACTTTGATTTTGTGTCTGCAGTTCCCCATTGTAACTGCCATACTGTGGGAACGGTGCTCGGACATTTCGGCCATGGACATTTCGGCCACGGACCTTATGGCCTGGGAATTTCGCCACGGAAAATGCCAAAGGTGGACATTTATGGGCGGCCATAACTATAAATTTGGGTTTGGGGTGTGTGCATGCATAAATGTGTGATGCACTTATTAATCTTTTGAAATCAAATATGCATGTGAATACTTTCAGCAGATTAAAAAATGCATGATAATAGGATCATGCTATTTTCATAGAAGCAGGCAAATGGTGTATATTATACAGCAGTAAATGGTATAAACCTGCATAAAGTACCCATTACCTGGATTAGTTTTTACAATGATTCTCGTGAATCTACTGTACATAACAATTGATGGATGTTTACTACCTGCATGCTGAGCCTGGATTTATCTTTTTCTTCAAAACTCTGCCAGATCCAGATCAGCCAGCTCCCTACCCGATCAGGACCCAGACTGTTTTCATCTCTGCTTGTAAATACACGGAGTTTAATAACTGATTAAAATTTGGGAGAAATATAGGATACATGTATTTGATTATTCAGACACAATTATGTCCTAAGAAATGCATCACACATTTATGCAAACACAAACCCCAACCACAATATATGGTTATGGCCGAAACGCCCACCTTTGACATTTTCCGTGGCCGGAAATGTCCGAGCCGAAACGTCCTAGGCTGAAATGTCAGCGGCCAAAATGTCCTACATTCGTGGGGACAGCTAGCTGGCAAAACCATGACAGTTCTTCCCCCACAGTCTGTTATTATACTGCACTGCCATGTTTGTCTAGGTCTATCAAACCCCCTACTTTTCCTCCGCATTGTGAAGATAATGTAAAAGTAAAAACACAGCACATCTACCAGGCTATGGATATCCCCGATCTGCTCAGGGGTTGGGGTGAAGCAGCGGTTACAAATGACTGGTGCATTATTTATAGCCTTTGATGCACTTCATATGAACATTTAGTTCTCAGCCAACCCCCAAAAATATATTGACCCCAAATTGGATGAGTCTTTTTTTCCCCTTGAATCACACCTAACGGGCGAGCCCTGTGATTATTTTCTCGTATCAATTATAGTTGCCCAGAATAACAGTTTAACATGCATATTTTGCATTGTATGGTGTCAACAAATCAGTATTTGGAATAAACAGATAGAAAGTTCAATTTATTTAATAAAACAAGTTGGAAAACATGCGCGCACACAGAAAGTTTTGTCAGAGGGTTCCAAATTTGATAAGGTTTTTTTTTAGCTGATGAGGGGAGGATGTATCCAAATACCACTATTAGCGGGCCATCCACGGCCCGCCAGTGATATGCCATTAAAATTGCGTTTCGCTGGCGGGCCGATGGTGGCCCAACATTGAATGCTGGATTGGTAGCTTTTTGATTTTAAAGACATATGCGGCTATTTCCAATGCGCACCTTTCCCGCGTCTGCAAACGGGGAAAGTTGTCTGGGTCCTGTCTTTCGACCCTTAACGGATTCGGATCAACACAGCTTCCGATATTCTTATGTCGTATCGGTGTTCCGACATTTTCTTCACAAAATAACTAATTAAAGTGTGTTCGAAATATCTATTGACATTTTTTCAGAACTGATCGTCTCAGCACTAAAGACAGATAAATGTAGCTCAGTCGAAATCAAACGACGTACACAATAACTCTTGTTACGAATACGATAGTGGCCGAGCCTATAATATTTATATGGTTATTTAGAGCGGCGCACGACCTGACCTCGTGGCCTAGTGGTTAGCGTGTCTGGCTACAAAAGCCAGAGGACCAGGGTCGATTCCCGGATGCGCACATATTTTCAGTGTGTTTTTTCTTTCTTTTTTAACATTTTAATGCTAAATTACTTCATATAGTAGTAAAATGGCATCATCAAAACGAACGAAATGGTCATCCCTGAACTTTTTAAATTGAATTATGCATGAAACCTATGGGGGTGGGGTTAAATTTGGCCCTCTAGAAAGAGAATTAGTTCGGTGACCCCAGATTTTTATTCTTTTTTCTGAAAGGTATTATAATAGTCCATGAATTAAAAATAAATTTTCAAGATTTTCAATATCAGATTTTTTAATACATGATTTATTCTAAAAACAAATTCCATTTTTTGACGAATTGTCAAAATATATCATGCAGTATCTTGTCACAGCATGGTATAACAAGTAAACATGCACATTTTCTTAACAGTTTGAGGTCATGGGCAGTAATTTAAGTTAAAAGAAAGAAGCTGACTGAAGATTACAACCGTTTTAGCTCGATAATTAGGACCAGTGTTATTATTTTATATTTCTAGAAAATTGGTCAAATGCTGTAAACTTCAATATGAGATTCTGAAAAAATAAGCACGGTGACATTAGTCAGGGCCCTTAGGGACAAAAAATAGGTCCCGTGCGATTTGTGTGCCGATTTATGGTGACCTATATCAAAACCTTCAATGGAGTCTTACCTTTGATTTAAAGGTGGTCACCCATCTCAAATCCGCGTCTGAGGCTAGTTATGACGTCATAAATATGGCGACCATAATGAGAAACTGCTCGTTAATAAAAGCTATGGTTTGTGTTGGTATGGTCATATTTATCCAACACGAACGTTTTTTAACATAATATCAATTATTTTTGTCACATGATAGTTACATCAATGCTTTACCTGACTTTGACAATGAATTATTTCTCGATAACAATATTTTGCATCCAAAATACCGTAGATTTCCTATAAATACCCAGCTTATCAGGCCATCTTTAGACTGATGGCTGAGAATGTTATTGCTACCCCTCCGGAATTTCGCAAACTTATCCTATCTAAAAGAGGATTTCCAGCTGCGTCTTTTTATAGATGTTTGCACTATGTTCGCCGGGGTGTAAGTCTCTAACAGCCTGATACATATGTTACCACATTAAATTTAGAAAAAAAAGAAAATTAAAAGTTTGAGCTACAGAAAGAAGGCTAATTATTTAAATTACTCATATGGTCTGCATATTGACTACTTTAATAACATATAAATTCTTTTGGGGCAAAATAACAGCTTCCTGTGGTGTAATGTGCGTTACTTTTATTAGATTACCCTTTAAACATGAAAAGTGTGACCAATATCATTTACTTTTTAGCTGATATGTGCATTTTCCAAAATGTTTTGATTATTTCATACTAACAAACTCATTTGGGTTAGAGAAAATCCAAAGTCTGCTTTTATACTTTAAATAAAGTGCCTTATACGAGCAATTTTAAAAACAACCCAATGCTACACACCGAATTTGGTAGGCATCATTTAAGTAAAATATATGAAAACATTTGCTGCTGTTGGAGATCTTGCACTTTTGGGATTGTCTTGCTCATATCATAAAGAATTATAGATTTTGCAGGTTAAACAACAAGATTGAAGCAGCTGTAACATATGTTACATGACATAATAAATGAGCAAGGACATTGACTTGATGTAAGAAATGATGTTTCAGGAAAAATTGAATATATTTCGCATATTTTCCTAGCTAAAATCTCTAGCCTCTGGTGTCTAAATCTTAGGTATTGATGATTATTAAGCCCCTGTACCTTTGTTACAGATGTTATGAATATTTGTTTTCAATATTTCTTAATATGAATAATTCTAAAATAAAGACATACCCTAAAGGAACATAGGAAATAATCTTTTCACATTTAAACAGTACAATTTAGTAAATGTCCCTTTCTAATGTAAATATTCTAAACCAAGCCTTATCCAAGTCATATACATGTACAATATCGTTTATTATTTCTGCTTCTCTGGTAAAATAATTGTCCTCCTCATATCATAAAAACCAGAATAATCACAATACAAGATTTTGACTGCAAGCTGAGTAATGACCTGCTCCATCCCAAACCCTTTAAGACATATTCTATCGTATGTACCGATTTAAGGCGCATCGAATAGGAGATGTTTGCACACTGTAAGCATGGGTGTTAGCCTGTATCAGCTTGTTACATATGTTATTTTATCAATTTGAGAAAAAGAAAATTGAAAGTTTGAGGTACAGAAAGCAGACATTAAAACTAGCTAATCAATGAACATTCTAATAGTCTGCATATTACTGGATGTCTCTACTACATATGACAGCTGTTTAACATTAATATGGCTACATGTTGTATTATGTGCGTTACATGAGCTTAATCATAATTTAAAAGTGGTAATTTTGGCTATCGTCATTTAGTTTAACGACTGCTCTAAATTGGTTTCAAACTGTTTTAGATTAGGTTTAAAAAACATATACTCAATTGACGAGTACAAACCCAAAGTTTGCATTTCTATCTTAAAAAATTTGTCTTATATGAGCTAATGCACAACCCTACCCCCAGTTTTGCAGAGGAGCAAATTTTGTTTTCGCCGCTTAAAAAAAAATATAAAAACAATTGCAGAGTGTTGATATTTTTCATTTTCTTTATCAGTCTTACGCATATATCATCAAGTTTCTAAGATCAGGACACTTATCAAAGATGTCAATGTGCCATGATGCCATAACAAGGGCTCTGATCGAATTCCATAAATTTTCAGGTGCTGGTATTAACTAGTTCAATGTCAGAACAGAGCAACAGATCATATTGGCAGGCATTTAGCTATGCTGGAGACTCTATCCACGAAGCATTCTTTCATCTCGGCTCAGTGCCCTTAGAAAGCACTGTGGCGGATGCACTAGAGTAATATATTTGTAAATTGTCCTGATCTCTTGGCTCTCGTTTGTGATGTCTAACTGTGAGTTTGTTACTTTCCCATTGGTATCCTGGGCCAGGTGTGGTACTTGATTGTATCGATTCCTGATCTTTGCCGTCTTTCTTACTTTGCATTAGCCAGTCACTGATATTGTTTGACTCACTGCGTTGAGGTGGTGGATGTTTTGGAGAAAAAAAAGCTGAATTGCAAGAACTACCACTTCCAAGAGTAGTGTTTCTCGAAGGTGTCAAACGTGCGCAGTATCAGTGAATCATTTGGAAAACCTCACCTGTCATTAATCCTGACAAGTCAAGGCCTGACAATTATGGTTAGAGGCCGGACTGTGATAAATATTGTCCCGTTATGATGACATTGCCCACGTGTGGATCCAGAGGGGGATAGGGGGTCCGGACACTCCCCCTGGAAAATAACAAGTACATATACGTGTTTCTATAAAAATTAGCATTTGGACCCCCCCCCTGGAAAAAAGTTGGACACCCCCCCCCCCCCCACCAGGAAAATAATGGACGGCCTCTGGATCCTTTGTAAAGTAAAAGTATAGTTTTCTCAGTAATAAAACGATTTTAAACTTTAAAATAAGCTGAGGACTGAATAAAACTGACAAAAAATCGTGGATCCGCGCATGTTGCCTCCTGCCCCCCCCCCCCCCCCCCCCCCCCCCCCCCCGAAACCCCTCTGCAGCTGATAAAATGTGGTTGCAGCATGTCTGTATGCGAAACATCTCGATGTAATTACAAAGCAAATCATTTATATTGTACTGATTTGTATTGCTGTGGAGCAGAAGAGGACTCATGTAAACTATTGCCAGCGATCAATATGCTTATGACTTTTGAACAACTATTTTCATGTGGATTCAGATATTTCTATAGCCGTATCAATAAGAATGCCTTATTGTCCGATTTTGACTTTTGAAGACAAGTAGTAGCATGCGAAAGATAAATCAGATTGTAACAGTTTTCTATTGCCCGTGCTATCGCAGTACAATGGGTAACTTGTAGAGGGGTTTATCCTTATTTCCATATCATGAACTACTAAGTAGACTCTTCTAACTTTTGATCCTTCAGTGGTCAAAATCGGACTATAATGAGTTTGGTTGATAGTGTATGCAAATGATTATTACTACAATCTTTTATTTGGGTGTAGGATAAGCAGCTACAGTTAACCAAAAGCTTTGAAGCGTGCCTCTATTTACAATATTGAGATGTTGTTCTAGAAAAAAGGGTTTCAGGCGTTTATTTACATTTACTATAAAAGCTTTGACATGCACATATGTTCTAGCCGGACTGGCTCATTTTACGTATTTTGCATCAATCGTTTGAAATAGAAAGACCCAAAGGTCATTGGTCAAAGGTCGTAGTACATCTATATATATATATAAGCATAAGAAATTATATTTACTCCGTTTAACATCAAAAACACTGTTTGTTTTTCATTCACTCCACTGTCTTTTTATTCGTAATCGTGACGGCATTTACGTCCCACCCTCGAACTGACTTCACCAAATCTGAATATATTTTGTATGTTACGATTAGAAAGAGTTTGCATTCAGTCATGCTAAGGTTACCAGTTCATTAAAGGAATATTTCCAAGCGTTGGAAATGGACAAAATGCATATATATGTGGTATTTCCATATTAGGCGTCATTTCAATGACGTCATCTTTTTCTTCTGACGCGAAGACAATATGGGCGACATGTTAATTCTAATTATTTACCCCTTAAGATTAAATTTGGTGCATTTCGACTGAAATTGGCACACAAAATGCAAGAACGCCCTGATTCCCATATACTACAATGGACATAAAGTTTAAATTGCACTGATACAATATACGCTATTTTGATGACGTCATAATGACGTCCAGACGTGAAACCCAGATGGGTGACCAGGTGATTTTCATTAGTTATCCCCTAAAGTTTGATTTGGTATAGGTCACCATAAATCGGCATCAAAGTCGCACGGGGGTCCCGAGCGCCCCTGACTACATATCCTTTTTATTTTATAAATGGATAGCCCATACATAAAACAAACTGTATGCAAAGTATTGAAAATATTTCAATATGGGAAGTATTTAGTAGCATATGTCCTTAAGGGGATCCCCCCCCCTCTTGATCCGCAAATGGAAAACTATTTAAAATCTGATGATTAGAGATGGAGCAGGGAACACAGAAAATCAAGATTTTAAATTGAGGAACAGGCGGATGGGTACCCACTGAGAAGGCCTCAATATTTTCTAGTATGCCAAAATTCTGTGAGCCTAAACTATGGCCATTTGCATTTGATAAAACTATTTTGATATGATAAGAAACCCTTCTCCAAACACGTTACTTCGTCTTATAAAGCCGTATAATTATTAATCGATAGTAAACTTTAGGCAGTGATCCGTACAAAGGTGCATTAAGGGTAAATTAAAAATGCAGATGCTCAAATGAGGACAAATTCCATCATATCACAGCCCATTTGACAATACATTTTGTAACGAAAAAAATATCACCAATTAGGCGGTGTATAGATATATTAAATTCTGATGGTCATTGTGCGATCAGTCCGCACATAACGAAATAAACGCAAAAAAAGCGTTGTTCACTGAATTCCCGTACGCACAGTAGTGTACTTTCAACCGGGATTAGTATTTTGTACATACATTTGAAGATTTTGTATCATGACCATAGTGTTTGTCAATTGAAATGTGTATACTTTTATTCCCTATACAGGGTCGTACTTGATTCATACTGTCCTGTGTGTTCAGGGTACTCCCAGAAGATGACGTGAAACAAGTGAAACAGAACATTTCAGCGTACTCCGCAGTTACTCTATGAATCAAGTACGCCAGAACATGTGCAGAGTAATAAACAAAAATGGCTATTTACTTCATGAACAAGGAAAGTAGCAGTTCCGAGTCTGATAGCGACTCATAACAGGAAATGGTCTTACAGGCACTATTCCTGTTAGAGTTTCTTGTTTTAAAGCTAATGTTTGTGGAAGGTTTTATTCCATTCAGCCTTTCCGCCATTTTTGTTTGATCACATGACCTCTACTCCAACCACACCACCTCGGAAGGTGGTGTACTCGGAACAGCTTCCGCACAGCTGTTCTCTAATACTTGATTGGAATTCTGCCTGTCCAGAGTAAAAAGCGTACTCCGAACAGGTGAATCAAGTATGACCCAGGTGATGAAGGTTGATTAAAACAGTTAAAAACTGTATGGCAGTTACCTACAGAGGTTGCTGTGTTTATCACTAGGCTTGGCCATCGATAGTAGTCAATACCAAACTGTTGTAAACTGCTATAATGTTAGCTATTCACTGAAGGCATATTTCTCGTAGCAAACAACTGCCTTGTTTATTACTAGGCATGGCCATCGATAGTAGTCAAATACCAAACTGTTGTTAACTGCTATGTCAGTTATTCATTGAAGGCATGTTTCTCGTAACAAACAACTGCCTTGTTTATCACTAGGCATGGCCATCGATAGTAGTCAAATACCAAGCTGTAGTAAACTGCTATGTCAGTTATTCACTGAAGGCATGTTTCTCGTAGCAAACAACTCGAAACCACACCCTCAAATGAGTAACTTTCTTACTAGTTTTAACAGTACAAGAGGTGGTTCATGTTTATTTGAACAAATTTGAAATTGAAGGTTCTCCTTCATTTCTTATTATATTTGGCTATGATTTATTTACTAAGGTAAACTGATCTACAGGAATACGCAGTCACCAAGAAAATAGTTCTTAACTTTATTCGCTGAGTTGAAACAGTCTCTGAAGACGAGTAGTCAAAATTTAAGCGTTTAAAAATGCTGTCTGAAACGAAATGTTCAAAATCATTTTCGAACGATTTCTCTTAAAGAGATGAAGCTTTTCTGTTGTTATCTATTATAGATTGTACACAAATTATAAAAGTGTTTTCTGTTAGAGAATAAAGCATTTCAGTTGGATATTTACTTTTTGGAAGCAACTTAGACATCAAGTTTTAGGTTTTACAGTTTCCAAGGCAACACTAAATTGTATGCGAAACACACCATTAATGCAATATTTTGTGATCAGTTTTATTGGTGATATATACTTACAATATCTAAGAACTTGAGTCGGCTGTGAGTTTTGAGAATTTATTTTCACAAATCTTTCAGGACACATTTTATACATGGCGTACCCTTTTTTGGCAATTGTATGGTAAAACTTATTAAGCCCAGTTGTGAAGCAAATACAGGCGCACATGAGTTACTTTTTTATTTGAATAATAGAGTGAATGTTCCTCAAAACTTAGCAGTAAATTTCACATGTAAGTACGCATTTTCATGAAAAATACAGCCGTTATAGCCCTTTAAATCATTAAAAGAGGGGTAGGCATGTATTTCTGGCTGCCGTTTTATGGTTATGCTTTAAATTGCCATTTTGTTTATTTGGTTGTACCAGGGACACGTCCGTTATTTAAGAGAAAGCAAAAAGTGTGTTTTTTTTTATTTATATGCAGCTGCAAAAAGTGAAATTCACATCTGTTCAAATAAACATGAAATAGGTATTGTATTGTTTATATAACATGCACATTGTGGGTGCTTTATTCATTTTGTTATTATCCTAAATTTATACCATTGAATAATTTGTATTTCGTACTTACCTATAATTGAAACCCATGTTACATTTTTATTTCTAAATATTTATTACATATTTAGGCGTAGAAATGTTATTAGCTCACCTGAGCCATTGGCTCGTGGTGAGCTATTGTGATCATTGGATTTCTGTCTTGCGATGTGCGTCGTCAGTCATCAACAATTGCTTCAAAAGACATGTCCTCCTAAACTACTGGCTGGAGTTTTACAAAACCACGCAGGAATGATCCTTATATGGCCCTCTTTAATAATTGTTTAAATGGTTCTGGTCCATTGTATATCTCGGTCACACAGGCTAAAAAAAGATTTTCGAGATGAAAACTTTAAAAAGCGTCTGGTCTAAAACCACAAGGACTAGAGCCTTGATATTTGGCATGTTGCATCAGCTAGTAGACATCTACCACGTCTATTCAGTTTATGCACCTGGGACAAAAAGGGGGCACACCCCGGGGTTACATGTTTTACATTATCTTATAAAGTGAAATCATGAAATAATCTACTTGTCTGAAACAACAAGGCCGAGAGCATTGATATTTGGTATGTAGCATAACATAGTGGACCTCTACAATGTTATATCAAATTATGGCAATTGGACAAAAATCGCCCTGCCACAGGGGTCAGATTTTCACATAGGCTTATGTAGGGAAAACATAAAAAATCTTCTTGTCTGAAACCACAATACATAGAGCCTTGATATTTGGTATGTAGCATAATCTAGTGGACCACTACCCTACTAAATCTGTTCAAATTAAGCTCCTGGGGTCCAAATTGGCCCGCCTAGGGGTCACCCGTTTTACATACTTAGGAAATCATGAACAAATCTTCTTGTCTGAAACAACAAGGCCTAGAGCCTTGATATCTGGTATGTAGCATCACATAGAAGACCTCTACCAAATTTGTTCAAATGATGCCCCCTTGGGCAAATTAGCCCTGCCCTGGGGTCGCATGTTTTACACAGGATTATAGAGAACTCACGAAAAAATCATTTTTTCTGAAACAAAATTGCCTAGAAAGTTTATGTGTGAAGTGTAGCATCACCTAAAGACCTCAGTCAAGTTTCTTTGAATTGTGCGCCTGGGGTCAAACATAGACCCACCCCAGGGTCACATTTTGTACAAAGGCTGATATAGGGAAACATTAAAAAAATCTTCTTGTCTGAAACTACAAGGCCTAGAGCATTGACGTTTGGTAAGTAGCATCACCTTGGGGACCTCTTCCCCACCAAGTTTGGTTGGGTAAAAACTGACCACCCCAGATACATGTATAAGCTTTAAACAAAACTCAGGTGAGCGATTCAGGGCCATTTGTTCCCCTTGTTTTGTTCATAACTTTTGTCAATCAAAAAATAGCATTTATCATATGTGCCTTGACGCGAGAAAACATGTCTTTGGGGATTTACGAACAACAAATGCATCCGTGCAGTCTGATCAGGGCCTTTGGTTATCGCTTTTTGAAATTTATCGTATCCAAACTTGGTATAAGCAAATTTCTCTGTAGCTGAACAGGCTGGTTTGATAAGGCTTGGTCTGAAACCCTCAAGACAAGTTTTCTCGCGACGAGGCCAAATTATGATGTCTTACCTGAGAGTAATATAAACATTCAATAAAATTTGAAAAATAGTGGTTTACATAAAATTATTCAGTAATGTAATGTAATGATGTCAATAACGACGCTGCATACATAAAACAATTAAAAACGTAACATTTTATTGTCAAAAATGCATTTTTAAAGTAACTTATGAAATAAACATAATTTTAATGTAATATGATAGAAGAAATTTAAGAAAATTTCTTCTCCCATATTATTAAATTTATCGGCTCCCATATCATCTATTTTCATAAACTTGTATTACACGAACATGAATGCATTTTTTTAATTCTTTTTCTGCGTAAAGAAAGTCATGGAAACTTATGAAAACATTTTCCCCCTTTTTTTCGCAAAGCCTTTCATTATCAAGGCTTTGGGACTGTCAGAGGAGCAGGGAATTGATAGCGGCAAAATCTAAGGGTTTTATTGTATTGTATTGGTTTGAACAACAACTTTATGGGAATTAATTTCTTGTTCGTTTTAATTGATTTTTCACGCCTCAGTCAAAACTCTTTTCTGTCGTGTAATGATGTAAGGGCGTCTATCTGTGTGTCTGGGTTGAATCAGCAAAGGACAAAGTATCTTGCTAAAGGACACACCACAGTGCTTCCCGCAAGTCTCGAACAAGCAACCATTTGAACCCAAAGTATGTAAGGGTGTAAAGATCAGGAATCGATACAATCAATACAACACCTGACCCAGGATACCAATGGGAAAGTGACAAACTCACAGTTAGACACCACAAACGAGAGCCAAAAGGTCAGCCCTTTCCAAGCAGGTGACCACAAAGCACATATAAACAGACGCAAACAAAGACAAAGCAAACACAAGACAGAACAAAAACATAAAATATCCACAAAAGAAGTACCGCCTTGAATCGGTCAGTAAAATATTTTACTGGAGGGCTTAAATCGGTTTAACATCGCCAACCTCACCCTTAATTCAGATGTGGATCAAGACACATAGATATTTGGTTTGCATGAAAGACCCCTAACTTATTAATGCATCATCTCCTAAACCATATAAATCAAGATATAACAAGGAGATCAAGCAAAGATAAGGACTCATCAGTAAATAAAACTGAATACCGGAGCAAAAGAAATCCAACAGGTAAACCCCAATGGGACCAACAAACAGCCAAAGCATCAGGCCCCTACCATCTCATCAATAGATAAGTCTTTAAGTCGGAACCATCATAGAGTCTGAAGCCCGACCCACCGGCGTGCAATTAAAGAGGAAAGCAAAGTTGCCAACCGTGATTGGGTTGACCACCAAGCATGCAGTCTGTTGCAATACATTAATGATATAGTCAATCTTTTTATAATGGGAAACTATTTTAATGAACTGCGCTGAAAAATTATTAGAGCCAATAATCTTCTTCAATTTATACACCAAGTCACCATAGAAATCAGGTTCCAAAAGTCCTTGGCGCAAGAGAGATTTAAGTCCAACTTGGAATTAGAAATCAAATCATAGTATCGTCTATAAAATTTTGAAAATGTTTTGCGAAGTTTATGATACCGATGGCCTTGTTTAAGAAGTTTCTGAGTTAACAATTTATTGCGAGTGTTGAAGTCAGCAACATAGCTAGATGTTCTAGCAAAACGAATGAGTTGAGAGATATAGACTCCATAGGTTGTAGAACAAGGGACATCATCATCTCAAAATGGGAAATTGACAATTTCAAAATCAAAGTCGTCACGTTTATCATAAATTTTGGTAGAAACTATATCATTAGAAATTGACAAATTCAAGTCTAAAAATGCGGCTTCGGTATCAGAGGTAACCCATTATATTTATTAGATGGAAATATAATTGCTGCAATATGTTTTTTGAAAACAACAGCTCACTGTTTTTGTTCTTATAGTTTACATGTGTGGATAAGAAATGAGGATCTTTCATCTTGATAATATTTCAATGAACTTTTCCTCCCACGTAGGGTGTCCTCCTACAGGGTCAAAAAGCCCACGAGGGTATTGTGATATTTTCGTACAGGCTCTGGTCATTTTGGGGGGTTCAAAATTTTGAATTTCAATATTTTTGTGGTTTCAAAAAAATAAATATTTTTTGGGGTATGAAGACTTTGTGGGTATTTTTTTGGTCATCACAAAATTGGATTATATTTAGGGGTAATTTCTATGCATTTTAGGGTCTTTTCTGAAGGTCGAGGTACAGCATGGGGATATTTGTTTGGGCTGCTAAAATTACAAATATTTTTTGAGGGTGTTAGAAATTCCTGGGGTGAAGGGTAGATCCTGGGCCCGAGCCTACGTATGAAGAAAATTTGAGAGTACCCCTCTGGGATAAAGGTGGAAAAGCATAGGGGTTACCAGGGTATATACTTGCAAATGAATAGAGAATACTAGGTGGGTGTCTTTTGATATGAAGTTTATCAAACTAGGCTTTGAGAATACTTGTTGACATCGCGAGGCTTGCAGAGCGATTGAACATGTGTTCTCGAGCCCGGTAAACTTGATAGCAAAAGACGCGAGCCTGTTATTCTATTTATCAGCTTACCAAGTTCATTCAATCTTCAAACTAGCGAATATGACGTAATGGTTAATTTTTTGTGTCGATTCAGCGTCATTGGCGAAGTCATGCGAGAAGTGCAACGTCATAATGACCTGATAAAGGCACATGCTGTGAGATAGACACCGTTTATCAGGCAACTTGCAACGCTGCAGTTAATATAAATGGTAACTAATAATTGATTTAACTAGGTCAAATTTGTGATTCTATAGCAGCCACATTGGGACTTAAGAGTTTTGAGGGCCATAACTTACTTAAATATATAATGGAGATCTATGGAAAAACATAGATCAATACATATCTGTAAGCTTAAGAGAATGAACAATTCTTGTTTGGAAGGATAACTTGGTTGCTATGTATGTGACTATCTAAGACTGTGACTTTTCTGGCAATGATCCCTTGCTGTTGCCAAATCAATAGATTCAGTAATATATAGAGAATACTTGGTAAGTGCCTTTTGATATCAAGCTTACCAGGTAAGGCTTTGAGAATGCTTTTTGAGTCGCGAAGTTTGCCAAGCAATTCAACGTGCGTTCTCTGACAGAGCCGAGCCTGGTAAATTTGATATCAAAAGACGAGAACCTTGTATTATATTTATCAGTCTACCAAGTAGACCCACTCTTCCAACTTGCGATTATGACGTAATTATCGAGTTTTGTCATTCAAAAAGTGCAACATCATGTTGGTCTTATAAAGATGCATGCCATGAAATAGGCAACGTTTATCAGGTCGACGTGCAACAATGCCGTTAATATGAGAGATAATTGATAATATTTGGTACTGTCTTCTGATTGGCCCAGATGCATATCCACTCGAGACAATATAACTACATATTGCATGGTTTGCCGGACGTGACGTTGCAAATAAAGTGCAGACTTGACTCACCTATGGAGTTAAAGTACAAAAATAGCATGGGCGGCTCATATATATAATATGAGCCAGTGCATGAGATTTCCAACAATGTGGTATGTGCGACCAGCAAAGCCTTCAGATCAGCCTGCGCATACGTCCAGTCTGATCAGAGCCTTCGCTAGTCGCTTGAGTATTGTATGATTGCTAAGCTACTGACTGAACACCATTTTGAGTTTCTAAGCTAAAAAGGAGGCTGCACAGTCTCGTCTGAGTCTACACTTGTCAAAATGTCACATTGTTGGAAATCTCATGCCACGGCTCATATTGTTAACAGATCACAATGTTTCGTTAATTTCCTTAAAAACACTGTTCTTTCAGGGTGTTAACAAGCAAAGACTGATATCCACTTTATGAATTTAATTTTAATTTATTAATAACAGAAGTTTATATTTTTCTTGGATAAGTAAATCAGATGTGTCAGGAGAAATCACAATCGGAAAATCTCAGCCCAATTCAAGAATTAAGCCTCGGATGTATGTGTAAAAAAGCTGCATTTCGTTAGCTTGAGCTCGCGTTAGGCTAATTTGTTATGTAGCATGTGGATTCAGCTCTATTAACATCCATTATTCCTTCAACATTTATGTGTTTTTTCAATAAAGGCAAACACTTCATTTGTTTCTTTTGTTGTTGTACTGGCATGGTGTCTGTGACGTCATCTTCACGTCATGTGACGGCAGCCACATGTTATTAAATATACCTTCGATCCACGGAATTTGCAGAGGCAGTTCCTATTGGAGAAAACCAGTCTTCTTGAACTTATGACCAGGTAAGATAGAACACTTTGCATGCTGGGTAATTTTTCATTTAATTTTTGCAGTCTACTGATTGTTTTCGAAAAATTCTTTAAAGTACCCTATGGGTGGCAAACATTTTGTTTCAAGATCAGGCCTGACATATTATGAAGCCTAATCTTGGTCCAAAGTGTGTAAATGGAATCAAAAGATGTCAGAAGTTGCCACTAGCAGGTTAAGAGATAACACTTTCTGTTCAGCTGCAAAGATTAGCTAGAATATTGTGATTTTGTACCAACGACGTACAGTAAAACCTGTGTTAAGACGGTCACTCTCAAAAAGACCAAAAATTGGTTTTCAATACCAATCATCGCTTAATGCAGGTCAAATGTATTGCAGAGTGCTCCAAAGGGAGCATTCTGCAATGCTTTCGAACTTCATTAAGCTACCATTTGTCATTAAGATCTTTGTTTTGTCTATTTTGAGTGGCCGTTTTACACAGGTTTTACTGTAATGAGTTACTATCAAACTTTCCAAGAAAGGATTAACAAAGGTGCAGATCAAACTGCCTAGATGCACAGGCTGAACTGGACCAACATTTGAGCCGCCACATGTGATTTCCAACAATGTCGCATTTTGACAGGATTAGATTCAGACAACCCTGTGCAGACTCCTTTTAAGCTTAGAAACTCCAAATGATGTTTGGTCAGTAGCTTAATAATCATAGAGTATTCGAGTGGCTAGCAAAGGCTCTGATCAGACTGCGCATATGCGCAGGCTGGTCTGAGCATTTGCTGGTTGCACATGCCATATTGTTGAAGATCTCATCTCACTGCTTATTTCAAACTAGAATAGGTTTTCTAATGACTTTGCTTAGATAAGAAACTGTTAAAGCTGCATACTCTGTAACAATGAACATTTTTCGAAAAAAATTATTTTCTTTTTAAATCATTTGTAAAAGTAGAATTAAGCTATGTTTTCACAATAAAATGTTCAGTACAGCTGAAAATTGCATGGAAAAGTGAATTATCTTATCAAATAGGTGTTTTTTTCTCTTGTTGGTAATTATTTGCGTCCCTCCAATAATTCTAGACCGTTGAATTTCAACATAAATGCAGTTGTTTTGATAGTGATAACTTGTTAAGATTTACGAAAATGGTCAAATGTTTACCTGAATTTGAGTATTTTTATGTGTTCTTGAAAAATAAAAACATTATTTTTAAAATTAGAAGATCAAAAGTTACAGAGTATGCAGCTTTAAATCTGACTATCACTTAACACATGAATATAGGGGATAAATGTCAAGCTTTCAGTGGGCTGGAACTAGTCTGTCTGTCAGTCTGTTAATTTGAGGTGAATCTCTTTTATAGCTCTTCCTTTTAAACAATAAATGTCTGAAAATAAAATAAAATGCATATTACGTAGTGGATGATGTACAAATGAATCTAACTCATTGCCCAAAAAGTAATCAAATGCATAGTATAGGGAAGATTTCTGTGGGTCACCCTAAAACGCTGAATTTTCTGCTGAATTCAGCAACTTGCTGATCAGCTAAAATACCCTAAAAAGCTGAACTGCTGAATTGCTGATTTTTTTATGTAATATGTTTTGAACTTTGTTATGCATAATTATTTGAAGATTTTATGTTTTTGATGTTTACTCATGTATTAAATTCGTACTTTGATGATGAAATAGCGCTTTGTTCTTATTTTTCTGTAGTTGGGCGGCCGATATTAACTATTTCATTTTTTTGGATTTTAAAAGTAGTTTCATTTATTCAAACTGAAACTTAATTGTTTGATCATTGGAAACATTTTTTTTTTATTTTATGTTTATAATACTATTTTATCAATTTCATTGGATGGTGCACTGACAGACCAAGTCACCAGCAATGCTTTGAAAACAATCGTAAACTTGCTAACTGCTGCAGCATTGGAGGAATGTTGGACGCCTTGCGGAAAATATGTGGGCCAGAAATAAAAATTTAATACTAATCGTATATGCACAAAACCCTCATATAAACGCCCCTGCTAGCGCTAGCTAGAGGTCTGAATCATCATGTACGTCCATACTTTGTGTATACTTTGTGTATGCGAGCAGCTAAGCTCTTGCGAGCCTGGACATTTGTGCAGACTTGAATAAGCATTCGTTGCGCGAAATGTGATTATCACTAAATTCTAATACGTGGCTCATTTTTTTCTCTAAGCAATATACGTATTTTCTTTCGAGTAAATGTGTGTGTTTTCATTTTTTACACCCAGCTGATGCAAAGTATCTATCAAAATTTCAACTTCTGTACCCTTCTGTATCATTTCTTTTACTCTAAATTCAGACTGTTGAACTTGGTGTTAATTTTCATAACAAATAAACTTCATTTTATGGAACATTTATACATTGCAATTTGACAAACTTGCAAACGGTATCTACAGTGCTGTCAGTTTGAATAATCATGTCATTTTGTCAATTATTGAACGCGTGTCGATAAAGAGATTAACTGAAGACTTGCTACTGATTATCGACGGATGCCGCAATACCTGATTGATTAATAAACAATTTTCAAAAAAAATTAGCAGGAAGTCTGTGTGTCATTAATGCAGGTGCGAACGACAAGAGTGATTCTTAGTTGATAACGTGTGTCCATTTTCTCACCTATCTAACGCAATAGTTCTGAGTTAAATTGGGCTAAAATTAACTAAATTTGTGTTCTTTTTAATTTTTTTTTTTTTCTTAAGATTTGATTTCATTCTTTGGTGGACTCTGTAACAAAGGCGCAAATTTATATATCATATTCCTGTCAAAGGTTTTTCATTTAAACCAAAGAAACAAACTTGTCAAACGGTATCTGCAGTGCTGTCATTTTGAATATTCATGTTATTTTCTCAATTATCGAACGCGTGTCGATAAAGAGATTAGCTGAAGTGAAAATAAACTGGCTACTGATTATCGACGCGTGCCGCGATACCTGATCGATTAATAAAATATTATGCAGTCTGTGGGTACTTAAATTAGGTGCGAATGACACGCGTGACCTTTTTCTCAACTATCTAATGGAGTTAAATTGGGTTAAAATGTAACTAAATACGTGTAGCTTTGAAACCTTTTAAGTTTTGATTTTATATTTTGCTAGACTCCGTGTGTGTACTTCTCCATTTTTTTGTTTCGATTTTTGAAACTTGTAAGAAGTTGCAAATGTGGTGCGGCCAGAAATATTCAAAAATGACATTGGAGTTTTATTTAATTTGCATTATTGCATTTTAAATCGATTGAGAGTCGTATTGGGGGGGGGGGGGGGGCAGTGCAGAGTCATCAGAAACCAGATGATCCTGATTAACACTGTTTTCAGTACCACCATTCCAACCCACCAACGATAGTTATTATTTCCCAACCCCTAAGTTTTGGTGTGTAATTTTCCCACGTTCCACACTAACACAATCAGACCCGTGGTGTGACCACCTAAGGATTTAATCCTATCGATTAGGTAACAAACTACCGTTTTCGCAGCCTGTTAATGGTCAGCGCGTGGCATAAACCACAGATATACACGAGCCTAAACATCGCTATTTTTATTGCCGTCACATGGTTGTTACACCGTTTAAATCCCCCCGCGCTTTTCAGAAAGCCTAAAAATATCGAAATTACCAAGAGATTAGGGGTCAGGGCAATGATAGTAGATTATTCAAACATTTTTTTTTCTGACACTGCAGGATATTCTTAATCCAGATTTGAGCTTTATTTTTGGATGAATGCAAGTAATAAAATAATATTCCAGATTTTCTTCTTATTATTGCGGCAGGACTAAAACTGTCATAATAACACACCTCGTCATACAACCGGATGTGTTTTAATCACATGTTGACACCTTCCCAGCTTAATCCCGATTTGATCAACACCTGTCCAACATTCACTAATCTCTTTGTTTATTGGAGTAATTAATCGAGAAACAGCAGGCGATTTATCCAAATTAAATCATTGCTACCGAATTGATAAGTATTCGGAATATTTGATACCTATCACATTTTCGATTAGTGATTGCTCAGGTGAGCCTGCGCAAATGTGCAAGCTCACCTGAGCTGTCGGTGGTCGAAAATGTTTATTATAATTGAGACGAAAATATAGGTCTCTAGCTTTAAATTAATGCATTGCTACCGAATTGATAAGGGAGTAAGCATGTGTATTCGGGAGATTTGACGCCTATCGCATTTTCGAACAGTGATTGTTCAGGTGAGCCTGCGCAAATGTACAAGCTCTCCTGAGCAGTCGGTGGTATTAAAGTTCATTATAATTGAGACGAAAATATAGGTATCTAGCTTTAAGTAGGCAGGAGGAACACAAACTAGGGCCTGTTGTTTTTTTTTGCATATGCGATAAGTACTAAAGTATCATGGCATTTTGACAAGTGTTGACTCTTACGAGACAGTGCAGCCCCTTTTGAAGCTTAGAAACTCCAAATGTTGTTCGGCGTGTACCTGAACAGTCATGAAACATTCAAGCGACCAGCAAAATCTCTTTCCAGACTATGCATGTGCGCATGCTGATCTGAGCCTTTGCTGGTGCATATACCGCATGGTTGGAAATCTCATAATGCGTCTCATAATTTCGGCGACTTCGTGCATGACGATGGAGGATTTCACGTGTGCAGATAGATAGATAGATAGATAGATAGATAGATAGATAGATAGATAGATAGATAGATAGATAGATAGATAGATAGATAGATAGATAGATAGATAGATATGGTTTATTTCAAATTCCAAAAGGCTAAGAAGCCCATGAGGATATACAATTTAACATAGTCTGATGGCATAAAGACAGTACAGAACATTGAGATGATCCCCATGAGCACTCAAAACCTGTGTCATGAGGAATGATCAAATTTATTTCAGATATGAAATACTTATAATATTCAATGTCATCAAAATGTATAGTAATTGAGCACCAGCTAAGCAAATAATTTGGTTTTCTCCCCATCAATTTACACATTTATTTTGGGTGCTCAAAAGAAAAGTCCTGATGATACTGCTCTCATATGCACCTACAATAAAAGTTTTGGACAAGGCATGATAGATCAATCTTCAAATAGAGTATTATTAGCTTAAAAGGCATGTTAAAAAACATAATGTTACACTTCTCAAGCTCACATAATGTAGTTCTAACTATTAAAGATGAAGTACATCAACCCATTACCTCTAACACTATTGCAAAAGAGCAGGCCCAGATCAGGCAGCTCTTGTTAGAGATGCCTGATCTGGGTCCACCCTGTTTGCTTATGTAAGCATGACGTTGATACGATCCCACACCAGTCATCTTGTCCTACCAAGGGTTGCGATTGTCTAATCTTACCCTTGGCCTCACAGCTTTGATTTTCTCCGATTGAATACGTCATAAGCCGAAAATAGTAACAATTAATGTGATTAATCGCAAAGCGGTGCAAAAAATCGATAAACGCCAGGCCTCCAGATAAGACGGCGTGATTAATTTACATTCAGTTTTCTTATTTAACAACTAAAATGTATGTTTTATGTGCTCAAAAGATTTGTCACATTAAGATGGTTATTTTGAGCACCCATAGCATAATTTTGAACTTAATTATAGAAGAAAAATAAATAATTTTACGACCAAAATCTTTGCTTATCCGGACTTATGGAGACTTAGCAGGCGGTGCACATTAGATGCCGATAAACTGCTACATTTAATCTGATTGGCAGGAAGGGATTATCGAAAAAATCCTTCCTGGCGTTTTCATTGGTCGGTTAGTCTGCGCTAATAATAAATTTTGAGGGTCGTGAGGCAAAGGGTTTGTCGAAAGGTAGATACGACGAAACCTTCGCTGGTGAAAATGACACCAGTTGGCACTTCACAAACTCAAATAATATATTAATTAATACAATTAATTAATTGATTTCATTGGTCAGTTAATTCAAAAATGCAAAACTTTAATTGGACCCTGTAATCAAAGGTTTTAACGGTCATTAATCATTTGATGTACCTTAAGGGAAAACAAACAAAAATCATAGTTATCCAATCAATTCATCAAGTTGTTTTCAACGATCAATCAACAAAGTTTCGTTTGAATAAATGAAAAGACTTTTCAACTACAAAGAAACAATAATTAATATCGTCCGACAAACCACATAAAAATTAAAAACAACGCTATTTTATCATAAAAATACTAATTTAATACATGAATAAACATAAAAAACCATAAAGAGTTCAAATAATTATGCATAACAAAGTCCAAAACATATTAAATAAAAAATATCAGCAACTCAGCAGTTCAGCGTTTTAGGGTATTTTAGCTGATCAGCAAGTTGCTGAATTCAGCAGAAAATTCAGCGTTTTAGGGTGTCCCGATTTCTGTAGCCTTATCGTGGTGAGTTTAATAAATGTAATAGCACGAAAGCTCAGAATCAAGATTCTATTCTTTATACAACAGCAGAATTATTCTGGAATGGGGTTGTCAGATTTATGACATACATACGTGAAGTTATGGTGTCAATTCATATCTTATTTAGATTTCTGACTATAAATAAATTTGTATTCAATTCTCTAGTGGTTTAATGTTTTTAATTTATGGCGTTATAACACGCAACGTGATGTAATTAAAGTAAACAAAATATGTACATCTTCTTTCTCACTTCTTATAAGGGTCAATAATAAATAAATTCTTTAATAAGGAGGGAGTAAAAATGATGTAAGAGTTCGTGCAAATGTGTAGATTTTCTCATCCCTGTAAAGCTAAACGAACTTGAAAAATAAAGCCAAAAGTAGAATTTTACCACCGTGACAGTAGAAATTATTTTGAGAATTGACCAACCACTATATCGGCAAAATTACCATCTATATGATTATGCAGGATATATCCAGATGAGATTTACCAGTGCATTTGAGAATAAGAAGACAACATTTTTTTAGAAAACCTACTTACAATATGGCCCTAAAATAGCTCACCTTAGTTTCATTGTCGTTGTTAGCTTCTCAAGTATATATAAAAGCTGAACCTAATTGAATCACAACACTGTGGCCATTGAGGAAAGCCTCAAGTATTTAAAAGAAGGCTTATGTTTAGCAGTATCATCTTCACTGATTACCAAACAGTTTACAATAGTTCTTCATTAAGTATACATTATACAATTATTGACTGTTGAAGCATTGGACATGGTGTAATGTCGACCTGAGAGTACCAATATTGACCGAGGCAGAGCCGAGGCCAATATCGGTATTCTCAGGTCGACATCACATCATGTCCAATGCCTCAATAGTCAACAGTTGTTTTATTATATTATTTTTTTCTAAACATAAAAGCAACATTAACTACAAAATCTTGGCCATGGACTATGTCTTGGATAGTCTTGCATGATGACTAACTGATTCCAGTCAGTTAAAAGAGGAATGAATGCATATACTATTTGTAATTACAACTGCAGGCAGAGAAGACCAAGATTAAATGCCGCATAATGTGGCATTTCATCAGTGTCTACACTGTTTGCTAAGACAAAAATGATCTTCAGAGAATAAAACTGCAATTTTATATAGAAGTTATAACCTTTGACCCCTTGAATTATACAGTGGACCATTCCAAATTTATTGCATCAATCCAGAAGAAAGAATTCATTAGTTCATTTAAGAGTTTTGCTCATGACTATGTATATTCAACAGCAAAGTCTGAATTACATGTATATGATGAAACACCAAATCTTGTGAATTTCGTGATGCTGTCACTCACTGAATTGTATTTACAGCAAATCATGCAAGTTTCAAGCTGAAAGCACACCTGATATGGGAAGTTTCTATGAAGTCTATTTTAGTGACTAATATTGAATAGGGAAACCCCACAGCCCAAGCGACATGTAGTTATATTGACTCGAGTGGATATGCATCTGGGCCAATCAGGAGATGTTTATTTATAGAATGTTTAATAAAGTCGTCTGAAATTTAAACAAAAATGAAGTTTTTTTGATAAAGAGAAAAGGGATAAGCTGGCGGAGACTATATATAGTGAATTAGAGACAAAGCCATGAAGAAACATTTCACATTGTACAAAAGTACATAAATATTACTTAACATAAGTGAGTATGGTCAGAAAATACCTCAATCCCACACTGCAGACCAACCCATGGCACCGTGAGGAAGAGCCACATAACACTAACAGTTACAAGAAATAAAGTTAAGCATCAAGCGCTCTCTTTCCCATCAAACTGATAATAAACTGGAAGGACACAAAGTACTGAATAACAAAACAAGGACCAACTACGAGGAGATGGACAAGGGGTCGGGGTACGGGGATAAGGAGGCGGAAGCGGGGGTAGAGGGGGCGGGAAGCGGGGATAAAGGGGCGGAAGCGGGGGTAGAGGGGGTGGGTATAGAGGGGACGGGATAGGGGGCGGGGAGTCTGCAAAGATTGGGGCAATTTTTTTTTTTTTTTTTTTATAGAAAATTTATAGAAAATGGGCCATAACGATACCGTTTTAGGCCTTGAAGTCGTATTAATGTCCAATAAGGGAATCATGCATCTTTTCGCGGACTATTTTGTCACACAACTCACGTTATGTATGAAGCCGCCAGATTTCAGCTTGTTTTTTTAACTGTCCTTCAAAGAACGGAGACTGCCGAGAAATACACATTATCATAACAGTAACTTGATCTGGCGTACTGTATCACGTCGAGTGGATGAGGTCATACCATCGGATCACCCGAGACGTTTTGCGTCGAGGGTGATCCAATGGTATGGCTTCATTCACGAGACGTGATACTGTACGCCAGATCAAGTTACTGTTATGATAATGTGTATTTCTCGGCAGATCAAGTTACTATTATGATAATATGTTTATTATATGCCTTTTTTCTGACATTCTATCTGATTTTAAAACCCGTTTTTGTCCATAATCCCGAAAAATTGCGGGAACGTTTGCCGTATCGTTACGTTTCTTGACGTCACGTCAACATATTTACCCTCTCTGGTTCTATGCTTACAATTTACATTACGTAACGTCGCCGCAAAAGCAGATAACCGACGTTAGCCTCGTTTTAAAGGATAGTGATATGGATTCAGAAAACCTCAGTTCGTTGATCCGGCTTTCTGTATCAGATGGCCAGAAATCAGACAGTTCTAAAGCCGTATCAGTTATAGGTATATAATAAAACGAGATTATCAAGGTACTAGGTTGTCTTTTTACTTTTTGGATCTTGTCACTCAGCGGCATATCAAACGATCCGAACAATGTCCGTGACTTTAAATCTACTTTTTACGGAACCAATTAATTTTGCAAAGAACCCAATCTTCCTCTTTGAAATGTTGGCTGTCGTTTTATGCTGAAATTCAGTGGACGTCGATAGCTATTTCATTTATTCCGTGCTAGAAATTGACTTATCATCTGTAAACTTCTAAAGAAATAAAACACAACATGCGTTCACCGATCGTTGTGCTAAGCACGGTAATTCGCATTTTGATATACAAACTAAACTATGAGTGTTCTGAAAGACCCGAAAGTTTGGAACCACGCATATCGTCAAGCTTGGAGAAATTATGCTAGTGTCTTGGTTTGTCAAAATATCGATGTATGGCGTATTTTACAGTCATATTCAACAGGAAAAGTACATGTAATGAGATTCGTACTCAAAAGAGTTTAGATATACATTCTTACTGTATCCGAGGCCTTGGATAATCTCTCGATTCTTGGGTCCTACATGTACCAGAGGAAAGTCATTCCCTTTTGTGAAAATGTTTCATGAAGTTTCAAACGCTCCTTGGCGCTTATGTTTATGAATCGCCGACTAAAACCCTACCTTATCGTACAGGGAGACTCCCAGACATGAATCATAAAATTTCTTCTAAAACATACACATTTTTACAAGATTAGGAAATCTCCCGGATCTGATTGAACAAATTTACTAATAACCTTTGCAAGCAGTTTAGACCCAGGTCGGCATCACTAGAATGCCGGTCCTGTTCTGGATTCTACTGGTCCTGATCTGGATCCAAAGCGTTTGACACCTTGGCTCTGGTATTTTTCGTGAAAAAAAATCGAAAAGGTTATTTTTTTAAAAAAAATCAGTAGATGGCAACAAATGCATGAAAATTACCAAGTATGCAAATAAACAGTGACCTATATAAGACTTATGTCAGGGTGGGTAGTCACGTGGTTTCTGTTAAGATACACTGTACGGAAAAAATGGCGGACTTCTTTCCACACCGATGTTTTAAGCAAAAGTAAGTAGATATTTCTGCGTGTTTTTTCATCTTTGCACAGAAAGTTATACACCATTTTCTAGCCCCCATTTTTCCCGATCTAACGATGCCAGGATATCCTCATAAAGCTTCTTACTTTGAGTACAGACTCTGTCACAAAATTTTTAGCGGCGAAGATCAGGCCTGAATTTGGAAATAAGCTGTACGGACAACATTTGTGACAGAGTTAGTACTCAAAGTAAGAAGCAAAAAGATGCCATCCTGGTAGCGTTTAATAGGGGAAAATGTGGGCTGGAAAATGGTGTATAACTTTATGGGTATAGATGAGAAAACATAGAGAAATCTACCTACATTCGATCAGAATGTCCGTACAGTGTATTCGAACATCCTTACAGTGTATCCAAGCAAAAACCACGTGACTACCCACCCTGTATATAGGTCACTGAAATAAATAATCGACACTTAAGAGTTGGACAAAGCATTTATTTATTGATTATAAGATGTTTTTTTGTAAGTAGGGCCAACATATATTTAAACTAGTCTTCAGTCGATGATACACCATCGCAAATACCCACTTCTTACACAAAATGTTGCCCCGTACCCTCTACATCATGTGATCTAAGCACCTGCAGCGTTTGAAGTTGCTACATCCAACCATTTAGGTAGAAATGTATTTACAAGAAAGTATGGTATATAACCTTGACTTTGACATCAATGTCACTTGAAATATTACCCAGCACCCTCTACATCATGTGACGTATGCAACTGCAAAGTTTGAAGTTGCTACATTCATCATTTACAAGATAATACAGTATTTGACCTTGAGCTTGGGGTCAAAGGTCACATGGGATGTTGCCTAGTGCCCTCTATATCATGTGACCTATGCACCTGCAAATTTTGAAGATGCTACATCCAACGGTTTAGATGAAAAAAAATGACCTTTGATTTAGGTCGCACGATCAGACAAAGGTTGAAGTTGCTACGGCTAATGGTTTAGGACGAGATGCATTTACCCGACAATACTTTATTTTAACTTTTCCCTTGACCACGTAATGTTGCCAAGTATCCACTACATCATATAACTTAAGCGGCTACAAAAATTAAAGTTTCTACTGGTTTAGGAGAAACAATTACAAGAAACCACACGCACAAACGTACGTGCACGCGCATGGACAGACGGACGGACATACCCTGATTAATTCATGTACCCTTTCTCTACCCTTTTTCTACAAGAAAAAGGAATAAAATGTATATTTTACGGAAACGTCTTCAATATTTTAAGGGTCAATAGGTAAGCAAACTTTTTTATGTAAAACTTTTGCATGAAAAAAGTAAGAAAGAAATCCTTAAAAATTCTAAAAATTAATACACTTTAAAATCCCAAACAGTTTCAGAAAGGAGGTCCCAATATACAAGGATTTATGGTAACTGGAAACAAGATTTATTTTGCCTAATATAAACAATGTTTACTTTGTTGACTCAAGAAGATACACAGTTTATCTCTGATGACAGTACGTGTTAA
Source organism: Loripinus fragilis (assembly GCA_964019695.1). Taxonomy (NCBI): domain Eukaryota; kingdom Metazoa; phylum Mollusca; class Bivalvia; order Lucinida; family Lucinidae; genus Loripinus; species Loripinus fragilis. The sequence goes on along the minus strand of OZ026528.1, from coordinate 53,452,173 downwards.
AGGGGCCGCACAGCGCAGACGGTAACATGTCAGATTGCAGATACGTGCCTGACTGCAGATCCAGGGGCCACGAGTTCGTTCCCGGCCTGTTCCCATAATTTCGTGGAGATTTGATCATTAAATAATTTCTACGGTCATTCACCTCCCTTCCGCTCATTCAAAAAGGGTTGTTGTCAGTTACAAGCCAAAGTTTGTGCATGCAGTATCGGCAAGCTTGTCAGGTTAGATGATATGACTGTCTCCACATGACTATAACTGTTGACTGGGACGTTACGCTTCAAACCATGTTTTAACTCTTTGTCCCCAGGACAATTTTGCATGAAAATGCAGACGGGTCTTTAGTAAGCTGTTGTTAAAATTAATCTTGGTTTATGGATGGGGAGGGAAGTGGGGGAGAGGGGGAGGGAAGTGGGGATTGGGTACCCCCTGCCCACCCCCTCATTACGAATAGTGTTGTAATCCATATGTTTTATCTATAAAATGTGATTCTAAAGGAATAATGCTAATACATATTCTTCTGTAAAATGGTGAAGAACTGTGATGTTCAAATACTTTCTCTCTGGGGCCTCAGATGTGCATCATGGGTAAAGATTTCATTTTTAATTCGTTTGTTCGCCTGAACTCCTTGTCCCCGTTACCTTCTTCCCGGGCTGCCGCTTCTTCCCCTTTCGACTTGTTCCTTAACCATTAATGTCCTTCATGTGCGGATCCAGAGGGGGATATGGATTACGGACCCTCATCCCTGGAAAATCACAAGTTATATTGATTTCTATAGAAATTAGCATTTGGATCCCCCCTGTAAATAGTTGGACCTCCCGAAATGTTGGACCCCCTCTAATTCCTTGAAAAAGCATAGTTTTCTCTGCAATAAAACCATTGGACCCTCTCTGTAAACTGTAAAATAATTTGAGATCTAAAAACCAATAAACAAGCATAAAAAAGGTTTTCAAGGCTGTTTTCTCGCCGTTGGGCCTGGATACCCCCCCCCCCTAACAAAAATTCCTGGATCCTCGTATGCATGGATCATTCAACCGCTAACCCCATGACAGAAGGAACTATAATGTTTATGTCTGTACCTGGGCCGAATTATCAACTGTATACACCATCGAGGCCCTCACATGGGCGGGAGGGGGCGTGGAGGGGGCACGGAGGCTGCAATGCATTTGCTTGTTCCCCTGTTCCCCAAAAATCGAAAATTTGTTTTCCTGTGTTCCATGTTCCCCAATATTTTCTTTGTTTGCTTGTTCCCCTCAAAAGTTGCACATAGCACCCCTGTTCCCTTGAAATAAATGCCCCTTAACCCTGTTCCCCAAAACCCATGGCAGGGCCTCACCAACTACTCACCTATCCCACCGCCCCCAATCTCCTCTGGCCATCAGTAATGATGCCGTTTCACCCTACACAGGAACACATGTTAAAAATGAAGAACATATATTCTCAAGTGGTAGACCTTTGCTCTGTTATCTTTTTTTTCCTCTAGCTGTTCCCCAATATTCTTTATTATTTGTTTACTAAATGTTATTCTTTTACCTTTATAAAAAACCCTTGATTCTTTCGATAATTGAAAACTTTACTTTTCAAGAAATTTTTTTAGAAAGATACAGTAATTTTGGGGGGAGGGATGTGGTCGTGGGGGGAGTAACTTGTGGGTAATTTTGGTATGGGTGTGCGAGCCAGTATTTTGAGACAACCCCAATCATATACCTGCCCTTTGAAAATTATCCCATTCATATACTTGATTTCACAGAAAGTTGACCTATTCATATACCCCCCCCCACTCATAGATAAATTTTATAAAAAGTCTAATGGCAGAGTTCCCATTTACCCTCTATTGAGGGTCTTTAACCCCAAAAATTGGGATATACCCCAAAAACTTATGAATCTTCTAATTCAGGCCTATATATAGGGGGACAAAACTGAGAAAATGGGAGCTGGTATACCGCTTATTTCAGAAGTCAGTGGGAACCCTGCTAATAGGAAATTGGTTTAAACAATATTTTATTCAGATAATTTGCATGTAGACAAATATATACAATGTTAATATATTCAGGATCTGACAGTAAGCTTTAAGCTTGTATGTAAGCCATTTCCTGTAAGCCATTTAATAGGAAATTAAAATACAATATACTATTCTTTATTGATACTAGCAATCATTATGACCCAGACCCAATACACCATTAATATTGAATCATACCACATTCAACCTTTAAACTAGAACTTACCCTAAATAAGAGAAAAGTTTTTATTATTTTTTTAAATGAGGTGCTAGGGGCCTGGAACAAAGACAACTTTAGGAAGAAAACATAACTATTTCTTGGGGAAAATGAAACAGGCTAGTGTAATGTATTCAGGTAAACATTATGTAACATATCACAAACCCATTGAATGGGCCCCATAAATATCAGATTTATAAAGTGTAGACTGAGATGGTTTTCAATATGGATAAAAAGAGGTTTAAGTATGTATTCTAAGATGCAGTATACCAACCATTATATAATTATGTAATAAGCATACATGTTCTTATTACAAACCAACAATGATAAAGGATTCAAAATAAGAATTTCTAATTGTCTAAAAGGAATTCTTAGTCAGACTCCCAAACATTAATTGGCCTTGAATTTCAAAACTGGAAAACAGTATAAGCACTGATTCAAATTTAGGGAGATCTCATAAGATTTTAAATGATTTGACGATTTATTACACAGAAGAAAGTTCCTGCAAAAAATTCAGTTAATCAGAATGAAGCCAGCTGGTCTCTGGAATACCCCTCATTTTTGAAATAGTTACATCAAGTGTACAAAAGTATACTTATTATGAAGAATATGGTACTTTATACCCCAAGCTACTATAGCCTCCCCTACCAATAGCACCCGTCACCAAGATAAGAGTACTCATGTGTGATTGAAATTATTTCTAAATTAAAACATATGTTGTGGGTAATCAAAAGAACTGTCTCAAAGAGCACCCTAAAATGCAGCGTCATGTGCACTTGCGTTTTATCATCTATATCTATATGGTACTACTTCATCTAGATCTATGCTACTATTTCAGCTCTGAGTAGTTCCAGAAAAAGATGTCAAAATAACATGTTTTCTTTCAAATACTGCAAATTGCAAAATACAAAGTCTGTTATTCAGCATCAAGTCTGCTTTGTTCATATTTTTTCAACGATCTGTTGGTTTTACACAGTGCTTCTGAGAGTCAGAGACCCCCAAAATTAGTCTTAGGAAACAAAAACTGATGCCAGCTAGTCATGGTCCCAAATTTGAGAGAGAGCTCAACAGCTTTAACCCTTTACTCTGTAATAACGCCTTTGACGCCTTTGAAAAATCATGTATTTGAAAATATTATGGAAAATGGAGCATTTGCTCTTTTGGAGCAAAGCTCCATTTTCCATAATATTTTTTTCAAATCTTTTCAAGACTTAGCTTAAATTTTTCTAGAATTTTTTCAATGTTGTCTAAAATAGAAAATAATGTCATGATCTAAATATAGCCTGTGGAGTAAAGGGTTAAGATGGTAATAAGAGTAAATTGAGTTTGTTTTGGTCCAAAAACAGTGTGTTACCATATTTTCAGTTAAACCATACTCTGGGTAGAATATATTTGTAGGTTTTTTTCAGTTAGGATGTCTTCTTCTATAAAATGAATTTAAGTATGCTTATTATGAAGAATATGGTACTGTATACCCCTAGCTACTATAGCCTCCAGGCCTTCTCCACAGCACCTATACCCAAGATAAGAGTATTTATGTGTGATTGAAATTATTTCTTAATCAAAACATATGTTGTTTGTTTGTTGTTTGATTTGATTCTTTACGTCACATCAACAATCTTCAGTTATATAGGGACGGGTCTTGCTGAGTTGAACCAGTACTAAGCTAGGATAAATGTGTCTTGCTCAAGGACCACAATGCAGTGACACCGGTGAAGCTCGAACCCACAGCCCTTCGGTCTCGAGTAAAGCACTCTTCCACTGAGCCACTGCACTCCCTAAAACATATGTTGTGGGTACTCAAAAGAACAATCTCAAAGATCACCCTAAAACACAGTGTCATATGTTATATGATATCGGGATCATATAACTTTTGATTATGTTTGGGGCCAGTTAAGCGCTGAAATATGATTAGGGCATTTGTATTCATCCTATTTAAAGACTCAGTCAGTAACTTTGGCCAGAAAATTCCTTGTCTGTCTAGAGTATGTAGTGATACAGATACAATTGTTTTCTTGATATTTTTGATTAAATAGTCAGGATTTAAGGCTACATTTTGAAGACCAATTTTGGGCCATGTTCCCAATGGCTAAAAGTATGTTTTTCCTCAAGTTCAATGAGAACGTTCCCAATTTAAGAAACCAAAATTTATCACCATTTTGTGAAACTGTACCACAATAAATTGTACTTTTTTAAATTCATAATGTTTTAAATGTTCTTATTAGAATTTTGTTTAATGTGATTATGATAGATCTATATGGCGTGAATTTTTCGACCTTTTGTAAAAACAACATGAAAAATTTCCAATTCTAGGAAATGGGTCATGTATCCAAAATGGGGAGAAAAACCCTAGGTCACATTTAATAATTGGGACTGCAACAACATTGTAGCCTACACATAACCGGTTCTGAAAATGCAATCAAATATGTTTTGGTATACTTTATTCATACATGTCGATTCAACGTCTATGTTATTCAGGGGGGGGTGAAGTTCCATCACTGAGACCCTCCCAGTGGTTGTGTACAGGGAAAAGAGCAATCATCTCAGGGTAAGAGAAAACAAAGGGCCAAATTTTGAGGGGAACATGGGAAGGGGAGCAAAGAAACAAGGGCAATATTGGGGAACAGGGAAATTAAGGGGAACAGGTACCACCCTCCCTTCCTCGGAGGGCCTCATCAGTAGTTTGTAAAGATCTAATTAGTGAATACTTGGGTGTAAAATGGACTACCTCTAGTTCTATCAACCCCAATAGAAACAATCTGCGGGTTATATTTGAATAGTGCATGGCATTTCCTAATTGTAAGCAAGATACTTGACAATTATTAAGACAGAACGGCTTTCCATACCGTATGCGCTAAAAAAAGATTGCTTACGTCATTTATCCATAATGTTTTCATCATTAACCAGCAGAATCATTGACTGGGAGCATTGAAACATAAATGTATCGGAGGTAAATAAGGCCTAGATATCCAATGTATTAAATAGATCTATATTTTTATTTGAATTTTAATACATTTATTATGGTCCAGATTGGTTTTGTGCGAAATGAACTGGCTTTGCTAGTCGCACCAAATCCTCGTGTTCCGCCATATTCAAGGTGGCCAATCACGTGGTCAGCATGATTGGGTTCACAGATTTCCTAAACCAGTCAAATCATTCATAACTTTCGTAATACTTAGTCCAATATCATGCGGTAAAGTGCAAAACCCCCTCATATTTTTCTGCACAAGGCTGTGTCAAAGTTTCTCCTGGATTTGCTGTAGTTTCCCAGATTACCTCGACCAACTGAAGAAAAAACAGAAAATTCTACGCGATTGGGTACACACTTCATTTCGTCGAAGAATTCATGAAAACTGCAGCAAACCCGAAGAAACTATTACACATTTTTTGTGCAGAAAATATGAGGGGTTTTTTGCAATTTACCGCATGAAATTCGACTAAATATATCGAAAGTTATGAACGGTTTTCCTTACCTGTGATGTTGGATTACTGGTTCGTAAAGTCCGTGAACCTTATCAGGCAGACCACGTGATTGGCCACCTTGATATTGGACGTTTTAACGTTTGAAGACCGTATGACCTGTCGAAGAGAATGGAGCGAATTTTGTTTCCAGAACGAATTTCGATAAAAATTGGTAGTTCAAACCCACTGACACTTGAGTCCCAAACATCAATTAATAACTTGAAAGCACCATCAGCATATCAACGAAGCTCATAATGCATGAAACATCGAAAAAAAATCAATTTTATAAAGATAGTGTTCGTTTCTTTGAGTATAGATAGAGACATGGTCTTGAAGTGGAAACTGGGTCAACTCGTTTGGACAGGTCTCCTACCCCTCAAACGTATTAGTTTTTCTTCAACCCCACCGTCGTTCGAGAGTACAGTGATTACTCTATCTAGGGATATAGCCCACAAGTTTGATAAACTCACCTTTGCAGGAAAAAAAATAGACAGTTTGTACTTTTCTCACAAACAGACATCATTTGACAAGCTAACTACTTCCGTTTTCTGTTACTTTCGTTTTCGTGTTTGTTTACAGGTTATCTGATTGGTCGAGCTCACATTGCGTCATTTTCAGGGTTCAATTAGCTGAAAGCGGGGAAAGTGCTGCATTGTGTTTCGGCCAATCAGATAATCCGTAAGAAAACACGAAAATGAAAGTAACAGAAAGCGGAAGCAGTTAGCTTGTTGAGTGATGTCTGTTTGCGAGAAAAGTACAAAATGTCTACATTTTTCCTGCAAAGGTGAGTTTTTTTTCAATTTTGTGGACTATATCCCTAGATAGAGTAATCACTGTACTATCAAACGATGGTGGGGTTGAAGAACAACTAATACGTTTGAGGGGTAGGAGATCCGTCCAAACAAGTTGACCCGGTTTCCACTTCAAGACCATGTCTCTATTTATGCTTGAAGAAACGAACGCTATCTTTATAAAATCGATTTTTTTTCGATGTTTTCATGCATTTTGAGTTTCGTTGATATGCCGATTGTGCTTTCAACTTACTAAAATTTATGGTTTGTGACTCAAGTGCCAGTGTTGAAACCCTATATCTTTCATGCCATATATGCCACAGCGGGAACAAGTCTAAAAAATGAGAAATTTGATATCAAACGTGAACTACTTTTTTTACTGGCACATCCATCTTGCAAGTTTTCTGTTTCGCCCATCTCGTTGTTTCAGAGTGTTGTCGTAGACTAAAAATCCTATGCTATGGGAAAGCTTGAACAGCTGACGAACACGACTGGCCAATTTTTAACAGAATAAGATTTGGGACATTCGTGCAACAAGCGGTTAAATTTGAGGTCTCGTTCCTTGTTCGCCAAGAAAGCCGAAAAATCCGAACGTTTTTGTTGCTATATGCATGTTTGAAAATATTCATACACCTTCACTACGCGTCCCGACTGTCACGTTTTTTAGCATAGGCTCTATAGGCGAGTTGTGTTAGAATTATTTATGTATTGACACTCGCCCCAAACTTTGATTCAATTAGCTTGTTATGTATTACTATTATTTCATTTTTAGGATGTATCATCAAAAAGATAAGAAAAATCAATGTAGCTCTTGATCAGCTGGCTTCTCAGAAGTCTAATGATTAGGATTAACACTGTTTTCCAAACAAGACATATGTGAATTTAGCATGGTAGTGGCGGTTAATTTACAATGTTTTATCTCAAAAAGGAAGTACTTGCTTCGTATAGAAAGATAATAACCATAGTTTCCATAGTGTATGGATATATTTTGTAAACTCAGGCGTGTACATAAGGATATTTGGAGGGTTAAAATAAGCTACTGAAGAAACATAATACAAAAATATTAACGTAAATTGGACTGAATATTACACCTTTACCAAACTCTCTCTCTCTCTCTGTCTGTCTGTCTGTCTGTCTCTCTCTCTCTCTCTCTTCGTATTAAATGTTATGTCTTTTTAGAATATTACTGATAAAACTCGCTAATATCTCTTGAGAAAAAGGAAATGAATTTCTCTTTGGCGGTTCATAATAACGATGATCGCCAAAGGCTCAGTTCAATGTAACATGCCACTATTCTGAAAGTGAGTGTCACTTGAAGTGTGTCACTCACTTTATACGGAGCCAGTGACGTTCATGCTGAGGGTGTTCTTCACTTTAAACTGAACACCTGGTGGTTATCTTGATGGTGTTTCCCGCTATGGGCTGAGCCTGTGGTACTCATAGGCTGTCGCTCACTTTGAACTTAACACATGACGTTCATCCACCTTGAACTGAGCCTGTGGCACTCATAGGCTGTCGCTCACTTTGAACTTAACACATGACATTCATCCACGTTGAACTGAGCTTGTGGCACTCATAGGCTGTCGCTCACTTTGAACTGAACACATGACGTTCATCCAATTTGAACTTAGCCTGTGGCACTCATTGGCTGTCGCTCACTTTGAACTGAACACATGACGTTCACCCAATTTGAACTTAGCCTGTGGCACTCATAGGCTGTCGCTCACTTTGAACTTAACACATGACATTCATCCACTTTGTTCGGAGCCTGTTATACTCAAAGGCTGTCGCTCACTTTAAACTGAACACCTGGTGGTTATCTTGATGGTGTTTCCCGCTATGGGCTGAGCCTGTGGCACTCATAGGCTGTCGCTCACTTTGAACTTAAAACATGACGCTCACCCACTTTGAGCTGAGCCTGTGGCACTCATAGGCTGTCGCTCACTTTGAACTTAACACATGACAATCACCCACTTTGAGCAGAGCCTGTGGCACTCAAAGGCTGTCGCTCACTCTGAACTTAACACATGACGTTCATCCACTTTGTACGGAGCCTGTGACACTCAAAGGCTGTCGGTCACTTTGAACTTATTACATGACGTTCGGCAAGCCTCGCATTTTACCTCTTTTCCCCAGCTCGTTAATTAAATTCAATAAAACATGAGCACTTATGTAAGACCCACTATATCTGAAACAAGGGGAGCACTCATGTAAGGTCCTCTATATAATTGTGTGATGTCTTATTATGCTGAAAATGAAGAAAAGTGCAACAAAACAGGTCATATAATGTAGTTATAATTAGAGCATTTAAGGTAAAGTTTTAGAAATAAATAGAAAATACTATATGAGTGCCTTTTGACATTAAGTTTACCAGGCAAGGCTTTGAGAACGCTTGTTGACATCACAAGGCTTGCAATGCGATTCAACATGCATTCTCAAAGCCGAGTCTGGTAAACTTGATATCAAAAGACGCAAACCTGGTATTCTTTTTATCAATTTCCCCATTGTTTCACTCTTCAAACAAGCGATCATGACGTGATTTTCGATTTTTTTGTTGATTTACCGTCATTAACGACGTCATTCAAAAAGTGCAACGTCATCATGACCTGATAAAGGAACATGCTGTGAGATAGACAATGTTTATCAGGCACCGTGCAACAATGCATTTGATATGAGAGGTAACTGATAATTATTAAATATCAACCCAGGTATAAAATATTCTAATAAATAGCCTGCATTTGCTTAAATATAATACTGAAGCATTATAAATTTGAACCATTATCAAAGATTTATGATACTGCCCTGAATGTGTTTAAACAGGTAATCGTGACTTCATTACCCACATTTGGGGCTGATTGGCCTATAAAATAGCTAAAATAGCTGGACTACAGAAACTTGTGAAGGCAATCAAAAGCAGACTAATTAAAAAGCTTTCACAAACACTTAAAGATGAATTTTTGCCCCAATACTGTCAAGCTCTATAATAAACGCATTTGTAAAAAGGATGAATATTCACTCTAAAAGGAAAAATGACCGGTAAATGTCAAAATCACTCGCTGCAGACCAAATCATGACATTGTGACGAAGAGACGCAGAACACTAACACCCACACAACATTAAAAAGCAGAACAATAACACCCAACGGCATAAAAAAGACAGAACACTAACACCCATACAACATTAAAAAGACGGAAAACTAACAACCAAGCGACATTAAAAAGACAGAGCACTAACACCCACGCAGCATTTAAAAGACAGACCACTAACACCCACACGGCGTTAAAAAGACAGATCACTAACACCCACGCAACACTAAAAAGACAGAAAACTAACACCCACACGGCATTAAAAAGGCAGAACACTAACACCGACACAACATTTAAAAGACAGAACACTAACACCCAAACGACATTAAAAGGACAGAACACTAACACCCACGCAGCATTAAAAAGACGGAACACTAACACCAATACGACATTAAAAAGACAAAACACTATCACCCAAGCGACATTAAAAAGACAGAACACTAACACTCACGCGACATTAAAAAGACAGAGCACTTACATCCACTTGACATTAAAAAGACAGAACACTAACACCCACGCCACATTAAAAAGACAGAACACTTACCTCCACGTGACATTAAAAAGACAGAACGCTAACACCCACACGGCATTAAGAAGACAGAACACTAACACCCACACAGCATTAAAAAGACAGAACACTAACACCCACACAGCATTAAAAAGACAGAACACTAACACCCGCATGACATTAAAAAGACAGAACACTAACATCCACACGGCATTAAAAAGACTGAACACTAACACCCACACAAATTAAAAGTACAGAAAACTAACACTCACGCAACATTAAAAAACAGAAAACTAACACCTACACGGCATTAAAAAGACAGAACGCTAACACTCACACAACATTAAATAAAGACAGAACACTAACACCATGCGGCATTAAAACGACAGAACACTAACACTCACGCGGGATTAAAAAGACAGAACACTAACACCCACACGGCGTTAAAAAGACAGATCACTAACACCCACGCAACAGTAAAATGACAGAAAACTTACACCCATGAGACATTAAAAATACAGAACACTAACACTCATGCAGCATTAAAAAGGCAGAACACTTACACCCACGCAACATTAAAAAGACAGAACACTAACACCCACACAGGATTAAAAAGACAGAACACTAACATTCACGCAACATTAAGAAAACAGAACACTAACACCCACATGGCATTAAAAAGACAGATCACCAAAACCCACGTCACATTAAGAAGACAGAACACGTACACCCACGCAACATTAAAAAGACAGAAGACTTACACCCATGCGACATTAAAAAAGACAGAACACTAACACCAACGCGACATTAAAAAGACAAAACACTAACACCCACGCCACATTAAAAAGACAAATGAGCCATGAAAAATGTGTCATTTTGACAAGTGTAGACTCGAACGAGCCATTGTAGCCTCCTTTATAAGAGTAAAAACTCCAAATGATGTTCAGTCAGTAGCTTAACACTAATTGACTATGCAAGCAACAACTAGCAAAGGCTCTGATCAGACTGCGCGTACACACTGGTAAATGTATACGTCGATTTGGTGGTATTTACGCGTATTGCTGGTATTTCATAGACCGGAAGTGGTAGATATTGGTGTTAATACTATATAGAAAAACATGTCATATGCCTAAAGGACTATAGAATTAGATTTTTTAAGTATTCAGTATTGTGCATGGCGATTTAAGTAAGCACTCGAATCTATTACTAACTGCTTACCAGCAAGACGACATATACATTTACCAGTGTGGCGTATGCGCAGGCTGATTTGAGGCTTTGCTGGTCGCACATACCACATTGTTGGAAATCCCATGTCAAGGCTAAATTACAGTTAAGTAAGCACCTCTCTCCTCCCCAGCGAGACGTTGGCAAGACATTTTCATTTTATTTTCATTTTCACATTAAAGACTTTTATCAATGGGAACCATGTCAATTTTTTGTTTCCAATGTACGTTTTATAATAGTTCATATCTTAGTTACATGGACTTCTGCAAGTGTACCAACACAGTGACAATAATAATCATGCAACAAAACTCTCAACAGGTTCTGCATGCCACAGCTGATGATAAATAGTGGGTAAATTAACCAGGGAAATAGCTTCTTATAGCAAAAACCTTTGGTCCCTTTGACAAATAAAATAAAAGACCAGCAAAAAATCATCACCAGCTCTTTGTTTCCCTTTTAATTGACTGGTAAAAACTAGCTCCGCTTTTGATGACCATTTTTGAAGTGTAATAAAATTTGAACAATTTTGGTAAAGAATCACCCCTAGATCATGTATTACTATGTTAGACTAAGTGTATTATGTAACATTTTGGCAATTATATTCCATGTTTAAATATTTTATCATTATAACCAGGCCAAAACGAATTAAAGGCGTCTTTGCTATATGGAGGCAACTGTTATCAAATCAAAACCAGGGCAACCTTCTTTATTATTAGTTTTAAGTCAATACGAAGAATGATGCAGTGTTTCGTTTTTCCTTGAAACGAGCGCCTTTGAGACATGTTCTGGGTATATCGACCCTAATTTGTCATTTCCATGTAAAACAAAAAGTCAATCAGATTATATACTTAAATTTATCATGTATACCCCTAATAACCCCCATTTTCTGTATAAAAGTAGGATTGAATGGGACAAAATTACATAGGTGTGTTATGTTGATGTTAACAAAACCATCTGCAACAATAAATGAAATGACAGCGTTGGAACTCCAGCGTGGTTTTGTTACTTGGTGTAAAAGTTACCCCACTTGAATATTTGAAGTTACTCCACCTAAAAATTTGGGCAATATCCGTCAGAGTACATGGACTGATTTAACCATTGCTTAGGAATAACAAATAAGGGTCGATACACTCAGCACCCGTGTCAAAAGCTCTCGTTTTCAATGAAACTAAACAAAAAAAAATCATTTTTCCATCATGTTAACATACTCTGGGTGTGATATGGGGACAGACCTGCGTTCGTCAATATGATTTGACATTAGTCCCCATGATGTTCGTCCGTTATAGCATTTAGTATTATTTTCACTTAGACGTTGTTTCGTAATAATGGAACCATGCTATCTACATGTTTATTCTACTACAGAAAAAGTCTAACTACAAGAATATTGTGTGCACATATATGATCCAAAGACATGACTGACAGGTATAATAGCTTTGGATGGAGGGGCTCAGATCTGCAGCAATATAGTTGCATATCCAAACAGAAGTTTATCAATAGAATGCGCACTCAGCTTATAATCACCCAAATGAAAATGAAGAAGAATGCGACGTCTCATACCATGAGACCAATATTGCCATCTACTCCTACTCAACATCGAGACAGTATGCGAAAAATAACACACACACAAACGCACGCACGCACGCACGCACGCACGCGCACGCACGCTGTAATCTCTTATGAATCTAACAGATCTCAAGCTTATATCTAAAAAAGCTTATACTTGTTTTTTTATAAAGCTTATACTTGTTTTTTGTTAAGGGTACAGATCATGCATGTACTTATTTTAACTGAGTCATATTATCACAACTGTTGGACATTTAGATTAACTGAGGAATTTGCTGCATGTGGGTAAGTAAACAGCCAGAAAATTATCTATAAGTAAATATTGATAAATTAACAGTCACACTTTTATGCTTTTTTCCACTGTGGGCCACCCAGAGACAAGGAAGTCGTGACTCCTCTTATAAGTATTAGGAAAACGAAAGTTGATCGAAAAGGATTGTTCCATTCTGCTGCGTGTGGGTAGGAAGACAGTAAAAATGATTTATAAGTAAATGGAAAGTCAACATGTATTGTCAGCAGTCAACTGTGGCAAAAGATGTTGGGTGCTCACTCAATGCTCAGGTAATTTTGTTCAAGGGAGATAAATCATGTAATAGGAAAACGAAAGTAGATCAAAAGTTTGTTCACGTTTGCTGCTTCAGGTAAATTGAGTAATAAGTTATTAACAGTTATAATATTATGTGGGCAGTGTTTTTGTTGCATCTATCAGTCACACAGTTATAAGAATACCTGCCCTTATTAGGTAAATAGAAAAACAAAAGATAAACAAATAATTCGTTTTGTTCGAAACATATAAACAAAAAAATTAGTTTCATGTTTTTTTTATATGTTTGATTTGATTCTTTACGTCCCATCAACGTCGGGACGGGTCTCCCTGGGTTGAACCAGTGCTAAGCAAGGACTAATATGCATTAGTCTTGCTCAGGCGCCGATGAGGCTCGAACCTGCAACCCCCTCGATCTCGAGACAAGCATTCTACCATACAGCCACTGCGCTCCCTAAGTGCAGAAGCACAATTTTAGTAGACTTGGAGATCTAGGCGTCGCTGGCTCGAGACTCATCGGAGACACTGCATTGTGTCCTTGAGCAAGACACGTTTACACCCATTGATTTCGTGACACTTAGTTCGCATTCGCAGTATCTGTTCAAGAACACAAACCTCGCCCTCAATTCATTTCTCAGTTTTCAGCCACAAATTTCTACATGAATCTATTACAATATACACGAAACTCACTCACAATGAATTCAGTCGAGGTTGTTGTTTGGTACTTAACGTAAATATGCGTTTATGCACTCTGTCGTGTAGCGCTTGAAATCCTTCCCATTTATCACCTGATACAAGCCTATTGAGAGTTATATTGCCTACCTTGACCATTCTGCCAAAATCAGTCTGTGTATTGTAATGATAAACTTACAGAATTCCATATTACTAGGATATAAAATGGTTTATAAAGCACATTTTTAGTTAGCAATGAATATGAAAAACTCCATGCTAGGATTTAACATTAATATTTGTTTGTTTGATTTGATTCTTTACGTCCCATCAACAATCTTTCAGTTAAACAGGGATTGGTCTTCCTGGGTTGAACTTGTACTAAGCTAGGATAAATGGGACTTGCTCAAGGACCACAACGCAGTGACGTCGGTGAGGCTCAAACCCGCGGCCATAACGTAGATCATATGAGGTTTCCCTTGATAAAAGTGTGTAACGTAATAATGAAAGAAAATTAATATGCCTAAACTATTTATCCACCCTGTAAACAAATGTGTAAGCTAAAACCGAAATAGGTGGCAGCTGAACTGCCATCCCCTTTGGTTTAAACTTACACTTATTTTCGTACTAAAACAATATGAGGTCAACCGTTTTACAGTGATAATCCTAAACATATCTACCTGTTATTGTTGTTGCTGTTACCTGAATCGTTACCGGGCTGCAAAGCACAGTCGGTAACCTGTCTGGCTGTAGATAAGTGTCTGACTGCAGATCCAGGGGTCCCGCGTTCGATCCAGGTCCGATCCCATACTTTCGTGGAGATTGATCATGAAACGGTCATTGTCCTCCCTTCCCCTGATTCAAGAAGGGTTGTCGTCAGTTACAAACGAAACTTTACGCACGAAGTACTGGTTTACTTCTTAGTGAAGTTTGCCCAGGAGAAAAAAATGTGGTAAGGTGAACTGACCGTCCCGACATGACCATAGCTGTTGACTGGGACGTAAAGAATCAAACCAAACCAAACATCTGAATCGTTACAATTTAATAAAACAACTTTAAAATCAATTGTAATGTTACTCCAGGTTCAGCGGCAGCTCTGTTGCCACCATATTTGTGAACAGTTATGCTATATATAGACTGGCTCCAGTCCATAAAACTCTTTTTCATCAATGTGCCATATCATATACTTGAAGCTAACGTTACTCTGATGGCTCTGTTTTAAAACAGATCCATCAGAGTAAGGCTAGCTACAAGTATATGATATGGCACATTGATGAAAAAGTGTTTAAATGATGGAGCCAATCTATGCTATTTACAGAGCAGGATTAATTACTCCAACACGAAAATGATATGCAATCAGGATAGTTCCAGATCAGATTGCAGTTAATCTAAACATGAAAAAGCATATACAAACAACATATTTCAAAATCAGACTGTTTATACAGAAGTTGATCGATCAGGTTTGCTTTCTTCAGCAAATAATTAATGAGCCGCGACATGTGCTTTCCAACAATGTGGCATTTTGGCAAGTGTAGACTCAGACCAGCCTGTGCAGCCTCCTTTTAAGCTTAGTAGCTTTATATTCATAGAATATTCAGGCGACTAGCAAAGGCTCTGATCAGATTGCGCATATGCGCAGGCTGGTCTGAACCTTTGCTGGTCGCACATACCACATTGTCGGAAATCTCATGTCGCGGCTCTATCACCTGCACTGTAAATGTATGTGTAAGTTAACGCATAAAAAAGTGGCAGTTGAGCTTTCACTGTTTTTGATATAAACTGACACTTATTTTCAAACCAAAACAATATGAGGTAAAACATTTTCCAGTGATAAACCCTAAGCATTTCTACCTGTTATTGTTTATGCTGTTTAATTCAATAAAACACCTTCAAAGCAATTAAAATGTTACACCAGGATCATTGACAATTCTGCTGCCACTAAATTTGTGAAAAGTTTACTATTAGAGATGTCCGGGATACGCGGCATAAGCATACAAATACGGATAGGTAAACGTTAAAGCGATATCAAAACAGTGGAAGTAGTACGGAGCTAATGAGGACGTTGAGCAGTGCAGTATATTCCATAAAATCATATAATACATAAAATATTGTCGATGTCAAAACTTTTTAAACGGAATACAAGAGAGCAAATCATCCGTGTTGAGAGAGAGAGAGAGAGAGAGAGAGAGAGAGAGAGAGAGAGAGAGAGAGAGAGAATACTTGTTATTTTATTTTGGTTTGTATTTCCTTGCAATTGTGGTCTTCCTGTTGTCTAAAATTGTAGGTAGCGTGTTTGCTAAATACAATCTAGAATGCTAGCTTGTACATGTATGGACGACTCTATCGCAAACGATAGTAGAACTAGTTGAGGCCAGCGTTCATGGATGCTCGGTCTTAGTAGAGCAGTGATAAACCAAGCCCAAATGATGGTATGCACATAAATGGGACAACGGCGAATATCCCATTCAAATACATGCATACAGCCAAGTATTAATGGGCCCTTCGAGATTTTATTGGCCCTTTGCAGGTTTTGATAAGCCTAAGAATCATTAGCATAAATAACGTGAAATTTGGATAGCTTATATATAGGGCCAAACATTAAGTCAGTATCATTAAAAAATGGGTGCGCAGTGGCTCAGTGGTAGAGTGCTTGACTCGATACCGAGGTGCCGCGGGTTCGAGCCTCACCAGCGTTACTTTGTTGTGGTCCTTGAGCAAGACACATTTATCCTAGCTTAGTACTGGTTCAACCCAGAAAGACCCGTCCCTGTTTAACTAAAAATTGTTGATGGGGCGTAAAGAATCAAATCAAACAAACAGACAAAAGTATCATTAAAACAATAATAGTTTTCTCTGGAATTGGGTCGAGCCTTATGATAGAGCCGTGCATGGTACAGGACTTGCGTAAAAGAGAAATATCAAAATTTGAGCATCTATCTGCACACAAGCCCTTAAAGTTTGTAAGGTGAAATTTAGTGAACACAGAGTTGGTTTGGTAATTTTGTTTCTTTTTCAAAATAATACATTTGTTCAGTCTAACTTGAACACTTGAACCGTCGCCGATCGATCGCCAATCAGTCGCCAATAATTTGGATCTTTAGTCCCCAGCACCTGGGCGACCGGTTGCTGACAGGTTGTAGTGCCAGCTAAAACAAAAGCTATGCTGTCTTTCTTGCCAACATTCAAACGGTAAAAAAAATATTACTGAAATTCAGACTCGAGATTCTGATGATGAATATCAGCTGTCCTATCGGAAATATCAGATGCGGAAAGTGTAAGGTCATAGCTAAAGGTCCCAAACACAACTGCAGCACTCTGTTTTGTTGTAAGCAAAGCAACTGTATCTCTTGTATTTTCATGATGGCAACTTAAAAAAAGAAATTGTGTTATTCTTTCCAATCATTTTAGCTTAAAAAGGTGGTAGAACCAAGCAGTCACCAATTAGTTGCTGACCAGTCTCCGATCAGTCACTGACGAGTCGCCGATTCGTCGATGATTCGTCGCTGGACATTATACTGAACTACATGTAGTCGCCGACTGATCCCCAACTTAGTGTAAAACGATCGCGGATTTTTGGTCGACTGGCGGGGAATTCGGCGACTTATTGGCGACTAGTCAGAGATCATTTCAGTAGTAGAAATGTGGTTGCAATGGTCGCATAGGCGCAAACAAACTCCGTCGCCGAGAGGTCACGCGCCGGTCGCAAGCTCTGTGGGACAGAGGCTTTGGCCTTGGTCTTGGGTTATTTCTGGTCAAGCTTGGATCACTATTATAGGCTTTCAGGATCTGGAGTAAAATAATTTTTTACATAGATGAGTGTGGCAGCCACGTTTGTATTGTGAACTGAACAATTCGAACACGTTCAACTATCTTGAGGGGTCCCCTATTAAAGTCGGGTTCATCTTGTCCAGTACTTTCAGAGAATACGTTTGAATAGGTCGACGGAGGATACAAGCCAGAGTCATAAGTTTACTATTAGCTCACCTATGAGCCTTTTGCTCAGGTGCCTTCGGCTCAAGTGAGCTAAAACACATCTTGAAAATGATGATATTGATTGCTGAAAAATAAGATTAAACTAGAAACTGTGTTTATGAAACACTATGTCCCAAACCATTAGTTGTTAGTGATACATGTTACACTAGGTAGAAAAGTATTCACCAGGAGCCTGCTCAGAGACCATGTGACAGAAAAAGATGACCCACTTGTTATGAATGTACACAAAATCTAAATCAAGAAATCATAGGCGCAATGAGGAATGTGATGAGGACGCAAACAGCAGATACCAGAATCTCTTATCTGAGTGATCGTTGTTCATTGTAAATAAGGTTGATTTTTAACAAAGTATGAATAGAATCAGGCGGCCATCGAGCGCAATGCTTATGCGAGTCATTCCTTTGAACCATATATACTGAAATACTTTGGAAATGCTCCACTTATATTTTATTGCAATTTCTATGCTTGTACAATTAATTCAACCCGACACTTTCACTAAATTTAACTCGTCATTCAACAAATACTTGATATGAGATGTGTAACGGGCGCATGCTGGTGGAGGTCATATGTCGTTTTATGACTTTCTTAACTGAGATTATGGTCTTTTAAGCATTGCGCACACGCCAGTTTGACATGTGATGTTATCCTTTTTATCCACATGCACTGGATAAACCGGTCTACTGTAGTGCCGTTGGGGAGCTGGGACCTGAAGCTCTGGGCTTCTGGGCGCCATCTCCAAAGGTTCCTGGAGATGGGCTCAAGCGGGAAGACGTTGCATGCTCTATTGTCTGGTGGGGAGTCGTCGCATGCCCTATGGCATGGACTCTGTGGGTCCCTAAAATAACAAAACTGTATTTTAAGATTCCTTTCCGTGTTTAATTGTCAAAGGTCAAATCAAAAGTGTAATATATATATTATACAAATAAAACAAAATCAAACTACATCAGAATAGTTTTCCTTTCAATTATTTCATTAAAGTTTATTTAAAAATGTTTTTCGAAAAGCTCAGTTCATTCTTTACTTGTATTTGAAATGTGCGCCTATAAGAGGTTACCGTTTATACAGGTTATACATTTACGATCGTTATGTATAGATTTAAATACCATAATAATTTTGGCGTCTACAGCTAAAATGAACAATAGTCAAAGACTGCATAAAGCATAAATTTTGTCTTTACGTTCTTCAATTATTGATGAACAAATTCCTGAGTAAATCATTCGAAAATTCAGAAACATTTACCATGCTTTAAATTGAATAAAACATTACGACGTACATGCGTAAATCAAATTTACTTTCAGCCTTACTCTACTTTCATACTTATGCTAAAACTTAAATATTATTTCGTTTAAGACTAATTATTACAAATTTAAGTTGCGAAGATTTAGACTTAAAAGTGTTGACTTGCCTAAAATAACAAAACTGTATTTTAAGATTCCTTTCCGTGTTTAATTGTCAAAGGTCAAATCAAAAGTGACCTAAAACACAACGGAAGGGTCCGAGCGCGACATGGCGCGAAGATTAGCCATACATGGTAACGACCAATCACCGTTTAGCTACCCAAGCGCAACCAGTGTGTGGGCGTGACCTTGTTAATTGAGACTGCACATTCGCAGAAGATACCAATAATTTAATAAGTTTATTTTATCTATTAAAAACCCTTTTTTTCAAAATTAATATAAAAATGATTTTCCCATCCAAATATATTAAAATGCATTTTCATCATCGTCATCATCATCATCATCATCATCATCATCATCATCATCATCATCATCATCATCATCATCATCATTGATGAATCGTTATTATATTGAAACCCAAAACCATTTTTTATTCTTATTATTATCATTATTTATTATTACCAGTTGTTGTTGTTGTTGTTGTTGTTGCAAACAAAACAATACAACGTTTACCAAATACGCATTTGTAGTTCTTTTCGACTGCATTAGCGCGAGCAATATTTTACTGGTATCGTCTTAAGAATAGGCTGCAGTATTTCTCGCTGCTGTTGTTGTTGTTGTTGTTGTTGTTGTTGTTGTTGTTGTGGTTAAGCACAAACACATAAAATATTTTGGATACATATCACCATGTGCATTATGTTTACTGATTGTATCTACACTGCTGAATTCTGAAACCTTTCAACTTTGAGTCAATTCAACTTATTAAAACGCCTTAAGGGTGTATTGAGTTTCTATAATAAAACCATAATGATTTCTCGTATCAAAATCATATTTTCAAACTTTCTTAAACCCCCATCATCAAGTTTGGTATCAAAATTATCAGTGAAAAACGCTGATTTTAAACAGATTTGTTCATTAAAACTGACTTCAGTTTATATTATTTATTTACTTTTTTTTTAAATTTGGTTTCTCTCAAGATTGAACCATAACGTTAACACGTGCCATTTAGGTAATTATCGCAACAAACAAGCGATAAGAATTTTAAATTGATTAGAAGAACTATTAAGCTCATAAAATATGCAATGTACGCCTCAGGGACAGGAAAGTATTAACTTCTTGTCATAACTTGCGACAAGCTATACTTCCACCACGACCTCTAAGGCATGACCCTCGATCAATTCAATACATTTACCGTTACAGTCACGCCTCAAAGCGTTTGGTGGAAGTGTAAGTGATAGCGAGTAAATGCTAAATACTCCTTTGTATGGGACTATACACAAACTAAAATACCTTATTTACTTATAACGGCCACCAAAATTAAAACGGACACAACAATTAGGTCCGTTTTTAAGGTAAATTAACGCTGTTTTGGGGGTGTCAGAAACGCAAAAAAGAAGAGGACGCATTTCAGTGTGGCTAAAAACGTTACCAAACCCGCACTTTTTTTTCAACGACAAGAATGCGTCCTCTGCTAAAACCCAGTTTTGGAACCCTCGATTTTCCGTTTTTCTTCATCAATGTGCCCTATATTTGAAGATGCCATCGAACAAGAGGACGGGTCCTCCTCTGACAGTGGCTCAAATCATCTAAGAAGATTTACCAAAACTTCTGCGTGATTAACTCCATAATTTGAAGATATCGTTGATCACTAGGAGGATTCGTCCTCCTCTGAACAAAGCTCAATATTCTATAAGTAGTCGTCACCTGAAATTAAATATTTCAATTTAATCTGAGGGTCGCATCTTCTTTGCTTTCTATATTTTAATCAAGACATAATCAACTTCTGTGTGATTAAGCATAAACACTTGAAGGAGGATTCGTCCTCCTCTGAACATGGCTCAGACTCTGGGATTTTTTGTCAAACAAACATGCACAACTTGTTTATGACAACTGTTTAAAATAAGAAGATATCGCTGTACACTAGGAGGACGAGTCCTCCTCTGAACAAAGCTCAATATTCAAAAAGCAGTCGTCATCTGAAATTTTATGTTTCAATTTGATAGGAGGACCGCATCCTATTTAGGGGGGGGGATACAGACATAATCAAAGCCAAATTTCTGCGTGTTTAAGCATAAACAATAAAACTATGAATTTTGAAGGAGGATTCTTCCTCCTCTGAATATGGCTCACTTGGATTCTTTATCAAGCAAAAATGCAAAACTTCTTCCTGTCACTTTCTAAAAAATATACATGAAGATTTCGCTGAACGCTAGGAGGACGAGTCCTCCTCTGAACATAGCTCAAAATTCTAAAATTAGTCATCACTGGAATTTTATATTTCAATATAATATGAGGACCGCATCCTCTATGCTTTCTAATTTTCAATCAAGACATAATCAACTTCTGAGTGATTAAGTATAAACACTTGAAGGAGGACTCGTCCTCCACTGAACATGGCTCAGACTCTGGAATATTTTTATCAAACAAATATGTACAACTTCTTTATGACAACTGTTTAAAAATGAAGATATCGCTGACCACTAGGAGGACGAGTCCTCCTCTGAATATTGCTCAAAATTCTCAAAGTAATCGTAACCTGGAAATTTATGTTTCAATTTGATTGGAGGACTGCATCCTCTTTGCTTTTTTTATTATTTTTTTCAAAGACATAATCAAAGCCAAACTTCTGCGTGTTTAAGCATAAACAATAACACTATGAACTTTGAAGGAGGATTCGTCCTCCTCTGAATATGGCTCACTTGGATTTTTATCAATCAAGAATGCAAAACTTCTTCCTGTCACGTTCTTAAAATATACATGAAGATATCGCTGAACAATAGGAGGATGAGTCCTCCTCTGAACATAGCTCATAAATCTAAAAGAAGTCTTCACCTGGATTTTATATTTCAATTTGATAGGAGGACCGCATCCTCTTTTTATAATTTTAAAAAGACATAATCAAAGCCGAACTTCTGCGTGTTTAAGCATAAACAATAAAACTCTGAAATTTAAAGGAAGACTCGTCCTCCTCTGAATATGACTCACTGTGATTTTTATCAAACAAAAATGCAAAACTTCTTCGTGACAGCTTCTTAGAATACGAACATATCACTAGGAGGACTCGTCCTCAGCTCAAATTCTAAAAGATTTGATCATTTTGAAAATTTTCATTTGCACTGCATATCTGACCCATGTTTATCAACCCATATGAAGCCTAGCGTCCTTTTTGTGGGACATCGGCAAACAGTGCAAAACCAGATCAGACGCCACAAAATGCGGCATTTGATCAAGTTTTCCACTTTTTGCTTACAGAAGTTTATTTTCAAATTTGAATAAAAATGAAAAATACCACCCAACAACCCAATTGATAAGGATGGGAAAATATATATGGTATAAATGGGTTAAGCTTCTCAAATTCTAACATCTACAAGAGGCCAAAAAATTCAACCTGCTGGATGAACTTTCGGGCCCTCTTGTACATGTAAGAAATTTTCGACCCAGTCAACAATTTTTCAGTAACGTTGGGGTTGGTCTTCCTGTGTTAAACATGTAAAGGAGATAAAAAAAAACCTAGACTCACCTGTCTATGTACAGGTTAGTAACAACGAACAACCAAACACAGATCACCAATATTCTGTGACATTTAAAACACAGCCAGTGTATGGCTCCCCTAGGACCCTAGACCCGACTCATGAGATGATGTTGATAATATTTCTTTTGTATTTGGGTAAGAAAAATGTTGTAATTTTCAATTTTCAATTAAGATTATTAGCACTTTCGTGGGAGCGCAGTGGCTCAGTGTTAGAGTGCTTGACTCGAGTCCGAGGGGCCGCGGGTTTTAGCCTCACCGGCGTCACTGCGTTGTGTCATTGAGCAAGAACATTAATCCTATCTTAGTACTGGTACAACTCAGGAAGACCCGTCCCTTCATAACTGAAAGATTGTTGATGGGACGTAAAGAATCAAATCAAACAAACAAACAAAGCACTTTCGCTATGTGAAATAACCACTTCACACATCTCTGTATCGCCATATCCAGTGCTAAGAACCTTTTACATAACAAATAGACTACAGGGGCATACAAGTCTAAATACAGACTGTTTTACTGGTTCTATATATATGAGCCGCGACATGAGATTTCCAACAATATGAAATGTGCGACCAGCAAAGGCTCAGACCAGCCTGTGCATATGCAGAGTCTGGTCAGAGCCTTTGCTAGTCACTTGAATATTCTATGCTTGTTAAACTACTGACAAAACACCAATTGGAGCTTCTAAGCTTAAAAGGAGGCAGCACAGGCTCGTCTGAGTCTACACTTATAAAAATGTCTCATTGTTGGAAATCACATGTCGTACTTTTTCACATATTTTACAGTAAATAGTAAGTAAGTGATATGATGATCATCAAGAATAAATCGTTGATAGCTTGTGGCGCATGCAGTCTGCTGGTAACCTTTGCACGTAGTACCTGAACCCCATCAGGAGTGACCTGGTCCTGACCTGGATCCAATTCATTTGATGCTCTGATAGTGTATCTGAAAGAATGTTTTGAAGAAGTAAGTGTTGGAAAGCCAGCTGACAACATCTATATTTCCCATACTCATATTTCAAAGCAAACAAGGATTTTATCGCGAACTATATTTTCATAGCGTAGAAATTTCGAGACCGAGTGAAAATTAATCAATTACTGATAAAGCCAGTTTCACATCAATCGTACGACCGTTTTGCCAAGACAAAATAGCATACCTCGTGTAGATTTTCACTAAAAGTAAGGCATCCGTACGATGCTCGCACGCTTGTCTTGCATTCACACGCAGGGCTGTCGCCAGATGTGCTTGCAGAGTTGCAAAGCTATCGCAAGTACGGCGGGAGGACAGTCGTGCGAACTTCATGGGTTCATACGGTTCGTATGATTCTTGTGGCAGCCGTTCAATAAAGCGCAAGGTCGTTGCACGGTTATGCTGCATTTGTGGGCAAAATGCGTGAGTGCGAGCTCTGTTGTTAGTCGTACAAACGCCTTGCGTGTCTCGCTGCAGCCTTGCCTCGCTGCAGTTTTTATAAGTGTAGACTTGCAGCAGCCTTGTCTTGCGTCCTCATAAGATCGCAAGAGAATCGCAATGAAAATTAACATGTCGAATATTTAGTTTTGTCATTACAGCAGCCGTGCAACGCTCTGATATCGCAAGGCAGAATTACGGTGTTGAGTACAACACCATAAGACTGCGGCGCGAAATCCAGCAAATTGCCGTCGTAGAGAGATGTACGGCAGCCTTATGATTGGTGTGAAACCGGCTTAAAGCCTTTGACCGTACTATAGCTATTTACCGCAGGCGCCAGACTATGCAGCAGATTGCAGACAAAATTACATACCTAAAGTTGATTTTCACTAAACGTAAGGCAGCCGTACGATGCTCTCACGATTGTCTTGTGTTCACGCGCAGGGCTGCCGTCAGATGTGCTTGCAAAGTTGCAAGACTGTCGCAAGTACAGCCGCGCGACAATCGCGCGACTTTCATTAGCTGTCTTACCATTCGCGGCGTTCAAGAACAGCTCAAGTACGATAATCGAGTGTTAAAACGTACAAGTATTGGCATTCACAAAAACAGCTCACAAAAACACACTTCTCGTTTATCAACACATCTATAAGACGAGGTATAATTTGACCGTCGAGTCCAGTTTGAACAGTCAATGCGTTCGAACGATATCTGGTCAGAAAAGCTAATATATATGTGTATTCAATGTGTACCATGTCGTCCACGTTTCATTGAAGTTAGATATCTGTATGTCATGTCTATAGTGTTCAGCCATGGCACGTGGAGAGTTTGAATAATAAACTATTTGCATATTGTATATGCGGGTAAGTTAATACCTTTATGAGCCTGCGCACAAGCGCAGAATGGTCGATGCATCTGCTTTCCCATCTGTTTATGGTTGGACGTGGCCCGCCGTATATATAACCTTTGTACAAATCACACATCAAATTAAGGTTTTGAACAAACCTTTATGCCGTGCTCAGGCTATTTTTATGCGCTGCCAAACAACGAGCGGGGTTCCAAATATCGTGGGTTAACCTACAGCGCGAAGCAAAACTGTCCGTGATTCTAAAGGGCTACCTATAGCGCGAGGCAAACTCGTTTGCGAATTTGATTTTCACTTAACTGTTAGCATAACCATCGTGCGGTCCATTGAAAAAACCCAAACCACCCCAAAATACCCCAAACCACCCTAAACCTCCACCAAACCACACAAACCATTACCGTATACTCGCAATATCATATAATGCGCGATTTTTTAGGACACCCACGGCCTCTTCGGGGGGGGGGGGGTCATATGCCCCCAAGCCCCCCCCCCCCCCAGCTTTTTTGAAAGTTAATACTTGTTTAGCATTATACGTCGTTCCAGTATGGAAGCTGTCAATATTTTTGGGGTTTTTCACCAAACCAATAACGAGAGTAAGAGATAAAAATAAACAAATATAAAACAAGAAATATCTTTAAAAAGATATAAGACGAAGTGAAAGAAGACATGTTTGATATGAGTAACGTGAGAAATTAAAAAAAAACTAAAAAAATAAAATAATAAAAAAAGCTTATATTAATTTTGTACATATTTTGTACATATTTGTGAATTTAATGTTTTACAGTTCAGCAGATTAGTTTAGTTACTTTTATTAATAATTACACTCATACACCGAAAGGTGGTGTGCCGATAGTCTGGCGGAATATATATCCGAAAAGAAAAGAAAAAACATTTTGTTGGTTTTTAAGGATTGCTGAAGATACTTTGTTTTGTTTTCAGTCAATTAAGTTCAGTAAAAATTTTGGCTTATGGTCCACGTTGACTATCTAATGATTGCCACCATTTTAGAGGGGGATTTACGTATGAGCGGATCCATAATACTATTTGGACCACCTGAGGGCTAATAACTCAAACGGCAAGGTCATTCTGACTGTCGGTCTCTCTGTATGCATCTGCGAGTGCATGCGTGCGTCTAAGCGCATGCGTGGCTGCCTGCCTGCCTGCCTTTCTGTCAGGCGGGTGGGGGGGGGGGGGGGGGGGTAGGGGTACTCTATTTATTTTTATAAACTTATCAGAGTGCCCCCATCCCTTGGGTTGGTCAGTGTTTTTGTCTTTCTATCTGTTTGTCAGCACTGGCATCCCATGTTCTGGTCTGCAACAACAAACCTTCTTTCCTCTTTGCTTAAAATATGACTTGTTTCGAAAACAATTTTAACAAATTTAAATATGCTTAGCGTAGATCATGTTTTTTGTGAAAGATAATACTTGTTTTTTGTGAAAGATAATACTTTAGTGGTTTTAATAGGGAATCTTTGCAGTCAATGGAGGTAGTCCAAACATTTAACAGAACTTCATTATCCGACAGAGCTGCTTATATGGTGCGAGGCTTCGGGAATCCCAGGAAAATTCAAGGCAGAACGCAAAAATATCGTGTCCCTGCGCCTCAAAATGCCAAGCGTCACGCGTAAAAATAATAGCACGGTGCTACCTTAATGGGATGGGATCTATAAATATCCCTACGGAAGATCTTTCGCGCCATAAGGTAAGAATCGACGCAGATAATTTTTGACATTTCTCAGGATTTAACTATCATTCTTTCAGCGTCAACGTAAAAATCATATTTAGAACGAATGAAAAGGTGCAGAAAAATAAATATTTCATACAACTAAATATTTTTGATAGATCAATTACCATTTCGTGACATGTTCTTTCTTCCATACAGAGATCAAGGCAGCTTTTTAGGTCACCAATTAAATTATAAGACTTCGTCTAAATATTAACTATGGACAAAACAAATATTAGCTTTTCAAAAAACAGCTGGGGGTCGTTTAGCTCTAGCATTGTATGTATTCTTGCACACTGCGTGCTTCCATTTTGAACTTCTAGAGCTTGCCCATGTAGAGTTGTTCTAAGCTCTGATTATTAACGTCTGATCTGTGCTTTTTTACCATTTAACACATGCTTCCAGTGACTTAAGCACCCAGCTTATGCATCGTATGTTAAAGTAATGTATCTAGCATGCGACACATTTATGGAACGTTATCTGACAACACTGGACAGCCCAATTTTCTAAAAACTGATGCCAGAAATTAAGGTCACAGTGGCCGCTAAACTGTATTATTATATGTACCGCCTCAGTGACCCTATGATGTGTTCATAAACCAAACTTGAGATTCCTATTTCAAATAATATAGTATTTATGCTCGTGACAACTGATGACAGTGGTAAAGGTATGTGACGCTCCATTACCCTAAATGCATTAAGACCCTTACCTCAAATAATACAGGAGATATGCTCCGGATATTATATGAACACTCAAACACTTAGGACACTAAGGACAGGCAGTTTGATTACTATATGCCTCCATTTGGGGGCATAAAACCTGTTTGTCATGCCCGTCATAAGACATATTGAAACTATGTGATCAGATGTAGATGACAATCACATAAGTACGTTTACTGATGCGAAGCCCGCTCGCACTCTTACCAATCAACGACGTTTTGACTTGGGGACGTTTTACTGTAAATTTCTTTCGCATGATCGTTATGCTAACAGTTTATTGTTTATATCAGCGGCAGGGCAA
This sequence comes from Loripinus fragilis, assembly GCA_964019695.1. Taxonomy (NCBI): domain Eukaryota; kingdom Metazoa; phylum Mollusca; class Bivalvia; order Lucinida; family Lucinidae; genus Loripinus; species Loripinus fragilis. The sequence continues at coordinate 53,424,182 of OZ026528.1, read as the reverse complement.
ATTGACGCCTACTTTGTGAAAACTAAATTCACAAATGAGTTTGCCTCACGCTATAGGTGGCCCTACAGCTTCACTCCAGTTTGCTTCGCGCTATAGGTCAACCCTCGATATTTGGTACCCCACTATAGTCCGTACAGAAATTCAGTGAACATCGTTTTTCTTTTTTAAAATGTCTTTAATGATAAAATTTTGAACCAGAATTTTGCATATACATATAATAAAACACCGCCTAATATACAATTGCATTTTTGAATATTTATGATAGGAAAATAAGTCTGGAATCTCTTGTGAAATAAAATAACTTAGTCATTTTCGATTTAGAAAAATCCTTATTTTCCCTCAGTGTATTTCATATGGGTAACACGTGATTTATACAGTTCAATGATTACCAAGTTTACTTCCGTATATGATAAAGAAAACGGTCACCAGCAGGATAACTCTTGGTATGTCTATATATTCACTGAAACTGCTTTGAAGAGACTGCACAAATTACAATTCTGTCTGAGTTATCATATTCCACGATAATCAAATTTCGCATCTTGCTTTCTTATATGTGTTATGGTTAAATGACACACATAGCAATCAGAACGCGACTGAGAAAACCTGTCCAGTGATTTGTAACAATAAAGGCCCAGACTAGCCTGCGCATCCACGCAGTCTCATCAGCAACTTTGTTGTCTGCTTTTCGAGAAGAATCATCCCTAGACTTGCCTCATGCGAAAAAAAGTCAATTTTCTATCTAGCCTGTTTAGCCGAAGGGACTGGTTTGAGACTCGCTTTGTCGGAAACCCAGAAGACAGGTTTTCACGCGTCGTGGCTCGACAGCTCTAGGACAAATATTTCAAGTGCAACAGATAATAATATTAAACAAATATAATGAGGGGGCTGTTCTTCAGATATATTAACGGGAATCACATTATTTGATTGCGCTCTACATCGTCTAATACACAAGTCATTGGTAACTACGGCCCACAGAGCCGGGGAACGACGGGGGCTTTGATTTTCTGGCTACAGGTCTCTGGTATGACCTTGTACTAACAGCGCATTGCCCGGCTTGCGTGTGGCTACAAATGAATGGTGCACATAATTTCTTTTGTCTTTATGCACCAGTCATTTGTGACCACCCCCAGCTCAGAGGAATGTCGAGGACTTTGAGTTTGTGTCTGCAGTTCCCATAGTAACCACCATACTGTGGGGGCAGCTAGCTGGCAAAACCATGACAGTTCTCCCCCGCAGTCAGTTATTATACTGCACAGCAATGTTTGTCTAGGTCTATCAAACCCCTACATTTCCTCCGCATTGTGGAGACAACGTAAAAGTAAAAACACAGCACATTATATCCCCATCCTGCTCAGAGGCTTGGATGAAGCAGTGGATGCAAATGACCGGTGCTTTATTTATAGCTTATGATGCACTTCGCATGAACATTTAGTTCTCAGCCACCCCAAAAACATATTGACCCCAAACACAAAATATGACATCCGCTGATATATTGTTTAACTTATTTCCAAGCACATTCCAAGCCCATCACTAGTTTCTCTTTCATACCTCAGCATTATTGTTATTGGGCGAGTCTTTTTTTCACTTGAATCACACCTGACGGGTGAGCCCTGTGATTATTTTATCTTATCACTTATAGTTGCCCGGAATTACGTTTTGGCATGCATGTTTTGCATTGCCTGGTGTCAATAAATCAGTATTTGGAACAAACAGATAGAAAGTTCAATTTATTCAATAAAACAAGTTCGATTTTTTTTTTAAAAATCTGATGATCAGAGAAGGAGCAGAGAACACAGAAAATCAAGATTTTAAATTGAGGAACATGGAACACAAAGATTCATTTCATAGGAACAAGCGGACGGGTACTCACTGGGAAGGACTCAATATTTTCTCGTATGCCAAAATTCTGTGCGCCCAAACTATGGCCATAATTTGCATTTGATTTTGATATGATAAGAATCCCTTCTCCTTACACGTTACTTCGTCTTATAAAACCGTATAATTTTTCATCGATAGTAAACTTAAGGCAGTGGTCCATACAAAGGTGCAATTTAGGGTAAATTAAAAAATGCAGATGCTCAAATGAGGACAAATTCCATCATATCACAGCCCATTTGACAACACATTATGCAACGAAAAAAATATCACCAATTAGGCGGTTCATTTATGTATTAAATTCTGGTGGTCATTGTGCGATCAGTCAGCACATAACGAAATAAACGCAAAAAAGCGTTGTTCACTGAATTCCTGTACGCACATAAGTCGTTTGCCAGTGAATAAAAATAGCCTGAGCACAGCATTAAGGTTCAGACAAAACCTGAATTTGATGTGTGTTTTGCATGAACGTTATATAAGCGACCGGCCATGGCCGACTGCATAATCTGAGGACAAACTCCCCAGTGTATGCCCCAGTCTTGTGAGCGAACACTACGATGTATATCTATCAATACTTAAGACGTCTGATCAGCGATTGCTCTGGTTTACATCTAATCGTAATGGTTTGATGCTTTACCTTCCAATCAACAATTTTTGTCATGCTTGGACAAATTCCTGAGTTTAACCATTACTAAGCACCGGACAACAAGTATACTATACTACTAATAATTAAACAAACGGCATATTCATTTTTCGTATTTAAAATCAAAACGGATATAATAAATTTATGCTGCTATTTTAACAGTTTTAATAACTATATGCTGCTATTTTAACAGTTTTCTGAATTCAAACAATACTGTTGCTGGTCTGACTGCATAGTCGAGCTGTCTGATCAGCGCATTTATCGTTTTTGCCTAAACACGAAAACCAGTTTCATAGTATAGACATGGGTGCATTTATTCTTTATTAATATTGTATTCCAGTTTACAACATTGCATTAAGTGAATATCATTTGCAACGTCTCCTCAGAATCTACTATTTTCGGTCATAATTGTCACTTCTCGGCTGTAATCCACTCAACTCAACAACAGCGATAATTGGATTATCAAAGCGTGTGAACGATTATCAATATTTATAATCATCGATTATTGATCTATTGAGTGTTTATTGGATGTCGCGTGCCTGTCATGAGCTTGTCTGGCAGTGTATACATCAAAACAATTTTACTATTTTCTTTATCTGAAAATCAGGTTGTCTTCACTAACAGTGGTGACCCTGATGATATGTCACATAAGCAGAATTTCACCTGGCTCTTCACTGTTTGCAAAAGTACGCGTTAAGGAGTTAACAGACAGTGGATTAATATTGTGAAAATTAATGAGCCAGTTCATAAAATGTTGGTACTTTTTTCATGTGTGAATACTTGTAGTGAACGCGCAGACGAGCTTGCACGCCCTCGCACCCGCACAGTCTCTTCAGGGGATTCGTTGCTCGCATACATATAGTAAGGACGTTGATGATGATTCAGGCAAAAATTAACACTTCTAGACCTACTAGATAGCTGCATTGCGTTTTCTAATGACTCTTTTGTTTCTTAAAACAACTGAAATAAGCTGATTTCACAATCGGGAACGAGCTATCAACTATTGCCGTTTGCCGAACAGCCGTAGCCGTTGGATTGTGCATTTGCGGCATAGGAATGTTACAGTTAAGATATATATTTTAAGCATGCGGACGCAGCTATCTAGTGGAGTTATATGCTTAGGTTTTGATTTAACATTAATTTATTCATTTTCATGAACCTCAATGCAAGAATGGATTAATCATTATCGCCAATACAAAACTGAATAAAAGGTTTGTCACATCCAACTGAAACATTGTTGTGGGTACTGCAAAGAACTGTCTCATTGAGAAGGTTCGTTTGAGCACCCAAAACACATGTTTAAATTGATTGGTAAGACTATCACTAGGGCCTACATTTTTATTCTCATACAGTTTCTTTCTCAGGGCATATGATGTCATTGCAGCTCATATACCTAATAAAGGGACGTAGATGAGGACGATATGCAGGCCTCTAGTCCAACTAGATGCTGTACATGCAAGTTTCAAAAGTGGCTCAAGTCGGGGCTCAAGTACCATAACATTATGAACTGGCGCCCCTCTAAAACACATTTTAACTCTACTAGCGGCGACTTTTGTCGCTTGCAAACAGTTTAGACACATATTGGACTACACAGACCTTCTTATATATGTTCTGCACAAAGAAGGAATCGATACCATTATAGAATGGCTCTGCGCAAAGTAAGATTTCCCATTTGTTTGCGCAAAGTAGGGATACTTACTTTGCGCACAGCCATTCTAGAATGGTCTCTGCGCAAAGTAGGAATATTGACCAAGTAAGAATAGTTGTTATTCTTTTCTTATTAGGACAAAGGTTGAATCTCATTTTAAACCTTGTTGGGTGCTGTTTTGACTGAGATATTATTTTCTTGTCTGTTAAACGACTTATATAAGCAGCACTGAACGAAAATTGAAACCATGTCAGGAAATGAATGCTTACGTTTTTCAGCACTGATTGAAAAGACTTCCGTCTCTTTGTTGACCTGGGGTGGCTTGAAAAGTGTTTTAAACCATTTTGTTTAGGATGGGGTTCCATAAGAAAACGTGAGCAAAATATTGATTTACCGAACTGGAGATTCTGTTTTTGTGTACCGTCTCGACATGCCCATAGCTGTTGAGTAAAACAACAAACCAAACTAGCAAGGTGTCGTTGAGATTTATAATATATTAGTAAATGAGACGTTATGGGAAGCAACGCATTCTGAAATGTATTCTAGCAAAGTTTGATATATGAGCCGCGACATGAAATTTCCAACAATGTGGTATGTGCGACAGGCAGAGCCTCATATCAGCCTGCACAAACGCACAGCCTGATCAGAGCCTTAGCTAGTCGCTTGCATATTCTATGAGTGTTAGGCTACTGACTGAGCATCATTTGGAGTTTCTATGCTTAAAAGGAGGTTACACAGGCTCAACTGAGTCTACGCTTGTCAAAATGCCACACATCGTCGGAAATCACATGCCGCGGCTCAATTATGTTGTTTATTTATTTATTTTATTTTTTGTCCTTGCTTCGTAAAACTACTGAAGCTTTGATCGTGGACCGCTTGCTTTTCATATGCCTGGTTTTGTATCTATGGTCTCTCAAACTACGAAACTAGAGTACATCTGTATGCCTAAACAAACCTTAACTGCGTTTCCGCATACATGCTACAAATATAAGTCGGAAAATCGTTTAGCTTGAAAATATTGTGTTTGCAAAAACCATATGTTTCTGAGAAAGCAATATTGACAGATAACTGTTCCACTCAGCAGAAATGCATCTATTCTTCTTTTGGGTTTAAAGAAAAACAGGACCTGTTTGATATTTCTATCCTTAATAAAACATAAATATTTGGGCCTGCACACGAGATTTTTGGTATTACATCATTGAGCAATGAAGGCTACGACAAGTCTGTACGTAAAAGCAGACTCGCCTTCGCATTCTATGTTCGCACCTCTAGAGTATAGAGTATGGGTGTTGATGAAGTCTCAGACTTAAAGATAGACTTCTAGATCCGTTAAATGCATCCACTATGTTGTTTAACAGAGGAATTGTGCTTATGCGTTTGCCCATTAATCAAAAGAATAAAAATAGAAAAAATTATGAAATTACATGTACATACGACATTAAGTTTTCATCACAAACCACAGTGTTATGAAAAATAATAATGTCAGGCATCGAGATTGTTATTTTTCATGCCCAAACGCAGCTAAACATGAAATTATCCTTTTCATAATAGTCGGTATTTTATAATTTATAAGAACGATACATACTTCAACTGACTATTTTAAGTCACGAAACTTCGCTATTTAAGCTTTGATTCGTGCATGAAAATGTATTGAGCATGAAATTTTTTTATAATCTCGGGGTCAGGGCATTGTGTAAAAACGTAACGCGACCGTTGTTGTAATTCTCGCTTTGTGGATATATTTTACTCAGATATCATAACGTTATATATGTTAGCATTTGACACATACACTCAGTGGCCATAATTGAGTTCCCAAAATGGCAAACGTTGTTTCATTTGCAAAAAATTAAGTACATTTAAAATTGGTATTATTTGAAAACGAGAAATGCAAATTATCTGAAATTTTAAACATATCACTACTTGCTATTTTTTCAATATAAAATGCTCAATTATTATAGAAATAATATCACCTAGAGTTTGTGGATGCTATTCTTTTCGACCACCCCTGATTTTTGAAACAGTTTGAAAATTTTATGTGGTTTCTAAACTTCTTTCATTTTTACATGACTATAGATATTTCTTATTTTCTATATATTTTTGGTGATAATGGTGCAAATATGTCATTATCATTAGCTGTGAACGAGATGTGTTCACAGCTTCCTAATTTATTCACTGCCATATTTGGGGTGGGTGGGGTATTTGTACCCCTGACCCAAAAATCTAAATTATTGAATGAATCCACTTAGTAACTTCGCAACAAGTATCAATCTTTCTAGGGTCTATATTTGAGTGTTTGAAGCAATTAGTCTGTAAATGTTTCAGATTTTCAAATGGAAAAGACAGCGCCCAGCGATACCTAACCCATTGGCCAAATTTTGCTTTACGAGGGGGTACCCAAACTTTCATACGAAATCATAGGATAGTTCTTCTTAAAAAAAATAAATGTTCTGTAAAAATGTAACCCCAAAAGGTACTTTCAACTGATAATAATTATTACACAAATATTATATCACTGGTTATGCTGCTTGTGGCACCAATATCAGGACTGAGAGTGAAAATTAGCAGAGTTTCTTAGGATCCAACCATAGCTTATATCCATCAACATTTATTCAAAAAATATTATTTTCAAATAGAACGCTGTTATGATACCTCACAAAACATACATACCCCATATTCCTGCATTCGTATATTTAGTTTGCTTTTTTAAGTCAAAGTATACTGCCGTCGGATCATTTTCATGGCATTATTTTCCATCCAGTTCTCTGCTCTGCATTATTTGATTTTCAGTGCCTATACTAGTTTGAACTTTAACAGAATGTTTTCCAGTACATTTCAAATATTTCTGCAAATTTTCAATAATAAATATTACAATCTGACATTTTTACAGCAATTTTTCAACACCTGCTATCTTTTTTGAAGAAATGGAGCCAATGTTTGTGATACACAATATCTCCATAGCAACAGATGATGACATCATACAGATGGTGATGACGTAAACATATACCCTGTATATTTATCCAGGGCAATTATCATTTCGGGAAATTGTCTTAATTGGCTAGAAAAGACCATTGTTTCAGACCATATTTTTTGTCAATTTTTGTAAGCTGATTTGGGAACTCATTTATGGCCACTGAGTGTACGGCTTATGTGTCAAGTCCTAACATATCTAACGTTATGATATCTGAGTTAAATATATCCACAAAGCGAGAATTACAACAACAAAAAACACGTGCGATCAGCAAAGGCCCAGATCAGCTTTTTAGAAGCGCAGTCTGATTGGAGTCTTCGCTTGACAACTAACGGCCGACGAGAGAAAAAATCGCACAAATCTAACAGAATTTGAATTCTTACCAAAGAACTGTTGTTGATGCTTCAAAAAAAGTCTTCTTCTTTTGAAGTAGTTTGAAAATATATAACGATATATTTCAGCCAATTAGAGGCAGGAATTATGTTGAACAAACGACATTTATTTATTAATTCATATTCTGCTTTCTTGTTTAAATTTCTTTTCCCGTATATAAAAGAAAGAAAATGTCCCTTTCGGGGTTCCGTACAGACAATAGAGCAGCTTACATTTTTTATTATAAAGATTGCACGCAAATGCGCAATTTGAGAAGAGCATATAATACTGGGGGTTCTTTAATTTAAAAAAAAGACGTTAAATTTCTATTTCCCCCCGTTTAAAAATTACTTGGTCAAAAAGTGTAAGTAAAGTCGCAAATGACCATTTGACACGAATGAAATACGATCTGCTGAAGGATTATCGCTGACCAATGAAGTGTGAACAGTCCCACAAAATGTTTTTATAGCTCCGCCCAACCAATATTACGTAGTTAAACAGATTAAAATATATTACGTAGTTAAACAGATTAAAATTAATAAGGTCAATTAAATGCAGGGATTCTGTACCCCCCCCCCCCCCCCCCCCCCCCGGGCAGAGAAATTATTACCTGTATGAGATGGTCAGTGGGCGGAGCTTAGCTATTGACCAGATAAGACCTTTCCTAATCTGGTCTAGGAGATGATATTCGAATATGTTTTTTTTATTTAATATTCATACATTTTTTAAGTTGTTTTTTGGCCAAAAAAGTTATCAATAATTATCATGCTGTATAGGCTATTGTATGCACTTTATCTCTGCCAAATTTGATCAAATATATAATTTGCAGCATTTTTACCTAAGATGCAGTTTGAGATCTGATAAGCACAGTTGATCTGGACCTTCACCGTTTTCGAATTAAAACTTTGTAAGATTTATCCCAAATTTTCTTTTATTTTTTTTTGCAAATATTATTTAACAAATATAAATCTAAAATAAGAAAACAACAGATGACTGTGCATCCATGGAATTGGTGATAATTGCTTCATGAAAGGTTGTTTTCTGATCTTTGGACCGTGTAGGATCATGGTAAGCTAAATGCCAATTATCTTTGAGTAATTACAGTAGTTATGAACGTTTAGACACGTTTTCAATGGCAGTAATTTATTAAGCATCATTACATTTATGTGGTTATCTTAGTTTGGATCAGTATAATATAAGAAAAATGTAATTCTAATGAGATTTTATCAGAATTCTATTTATATTTTTATTGTTTATAATAAAACGTTAAGAAGAAAAATATATATAAAAATAATATTTTTTTTTCATATTTTTATTTTGCTACTAAATGATTTATAAAATTGTTGTCCTTGTAGCAAAAATAAGTTAAAATATATAATTAAATTTATTTTGCTAGTCAATGATTATTAGCACTGATCTGCTTTTCTAAAATTTCGATATAAAGAAAAATATCCAAAATAAAATTCTTTCAAAATTCAAATTTAATTGCTAAGGTTTTGACTAAATTTCCTTATAATTGGTGGTGTTTGATAGAATACCCCTTATGACAAAAACATATGGCCACTGAGCTGATAAGAGCTGTCAATCATTTTCACAGTACATTAGATAAGCCAATCAAATTAGAGATACCTGGAGATCTTCACAGCTTGAGTGCCAGACGGAAAGTGCCAAAACTGAGGCTAATTTTTCCTTATATACCCCACTCCTGCATTTAAATTAATCAACTCAAAAGTTAATCCTTATCTTGCCAGAACAGAACAGAACAAAACTTTATTGAAAAGTTTGCATCTCAGGCCACTCACAGGTGGCGTAAGAGATAAACACAAACATAGTCAAAATGGCACATTGTTGTAAATCATATGCCACGGCTCAAATTTTGTTTTATTATGCTAATCACTGTTGAAATGACAATAACTGTTGCCATTTTAACTTTATTTTGAGCATGAAAACTCATGCTCAGTTGATGGGAGCATGAAATATTTTTTTTTTTTTAAAAAAGAGGCGTACAGCAGAAAATGAGGCCTACCTGTTGTTATCGCCAATTCTGCACTCTACCGACTGAGCTACGATGCTAACAATTACATACTTCATGTTTAGATTGAGATGATGCAAAGTTGTGGTCTGAGACCCAGGTCACAGAATACTGCTATATCAATATAAGACGGCAAAATACGTCTTGCATAATTAGATTTACTTTACTAAAGAATGCACCGGCTGATGACTTCTTTTGTGGTCTACTGCTTACCTAGCAAACAGTTTAAACCAAGATCAGTTTTGTATGGGCCAAAACGGTCAGACACGCTGGTGGTTTCCTCGATTTTTTTCTTTCGTTTGAAAAATAGCAGATGGCAAAATTATTGAAAAATACCAAGCATGCAAACAGTAAATAAAGCAGTAAAATTCCGAAATACACATGAAATCCACAATATTTTATCCACTGAATATATTAAAGCAATTCTACATCATGGCGTTTTCGACATTCATATGTTAAAACCAGATGCCCATCATTACGTAAGAACACAAAACAGACCACCCTGTCACTTAAATTCCTTTCACCCCTTGCAGCAAGTTAATTATTGTGTCATAAGATATATAAATATGAAACGCCTTTGATCTATCTGAATGTCTTGACATCTGGTTTCTGCTGATGAAGGCAGTGAAGGACATATTAAATATTAATAATAGCCTCATATACAGGGAGACTCGTGTAGTATCTAGATAATTTCAAGTCAAATGTAAGTATTTATTTTAACTTCTTTTTATCAAAAATACTGATCCGGATCAGCGCATGATGGCGCTCTTTTGAGCACTCATAACATATGTTGTGGGTAATCAAAAGAACCATCTCACTGAGGGAAGTTTATTCCACCCTTTATTGCCAATGACAATGGCTGCTCTGGTCATAAGTGTCTGCCTTTGGGTACAATAGCCAGAGTTCCAAAGGGGGCAATAAAACAACGCCTGCTACCAGGGACGTATATATTGTACATCCGTGCTGCTACTGTTCACGAATAAATGTTTCTTTGATTTAATATTTACGTCCAAGACAGCAATTTAAGTTATGTCGGGACGAGTCTTCCTGTGTTGAACCAGTACTAAGCAAGGATTAATTTTCTTGCTCAAGGACACAACACAGTGACGCCGGTGAGGCTCGAACGCACAACCCTTCGGTCTCAAGTCCAGCACGCACTCCTAACACTGAGCCACTGCTCTACGTATAAATGAAGTAGGTAGAAATGTTATATTAACATTTAATACTGGAGATAGATAAATGGATGGGAGCTGGAGGCAAATGTTTGTTGTCAAAATGTTTGGCACGACAAAGATATTCATTACTAATGCGAAAAATGAAGCAGTCTAGACCCTGGTGATATACAGCATAAAATGCCATCACCACTATATCGCAACACCTAAACGGGTCATACTAAAAAGCTGAAAAACCTGCTGAATTCAGCGAGTTGCGGATCAGCAGATGTATAACAAAAGGCTGAACTACTCAATTGCTGAATATTAGTTTATTGATGTGTTTTGGTCTAAATATTGGCATTGTTAATACTTTATTTAACTGTAATGATTAATATGGTGTTTTACGACCTAGCCAAACTTGATAGTTTTTATTTTAGTTTAAATATCTAATATAAGAGTTGCGATGGATCAGATGAGCTTTTCGTTTTCGTACATTTGCAAAATTATGTTTATAACTCGTAGTTTACAAGTTCACCTGAGCATTCTCTTTTTTGAGCCTTTGCTTTATGAACTCATCTGCATGGAACATCTCTGTAATTATGTAATTGATATTATATCGTAGATTATTTCATTATTATTTGTTTGTAATGTGTCTTGTCTATGTTTTAATAAATAACATAAATGAGAGCTTTTTTATAATCGCAGTGTCTCGGAGTCCGGTACCCGACCCCTAGATTGCTGGGTAGGGATCCAGTACCGGACCCCTAGACACTCATTCTAGGGATCCGGTACCGGACTCCGAGCCTCGCCTGTGAGGAGTGTCTCGGGGTCCGGTAGATTGTGAAATAACTACTGACAAGTCTAGTGATACGGGTGCGTACCGACACGTATATGTAGTAAAAGTTATTTTACCAGCAAAAACTCATTTATACTCTCCGACTTTAAATAAACAATTGTCTTATGTGTTGAAGTTTTCACTTTGCATCGTCCGCCATCTTTGATCCTCAAAGGGAAGCTAATATGTATTACACTTTCAAACAAGTATAAGTTTAAACGAAAGGTATAAGATTTTTAACGGACAAGAGTAAAAAAATAGCTATAATTTCTCTCATTTTGTTCCTATTAGTTTTATTTTTCTTATCCTTTTTTTTAAATTTCAAATTCCAAGAATAAAGGTAATTCATGTCAGGGGATACTTACTACATGTATCGCATCAGTGAATTGACGCAGGGTTTGCGGTTCTTTAATTGATGTTTTTCTCAGTGTTATTATTTTTTTCTCATAATAATTATCTCTCTATTTTAAGGTTAATGCCAATTTGCACTTTCATTAAAATAAGCAAACGGCGAGTGCAGGTGCATTGTTTAATTGCCTTCATACCCTCTAATTGGTCACCGGCAAGGATAATCCTAAAGATGCGGTACGATTGTCTGCCATTAATCGAACAAACAGTACAATTATACACAATTAACAACCAGAGCATCCATGAAATATAATTGCAATAGTTTTTTTTTATTGAAAGACGTCTTTGTAGCAGTTAATGTGGACCCAGATCAGACTACTGTCCTAGGGACAGTCTGATCCGGGTCCACAATGTTTGCTTGTTCAGCGAAAAGAACCATTGACATTACTTTTACATGTGGCAGATGACTTCAGCAGACGTCATTGTAGATGTATTATACGTAAATATCGTTCCCTATATGTCCTGCTAGTTTATTCCATACCGTCTTTGTAGCAAACAGTGTGGACCCAGATCAGAATGCTCTCCTAGGAGCAGTCTGATCCGGGTCCACAATGGCCGATGTTGACGTCGTAAACGGCGGAACGTATCCAACTTTTACCTATTTATTATGTACCTTGTCTAAAACGAAAACACAAGGCACACCGTAGGAAGCAGTTTCTGCATATTAGAAATTAAGGTCAACAAAAAACATGCCAGGCCCCGTTCAAACATCACTAGTAGTGATCCGATATGTTTATCTGCAAGGTGCAATTTATAGACATATATATATATGTTTGTACCATAGTTTACAGACAGATTTCAGAATACCCCATATGACAAAAGCATATGGCTACTGAGCTGGTAACAGGTGTCAATCATTTTCACAGTTGAATAGATAAGCCAATCAAATTCGAGATAATCCTTAAGAGCTTATTTTCCCTTATATACCCCACTCCTGCCTTTAAGTCTTCTGCTTTCCTGATTAGTTAATCTTTTTCTATACTAAACTCTGATATACCCTGTTTTGAAAAGGTGTAGCTCCTGAAAAACCAGCCGATCCGAATCTACACTTTTCAACTCTGCTTGTAAATTACGCGCAATTAAATCCTGTAAATTAATCGCATAGAATGTAGTGCATACAACATCCAGTATATGAAGGGTTAATGTTTTTAGTAGTTTTCTGCTCCTAATTTCGCAGCTTTTTTCCCAAGGATGTTATAAATTACCACAATGCATATCGTGACTTTTTAAAATTTATCTATTATGATTGCATTGTAATTTGTATACTTTCTATCGACTAAGAGGTTGTTTATTAATCGATCAGGTATCGGGACACGTGTCGATATTCAGTAGCAAGTTTAGAGCCACTTCATCGACACACGTTCGATAATTGGGGAACTGGACACGAATAAACAAAATGTCAGCAATGCAGATATATGCTACCGTTTGGACATATGCGAAACCACCATTTAATCGTACATGCTGATGTTTCAAGCGGTGCTAGAAGAACATATGTTGTGGGTGCCCATAAGAACCGCCTCAGCGATGCTGTTATTTTGAACACCACCCATAAATGTATTTTAAAATATCCTATGAAAACAAGATAATTTGTTCTCAGTGAGATCAAATTATTTCATTTTAATGGATATTTAATAATAAAAAAATGATAAGATCAGCAAAGCGAACCCCCTTTATACCTTTTCCAGAAATCCTCAATCCGCCCCTGATATAAGCTAACACATGAGATCTTTACACCATAAATTGCATTATTTTTGTTGGCAAGGAATAGCACGGGTACGGTAAATCGCAGGTAACTCACAACCAAGCTTTTTTATTCAAACAACTAATTTCAATAAACACTTTATTAATATTATTTTAAAATGGCAGTTGTCGAAATCACACACCTTGTCATGCAACTAAGTGTTTTTAAAACACCTTTTGACCCTTTCCCTGATCGATCTTTCTTATCTCACTAATCTCTTTGTTTATTGGAGTAGATAATCTAAAACAGCAGGCCTTTAACACCCTTTGAAGAAGTTTTGGGCCAGCATATGCGCCTTAAATACACGCCCAGCGAGGCTTCCTGTTTGAAATATAGATCTGAGTCTTTCATCTGCATCCATAATTTGTGTATATGAGCAGCGAAAAGTCTCGTGAGTCTGCGCATCAGGGGACAGGACACTACATTGTGCTACTAACACCAACGAGAACTGGTGAAATTATTGATCTATGAACAGATCATCTTTATTTTGGCACGTATCGCATATGCTAGACGATATTATTTGAATATTCATGTGTCTGAGCTTCTGACTACTGCACGGATGAGTCTCCGTATTTTCGCAGGCTCGTCTGAGCTGTCGATGTTGGCACAACCGATTCGTTTGCTTTCACGTCCTATTTTGAGCATTATATAGTTTGTGCATTTGAGATAGATAGATAGATAGATAGATAGATAGATAGATAGATAGATAGATAGATAGATAGATAGATAGATAGATAGATAGATAGATAGATAGATAGATAGATAGATAGATAGATAGATAGATAGATAGATAGATAGATAGATAGATAGATAGATAGATAGATAGATAGATAGATAGATAGATAGCATTGGCTTGGTGTCCAGGCTAGCAAGAGCTTAGCTGGTCGCATAAACAAATAATGGACGTACATGATGGTTCAGACCAACATTCAGATCTCGCGTTAGCATGGGCGTATATAAGAGACTTTTGCGCATATGCGATTATATTTTTTTTCTGGCCCTTGCATCCGGTATTGTACCACATGAAGACAACTAAACTATAATTCAGTAGTACATGTACAATGCCTCTATTCTGATCGTTTGCACAGAGCTCCATATGACAATAATAACATCGGCTAGGTCGTAAAACATCATATTTACAAATTCATTAATAATCAATTATTACAATTAAATGTTTTAATATGCTTGACCAATATTGTGAATAAAACACAGCAATAAACTAATATTCAGCAATTCCGCAGTTCAGCTTTTTAGTATACACTGAACCGAAGTTATAAGTAGCCATCATACAATTTTTGCTCCCGTTCAGAAAGTAAAAACAGCTCTCACAAAATTTGAATTCTATTAAAATGTCCAAGGCTTTGTCGAGACTCTGCAAATTATGCCATTTCAAAATGACTGGTAGACCTTGCACAGACGATGTCCGAGTAAAGGTACCCTCTTTCCAAAAAGTCGCACTTTTTAGTGTGATATAAACTATTCATCGGATACGTTATCCATTTATATTTTAGTTAGTTTGAAGATGTTTATAACAGCTGTGATATTCAATGTAAAGAACCAAAAAGTTTTTTGACAATTGAACACTCCATTTCTCTTCTACGTTAACATGAAGACAGTCACGGTCAACAACTTAATCAAAGGAATTTTAGCTTAACCATGCAGTTTGCATATTCACATTGCATTGCGCTGTACGCTTTATTATCTGCGGCACAGCAGTGCAATTTTCAGGGGTTCTTCATTATGAATTTGCGTGACTGTTCTGCTTAAAATTTAAAAGAAATCTTTAACAATTGCCATTTAAATGACCTTTAAAGTTTCACGTTAAAATCGGAGGTGGATACCAAATTAGTAAAAAATATCGTTAGAAAATGGGCTCATCAAGTTGCATGGTGTTTTGTCAAACGTATTGACATAAAATAAAACGCATACAATGATTTTTAGATGTGCAGCTGATGATTTCGGAAAATTTCGGAAAATTCGGAAAATTATCAATTTTTAAAAATTCATAAAAAATCTGTCATAAGCAAAATGTCAAGTGTTTTGTGTTTTTTCAAGTCGACTAGGCAGGTTGCAATCACCTGTATTTGAATTCGATAAAAAAATGCACTCAAAAAGTTAATTTTCTTAAAAAAGTTGATTTTTGTCATTTTTGCACCCAAAAATCGTGAATGGATAGAAAACTCTTCCAAAACACCGCTTAACTTTAGTCCATTACAATGCACACACTTGGGCAAAAATTCATTTCAATATCACTAGGGCTTAGTCGGAAAAAATGGAATTGAAAAGTGGCTACTTAGAACTTCGGTTCAGTGTACATCTGCTGATCCGCAACTCGCTGAATTCAGCAGGTGCTTCAGCTTTTCAGTCAGTCCCTTCATAAACTCGTAAGCTTACATGACATTGGTGGTCTCACTATCGCATTGTCGAACACCAAAGGCTCTGGCAAATCTGCGCTTATGCACAGGCTCGTTAGAGCCTTCGCTGCTCGTACACACAAACAGTTACAATTACCTATAATGTTAATAAGTACGGTTTCAGGTGAAGATTTATGCCAGCCTACGCCAGCACTAGCTAATGATTATTTTTACATGCGTTCAAACTGTTTGAATTAAGACCACGACCGGCATTCTGGGCCCATATCAGCAGATGATTAAAGTCGCCATTATCAAATTGGACGTTCCCTTAAGATTAGATGCTATTTTGATTATTCAAATGTTTCATACAAAACTCATAGCGCAAACAGTCGATAACTTGAACATAAGTTGCGTTTTGTAGCACCTGATTCAGGTCTACATTGTCATTAATGTTATTGGACAGGTTGCCCCCCCCCCCCCATCCAATAAACGAGCGTTTTGTGAAACCCATTATTGTTTCAAATGAAACACAATAATAATAATTATTATATCTGACCAATACCAGCAAAGTTTGGGAAAGGCCACACCCATCGTCCATTGATAATAGCGTGGTGCAAATTTGAAAACAAACGGCCACGCCCATAAATTCCCTGATCGATCCCAGTGGTTATTTATCGATCAGGCATCGCGACACGCGTCGATAATCTGTCTGGCCTCCCTCACTAATCCCTTTGTTTATTGCAGTAGATAATCTATAGACGACAGGAAATCTCTTTGATAAATCGAGTACAATGTATTTCAAATGTCTGCCACTTGCGAGTTGCCTTGGAACTATATTCCAAAATAAAGTTATGTCTGTTTTGAGTGATATTCCAATACCCCTTCAACCGTTGCTACTGATTAGCAATTATCATAACATTATTTAATATTGAACAAATTGAGCAAGGATATAGTTTGCAATCAATTTCGTGGGTTATCTTCCCGTACAGACGCACAAACCAAACAATAATTTACACTTATATCATGCAATTACCATTTTGTCATACCAATGGTTGCGATGCGCATGGTAGACGAAACCTTCGCTGGAGAAGATGGTTATTACTTCCCTTCCTTAGATCTATGCTGTTGATTATTTTCGACCAGATCGTGTCTTTTCAAGGGGAGGAACACTAATATTTCGATCACCAAAGCAACGATCGAAGAACGCAAATATAGCTTAGTTCATTTTGTCATTTAGTTTTTTTTTTATTTTACTTTTCAAGTTTATTGTATTTTCTCAGGTTTACAATAGCAAACAAAATGAGATGCATGTACAACATTTCAAATATTCAGCATGGCGGTAACTTGTTGGACTACTGACAGTATTTATTTTTTCTTGGATTTAATTCCATATCATGTCTGCAACTGTCACCGGTCCAAATGTAGTTGTTATTTTACATGAAAGAAATATTAGCTCACAGCAGCTTTTATAAATTTCCATCAGTGCTCTGGGAGGGGACATCTGTTTCATTTTTTAAAGCACTGGATTCTTTTCTCTCTTTATTCTTTTTACCGCTTTTTTTTCATTAAGGAATGTTAATATTTTGAGGCGACTAATTATTGTAATAAATAAGGCGCACATATTTCGTCCAAATACAGTTTTTTTTTTATAAATAGGAGGTTTTAGGAATTCCCAAAGCGACGTCATTTTCGCGCATGCGCAAATCCGTGGCCGTCAACGGTAGGGCCAGCTCTATGGAATCTGTGTTAAATGTGGGTTTACATTTTGAGAAAATGGGCTTTTATAGCCAATGTCATATCAAAACGTGTTTGTATTCTTTGATATACATTCAAAATACATCTTACCGATAAATAAAGGTTCCGAAAAACAAACATTTATTCATTTAAAAGGCAAAATATGAGGCTGCGGGAGTCCAGAAGTGTCAAGCAGAACACTGATATTTCTTCCAATAAAACCCATATAAACTTTAAACATGTAAAATTTTGGTTTGTTTATGCATTTTTATGATGAAGAGAGTGAATCCACCTGCTTGTTTGTCAGTTTTTACTCTCTCTCTCTCTCTCTCTCTCTCTCTCTCTCTCTCTCTCTCTCTCTCTCTCTTTTTTCTCTCTCACGCATCCGTGATATCATCTCAAAACCAGTGAGTATTGACAGTCCAAAATGTAAATTAATTAGGCTAATTAAAAACAATTAACTTACGTATAATTTATCACACATATATAACTAAAATTCCATGTAAAATATTTGATTTTCACGGTTTACACCGTAACAGAACGACACGCCCCGCGGACTGGCGCAATCAGTGTTTTCACAAGTGATTGTCATTGGTGGTCATTGGTGTAATAAAAGAGGTCATAAAAGATCAATAAATATGCCGACATGCTGGACCCAAACTTGCTGGGTCCGAGATTAAAGTCTGACATATTAATGCAACGACACTGGATTCGTTCTTTATCAGTTACATTTTAATTCGTTGTCGTGTTTTTGTTAAAAAAACTAGCTAAAATATATAGTCTGTCTGTGTGTCTGTGTGTCTGTCTGTCTGTCTGTCAGGACATGTATATTTATGTTTACAGACATACATACATTATATATTTGCGAGTGCTTTTCCAAAAACAGGCAATGAATTAAAATGAACTTGGCCTGTCTGTTAATGCGCATATATGTAGGTTTATCAGTCTGTACGCATATGCATACTTATGTTTCTATCAGTTTTTTCTGTCTCTCCATGTTCTCTGTACATGCGCATGTATGCACAAAAGCCCCAGTTAACGCATATTTTGTCGTATATAGAGGACCATTTCTTCTTCTGAATATCCATTATTATCTTACTTATGATCCCGCAAATCTGCACATGCTCACCTCGGGCAATGCAACAAGTTGACATTGTGCAGTCTCGAATGAGCTTTCGCTGTTCGAGAGGAAAATTTTATTATATTATAGCGCCAAAATCTGTCCAATCGTGTGCGCATTCGCTACTCGAGAAGAAAGTCAAAATTATAATTTTCTTTTTTCAGCCCCTAGTGTATGTCCACAATCAAATGTACAAGTGTCGACTGCTGATAACCTTTGAAAACAGTTCAGGCCCGACAAAATGTTCTCGCGAGAATGCCTGCTTTTGCAGACTCGTATCAGCCTTCGCTGCTCGAGAAAAAACTTTTTCAGCGCCCATTTCTGTCCTTTATCATCTGCTACTAGTGTCGTCCGCTGATAATCTTTTCAAACAGCTTGGACGCAGGTCAGACTAGGCAAAACTTTCTTGCGAAAATGGCTCGCATGTGGAGTCCCGTATGAGCCTTCGCTGCTGGAGAGGAAAGTTTTTTTTATTTTTTAAGCGCATTTCTGTTCTTCGAATTCCTTAGTTATTTTTATAGAACTGAGTTTTCTTGCAGGAATATGCTTAGGCTATGTGCCGTCTCATATTAGCATTCTCTGCTCGAGAGGAAAGTGTTGTTGTTTTTCAGCAACCATCTCATTCTGTCCGTTTTTTAGTTCCTTTCTTTCCACAATCATCTGTTCAGTTTTGTTGAAATAGCTTTTTTTAGCAGTGTGTGTTCCTGCGAGAATGCGCACATGAGCCTTCGCTGCTCGAGAGGATCTTTTTTTATATTTTTTGTGCCGAGTTGTCCTGCACCCAATATGAATTCCTACACGATGCGACATGGGGAAATTTAATAATGCAACATATATTTCAAATAAAAACAAAATAAACGTCCGCCTTGTTTATTGTTAGCAAACACTTTTTAAAGAAAATAAATGAAGTGTGTCATTGACGAAAGTTCGTTAATTATCACAATAGTTGCCTTAAAATGATAAATTCTTTAATTGAAAAGTTTAACGGCTCTCGTTTTATTCATTTCTAACACATTGACAGACAAATGATCTCAATAAATGTTAATATTATTTGACGAAGTATTTCTAGATGCATTCAAGATGAATTTACAATTCACATTTGTATAAATTATATAGCAGATTGTAACACGGGAGCTTAAAATCGGTGGAAAATGTTGAAAATTCTACTGCTTTCCCTATCTAGACAATACACAGTTGACGGCCAGTTATCCCAAATCTATTTATAGAACCGGAAGTACGTCACGATAAAACCTCCTATATGCCGTTAGCTAGTACTAGCAGAGTAGCAATGACGTATCTTGAACCTTCATAGGTAAAATCCGGGGTAATATAGAAGCATCGTGGTAGAGTATGTATAGTTGGTCATATTCAGTTACTTAATTGCTATCTGGTCACATATTTTTAAAACACTAAATTCTAAGAACAAATACAGTCATTACATTTTCAAATATTTTGGTGGCACCAAAATGACTCCGAAGCACCTAGTAAACGCTTATTACCCATTTTTGGAACTCGGGATCTGTTCAATATCAGCTATTCTAGAGAGTTATAATTGTTTTCGAAATTTCTACACTTTGAAGAAATAGTTCATGCTAAAATGGCTGTTTGCTTTGAAATGATAGTGAGTGAAACATAAACCACAGTGCAGTTATTCAAAAATATGTCTTTTGTTGCCGATTTTCATTCGAATGTTGAACTTTTTCTGAGTTAATGGTGTTTTTGCGAACTGGGAAGCTCACGTGTCACTATTTAACGGTTATTCGGTCATTTCAGGAACAGTAACTCTTATTTAATTGTTTTCTATGAATGGACACTGCATACCAGCGTGATGCGCGTATGAATATCGCTGTTAATCAGGTCAACCACGCCACGTAGTGTATTCCAATGAATGGAAATAAGCCGTTTCATGATAAAACCTGCCTTTCAGAATTTTAAAAGACTACTCTGTTTCATAAACTGAATGACCTGGCGCTTTCACATCGTTCCTTGTTTAGATTTTTTGAAAATGTTATAGTATTTGGGCCAGCTCATTTAATTTATCACACCCTTTAAACATGAAAGCGCAGCCATCCACTATATTTCGGTCTCTGTATTCTTCCTGCGTGTACGCTGTTCATATAAAAATAAATGGGGCAGATACCGTAATGCATTTAACATGCGTGAAGTTATCATGCATGCACAGCCATCAAGTGGGTCTATGCACCTAATTTTCGGCCCATATGTTCGTCCAAATGGTGCCTGCTTAAGTCGTCTGCTGCACATAGTTGATAACTTTATTTGCTTATGTTAGTACAGAGGGAAACTCCAAGTGTTCAAGTGTTTAATAGAGTCAGATCTGGAATGCTCTCTTTTCAGTACATATTTTTGTCCACAAACATTATTTGCCCGATTGTTGTTAGTTATTTCCCTGTAAGTGTTCTTGCTAGTATGCACGCATGTGCAGTCTGTTCTTGAGCTTTAGGTACTCGGCTTGAGTGGTGTTTAATGCAAACGGATCTTTGGAAATTTATATAAAAAATAAATAAATAAAAGAAAGTCAGCACCTATTTGTGTTTACAATAATCATTTCAGAAAAGAGCCCAGTTCTGTTTGGTTATTTTGTACTGGTGAACGCTCTTGCGAGTACGTACGCATGTACGATTTCGTGGAAAAATCAATGCAGTCGGAACTTTGGCAAGTTTATAAAACAATCAGATCCTATCAGAATATGCCGAAACGACCCACCCTAAAACCAGGCCGAAAACGACCCAGCCGAAACTACCCACGGCCGGAAACCTATGTTTAATGGATGTGCTACATCCGCTTTCCAGCGTCAAGGCAGTGACCGATATATAGGTCACTGGTCATTGCTACCACCTCGTGCAACAGAACTCATAGCGGCTTCTTTGATCTTAAACATTGCTATCAGCGAGCCTCTGCTGATAACATAAGCAGAAAGTTTGGTCCCAAATCTAGTCCGACAAAGAGTTTAAAATTGGTCAAACTTGACGGTTTTCCTTACTTTTATCATACATTTGAATCTACATGTAAAAGCAAAGGCGCCGATGGGACTGCGCGGGCGCTCAGGGTGGTCCCTGCTTTTAACAAAGTCGGGGTTCTCGCGGCTTTAAACATTATATAGGCGTCTGGTAAATAAAGCAAATTTCGATAATCTCAAGGTCTATTCTGTTTTCAAATACAGAGCCAAAAACCATGCTCTATAAGTTCCTTACATGCGTATATAAGCAGTATGAGCAGTTAAAGGCCTCAACTTAAACGGTAAGATTTGCCTTATGCGATTCTGTCTTATAAGACTCCTTCTTTGAATAAATACCTGGAGATAGTTTCATCACGGAGGGAGGTTTCATTGTTGTTTATGTAAAAATGATTGATTGATTGAGTGAATAATTGATTGATTGTGTTTGTGTACATCATTCGGTTTGTTGATACATGTACTCACATGTAGCTTGTGATGTAATGAAAGAACGAACTCGTTATCTGCTAAAGCCGAGTTCATTGATATGGCACTTAATGCCATATCTTTTCTTGTTCTGTCAGCTTTGTCCGCCGATAACACTGTCCAATCAGACTTACAACCTTGAGCTAATAAATATTTATGTAAATTTCGCGCATTACTAGGTTCGGCTTGGCCTGGATTTGGTTTCATTCATTTTTATTTTTACGTGGCATAATTGCATGGATTACAACACTGTGGTTCGAGGGATATAATCCATAATTCTATGTTGTAAATGCGTAAGAAAAGTACATGTACATTTGGCTAGCCCCTCGATAAAACTTTTACAGACACTTACAAGCAGTACGGACCCAGATGAGATGTCGCATAATGTGGCATCTTCTCAGGGTCCACACTGTTTGTTAAGATAAACATATCCAAGAAAAATCCATCCCAAGGCATATACAATAGACTATTCCAAGTTTATTGTGTCAAATCAGCAGTGTACAAAGGGTCATTTCATTTCGTACCAATTTGTCATAAGTTAAAACATGCACCGTTTCTGGAACAAAACGATATATTTTTTGTCAACCAGAGTACCTCTTAAATTTGTAGCCCAACAAATATATTTCCAGCTATTGCCCCACCCTCAACACTACTCTCTCTCCCCAAGTTGGACAATACAATTGGACACCGCTAAGCGGCAACTAAATGGCAGTTTGACGCGAAAATTAGATCAAAGGAGACAGCCAACTGTCAGCTACCATCTCAGGCGCACACGAACAGTTTGAAGCCGGATCAGGTTCGACAAAATGTTGGACCTGAAACAATACATTTTTATAAGTGTAGACTCAGACGAGCCTGTGCTGCCTCCTTTTAAGCTTAGAAGCTCCAATTGATGTTCTGTCAGTAGTTTAACAAGCATAGAATGTTCAAGTGACTAGCAAAGGCTCTGACCAGACTGTGCATATGCACAGGCTGGTCTGAGCCTTTGCTTGTCGCACATTTCATATTGTTGGAAGTCTCATGTCGCGGCTCATATATAAAGAACCAGTAAAACAGTCTGTATTTAGCTCCCACCTAAGCTCTCGTGAGCCCAGGCCAAGAGCCCAATCGATCATTGCCTACAATGACGTATGTCACGAGTTGCGTGCTATGTGCCAAGCATATGCCAGTCTTAGGTTGACCTGGAGAATCGCCCGACTCCTTTTCAACCATGAAACACACGCATACACAGGTTGGGCAGGGGGGAGTGCATCCGACCTATGAAGTCTCACTGAGCGAAGGGACAGAGATAAAAGTTGAGATAAAAGACCACAGCATTGAGACATGCCGAATGGGTGATACTGGATAATCTCCTTACTGCTTAAACGCAAAAAACAAACTGTCTTACACTTAGGTCAAACAACACATCAAACAACTAAACATATAACATATATTTTATTATTAATAAAAATCGACACAATGACAACGCGAATACCTACCTCACCCCCAGCCAGACTTCTTCATCCAATTGACCACCGACCATCCCCCTCCGCCAATACAAATTGACTAAATTTTGGCAAACGGCTTGAACACCGAGCAGGCCCATCGTATGATGGACCTGTGCGGTGTAAAAGACGTTCAAATACTAAATAAACAAAAAAAACAACCCTGTAGGACTACTGAAGTAGGAAAATTAAACGAATAACGTGCACGAACTTACCAAAAAGCGATAAACAGAGAGATTTCAAAGCAAACAAATTCCAAATTGTAATTACATAGGCACCTGGCGCCATCTGGCGGTCAGTGGCAGAGACCGCAGGGTGGCGTGAGATGCCTATTATCAACCTACCCACATTCCGACTGCATGTGGAAACTAGGTCTGCAAACTGTTATATACATGTATTAATCCAATATATTTCAGCGTTGACAATATGTACATGTAAGATATACGTTGCAAAACTAATACCGTTTGAATACTGGATAATTCAAACACACCAGAACTAAGTTAGTGAGAACACCTTCACACTAATTTGGATCTGGTGTCTTCACTATGACAATAAAAATACGAAAACAAACATGATACACAAATTGACTAAAATTGTTTATGTCACGTGGCTTGGGAGCATTGGAAGATGCTCCCAAAAGGAGCAACTAAAGCGAAGATAATCATCATATTAGACGCTTGGCTGGACAAGTCAAATAACCTTTAAAAACTAAATTCTAGGTGATATTAAATTAATTCCCCAAGCACCTAGATTGATATTTATGATATAATAACCACGTGACGCGCGGCTTTAGAATAGAAACATCAGTAACATTAATAACAAAATTGTCCTTATCTCGCGTCCGCGGACTACTAACGCGCATGATTTCACTACATGTATTTTACATGTACATGATATTTGAAATTAATCAAACTTCTTTTTCAGCAGTAATTTAGCGCGATCCCATCCCCCCACACTCCTCCCCAATTTAGAAATAAGCCGAAATTGGCAAAACGCGGGTTCGAGCATCATTTAACGTATTACCCCTTAAAATAACAATTTGTCCAGATAATGGCCTCATCCGGCCATCACACACACATATGCCCGACCCCCAACCACCAAACCATAGCGCGTATTAGAGCAACTTAAGGGCAGTTCTTTCTTGGATATTTGGAATTGGTAAACTGGTTAAGTCAAAGTCTCTTCAGGGCATACAACTGCATCTGAGCCGGTCTTTCTGTTGGTGTGTCGGTCGATGTGACGGCATAGCTGCAATATCAACGATAGATGGATTGTGGACCTACAGGATAGGATTCAACGGATAGGATGGATGCTCAACACAGATGAAGATTGAAATTTTGGAATTTTGTAAATGTCGCGACGCGTTTATCATGCCTAACTACTAACTTGTCAGCGAAGCGAGGGGATGGGAGAGGTTAATTAATACCTCTTCCGCTTCTCACAGACCTGCAAAACCCATCACCAGGATACTTACAAGTATTAGCTTTTCAAAAAAGCTGGCGGTCGCTAAGCCCTATCATTTTATGTATTCTTGCCCAATGCATTCTTCCATTTCGAACTTCTAGAGCTTGTACATGTAGATTTATTCTAAGCTCTGATTATTAACATCTGAACTGTGATTTATTACCATTTAACACATGCTTCCAGCGAGGATGTTGCTTGATTTTTTGAAAGCACCCAGCTTACGCATGGTATGCTATGGTAATGTATCTAGCATGCGACACATTTATGGAAAATCATTTGACAACACTAGACAGCACATTTTTCTTAAAACTTATGCCAGAAAATCAAGATCACAGTGGTCGCTTAACTGTATATGTTCAGACTCCGTGACCCCAAGATGTGTTCACAAACCAAATTTGGGATTTCTAGGATTTATGCTCGTGACACGATTTTTCTAGATCTGATGGCAGTGGTAAAGGTGCATGAGGCTCCATGACCCTAAATGCATTAAGACACGAATTTTGGCACTCCTATCTAAAATAATATAGGAGATATACTCCGGATATGATATGAACACTCAAACACTTAGGACACTAAGGACAGGCAGTTTGATTACTATATGCCTCCCTTTGGGGGCATAAAACCTGTTTGTCATGACCGTCATAAGACAGTGCCTGAATTCATAGTAATACTATGTGATCAGATGTGGATGACAATAATATAAGTACGTTTACTGATGTGAAGTTCGCTCGCACTCTTTGCCAATCAAGGACGTTTTGACTTTGGGACGTTTCACTTTCGCCAGCTTTTTTGAAAAGCTAATACTTATTGCGTTTATATAAGAGGCAGGGCAAATTGGCGCCTTCTTTGTGAAAATTAAATTCGCAAACGAGCTTGCCTCGCGCTATAGGTAGCCCTACAGATTTCACGGACAGTTTACTTCGCGCTGTAGGTCAACCCACGATATTTGGTACCCCACTCGTTGTTCGGCAGCGAATAAAATATAGCCTGAGCACGACATAAAGGTTTGGTTTTGGTTGAAGTTTATATAAGCGGCCGGCCATGGCCGACCGCAATAACTTACCACTAAAACACTAATAACTAAACCCTAAACCCTAAACCTTCCCACAACTTGCTCTGAAGGTGACGGCCATGCTACTGGTTTCACACGAGAAACCCGGAAGGTATATTATTTTTTTGGAAGCCTCAAGCAAAATTTCAAGATAGGATGAACACACACACACATGTTCTGAGTCTTACCACACCCGAGCGGCGCCCTTCCTCTTAGGAATAAGCCCCCTATCCCCGCTTAAAACCCCTAAATAAATAGGCCATCACACGATGACTGGCCATTTTTTTTGAAATGGAGTTCAAAATTTTAAGGAGCAATAAGTGAGATCTCTCAAGGGATCAATTATCACAAAAGAACACCGACTCCTCGCCACCCGCTCGACGAAAACTGCAACTAAAATAGAAGAAACATAATAAAAGAGGCAAAATTTTATTTCCCAAAGCTTGCCCTAGGGGAAGCTAACTTCGTAGACCGATGTCCGCGTCTTAGTAACACCGCCCGCGAGCTTATGTATACAAGGACTGGACGGAGAAGCGGAGTGATGCCCGGATGATGTTACCTTAAAAACACCAGCGTACAGCTCACCATAAGGGGGAGCGGCAATAACAAAACTCCTTGCCCTTCCAGGCGGAATAAAAACTTACACTTCCAGGAACAGTGGGGTGACACTGTGCAGGCGAAATTGTCACGTCAATCCCCACAAGATTGAAACCTGTTTTAGAGCATTACCAAAATTCAAACTAATTAATGCCCCACACCTTTACTTAACGCAGATAGGCATAAGATAAGGGCGGGATACAGCCCGAATTCCTTTTTTGAAGCCAAAGTGGGTGCATAAAACTGGGTGTGCCGTGCGTGCTATATATGCCTCATGCGCAGGAACCGCGGCACACCGACACAATAACCGAATAATATATGTATGTCTGTATTTAGACTTGTATGCCCCTGTAGTCTATTTGTTATGTAAAAGGTTCTTAGCACTGGATTTGACGATACAGAGATGTGTGAAGTGGTTGTTTCACATAGCGAAAGTGCTTTGTTTGTTTGTTTGATTTCTTACGTCCCATCAACAATCTTTAGTTATAAAGGGACGGGTCTTCCTGGGTTGTACCAGTACTAAGCTAGGATTAATGTTCTTGCTCAATGACACAACGCAGTGACGCTGGTGAGGCTCGAACCCGCAGCCCCTCGGCCTCGAGTCAAGCACTCTACCACTGAGCCACTGCGCTCCCACAACCGTGCTAATAATATTAATAGAAACTTGAAAATTACAACATTCTTCTTACCCAAATTCAAAAGAAATATTATCAACATCATCTCATGAGTCGGGTCCAGGCAGGGTCCTAGGGGAGCCATACACTGGCTGTGTTTTAAATGTCACAGAATACTGGTGATCTGTGTTTTGTTGTTCGTTGTTACTAACCTGTAGTGAGACAGGTGAGTCTAGGTTTTTATCTCCTTTACATGTTAAACACAGGAAGACCAACCCCAAGTTCCCAACATTACTGAAAAATTGTTGACTGGGTCGAAAATTTCTTACATGTACAAGAGGCCCCGAAAGTTCATCCAGCAGGTTGAATTTTTGGGCCTCTTGCAGATGTTAGAATTTGAGAAGCTTAACCCATTTATACCAAAAATATTTTCCCATCCTTATCATTTGGGTTGTTGGGTGGTATTTTTCATTTTTATTCAAATTTTAAAAGAAACTTCTGTAAGCAAACAGTGGAGAACCTGATCAATGCCGCGTTTTGTGGCATCTGATCTGGTTTTGCACTGTTTGCTGATGTCCCACAAAAAGGACACTAGGCTTCATATGGGTTAAGAAACATGGGTCAGATATGCAGTGCAAATGAAAACTTTCAAAATGATTAAATCTTTTAGAATTTGAGCTGAGGACGAGTCCTCCTAGTGATATGTTCGTATTCTAAGAAGCTGTCACGAAGGAGTTTTGCATTTTTGTTTGATAAAAATCACAGTGAGTCATATTCAGAGGAGGACGAGTCCTCCTTCAAAACTCAGAGTTTTATTGTTTATGCTTAAACACGCAGAAGTTCGGCTTTGATTATGTCTTTTAAAAATTATAAAAAGAGGATGCGGTCATCCTATCCAATTGAAATATAAAATTCCAGGTGAAGACTTCTTTTAGAATTTTGAGTATGTTCAGAGGAGGACTCGTCCTCCTATTGTTCAGCGATATCTTCATATATATTTTAAGAAAGTGACAGGAAGAAGTTTTGCATTTTTGATTGATAAAAACTCCAAGTGAGCCATATTCAGAGTAGGACGAATCCACCTTCAGTTTGGCTTTGCTTATGTCTTTGAAAGAAAAATAATAAAAAAGCAAGGAGGACGCAGTCCTCCTATCAAATTGAAGCATAAAATTCCAGGTTACGACTACTTTGAGAATTTTGAGCCATATTCAGAGGAGGACTCGTCCTCCTAGTGTTCAGCGATATCTTCATATTTTAAACAGTTGTCATAAAGAAGTTGTACATGTTTGTTTGATAAAAATATCCCAGAGTCTGAGCCATGTTCAGAGGAGGACGAGTCCTCCTTCAAGTGTTTATGCTTAATCACGCAGAAGCTGATTATGTATTGATTAAAAATTAGAAAGCAAAGAGGAAGCGATCCTCCTATCATATTGAAATATAAAATTCCAGTGACGACTAATTATAGAAGTTTGAGCTATGCTCAGAGGAGGACTCGCCCTCCTAGCGTTCAGCGATATCTTCATGTATATTTTAAGAAAGTGACAGGAGAAGTTTTGCATTTTTGTTTGATAAAGAATCCAAGTGAGCCATATTCAATATTCAGAGGAGGACGAATCCTCCTTCAAAATTCATAGTTTTATTGTTTATGCTTAAACACGCAGACGTTTGGCTTTGATTATGTCTTTACCCCCCCCCCCCCCCCCAAAAAAAAAAAAAAAGAGGATGCGGTCCTCCTATCAAATTGAAACATAAAATTTCAGATGACGACTGCTTTTTGAATTTTGAGCTATGTTCAGAGGAGGACTCGTCCTCCTAGTGTACGTGTATGTTTGTTTGACAAAAAATCCCAGAGTCTGAGCCATGTTCAGGGGAGGACGAATCCTCCTTCAAGTGTTTATGATTAATCACACAGAAGTTGATTATGTCTTGATTAAAATATAGAAAGCAAAGAGGATACGACCCTCCGATTAAATTGAAATATTTAATTTCAGGTGACGACTACTTATAGAATTTTGAGCTTTGTTCAGAGGAGGACGAATCCTCCTAGTGACCAACGATATCTTCAAATTATGGAGTTAATCACGCAAAAGTTTTGGTAAATCTTCTTAGATGATTTGAGCTACTGTCAGAGGAGGACCCGTCCTCTTGTTCGATGGCATCTTCAAATATAGGACACATTGATGAAGAAAAACGGAAAATCGAGGGTTCCAAAACTGGGTTTAAGCAGAGGACGCATTCTGGTCGTTGAAAAAAAGTGCGGGTTGGGTAACGTTTTTAGCCACACTAAAATGCGTCCTCTTCTTTTTTGCGTTTCTTACACCCCCAAAACAGCGTTAATTTACCTTAAAAACGGACCTAATTGTTGTGTCCGTTTTTATTTTGGTGGCCGTTTTATACCAAACACTTTTCTTTTTCGCTCTAACTTCCCTTTTCTAGTGTTTTGTCTATACTCAACTTTTATGTGATTTTCCTCTATTTTATGAAATTTGAACAATTTATCATTTTATAAATTTATTATTTTATAAATTTATTATTTTATGAAATTTATTATTTTATTATTTATTTTTGGTCGTATTTTCACTGCATAACACCACCTCCTCCCCTAAATTTACTTTATTCCCATAAAGTAGCTTGGAACTATAGGGCATTTATATATACAACTACGCCATTTTACTACAACCAGCAAATTGACTACTATGAACAATTGACCATTCAACATTTATAGTTATTCTGTATATTGACTATTTGAATTATATAGTGTCCTTAAGTCACCAACAAAATATTAATCAGTCTACCTGAGGGCTGCCATTTTGATGCTATCTGCATATAAGCAATATTTCTTACATAGTAAACACACATATGAACGTATGCATATTATTTTACATTTGTTTGAGTCAATATACTCGTAACTATAATTATAACATACATTACAGAACTATTTACTACTGATTAACAACTAAATATATTTATATACATGGAGGGCTTATTATTTTTAACTTTGAGCAAAAATCGTACTTGTAAAAAAAACTATTAGTTGCATGTTATATTGAAGCCTGACTTAAATCAAATTTGAAACAGTTCACACAAGTTATTATGAGAAAAAAATGATACATTGTTAGTGGAGAAGGTAACATATAATACATATAATGAGTCTGTAACTTTGGTGTTGAGTATTCAATGCTTCGAGCATACATCGTACTTTTTAAAACTAGAAGTTGAAGTGTTTGGTATAAGTAAATAAGGTATTTTAGTTTGTGTATAGTCCCATACAAAGGAGTATTTAGCATTTTAAAAATTTATTATTTTATAAATTTATTATTTTATAAAATTTATTATTTTATAAAATTTATTATTTTATTATTTATTTTTGGTCGTATTTTCACTGCATAACACTACACTTACCAAAAAGGTGTTGGTTTGAATTTTAATAAAATATTAGTGGTGCGTTTCTAAAGTCTCTCAGGATATGTTCGGTCCAACTTATGCTGTAACAATGGCACCGATTCTCGAAGTTGTGCTCGTTATGCCAAAGCCGCTTAAACCAAAGACAGAGCTTTCAGCAGCAAGCAATGTATTTCGTCACGTCATGGAATGGATCAGACTTGTCTTGTTAACAGAGTATGACAATGTAATGGACATTTGCAATATTGTTTAACCTTTAAGCCCATATTCTATATGTAGAACATTGCGGCATCAGGATATTTCACAATCACCACAGGAGCTCGAATCACCTATACAGAATCAAAACCAAAAGCTCAGTATCATTACCATGATTACGTGATGACATCGTGAGCGTTTGGTATGAGGACCGAGCTTCAAGCTCATGTGCAATCACAGGCCCGCATGGAAGAGACAC
Source organism: Loripinus fragilis (assembly GCA_964019695.1). Taxonomy (NCBI): domain Eukaryota; kingdom Metazoa; phylum Mollusca; class Bivalvia; order Lucinida; family Lucinidae; genus Loripinus; species Loripinus fragilis. The sequence goes on along the minus strand of OZ026528.1, from coordinate 53,392,793 downwards.
AGAACACTGACGGCCTCGCAACATTTATACGAAATAAAGTATAACAACCATCTCTCTCTACCTCAGCGGTCTGATGACAAAACTAGAAATGAATCTAAATACTGCACTACAAAACAGCAACTAAACACATATCCACACAAACATTGGGGGGTAACAATAAACTGTAGACAAAAAAACAGAATTACGGATAGACCTCTACAGCTCAGTAAGTAGAACATCAGACTCGTGAACAACAGCTGCCAGCTTGAAACTCATCGCCATCGTCGTGAAAGACACTGTCCTAACTAATGACCTAGCACTTTCACAACTCACAAAAGAGTCTCGACCTGACTGAAAAACTGATGACCGCTTAGTTGAGCATCAGCTAGAGAGAAAGGGAGCGCAGTGGCTCAGTGATAGAGTGCTTGACTCGAAACCGGGAATCATTTATTCTGTCCTTAGCCATAACTAATACCTGGGTTACATCAAGACCGACAGTCGGCCGACTAGATTTTTTCATGTTGATCGGCCGTAAGATGAGGTTTTAGTCGGCAGACTCTAGCAGTTACAATGAAAACAAACCTCGCTTGATTGATTTTATCAACCACAATTTTTTCTCCGACGCCCGATTATACGCCGATCTTCAGCTGACATGATCAGGCGACTGTCCGCCGACCGATCAAACTATAATATGACTTTGGCTTCAGTATCATAAAGGAGCGAAATTGACAGTTTGTATTTAGTGGCTTTTCGCCTAAAGAAGAAAACATTAAGAGAAAGCAGAAAGTTCAAAATAAGTTATACATGAATGCAATGAAAATATGGGACGTGACTACTAAGGGACAAAAATCGGGCGACTGCCGACTATCGGTCGAAAATAAAGATTTTCTTCCGTCACTCGGCTGTCTGTCGCCAGATAATCGGCTGACAGTCAGCAAGGTTTGAATTACTCATTTTAAAAATAGAAGTTGGCGGAGTGTCAGCTACCGTCGACCGATGATCGGCCGATAGTCGACAGACGGTAGGTCGACTCCAAACCATTTGCCAAGTCCCAAAGATAGTCGGCCGATCGAAAACAAATAGAACTGGTCAGTTATAATTTTTTGTCGCCGGCTGACCCTAAAAAGCAGCTAAATCGCACACAAAATCAGCTGACTGTCAGTCGACCATCACGGACATTCCGCAGACTGTCGGTGTGATCAACGTAACCACGGTTTACGTAAGCAATTGATCATATATATGGATTTTATTCTGAGTATATGTGACGATACTATAATGCACATGAAGTTTTGTCATGATTTCTTTGGCAATATACGAGTTATTGCCCTTTGGCTTTCAAAATGTCAATGGGTTTTCCAGTCCTCAGCCATTGATTAGCAAGCAATAGAAGGATTTTCGTGAAATTTATATATGGCATTGGTGTGATGATGCATGTGAAGATTTATAAGGATGTCTCATTGGGTCAGGTGTAGAGAAGTTATTGCCCTCTGTTTGCCTAGATATCAATGAATTTCGGGCGATACACACGAATACTCATTCCGATGCACATGAATATTCATTAGAACAGGAGTTATTGCCTAAATTTCATAATTTCGGCGTGGAATATCAATTCGCCATCGAATTTGCTTGTTTAGCATACCTTTATCTGCCTGAAAGGCGTTTTATTAGCATTTTAACTGTATGGGATAGATCATATATTTAGATGACACGCTGCACGCGGGGCGAAGTGGCTCAGTTTCTTCAGTATAAGGCAGTGGATCAAAGGGTTGCTAGCTCGAGACTCACCGGAGTCGCTGTTTTATGTTTTACTTTATTGGCTTCTTAGTACTGTTCAGATATAGGAAGACAGAAAATCGTCCCCACATGACTGAAAAAATTGTTAACTGGAACGTAAAGCGTATACACAGACAAATTAAATACACGCTGCATTAGTCGAGTGTGCATCACATTTGTATATCAAAGCTTGAGCCGCTATACAGTCAAAATTCTTCTGCAACCCATCTACACCTATCACGTACATGTTTCAATACGGTGTTGCTATACCTTTCCTTATACGTATACTTATTCGTATGCGGCGAACCCGGACAACTCTTTTATAAGTAATAGTGCAGGATAAATTACTCACTAAGCTCTGTCCCTCACCAGCTACTTGGGTGAGCTAAAAGTATTAGGCTCTGTCTGTCAGTGCATCATATTAACGGCTCAAGTATTGAAATACATTTGTATTTCAAGCTTTAGCTCATATGAGGTGAGGTAATAGTATTAGGCTCTGTCTGTCAGTGTATCATATTATCGGCACCAGTATTGAAATACATTTGTATTTCAAGCTTTAGCTCATATGAGGTGAGGTAATAGTATTAGGCTCTGTCTGTCAGTGCATCATATTAACGGCTCAAGTATTGAAATATATTTGTATTTGAAGTTTTAGCTCATATGAGGTGAGGTAATAGTATTTGGCTCTGTCTGTCAGTGCATCATATTATCGGCACAAGTATTGAAATATATTTGTATTTTAAGTTTTAGCTCATCTGAGGTGAGATAATAATATTAGGCTCTGTCAGTACGTCATACTCATTATGTGAATGTTTTATTGTGACAATCAACGTCCGTTGTGCGTCTTCCACTGTCTGTAAATGATATCTCCTTAACCACTCGTCAGATTTTTTTTTTAAAAAAAAGTTAAAATAAATGTTCTCCATTTGACTCTCCATCAAAATTGCGCAAATGAGTTCGCTCTGCTGAACAAAATGGCCACCGACGCTACAATAGAAACATCTTAAACCAGCATCTCCTCCTTAACCGCAGATCAGAATTCATATAATTTCACACAAATGTTCCCCATAATATTCTGTAGCATATATTCATATTCGAATGACCACCATAACTAACAAATATAACTTAAGTTATCTTTTTAACGGTGCAAAACCGTCGATGCCATGACACCTCTTCCATTGTAAGACGTACCAGCTGACCACTTTAGAATCCCATGCTTTCCAAAGGACCGTTTCCAAAGCATGTTAAGGCACATGCGCAAAATTGCTTTTTAAACTTGCATGTGTAGCTAGCCATAGAAGTTAAGCATTTAAAGTTTTGTCCGACACTTTATCTGCTTCCACACTTTGTGTTTGCAAGCAGCATAGACTCTGGCGAGACTGTGCATATGCACAGGTTCGTCTGAGCTATCACTGTTCGCCTATACAATACATACCAAAATCTCATGCATTGGCTCATTTTTATCAATTTTTAGGCTCTTGTCTTTATTCATATATTGTGGAATACCAAATATGGACATGAAACATTGGCAAATGCTTGTTTTATAAACTTAGTTCTGTTATTTCAGAGGAACTCATACAGAAACATGGACTCAATTGATGGTGCTAAAGGAGGCCACATTTCTTCGGAAGAAAGTTTTACCATAGCATGTGACCCATGTGAATATGACCATATCTCCAAGAAAGCAGCAGCCTATTGTCACGAATGCGCTGAATATTTATGCGAGTGGTGTAAAACTGCACATGGGAAAGTAAAATTAACACGTTCACACAAGCTGCTATCTGGAGAATTGATGCCACCAAAAAGATCAGCAGGAAAGATGCCAGTTATAGATACAGTTCTGTGTTCCTGTATGAAACATGAGGTATCTATATATTGTAAAGAACATTGTAGCCTTGTTTGTGTGAACTGTAGAACTCTTCACCACAGAAGATGTAAAACTAGTGATATTGATGAAGAAATCCTAAGCTTTGATGTCGACAATACTAAGACAACCATTGATAACTCTAATGTGCTGAATAAAAACATTTCAACACTACAGGAGAGCAGAGAAAATGACCTCAGCACTCTGTCTTTGGGAGCTGAAAACTGTCGAGACAGAGTAAAACAGTTTCGAGAAGAGCTTAGTGCAAAACTCGACAGTATGGAAGCCAAAAGTCTTTCAGACATCAGCATCTTGGAAACCCAAGAACAGGAAACTATAGTCCAACAAGTGAATATCTGTAAATCTGCAATGAACCGTTTAGATGATGACAATATGAACCTTCAGCTGGCAATAGAACGAGCTGACACCCGAAGTATATTTATGCGTAATATACAACTATCACAAGCAGTGACGTCTTTGACAACAATCACAGAAGAAATCACCACAGAAGCATACCCGCCTCATATTTCTTTTGAATGTAATCCAGCTATAAGTTTTGCAGGTAATCAAGATCTTGGAACGGTTAAATGCCATACTTCTAGAACACCAAAAATTAAAGGCTTCGATGAAATGTGTATAACAGCAGGAAATAAAATCAACATCCAAGTACAATCTGATGCCAAAGATGCCCGGATTACAGGGTCTGCTTTCCTTCCATCAGGGGAACTGGTTCTTTGTGATAGTAGCAATAAAAAATTAAAACTTCTAGATAAAAGCTTGCAAATGAAGAAAAGTATTGACGTGCCTGGAAGACCTTGGGATGTAGCTCCTGTAGATCAACACCAAGTGATAGTAACTTTCCTGTTAGAAAAATACTTACAGTTCATTCAGGTGACACCTTCACTTGCTTTAGGTCATAAGGTAGATCTTGGGATGGAATGCTGGGGTGTGGCTGTTTCACGTGAAAGTATTTATATATCATTGGCAGATTCAGGAGAATGCAAGATCGGAATTTATGATCTTACTGGGAAACAGAAGCTTATGATCAGCCCACACAGTTGCAACGATGGCACATTACTGTTCAAACAGCCCTATTTAATTGATGTGTTGAATGATGAAAAAATATTTGTGTCTGATATAGATTACATATCAAATACATCAACAGTATATTGTCTTGAAAGCAATGGCAATGTTCTATCTACTATATCTAACCCTTCATTGAAGTGGTGCCGAGGAATAAGTGTTGATGAAAATGAAAACCTGTTAGTGTACGACAGGTTAAGCCATAAAGTATTTTTGATAACAAGAGATGGCAAAGAAGTACGTGAGTTCTTGACGGAAAAAGATGGTCTATATATGCCATACACAACCAGCTTCCGTCGTAGTGATGGAACTCTTGTGGTAGGATGCGGAAATGACATACTAGTGTTCACATTGAAGTAACAAATGATGCCAGATCATGAGATGTTAGTAATTAACACACCGGCGAGCAGTGAAGGCTCAGATGAGACTGCGCATATACGCAGTCTCACCAGAGCCTTCATTTCTCGCTTACACAAAGTATAGAAGTAGAATCAGACTCTGACCCAATATTAGTCATGTCGATGAAAATGAAAACGTGTTATTATGCGACAAGGAAAGCCATAAAGTATTTTTGATAACAATTGCTGGCAAAGAAGTTCGTGAGTTCCTGACAGAAAAAGATGGTCTATATCAGCCATACACAGCCAGCTTCCGTCGTAGTGATGGAACTCTAGTGGTAACATGCAGAGATAGTAATGACATACTGGTGTTCACATTGAAGTAAGAAATTAGCCAAGCTCAAGAGTTTTTTGTTCTAAACAGATCTGCGAGCAGTGAAAGCTCAGACGATACTGCGCATATGCGTAGTCTCGCCAGAGCCTTCACTTCTCGCATTCACAGAGTACAAAAGTTGATGAGGGCTTGGACCGAATATTGAGCAATAGCTCCTCTGGATTTGGATAGATATTTAAAGAAGGCTTTAGTACATATACACAGTCTCGCCAGAGCCTTCACTTCTCGAATACACAAAATATAAAAGTAGAGGTAGTGTCAGGGCCTATTTTAGACCTCTAGTCCCGCTGGATTTGGATAGACATTTAAAGAAGGCTTTAGTACATATGCACAGTCTCACCAGAGCCTTCACTTCTCGCATACACAGAGTATAAACGTTGATGAGGGCTTGGACCGGATATTGACCACTAGCCCTCGCTTTATTTGAATAGACATTTAAAGGAGGATTTAGTACATATACGCAGTCTCACCAGAGCTTTCACTTCTCTTAGGAACAAAGTATAGAAGTAGACCATAAATAAGTCATCTAGCCTCGCTGAATTTGAATGGGCATTCATATGAGGCTTTAGCGCATATACGATTAGTACCAAACTCTCGTGCATTGGATCAGTCCATACGGTAATGACACTTATCACATGTGGGCGAAGCGTGTAAAAACCATGCAAAAAGAACAAAATATGAAATCTGCACAGGTTTCTGAATTTCATATTGTGTTCCTTTCAGGAGAGTGTGGTAGTTAAATAGAGTAATCCAGTGATTTTGATACCTGCGCATCCTGCATCTTTTGCGCATAATTTTGTCTCTGGGAAGCAAAGTTTTTATTTCAGCGAGTCCCAGGATGCAATAGTATTGCAGACTTGTCATAAAAAATTGTGTTCTGGATTCATAAGTTTGCAGTTGGACTCATTGATATGGGAAACAGCGAGTCCCAGGACCCAAAAGCCCAAAATTGTAAATGAAAGCGCCAAGAAAAAATGCCGCTGAAAATGTCGTCTGTTGAAGTCGTCTCCTGCAAATAATTGCCTTACATTATTGTCGAATTTTAGTATAGAAGCAAACAGCGTGGAAACAGATCAGACTGCTCCATAGAAGCAGTCTGATCTGGATCCATACTGTTTTTCATAGAAGATTCCTAAATATTTCGGCAGGCGAGAAAAGCAGACGAATTTTGTTGTGAGTTTTAGAAAGTAATTGTAAATTACATTTTGTCAACCAATTCTTGTAAGCGAACAGCGTGGACCCAGAACAGACGGCTCCATAGGATCTGGGTCCACACTGTTTGCCAAAGAGGATTCTTAAAGAGACTAAGTCTGCAACTATGAGCATTTTTCAACATTTTTTATTTTCTTTTTTTAAATCGTTTGTAAAAGTAGAACTAAGTTATGTTTTCACAATAAATCTGCTCAATATACTAGGCCAAAAAAGAAACGCCGCATATAAAACATACATTGTATATGGGGGATTCTTCACCAATCTATCGCAAACGATTTGTCACAGTTTGAGCGCTGATTCTAGGATTATGAGTTCCTGGGGTTGTCCTAGCTATCATTATCACCGGACGAAATTGATTCAGCAGTTTAAACCCATGTTTTTATCGATCTTGACGTCGCGCCATTTGACGATGACGTCATGAATGCGCACGGTCTGACATTGTTCCAAATTGTCAGAAACGTTTCCTAAGACGTTCGATCGTCCTTGTATGGCATCGACATTGTTGGACTGTCACCGATGGCGTCACGTTAGCTTGTAACATTCTTTTCGCCTTTTCGCGTTCAACATGTGTCCGTTTTGGCAGCGTAAATTATGAATGTGTAATCTTTAATTTTAATTTTTTTAAATGTTTTCACGCAAATTGGATACTTGACTAGTGATTTCAGTAGCTATTACATGTGTAAATCTAATTAAAATGAATGTGCACGTGAAAAACTTGAGAATAAAAAGACAGCCAGTACACTGGTTTGGGTTGACTGAGCTCAATAAAACAATGGGAATAATGCGTGACAGAAATACCAGTGAAGCATAGATAGCAAATGAAATTTTGTAACTCTCATTTAACACGCAATATTTTCACTCTTTATATGCGGCGTTTCTTTTTTGGCCTAGTATATAGCGGAAAATTGCACGGAAAAATGAATTATCTTATAACAAGAAATATCTTTAAAAAGATATTCGGCGGCTCTCAAATACTGACGATAAACGCAACCAAATTCGCTGGTTTAGACGAGGGCGCAACACCCTTGGGCCCTTATAGTGCAACGAGAGGATTTACATGGTAGTAGCACGACTGATATGCCGATAGTCGGTTGGTTGAAAATGTCCAATAAACAAACAATTTTAACACAATTTACTCGAAAAAAACGTTGATTTTTTCTTTGATATTTTCCGACTTGAAAAGGGGATTTTTCATCCGAACATAGGAGAAAAGAAACGTTTTGGCATTGGGAATATATCCGTATAACGGCCAAAAAAGACTATTGTGGAAATATATGAAACAGACTATAATCATGTCCAGATATGGGAATTGGAAAAGTTACAAATATTTTATTTAAATAACGTTATATTACTGTAAAGTCCTTTCGAATTTAGAGGGTTATTTTATAATGCACTTCTTTACTGTGTGCAAGGCATGTAAACAATGATAGTGACAGCAATTTACAAATACTGTACATCGGGGGTTGACCTATATTCGAGACGAGGTCGTTAATACATTTGCATTTTTAGACCAAGTGCACAGACTGGTTCTCTGCCATTTACATGTATGTTTTCAAGTTTAGTTTCATGTTTAATAAGATTGTAAGGACATTCTAAGTATCAACCAATGAGAGCATCTTTTTCCAGTCGGTGTGATGAATATTACAATTTAAAAATGCTTCTGATTGGTGAATAATTTAGAGCTAAAGCGATATTAGAACGGCGGCCTTTTGGCCGCCGTAAAAACTAGTGTGTTAGTAATCATTTGCGTCCCTCCAATAATTATAGACAGGTAAAGATAAACCAAAAGCTTTGAAGCGTGACTCTATTTACAATATTGATATGTTGTTCTAGAAAAAAAGGTTTCAGGCGTTTCTTTACATTTACTATAAGAGCTTTGACATACAAATATTTTCCAGCCGGACTTGCTCATTTTACGCATTCTGCATCAATCGTTTGAAAGAGAAAGCCCCAAAGGTCATTGGCCAGAGGTCGTGGTACATCTGTAGTTTTAACATAAATGCAGTTGTTATGATACTGATAATTTGTTAAAATTTACGAAATTGGTACTGTAAGCCCAATGTTTACTGTCGTCGCCCTGGGCCCTGCCACCTGTTAAACTAACGGTACCGGGAGCCAACTCACGACGGTAAACATTGAAGGCATTATAAAATGTATACCTGAATTGTTTTTTTACTGTGTTCTTGAAAAATCGAAACATTAGTTCTAAAATTAAAAGATCAAAAGTTACAGACTATGCAGCTTTAAATATTTCGGCAGACGAAAAAGCAGACGACTTTTGTTGTGATTGTCGCTTTAAGAGTTAAGAAAGTAATTGTATTATTACATTTTGTCAACCAATTCTTGTAACGGTTGATAATTGCATCTGGATTCCTGTTGCACCAATATATAGAAGAACAAATCGACCCCTTTAAAGGATACCAGCATAAGGCAATTTTGTTTGTTTGTTTTGACCCCTTACATCCCAGTCAACAATTTTTAGTCATGTTGTAATGATTTCCTCTCTTATCCTATTCTTTTGTGGATCGTTTTTGTTATTTGTGTTTATTTTTACCATTCTGTGATGTCTGTTACTTGTAGCCCTGTGGTCACATGATGATAAATGGCTGACCTCTTGGGTGTCTTGTTTTCGATGTTTTCTCGTGTTTTGTCACTTTCCCATTCGATGTCCTGGGTTAAGTGTGGTAATTGATTGCATCGATTCCTGATCTTTGCCTTCTTCCTTACTTGGTAAAATATTTAAATCTTCATTTGACCAACTGCCAAGGCTGATAAGCTGTTGTTGTTAAAATGCACCTTAATATTAGCTAGAGGTTATTAGACTTTTTCCTGTTCCACTCAATTTTGCATACAATTTAATCTGCTAATGCAAACCTATACCACTAAATAATAAATATGGCCAAATTGCTTTATGCAATAAATTATTTATACAATTACATAATGGTTCTCAAGTCGAACATATTTTGAGTGATCTGCATTCAACATCGACAAACTTACATCTTTAAGTTTCCTTAGTAGTACAGGAAATAGTAAAAAAAAATAGCTAAATTTTTGTGGGAATGTTTAATGGGCTTTTTGTGCTTTTATTTTGTGATTTATACATCGATATGTTTGTTTTAGTATAAATGTGTGTGTGTGTGTGTGTGTGTGTGTGTGTGTGTGTGTGTGTGTGTGTGTGTGTGTGTGTGTTCTTTTCCATATACGCTACATATATACTGGTGTACTTTCAACCGGAACTTGTATTTTGTACATACTTTTGAAGATCTGTATCATGACCATAGTGTTTTGCCAATATAAATGTGTATACTTAATTCCCTATAAAGGTAATGAAGGTTGATTTAAACCATTTAACAACTCTATGATAGTTACCTACAGAGGATTTTGTGTTTATCACTAGGCATGGCCAGCGATCAATAATCAATACCAAACTGTTGTAAGCTGTACCATATCAGTTATTCACTGAAAGCATGTTTCTCGTAGCAAACAGCTCGAAACCACACCCTCAAGTGAATTACTTTCTTACTAGTTTTAACAGTACAAGAGGTGATACATGTTTATTTGAACAAATTTAAAATTGCCGGTTCTCTTTCATTTCTTATTATATTTGGTTATGATTGATTTACATATGTCAATCTGATCTACAGGAATACGCAGTCACCAAGAGTTCTCAACTTTATTCGCTGGGTTGAAACAGTCTCTGAAGACAAGTAGTCAAATTTGAAGCGTTTAACAATGCTGTCAGAAACGAAATGTTCAAAATCATTTTCGAACGATTTCTCTTAAAGAGATGAAGCTTTTCTCTTGAAATCTAATATGAATTGTACATAAATATTTTATCTCTCTTTCCCAACTCGTTTAATAAATTCAATAAAACATGAGCACTCATGTAAGATCCTCTATTTATCATATGGGCCGTGACGTGACAAAAATGGTTAATCAATCAGCGTCACCATGTGTCACAAAAGTATGTGGTTTGCATTATTGGTTAACCTTCAGCTTCACCATGTGTCACACAAAGGCTTATATGACTTGACCACGCACAAAACTTTTCAAAAGTAATTTGTATGTAGAAAATATTATCATTCATTTGGCTTAATACACAATATTGTTATGTTGTAACTATAACATTCATAGAGGATCTTACATGAGTGCTTGTGTTTTATTGAATTTATTAAACGAGTACGGGAAAAGTGATAAAATGCGAGGCTTGCCAAGTATTTTATTACTTTTTTCGCAACGAATTTAATAAATTCAATAATACAGGTGCACATATAAAAACTATTTATCTCATGGCATTAAAATTAATTAAAATTCTGTCGTGAAAACGTCACGAATTTGCCATCATTTACGTAACGTTACGTTAAAATGTATGTAATGTAATGTCATAATATTATATGTATTTTTCTTTACTTATATTCTTGGTATAGTATATTTTGGTGTAAAATAAACCTGGTAAAACTGCCTACATGTTGTGATATATTTTCTGCCTACATTAAACTAATGCCAGCTACGAAAACAATGCATCAGAAAATGTACTCTGCTGATGGCGTCTGCGGCATGTAAATACTAACATCAAAGATTAATTTTGGCATGCAGATAAATAGTGTGGACCAACCTCAGACTGCTCCTACAGGAGCAAACTGATCTGGGTACACATTGTTTCCTTCAGAGACGTTTTAAATGGATAAGCAGACGATAAAGCAGGCGATATAACGTTGTGATTAGCAGCTGCAGAATTAACACATGCAATCTAATCTATAACTGAAGCATATGACATATATGTGACTTATTAGCTCACCTGAGCCGAAGGCTCATGGGTGAGCTAATAGTATACCAGTCACTCCGGCGTCCGTCCGTCCGTCGTCCGTCGTCCGTCCGTCCGTCCGTCTGTCAACATTTTCAAACATCTTCTCCTCTGAAACCCCTGGGCCAATTAAACTCAAATTTCATATGGAGACTCCTTAGAAAGCGGGAACGAAAGTTTGTTCAAATGGTCCTGGTCACATGACCAAGATGGCCGCCACGCCCATATATGGTAAAAACCCTTTAAAAATCTTCTTCTCCAGAACCAGAAGGCCGATGACCTTGGGACTTGGTATGTAGCATTGGGGGTGTTGGGCCTACCAAGTTTGTTCAAAGAATGATCCTAGGTTGACCTTGACCTACTTAACGTCAAGGTCAAATTTTCTTCCTAATGCATTTAAGTGGGAAATATTTTGAAAAGTTGATTATTTGAATACTGTTAAAGCCAAAGTCATTATTCTTACTTGATATGTTGAACCTAATGAGACAATGGCTATAAATAAGTTTCAAAGGTCAAGGTTGACCTTTGCCCTTTCAGCCAAGGTCGCTCATATTGAGGTCCCATCAATATATTAAAACAGTTTTCTCACAAACCATTGGCCCAATTGAACTCAAATTTCATGTGAAGACTTCTTATGATAAGTAAGCCAAAATTTATTCAAAATATGTTGGTCACATGACAATGATGGCCGCCATGCCCATATATGGTAAAAACCTTTTAAAAATCTTCTTCTCCAGAACCAGAAGGCCAGTGACCTTGAGACTTGGTATGTAGCATTAGGGATGTGGGGCCTACCAAGTTTGTTCAAATGATGATCCCAAGATGACCTTGACCTACTTAACGTCAAGGTCAAATTTGCTTCCTAATGCATATGAATGGGAAATGTTTTGAAAAGTTGATTTTTTTAATACTGTTGAAGCCAAAGTAATCATACTCACTTGATATGTTCAATCTTGTGTTTCAAAGGTCAAGGTTGACATTTGACCTTTCAGCCAAGGTCGCTCATATTGGCGTCCTATCAACATATTAAAACATAGTTTTCTCACAAACCACTTGGCCAATTGAAATCAAATTTCATATGACAACTCCTTATGATTAATTAGCCAATATTTGTACAAATTGTTATGGTCACATGACTGAGATGGCCACCACGCCCATATATGGTAAAAACTTTAAATATCTTCTTCTCTGGAACCAAGAGGCCATTGGCTTTGGGACTTGGTATGTAGCATTGGGGATGTGGGCCCTACCAGGTTCGCACAAATGATGAATCTAGGTTGACCTTGACCTACTTTATGGCAAGGTCAAGTTTGATTCCTAATGCATTTATATGGAGAAAAACTTAAATTGTTCATTTTTCTATAACTGTTGAAGCAGAATTCATATTGTTAAACCTAATGAGACATGGTTTTATATTAAGTACCAAATGTCAAGCTGACCTGTGACCTTTTATCCAAGGCCACTCATTTGGCCACAGATCTATCTAAACATCTTTTTCTCAGAAATCACTGGGCTGTTTGATTGATTATTCATTAGGTTGTTTAGGTCACTTGACCAAAATGGCTGCAACCCCCATATATGGTAAAACAAAATTTGTTCCATCATAAGCTGTATTTGACCTTGAACTATTTTAACTTTATTAAGGTGATCAGGTGAGCGCCTCAGGACCTTCAGGTCCTCTAGTTTTTGTTTTCTACAGAGACGCTTTAAATGGATAAGCAGACGATACATCAGACGATATAAAGTTGTGATTAGCAGCCGAAGAGTTAACACATGCAATCTAATCTATAACTAAAGCATATGACACATATGTGTCCTATTTTTGTTTGCTACAGAGGCGCATGCGCAGCAATTAAAGAATCTTAACAGGTCTGTAGGTCTCTATATTATGTATATCTATGTGTCTTGATCCACTTCTGAATTAAGGGTGAGGTTGGCGCCGTTAAACCGGTTTAAGCCCTCCAGTAAAATATTTTACTGACCGTTCCAAGGTGTTACTTCTTTTGTGGATCTTTTATGTTTTTGTTCTGTCTTGTGTTTTCTATGTCTTTGTGCGCGTCTGTTTATATGTGCTTTGTGGTCTCCTGCTGGGAAATGGCTGACCTCTTGGCTCTCGTTTTCGGTGTCTAACTGTGAGTTTTTCACGTTCTTTTGGTATCCTGGGTCAGGTGTGGTAGTTGATTGTATCGATTCCTGATCTTTGCACCCTTACTTACTTTAAATGGATAAGTAGACGATAAAACAGACGATATAAAGTTGTGATTAGCAGCTGAAGAGTTAACTAATGATATCTCATCTAGACATGAAGCGTATGACACGCATGAAAAAATGCCTTTACCATGCATTAATATAATTGGTTTTCTTTAAAACTAATTGAAATCACACCTGCCTTGAAAGGTACAGGTAACTTACTATAAGGCCTTGAAAAGTATTTGAATTTTACTTTTTTCTGTATGAATGTAGACCTTTATCAATATAAAATTGGTGTGAATTTATTTGGTGCAGCATATGGTCCACAAAATAAAGACAGGGCGATGTCATTCCATTACGGGCCACGAAGTGAAAAAAACTGTCTTTTGAGTTTCCAACAAACTGAGACTCAAACCAGTTTCCTCTGTTACAGAGACTAACTAGAAAATTCAAAATTCAAATTTAGAAAGTTTAGATATGATACTTTCCAAAATGATCATAACAAAAGTGCTGATCAGTCTGCGTAGATGCACAGGCTGGTCTGCGCCTTTGTTGTCCCCAAACCTCGAAGACAGGTTTTCTCGCTTCAAAACCCATATTCTCATTCTTATATATCTCGGTTAAAGCAATTGCAAAGTATAATTTTTACGTGTAAGGCAACATTTTTCACAAATTTTCAGTCCTATAAAACAACAGAAGATACTCTTCGAAGTCATAGAAAGGTCCTTAAATTTTACACAAACTTGCCTAAGTTTGTGAACCAGCCGAGTCAACATAACAAGTAGTGTAATGTAATTAATGACATCCATTATAAGGTTGCGTAAAAGATAGCAAAATCTCAACTTTTCATGCCAAAAATTGTGATTACTAAGTAATTTTAATGTTGTATGATCAATAGAATCTAACATTCGTGCTCCTGTATTATTAAATTTATTAAGCTTGCGAAAAAGTGATAAAATGCTTAGCAAGCCTCGCATTTTATCCCCTTTTCCCAACTAGTTTAATAAATCCATTAAAACATGAGCACTCATGTAGGATCCTCTATGTACAGATATGCTAAGGTAAACTTTGTAAGCCTTGATCAGCCATCTGATCATCTGCGATTTCATCAATACCGTTAGTTAACCCTTAAAGCGCCGATCACGACTGCAGCAGACGACAAATTTTGAGACATCTTTCCCAATTTTCGACAAAAATAAGGTATGATATTACATGAGAATCGTCTGCCAGCAGACGATTCTCATTAAATATCATGCCTTATTTGTTATTTTTAAAAAAGCGGCAAAATTTTCGTCGTCTGCTGCAAATTATAGGTGGCGCTTGAAGGATTAAAATACCTCATCAGGTTTCAAAAATGATTGGCTCTAATTTAGGATAAGTTTGGTTTTCGATATGCGGTAGCTGAATTATGACAACCATGTTTACTCACCTCCCCCACTCCTTATAGATTCTTTTTATGCCCCAGCCTTGAAAAAGTGGGGATTATTTTGTTATGCTTGTCTGTGCATTCGTCTGTTAGAAAAATAGGGTTTGAAATTGCATACCACATGGTGATACAGTGACCTATTAGTTGAATAATATTTTTATAAGTTTTACTGTAGCAAAAACAGTTGCTAGGAGTATAGAAATCACAGTCACATAGGCGAAATATATGAAAATGTTCACTAATCAACTTTTTGCCCACAAATGTTGCCTGCTGATAACCTTTGAAAACAGTTCACAATCCAGATCAGGCCTGACTTTTTGTTGGGCCTGATCTGGATCCAAACTATTTGACACTGATGGTATTCCTGAAAGAATTTATGTAAAAAGTTGATTTTGAAAAAAGAATCAGCAGATGACAAAAAAGCATGCAGAATTACCCAGAAAATTTGAGACATCAGAAGATTTTTTATAAAGAATTAAAAAAATCAGCGCAACAAAATACCAAAAATTTATTCTAATATTATAAGTTGTGTTATGGTCATTCTTATTACCTCAGGGGCTGATCCAGGATTCCTTGAAAAGATTTCAAATTTACAAAGGGGGGTTTGATTTGTTAATCGAATCTAACTATATGTTAATTTCCTATGATTTTTCTGAAAATTCTCCTCTGCACCCGTCAAAGTTTCTTTTGGGAATTGGTTGTGCTGTTCTTTACATAATATGTCAAAAAGCCACAAATTTGGTCAAAAGTGCCACTTTTCTTAATTTTTTAGGCCATTTGCTGTTACTACTGGCAGCAGTAAAAGTAAAATGTGGTGATGTAGTTGGTACCCAACAGGCACACAACCTTTAACTAACGTCATATCGACGTCAAGGCGACATCATGACACCGCCTTGACGTTGATATCACATTTTAAGGTTGTATGCCTGCTAAGTAGAGAGTTAGACATAGGGATTGAAGCGTCATAAAGTTGTTCGAGATCGTTGGCACTGTGTTGTGTCCTTGAGCATCCTTTCCTTGAGCATATCATCTGCTTAGTACTGGTTCAACACGGGAAGACAGGAAGTAGTCTGAATATGAGTGAAAATTGTTGACTGGGACATACAGAGTCAATCAAAACTCTTTCCTTGCTAGCCCTGACTTTTGATGTCTGCTTACAAACTTTAAAAACAGTTTTGACCCAGATCAGGACAGATAGAATGTTGATCCTGATCTGGGTTGTGAACCACTAGACACTCTGATATTTTTCCTAAAAGAGTTTTTAAAAAAATTAACTTCAAAAAAAGTAAGCAGAAAACAGCAAAAGCATGAAAAACTACCCAGCAAGCAAAAAGATAAACATTTTTACTACGGTTGTTTTCTTATAAAGTGATCAGAAGAACTTGGTGCAAATTAACTTTTATTTTTTAGCTTCAGATGCTCCATGGATAGGAGGCAACCAAAAACACTCTTAACTATTGACAAAGGCGGATCAAAAATCTCTGGAAACACAGTTTTTGATTGCCATTTGTCGCCAGGTGGGCGACAAATGGCAATCAAAATCTTTGTTTCTTACTATTTTTGATCTATGTTCGCTGATAGTTAATGAATGTTTTCTATTGCGGCATATCCAGTTTTAGATGGGGCCAAAATATCACTCTAACCCTTTGTTTGCTAAGAAACAGCTAAAGAGATAGTTTGGCCAAGATGAAATGCCTCATATGGTGGCCATTCACCAGACCCTCCACTATCTGTTAAAGGCTGGAAAGGGGTAAAAAAAGAAGATAAAGCTTCTGTTTTAACACTTAATTAATGCCCTACACCTTTACTTAACGCAAATAGGCGTAAGATAAGGGCGGGATACAGCCCAAATTCCTTTTTTGAAGCCAATGTGGGTGCATAAAACTGGGTGTGCCGTGCGTGCTGTATAGGCGAAGGGACCGCGGCACACCGACATCATTACCGAATAATGTATGTTTTAACACTTTCTCCATTGCAGTCAAGCTGTGAACATCTACAGGAGCTGGCTTACATGTATCTCCAATTTGATTAGCTTCTGGCATATACCTGGATGTTAGTTGAAAGGTTGCTTATGAGTCTAAGCAAGCCATTGGTCCAATGCAATGCTCATCCTACTTAATGTCTCATATTGAAGCTACTCCCTGCCGGGGAAGAGGGGGGGGATTCTTGCCTTTAAGATGAAAACCTTCATGGACTGAAGTACATCAGAATTTGGAGATTATAACCTGTAACCCCTTTATGGGAAACCTGTCTTCAGGGGTTGGCGAACAACAAAGGCGCAGACCAGCATCTGCATCAGCGCAGTCTGATCAGTGCCTTAGTAATTAGCTTATTTGAAAATATCATATCTAGACTTGCTTGGAGTGAAATTTCAAATTTCTTACTAGTCTCTGTAGCTGAGCAGGCTGGTTTGAACCTCTCTTTGTGACTGGTTTTGTCACGACGAGGCTTTCATATGAACACTTAATTAACCATGCCAGGTTTGTTATATCCAACCGGAAGGAAGACTTCATCAGTTTACAAAGGGTTTATGGACTTGACCCATTGTGACCTCTACCATTCGTCATCTTGGCGTCAACCTTGCTTCCAGCTGTGAACTGTGACATCATTAAATTTGGGAACCTCTCTCTGATGCCTTCAGGGCTAAACATATAATGTATTTCTGCAGTTTTCCTCTGAAAAAATAATACGGGCCTCGCTGTGACAAAACCTGTATTCAGGGTTTCTGAAAAAACGAGACTCAAACCAGTCTCCTCAGCTACAGAGACTAGCTTGAAAATTGAAATTTCGCTTGTAACAAGCTTAGATATTGTACTTAACAAAACACGGATAACAAAGGCGCTGATCTGACTGCGCAGATGCGCAGGCTGGTCTGTGCCTGTGTTTGCAAACCCCTAAAGACAGGTTTTTTCGGGTCGAGGCCAATATGATGCTGTAGTACAAGTCTCCAGATAGGAATGCGTATTGGAAAACTATTTTCTTTATTTTTCATTCGAAAACATATGTTGTGGGTACTCAAAAGAACCGTCTCAATAAGACGGTTCTTTTGAGCACCCAAAACACATGTTTAAATTGATGGGTAAAAAATAATTACAATTTTCCGCTCATAAAATTTGCTTTTCTGGAGCTATGGTAGTAATTTACTCTTTACAAACCAGTGGCAAGTTTTTATTGAATGCTGACAATCTTTGCAAACAGTTTGGACCCCAATCAGACTCAAACTGTTTGACACTCTGATGCTGCTTCTGTAACAATTTGTCGAAGAAATGGATTTTGAAAAAAAAAAAAAAAAAAAAAAAAAAAAAAACAGATGACAAAAAAGGATGCAAAATTACCCAAAGATATAGACTTTCATGGTTGAAGGATTTCAGGATTATTCCTAAATTCAGGATTTTAGAGTAGACCTCTCTTTTGCTGATCATTTCAAAAAGATCAAGTGATATAAAAGGGTGGACAAAAGCATGGATATTATGTGACAGTCTGCATACCTGGTTATAAACCCAACCACTGTTTATTAAGCTATGGTTTCCTATCTAATTTCACAATGGTGGGTCAGGCCTGAAACTCTATGATGACCCTGACCTGAAACCTTGATAGGTGGGTCAGTGCTTGATCTTTGGCTTGACCCACCATGGCTCTACTTTTGGGGTTCGTGCTGTTGTGTGACTATTAGTGTTCTATTTCTCTTCTTTCCGGTGCCATGGGTTGGTCTGTGACTTGTGATTGAAGCATTTCCTGGTCATACTCGCTTCCGTTTTAACTTGCTCATATAAGCAGTACAGGCTAAATGAACTTCTTGTTTACTACATTTTACAGCCAGAAATTGACTCCCAAAGTTGTACTGATGCTTTGGAACTTTCACAATCCGTACAATAAGGTAATATGTATAAAATACAGTATTCAAAATCTGAGCCCTTCTCTTGCCAATGTTTTTGTCCTGAAAATGTCAGCTATTACGCCTTCAGCATACATTGTATATTCAAATGCACTGCAGGATATATTACTTTGGAAGCAAATACTATGAACCCTGATCAGACTGCTCCCTTATATGATCTGGGTTCATAGTGGTTGCAATATAGGCTACCAATGTACACAAGCAGATGAGATTGACCAGACAACAGTTGCTTTGTTTTTTATGCCCCCGCCATGATAATGGCCGGGGCATTAAGTGTAACCCCTGTCCGTACATACGTAATTATGTACGTAATTACGTACATATGTCTGTCCCGACGACGTCCGCTCTCTAAGTCAAATATTTTTGATCAGAATTTTATGAAACTTGGTCACATTGTTTAGTACCATGATGTCTTCTTCAAGTTCAATAATGGTCTATATCCCATCAGGCTTTCATTAGTTATGGCCTTTGTTTATGAAATTCACCGTTTTAAACGATGTCCGCTCTCTAAGTCGAATATTTTTGATCAGAATTTTATGAAACTTGGTCACATTGTTTAGTACCATAATGTCTTCTTCAAGTTCAATAATGGTCCATATCGCACCAGGCTTTCAGTAGTTATGGCCCTTTGTTTATGAAAATTCACCGTTTTAAACGATGTCTGCTCTCTAACTCGAATATTTTTGATCAGAATTTTATGAAACTTTGTCACATTGTTTAGTACCATAATGTCTTCTTCAAGTTTGATAATGGTCTATATGGCACTATGCTTTAAGGAGTTATTGCCCTTTGTTAATGACAATTCCCTATTTATACGAATTTGGCAATAGCGGGGGCATCCGTGTCCCATGGACACATTTCTAGTATTTTATTTGATTCTTAACATCCCATCAACAATCTTTTAGTTATGTAGGGACAACAGTTGTCATGAATGACTGGAAAGGATCAAGTTAACACTTTCACACCTAAGTTTCTGAGATAGACTCTCCCACTTTAAATTGTCGAAGAGTCCAGTGTTAAAAAGGGGTGTCGTTAACATTATATACCTGGTGTAGCTCCCTCCATGTTTCATTCTCGTTTCTCTCACTGCCTTTGAAATTATATTGTTCACAAAGTTTCTCCCACAAGCATTCAGAGCCTTTCAGAAATTGCTGAAAAAAATCATAAACTGATTCCAACCTAATAAACACATTTATCATATGACGTCGCATCTGGAAGTGAAATAACGCCATGCAATTAAAACCATAAACCACTAGTGAACGTTATGACGTCCATAACGGAACAGTTTACCTCAACATGTCGTGGATGCAGAAACACTTAACAGCTTCAAAGCACGTTTGGATCAACACTGGCAAGAAAACATGTTATATGAGTATTAACTATATGAAGTACTACAAAAAATTTCTAGTAGTTGTTACAACCACATTAAAGTAAATCAGTCACCACACCACACTACAAGATAAGAGGGAACCAAATAAAGCAGTACCAAAATAAGACAATATGACTGAGGGCTAAAAAAGGACTTTGTCCTTACATCTGAGCCCGAAAACCATCCTACAGGTATCCTTCAGGTATAACAACGTTGTGATGTTCATAACAACGTTGCGTACATAACGACAAAATCATACTGTTTTTACGACATAAATGCTATTTCAAAGTAATCTTAATGTCATATGGTAAATAGAATCTCACATTTGTGCTTTGTATTATTGAATTTATTAAACTGTTGCGAAAAAAGAGATAAAATGCTCGACAAGCCTAGCATTTTATCTCTTTCCCAACTGGTTTAATAAATTCAATAAAACATGAGCACTCATGTAAGATCCTTTATGTATGCTCGAATAAGCACAAATTGAGTGCTTTTTGGGAAGCTTACATTTTCTGGTTTGATTTTCAGTCACTCTAAGAGGGCCTGGATGGGAAAATTGCTAAACATTTACATTTTTGCCACTTAATCCAGGGGTTACAACCTACGTCATAGCATGGATGTTGCAAACACGTAGTATGACACCATCTTTGATTTACAAGGTAAGTTTTTCCCTTTGTAAATTTATACGAATTAGTGTCTGTCAAAACTAAGCAGTGCAGACGGTGCCTAACATCACACTTGAACAGAATATAGTTTTGACAGACACTAATTCGTATATTAGTGACCCTTACGCCCAAAAATGCCATTGCCTTTATAATCATTCACCTTGGGCCAAAAATGGGCCTGACCGGCAGGGGGTCATGTTTTGCATAGATTCGTATAGGAAAAACATAAAAATTCTTGTTGTCTGAAACCGCAAGGCCTAGAGCTTTGATGCTTGGTATGTAGCATCATCTAGTAGATCTCCACTAACTCTGTTCGAATTATGCAAAATGGGCCAAAATTGGGCCCACCCTGGGGGTCACATGTTTTGCATAGACTTATATAGGAAAACAGGAAAAAACCTTCTCGTCTGAAACCACAGGGCATAGAGTCTTAATATATAGTATGTAGCACCACCTAGTGGAACTCTACCAAGTTTTTTTTCAAATGTAAAGAAAGGTTGAGGTTTATCCTTGCATGTTAATTTTAACAACATAATGAATGGAAATTTTCCCATATAGTCTTAATGAAACAGCTGATCTATTATAATTCATACCTAGATTTAGGGGAAAGCTTTGCTTTCCTTTACCATTTATAAACATGATGCTCAGGTGAGCGACCCAGGGCCCTAGGGCCTTTTTATTCTGTAGTTTAAGCGATCAGGTTCTGTCCCAGTCAATGGTACTTTGAAGTTGCAACGATCAGGGTCTGTCCTAAAATGTGCTCTGAAGTTGCAGTGATCAAGGGATGTTCGAGTCCACTGTACTCTGAAGTCGCAGTGATCAAGGGATGTTTGCCCGGATGTTCTAGTCTACTGTACTCTGAAGTTTCAGTGATCAAGGGATGTTCGAGTCTACTCTACTCTGAAGTTGCAGTGATCAAGGGATGTTCAGGTCTACTGTACTCTGAAGTTGCAGTGATCAAGGGACGTTCTAGTCTACTGTTCTCTGAAGTTGCAGTGATCAAGGGATAATCTTGTCTACTGTTCTCTGAAGTTGCAGTGATCAAGGGATAATCTAGTCTACTGTTCTCTGAAGTTGCAGTGATCAAGGGATGTTTGCCCGGATGTTCTAGTCTACTGTACTCTGAAGTTTCAGTGATCAAGGGATGTTCGAGTCTACTGTACTCTGAAGTTGCAGTGATCAAGGGATGTTCAGATCTACTGTACTCTGAAGTTGCAGTGATCAAGGGACGTTCTAGTCTACTGTTCTCTGAAGTTGCAGTGATCAAGGGATAATCTTGTCTACTGTTCTCTGAAGTTGCAGTGATCAAGGGATAATCTAGTCTACTGTTCTCTGAAGTTGCAGTGATCAAGGGATGTTTGCCCGGATGTTCTAGTCTACTGTACTCTGAAGTTTCAGTGATCAAGGGATGTTCGAGTCTACTGTACTCTGAAGTTGCAGTGATCAAGGGATGTTCAGGTCTACTGTACTCTGAAGTTGCAGTGATCAAGGGACGTTCTAGTCTACTGTTCTCTGAAGTTGCAGTGATCAAGGGATAATCTTGTCTACTGTTCTCTGAAGTTGCAGTGATCAAGGGATAATCTAGTCTACTGTTCTCTGAAATTGCAGTGATCAAGGGATGTTCTAGTCTACTGTACTCCGAAGTTGCAGTGATAAAGGGATACCCGAGTCTACTGTACTCTGAAGTTGCAGTGATCAAGGGATGTTCTAGTCTACTGTACTCTGAAGTTGCAGTGATCAAGGGATGTTCGAGTCTACTGTACTCTGAAGTTGCAGTGATCAAGGGATGACCGAGTCTACTGTTCTCTGAAGTTGCAGTGATCAAGGGATGACCGAGTCTACTGTACTCTGAAGTTGCAGTGATCAAGGGATGTTCTAGTCTACTGTACTCTGAAGTTACAGTGATCAAGGGATGACCGAGTCTACTGTACTCTGAAGTTGCAGTGATCAAGGGATGTTCTACTGTACTCTGAAGTTGCAGTGATCAAGGGATGACCGAGTCTACTGTACTCTGAAGTTGCAATGATCAAGGGATGTTCTAGTCTACTGTACTCTGAAGTTGCAGTGATCAAGGGATGTTCTACTGTACTCTGAAGTTGCAGTGATCAAGGGATGACCAAGTCTACTGTACTCTGAAGTTGCAATGATCAAGGATGTTCTAGTCTACTGTACTCTGAAGTTGCAGTGATCAAGGGATGTTCTAGTCTACTGTACTCTGAAGTTGCAGTGATCAAAGGATGTTCTAGTCCACTGTACTCTGAAGTTGCAGTGATCAAGGGATGTTCTACTGTTCTCTGAAGTTGCAGTGATCAAGGGATGTTCTAGTCAACTGTACTCTGAAGTTGCAGTGATCAAGGGATGACTGAGTCTACTGTACTCTAGAGTTGCAGTGATCAAGGGATGTTCTAGTCTACTGTACTCTGAAGTCGCAGTTTTGTTTGTTTTTTGTTTGTTTTGGTGCTTTACGTCCCAAGTCAACAGCTATGTTCATGTGGGACAGTCAGTTCACCTAACCACACTTTTTCCTGGGCAGGCTTGAACAAGCGGTTAACCAGTAATTCGTGCACATACTTTCGCTTGTAACTGACAACAACCCTTCTTGAATGAATCAGCGGAAGGAGGAGAATAACCGTAGAAATCATTTCATGATCAATCTCCACGAAAGTATGGGACCGGACTGGGATCGAACTCGCGACCCCTGGATCTGCAGTCGGATAGCATCTGTAGCCAGACACGTTACCGACTGCGCTACGCGGCCCGGCAATTGAATCACAGTGATCAAGGGATGTTCGTGTCTACTGTACTCTGAAGATTCAGTGATCAAGGGATGTTCTAGTCTACTGTACTCTGAAGTTGCAGTGATCAAGCGATGACCGAGTCTACTGTTCTCTGAAGTTGCAGTGATCAAGGAATGTTCGAGTCTACTGTACTCTGAAGTTGCAGTGATCAAGGGATAATCTAGTCTACTGTTCTCTGAAGTTGCAGTGATCAAGGGATGTTCTAGTCTACTGTACTCTGAAGTTGCAGTGATCAAGGGATGTTCGAGTCTACTGTACTCTGAAGTTGCAGTGATCAAGGGATAATCTAGTCTACTGTTTTCTGAAGTTGCAGTGATCAAGGGATGTTCTAGTCTGCTGTACTCTGAAGTTGCAGTGATCAAGAGATTTTCTAGTCTACTGTTCTCTGAAGTTGCAGTGATCAAGGGATGTTCTAGTCTACTGTACTCTGAAGTTGCAGTGATCAAGGGATGTTCGAGTCTACTGTACTCTGATGTTGCAGTGATCAAGGGATGTTCTAGCTTACTGTACTCTGAAGTTGCAGTGATCAAGGGATAACCTAGTCTACTGTTCTCTGAAGTTGCAGTGATCAAGGGATGTTCTAGTCTGCTGTACTCTGAAGTTGCAGTAATCATGGAATGTTCCTGTCAGCTTTATTCTTATATTGAAGTGACCAGGGGATGTATATTTCGAAGTCCCCGCTTTTCAAAAGTTGATATAGAATTTTTGAAAAGTTAGGCACACAATGCACTTATTGTGTCAAACAAAGTAGTGTAGAAAAATATAGAAGCTTGATTGGTGTACTTACAGGATTGTGATGTTCCAAATGCAAAAGACGTTTGGCTGAACATTTCTCTAACACTGGTCTCAATAACATGAAAGGAACTCCATGAAAGTCTTCTATTCCTGCAAGGAAACAGTTTAATTCTGCATGCTGGCAAGTAATGCATGCTTTTCTGTGGTCTGGTGGTATTTTTTCCTCAGTTTTTGCTTTTTCAAAAATTGCTTTTAAGATTACCACCAGAGTGTCAAATTTGGATCTAGATCAGGTGTCTATAATGCTTGGTATCAAATTGAAGCTAGAGGAATTCCCAGTTTATTGGCATAAAATTCATTGAACTACCGTTTCCCCCAAGAAGCTGCAACCTTAGAAAAAAGTGTCCACACAAGTATGGAACTCGATTTCTGTAAAGTGGTAGGTCAAAGGAGTTCTAGCGATAAGGCGTATATTTTCCCTAGTTGACATGATTGCAAAACCTAAATTTTGAAATTGCCCTAATGTTTTTAAAATTGGTCTGTTCCGGTAGTAAAATTTACATAGAAAGCATCAAAATAGGTTTCAAAGCGATTCATCATTTACAAAACCGTTAAAACTTGCGCCTTCTACTCCCACCCCTCATTTTACGTCTTTAGACTGGGTGCCGTTTAGACGAGAGTTTTAGTAAATCCTTTGCAGGTTTTCAAAAAGTAAAAGTGCTAAAATATTAAGGATATAAGTACCCTTCATTTTCGAAACTTTGCGGTTTTTCCTCTGCGCATGCGTACGAAATATACTTAAAATTGTGACGTTTGTCATTGAAATGATGAAACTGGCGTCTTTCAGTTTGTTTTTAGATGCTTTGCCCCCCCCTAGACCCAAGATGCCCTTTGGACAATTAAATGTCGCTATACAAATACATAACATATGTAAAGGGCGTCTTGGGTCTAGGGGGTCAAAGGGGTTGTATAAGCGAAAGAAGACATCAAATATCTGACAAAAATAGACCACTTTGCAAGATGGTCGTTTTTATTGTACATCAACTGTATAAATAGTTTTACTGTACATAGCGTGATAGGACGATTGGTTCCCTTGTTTAACGGTCTAGTTCCCATATATGTTACTGAATAACAAGTACAGTTGATGATCGAAATAAATTCCAATTCAATAAGAAGTAGAGTTATTACATGCACTAAGGAAATCCCGTTTTAAATATACAAATTCGGGGGCAATGGTGCATCGACGGCCCGTCTATATATATTTGTTTAATGTGCCTAGTTTCTCCAGTCGTCATTTCAACAAAATAAAACGAACGTCTCGTTTAGGGAGATTGCTCGCCTCGTCGCTAGAAATTCTTATTGGATTTAAAACAAATATTAGCAAATCTATTTTGAGTTTCATATCCATCCGTGCTGTTTCGTAGTTTGAACTCTATACTTACTGTCTATAGTGCGGGGTCCAATTCACAATTGTCACATAAAAAAGAGTTCGTAGTACTCAGCGTATAACAGCAGATTTTTTACTGAAAATGGTAAGATAAAAGGTTATATTTTATACATTTGCATGTTGCCGAAGCTAAATCTAGGGCAGTTACTCATGAGGCTGCCCAAAAGTATGACGTCACAAATATCAAAATCGCAGTAAATTATTTCGAAAACTTTTTTCAACCTTAATTTCTCAGAGAGTTTTGTATATCATCAAACAATATCAATGCATTTAAGAAATAAATTATATGGGGTTATATTTTACAGCATTTGAAAAATAGAAATACTTATCTACGGTGGATTATTAAGGTCATGAATGTTATAGGTATATTTGTTTCCTATCAATTTCACGAAAGGGGGTTGTATCAAATGTTATATTTTCCTAATTAGTAAAAGAAGCAAAATAAATTTTACACACATTATAGTCGATTATATGGGCAAGCAGGATGTAGAAAGTTAAATAAGAAATATGGCTCCATTATTGCATAAAAGGGCAAAACGTATAACACCCATTCCCACGAAAATGGCTTAGTTAAGTTTCATTGACAGAGACAAACGTTCTATAAAATGTTTCTGGTGATCACAAAGTCAGTTATAATGTTTTATAATACAATACTAATATAATGAAAGCACAAAACTGCCATATTCTTCATTAATTGTTGAAACTTATAATCAGAAGGTCGTGAAACATAAATTTATTTTGTTTCAAAATACCATGATTGTATCATTCTTAAGATATTTCTTAGCAGGATGAGTCGATTGTATTATTACATTGTCACGGTACAATTAATACAAAAACATAATTAAGAGAATGATCAATTTAAGGGCACTACTGGCATCAACAACCAATAATAATTTGCAAGGTCCAAATATGCCAAAATATGGTTTCGCAGTACTCATGTTTTTTATTTAGTATTAAAGACCTGTGCCTGCTTGATATTATTTGCTATGTTGCCAGTCCTGAAAATGCGGTATAAGAAAGCAGGAGAGATAATAAGACAAGGCCCCAGATTTGATCATATTATGTTACGGTAACTCTCATTTGTTCGTCAAATTCGCATAACCAATACTTATTTTTTTATTTCCTGTAGGAAGGTATGTCATAGTATCTGATTGATGACAGTCAGTAAGGTTTCTTGTCTTTCACACAAAACATAAGTTGAGTAGCCATGATGTATATGTAATTTGATAGTGCCTTGTGACAACTATCAATATATGTCATATGAAAATATGTTAGCCAACCACTTTCATTTCAGACTTATGACTATGTATAAACGTTTGTTTATTACTAATCCTTTGAATGGAGTTTTAAAGCAAAATCTTATGAAAACATGTCTATCTAAATCGTTTTCTATGAAGTTTTAAAAAGATGTTTGGTATATTTTCATTAGCAACAACATAACCATTCATTTAAATAACTGTCATTCAAGCCCACTTAATTCAACTGGTTATCTGCTAAAATGCCTTCTTATTTAACATTCTATCATACAATATTGGTAAGAGACCGCTTCCTTGTAGCAAACGTGAACTATATATGAACTAAGAAATTTGCAATTCGATTCCCATGTCTTCTGACCAAAATCCTATTACATTTTTAATTCAGTTTGGGTCGGGAGATCGTACTAAGTCCCTTAAAGCATCCAGACATCCTATTTGTTTTGCTGCAAATAATGAAGGTTTTGGTGGAAACCAATGAAGAAACAGAGTGGTAAAAATAAATTAGAAACATAATCAGGAGTTAAATGAGCTTTTAAATCGCAGGATAATGCTTATTCAGTAGAAAACACCCTACAAACGATTTCTTTTAAGTATAACCACCCAGGTAAACCGCATGTTTAGATCTCGGAGAGTGTTGGCTATCGGAGGTAAACATTGCGATTATGGATGGACAGGGTCTGTATTTATCCATTTTTATGTCCTATAGAAAGTTTCTTGGAGACGAAAGCAGCAAACAGGTAGCTTCTATAATGAATGATAAGGACTCGGAATGTGTTAAATGCTTTTGATCCATGTCCGTAGGACCCTGGGCGACCTTTCAAACGACGATTGTGAAATTTTCAATGAAAAATGCTATTCGTTTGATCATAGCTGGATTTACATCAACCTTTGACACGATTTGCTTGTGTCGCCACAATTCTATATCATTCTCCTGCATGATTTATAAGAGTCGTATCTCAAAATGCTATTAAAACATCAATATTTGAAATTTGCTTACGTTGCTATCGCTTTGGTGGTTAGCAAAATGTGCAGAGGTAACTTGACAGCTGGCATCCTTGCTATCGGAGTGACAGTGGTTTTGATTTCGGAGATTGATACAAACTGCCGCACAATTAGTGCCTGAATCTGATATATTTTAAGCATGTCTTGATACAAAAAAAAATATGTAATGCTACAAATGGAAGACTATCAGGGGGCGAAATACAGAAGGGAATTTGAGACGTTTTACAGTTGTGGTGTGTTGTGAAAAGCGCTCATCTTCAGACGGTGCCATTATGCATGTTTTTGTCAAGTGAGTCTGGGAAAACATATTTATTTAAATTCTGCACTGATTTATTTTTGGTGAGACCAGTATGCTTGATATAGGAAGGGGATATGATGGCTTGGTGGGATGGGGGTGAGGGTATGGTCCCTGAGAGAAGGCAAGAACATGTGCCATACTTATACTCATTATCTTACCTGGCAACGCAGTATATTAACAACGTGAACAGGGTTACAAAATGCAGGTTCACATTGAGGCGCATCTTGTTGTGTAAATGGAGTGTCAAAATGCAAGGAAACTGTTGGTTAAGATGCCACGTGTGCATGATTAGTAAACCTTTGATCCAAAAATATATTCATGTATGCCATCCAGACAATTGAAACACCCATAACCACCAGTCTACTGAATCGCCACAGAACACCCAAACGCACACAGTCCACTGAAATGCACAAAACAGCCAACTCATTGAAACTCCCAAACTCCCTAGGCAACTGATACACCTAAACCGCCCAGCCCAGGGAAACACTCAGACCACTCAGTTCACTGAAATACCCTGATCAAATCCATTGAAACATGCAACTCACCTATAGTCCACTGAAACACCCTCCTGTTGCACCGCCCTTTAGGATTCTATTCAATGAAACAAACTATATCAACAATTTACCCCCCCCCAACCGTAAAAAACAACAACAACAACAACACATGCAAAAAAAACACCACAAACAGTGAATGGGTTTCAACGGGGCTCTCAAGCCGGTCCCCAACCCCCCTCCCGCCTTCCTTTCTTCCTTTTTTGCTATGCAACATCTAAAACATTTTGAATGGCATTTCGCTGGCGGGCCGATGGTTGCCCGACAATGTGTGCTGGCTGGGATAGGGTATGTCTATGTCTTGTACCGTCATCTAGTAGCGTTGCACTGATACGCTTTCTTCGGTTTTGTAAAATATTAGTGAGAAAAATGCAACAAAACATCCCATGCGATGCTTAATCATGCATGGATCCAGAAATTTTGTCAGACGAAGTCCAACTTAACTCTGACACACTTTTTTTTAGATGAATGGAGTGAGGAATTAAAATACCACTAAAAGCGGGCCATCGTCAGCCCAACAGCAAAACGCTGGCGGGCCGATGATTACCCAATATGGAATGCTGGCTTGGTAGCTTTTGATTTTCCAAGGGATCTGGACCAGTATTGCTAAAGAGCCCCAAAGGTTTCCGATTTTCAAGGGTGGGGGTCAGGACCCTCTGCCGCCCCCTCTCTGGATCCGCGCATCTTACTCTTAGTTGAATGCGCAGCTATCGAGTAACGTGAGCGTTCGAATTTCTGGCCTCTCCGGCGTCTCTGTGTTGCGGCCTTGAGTAAAACATATTAATCATAGCTTAGTACTGGCTCAACCCAGGAAGACCCATCCCGACATAACCGAAAAATTGTTGACTGGGATGTTAAGAATAAAATCAAACAAAATAAAAAAAAAACATAATAATGAACCCTGTACAGTTTGCTTACGTTTTAAAGCTGTACTCTTTGCGCCATTGCGACAGTAAAATAAAATACCACACGTATTAAAAAGCAATTTATGGTTTTTTTTTGTCTGCTGTCAGTTCATTCTTAAAAGTATTAGTATACATGTAAGCTTATCTGGATCTTCACTGCATGTTTGTATAGGTGGACAAAGTAATCCATATAACAATACCCGTAAAATATTGAAAATATTGCAGTTTCAGTGGTAATCCGTTCTGTTATTTTATCTTTTAACGTTTTTAAACTTCACATAGTAGTACAGGGCCCGGAATTACAATGTTTCCTTAAAGTTAAGGACGACTTAAGTTAAGTATTGATATTTCAACATGCTAAATAAATTGCCTGGATCGATGCAGTACTTGTGGTCAAAGATATCATTGTGATCTACAGAAAAGTGAAACAATTTTGATTTTAATCAGTTTAAAACGTCATTTTTGGCATCCTGAAAAATCAATACTTAACTCAGTAAGTCTTCCTTAACTTTAAGGAGGCATTGTAATTCCGGGCCCAGGTCCTCATATTCCGGTAACAGCAGCCCAAACCCCACAATGGCATTATTTTTAAACAATATTATTTGAGCCGCGACATGAGATTTCCAACAATGTGGTATGTGCGACCAGCAAAGGCTCAGACCAGATTGCGCATACGCGCAGTCTGATCAGAGCCTTTGCTTGTCGCTTGAGTATTATATGAATATTAAGCTACTGAACGAACATAATTTGGAGTTTTTAAGGATAAAAGAAGGCTACACAGGCTCGTCTGAGTCTTTTTATTTCAAAATGCCACATTGTTGGAAATCACATGTTGCGGCTCATTTGTCATTCTATAAGAAGCAATAAAGATGGGTTGTATATCTTTAAGATATTTTTAAAAGTTTCACACCGGATATGCGGCAATCGAAAACGTTAATTCTATCGACGAATGTAGATCAAAAATCGTTTGAAACAGGGTTTTCGATTGCCATTTGTCGCCCGATTTTTCGATTGCCATGTGTCGCCCGACTGACGACAAATGGCAATCAAAATTTCTGTAAAAATCGAATGTTTAATTATATTTTTATGCAATCGTTTGCAGTACGACTTTAAATTATCTTTAGTTCAATAAATGTACCTGGGTGACGTCCTTTTCAGAAAGAGATGGACAATCGGATTGTAAAGTTTAGAGTTTGGGTACAATATTTTTAATCATATCAAGTTTAGTAGTTTTATAGTTGTGATGTTTGTTCTATAATCTATAATAGAGGCCCTCCCAGGAGGTACATATTCCCTTGTTCTTCTTAAATATTGACTTGTCTCCATGTTTCATGTTTTATTTATTTCCCCGTTCTCTGACAATATTGTTCCCCTCAGTTTGACTTTTTCCCTTTCCCTAGAATAAAATGGCTTGTACAAATACACCCTAACTCGTGAGAGGGCTTCATTGTTAAGGCATACAGAGAACTCCTCTCTCAATTCCATGATAAAAATGTTCCCTGTTAGCACGTTATAACAGTTCTTTACCCATTACCCGATGATCGGGTGACGTACTTGGAATTTGACAGAGGAGGACTGAACATGGGAGTCGAACACTCGCTATCATTTCATTAAATTCTCGTACTGCTCATGATATTTTAATACATTAGAGAGAGAGAGAGAGAGAGAAAGAGAGAGAGAGAGAGAGAGAGAGAGACAGAGGAAGAGAGAGACAGAGAAAGAGAGAGTAGAGAAAGAGCGAGTAGAGGGAGTGCGAGTAGAGAAGGAGTGCGAGTAGAGAAGAAGAGCGAGTAGAGAAGGAGTGCGAGTAAGGAAGGAGTGCGAGTAGAGACGGAATGCAAGTTGAGAAGGAGTGAGACTAGAGAAGGAGTGCGAGTAGAGAAGGAAGGCGAGTAGAGGAGGAGTGCTAGAAGAGAAGCAGTGCGAGTAGAGAAAGAGAGTAGAGGAGTGCGAGAAGAGAAAGAGAGAGTAGAGAAGGAGTGCGAGTAGAGAAAGGAGTGCGAGAAGAAAAAGAGAGAGAGTAGAGAAAGAAAGAGTAGAGAAGGAGTGCAAGTAGAAAAGGAGTGTGAGTAGAGAAGGAGTGCGAGTAGAGAAAGAGAGAGTAGAGAAGGAGTGCGAGTAGAGAAGACGTACGAGCATAGAAGGAGTGCGAGTAGAGAAGGAGTGCGAGTAGAGAAGGAATTCGAGTAGAGAAGAAGTGCGAGTAGAGAAGGAGTGCGAGTAGAAAATGAGTGCGAGTAGAGTAACAAAGAGTAAAGAAGGAGTGCGAGAAGAGAAGAAGTGTGAGTAGAGAAGGAGTGCGAGTAGAGAAGGAGTGCGAGTAGAAAAGGAGTGCGAGTAGAGTAACAGAGAGTAAAGAAGGAGTGCGAGTAGAGGAGTGTGAGTAGAGAAGGATTGCGAGTAGAGACGGGGTGCGAGTAGAGACGGGGTGCGAGTAGAGAAGGAGAGAGTAGAGAAAAAAGTGCTAGTAGAGAAGGAGTGCGAGTAGGGAAGGAGTGCGAGTAGATAAGAAGTGTGAGCAGAGAAAGAGAGACTAGAGAAGGAGTGCGAGTAGAGAAAGAGAGAGTAGAGAAGGAGTGCGAGTAGATATGGAAAGCAAGTAGAGAAAGAGAGAGTAGAGAAGGAGTGCGAGTAGATAAGGAATGCGAAGTTAGAAGGAGTGGGAGTAGAGAAGGAATGCGAACTTAGAAGGAGTGCGAGTAGAGAAGGAGAGAGTAGAGAAGGAGTGCTAGTAGAGAAGGAGTGCGAGTAGAAACGGAGTACAGGTAGAGAGGGGGTGTGAGTAGAGAAAAAGAGAGTAGAGAAGGAGTCAGGTAGAGAAAGAGAGAGTAGAGAAGGAGTGCGAGTAGAGAAGGAAGGCGAGTAGAGGAGGAGTGCTAGAAGAGAAGCAGTGCGAGTAGAGAAAGAGAGTAGAGGAGTGCGAGAAGAGAAAGAGAGAGTAGAGAAGGAGTGCGAGTAGAGAAAGGAGTGCGAGGAGAGAGAGTAGAGAAAGAAAGAGTAGAGAAGGAGTGCAAGTAGAAAAGGAGTGTGAGTAGAGAAGGAGTGCGAGTAGAGAAAGAGAGAGTAGAGAAGGAGTGCGAGTAGAGAAGACGTACGAGCATAGAAGGAGTGCGAGTAGAGAAGGAGTGCGAGTAGAGAAGGAGTTCGAGTAGAGAAGAAGTGCGAGTAGAGAAGGAGTGCAAGTAGAAAATGAGTGCGAGTAGAGAAACAGAGAGTAAAGAAGGAGTGCGAGAAGAGAAGAAGTGTGAGTAGAGAAGGAGTGCGAGTAGAGAAGGAGTGCGAGTAGAAAAGGAGTGCGAGTAGAGTAACAGAGAGTAAAGAAGGAGTTCGAGTAGAGAAGGAGTGTGAGTAGAGAAGGAGTGCGAGTAGAGACGGGGTGCGAGTAGAGACGGGGTGCGAGTAGAGAAGGAGAGAGTAGAGAAGGAGTGCTAGTAGAGAAGGAGTGCGAGTAGGGAAGGAGTGCGAGTAGATAAGAAGTGTGAGCAGAGAAAGAGAGACTAGAGAAGGAGTGCGAGTAGAGAAAGAGAGAGTAGAGAAGGAGTGCGAGTAGATAAGGAAAGCAAGTAGAGAAAGAGAGAGTAGTGAAGGAGTGCGAGTAGATAAGGAATGCGAAGTTAGAAGGAGTGGGAGTAGAGAAGGAATGCGAACTTAGAAGGAGTGCGAGTAGAGAAGGAGAGAGTAGAGAAGGAGTGCTAGTAGAGAAGGGGTGCGAGTAGAGAAGGAGTACAGGTAGAGAGATGGTGTGAGTAGAGAAAAAGAGAGTAGAAAAGGAGTCCGAGTAGAGAAGGAGTGCGAGTAGAAAAGGAGTGCGAGTAGAGAAAGAGAGAATAGAGAAGGAGTGTGAGTAGAGAAGGAGTGCGAGTAGAGAAAAAGAGAGTAGAGAGGAGTGCGAGTAGAGAATTAAGTATAGAGAGAGTAGAGAGGAGTGCAAGTAGAGAATAAAGTATAGAGAGAGAGAGTAGCGAGACAGAGACAGAGGAGAGAGAGAGAGAGTAGAGACAGACGTAGAGAGGGAGGCAGAGTAGAGAGACAGAGTAGAGAGAGACAGAGTAGAGAGAGACAAGAGAATAGAGAGTGGAGAACGACAAGGAGAATAGAGTAGAGAGTAGAGAGGGACACAGAGAGAGAGAGAGAGAGAGAGAGAGAGAGAGAGAGAGAGAGAGAGAGAGAGAGAGAAAGAAAGAAAGAGGGCGAGTAGATGGGGAAGAGATATCTGGTTGCTTTGCTTAGTTTGTTTTCCTAATGCCTCGTGATTACTGTGTGGCTCTTCCTCACAGTGCCGTGGGTTTGTCTGAAGTTTGTGATTGTGAAATTTCCTGACCATACTCACTTACTATTTTTGTTGTATTTGCTGGGGGTTCGTGTTTAGCACTTCGTGTTAAACGCTTATATTGTGTCATTTCTAGTTTGGCAATTCTCTCACTGAGATAAAGGCAGCTGAATGCTTTGCTTATTGTATTCTGACTTTGTGCGTATTCCTTATTTGTCTGTGTTCCAGTGTCCCTGTCTCTTGGTGACATGTGTCTGTCTGGGATTGTGGCATTTCCTGGTCATTTACACTTGTTTTAACCCAAAGGCCGTTCTTTAAAGTGCGTTAAATTATGTTGTGTAAATGCGAAAACACCTACATGTAGTTAATTTTATGCAATTAGTGAAGACTGATTAGACCGTACAGGTGCTCGTCTAAACATTTGGTATACTAATTGCATTGCTACTTGATCTGTCACCTTCACAAAAGGTATGTGCCCATTTCATAGTATAATGCTTTTGCATGTTATGTTACTGCCAGATTGTTTCTTTAATGTGATGCAAAGGGCTAAATAGATATGGTAGGCCAAAACAAACAAAACAAACTAATGCACAAAACACTCCTTTAATGTTGAACAAAAAATCTAACAAATTGGTTTGTTTAAGCTTGTTTCTCCCTTGATATGTTCCTCGCCAATCGAACCACTTGTTTTTGAAAGTGTTTGAGTGTTACACTTTTGTTTCCGTATGCGATAGCTAGTTTAATGAGCATAATCAATTTGCCCTTCTCCGAAATCAATGTTAACATGCACATGCCTTCCCTCCGACAGCTACCCAACATACCTCCGAACGGAAAGCTACCCATAAACATGATACCACCGTCATAAAATTGCAAATGAATAAGTGTTTTACAAGTATTTTTTAATTGTATTTGACTGATTCATTCCAAAGAGAGGTTATACATTCCAGCGGTGGCTGTGAATCAAGTAAAAATAAAATAAAAGATATGAATATTAACTGATGAATTCGAAATATTGGTCCAAATTACTGCATTTCCGAATTCAAATGCGATTTAAACTCGAACAGATTCAGTTCAAAAAGATGTATTGGTTTCAGAGTTATCATCATTCTGTATACTATCGACCTATATGTTGTCCTTATCCCTCAAAGCGAATCTAAATGAAATAAAATCGTCTCAATACAGACCATGTCCAACCTCAAAATCCTTTGTTTACCTCCGATAGCCAACACCCTCCGAGATCTAGACATGCGGTTCACCTGGGTGATAACACAATCATTTTATTCGAAACAAATCATTTTATTCGAAACAAATTATTTTATGATCTTCTAATTAATAGTTACAACATGTCGTTATGATTATCGCGTGAATATTGCATGTTGGTGCTTCCAAAGCATTAGTATTGATTTCATGAAACGTTATTACTGACATTGTGATCACTAGAAACATTAAACAGCTTTTTTTGTCTCTTATTGTAACTTAACTGGGCATTTTTCGTGAAATATACCTATTATATTCTTTGCCGTATTATGTAATAAAATCACATTATTTCCAAAATATTTTTGCATACTAATTGCGCATATAATAGACTATAATATGTGTAAAATTTGTTTTGTTCTCATTGTTAATAAGGAAAATAATGCATTCGATACACCCCCTTTCACAAAATGTATAAGAAACTTATTTACCCATACTTATTCATGACCATAATAATTCACCGTAGATAAGCGTATCGATTTTTTAAATACTGTCAAAATAACTCTACATAATTTTATTTTAGAAATGCATTAACTTTGTTTGAAAATATACAAAAGTTTCTGAGAAATTTGAGTTGAAATGAGGCTTTCAGAATGAATTGCTGCAATTTTGATATTTGTGACGTCATACTTTGAAGCAGCCTAGCGAGTTACTGCCCTTGATTTAATCTTGGCAACATGCAAATTTATTAAGTATAACCTATTATATAATCATTTCTACCAAAAATCTGCTGTTATACGCTGAGTACTACGAGACCATATTTTGGCATGCTTGGACCCCGCACTACTATGTTATTTTGCAGGACTTGGACACACACCCCATATAATGAGCAGGACTCTGAAATTATTAAAATTCCTAGTTTTAGGGGAATTATTTCATTTAGAGTTCTACAGCACAAGCTTTCCATTTTTCATGCTTTTGCTGTCGTCTGTTTTTTTATGTTCATTTTTTTCCAAAACCAAATCATTTAGGAACAACATCGGAGTGTTAAACAGCTTGGATCTAGATCAGGAGTCCTTACCTGGGTCCAAGCTTTTTGTAAATGTTTATCAGCAGACGATAAAAGTCGCCGCTAGCAAGGAAAGACTCACTTCCCTTATTTAGTAACACTTTGCATCTGTTAACTCTTAAAGCGCCTCCTATAATTTGCAGCGGACAACAATTTCAAATTTTCCTCTTTTTAAAAAATAACAAATAAGGCATGATATTTCATGAGAATCTGATTCTCGTGAAATATCAGACCTTATTTTACAACTGCTGCATACATGTTCATTTCACTTAGACTCACCAAGGCAGTCTGCATAGTGTCCTAGATTTTGACAAGTATAGACTCGGACGAGCCTCTACAGCCTCTTTCTAAGCTTAGAGCCTCCAAATAATGTGGCCAGTGGCCTAAGAGTCATAGAATACTCAAGCCGCTAACAAAGGCTCCGATCAGACTGCGGATATGCACAGGCTGGTCTGAGCTTTTGCTGGTGGCACATACCACATTGTTGGAAACATCATGTCACGGCTCACTTTATATCGGCTTAGTAACCTAGGAAGACAGGAAAACATCCCAACATGACTAAAAAGTTGTTGACTAAGATGCATCAACACAAACTAGCAAATATTCATACAGACCACCCAACAGTATGTGCATTGATAAGAAAGGGAGCAGTTTGATCGGGATGCATTGGCTACCAAAGTACCTCAGCAGATGGCCAAGCCGATGCCAATTGTAAATGGTTGACCGCCCTGCTAGTGGTTATCAGCAATCAACAAAGTCGCCGCTTGCCGTATGGAATTAAGTTATGTTTTCAAAAATGGAGTGTGAAAATCATATCTGTAAGCAAATCGTGCAAAACCAGATCAGACGTCACTTTCTGCGGCGTCTGATTTGGTTCCTGCTCTGTTTGCCGATGTCCAATAAAAAGGATGATATGCTAAAATAGTCCAGGAGCATACGTAGTGAAAAATGGGTCCGGTATGCATGCATTTAATTTGATGCCTTTATTAATATTATCATTAAGAACATTGTTTTAGGAGCTCAAAAAATTAATGTTTCCATTTTTTCTTTAAACTTTTCCAGATGGAATACAGATGGGGTAGACACCGGAAAAAATATCAGAGCCACGACATGAGATTTCCAACAATGTGGCATTTTCACTAGCGCAGGATCATACGAGCCTGCGCAGTCCCCCTTTAAGCTTAGAAACTCCAAATGCTCTTCAGTCAGCATCTTTAAACAGTCATAGAATATTCAAGCGACAAGCAAAGGCTCTGATCAGACTGCGCGTATGCGCAGGCAGGTCTGAGCCTTTGCTGGTCGCACATACCACATTTTTGAAAATCTCATGTCGCGGCTCAATGAATATTGTAATAGATACTAACATAAAACCATGCATGCTTAAAGATAAATACAAAATGCGAGTTTCAAATAATTTAGAGGTACATGATACAGTAAAAGGTTGATGCTGCACAAATAAAGCCGTTTTCCCTAGCTAGTTGTAAATGCCGTAGAACATGCCTTAACCCTTAAAGTGCCAAAAAAAATGCATCTGAAATGTCTTCTGCTGAAGTCGTCTGCTGCAAATACTTGCCTAACATAACTGACAAATTAAGTATAGATGCAAAAAGTGCGGACCCAGTCCACATTGTTTGCCATAGAGGCTTCTTAAATATTTCAGCACGCGAGAAAAGCAGACGACTTTTGTTGGGATTGGCGCATTAAGGGTTAAGGGTCGTGTGGGGTAACTGGGGACCAATATCCTAGTATACCATATATTTGGACAGTTAAGCTACATAGGCTGGGGCTGATTTAGGTTAGTGTGCACCCTCAGGACAATTTTTTGATGGGTGCCAAAATTGTTTATTAGGAGCCCCTAAATGCGAAACAAGGTAATCCTAAAGAACTGTTTAGGCTATGTTAAAATGCATCGTTCGTGGCAGCAATAGCGGATATAAGAACCTATAAAATTAGTCATATCTCAGCTGCTCCTTATCTTAGACTACTAAACTTGGTATCAAATTAAATCTTAGACAAAGTCCTTTTATCCATTTGATGCATATGCAAATTATCTGATTTGCATATTCACGAAAACTCATGAAAAAATTGGAAAATGTGATTCATGAATGGGGGTAAACCTAGAAAATCAATACCTCAGCTTCGACTGATCATAGATTACAAAAAGTGGTATTAAATTAAAGCTCAGATACAGGCCTTTCATTCCACATGGTCAAATATGCAAATGATATTTGCATAATTTGTGCACTTATGAATTTTATTAAAACCATTAGAACTTAAGGGAGAACCATTAAAACATAAACAAGCTGATTTCATACCCATTTTATCATTGTTGCATGCTGTTATATCAGCAGTGCAATTTGACAAGTCTATCCATCCAGTGATCCTATATGAATTTTATTTTCTCATTTGCATATTCATGAAAATATATGAAAATTTAAAAAATGAAACTATAGACCCTGGGGAGGGGGTGAGACGGTTGTTAATTAGACCTTTGTTGTACCCAGAGGGTATTTTTTTCTCATGCAGGCGAAATTGTTTAGTGGAACCTCCAAAATGCGAAGAAAGTTGTCCTGAAAGTAAACCTATTTGGGCTATGTTAAAATGCGTGGTTTCCATAGCAACCCATGTGATTCTCAATAATTGGGGTTAACATACAAATCCGTCATATCTCATTTACTACATATCATAGACAACTATATATGAATTTGGCACCAAAGAAAAGCTTAGACACAAATCTTTTATCCTATGGTCATTGATTCATATTATCTCTTTTGTATAATTTGCATATTCATGTATGAAATTAAAGAAACACTGCTGAAAATTAAGGGGTGTACATACAAGATTACCTTATTTTTAGCTGCTTATTGTTCTTGACAACAAACATGGTACCAAATTGATAACTGGGACGTGAAGCAACAAACACAAAAAAGCATTATCTAAAAAAGTATTGTTAGGCTACTCACGAAATTTGATGATTTTTTCTAAAGCTAGTAGTGTAGATGTTTTAAGATCATTGTTTTGTCTATTTTTAGTAGCAGTTGCAGGCAGGTAATTTAACCCTTAAAGCGCCAATCAAGACTGCAGCAGACGACAAATTTTGCGACATCTTTTTTTCTTATTTTCGAAAAAAAATAAGTAATGACATTTCATGAGAATCGTCTGCCAGCAGACGATTCTCATGAAATATCAAACCATATTTGTTATTTTTGAAAAAAAAAATCAACAGAAACATTGAAATTGTCGTTTGCTGCAAATTATAGGTGGCGCTTTATAATAGGTTAAGGTAAATCCATTATTTGAAAAAAAACTTTACTCACGGAATTTCATGAATTTTTCTAAAGCTCGCAGTGTAGATGTTTTAAGGGACTCAAAATCGATTTCTATCTCTCCGTCGTCACTCTCCTTGATACCAGATTCTCTTGCTAAAACTATATCAACAAGTGTGCCAATCAGTTCTTCTGTAGAATACAAAATATTTCACATGGCTTGTTATGACACATTTTATTAAGGGATAACTTTAAAAGTAAAATTGCTATAAAGTGAAAGAGGGGAGTGGAATTTGAAATTGAATGATGTGCATGTATAAAAAAATAAAGATTATGTGACACTTATTAATAATAATTTTTATTGATGATGTCAACAAAACATAATGGAAATAATAGCACGTCTAATGGTGAAACCTAGTTTAATATAAATGATCAACTATTTTTGGAAACTTTATTAATATACAATTTATCACATGACGTCGCGTCTGGGAGTGGAATTACGCCATGTAATAAAATAGATAAACCACTAGTGGTTTAAAGGTTTTCGGGAAACGTTATGACGTCAAAAACAACGTTGCGTACTTAATGACAAAATGGTGTCGTTTTTTACGTCAAAAATGAGATTTCAAAGTACAGTCAAGCCAGAGAAACACTTTAAAACCTTGTGCGCATGAGTTGCCCATGGGTTGCACTACAGGTGAGCCAGCTTTGAGCGATGAGTTGCACACCAGTCTCAAACCCTAGTGCACATGAAGTGCAAAGCAATCATTGATAAGTATTTCAAAGATAGGAAATTCGAACTGATTGTTCATTCGCTGTAGATTGTACTTATTCCAGCTGAAAGTAAATTTTAATATTTATTTTCTTATGCTTCAATTCATTTATCTAATCAAATTAGCTAATAAAATCTTAATAACTATTATCGTTTAACTTTTTAATGTTTAACTTTTAGTTATTTCAATTGATTAACTGATTAATTGGTTCTTTTAGATTTAATTGATATCCAATCACATTTAGATTTGTCAGCTTTGATCACCATTTTCATATCTCAATAAGGCTAAGTGTGTTGGCACACAGAACAAAACCAGTCTGCCTGCAGATATAAAGATTTTCGATTTTTTAATGGTTGAATTGACAGTTTTGTACGCTTTGTATTCTTATAATTTTTTTGTACTTACATGCGCATCTGGATTGATATTGGACAAAAATAAGGCAAATAATTTGGGTTGTTGTTGATTTAACCTTAAAATTGTTGATATTTAGGTTGATAATAATGCACCAGAATGCACCAGATTACACTATTTCTGTCAAAATTAGTATGCTCTGAATGTAAATGCTGAAAGTATTTAATGGTATTTTATCATATAGTGTAGGCCCCTGTGTCGAAATTTGGGCTCCCGTGTGCATTTTTTGGTAAAAGTGATTCTTATCGATTTTCAACCAGAGAAATATATGCAGTGTAAGGAAAAAGATGTTTACAATTTTTTCTTGCAGTATTAACGTCACAGTGACGTCACAAAATAGGGTACCGTCTTTTCACTTGCATCAAAGAGCTTATATGTGGTGGGGTTATTTACACAACTAAAATAATCTTATTTTTATGTTTGTTGCATTGAAATGGTTAAAAACGTCTATAGAAACACTAAAATGAAAATTTAATTCAATATGGACTTCAATTTTACGAGAAATTGACGTCGATTTGACGTCAATGTGCTGGAAAAACATATTGCGTTAAAAAAAAGTAAATTCTGGAAATTCGTGTGTGCTTTGCGACTGAAATCAGATCTTAGCATAACTGTATGTTCTTGGCTAAGCTTTTTGAAATAAGTTAGCTCTCTGATGGTTGGGGCGTTTAGCTGCTACAGCGTGTTAACTACGTTACCCTACATGTTTGAAACAAAATAAATGTAATCACGGTTGCTAAGGTAATACTTTAATTATTTAAATTGGACAAACATTCATGTATCATACAAGAACATTTAATTCCTTACATATATTTAAGTTTATAAAAGTTATATGGGCCCATTGAAATGTTATTTATGTTACATTTTAAGCGACAGCCTTTTAAATCACTGAAATTCTATAAAAAAAATCTTTGTTAAGCTTCCCAGCTAACTTTCAGATTTTGAATACACCTTCTAAAAGACATTTAATGGACCATTATAAAGCTGCAAACTTTTTGTTTGTATCGCAAATACTTTAAGAGTTGTAAACTGTTAAATATGATGACCCTAAACAAAAAGTTCGATTTTTAATTCAGCATGAAATTCAATTGGAAAACCTTTTAACACTAAATATTTTATGAGCATTCTGTTGATAAGCAAGAGTGAAAAGCCATGCTTAACTTCGTATCTGGTGTAAAATATTAGTTTGTTTTTGTTAGTAAGGCATCATGTAACGTATATTACACCTTTCAAGACTGCATATACATTGCTTTATTCCATATATTATATGTCATGGGATCTCTTATTTCATCTCAAAACTGACTGTGCTTGTTGAATAGATATCATGATACCAGTCTGTCTGAAAAAAGGATTTATCAGTTTATATTTAAGTTCCTACTTATTATCCATGCACATTTACATTTGCAATAAAAATAGTATATATTTGAACTTTTTACATCTACAAAGAAATGATTTGCCCAAAATTATAGATTTTAAATTTCATAAACAAAGGAAATAATAACACTAAAGTAACAGCACTAGGAAGGATACATTTCAATTTTCTGTCAAATTTGTTAAAATAACATAATAGTACTGTACAAAATATATTATATTGCCATATGTTTATCCAAAATGTTAACATAGACGATATATAATTGAGCCCAAAAAGCTTATATATTATGTTAAGTTTAGATTTTGTAATATGTTTCTGAAGAATTCTAAGTTAAATTGAGCTACTTCTATTCAGTTATTTAAAGTGTCTGTAATCAGTTATTGTTTACAGTGACTGTCTCGAAATCAATTTGTATCCTGACTTTTAGCTGTGTATGCATATGGTAACGCATTACAGAAGTTTTGACATTAATTTCAGCTTATATACAGCATAGCTTTCGTTGTGCAATCAACAAAACTGTCCATCACATTAAGTAAGTACCTTGGATCACTTGCTCACCCAATAATATCTAAAGAACTGCTTTATTGATGAGAAACATTTCCCTGGAAATAGAGA
Source organism: Loripinus fragilis (assembly GCA_964019695.1). Taxonomy (NCBI): domain Eukaryota; kingdom Metazoa; phylum Mollusca; class Bivalvia; order Lucinida; family Lucinidae; genus Loripinus; species Loripinus fragilis. Next base: position 53,349,839 of record OZ026528.1, on the reverse strand, counting down.
AAGTTGGTTATAGTGGTGAGTTTTACTTTAAGGCCACATTAAATATTGTCATATACAAGGAAATATATCAGCTGTTACTACGATACCAATTTAAATAAAGGCTTTTCAGCTAAAATTGTATCCGGCCAAATTTTGACAGGTGACATTCAAGTTATTGTAAATTAGATTTTACAATCATGTTTTTAGAATGCTGGATAGAAATGTGAAATATTAATAAAAATGCAGTGAAGAGATTAGATCTGATTGAGTTTTTCAATACATGTTTATATACCTGATGTTAATTTCCACTAAACAGAACGTTGACAAAATAGTACAGGAACCTCGCAAACAGGATAAATGTAATCATTAATAACAATGTTTTACAAGTACATGTGTACTTAAGATTAACATGCCAGGACAAAGATTCAAAAGGATCATACACAATGCTTACTGTTCAGCATTAATATGGCACTCTTCTCAGTATCAACATTGTCACCAATGATAGTCGCACATGCAAAGTTCAAAAATGCGCATGAACGTATGCATATCTAAGGATCATTGACACTTGCTATGGGTAAATGCCTATGGTTTTCCGTAAAAATAAAAGTTTGTCAATCGTCCTTTTCATATGCATATATATACCATAAATATTCGGACACTTTAAATACATTCAACATGCTTTGCCCTTTAAACAAAGCAAAAGCAATATTTAAAGGATCTAGTTAGAACCAGTTTTACTTTCCAATGCTAAATTGGACACTTTCATTCCTTCAAAAATATTTATTTCTTTTGTTGAGCTTTCAGTTTTGTATTATTTACGGTACATGTAGTCAAAATGTACAGGTAACTTCTAAATTATCCCTTCAAAATCATTTTATTACGAAACATATTTTGATTTTAGAAGAATTTCATCAATTATCGTGATTTTTTTAGTACTCTGCATATGGTATGTTCAATAGATATCACCATGCCTACCAAATAAATCAAGAAAACGTGCAGAAATCGCCTTTTAAAGCATTTTTATTTTCATGAAATTTCAGACCCCCTCCCCTTTCTACCCGCCATAACTCTCGCATGCGTAGGAATTTTGAAAATATTTTGCTAGCTGGCTCTTGCCATTAGATTCACCTATTGCGCTGATACTACATGCACCACACTAGAAGCTCAAAAGCAGCGTTCTGGGAATCAGAAAAATAGGCGTATAAGGCCCAAACCGCCAATGATCCTTTGCCATGTAGACTTTTATTCAGTTATCTCTAAATAAATCATTTCATTTAAATGTACAGGATACCATTATAAATCTTAGAGGTTGATTTAGCAGTGCCTCATTGTCAACTGTGTAATATGTGTGTATAGTATAGTTTACGAAATGTTGAATGCAATATTTCAGATATGTTCTTTGACAGTAGCGCAAGTATATAGATGAACAAATATTCTAGACTCTTATACTCTAAATCATAAATAAATTTTGGACTAGCAAATGCCTTGTTTAATCACTCATGATGATGCAGGGGCTAGCGTTCTAAAATTTGGTCATCAACCTTCATACTTCTTTGTGTATACGAGCAGCGAAGGCTCTGGCAAGTCTACCTACACATATGCACAGGCTCACCTGAGCCTTCACTGCTCAACACTGCGACAAATACCAAAATCAAATGGGCTTATTCCTTTGATCTGTTCTTTCGTTTCTAGTTAATCTATTTTGTTTGATTTGAACTATGCAAAGAATTATTAGGCTGCAATTTTGTATCAACGATAATGTTCACATTTGACTTGCTAAATATCAATTTGATATTATCTGCAACAAAATTCCACTGTAAGACTTATTGGTCTAATTGATAGAATAATGCAAAACAATAATTTATTAAAAGCAATAATTTGTTGTGAGTCAGCTATTTTAGCAATGGCTACAGTATACATGTAATACTAACAATGCCTGTGGACTTGTCTGACTGATAAACATATATATTTCAAATGTATGACTAAGATGAACCATTAGAACAAATATTGTTCTTTTTGAATCCTTCACAATTGTTTAAAACCAGGCAGAACAGATGATAAGACAGTGCAATACGTCCTTAAAGTTATCTTGTTATGCATTTTACCATCTTAAATGGTATTCTTTTGCCGCCAAATTGGACATCATTTTGATGTAAAGCAGTAATAACCGTAGGGATCGGTGTGGCGTGTGTCATACCTTTGGGCAAAATTCGTTAAGTTTTTAAATCACTTCAGTTTTTTTTCAAAAGACAAGGATAAAGGGCTGATTTAAATTCTCAATATATGGTTGAATTGACCTATAATTACAGATTCTGAAAAGGTTTTTTTATTCCTGAATCGTATCAGCATAATAGTTGTAACTAATAGCTGGCTTAAACATTATGTGATAAATCTTACTAGGCTATAGCTAGTCCATGCTTAATATCATTGTGTAATCTATAATATGATAAACATAATACAATATATTTCATTCAGCATTAAACATATAACAGTGTTTATAAACTACACAATAAGTTAACATTTTAATGTAGTGAAACAACAACAATAATTTTCCTGAGGAGCATTTATCTAGCATTTCTTCTGATATGTTTGATGACTCAATATGTATCTTCTACATTTCACGTATAAAAGAGGCAAAAATATCAGTGTCAGTGAGATAAAAGATATTATTAAATAAGAATTTAAGAAATAAAATGTTGTTAACATATTTAATACAACGCAAAGACTTGAAAAATCCTTGTATGTGAATAAAGTTCAGATTTTATTCTTTTATTCATCCATTAGTTGTTGGTATTTTCCTCTAATGGCAATTAATGTCAGTTAAATGGCAATAAATAGCCCACGAGGAGTGTAACCTTAAAAAGTGTTCCTTTGTAATTTAAAAATGTATTTAAAAGAAAGTAACATATATCACAGTTATAACAGATCCTTCTTCTTTGATAACATCATATTGCTAGCCATTTACTTACAGTTAAAAGGTTAAATTGGCATGTAAGAATAAGGAGTAATTAGATAAGATTTCAAATTATTTTACAGTAACGTAAATAATTTTGCTATTGCGCGGTATCACCCCAACGGCTTAAGAGTTAACATACATTATTGTGTGGCTTGTGAAATGTGGTTTTAGAAAAAATAAAGTCGTACAAAACTCCCCTGGGAGACATTTTGGTAGTCCAATGGCTAGTGACAGTAATGCATTAAATAGTTATACTTTTAAAGTAACATATATAACTGTAACATCATAGTGGTGTATTGTTTAAATGCATACCGGCTGTTCCTTTCATTTAAAAATGTTTTAGGCAAACAGCAAGTCGATAAATAATAATTAGGTATAACTTGCTATTTGCAAAATAGGATTTGAAACTATAATAGGGTAACGTAGTTAACATGCCTATCTAAATATAGGTCAGAGAGCTAACGTATGTCATTTTGCATCTTAAATATTGTAGGTTCAGAAAATTAAAGTGAACAGCATTTTCCCTGCCATGTGGAGAGGAGGGTCTAACTATTTGAGCGTTCACTATCAAGGATTTTTTGTACTGACGTCACTTTTCCATGTACAGACATCATTTTGAATTAAATTACATTCGTGCTCTTGTTTTATTGAATTTATTAAACTTGTTGCGAAAAATAGATAAAATGCTCGGCAAGCCTGGCATTTTATCTCTTTTCCCCAATTCGTTTAATAATTCAATAAAACATGAGCACTCATGTAAGATCTTCTATTTATACAATACCTCAATGACAATGACAACAGGAAATTAACCAAATTCAACTAATCAATTGCATTTGTTGCCTTTCTATGGAAGCCCGATATATATTAAAAAAAACTGATGTGCAATTTTTCACATGGTAGATCAGATAAAGCATTAAACAGATTAAAATAGCCTTTTTTCACTGACTGTTGTTGTATTATTATATTTCATAGTTCACTGTCATATAATAAGCCTGGTTTAACAATGTGACCAAACAAATGCAACATCGTACCCACAATCTGATGCAATTCACCAAAACATTTATTTAAAATTTGCCTTTCATCAGGTTTTATATAAAACATTTTGACAGTATAAAAAATACCAGATGATGAAAATAAGATATCTAAATATTTATATGTTTGGGATCCATGACATTTGGTCAAAAACCATTTCGTCGAAACGACATTTGGTCGAATGCGACATTTGGTCGATACGACGTTTCGCCGACTACGACGTTTGGTCGACTACGACAATTGGTCGAAAATTCGTCGAATTACGTCAAAATTTAGTCGAAATTTGGTCGAAAACTGATTTGTACAGAAAAAATGAAAATTGTTTACATTTACGGTTCTCACATCTCCAATATATTTCACGCCAGTATCAGTATTAGTATCTCTGTCTTTCCTGTACTGAAAGCCCTTATATGCCACTTTTTAACCCGCCTATTGCTAGTGAAGAATGATGGTACAAACAGCCACCAGTTTTTTTTTGCCGCACCAGAATTTGGCAAAATCACATCACCTTTCTAGTGGTATAAAATACTCAAAACCACTTTAATTCATAATTACAGTCTTAAATTAGTAAAACATATGCATTTAGACCCCAAAATAAAAATTCTGTCATAGTGAAAAAAAAGGTCAAAGTTAAAAACCCCGCGGGGTTTTTCGAAAACCCCGCGGGGTTTTTAAAACCCTGCGCGGGGTTTTTCCCCCACATTTTCAAATGGGGGAAAAACCCCGCAGGGTTTTTTCAAAAAAATTAATATCAAAATAAGTTCAAGAAATAAGTTTGTTTGATTGTAATTATTTCAGAAAATGATTGGTATGGCTTAATTCCAACCTTTAATTTCCCCCGCGGGGTTTTTCTCCCATTTCAGATTGTGGGGGAAAAACCCCACAGGGTTTTTAAAAAAAATAAAAAGGTTTGTTTTTAATTGTATTGCTTTATAAAACAATATAGAAGCTGAATTGAAGTTTTTCTCATCATTTGAAGCCTTTCAAACAAAATATAAAAAAACCCGCGGGGGAAAACCCCCGCGGGGTTTTTCCCCCACAAAATGAAATGGGAGAAAAACCCTGCGGGGGTTTTCACCAAAGAGTAATTATCAGTTTTATTAATGATTGAGATCAGTTATACAGTTAGAGCTCATATAGTTTACGTTTTTACAGTAATTAAAGGCCATAAAACAATTCCCTCGATGCCTCCCCCCCCCCCCACTCGTCCGCCCCCCCCCCCCCCTCGCAAGGCCGTCGTCGCCGGTCCGGCAGGACGGCGAGAGCCGGACCACTTTTTTGGACGGGTATGCTTTCCGCCGTGTCCTTTTTTTCTCGTTTTGGCTCATTTTTCTTTGTGCTTACCTCTGATTTTCAATTTATTGATGCAATGGTCAAAAACGCTCGAACGCGTGTCGTCCATAGACCGACATAGCCAAGGTGTGAAAACTTTGAAAAACAATGCAATTAGTATAATGACAGTTATCATACTTATGGGCCGTGTCGAGAGAAAAACTGACGTAATTGCATTTGAAGATCAAAGGCGCAGACCAGCCTACACATCCGCGCAGTCTGATCAGTGCCTTTGTTGTTCGCCCTCTTGAAAGTATAATTGATAAACTTGCTACACGCAAAATTTCAGCTTTCTAGCTACATGTACTCTCTGTAATTTAACAGGTTGGTTTGAGTCTTGCATGGTCGTAAAACCCCGAAGACAGGTCTTCTAGCATTGGGGCCCAGATAATTTCTATGCGTCAGTTTCATTTCCCTCAAATTGACATTCATTTTCTTCTAAATAACATGTCGAGCGACTAAGTATGTTTAAACGTTACGAGCATCGTGGGCATGTGTTGTTACAATTTATTCCGTGACGGATATACAAGTTCTGCCTGTTCCAATTCAGCCCAAGTCTTTTCGGTTCCCCCAACGTTCATTCGACTTTAAGAAGCATGAACAGACAAGGGTTTAGCCGTCGTAGATCAACAGTAGGCCCTGGCTTCATTATGATGAAGCCAAAGATCTCACGTTATGCCTATCGACAAGGGAACTCACCAAGGAAAGTTGTGCAGCAAAAATCTAGATGAAGCCATCTGCACCCTTAAAGTAACGGTATACTAATTGAAAAGACTCTTATGTATATCTTTTCGAAAATACAACTCTTTGAAGTACAACAATGCGCGGATCCAGAAAGTTATGTCAGAGGCTGGTGGGCCGATAATGGCCCAACATTGAATGCTTTGTGATTTTTCAGGAGATCTGGACCAGTAGTGCTTAGAACCCCTTTTTTGTGATATTTCAGGGGGGGGGGGTCCGGACCCCCTATCCCCCCTCTGGATCCGCCCATGACAACCAAGGATCAGTGCTAAAAGTACTTTGCCAAAATTTGCGGAAACATAGGTGACATAATGTCTAAGAAATATGCTGAAGAAAATAGTTTTAAAAAATCGTGACTATCTGAAAACGATTTTGTTTAGCACTCGGTTTTCTCACGCGCCCAGAAATATCTTTTCTAGCAAAAAATCGTGACTAAAATCTGGTCCCAAACGCATAAAAACCCATTAAAAACGCACATAGAAGCGCTAAAAATTCAAGATTTTCTCGGGGGAGCCCCTTACCCCCTTTTACGAGAGGGGGAGTCCCCCTCTCATGCTCTCCCCCCCCCCCCTCGTGCCGTCAGCACTCGATGATTTCCTCCGCCGGACCACTTTTAAATAAGCGGCGACGGTCCTGCCTCGTCCGCCATGAACTGCATCAGCGGTGATCACAACCAAGTTTGCACCACCGAACTGCCCAAAGAATATTGTTCAGGTAGCACTGATATTATTTGTTTAGCATGATTCATTACATCCCAGTCAACCATTTATCCGTCATGTTAGGATGCGTCTTATGGGCGGGCTTATGGGTTGAAACAGTTCTAACAGCAGATAAAGGCAATAAAATTAATAAAGGCCATTGCAGTACGGGTCATACATAACTGCAATCTTATAAACTAGTTAATATGTAGTACATTGACATACAGTGCAGACCAGGATCAGATGCAGCAAAATGTAGCATCTGATCACGGTCTACATTGATTGTTTAGGAATCATAGAATTGGTTGGGCATCTTGTCTTGTGCGGAAGACAAGATACCCAACCCATTCTATGATTCAAGAAATTTGGGTCTTTTCTACAACCCTGTGAGTATCCTATAGAAAGATCCTGGTCTAAAGCACGCCAATTTCACAGATCTTGATGTACCAATTCCGGCTCCACAGTGTCTTCAATGCATCCAAGGGTCCATGACGTGGGTCGCGCCTATAGCAATGCACCAGACTCCTGGGGAGTACGGATTGGGAATAAAAAAAAACTAAGATGGCAGACACGTTTGTGCATCATCTAAAGTGGTCCTGCGTCTAAAATGGTCCTGGCATCTTTTTTGGTCCCAAATTGCCTCTAAATTGGTCCTGGCTGGCATCTATTATGGCACGCTAAGCAGACTCTAAAATGATCCCCGTTATATTCCTGTGCATCATCTAAAGTGGTCCTGAGTCTAAAGTGGTCCTGGCATCTAAAAGCTGCGCAGAAATGTTTAAGTACGTATGTGTGCATGAGATTATTGTTGCACTTTTATTAACTAATTGATAAACAACAAACTGACAATTTGCATCTAGTGAAGCACAGAACAAAAAGACGGGGCAACCGCACAGTCTGATCACGACAGTGTGTCCGTTTGAATGCACAGTTATTGAGCTTCTTCGCTGTGTGATCTGACCAGCATATACGTATTTTTGCTGTTTAGATAGTGTTGTACCGGCGATTACTAAAAACGAAACCTAAAGACGAAGACGAGCAGTCTGGTCTTAAACCCCGAAATCAAGTTTCCTGCTGCAAGAGTTGAAGACAGCTGTGCCATTATATTCGCTGTGTGAAAGTGATATTATAGTGTAAACAAAATAAAAAAGCAGAAAACGTTTATCAGTTCATATGTCGCATAGATCACTATACTCTCCATTTTAAATTCCATTTTTTTGTTGTTTCGTTGTTGATTTCAAGGAACAAGATGGTGAAGTTTTCGATTCTTTTTTTACTGTTGTTTTGGCGTTGGTGCAGTTCCGGTTTTTGTGTGAATTTTCCGGTAGTATAATACAGAATCCCGCCACCCTGTATTATGACCACGGATCCTAAATTATCAATACAGGATCCGAGAAATAACCTATTCTCCTCATATAAAAGACCTTTCCTTCAATTAAATTTCTGGTCCGGAAAATATCCAACCAACCATATTAAAGATTTTCCAATTTTATACATATTTTCCCAGAAATATGGTCCTTTGGAAAATGGGACAATCCAATAACAGAACAATATACGAACTGACCAAATGGGGTATTGTTGAACTCCAAATATTCAAATAAACTGAACCGCATCTGTACAAAAGAATCAGAAAACCATGTGCACAAAGCGAATACTCAGATCAGCATGCCTTGGACATCTGTTGTGTGCGCTGGGTCTTCGCTGTGTGTCCAATGCTCAGAGAGATGCTAAAACACAAGGTTTCCTCATACAAAAAAGAGAAGACCCTGATCAGAATGGGCGTATGCCAACTCATGGCGAATGAATGTTGTTTTTAAAAGGTGCGATAAATAATGAATGGGTTAGCTTGGAGCTACCATTTTCTATCCATTTGTGCTCAAAGCTGTCCCCTAATAGTGTTAAGCTGTCCGCTAACCTTTTGACGATACACATAAAATGTGAACAAGATTGGCCAACACGCCTCTGCGATATTGAATGCAGAAAATCTGACTATAGCCGCGCCTTAATGAATTTCATGTTGTAAAAATATCAATAAAGGTCCATAACTCTGTTACAAATTTATGAAAACCGACCGGTAAAATTCCATCCAAGGTCTTGCCAATATAAATACATATATAAAATTGGGTGAAATACCATCCATTTGTTCTCACGATATCGAGTGGAAACGGAATTCTGATCGGCATCACTCAAGGGCAATAAGTTATAAGTTGGAGCAAACTGACAGGCAACAATCACAGCTTTTCTGTATCAAAGCATATACAAAATTTCGCCAAGTTCTGTGCATGTATTCTGTAAATATTGAGCAGAAACGAAATTAAGACTTCAATTAAGGGCCATAACTGTTATAGATTTGAAAAACTGGCAGGTAACAATCCCAATACAGATATTGTCAATGTAAATATATATATATATAAAAATTTGGTGTAATTATCCACACGCTTTTTTTTTAAAAAAACGAAGGGGATATTGTAATCGCCTCCGTCCGTCTGTCCGTTATACTATCTCCTCCTAAACCATTTGACGAAATTCAGCCAAATTTGGTGTGTGAGTTACTCACATGAATAAGGCGTGCAGCATCAAACTTTTTAGCCCCGCCCCCTGGGGCCCTGCAAAGGGGCCAAAAGGTCAAATATCATTTAATTTCAATCACAAAGTCAATTTCAAAGATTTTTATACCAAACTTTGTGAGTGTTCTCACAATAGAAGATAAAAAAACATATCAGACGGGATTTGCATTATGTCGCCTGGGTCATGCCCCAGGGGTGGGACTTTGGAGCATTGGGGGTGCCCAGGCGGGGGGGGGGGTCAAAAAAAATTTAAACATGGTCATGTGGCATATCAAATCGACGCGGATGACGAGTAAAACAGAATGCAAGTAAAGTTTTCATCCTAGGGTCAAACTGGTGATCTTGGGGGTGAGGTCAAAAGGTCAAATATCATTAAATTGAGACTACCATGTCAATTCTTAGATTTTTATACCAATTTTTTGTGTGCGTTCTTACAAATAAAATATTGTAAACATATTGAACAGAATTTTGATTCTGTTGCTGGGGTCATGACCCTGGGGTGGGACTTGGGGGTGCTGAGTGGATCAAAAACTTCAGCGTGGGGATTTGCGATGGCACCCCATCGACTGCGCTTTCTAGTTCCAATTTCTTGTACTTCAACAACAGCAGGATCTAGGGCGAAGATTTGGTGCCAGTAGAATGCATTTAAGCCCCCCGGTGGCTTGGGCTGCTGTCCGTTCTGGGGTGGTGGTTCTGTTGTTGTTGACTTTTTGTTTATTTTTACTCCCATTGTGGGATTCTGGGATTGTTCTATGTTTTGTTGTAGGTTACTTTATGTCCATTCTAGTATTGCAATCATCTTGATGGGGAGGAGGGTGCTGATTGCTTTGCTTGGTTTGTCTTCCTGGTGTCTCGTGGTGGTTGGGCGGCTCTTCCTCGCGGTGCCGCGGGGTTGTCTGCAGTTTGTGATTGGGGTATTTCCTGATCATACTCACTTACTATTTTTGTTCTCAATGTATTGAGGGGTAACATTAGCAAGTGTTATAACTCTGTTACAAATTTGCGAACTATGACGGGTTACAATCTCAACCTAGATCTTGTCAATATCAATTCACACACAAATTTGGTAAAATTCTATTTATGAGTTTTTGCAATATTGAGCGGAAACAAAAATCTGACATCAATTAAGGGCCAAAACTCTGTTACAAATTAGAGAAAAATAATGATGTATAACAATCTCAATCTAGATCATGCCAATATCATTGCATATACCATATTTGGTGAAATTCTATCAATTTGTTCTCAAGATATTGAGCGAAAACTGAAAGGTTAAGTCAATAAATGGCCATAATTCCGTTATAAATTTACGAAAAATGATAAATAACAATCCCAACCTACCTCTTGTCAATATCATTGGACATACAAAATTTGGTCAAATTCTATCAATCTGAGCGGAAAATGAATCCCAGGTGAAATTCTGACAGCAGTGAAGGGACATACCTCTGTTACAATTTTTTGAAAAAATAATGTGTAGCAAACCCAATCTAGATATTTTCTATATAAATGTAATACACAATTTGATAAACACTTCTATTAATTTGTTCTCAAGATATTAAACTGGACGAAATTACGATGGGATGACCAACGGATGGGTGGACAGAATGACAGACATCCCAAATCAAATACGCAGCCCCTTTTCATAGAGGATCTATAATTAAAATCAATGGTTTCATAGTAATGTTGTCCCACTTATGAACCTTAGGCTCAAGGTAGCTGAAATCAACTAGAGCCACTAGAAGTCAGTTTTTCTATTCAGAGGCTTAGTGTTAGTACTTCTATACAGAAGCAATGTCTCTGCCAGCAGAAGCCGGTTCTACTTGCCAGAGTCACGCTCATTGCTGCTAGAGGCAGTACTGCTATCAAGAGTTTCTGTTGTTTTAACAAAATATCAGTACTATATTATCTGCCGGGAGAGGTCGGAACTACATCCCAGAGTCCCTGTTTCTGCAACCAGAGATCAGTATTACTATCCACAGTCTCACTCTTTGCCACGAAAGATCGTTACTGCTATTCAGAGTCACTATCTTTCCCCCTTGAGGTCAGTACTGTTATCCAGATTCCCAGCCTCTGTCACCAGAGGTCAATGATAATAGCTATAGGTCACGAATCTGCTTCTAGAGGTCAGTAATGCTATACAGAGCCCCTGTCTCTGCAACCTGAGGTCGGTACTAGTATCCAGAGTCCATAACTCTGCAACTACCGGCCAGTATTAGTATCTACGGTCCCTGTCACTACTATTTGAGGTCAGGTAAATTATCCAGAGTCCCAGTTTCTGCTATTAGAAGCCAATACTACTATATTCAGAGGCCCTGTCTCTCCCATAGGAGGTCAATATTAGAGTCATTGCCACTGGAAGTCAGTACTAGTACCTTCGTTACAGTCACTGTTATTACATGTCAGCACTAGTAACCATAGTCACGAACTCCGCTACTAGAGGTCAGTACTCGTATCCATAGTCTCAATTTCTGCTGTTAGAGGTCAGTACTAATAATCATTATCCCAGTCACTCCTAATTGATGTCGTTTCTAGCATCCATAGTTTCAATCTCTGCATCTAGAGGACAGAATAGGTATCCATAGTCCCAGACTCAACCACTAGAGGCCAGTGATTTTATCCAGTGTCCTAGTAGTTGTTACTAGAGGTCAGCATTTTAATCCATAGTCCCAGTCTCTGCTATGTATCCTAGTCAATGTCTCTGCTACAAGAGGTCAATACTAATATCAATATGCCCAGCCATGGCTACTAGAGGTCTGTAATGGGTATCCAGCGTCCATATCATTGCCACTAGAGATCAGAACTAGCATCCAGAGTCCTAGACATTGTCACTAGAGATTAGAACTAGAATCCAGAGTCCCTGTCACAGCCACTAAAGATCAGTGCTTATATAGTATTTAGACTCCCAGTCATTGCCACTAGAGGTCAGTACTATCATCCAGAGTCCTGGATATTGCAACATGGAGTCAGTACTTGCATCTAGAGTCCCTTTCATTCACACTTAATGTCAGTAAAAGTATCCAGAGTCCCTGTCATTGCCACTAGAGATCAGTGTTAGTATCCAGAGTCCTATATATTGCCAATAGAGGACAGTACTTGTATCCAGACTCCATGTCATTGCAACTAGAGGTCAAAAATATCTTGAGTCCCTTCCATTGCGACTAGAGGTAAGTACTAATTTTAGAGTCCCAGTCATTGCTACAGGAGGTCAGTTAAATGCCCAGAATCCCTGGCAATGCAACTAGAGGTCCGTAAAAGTATCCAGAGCTCTGTTATTTCCACTTAAGACCAGGGTCAGTATCAAGGGTCCCATTTCTTGCCACTAAAGGTCAGTAAAAATATTGAGCATCCCTTTTCTGCATCTAGAGGTCAGTCCTATTATCCTAGACAATCCAACTAGAGTTCAATAAAAGTATCCAGAGTCCCTGTAATTGAGACCAAATATCAGTCAAAGTATCAAGAGGCCCTGTCCTTGCCACTAGAGATCAATTTAAGTATCCAGAGTCAACGAAATTGTCACTGGAAGCCTGTATTCGCATCTTAAGTCCCAGTCATTGCCACTAAAGGTCAGTTAAAGTATAAAAAGTCCTTCTCATTGCCACTAGAAAACAGTACTAGTATCCAGAGTTCCTGTAATTGCCACTACAGGTCAACAAAAATAGACAGAGCCCCCGTCATTGGCAATTGTTGGCTATAAAAGTATCCAGAGTTCCTGTTCTTGCCATTTGATATCAGTACTGATATCTAGAGTCCCTATCATTGCCACGAGAGGTCAATAATAGTATCTAGAGTTCCTATCATTGCCATTAAAGGTCAGTACAGGCTGCAAGAAACCCTGGTTTTGCCACAAGAGGTCAGTAAAAGTATCCAGAGTCCCAGTCATTGTCACTAGATGCCAGAATTAGTATTCAAAGTCCCTGTTACTGCCACTAGAGGTCAGTATTGCTATCCAGAGTCCCAGTCATTGCCACTAGAGTTCGTAAAACAGTGTCCAGAGACCCAGTCATTGACAAAAGAGGTCAGTAAAAGTATCCAGTGTCCCAGTCGCTGTCACTAGATGTCAGAACGAGTATTCAAAGTCCCTGTTACTGCCACTAGAGGTCAGTATTGCTATCCAGAGTCCCAGTCATTGCCACTAGAGTTCGTAAAACAGTGTCCAGAGACCCAGTCATTGACAAAAGAGGTCAGTAAAAGTATCCAGTGTCCCAGTCGCTGTCACTAGATGTCAGAACGAGTATTCAAAGTCCCTGTTACTGCCACTAGAGATCAGTATTGCTATCCAGAGTCCCAGTCATTGCCACTAGAGGTCGGTATACTATCCAGAGTCCCTATCATTGTGTAGAAATCAGAACTAGTACCTAGGGCCCCAGTAACTGACAACAGAGGTCATTGAAGGTACCCAGAGTCCCTGTCCTTGCCAATAAAAGTCAGAACTAGCATCCAGAGTCCTAGATATTGACACTAGAGGTCAGTACTTGTATCCAGAGTCCCTATCATTGTCACTTAATATCAGTAAAAGTATTGAAAGGCCCTGTCAGTGCCACTAGAGTCCAGTTCTAGTATCCAGAGTCCCTGTCATAGCCACTAGAGGCCAGTACGTGTATACAGAGTCTGGTTCTTGATACTAGATGTGATGTAAGTAAAAATATCCAGAGTCTCTTTCACTACCGCTAGATGACAATTCTAGTATACAAAGTCCCAGTTATTGCAAAAGGAAGTCAGTTAAAGTATCCAGAATCACTGTAAATGCAACTAGAGATCAGTAATGTATTCAGATTCCCAGTCGTTTTCATTTGAGGTCAGTGAAATATCCAGAGTCCCTGTAAGTACCGCTAGTCGTCAATAAATGTATCCAGAGTCTCAGTCATTGTCACTTGATGTCAGAGCTAGTATTCAAAGTACCTGTCGCTGCCACAGAGATCAGAATTACTATTCAGAGTCCCTGTCATTGCAACTGGAAGTCAGTAAAATATCCAGAGTCCTTGTCATTTCCACTAGAGATCAGTACTAGTATCCAGAGCCCTTATCTTTGCATCAGGAGATCATAACCAGTATCTAGGGTCCCAGTAATTGCCAGCAGAGTCATTTAAAGTATCCAGAGTCCCTGCCCTCGCCACTTAAGGCCAATACTAGCATCCACAGTCCTAGATATAGCAACTAGAGATCAGTACTTGTATCCAGAGCCTCTGTCATTGTCACTAGATATCATTAACAGTAACGAGGGTCCATGTCGTGCCACTAGAGTTCATTACTAGTATCCAGAATCCCTGTCATTGCCACTAGAAATCCGTACTCGTATCCATATTCCGGTTTTGATACTAGAGGTCAGTAAAAATATCGAGAGTCCTTCATAACCTCTAGATGTTAATTCTGGTATCCATAGTCCCAGTTATATCAGTATCCAGGTTCCCAGTCATTGCCACTAGAGGTCAGTTAGAGTATCCAGAGTCCTAATCTTTGCCACTAAAGGTCAGTCTTAGAATGCTGAGTTCTAGGCAAAGTCCCAGTCATTGACACTAGTGGTCAATAAAAGTATCCTGAGTCCCTGCCCCTTCCACTAAAGGCCAGTACTAACATCCAGAGTCCTAGACATAGCCACTAGAGGTCAGTACTTGTATCCAGAGCCTCTGTCATTGCCACTAAATATCAGTAAAAGTAGCGAGAGTCCATGTCATTGCCACTAGAGATCTGTATTAGTATCCAGAATCCCTGTCATTGCCACTAGAAGTCAGTGCTTGTATCCAGAGTCCGGTTTTTGATAATAGAGGTCAGTAAAAAAATCAGGAGTCCTTCATAACCATTATATGCCAATTCTGGTATCCATAGTCCCAGTTATTCCCAATGGAGGCCAGTTAAAGTATCCAGTAGTCCCATTCATTGTCATTAGATGCCATTTTATTATCCAGAGTCCCTGTAATCGCCAACAGAGGCCATGGTCAGTATCCAGGGTCCCAGTCATTGCCACTAGAGGTCAGTAAAAGTATCCTGAGTCCTAGAAATTGCAACTAGAGGTAAATAAAAGTATACAAAATCCCTGCTCTTGCCACTTAAGATCAATAAAACTATCAAGAGTCCCAGCAATTGCCACTTGAGGCCAGTACTTGTATTTCAAAGTCCCAGTCATTGACAATAGAGGTCAGTTAAAGTATCTAGAGACTTAAGATTGCTACAAGAAAACAGTCCTAGTATCCAGGGTCCCAGACATTGCCACTAGAGGCCAGTTAAAGTAGGCATTGCAACTAGAGGTAAATAAAAGTATACAAAGTCCCTGTTTCAGCCACTAGAGATCAATAAAAGTATCCAGAGTTCCAGCGATTGCCACTTGAGGTCAGTACTCAAAGTCCCAGTCATTGCCACTAGAGGTCTGGGTCAATGTCCAAGTTCCCAGTCATTGCCACTAGAGGTCAGTTAAAGTATCCAGAGTCCCTATCCTTGTCACTAATTGTCAGTCTTAGTATGCTGAGTCCTAGGCAAAGTCCCAGTCATTGACACTAGAGGTCAATAAAAGTATCCATAGTCCCAGTCATTGCCTATAGTTGTCAGTATATGGTATTCAGAGTTTCTGCTTTTGCGATTAGATGTACGTATAAGTATCTGGTATCTGGAGTCCATGTCATTGCCAATAGAGGTCAGTACAAGTAGCTGGAGTCCCTGTAATTGCCTATAGAGGTTCGTACCAGTATGCTGACACTAGCATCAGTTCTAGTATCTAGAGTACTTATCATTTCCAATAGTGGTCAGCAAAAGTATCCAAAGTCCAAACCATTGTCACAAGATGTCAGTAAAATTATTAAGAGTCCCTGTCATTGTTACTAGATGTCAGTAAAATACCCAGATACCCAGTTATTGCCTCTAGAGGTCAGTAAAGTATCCAGAGTCGCAGCCTTTGGCAAAAGAGGTCAGTAAAATAATTCAGAATCCAAGTCATTGCAACTAGCGATCAGTACCAGTATCAAAGTCCCAGTCATTGCCACTAGAGGTCAGTCAAAGTATGCACAGTCCCTGTCATTGCCATGAGAGATCAGAACAGGTATTTAGAGTCTATGCCATTGCTAGTAGATGTCAGTACAAGTATCAAGAGTCCGAGTCATTGTCACTAAAGGTCAGTTCTTGTATCTAGAGTCCCAGCCAATGCAAATTGATGTCATTTAAAGTATTAAGAACCCCTGTAATTGCCAATAGTTACCAGTAAAAATAGTAAGAGTCCCTCTCATTGTTGTGAGAGGTCAGTAAAACTATCCAGAGTCCCGGCCATTGCCACTAGAGATCAGTAGTTGTATCCAGAGTCCTTGTCGTTGCCAGTGAGATCACAACTAGTATCCAAAGTTCTTTCTTCGCCACTAGAGGCCAGTAGTAGTATCCAGAGTCCCAGTCATTTCCTTTTAAGGTCAATAGAGTATCCAGAGTCCCTGTCAATATCCACTAGAGGTCAGTAAAAGTATCCAGACTCCCGTCTTTTGGCACTAAAGGTCATAATACGTATCCAGAGTCCCAGTCATTGCCATTCGATGTTAGTAAAAGTATCCAGAACCAAGCCATTGCCTCTAGAGGTCAGTAAAAGTATCCAGAGTCCCAGTCATTGCCACAAAAGTTTAGTATAAGCATCAAGAGGCCTTGTCATTGCCAATAGAGGTCAGTAAGAGTATCCAAAGTCCCTATCATTGTCACTAGATGCCAGTACTTTTATCCAGAGTCCCCTTCATTGCCACCCTTGGGGTGGGTACTAGTATCTTTATCCCTATTTTCCGCTACAAGAGGCCAGTACTAGTATCATGAGTCCCTTTCATTGCCACTAGAAGGCAGTACTAGCATCCAGTGTCTCACTCGTTGCCACTAGAGGTCAGTTAAATATCCAGAGTCCCTTTCATTGCCACTAGAGTTCAGTACTAGTATCCAGAGTCCCAGTAATTGCCACTGGATTCAGTTCAAGTATCCAGAATCCCAGTCAATGCGACTAGAGGTCAATTAAATTGCCCAGAGTCGCACACATTGTCATTAGAGTTCAGTAAAAAAAATCCCTGTCATTGCCACAAATTGTCAGTAAAAGTGTATAGAGTCCCTGTCATTGTCACTAGCTATCATTCCTATAATCTAAAGTCCATTCCATTCGACTAAATGCTAGTACTAGTATCCAGAGTTCGCCTCTCAGCTATAAATGGATTGTACTAGTAACCATGGATGTAGTCACTTCTACAGAGTATCAATTCCTTGTTGCAATCACTGCTACAGGCGATCATTATAAGTGGTCATAGTCCCAGGTTATGCCAATAGAGGTCAAACCTAGTACATACAGTCCCTGTTTTGCCACTAGAGGTCAGTATTGGTATTTTCAGTCCCAGTCACTACTACTAGAGGTCAGTCCTTATATCCATAGATTCAGTCTCTGCTACTAGTGATCAGTACGTGTATCCGTATTCCCAGTCTCTGCTAGTTTCCATAGCCGTAGTCTCTACTGTTATAGGCCAGTACTAAATCCCTTATACTATATAGATATCAGTACTACTCTACTCTATATATTTTATTTATGATGAAGCGTTGGTGGTTAACATTCGTAAGCACTATATTTGTTGCAATATGACCCAGTAAAAGAACATGATTCGTACTAATTTATATGTTCTTATACTTATTTCTTTTCATTTGCTTCCGTTTACAGAGGTTGTACATTTAATGGTTCGGTTATGCGCCAGTCATTGGTATCCCTCATCCCCTCAGTGCCGGGGAATTGGAAATTTTCCACGAAGTTCACTTGGAATGGTCAATTGGAACACTCTGTAAAAAGTAAGTGAAAGACGACTAAAGCATCAGTCAGGCTTGGGCCTCGCCCTTCCCAAATGATACGATAGTTTCTTGACCCGCCCCTTCCCGAGGACATGGGAATCGACCACCAAGTTCCATCCCTTTTGGTTTATATTGGCAGGTATGTAGACAATATCTAACCGTTAGGTGGCATGACTATCACATACTGACCTATCTGATTAGAGCATTGTGGGTGCGTGCGACATACTTGTTTACCGATAGCGTCATCAAATCATGTGATTCGCCCGATTGGTCGATTCAAACTTGTTATTGATCTGCATCATCACGCGTCACCGAAACCTTTTTTTTGACCTGGCCATGTGGGACATGTTTCAAAATATTTTTAGTGCAGAAAATATTATTATTGTATCGCTAAATACTGTAATACCAATCATTGTTATTGTTTTGCTAGGAAAGGTTACTTGATGTCTCCATAAACGGATTATTTACAGCCATTCAGCGCTTGTTACTTTTTAACGTAGGTGTTTTGAGTAATGCGTACCGCGTAACAGCACAAACCCAAATTTTCAGTCGTGATGTCCCATAGCAGACAGGTCGATTCTTTAGTATCGCGCCTGCGCAAGACAATGGGTATATAGGGGCGGACTTGATTTAGCAATTTCAGAGTACGCGGAGTACGCCAGAACAGCCATCTAAAACAAGCAAAACTAGGCACCTTGGATTACTCTGGAGTAAAATCAAGTGATTACTGTTAGAATTGTGAAAATAACACAATCCGATTGCCAAGAAGAAGAAAAAAGAATGACAAAATACATGTGCTTTCAATCCCTTTTACTAATGACCATATTTTTTCTAATATGAATAATAATCAGACTATCGGGAAAGACTGAAAAATATCTCCGTACAGTGCAGGCAGTGCTCCGCCATTTTATTTTGGAACAGGTCACGTGACTGTTCTGTCTACACCACCGTGGAAGATGGAGTACTCCGGCGTCCACCAGCACAGGTGTTCCAGCGCACTTTATTTCTGTTCTGCCTGTTCCGAGTGAAAGGAGTAAAGAGAACAGCTAAATCAAGTCTGCCCTAGATGTTTAGGTGCGCTGTAAGGAGGACCTTTTAGACAAGCCCTATTTAAACAGGAAATTCAAACCCCGGCACACACGGCACTGCGGGAACATATCGTAGGTTTAATCCCGGCACTAAAGCCCCGCTATGTCCCCGGTATCCACAGGCCCAAATTGGCGGGCTGCATTATCTCATATTTAATTCAATGCGGATTAAAGCCCGTGCGCACGAGGCATGAATGCACGGAGTTGTCTCAAATGGAATTTCATTTTTGCGTTCGATATTTAAAATAAAACGGCATGTGCGTTAGATAGGGCGCGGGGCTAACCAAATCCTGCAAAACACACACACGAGCGCGCGCGCGCACACGCACGCACACACAAAAATGGCTTGTGTCCTGGCTATATGATTATTTTTGCGGTGGAAGCCGTTTAAGTTGAAAAAGGATTGGGTTTGCATATATTTACATTTAGCGCTCAGGACCATTTTAGAGTCTGATTAGCGAACCATAATAGATGCCAATCGGCACCAATATAGAGGCTGGTCAGGACCATAATAGATGCCAGGACCAGTTTAGATGCCAGGACCATTTTAGATGATGCACACACGTTTACTAAATCTGCCTGGCATTCTATTTTCTATTTGTTACAAAGCTATGGAGATTTACAAGAAAAGTATTACCGGAATGTGTTCACTTTGACAACTAGCTGATGAAAGGTAAATTGATTTTGCCTTGTTAATTAGTTTTTAGCTTCTTTCATTTTGCATAAAAGCTGACAAGTTCCCCACCCCCTGGCCCTGCCTCTGTAGACAGAAAATAACCAGTGATTAACTGTGATTTGCAAATAAATTTGTGTTGAGTTGAGTTGAGTGAAAGAGTTGACTACTTGCGAGACAATACAGTCAAAGGGCTGTTAATAACTTTTGAATACCCAGGACAGGTATTAAATTGGATGGAATTGTGGTAGATTGGAGAATAACTAAGGAGAATGGTCTCACTGTTTGAGTAATTGAAATTTAGCTTTGATATTTGTGATTGAAAACATGTTGTGGATGCTCAGGGGGATCACCTCATTGAGATGGTTCTTTTGAGCACCCAAATCAGGTGTTGAAATTGATGGATGGGATAGTTTCTCCAGTTTGCCTAGTTGGAGGACGGTTTTCATGTTTACAATGGAAAAAAATGTCATGGATGCTCACGAGGGCCATCTCCTTGGAGACGGTACTTTTGAGCATCCAGGACAAATGTTATGTCCAGGTCACACATTCACGGATTTGACGCAGGATTAGCCAAGGATACGATCCTGCATCATCCGTGGCAATCCGTATTAGTCTGTACATTTCCGTATTGCATCCGTAATCATAGGTAGTAGTACTTGCGTTGTGCATCCATATCGGACTACGGAAATTGTCATTTCCGAGGTCATCCGTAGGATTTGATCCGTAGTGGAACCGGCGAGGTGATCCGTGAATGTGTGACCCGGTCAAACTTCAAGCTTTTTCAGAACTTGGTCATTGTTACATATCAAATAAAGGGTATCACGAAATGCAGCAACTCGGTAGCAAATATTTTGGCTGCAGACCCCCTCCCCCCTCCCCTGGGGATTGGGTCAGTAGGTCAAATTCAACTTTTTCAGAACATGGTCATGTTGCATATCAAATTAAGAAAGAGAATCACAAATGCAGCAACTCGGTAGTAAATATTTTGCTCTCGGACCCCAGCCCTCCGACCCTAGGGGTCAAAAGGTCAAACTTTAACTCTTTCAGATCAATGTCATGTTGCATATCAAATTAAAGGGAATCTCGAATGCAGCAACATGGTCGCATATATTTTGTCTGCAGACCTCCCCCTACACCCCCATCTCGACCCTGGGGGGTGGGGTCAATAGGTCTAAATTCAACTTTTTTAGAACATTGTCATGTTGCATAACAAATTACAGGGAATGGAGCATAGAGCACCATGCAAGCACATATTCTCTCCTTACACACAGACCCTCAACCTGCGGTTTGGATTAAAGGGTAAAAATTCTGAATGTGGTCATGTTGCATATCAAATTTAGGGTAAAGCCGTATAGACTAACATAGAAGCAAACACTTTGACCTTACACACAACCCTGACCTCTGGGTCAGGTTGAAGTCAGATATTGAAATTATACAGATTAGTTTATTTTTTATTGAACTAACGGCTGAAAACTAGTTGATAGGCTTATAATTTTGATCTGTATGATACCCAAGGTGAACTTAGGGGTTGGAGAAATGGGATTTATATTTTGTCATTTATAAGTTTCTCTAAAGTAACCCTTCGCCCGGGATATAAATTCGACAAATTTGCCTTGATTGACATCTGTTTGGCAAGGCGACACATCTGATTCTCGGAATTCTAGTGCTCATATCCTTATCTTATTGTTTCAAGCTGTATATACCATGTACAAATTAATTTGAATAAAATATAATATTTAATCCAATTGAAACTGCTGATCCATTTAAGATTCATAGCTGGATGTTGGGCCTAATAATACTTTTCCAGTCTTCAATCTTGGAAATCTGGGTGATATTCATTCGATTTCACGTGATAATATAACTCAATATTTCCCCATTCACATATATTTGTTAAAGATGGCCCACCTTAGCTTTTCAGCAAGGGGTCAATGGCTTTAGATTAAACACTGTTTAGCCTGACCTAATATAGAGCCTTGTATAATTTCAGTCGGACTGAAAAACAGTAAGGATTCTGCTCAGATAGCTACACAGACAGTCAGACACCAGCTGATCTTAATTGACAGTACATGTATTTGAAAAAAAGGATAAATCCAGACTCAGCAGGACTTGGTTTATATTTAAATGTTCTTCAGAGCTTCAACATGCAGCAGCTGCCATCCAGCAGTCTATGTCAGAAATGCAGGATTAGCATGGTTTTCAGTAGCCAGGAGGCTGTAGAGGCTTCTATGGTGAACACATACTTCACTGACAAGAGGGACATCAGGCAGGCAGTTTGGTCCCTCAGCTGAACATGCTGAATGGTGATAAATGAGGTAAGATTTTGACCTTAGTACTGTAGTAAATATTTTTGAGCTGATGGGATTACTGCAATACATTAAGAGACTGACCCAGAATCTAGGTAGCTGTACAATTATCTAAATAAGTAAAACAGATGTGTTTAGCACAAATCCCCCACCCACATTCTTCCAGAGCACTGCAAGTCACCAATGGTTATGTACTAAGTACTACTCAAAAGTCAATTGTATTGGCTCAAGATGAGCTATTGTGATCATAAGATATCCGTCGTCCGTCAACAATTTCCTTTAAATAATGTCTCCTATACCACTTCAGGGCTCGAAATTTCTTTTTTGACCTACTCGTCCTGTGGGGCAAGTAGCCTAAATTTTTCACTCGTCCTTACTCCAGTTGAACTCGTCCTTAAGTCTGGTATTTTAAAAGAGACAAAACACATAATTCAGTAACTTATTTACAATTAGTTTTAGGTGACATGTGACACCAACTGACTAGTAATATATGTCAAAACAAATAAAACTGTGGTTTACACTATTCCCTTTCAGCCATCAGACTATTCAGTCATCTGTGCAGCAGCCTTTGGACCTCTCGGACCAGTACATATGTGCCTCTTAATGTGTCTAGTCCCTTTACCACTGTTTAACCAGTTTATAATGCTTTCTGTGGGATTGTATTCCAGAAGATCAGGACCATCAACCTTAATTCTAACAAGACTAGACAAAGCTTCCTGTTTCATGCTTGTTCTTGCAGTGATTTTAATATTGTTAACTGAGCTAAAACCTCTCTCACATTCAGCAGTTGTTAGTGAGATTGTCAGCATATCCTTCTCTTCTGAATCACCCCCACCCTGGAGGCAGAATTATCTGATGTCACCCTGCTTTGACATGTTTTGTCGTCTACTTTTGATATCAAAATAGGCTTGCTTAATCAATCAATCGATGTAAGCCGTTTTCGTATACAGAGATAAAATCCGGAACGTCGGCTTTATACTTTCAAAACCCTTTAATAGGTAGAATTGATTTTCAAATGTGTCCCGGTATTTAGTTCAAAGATCAACCAGATTTTACCGGGTTGCATTTACTGCTGACTAGTGTAAACATCCGGTCACATTTTAGTGACATTTTAAACCTACAGAACGATCTTTCTTCACTGTGTTTGCGTTGCTTTTGCAGGCTGTAAAACATGCTAATTATTTCTTTTTTTTTCCTCAAAAATAATTACAAAACCAAAAAAATCTACTCGTCCTGTCGGGCTAGCAAATGGCAATTTCCACTCGCCCTTACCGAACTTCCACTGGTAAATACGAGCGGACATGTACAATTTTCGAGCTCTGCACTTGGTGGTATTTCACCAAACTTCACAGAAATCCCGCTTCAAATCACTTAATGAGCTATTGTGATCGTTAGAAGTCTGTCGTCGTCTGTGGTCAACATTTGCATCAAAGGACATCTCCTAAACTACTTTCTGGATTTTGGCCAAACTTGGCAGGAATGATCTTTATATAGCCCTCTTTGATAATTGTTCAAATGATTTTGGTCAACACAGGCTAAAAATAGATTTTCAAGATGAAAAATTTAAAAATGTTTTTGTCTGAAACCACAAGACATACAGATTTGATATTTGGTTTGTGGCATCATCTAGTCAACCTCTACCAAACTTGTTTAAATTATGCCCATGGGCCATAAATGGGCCTGTCCCTGGGGTTACATGTGATACATAGGCTTCTATACGGAAAACATAAAAAATCTTCTTGTCTAAAACCACAAGGCATAGAGCTTTGATATTTGGTATGTGGCATCACCAAGACTAGTGGACCTCTACCAAGTTTGTTCAAATTATGATCCTGGGGCCGAAAATAGTCCTGTCCCAAGGGGCCAGGTTTTACACAGGCTTATTGAAAACATGAAAATATCTTCTTGTATGAAACCACAAATCATAGGGCCTCGATACATCTAGGGATGACAGGATATGCAGGGCTGTGGAAATACCATGCCCACTTGTCCGACCTGGTCCCATTTCATTCAGGACAAGTTGAAAATTTCAATTTACTTGTCCTTGGACAAGTGCAAAATTTGTCATCAAGTTAATAAAATTTTGTATCTCATATTTAGATTAATTATTATGAGTTCACATGTTGCATTGAAAACAGTGTGGATCCTGAACAGCTGGCTTCTTCAGAAGCCAGCTGATCTGGATCTACACTTTTTACAAGAGAGTTGATATCTGCATGGTTTCATACTGTTTTCGAAAGTGTAAATTGTTTAAGCACAGATAGGAATATATATTAAAGCTAATCTGTACTATCGGACAAGTAAAATTTTCTTTGGACAAGAACATTATGGCCATTAACTTGTCCCCGGACAAGTAGAAAATTTTACTATTTCCACACCCCTGCAGGATATGTGAATTATGTTTTCATAACAAAATTGGTGATGAATATCATTATTTAATTGAGGGTTCTTACTTTAGTGATGCTAGAAGGGTTTATCTGCCAAGGAACTCGCTTGCTAGACCAAATACTTTTAGGCGCCTTATGTGTTCAGGTGATACTCAGGAACTATTCAAGATAGCAAAATACTGAAAAATAGTGCTAAAGACATTTCAAGAAATTTTCAGGAATATATAGGTGTTTGTTACACCATTTCGTATAGATCTCACAGACATATTATGGATCTCACAGCCATTACAATACATGTTAATGAATTTTTTTGTGTCTAGTCATCATGGAACTAGTCAAGATACTCTGATGAGTATTGAAACCATATACATTCTGCATGAGCTATCACTCTCTCTCTCAGGGTTTCTTCATGTTTTGCACTGAAGTATTGCTATTCATAGATCCAGATAAGGAAATTTAATATGCGTAAACTTTTAATTATTCTCTTACCTATTAATTTGAACATGTGTTTTGGGTGCTCGAGGGGACCGTCTCATTGAGACGGTTCTTTTGAGTACCCACACCATATGTTTTGGATGAGAAATGAAGAGGATAATATTCCAATATGCTCTCTTATCTGGAGGCCTGGCTGTTTTATTTGCGTAAACTTTTAATTAATTTCTTACCCATTAATTTAAACATGTGTTTTGGGTACTCAAGGGGACCGTCTCATTGAGACGGTTCTTTTGAGTACCCACACCATATGTTTTGGAAAAGAAATAAAGAGGATAATATTCTAATACGCACTCTTATCTGGAGGCCTGGCTGTTTTATTTGCGTAAACTTTTAATTAATTTTTTACCCATTAATTTAAACATGTGTTTTGGATGCTCAAGGGGACTGTCTCATTGAGACAGTTCTTTTGAGTACCCACACCATATGTTTTGTATTGCTATTCATAGATCCAGATAAAGAAATTTTATTTGCGCAAACTTTTAATTTTCTTACCCATTAATTTGAATATGTGTTTTGGGTGCTCAAGGGGGCCGTCTCATTGAGACGGTTCTTTTGAGTACCCACACCATATGTTTTGGATGAGAAATAAAGAAAATAATATTCCAATACGCACTCTTATCTGGAGGCCTGGCTATTCTCATCTAAAGTGGTTTTTAATTGCTTGGAGGTCTCACTGTGTTTGCTTCAAGTAGACATGAATACCCACTGAGGAGAAAATGCTGATTCTCGTAATCATATTTTTAACTTTCCTAAAATGTTTATTTGTTAGTATGTTTTGACTTGTACCACGGTTAGGGGTTTTGGTCAATGAATAAAACTCTCAAAACTCTCAAACTCTCGATATTTGATATGAAGTATAACCTTGTAGACCTCTACCAACTTTGTTCAAGTTATACCCCTGGGGCCAAAAATGTTCCCGCCTCAGTGGTCACATGATTTACATAGGCTTTAAAAAGGAAAACTTGAAAAAATCTTCTTGTCTGAAACCACAAGGCTTAGATATTTGGTATGTAGCATCACCTCTAAACAATTTGTTAAAATTATGCCCCTGGGGTCAAAAATGCCCCACTGCAGGGGTCACATAGGCTTATAAATATAAAATCAACTTTCTTCAGAATATGGTCATATTGCATATTAAATTTAAGGGAATGAAGCTTACAACAACATGCTAGCTAATATTTTGTGCCAACACACACCCTTGACCCCTGGGGTGTGGTCAAAAGATCATTTATTTCTTTTCTGAAATTACACACCGGGTAGGCGCTACTAGAATACAACCGAGGAACTGTGATCAATATTTACATTTTACAGCCGCCGTTTTGGGTAAGTTTTTTTTTTCATTGGAATGCTCATGTCTCAGTAAAGTAAGCATGATATAAGTTTTAGGTAAGATCAAAGATGTGCTTGGTGTTATATTAGTCTAAAAAATGTGTGAGAGTTGGCTGAAAAATAACATTTTATTTCTGATCATTACTTATTATCCCCCGACGAAGTCGAAGGGATATAGTTTTGGCGTCGTCCGTCCGTCCATTCCGTCCGTCCGGAACCATATCTCAGTACCTATTGGTCAGATTTGATTCATTCTTGGTACAAATGATAAGTACCATGGACTCTCAAACATACAATAAGTTTGGTCAAAACCAACCCCTTAACACTTTAGTTATTGCCCTTGTTTTAGTATAGGCAATTATGAGGCAAAACCTATATTAGCTTTTTTGTGTGATGATCTTCACATTTTATCAAAGCTATTATATTTAACAACTTCTCACTATTAGACCATGATTGCCAAGTGCCTGTAGATAAGCATAGCAGTGTCAAAGTTTTACCCCACCCCCTTTGACCCCACCTAAGGGGTCAAAGGTCAAATATTTAAATTTCGCAATAACTAAGGCAATTGTTGATATTTTTGGCTGAAATTTTGCTTACAGGCAGAGCAGCAATAGATATGAAACATATCAAACGGGATTTCAGTTTGAAGGCCTGGGTCCGAGCCTGTTGGGTGGACTTAGGGGGTGGGGCCGAGGTCAAAATTAAACTTTTTCAGAATATGGTCATGTTGCATATCAAATTAAAGCTGACGACGCTGGCAGCAACATGGTAGCAAATATTTTGCCCACAGACACACCCTCGACCCAGGGGGTGGGGTCAAACTATATCTTTTTCTGAAAGTAGTCATGTTGCATATCAAATTAAAGCTGACAACGCTGGCAGCAACATGGTAGCAAATATTTTGCCCACAGACACACCCTCGACCCAGGGGGTAGGGTCAAAAGGTCAAACTATATCTTTTTCTGAAAGTAGTCATGTTGCATATCAAATTAAAGGGAATTGATCCCAGAGCACCATGAAAGCAAATATGCTGTCATTACACACACCAACGACCCCGTGGGGTGGGGTCAAAAGGTCATTTTCTTTTTCTTTTCTAAAAGTGGTCATGTTGCATATCAAATGAAAGTGGAAGAAGTGTAGACCTACATGCAAGGTAACACTTTGAATTTACACACACCCTTGACCTCTGGGGTTGGGTTTAAAGGTCAGATATTGAAATTGTGCAGTCTCATGTAAGTATATTTTTTATTAAACTAAGCACTAAAGCATACTTGACAGGTGTTTGTTATGATCTGAATGATACTGAAGGTGAACTAAGACTTAGATAAATGGGATTTATGTTTTGTGATTTACATGTTTCTCTCAAATAACCCTTCGTCGGGGGATATAAATTCGTCGAATTTGTCTTGTTTCAACTTAAAACTGATAAATGTGTATATTTTTTTGCATTCATTGTCATATTTCGATTGTTTCAGAGACAGAAGGGTAAAATCAAATCATTTGTGGATATCCTGTGTGTATTCAATAATTTCTATCTGATAAGTGAAAAGCGCAGTATCTGTTTGAAAGGATGATGGTAATGATACTAAGGCAATCGAAAACTTCATTAATTGCAATCGGTTATCGATAACAATCAATGTTTTTGGCAATGGATGAGCAATTTTTTGTTTGCTTCTGTCCGATATATATATCCGAGCTTTATAAGTATGTTTTCTTTTTTATATTGATCCATAATCTCAAATAGGACCTGGTAGGCTCAGGATCAAACCCTATGTCACATGCCTACTGTGTGGCCGGACAGTTCAGTGGTAAACATACACCTGCAATCTGAAAGGGTCCTGGGTTCAAGTCCGGGACGGGTCATGGTGGGGGGGGGGGGTGTAAATGACAGTGACACATGTGAAGAAAAAGCATATGACAAGGTGGGGACTCGAACCCAGGACGTTACTGTCACTATCCCAGACCGTGCAAATACTCTGACCACTTAGCTAATGGGCCACATGGTGAGCCTGCCAATTCTACAATATATACGACAGGGTAGTTGTTCTCCTTCCAAGGTCTGTTTGGACATTGCAAGGCACATCAAAAAAAGTTTTTTTGTGACGGCGCGCATATGAAAGAAAGCTAAGAACCCATTGTCTGCGATCGGCCGACTGTAAGTTCATTTTACTGTTTATCTTCACTATAATGGTGAAATGTAATGCATTCTAGGATGTTCAAGGTCTACAAATACATTGCCAGGGATGCTGCATGATTGGTCCAATTATCTTAACCGTTTGTATACTAAAGGATTCTTACATCTGGTTTGAAACAATTTACTATTTAAAGCTAGTCCATTGTACATAGCTAGGGGTGTCAAGTTATAGTTTAAATAAAAATATTTTGCCTGAAAATCTTTTTTTTCCTTAACAAACAATGTAGACCCTGATGAAATATCACATTATACAGCTTTTTATCTGGGTCTTCATTGTTTGCAAAAGTATAGTTTAGGGGGTTCCGTAAACAAATGGTTATTTCACTTTCTTTTAAGGTCGCACTCCACAGTTTTCTGAGAGTTTTGTACTAGCCCTAGTTGGGGGAGAACGGCACTTTTTTTCGACCCACCACCCACAGAGTTAGATTTTCTTCAAAGACCCACCCCAACATATTTAGATAATTATCCCCAAGCTTTTTTTAAAATTGTAATCGCATCCGTCCGTATGTCCGTCCGTTATGCTATCTGTTCCTTAACCATGATACATTGCAATAGTTAGAAGGCCGCCATGCAAGCTGGAAATGTTTTGTACTTCAACAACAGCAGAATCATTGGCGAAGATTTGATACCAGTAAAATACGTTTAAGCCACACCCTGGTGCTGTCCATTATAAGACGGTGGTTCTGTTGTTATTGATTTGTTGTTGATTGTTACTCCCATTGTGGGAGTCTCTAATTGTTCTATGTTTTGTTGTACTTTACTTTATGTCTAATCTAGTTTTGCAATCATCTTAATGGGGAAGAGAGAGTTGGTTGCTTTGCTTAGTTTGGCTTAAACACATTTATTCACATTATCATTTACATAGTAATATATACAAATATACAGTTTATAATACCATCATGATGGGATTCAGAAAAAAGTCAAACAACTTATACAAATCTGTTTCTCTTACTTGCTTAGTTTGTCTTCCTGGTGTCTTATGATTGTTGTGTGGCTCTTCCTCCCAGTGTCATGGGTTTGTCTGTAGTTTGTGATTGTGGTTTTTACCTTGTCATACTCACTGTTTTTGACAAAATGTCTGGCCTCAGTCTGGATCAAGTGAAATAAATGGGCCTTATAACATGAAAACCTGCTTTTGTTGCATGTGAATGCCTTATTGCAATAACCTTTTGAAGCAGTTTGGACCCTGAATAGGCTCTACAAAGTGCTGTGCCTGATCTGGAGCCCCATTGTTAAATAAGTAAATGCGTTTCTAATAAATATACCTTGTCACCATATTTTGTGTGTTATCCTCTTTTTATTATTATTATTATTATTATTATTATTATTATTATTATAGCCTTTTCAAACAGTGTGGACCCTGATCAGGCTTGAAGCTCGACACAATCTCTTGCCTGATCTGGCACTGTTCACTACTCTGATTAAGAAAAAATAAAAAATAAACAGCTGACTATAATTAAATAACTAAAACGCGCAGTAGATAGGGTGCCATCGCAAATCCCCACGTTCAAGTTTTGACCCCAGTACCCCAAGTCCCGCCCCTGGGCCATTACCGAGGCGACAGCATAAAAATTCTATTCAATATGTTTCATATCTTTTATACACATACAAAGTTTGGTATAAAATCTTTGAAATTGACTTTGTAATTGAAATTTAATGATATTTGACCTTTTGACCTCACCCAAGATCACCAGTTTGACCCTAAGGTGAAAATTTTACTTGCACTCTGTTCTACTCACCGTTTCCGTCAATTTGATATATGCCGCATGACCATTTTAAAAAAATGAGCCCCTGCGCATCCAAGTCCCACCCCTGCAGCATGACCCAGGCATCTTAACAAAAATCCTGTTTGATATGTTTTTTATATTTTTTTTGTAAGAACACACACAAAGTTGGGTATAACAATCTTTGGCATTGTCTTTGTTATTGAAATTTAATGATTTTTAACCCCTCCCCGGGCCCCACCCCTGCGAAATGGTCTAGAACCATTCTAGAAGAGTTCTAGAATTTTCTAGAACTATGTTCTAGAACTGTTCTAGATATGTTCTAGAACGTTTATGGGACAGATGTAGAACGTTAAATGGGACAATTTTTTGTTCTACAAATGTTCTAGCCAAGGTCAAAAGATTTGTTCTAGAAAAGTTCCAGAAAATTCTAAAAGTTTTTCCTAGAACAGTTCTAGAACAAATCAAGTTTGTTCTAGAACAGTTCCAGAACAAATCTTTAGAACTTTTATGGAACAATTGTAGAACACCCCTCATAAAATGTCCCATTTAACATTCTATAAATGTCTCGGAATAGTTCTAGAACATCTGTAGAATGGTTCCAGAACTATTCTGGAAATGTTCTAGTTGTTTTTTCTAGAACTGTTCTAGAATTAACCTTGGTTTGTTCTAGAACTGATCTAGAACAAACCTTTAGAATTTTTCTGGAACAATTGTAGAACAACCCTAAAAAATGTCCCATTTAACGTTCTATAAATGTCTCGGAATAGTTCTAGAACATCTGTAGAATGGTTCCAGAACTGTTCCAGAAATGTTCTAATGGTTTGTTCTAGAACTGTTCTAGAATTAACCTTGGTTTGTTCTAGAACTGATCTAGAACAAACCTTTAGAATTTTTCTGGAACAATTGTAGAACACCCCTAAAAATGTCTCATTTAACCTTCTATAAATGTCTGAATCATTCTAGAACATTTTTAGAATGGTTCCAGAACAATTCCAGAAATGTTCTAATGGTTTGTTCTAGAACTGTTCTAGAATAAACCTTGGCTTCTTCTAGAACTGATCCAGAACAAACCTTTAGAAATTTTCTGGAAAAACTGTAGAACAACTCTTCAAAATTCATGTCCTAAAAACATTCTATTAATGCCCCTGAACTTATTTAGAGCAATTTATAATAGTTTAAGAACAATTTCAGGAATGTTCTAGTGGTTTGTTCTGCAAATGTTCTAATACAACTGAACTTTTTTTAAAACAGTTGTTGAACACCTCCCCAAAAATGTCCCATATAGGGTTTGGAAATAGATTCCATCGAATGCTACCTTTATATATCTGGAAAACTGTTGACATTGGTTTAAAACCCCAATAAGTAATCACACAATAAATAAATAAACATCAACTGGTTGAGAATTATTATAGGGGCCCTAAGTTGGCCTAAATGTTGTTAGTTATTGCCACCCTGTTACCCCACCCATTTCAAAACATTGTCATGCATTTGACCATGGAAAAACAGCATTTACAGCAACAATTTACATTAAAACTTAAGAAATTGTGTCTCAAGCCTACTCACTGTCCCAGACTATAATACTGTCAATTTGCCCTCTAAAAACTGCCACAAGTGCTTTTTGGGCTCAGCCTTCATAATCACTCCAATTATGGCAGCCATGTTTTTCCCAACATCAATCTGGTTAAATTAATGATAATGACATGCTTGTTCTAGAACTGTTCTAAAAATGTTCTAGAACATTTGTTAACTTTTGTAGAACTTGCTGGTTCAGTAAATTTCAGTAAAATATTTCTCCCGAATTATCAGTAAATTGAAAAAATAAATATCATTTATTGCAAAACTGTAACATTGTAGTTTTTGGAAAACTTATTGGATGTTAACTGCTCAACCTCTGTTTATAGTAATTAAGCCATGATCATCTTCTCATTGTGATAACATGCCACCCTGTATTACCCCACCCATTTCAAAACACTGTCTTGCATTTGCTAAAAAAACTTACAAACAACAACCCCACCATTAATCAACATTTAAAACCTTAGAGAAACTGTTTCTCAGGTCTACTCACTGTCTCAGGCAAAACTACTATCATGTTTGCCATCTAGAAATTCCAAAACAGATGTTTTTGAAGAGCCTCCACATTTTCCCTCCAATTCTTGCAGCTATGTTTTTTCCCATCATCCATCTGGTTATGACATGTTTCCTCTTTAAATGTTCTAAAAATGTTCTAGAACTTTTTAGAACATTTCTAGAACTTGCTGGTTCTATAAAAGTACTAAATGAGTTCAAGAACTTAATTCAATTTTTCTTTTACTTGTTTTGCCCTTTTTTTCTTTCTTTCTCTATATACTGCCAGACCCTCGCTTGCGAGTATTATCGGCAAGTGTACTTTGTACACTCCAGGTTGCAGGATGAAAGCCTACAAGTAATTAACCATATCTAAATTACCGTAGGGTTCTTTAACCTGCACAAGGGGTGACCTTCCCTTCAAAGGGGACATCCAGTTAACGTCCCGACCCAAAGGGCCATGCACTTATCTAGTGTCATCCCTGTAAATGACACCAGAGAAAGCGTGTTCAGACACAGAAAGTTTCCTCACAACAAGCAGGGATTGAACCTGGGACCTCTAGCACCAGAGGCAAGTGCCCAACCACTGAGCTACCTGATGCTTTCTGCTCTTGAGAAGTTCCAAAAATGTTCTAGAATTTATTAGTATATTTGTAGAATTAACTAGTTCTAAAAAGTAAGACAAATGTTCTAGAACTTAATTTTAATCATTTTTAAGAAGTTTCTGTCAACTAATTTTGTTCTTGAAAAGTTCTAAAAATGTTCTAGAATATTATTAGAACATTTGTAGAACTAACTGGTTCTTGATTTGTTCTAAAAATGTTCTAGAATATTTCAAGAACGCTTATAGAATGGATATCAGTTCTAGAATGTATTTGATTTGTTCTATAACAATGTTCTAGAACCGTTGTAGAACATGAGTTCTAGAACGAACATATTTACCTGTTTAGAACAGTTCTAGAACAGTTCTAAATGTTCTAGAACAGTGCTAGAACACCTCCAATTTGTAGAACAAAATTTCGCAGGGGCAGGGACCAGGGCATTTTTTTTTGCTGTTGCACGCCCCATTCATGTGAATGAAAATTTAAAATCATATGAAGTATACGCATGTCACTACATTCAATGGGGTCCAAATTACTGCCTTTGGGTCCAAAATAATGCATTTAAAGCTTATTTTAGGACATTTTGGCTATTTTAATGTTTAGTTCATTGATTGCTATGAGCAGCGTTCACCAATTGAAGATGAATTTTTGAAAAGGTGTTTTCGATTGCCATTTTGATTCACCTCTCCGTTTTTAAATCATACGTAGCTCAATTAAAATCGCACATTGCATGGTGAAATTTGTCTGGAATTTAGGGAAGACATTCAAATGTTTCACCGACCAGCCACTTGTGTATTATCCCTTTTCAAAAAGAGAAAAAACATCACTAAACTGAATTTTCATCTTGAAAACATTGTAAAAAATGATCAGTTAATATCACAACATTTATAATTGGAAATCAGAAACAACACCTGCATAGAACAAATCACGATTCATTTCAGAATAGATAGGCGAAACCAATTTTATTAAAATACTGCTATAAATTATAAAAAAACAAAGAACAGATAAACTGACTTATTTATAACAGCGACTGTACATATTGATCGCAGTTCCTCGATTGTGTTCAGCGTTCGATGTTGCCGCCTACCCAGTGTGAATTAGTTGTGTTGCATATCAAATTAAAGGGAATGAAACAGGGTAGATAATCCTTATGTCTACCAAAGTTGAAGTCAATAACTGTTTTGTTGTATGGCGTTTCAACTAAGAATGAAACTTTTCTACCTTTTGTTTTGTTGTTTAAGTTATGTTCAACCTTCAGCCTAAGGACTTTCTCACAAGTTTTATCAACTGTTATTAAATTTTTAAACATATAGTATTTTGCATGTTGAAAAGTATACTAATTCTCTGAGTGTGGAATGTAAAATTTAATTGCTATAAAACTTTTTTTTTATACTTTTTGTTTTTTCAAAACAAAGATATAAATTAACAAACAAGATAATACAAAACTGTTTTTAAAAAAATCATGAAAGTCTTTAATTTACCTGTTGGGATGTGAAACAGCAAATCATGTCAATTTCATGCAGCACATGTTAATTTTATATTAATCATGCTATTTTTAGCCCTACAAAAAGTGTCAAAATATTAATTTCTGGAAACTAGTTTGAGCTGGTTTTCATGCAATATTAACTTGTAGGCCAGTTTAGACCGGTTTTCAGGTAGACATAGAGATTTATGAAGACAAATTGAGTCATTCAGGAGGGTCCGAGGATTAACCGAAATCAGCAGAAATCACCAAGAAATCACCAGATAAAAATAAGAAAAACAACCATTTTATTGTTAGTTTAATGTCATAATATAATAAGAATTAGTATGATAAGCTTATTTCTACTTTGATTTTAAAAAGAAATGAAAAAATGTTATGATTTCAATTTCAAATTCAGTGCACAGCGAATTCACCGAAATCACCAGATAAAAATAGGAAAACACAATTTTATTATTAATTTAATGCCATAATAGGATAACAATTTGTATAATAAGCTTATTTCTACTTTGATTAAAATATGAAAAAAATGTACATTTCAATTTCCAATTCAAGGCAAGGCAAAATCACCAAAATCACCAGAAAAAAAGGAAATATCCATTTTAATGTTAATTTTATACCTTTATATGATATAAATAATAGTAGAATAATTGATAAGTTTACAAAAGGCTTATATTTTAATGTGCCAGCAAATAAATATTTCAATACAAAATATAGCATCACATTATAGCAATTTGAAAGTGATTTTTTATCAACATATTTTTAAAAACGGACTAGAAATAAGCATATTATACTAATTCTTATCATATTATTGCATTAAGTTAACAATGAAAAGGTGATTTCTTACTTTTATCTGGTGATTTCGGTGATTTTCTGGTGATTTTGGTGATTTCTGTTGATTTTGGTTAATAATCCCACCGAATCAGGAGACGGGATTCTCTCTAGTCATATAATAATATGTCATATTGGTTTGTGCAATAATTTTTTCAGGGTGAACAGCATCTAGCAGATAAGATAGTTTGGTCTCAGAGAAAGTCCAGTTCTAAGGAGTCAATTGACCACAGTTATCAACATACAGCAATATCTGATGTGATATCAAGGGAATTATAACTCTTTCATTTTAATGTTTGATAACAGTACAGATTTGTTACTCACTGAGCCAAATTTTAATTACTCAGTATGGTCTCAGCAAGAGTTGAACCTATAACAATCTTTCTTGGCCATTAGGATTGAATCCCTAACCCATGATTTCTGGATGTGTTAAATAAGAAACAAGTTCTGCAGGACAAACTGATTGACTTGTCGAATGATGGCCAGCTTCAATGTCAGCAGGAAATCAGGAGTGGTACAAGACACTTTAATCTGAGACTGCTTGGTACTTGTTCAACAAAGGAAGACCCATCCGGACATGACTGAAAAATTGTTCACTGGTTGAAGAAACAAATCATCCATAAACAAACATTTTGGATCCAGATTTTGGACCGACAGCAGTGTTAAATCTATGAAATTTTCGGTGGTCATTTTCATGTGATTTCAGATGGAAATTAAACACTGTCCAATATTTGCCCATTTGCATGATGTTGACCCTTTAGCAAGGGGCCATTTGATACAAAAGTGGGTTGGTGGCACCGTCTAGATTTTGCAGAGGCGATCAGCAGACAACATAAGTAGGCAAAAAGTTAACTCATAAAGTGCCACCTACAATTTGCAGCAGACGACAATTTCAAATTTTGCTGCTTTTAAGGCATGATATTTCATGAGATTCTCATGAAATATCATACCTTATTTTTTCAAAAATTAGGAAAGTTGTCACCATATTTGTCGTCTGCTGCAGTTGTGACTGGCGCTTTAAGGGTAAAATAGAAAACTGATATAATCAAATGTCATCTGTTATAATAAAATGCATAATTTTAAGTTGTATAATTTTTCAAAATGGAGTTTGGTATAACATAGGTCCAGATAAGTGAACTTTTATAGACAAAATTGTGAGTACATTTGCAATTTTTCATCCATTTGAACCTTTGTTTTGGGTGCTCAAAAGAACCGTCTCAATGAGACTGCTCTTTTGAGCATCAAGAAAATTGTTTTTTGGTTGAGAAATAACAAAATCATTTTTAAGCACTTTCACCTGGATACTTAAAGTGTATTTAGCCATTCCCTTTCAACTGATAAGAGACTGCCTGCAGCCAAATCAAGGAAATCAGATCAATTGACAGGGGCCCCATACTGGGAATTTAGTCATATAGTACACATGTATCTATAGGTAAACCTCTCAATAGCCTCTATATGACCCAATGCAAATGATATGGCACATTGACTTCTGTTTCCAGCCAGTTCATTTGTATGATTGAAATATAATACTGATGAATCTTATGCTGTCTGGAAAGCAGTGCAGATCTAGATTTCCTGTCCACAGATGGATTCACTAGATTTAGCGAGCTGATTCTTCATCTACACTCTTTTCTAAAGATGACATATCCTGGTTCAACAGGACAAGGGTTCACTCATAGAAGCATAGTTTGTTTTTTGTTCGTTTGATTTGATTCTTTACATCCCATCAACAATCTTTCAGTTAAACAGGGACCTGTCTTCCTGGGTTGAACCACAGTACCAAGCTAGGATACTATAAGCATAGAGTTCATTTAATGGGACATCGGCCAGATCAGATATGACAGAATGTGGCCCTCATAAGGTTTTGCACTGTTTCCTTACATTAGGTACTTTTAATATTTGAGTGAAATTATAATCCTAACAGGAGATGGATGGGTTCAATTGATAAGCATTGGAAATTGGAGGATCATTGACACCTGCTATGGGTAAATGCCTATGGTTTTTAGTAAAAATTAAAGTTTGTCAATCGTTCCTTTCGTCGCTGTGAAGCTACCCTGACCTGTGTACTTTGACAGTGAAATCCATTTTCCATATAAAATTCTTCAAAGATGTTCAGCAGCTGCAAAAACCAGGGCTTAAGCCCTAAAAGTGCCTTTTCTACCGAATAAGAAATAATGACAGCACCAGTGATTTTTTTACAAATTTGTTTCTATGAGTCCCGGGACTCACTAGGCCAAAATTCTTTGCATCCCAAACTCGAAGTTCTGCATCCCATATGGGGCCCACTTTGAATCATAAATTTTATGTATCCATACAAATCCGACCCATTCATAGAAGCCAATTTGAGAAACAAGACACTGTCATACTTACTTATACAATAAAGAGCAAGCTTACTTTGTCATGTAAAATATTTTTTAGAGCCCAGGCCATTAGCTTGTGTTCATCTAACTCTGCATGCCTACAAGTGTACTGCTGGAAGTTACTGAGCCCTTGGACATACGGTGATGATACCATATTAATTTTTGTTAATACCATCTGTTCACAGTACAGTCCCTGTACTTCATGAGCCTGCAGTAATACTTTAACAATTCTATTTGCAGAGTTGATTCTAGGATTTGTCTAGAAGGGGCCAACTCTCTCCCCCCCCCTCCCCCTGTGTTCCCAAAAGGGGACCAACCTGCAAATCAAATGGGTAATGGTAATTTTCTAAAAAAAAAAAAAAGCCCCACCAGCCCTTCCCCCCCTAAAAAAACTAAGTCCACACCTAAAGAAAAATCGAGCAGGGGTTGTCTTTAGGCGCTGGCCTGTTCTGTTCACCCCCCAACCACAATAACCTTGGCCTTCAAAAGTGTTGGACAAAGACAGAGGGAGAAGAGTGGGAGGGGTGTCTGATTTGAATATAAACAAATGTAATCAGAGCACCCTCTTCTCCAGAATGATAGATTTTTGGAAAATAGAGTACTAAATGGCACATACCTGGTCGGTAGAAGACAATTTAATATTCCTCAGAAATGTCAGGCTCTAATGCCATGCCATTCGTTTATTTCCAAGTTAGGCCTCTTGCTAAGAACACCAGTGTGGGCTGTTTAGGGTCTATTTTTGGAGACATAATCTTCTCATGAAAGCATATTGTGTTCATTATGGAGGGGCATTATTGAAAGGGTGTTTAAACTTGCGGGTAAAACGCATTTTTGGTCGGTACTGGTTTATCGGCACTGGCTTTTACCAGTAAACTCCCCGTGAATATCTGAAAACACATGTTTCTCAAGGGAAGTAATGATCGCTAAACTGTTGGGGAGTATTTCGGTACCGGTTTTTACCAATATTATTCAAGACACGGTACGCAAGTAAAAAATCGTTCAAAACGAAAGTTGCAAATTTTTAAATGCAGACTTTTCGCCACAATTTTTAATGCGTCCTGCGGGATTCACATGGTTTAAAATCATGCGTTCTTTGTGAGAATCATGCTCCTGAGACGCAGGACGCGCAGGTAAAAAAATCACTGCAGCACTGAAGTTCTCTAGCACCAACCTCCTAAATTGATTTGTATTCTGTGCTAGTTTAATTTGAAGTAAATAAAGTGTAAAAGTAGAATAAGTAAGGTTTATGCATTTTTCATAAGAAAAAAGTTCACTGTTATTTAATAAAACATTCTAAAGAAAAGGTCCTGTACTAATCTATTTGCATGCCGGGTAATTGTTCATGCTTTCATTTTCTCTGCTGGCTTTTTCAAAATTAAGTTTTTTTTACAAATAAATCACCTAGGAGTACTATCGGACTGTCAATCAGTTGGGATTCAGATCAAGCTTGACATTCTGTTGGTCTTCAAACTGTTTGCAAAGTCTATCAGCAGACAACAAAATTCTCTGCTGGCATGCTAAGAGTTATAAAACTGCTAAGTGTATTATCTCATTTAGGTAGCTTTCATGAATATGTAAACCATAAATATTCGGACACTTTATGCTATGCCCTTCAAAGGATCTAGCTATTGAATCAATTTTACTTCCCAATGCTAAATGGTACACTTTTATTCCTTCATTATTTGTCTACGGC
This sequence comes from Loripinus fragilis, assembly GCA_964019695.1. Classification (NCBI taxonomy): domain Eukaryota; kingdom Metazoa; phylum Mollusca; class Bivalvia; order Lucinida; family Lucinidae; genus Loripinus; species Loripinus fragilis. Next base: position 53,310,533 of record OZ026528.1, on the reverse strand, counting down.
TGAGACATGAATATTCTATGACCTTTCTTCCAATCTTCGGTAATCTTTGTAAAATGGGTGCTTTAGATTGTGGCATGATTTCTTTTATGAATGAAAAAATCACAATTCCTCGATAGCCTAATGGATAAAACAGTCAGTTCGAGTCCAGTAATATTTCATTTCTTTTCTTCTTTCTTTTTAATTTGCTAATTTCTTCGTCTTTATTCTTGCTTTTGTGTACACATGGATATATTTTTTTGAATCTGGCATACGTTTATTCAACAAATACACACACATAGAAACGTATATAATTTCAATAAGCAGAAATAACTCCTTGCACGCTGAGTGAGTTTAATACTTTTGTTGTCATCTGCTGATTTTTTTTTTCAAAATAAACTTTTTCAAAGCATCTTTCAGGAACACTATCAGAGTGTTAAACGGTCTGTATCAAGATCAGGACCGATGTTCTGTTGGCATTTTAACATTTTAACTTTCCTTATTAGCAGAGACTTTTTTTCATGTGCTGTTAACCTTTGCAAACAGTAAGGACCCAGATCAGGACCGGAAAGAATGCCACTCCTGATCTTGGTCCAAACCGATTGACACTCTGATAGTGTGTTCCTAAAAGAATTTATGGAAAAGGGTTATTTTTGAAAAAAATAGTCAGCAGATGACAAAAAGATAATAGAAAAAAAATTTCTGTTTTAGTTGTATTGTATTTAACCCTTAAAGCGCCAATCACTGCTGCAGCGGACTACAAATTTCGCTACACCTTTCCCAATTTTTGACAAAAATATGGTATGGTATTACATGAGAATTGTCTGCCAGCAGACGATTCTCATGAAATATAATGCCTTATTTGAAATTTTTGAAAAAGTGGCAAAATTTGCAATTGTCCTCTGCTGCAAATTATAGGTGCCGCTTTAAGGGATGAAATTAAGGTGGAGCTTGAAATTAATAATTCTATACAGATAATGTCAGAAATGTGTAGAAAGACCCTGGTCCAACATTTTATTAGACATACAATGAAGGTCTAGATCAAGTCCATTTTATCTGACTATGTCGTCTGCTGATAACCTTGCAAACAGTTAGGACCCAGATCAGCACTGATTAAAAGTCAGTCCTGATCTGTGTCCAAAATGTTTGACATTCTAATAGTGTTCCTGGAAGAATTTTTGAAAAAAGCTCATTTAAAGAAGTCAGCAGACGACAAAAAGCAAGAAAAAATTCAACTAGTTAAAAAAATCTTTCTGGTTTAAATGGTCAAGCAGTTGCTGATCCAGGAGGTGTTCAGGGTGTTTCGCTTGAACCCTCCTCCCTGCCCCCCGTTTTTAAATATCATATAAAAATGAAATAATTTGGTCTCTGTGAGACCAAATTATTTCATTTTCATGGGATATTTAGGAAAAATGAGATGGATCCAAACCATTTGACAATCTGAAATTGTTCCTAAAAGATATTTTTTGAACATGACTGAAAAATTGTTCACTGGTTGAAGAAACAAATCATCCATAATCAAACATTTTGGATTCAGATTTTGGACAGACAGCAGTGTTAAATCTACGAAATTTTCGGTGGTCATTTTCATGTGATTTTAGATGGAAATTAAACACTGTCCAATATTTGCCCATTTGCATGATGTTGAAGCTTTAGCAAGGGGCCATTTGATACAAAAGTGGGTTGGTGGCACCCTCTAGATTTTGCAGTGGCGATCAGCAGACAACATTACTGGGCAAAAAGTTAACTCATAAAGCGCCACCTACAATTTGCAGCAGAGGACAATTTCAAATTTTGCTGCTTTTTAAGGCATGATATTTCATGAGATTCTCATTCTCATGAAATATCATACCTTATTTTTTCAAAAATTAGAAAAGTTGTCACCATATTTGTCGTCTGCTGCAGTTGTGACTGGCGCTTTAAGGGTTAAATAGAAAAGACTGATATAATCAAATGTCATCTGTTATAATAAAATGCATAATTTTAAGTTGTATAATTTTTCAAAGTGGAGTCTGGTAAAACATAGGTCCAGATAAGTGAACTTTTATAGACAAAATTGTGAGTACATTTGCAATTTTTCATCCATTTGAACCTTTGTTTTGGGTGCTCAAAAGAACCGTCTCATTGAGACGGCTCTTTTGAGCATCAAGAAAATTGTTTTTTGGTTGAGAAATAACAAAATGATTTTTAAGCACTTTCACCTGGATACTTAAAGTGTATTTAGCCATTCCCTTTCAACTGATAAGAGACTGCCTGCAGCCAAATCAAGGAAATCAGATCAATTGACAGGGGCCCCATACTGGGAATTTAGTCATATAGTACACATGTATAGGTAAACCTCTCAATAGCCTCTATATGACCCAATGCAAATGATATGGCACATTGACTTCTGTTTCCAGCCAGTTCATTTGTATGATTGAAATATAATACAGATGAATCTTATGCTGTCTGGAAAGCAGTGCAGATCTAGATTTCCTGTCCACAGATGGATTCACTAGATTTAGCGAGCTGATTCTTCATCTACACTCTTTTCTTAAGATGACATATCCTGGTTCAACAGGACAAGGGTTCACTCATAGAAGCATAGTTTGTTTTTTGTTCGTTTGATTTGATTCTTTACATCCCATCAACAATCTTTCAGTTAAACAGGGACCTGTCTTCCTGGGTTGAACCACAGTACCAAGCTAGGATACTATAAGCATAGAGTTCATTTAATGGGACATCGGCCAGATCAGATATGACAGAATGTGGCCCTCATAAGGTTTTGCACTGTTTCCTTACATTAGGTACTTTTAATATTTGAGTGAAATTATAATCCTAACAGGAGATGGATGGGTTCAATTGATAAGCATTGGAAATTTGAGGATCATTGACACCTGCTATGGGTAAATGCCTATGGTTTTTAGTAAAAATTAAAGTTTGTCAATCATTCCTTTCGTCGCTGTGAAGCTACTCTGACCTGTGTTCTTTGACAGTGAAATCCATTTTCCATATTAAATTCTTCAAAGATGTTCAGCAGCTGCAAAAACCAGGGCTTAAGCTCTAAAAGTGCCTTTTCTACCGAATAAGAAATAATGACAGCACTGAAGTTCTCTAGCACCAACCTCCTAAATTGATTTGTATTCTGTGCTAGTTTAATTTGAAGTAAATAAAGTCTAAAAGTAGAATTAGTAAGGTTTATGCATTTTTCATAAGAAAAAAGTTCATTGTTATTTATTAAAACATTCTATAGCAAAGGTCCTGTACTAATCTATTTGCATGCAGGGTAATTGTTCATGCTTTCATTTTCTCTGCTGGCTTTTTCAAAATCAAGTTTTATTTACAAATAAATCACCTAGGAGTACTATCGGACTGTCAATCAGTTGGGATTCAGATCAAGCTTGACATTCTGTTGGTCTTCAAACTGTTTGCAAAGGCTATCAGCAGACAACAAAATTCTCTGCTGGCATGCTAAGAGTTATAAAACTGCTAAGTGTATTATCTCATTTAGGTAGCTTTCATGAAAATGTAAACCATAAATATTCGGACACTTTATGCTATGCCCTTCAAAGGATCTAGCTATTGAATCAGTTGTACTTCCCAATGCTAAATGGGACACTTATTCCTTCATTATTTGTCTAGGACTGAGACATGAATATTCTATGACCTTTCTTCAAATCTTCGGTAATCTTCGTAAAATGGGTGCTTTAGATTGTGGCATGATTTCTTTTATGAATGAAAAAATCACAATTCCTCGATAGCCTAATGGATAAAGATGTGGGTTCGAGTCCAGTAGCATTTCATTTCTTTTCTTCTTTCTTTTAAATATGCTAATTTCTTCGTCTTTATTCTTGCTTTTGTGTACACATGGATATATTTTTTTGAATCTGGCATATGTTTATTCAACAAATACACACACATAGAAACGTATAATAATAAAGTGAGCTAGTGCATGAGATTTCCAACAATGTGGCATTTTGACATGTGTAGACTCGGACGTGTCTCTGCAGCCTCCTTTTAAGCTTAGAAACACCAAATGGTGTTCAGTCAGAAGCTTAACAATCATAAAATACTCAAGCGACTAGCAAAGGCTCTGATCAGACTGCGCGTATGCGCAGGCTGATCTGAGGCTTTGCTGGTCGCACATATCACATTGTTGGAAATGTCATGCACTGGCTCGAGCCAGTGCATGAGATTTCCAACATTGTGGTATGTGCAACCAGCAAAGCCTCAGATCAGCCTGCGCATACATGTAGTCTGATCAGAGCCTTTGCTAGTCGCTTGAGTATTCTATGATTGTTAAGCTACTGACTGAACACCATTTGGAGTGTCTAAGCTTAAAAGGAGGCTGCAGAGGCTCATCTGAGTCTACACATCAAAATACCATATTGTTGGAAATCTCATGCACTGGCTTATATAATTTCAATAAGCCGAAATAACTCCTTGCACGCTGGGTGAGTTTAATTCTTTTGTTGTCATCTGCTGATTTTTTTTTTTCAAAATAAACTTTTTCAAAGCATCTTTCAGGACTATCAGAGTGTCAAACGGTCTGTATCAAGATCAGGACCGATGTTCTGTCGGCATTTTAACATTTTAACTTTCCTTATTAGCAGAGACTTTTTTCATGTGCTGTTAACCTTTGCAAACAGTAAGGACCCAGATCAGGACCAGAAAGAATGTCACTCCTGATCTTGATCCAAACCGATTGACACTTTGATAGTGTGTTCCTAAAAGAATTTATGGAAAAGGGTTATTTTTGAAAAAAATAGTCAGCAGATGACAAAAAGATAATAGAAAAAATCTTTCTGGTTTAATTGTATTTAACCCTTAAAGCGCCAATCACTACTGCAGCAGACTACAAATTTCGCTACACCTTTCCCAATTTTTGACAAAAATATGGTATGGTATTACATGAGAATCGTCTGCCAGCAGACGATTCTCATGAAATATAATGCCTTATTTGAAATTTTTGAAAAAGTGGCAAAATTTGCAATTGTCCTCTGCTGCAGATTATAGGTGCCGCTTTAAGGGATGAAATTAAGGTGGAGCTTGCATTTAATAATTCTTAGATACAGATAATGTCAGAAATGTGTAGAAAGACCCTGGTCCAACATTTTATTAGACATACAATGAAGGTCTAGATCAAGTCCATTTTATCTGACAATGTCGTCTGCTGATAACCTTTCAAACAGTTAGGACCCAGATAGTCAGTCCTGATCTGTGTCCAAAATGTTTGACATTCTTATAGTGTTCCTGGAAGAATTTTTGAAAAAAAGCTCATTTAAAAAAGTCAGCAGACGACAAAAAGCAAGAAAAAATTCAACTAGTTAAAAAAAATCTTTCTGGTTTAAATGGTCAAGCAGTTGCTGATCCAGAGGGTGTTCAGGGTGTTTCGCTGGAACCCTCCTCCCTGCCCCCCTGTTTTTAAATATCATATGAAAATGAAATAATTTGGTCTCGGTGAGATGGGATATTTAGGAAAAATAGGATGGATCCAAACCATTTGACAATCTGAAAGTGTTCCTAAAAGATATTTTTTGAAAAAATCAATTTCTAAAAAGTCAGCAGTCCTCAAAACAATAATGTGGTCTGGACATTTATTGTTCATCTTAATTGAAGGATGTTCTTGTTACCTTGACAACATATTGCATGCGTTTGACCACATGGTGAGAAGCGATCACCTGGTCGCTTACTAATAAACAGCTAACAAGGAAAGAGTTAAATTCTTTAAGAAAGCCTCCTGTAATTAAAATTATTGAATAAATTATTTTGTTCACAGAAACGAAAAAAAGTCCCTGATCAGGCTGCTCTTCTTGAAGCATGCTTATCTCAAGCCAATCTGAGACATTAGCTTACCTATCTCACTTGTTTAATTCCTTGTGGCAAATAGTTTGGATCCAGATCAGGTTGGAGGTTAATTTTTTTTCAAAAACCCAACTGGGGATGAAATTCAACAAAATATGGCAAAAAAATTATTGGTTACTTTTCATTTTTTTAACATGAGCATGATAAATTACATGCTAAGTTGATTTGAGCATGAATCAGGACCAGGCTGGACATTTTGTCTAAACTGCTTACAAGGTGTAAAATTACATGGTCGTGGATTTTATTTAAAACCCTGAAATGTGTGATCCCTATGGTGGTATTCAGTTGCGGATCCAGTGGGTTTGGCTCGACCCCCTCTCCGCTCCCCCGCTTTTAAATATCATTTGAATGTATTTTTCAATGATAAAAATGAAATAAAATCAGCAAAGCAAACCCCCTCCCTCAAATCTTTATACATACTAGCCTCCTTTCCAGAAAGCCTGGATCTGCACCTGCAGGTATTACACATTTTGCATATCAAACCCTTTGAACAGGACTTAACTGTGACCAAATTCAGTGAATGTACAATCCTGTAAAGTCTGACCAGACTTTTGTTTTATGGATAGTCTGATCTTGGTTAACATAATATGCTAATGCTCATTTCTTTGAATCCTTAAAATGACTGGGACACAAGTTGGAACAAAAGCACAAAAGAGGAGAAATTGTTGACACAAGTTGGGACAAAAGCACAAAAGAGGAGAAATTGTTAGCATTTTATATTTTTATTTATACTTTACATGCTGGATACTTCTTCATGATTTTATTGCGGTCTGCTGACTTCTTTTCAAAAAATCTTTCAGGAACAAAACCAAGGTGATTAACTGTTTGGATCCAGATCAAGCCCAACATTCTTTTGGTCCTGATCTGGCTCCAAACTGTTTGCAAATGTCATCAGATGATTAAAGTTGCTGCTAGTACAGAAAAACCTGGCCAAGGTTTACATTTGTCCTGCTGAAAAATCTACTTACTTTACAGGCTTGATTTCAAGATATTTTCAACCTTTTCCTATTGTAAATTAACAGGACCTTTATTTACAGGACCCAAAAAAACTTGATAGTATCATTCTGAGTATATAATCTTAGATTAATCTAAGTATAAGTAGTTTCTTATCTATGCTCTGCAGTATCTGCACATTCATGCAACCAAAAGTACAGATTGGCTAATTTACAGATGTCCTGAATTATAGCTCATTATGGCCAGGTGACTTATTATATGTCCACTTCAAATTTTATTATACCTATCAAGTATTAGCTGTATTCCACCCTATAAGCGCACTGTGTCCACAGTCTAACTATTCAGAGCTAACTATGATGTTTATATGGAGTTAATCATACTACTACTAATAATAACGGAAATGTCCAGTTATTTTTTAAAAAGAAATCTATTTTTCCATTGTTAACCCTTAATGCGCCAATCGCAACAAAAGCCATCTGCTTTTCTCATCTGCTGAAATGTTTAAGAAGCCTCTATGGCTAACAGTGTGGACCCAGATCAGACTGCTCCTATAGGAGCAGTCTGTTCTAGGTCCACGCTGTTTGCTTCTATACTTAATTTGTCAGTAATGTTAGGCAATTATTTGCAGCAGACGACTTCAGCAGACAACATTTTCAGATGCATTTTTTTCTTGGCGCTTTAAGGGTTAAAATGAAGTGGTTAAATAAAATGTGCATTTCTCTTTGTGGAATGAATAAATTGTTTCTTCAGCGGTACTTAGAATGAGACATTTTTCTGTGTTTCACCCCTTTAAATCCAAAATATCTAAAATGGAATCTTCCATTTGATGAACTGACTTAATCCATACTAGCTGCAAATAAATGAAAGAAAAAAAATATTGGTCCCTGAATAGACTGCTCATTTAGCAGCCTTCACTAGTTTCTCCACTTAAGATCCTGAATTTCTACATACGAGCTATCAATAAATGAAATATAAAAAGAATAATTGTCCCTTAGTAGATTGCTCCTTGCAGGCTGGTCTAGGACTATTCAAGCTGGTCTGTGACTTTTGTGTTTGTATTTAACTGAGCAATGTAGTTATGGAATCCATTGAGTTAATATTTCGAAATTGCAGTGACTAAATCAATCACCGGGCCGCGTAGCGCAGTCAGTAACGTGTCTGGTAACAGATGAGAGTCTGACTGCAGACCCAGGGATTGCGAGTTCGATCCCGGCCCAGTTACATACTTTCGTGGAGATTGATCTAAGGTCATTCTCCTCCCTTTTACTGAATCATTCAAGAAGGGTTGTTGTCAGTTACAAGCGAAAGTATGTGCACGAAGTTACTGGTTAACTGCTTTTTCAAGCCTGCCCAGGAAAAAAGTATGTTTAGGTGAACTGACCGTCCCGCCATGACTATAGCTGTTGACTTGGGACGTAAAGCAACAAAACAAACAAAAACATAAATCAATCATTCTTCAGGGACAGTTAGTAACACTTTAGCTTGATGTCATATGCTGTTAACCTTTGCAAACAGTTTGGATCCAGATCAGGAATGAGATTGTGTCAGTCCTGACCGGGATCCAAACTGATAAAATGTTGGTCCTGATCTGAATTCAAACAGTTTGACACTCTGTCAGTGTTCCTGAAAGAATTATTTGGGGGAAAATGAAATAAGTCAGCAGAAGACAACAAAATAATAAGAATATTCAATTACACAGAATGCAAATACTTAAAATACAGAAATTTCAACCTGTGACACCTTTCAGATACAAAATGGGCATATCCATGTATATTGTATCAATATGTATGTTAAAATCTATCCTAATGAAAGTGGTTATAATTATTATTACAATGAATGTTGTTTTTTTTTCATATCAGAATTCGAATAAACTTAAGGAAACTGATTGCAAGTTTGCTGGGTTTTTTTTTTTGTTTTAATAGTAATCTATTAGGTTTTCACTATTATTGAAAGATTCTTTTTGATGCTGAGTTATTATAATAATAATGATGGAAATGTCCAAAGTTATTTTCATATATTCAAATGAAGTGGTTCAATAAAATAGGTTATTAACCAAAATTGCAAACAGTTTAGATCCAGACCAGGACTGACATTTTGTCGGTCCTGACCTGAATCTAAACTAATAAAATGTCGGTCCTGATCTGAATTCAAAATGTTTGACATTCTGTTAGTGTTCCTGCGAGAATTAAAATGAAAAAAATGAAATAAGTCAGCAGACTACAACTAAGAATAAGAATAAAACAATTAGCAAGAATGCAAAGATTTAAAATATAGAAATTTTAACCTGTGACCCTTTCAGATACAAAATGGGCAAATCATTGTTTATTGTATCGATATGTATGTGTAAGTCTAGAATGAAATTGGCGATTATTACAAGGAATGTGTTACAAGGAATGTGTTTATACAAACTTAACGAAACCTATTGCGAGTTTGCTGGGTTTTTTTTGTTGTTGTTTTTTTTGTGTTTTTTTTTTATAAACTTTTAGGTTTTCTCTATTATTGAAAGATTCTTTATGATGCTAAGTTATTATAATGATAATAGTAATAATAATAATAATGATGGAAATGCATGTCCAGAGTTATTTTTAAATGAAATTTAATGCTCATATGTTCAATTGAAGTGGTTAAATAAAATGTGTGTTTCCCCTTGTGGAATGGATATATTGTTTCTTTAGCGGATCTTAGAATGAGTTCATGTTTCCATGTTTCACCACATTAGATCCAAAATTTCTAAAATGGAATCTTCCCTTTGGTAAACTGGCTTAATCCATACTAGCTGCTAAAAATGAAAAAAAAAATATCGTCCCTGAGTAGACTGCTCATTTAGCAATACTAGCCTAGAGAGAGAACATTAGTTTCCATCATTCACCCCTTAAGATTCTAATTTCTTAAATGGAATCTTCCAATTGGGGAATTGGTCTTATATTATTGAGCTATTCAGTCGCTGTAAAGGGGGCAACTTTAATATTCATATCTGGGTGTGGTTTGGCTATTTCATCTGTTCAAGAAGGGAAATAATGTTCTATCTATTTGGTTAAGAGTTTAAGTTGTTTGAGCCAGTAAACGTGCGTGCGTTTCATGAAAATCCTAACAGTATATACACTGAACTCACATTTATTAACCCCTAGAGCACCAATACAAAAATAATTGTTGAAGCGACGTTGACAAACAGTGTATAACCAAATTAGATGGCTCCTTTGGAAGCTGTCTATTCTGGGTCCACACTGTTTGTCTCTATACTTACGTTAACCCATAATGAGACATTTTCGGATGAAGTCCCTAAGCTGGATTAAATAATGTTTTGCGTCTCAACTGAGGTAATGGCGCAAGATGATAGTCACTTTTGAAGAAAACCACGCCTCATTTTCAGCTTTTACTTATGTCTAAGGTAGACAAGGCCTAATTTCGCATTCATGAGGTGCCGCCTTTACAGAGATCAAAAAGTTCTATAATACATATTAGCTATCAATAGATAAAATACAAAAAGAAAGAATACTTGTCCCTGAATAGATTGCTTCTTTAAAAAAAGTGATCTCAGTGAGAGGGTTCTTTTGAGTACCCACAACATGTGCTGTAGTTTGGTAAAAGGAAAGGTGATTATGCATCTGGCACTCTTATCTGGAGGTCTGGTGGATGTTTACTCGATTTACTTAAAAGTTGTTTAAGGCACACATAATATGTTTTAGGTGCTCAAAACATTTGTCTCTGTGAGACAGTTATTTTGAGTACCCAAAACATGTGTTGTGGTTTGGTAAAAGGAAAAATGATTTTACAGCACACTGGTTAATGTTTACTCAATTTACTTGCATGGGAATTTTAATAGCCATACATCATATGTTTTGGTTGTTCAAGAGTCAAATGTCTCATTGAGACGGCCCTTTTGAGAACCCAGAACATGTGTTGTGGTTTGGTTAAAGGTGGTCTGGATGATGTTTACTCCATTTACTTGGAAGTTTTCTAAGCCGCACATCATATGTTTTGGGTGCTCAAAAGAATGGTCTCAGTGAGATGGTTCTTTTTAAGTACCCACTATACTATAACTGAAAGATTATTGATAGGACGTTAAGAATCAAATCAAACAAACAAACAAACCCACTACATGTGTTGTGGTTTGGTTAAAGGAAAAAAAAATGTTGATTTTTTTTACATTTTAATGCCCCCAAAGGAACTTAGGAAGGCATATAGTAATCGCACTGTCCGTCCGTCCCGCTTCGTGTCCGGTGCATATCTCCTAAATTCTTTGAGGTAGGAATTCCAAATTTAGTGCGTTGATTCATCCTGGCATGGCGGAGTGTCACATACCATTTTTGGGTCGCTGCGACCTTGACATCTAACCTAGGTTTTAGAATAATTGTGTCCGGAGCATATCTCTAATATTATTCGAGGTAGGAATCTCAAATTTGGTGTGTGGATGCATCTTGGGATGACATAGTGTCACATACCATAATTAGGTCACTGTGACCTTGAACTTGACCTCTGACCTTGTTTCCAGAAACAGCATTGAGTCTGGTGCATATCTCCTATGTTCTTTGAAAAAGGAATTCCAAATGTGGTATGCAAATGTATCTTGGGATGACCGAGTCTCAAATACCATTTTCGGTTCACTGTGACCTTGATCTCGACCTCTGACCTAGTTTTAAGAATTATTGTGCCTGGATCATATCTCTTACATGCTTTGAGGTAGGAAATCTAAATTTGGTGTGTGGATGCATCCTCAGATGGTGGAGTGTCTCGTACCATTTCCGGATCACTGTGACCTTGACCTCTGACCTAGTTTTAGAATAATCGTGCCCATAGCATGTATTTCATATTATTTCAGGTAGGAATCTCAAATTTGGTGTGTGGATGCATCTGGGGATGAAGAAGTGTCACATACCATAATTGGGTCACTGTAACCTTGAACTTGACCTCTGACCTAGTTTCTAGAAACTGCATTGAGTCTGGTGCATATCTCCTGTATTCTTTGAGATAGGAATTCCAATTTTGGTGTGTAAATGCATCTTGGGTTGATGGAGTTTCACATACAATTTTTGGGTCACCTTGACCTTGATCTCTGACCTAGTTTTAAGAATTATTGTGCCCATAGCATATCTCTTATATTCTTTGACATAGCAATTCCAAATTTGGTATGTGTATGAATCTTGGGACTGCAGAGTGCTGCGTACCATGTTTGGGTCACTGTGACCTTAAACTTGACCTTTGACCTGGTTTTTAGAATAATAATATATGGAGCATATCTCTTTTATCATTTGAGGTAGGAATCCCAAATTTGATGTGTGAATGAATCTTAGAATGGCGGATTGTCCCGTCCTATTTTCCGGTCACTGTGACCTTGAACTCTGACCAAGTTTCTAGAATTGACATAACTTCTTTATTCTTTGAGGTAGGAATTCCAAATTTAGTGTGTGGATGCATCTTGGGATAGCCAAGTCTTGTATACACTTTTCGGGTCACTGTGACTTTGTCCTTTGGCCTATTTTTAGAATAACCGTGTTCTGAGCATTTTTTCCATATTGTATGAGCTAGGAATCCTAAATTTGGTATGTGGTTGCATCTTGGGCTGGCAGAGTGTCATGTTTCAGTTTTGTGACCTTGACCTTATATCTAGAATAATCCTGTCAGGAGCATATCTCGTAAATTATTTGAGGGAGGAATCCCAAATTTGCTGTATGGATATATCTTTGGATGCTGATGTGTGGCATACCATTTTTAGGTCACTGCGATCTTGAACTATGACCTAGTTTCTAGAATAATCGTGTCTGGATCTTATCTCCTATATTATTTGATGTATGAATCCCAAATTTGGTGTTTTGATTCCTCTTGGGATGGCGGAGTGGTGAATATCATTTTGGGTCACTTTGATAAGGATATATATTGTATATGACTTGGATAAGGATCAGTTTAGATATTTACATTTAACCAAAACAAATACTTAATTGTCATGTTAAAATATAAACTATATTTTTCACGTCCCTCTATCTATATTTTAGTACTATACACACAAGAAATATTGAAAAAGTTTATATATATAACATCTGTAAAAAAGGTCTTGATAATCAGTAATAATTTAATTCCTAAGATTAAAGCACCAAAACCTAGAGATTTATAAGAAACTATGTGAAAAATATTCATTTCGCTCTGAAATATCATCTCTTACACCAAGTCTATGTCCTTGCTTATTTATAATGTTATGTAACATCAGTAACAACCTGTAACAAGTTCTCCTATCTTGTTGTTGAACTTGCAAAATTTATCATTCTTTATTATATTAGCACGACTATCAAATAATGGAAGATTTCATATATTTTTACTTAGATATACCTACCGAATTGGGCTCCTTAAAACTTAGGGTAGTGTTGTTTAATTGCTCATATAATGCACCATATTTAAGATAGATTAACACACTTTGTTTTTTCTATGAGCCAAATGAGTGTGTAAGTACAACTAGATCAAAAGCATTTTAAAAAAGCTTAAATCAGCTGTAAAAGCAAATAATATTGGTCACAATTACCATTTTTAAGGGTAGTTTAATTTAAGTAACGCACATAACACATTAGGATGCCGTTATTTTGCCTTAAAACTTTTATATGTATTCTAGGTATCCAGTAGGCAGACTATATGCGTAATTTAAATAGTGAGTTTAATCGAGAGTTTAATGCCTTCTTATTGCACAGACTTTTACTTTTCATTTTCTGAATTTTATATGGTAACATATGTAACAGACTGTCAGAGGCAAACACCCAATCGTACACATGCAAACATCTCTTGTTCTACGCAGCTTGAAATGCTCTTTTAAGATACGATGTGTCTGCAAAATTCTTTAACGGGAAGCAAAACATTCTCAGCCATTAGTCTAACAATGATACATTGCCATTTTGGTAACGTATATTTTAGGATTTCTCACCAAGGGAGAAATTGAAATCTCTCTGTTTTGATATAAAACTCTCACAACTTTGAACACAAAGTGTAAAATGCTTCTTTGAGCTAAAAACTGAAACTATTATTTTTGGATAAAAAAAAACCCGCAGGGTTTTTCTCCCATTTAATTTTGTGGGGGAAAAACCCCGCGGGGGAAAAACCCTGCGGGGGAATTTTCTTTTTCCTCTAGAGGCACAATATAATGCTGAAAGTTTTTGATATACCTTTTATTATGCATTGTGATGAATAATAATTCAAAAAAGTCAATTTGAATTTTTCAAAAAACCCTGCGGGGTTTTTCCCCCACAATCTGAAATGGGAGAAAAACCCCGCGGGGGAAATCAAAGTTTGGAATTAAGCCATATCAATCATTTTCTGCAATAATTACAATCAAACAAACTTGTTTCTTGAACAAATTTTAATATTTATTTTTTTGAAAAAACCCTGCGGGATTTTTCCCCCATTTGAAAATGTGGGGGAAAAACCCCGCGCGGGGTTGGAAAAACCCCGCGGGTTTTTTGAAAAACCCCGCGGGGTTTTTAACTTTGACCATTTTTTTCACCATGATGGCATATATTTTTTTAGTCATAATTATATATGTTTTGCTCCCTTATGTCTGTATTTATGTAATTTAGTGGTTTTGAGTCTTTTACATCACTAGAAAGATGATGTGATTTTGCCAAATTCTGGTGCGGCAAAAAAAAACTGGTGGCTGTTTGTAACATCTATTTTGAATAACTAATCAACACACTAATGACTAGTCCGACAACAGAAAGAAACAACGAACATTCAGTCATCTCACAAATGTGAGTTCTACTTACCTTTAAAACATTTAACTCAAACATCGATGCTGAAAGCTTTCGACCACTGCCCATTATAAAGTCTTTATACACGTATTAGCTTTGAAGCAATTTTTTTTAAAAATTAATCGAACGTGCCTTTATAAGCTGTACGTCTGGTAAACAAAGTGATTTCTTATGATTTTCTTTTATTTTCAATAATCAATGACATTTGGTAGATGCGACGTTCTGTCGAGTACGACGTTTGGTCGAAAAACAATGACTTGACAATTTCGACCGCATGTCGTACCTGACTATTTTTTTCGACCAAATGTCGTACTCAGCGAAATGTCGCATCGAACAAAAGTCATATGCGACCAATTGTCGTATCGGCGAAATGGTTTTCGACGAATCGTCGTGCACCCATATGTTTGAACTTCTTTCATTTCAACACCATTAATAATAAAAAAAGATTTTTCCTCCCGCTTTTACTAAAAATGATATCAGTCTTCTTTAAATTACATTGAATGAACAAACGTCAAAGATGTTTTAATCTGAAATGAAACAGTTTTATGAAAAACTATATGACAATGTGAATGAATTAAATGACCATACATCCCTTAAAATTTACACAGTTTTCAGATGCAGAGGCAGAAACAATTGAAGGGGTAATACACTGACCCAAAATGAAAACTTTACATAGTATTCAAAAATATATATTTTGATGATGAATTAAGTTTCGGGGTTAATTTTTTCGGTCATCGAATTTTCAATATCTTATCGATGTCTCTGAAAAAAATATTGGATGAAAATCAAAAATTGCATAATTTTTTATGAAAAATTCAGTTCAGAGGGGTTAAAATGAAAATTTCTAAAAACAATTATTCCAGTCACACAGATTTTGGAAACAAGAAATTACTGACTGCGTGCTTTAAGAGATGGTAAAAAGATCATCAGTAACCAGTATGACCTACATTTTTACGAATGCTTAGCAGAATATGTCACCTCATTGAACTTACGTAACGCTGTTTGAGCACGTTAGGGATACGTGTGTAATGCTAACAGAGGTGCATATTAGAGTCATTTAGCGCATCAATTTGATGATTGGACCTGAATATCGGACCCAATTCATCCTATACGAGTTCTGGGGTCCATGACAGTGGATAAAGCAGGCCAAGGCAAGAGGTTGACGTTATTTTAAGCATGGAATTGTGTGATTATTTACGTATT
Source organism: Loripinus fragilis (assembly GCA_964019695.1). Classification (NCBI taxonomy): domain Eukaryota; kingdom Metazoa; phylum Mollusca; class Bivalvia; order Lucinida; family Lucinidae; genus Loripinus; species Loripinus fragilis. Next base: position 53,294,832 of record OZ026528.1, on the reverse strand, counting down.
GTGTGAGGCCTTGTATTGTCATGCTCGAAAATTCCAGGTCCGTTATTTTGCACGAAAAGACTAATTATCTTAGGTGCATGAACCCCGTAAAGACCAGCAAAACTTGTTGCCGTTTAAAACGATTACGTGGGTGAGTTAACGTGATAACGCGATAAGAACGTAACGTCGTCACACGTGCGTAACCAGGTCTTGCACGACCTCTGACATACCCAGTTCTGTTGTGCCGGTTCATAAGATAATGAATAGTCTGTCTAGAGCAGCCAAAATGATGCGCGATATCATCTACCGTAGACCCCGCCTTGAGCACGCCAAAAACTTGGTTTCTTTGATCTTTTGAAAGACGTACCGTCACTACATGGAAGCGTTTTGTAACAATAAATTGTTTTTTATGACCAGTACTCAGCTGCAAATGTTTTCTTGCCGGTTTTAAAGCTGTTAATGAACCGCCTGTTCCATAGCACGTGCAAGGTAATGATCACGTTTTTCAGGCGTTGACGCTTGAATAGACATGGGATTTGAATAAAAATTGCATAATCGTTATCTGCGACGAAGTCTCGATAAGCATGCGTAAATCTTACAACGACATGTATACTAACAAAACAGTTATTCAAATAAATAAAGTGTAAAGTTTTCATTTTGGGTCAGTGTAAATAACACATGCTGAATAAACAAAGGTATAAAAATACGAACAGATCTGGATGGCGGTGTGATTGATTTTAGGAAAATCTTTTGGATTGACATTAGGGTGTTTGTGATTAGGGCTGAAAGCTAAGGTCCTGGAGAAAAATAGTCAATTTTTGCTTTTCATTGGTAAACTATCATACTCCAGATCCTGAATTGGTAACAAAACCTGACAGGACAGCAAGGTTTATTCGTGACCAACTTAAAATGTCAAGACTTAAACTCAAAAGCTTTTTGAAAACAAATTACATTGCTGACATTTTCATTGTACCTAATTTGACATACAAAGCGCACATTATGCATAACTTAGTTGAACAATATATTAGTTCATAAAGAACAATGTAGAAGCAGATCACTGGACAGTAGAGACTGGCCTCATCCATTATTATCACAATTGACAACTTTGCTCTCCTCTTGAATTGCACACTGATGGGTCGGGCCTCAGACTCTATGACGGCTCTGACTTAAAGACTTATCTGTAGATGATAGGGGTTGTGCCTGATGTCATGTCTTTGGTTAGGCCCACCTGGGTTTAACTGTTGGACTCGTTTGCTTGGGTATTTATTTGTATGCACTGTTGAGTCATTATCTTTGTTTTATCTCTTTTTGTATTTTGATTTGTATGTACTAGGAGATGATGCATTTATTAGTTAGGGATCTTTCATGCGAACCAAATATCTATGTGTATTTATCCACATCATAATTAAGAGTGAGTTTGGTACCTTTAAACTTGTTTAAGGTCTCCAGTTATTCTTATACTAACCGTTCCAAGGCGGTGCTTTTGTTTATCATTTTTGTTATTTATGTTTCACGTTTGTCTTTATTATGCTGTCTTTTCTAATCATTGCAGCCTTATGATCACCCGCTGGAAAAAAGCTGACCTCTTGGCTCTCTTGTGCGTGATGTTTTCTTGTGTCTTGTCATTTTCCCTTATCGTGTCTCAGGTCCTGTGTGGTACTTCATTATATAGATTCCTGAGGTTTGCCTTATTTACTTAAAATGAATAAATTAGAAACACACTTTCCTATTCCTATTTCGTTCAAAGCAGAAAGACTGATTTGACAAAATTATTCAAATTAAACCACCTTCCCTGTCTTCACCTTAAAGCGGGCGATTATCAGCCTGTCAGCAAAACACCATTTAAATGGTGTTTTGCTGACAGGCCGACGATGGCCCAACATTGAATGCTGGCTCGGGTCATCTGTCCTTAGCCGATTACCTGGAAGTTTGTGTATATCCTTGCGGAGCTGTCGTTTCTCATCATATATCATATACTTGTCTGTTTGGTTCTCCTCTCCGGCCATTCTACCCCCTGCGACCAGGGTCTATGAACAAGAGCCACACCTCCTCGGAACTAACTTCTATTGCTCTCAGACATAATTTCTCAAGTTGATGCTAGTGATATTCTGTAAGTACGGAAAGACATTCCCTGTAAAATATGAATTATTGGCATCATGAACATAAACTTTAAAGAGACTAGATATGTTACTATGAACATTTTTCAAAAATTAATATTTTCTTTTTAAATCATTTGTAAAAATAGAATGAAGTTATGTTTTCACAATAAATATGTTCAGTACAGCTGAAAGCTGCATGGAACAGTAAATTATCTATTAAAACAGATGTTTTTTCTCTTGTTAGGAATTATTTACGTCCCTCCAATAATTCTAGACTGTTGATTTTTAACATAAATGCTGTTGTTTTGATAGATATCATTTGTTAAAATTCATGAAAATGGTAAAATGTTTACCCGAATTTGAGTATTTGTACTGTATTCTTGAAAAATAGAAACTTTATTTCCAAAATTAGAATATCAAAAGTTACAGACTATGCAGCTTTAATAAGGAAGGTATATAATCAACACAAGCATCACTGATAATCAGGTTAACCCTTAAAGCACCAATCACGACTGCACAAGACGACAAATTTTGGGACACTTTTCCCAATTTTCGACAAAAATAAGGTATGCTATTTCATAAGAATCGTCTGCCAGCAGACAAATTCAACTAACCCTAGTGATACAATGATGTAAATAACTTTGATTATGATGCAATATCCCGAGACAGGGGTTTTGCAACTTACTTTAGAATGAGTGATAGCGTGCTTCAAAATTCTAGCGAGTCCCCATTGTGAGTCACCTTGGTTACTGTGTATACTTATACACTTACCCTTTACCCACAATTAACGAGTGCATAACACGAGTGAAGATGCTGCTATTTTCACCTCACGGGATGGTATTTAACGAAATTTTATTTTATACTCCAAGGTGAATTACATAAAGCAAAACCTTACTTTTTCTGGCCGTTTCTCGTCCGATTTGACCTTTTATTTCATTATTCACCCAGAATGCATATAAAGGCAGGTGTTTATCGGTCATCCAGCGAAACGTCATTCTCTGGTGGACCGACTGTGACTGAGGCTGTATGCACTGGCTGGGTATTTCGCGGCTGAAAGAATATTTACCATAAACGGCATCACACGAATCTGCGTTTCCACATTTTGAAAGATTAGTCCGAATGCACAGGAACACGTTATGTTTTATATATAATACACCTGTGTATACGCAGTTGACATAAAATAATGTTTATAAGTCATGTTTATTTTTTTAAAAAAGATATCGATTACAGCAGACATAATATATGTTAAACATAAAAGCAGACGACAATTTCAAATTTTGCTGTTTTTTTTTTTTTTCAAAAATAACAAATGAGGCATGATATATCATGAGAATCGTCTGCTGGCAGACGATTCCCATGAAATATCATACCTTATTTTTTCGAAAATTAAGAATTTGTCGCCTGCTGCTGTGATTGCCGCTTTGAGGGTTAAAAGGGAGCTTGTTCACTATGATGTGGTTTAAAGTAACGATGCGACTAATACAACACAACTTAGACGACAAACACCAAATGCCTAAGGCTTAAATGATATGTATGTGTGGTTCCTGTTGTCCTACCTACCCTAATTTTTAACCCTACCCTAAACATTAAAATGATCTTTGGAGAAAAATACCTAAAATGGGCACTTTTTCAAATTTTGTCACTGAAGTCAACTGTTTATTTATGTCACCCACTTCAAAATTTCAAGATGAATTGTTTATATAGTGAAAGCCTATTGAACTGAAAACTGGAGATTATAGTACTTATCAAAAATGGTGACTGACTTAAGCCTATTTTATTTATCAGATTGCCTTACAGCTTGACATTGGCAGCAAAACTGTTTAACCCTGTGCAATCTAATCTTGATTTTGTTGGAAAACCATATTTTTTTTTCGTGTTTGGGCTTATCCTGCACTGTAAATAGCATAAATTTCAGAAATTATAAACAGAAGAATTGCAACTGATCCTTGTGTAACATTACAATTAATTTAAAAGCAATGTTTATTTGATTGTAACGATCCAAATTACAACAACAACAATATCAGGTAGAAATGTAAAGCATTCATCAGTGGAAAATGTTTCATCACATATTGTTTTGGTACGAACATAAGTGTAAGTTTATACCAAAAGGGGTAGCAGTTCACCTGTCACATAATAACACGTAGAAGAGTTTAAGATTTACCACTCGAAAATGTTTTACCTCATGTTTTATACGAAAATGGGTGGCAGCTCAGCTGCCTCCTAATAACAGGTAGAAATGTTTAGGATTTATCACTGGAAAATAGTACACCTTAAATCATTTGAGTACGAAAATAAGTGTAAACTTAAACCAAAAGGAGTTGCATTTCAACTGCCATCTAATAACAGGTAGAAATGATTTGGATTTATTACTGGAAATGTTTACCTCATATTGTATTAGTACGACAGTTTATACCGAAAGGGGTGGCAGTTCAGCTGCCACCTAATAACAGGTAGAAATGTTATGGATTTATTATCACTGGAAAATGTTTTCCTAATATTGTTTGAGTACGAAAACAAGTGTAAGTTTATTCCAAAAGGTGTGGCGGTTCAGCTGCCACCTAAATACAGGTAGAAATATTAAGGATTTATCACTGAAAAATGTTTCACCTCATATTGTTTTAGCACGAAAATAAGTGCAAGTTTATACGACATCTCCTCCTAAACTACTGGCTGGAGTTTGAAATTTTTAATAATAGTTCAATTGGTTCTGGTCCGTTACATATCTTGGTCACACATGCTAAAATAGATTTTCCAGATGAAAACTTTAACAAATCTTCTTGTCTGAAACAACAAAACCTAGAGACTAAATATTTGGCATGTAGCATCATCTAGTGGACCTCTACCAACTTTGTCAAAATTATGCCCCAGAGGCTAAAAATGGCCCTGCCCTAAGAGTAACATGTTTTACATAGGCTTATATAGGGAAAACGTGAAAAAATCTTCTTGTCTGAAACCACAATACCTTGAGCTTGATATTTGGTTTGTTGCATAACATAGTGGACTTTTACCAAGTTCCTTTAAATTATGCCTCTGGGGCAAAAAATGTCTGCGCCCTGGAGGTCACATGTTTTACAAAGGCTTATATAGGGAAAACATGAAAAAACTTCTTGAAACCACAAGGCACAGAGCCTTGATATTTGGTATGTAGCATCGCCTAGTGGACCTCTACAAAGTTTGTTCAAATTTGCTCCTGGGGCCTTTTTAAGTTCCACCCCTGGGGTCACATGACGATTGTTTAACATAGGCTGATATAGGAAAAAACATTTAAAAAATCGTCCTGCCTGAAACCACAAGCCAAATAGCCTTGATATTTGGTATGTAGCATCACCAAGTAAACTTCTACCAAAATTGTTCAAATTAAGCCCCCGGGACCAAAAATGGCCCCGCCCTGGGGGTCACATGTTTTACATAGGTTTACATAGGAAAACATGAAAACTCTTCTTGTCTGAAACCTCTAGACCTTGAGCCTATACATTTGGTATGTAGCATTACCTAGTAGACCTTTACCAAATTTGTTCAAATTATGACCCTGGGGTCAAAATTGGCCCCGCCCTGAGGTCACAGGTTTTACATAGTTTTTTATTGGGAAAGCACGAAAATATTCTTGTCTGAATCCACAAGGCCTAGAACCTTGATATTTGGTATGTAGCATCACCGAATGGACCCTCGCCGCAGGGGTGACATAGGCTTATATATGTCATGTTTAACAGAAGATGGTCATGTTGCATATCAAATTAAAGGGAATGAAGCATACATTAACATGCTAGCAAATAGTTTGCCCCTACACAAACCCTTGACCCTTTGGGTGGGGTCAAAAGGTCATTTTTTATTTTCTGAAACTTTTCCTGTTGTATATCGAACGACGTGTAACGGTTTGGCCGTTTTTGGCCCACGACGAATTTGGCTGGAATATAAATATAATGTAGTTTGACCTTTGCCCTTATACATCAGTATGTTTTAATTTAGCGACGGCATATATGCAACCACCTGAATTAAAGTTTCTCACTAGTGTGTATCAAAAAAGGTTTGTTCATGAAAAGTTTCTCACTGGTGTGTATCAACAGAGGTTTGTTCATGAAGAGTTTCTCACTGGTGTGAATCAACAGAGGTTTGTTCATGAAGAGTTTCTCTCACTAGTGTGTATCAACAGAGGTTTGTTCATGAAGAGTTCCTCACTAGTGTGTATCAACAGAGGTTTGTTCATGAAGAGTTTCTCACTGGTGTGTATCAACAAAGGTTTGTTCATGAAGAGTTTCTCACTAGTGAGTATCAACAGAGGTTTGTTCATGAAGAGTTTCTCACAAGTTTGTATCAACAGAGGTTTGTTCATGAAGAGTTTCTCACTAGTGTGTATCAACAGAGGTTTGTTCATGAAGAGTTTCTTACTAGTGTGTATCAACAGAGGTTTGATCATGAGTTTCTCACTAGTGTGTATCAACAGAGGTTTGTTCATTAATTAAAGTTTCTTACTATTGTGTATCAACAGAGGTTTGCTTATTCATGAACAAACCTCTGTTGATACACACTAGTGAGAAACTTTAATTCACAAGGTTGCATATGCCGTCGCTAAAAGATGCAAAAAGCAAACTGACCTCAAACATGATACGAAACATGCGTAAGTTTATAATCGTCATGTCTATGTTGTGATTTAAGCTAACACTACCGTAATTAATAAAAATATATTAAAACTTGGCTAAAACGTTGTTTAAGATTATCTCGATGAGATGGGTTTTTTTTCAGGTGTAATATGTATTGAATATTTAATGCTAGTAGTGTTTATCGTGTTTTCCAGTTTATCTCCAGCGCAAACAAACATATTCCTGTTTATTCATATACATGTTATCTGTAGGACATGCACACCATCGTGCATATGTTAAACGCATTACATGCGCAAACTTATTTGCTGGATTGGTATTTAAGTCACATAAATGTGCACCAATGAAGAACATGTATAATGAATGTTTCAGTCAAGATCATGGTCATTATCATAGCAGGCGATCATAGGTTGCATATACAGAATGCATATCGGCTTCATATTTTACGCATGTCCAGGCGCAGATATTCAACAATCGTGATAGCTCTGTGGTCTATATCACTTACTTATTATAAGACAACTGTAGTGTCTCGGCCTCACAGACATGTGTCTACGAGATCGCAATTAACAATCCCAAAGAATAATATTTTTTGTGTCATTGTGTAAGACACTTCATCTTTATTGCATAGTACGTGTTCAACCGAGGAAAACGTCAAGATGACTGAAATATTGCTGACTGTGACGTAGAGCAATAACGTACGTTATTTTAACACTTAGCTATGTTTCAAGCATTTGTGACAGCTATAAGTATTTCAAGGGTGACAACTTCCGTCACAGCAGGGATTTCAGAACCGTTTGAACAGCCTACATTTTGTTTTGGTAAAGGTGAATGATCGTCTAAAAAAGAGTCGTTTGATCATTTAACGTTCAACGTATTTGTGTTTGCTGGTGCTGGTGAATATTTACCATCTGTATATAGTGGTTGCTGCATATGTACTGCATTTGGTTTGCAAATACATCACTAGAGCGATGTGTATTGAGGAAACAAACAGTTTAGCACAGATATTGTGCACAAAAATAGAAAGTTTGCATTAAAAGTGCATTACACTCTAATTATGAATAAATTGCTTGTGGCGTTTGCATTCAGACCATTGACTATTGTGATGTACACACAATCTTGTATTTACATTGGATTGAAACGGAAAAAGAAAAAATACAATGATTTACTTGACGACGATATCTGTGCCACCTATATAAATATTATTTATACATGAGAAGTTACTAGCTTCAATAACTATAGCACGGTGTTAAAGGCATAGATTACTGTCCAGTAGAGATCATTAAAGGATTAACTGATAAGGGAAAGTTTCACTATCTCACAAATTTATAGGGGCCTCAAGTGGGGAATTACCTGTATACAACACAATTTCGTTCACTAAGATAAAGATCAATATTTTATCATAAAATACCTAATCCCTTCATGGGACCACTTTATTGCCCCTGTAGAGAAGTCATAATCATCTCATTATGACTGTCCTTTTGATCTGCCCAGTATGAACCCTGGAGAGAGTCATAATGAGTGGTACCAGTATTATTGCTAAAATTTCTATGTCTTTAACTTTGACATTCCGTTACAATATAAGCTGATCTTTGCATTTTTAGACATCACATCAGCTACTTTTTGTTCAAATAACCTCACTTTAACAAAATTACTGGAAACTGACACAGTTCTTTCGAAATTGTGGAATATTAAATGATGCCGATATCTGTGCTGTGATGTAGCTTTTCGACTGTGCTCTAATTAAGAACCGTTAGATGTATTTTATCCAACTTGCACAGATACTTAACTCGGACAGCCAAAACAAATTGTTAGATTTTGGTGGCGTTGACATAATTTTCATGGTCACCAGGATTATATACAACTCTGCAAAAAGGCTTGCATTAGTTAGATGGCCTCCATGCGAGCTGAACATTTCTTGTACTTCAACAACAGCAGGATCTAGGGCGAAGATTTGGTACCAGTAAAATGCATTTAAGCCCCCGGTGGCTTAGGCTGCTGTCCGTTCTAAGGCGTTGGTTCTGTTGTTGTTGACTTTTTGTTTATTGTTACTCCCATTGTGGGAGTCTGTAATTGTTCTATGTTTTGTTGTACGTTACTTTATGCCCATTCTAGTATTGCAATCATCTTGATGGGGAAGAGAGAGCTGATTGCTTTGCTTATTTTGTCTTCCTGGTGTCTCGTGATGGTTGAGCGGCTCTTCCTCGCGGTGCCATGGGGTTGTCTGCAGTTTGCGATTGTGGTATTTCATGATCATACTCACTATTTTCGGCTGTACTCTATCATTTCAACCAATGGCCAGCGTTTGACCAAACTGACACAGATACAGCAGGAAAGACCTTAATGAATGACCAGATTTAGGTAGCATTGGCCTAAATTCCAAGATCACCTACAGGGTCACATACCTTTATTAAGTGGGTGGGGTACAACTTCATCTAATGTTATATTCTTTCCATTCCTAACTCACAATGTATGTCAACATTAAACTTGTCTACCCTGTAATGCGAGAGTACCAATAGTTGATTTAACTAGAACACATTTGATGGCGCACAATCGCAAATACCCACAGTCTGGAAGAAATCTAATGGTATTTGACCTTTTAACCCCACCCGAAGGTCACCAGTTTGATTCTAGAGTAAAACTGTCCAGTGTATCCTGGTCTGCTGATCATCCTTTTTTAATTTGATATGCAACATGACTATGTTCAAAAAAATTAATTTTTGACCCCCAGCACCCAAAGCATGACCCAGGCGATGGAATGAAAATACTGTCTGATATGTTTTATATCTTTCATATGTGAGAAGACACTCAAAAGTTTGGTTTAAAAATATTTAAAATTGACCTTGTAATTGAAATTTAATAATATTTGACCATTTGGCCCTTTGGCCCCAGGGTGCGGGGACCCCAAAAAATTACGCCTTTGCAGGTGCCATTCATTTGAGTAACTTACACACCAAATTTGGTTAAATTTCGGGATAAAATTTTTTGACCCCCAACCCCCTGTACCCTCCCCAAATTCCCACCCCTGGGGCATGACCCAGGCGACGGAATGAAAATCCCGTCTGATATGTTTTATATCTTTCATTTGTGAGAAGACACACAAAGTTTGGTCAAAAATATTTTAAATTGACTTTGTAATTGAAATTTAATGATATTTAACCTTTTGGCCCCTCCCTAGGGCCCCAGGTGGCGGGGCTAAAAATGTGCAGTTGCGCACCCAATTCATGTGAGCAACTCACACACCAAATGTGGTTGAATTTCGCCTAATGTTTTAGGAGGAGATAGCATGACGGACGGACGGTTAGACAGAGGCGATTACAATATCCCCATCGCCTTTTTAAAAAAAAGCGTCGGGATAATTATCCCTCATGCTCCTAAGAATGATCACATAATTTTCAATTTTGACAATGTTTTGACAATGAGCCATTCCAAAACAAAAGTGGCGGTGAGCTGTCTTCATAAAAACAGTTTATACCAAAACACTGTCTCTAAAATGTGTGTATCAGTTAAAAAAGTGGGGAAGCATATTCAACGTTCAACCCACTCTCTCCGTCGGTCTTTGTTTATATGCCCCTCTTTTATTTTTCTCTCTCTACCATATGACTCGCATTTACTAAAACATTGTTGTATTTGCCTTTAAAACTCAACATATTCAAAGACTGTTTAAAAAATAGTATTAATATGAGCTTGATGATTTGTCTATTTAATTACATTTTCAGACTAGAATCTAAAGTCTTTCCAGTGATTATCAATACTCTCAGTGCTTTGATAAGCATAAATTGAATGGCTCATTTCAAGATAAAATTTGAAGAAAAGCCTTTATACGGTATATGCTGCATGCGAAACCGACTGGCAAATAAATACCATTTTATATGCACAGTAATATGAGAAAGAGTTTTATCCTGTTACATGCTTGAGTCACGAAGTACACAAGGGCGTTTGGTTTTACCACAGACCTACAGACTTAGTGTTAAGTGTGGTTGATAGGGCATGCAGTTAACCCAAAAATTTATCATAAAAATACATTTAAATGAGGAAAATAAATTGTGGAAATTTTCAGGGGGCCGGGGGGGGGGGGGGCGGGGGGTCCAGGCCCGACCGCCAGGAAACAGTCTGGACACCGTTTTTTTCTGTCCTTAACTTATTTTACAGTTAACGGAGGGGGCCCAATGGTTTTATTACAGAGAAATATATACTTTTCCAAGGATCCAGAGGGGGTACAATATTTTCCAGGGGGTCCAACTTATTCCAGGGGGGGGGGGGTTCAAATGCTAATTTCTATAGAAACCCATATAACTTGTGATTTTCCAGGGGGTCCGGACCCCCTATCCCCCCTCTGGATCCGCACATGATTTGGTAATATTTTTTTGGGTAAAAGTGGGCCATTTGTAATACAAAACCGTAACACGTCCTTTACGGGAATGAAACAGAGAACGCATAGCAAGCAAATATTCTGCCCTTTCATACACCCAAGATCCCTGGATGAGGCGAAAACATTTTTTTTTCTGAAGAAGGTAATGTTGCATATCAAATTAAAAGGAAAGAAGTGTAGAACATCATGCAAGTTAAATGTTTGACCTTATGCACACCCCTGACCTTTTGGGTTGGGAAAAAGGTCAGACATTGCAATTGTGCTGATTGAACTTAGTGAATTGAAAAGGCTGAGTGATACCCAAGATGGACTTATGTGTTGGAGAAATGAGATTCATATTTTGTGGTTAACATCCTGTCCTCATCACAATGATTCAGGTGAGCGATATATCTTGGCTTATATGAACATCGATAATTTAGCGATAACTTAGGCATCTTTCATGCGAACCAAACATCCACATCAGCGTTAAGGAAATGGTTGGTACCGTTAAACATGTCATTTGTTACTAACCGTTTCATGGCAGTGCCAATTTTGTGGACTCTTTTTGTTTTTTATGTTTTGTCTTTGTTATACTGTCTCATCTGTTCGTTCGCTTGTTGGTTGCAGCCTTTTGATCACCTGCTTCGAAAGGACTGGTCTCTTGGCTCTTAATTAATGATGTTTTCTTGTATTTTCGTCATTTTCCCATGTGGTGTCTTGGGTCAGGTGTATAAATATTTTGTGTCAATGCCTGATCTTTGCCGTCTTCCTTACCTTGATATTTCATGGGCATCAGCTACTGACAATAAAATCTCAAGCATTTTTACTAACTGACCACGAGCATTTTCACTAAAAGACCTGGACTGGCCGAAATATTGCTCGGCGAAGCCTCGTCACCATTGTATGTACCTGTGGCTGGACAATGTTTAACTAAGTATGAAAAGGGGTACTTACATCTGTGCCCACGCATGAATTTTTCTTTAAACTTTGCATATTAATAACTCATTATATACAAACTATGAAAAAGTATTCATCGAATTAGATAGTTATGAATAAGGCTTAGGAAGCAACCCTGACGTACTCCACCTTTGAGGTGGTACCCATCCCTAAATTTCTATGTCCTAAATCTATAGTTTTGTTGATTTCTATGATTTGTCATCTAGATTGAATCCAAAATTCCATAGGCATTATATTAATACCACAAAACCATTTGGATAAAATATGGTTTAGTTTTTCTGAAGAAGTGATTATAAAATTTCAATATTTTTTCTCAAAAATTTACAAAACATTTAACATTCAATTCCAAAGATAGATATATTCTAGTCTTTGTCAAGATATCATATTATTACAAAAACATGCTATGTATATTTTGATGATCTGAGCAAAATTTCATGAAAATCCAAAAACGGTAACTTTGTCATTTCCTACCTCTTATGGGTATAGGTCACTTTTAACAAAATTAATTATTAAGTTGAAATGAATCAATAACTCAACAGAAGGAGTTTGTTTTTAAATCTACTTCCACTTTTCTTAAAAAAAGACATGTTTAGACAATTCCAAAGGATTCAATGGTCAGAAATGCCAAAGGTCATGGCCCCATGACATGTCACTATGGGGCCAAGATATTGGTATCACTTCCTCAAATCCTGAATGATATTGTTTAAGAAACATGATATCATAACAATAAACGTGTGAAAACATGAAGACCAAATATTTCCTTTACATCCCAACTGAACTTGAGTAACCACATTTTTGTGCTGTGACCTGGATAAAGTGTAACAGAGTCTTAGCAAAGGTATCAAAGAACAGTGTTCAACATAAATAAGTGAGGTCCAAAAACGAAACTGTATGCCTCGAATATACAGCCAGCTAAAGTATAAATGTTGCTATTTGATGGAAATCAGAATCAGTTTTACAGAACAGAATGAACAGAGAAGATTTAAGCATTAAATTGGCAATACCTTTGGGGCCAAGAGTTCTCTGTGACCAAAATGCTAATTTTACCAAATAGGTTTGACAGGGGGCTATTCTTGTGAATCAGGTTTATTGCAACTTCAGACAGGTTTCCAAGTTGTTCTTCACTGTTGCTGATTGGAAAGGTCCATTTTTCAAAGGTCAAGGTCATATTGGGTCATGTGACAGTCTCCTGTGCTATCTCCAAGTTCAACTAAGGCAAATGGCAATAAATGATCATGCAAATGTCGGTTTAAGCCCTCCAGTAAAGTATTTTACTGACCGTTCCAAGGCGGTACTTCTTTTGTGGATCTTTTATGTTTTTGTTCTGTCTTGTGTTTGCTATGTTTTGTGCGCGTCTGTTTATATGTGCTTTGTGGTCACCTGCTGGGAAAGGGCTGACCTCTTGGCTCTCGTGTGTGGTGTCTTCTGTGAGTTTGTCACTTTCCCATTGGTATCCTGGGTCAGGTGTGGTACTTGATTGTATCGATTCCTGATCTTTGCAACCTTATTACTTTTATTAATGAGGCTGACAATTATAAAATCATAGATATAAGGTTCTCCTCCTGTATGATCTGACTTGTCATAAGGTTTCTCTTCTGTATGAATTAAAATTCTTAATAATATTACATATTACGTGTAACATAGGTTAGATGTAGTTTTAACGTTAGAAACTAGATGTGGTTAGTACAGGTGTCACCATATTGTATCATTTTGGGTAATATTATTGTGCAAGCACTTTATTATATAAGAATCGTGTCACTTAATATCAAAGAATATTGTTTTTTTCTTTGCCAATCCATAATAGGGAAAAACACTGAACATATCAACTTCTACCAATAAACGTACTAACATGGTGATTCAGACTAAGTAAGTATTCAAGTATGTTTTACACTGAAACATAATTATTGTATTTTTTACATTTCGATGAATTAGGGCCATGTGTTGACATCAAGTTGAAAAAATATGTTTCCGGTCCTTGAATTTCATGAAATTTGGTCTACTTATTCTTAACACATATGAATAGTTTATATGTTGAAATGGTATCTTGATAAAGACCGCAACGCGTAAAAAATAATTCCAAATTTGACTGAATACATAATATACAGTTGAAAATTGGGGTACCATGTCATACAAATGAATGCCCATGCTCGATTCGAAGTGCGCCATAGTTATTTAGTAAAACATTTCTGCGCCCGTTACATGATATGGCAATTACTTTAGAAATGATTATAACTGGGTACCCTAAGGTATTGTAGTGATATCATACATGACGTCATAAATTAGCAATGGAATTGCAGAAAAACTCAAATGCATCATAAATATTAAAATCATACCCAAGACAATTAATAAACATAATATAATTATAAAATTCCAAGCGTGGGCAGACCAACATGTTAGTTTCCCATACCATGTAAGAGCCCCTTTGATCCAAATATACAACGGGTTCAAGAGGTATGGGGCATTTTCACTAACTGGCCACAACCGCCTGGACTGATGCTCAGAAAAACCCTGTCCATCAAAAAAACTGTTACTCATGCCAGTGGTAAGACGATGTTCGAATGGATACGTATGCAAAAAAAATATTAAAATATACCGTGTGGTTCAAGAGTTATGAGTGTTTTCACTGACTGTTAATGGACGGACGGACGGACGAACTGACATTTTGATTATAGTCCAGAGATAATCCACGAGCTTTAGCGAGTGGATTATCTTACGTACAGGTGGACAAACATGGTATAACTATTTTATACCACCTACATCAGTGAAGACCTTGCACATCACAAGCTATTTCATGCTAAAAGTGGTAAAGGTGGTATAAAGCATAAGAACTTGCACTAAATTTACAATGGATAAAGATTTATCAATTTCAAAAAGGTCTCTTGGAATGCGGTCACCTACTGGGAAAGGGCTGGCCTCTTGGCTCTAGTTTGTGGTGTCTCTTTGTAAGTTTGTCAGTTTCCCATTGGTATCCTGGGTCAGGTGTGGTACTTGATTGTATCGATTCATGATCTTTGCACCCCTACTTACTTTATCCATGGGTGTTCCGTTACTAGGGTATGCGGCACCGATGAGGCACAATGACACCTGCACCCTCTTAAAACTAAAAAAGCGGATTGTGCAATATTTTCCAAGCTGAAAACTGAAGGAGGGCGTCGGGCTGCACACTTGTACCGTACCTAAACCCCAGTTCCAAACTCATGGCTTTATAACGAGCAACATTTATAAGCTTAATAAATAATTAGATATCCTAACTATGTTGACGGTGGTGAGGGTTAGGGGTTCTTTCTTTCTCTATATACTGCCAGACCCTCTTGCGAGTATTATCGGCAGGTGTACTTTGTACACTAAGGGTTGCAGGATGAAAGCCTACAAGTAACCATATCTAAATTACCGTAGGGTTCTTTAACCTGCACAGGGGGTGACTTTCCCTGCACAGGGGACATCCAGTTAACGTCCCGATCCGAAGGACGATGCACTTATTTAGCGTCATCCCTTCAAATGACACTAGAGAAAGCGTGTTCGGACACCGAAATTTTCCTCGTCACGAGCGGGGATCGAACCTGGGACCTCTAGCACCAGAGGCAAGTTCATAACCACTGAGCTACCACGCTTATTGGGAAGAATTTTGAGATGTTATAAAGTTGGTCTAAAAAAACAAACAGTCTGCCACAATCAGATATAAGTATATTTTCAGCTGATAATAGAGATTTTTTTCAAGGAAAATACTATTTGCAATAGATTACACGGCCTTTATCTTTATTTGGTCATGTGTTTAATGTCATGTGATTGCGCATCTATCTTTTTAGACAGGGTCAAATATACACAAGGAACAGTTTTGATGAACACTGGAGAACTCTAAATTATATGAAAAAAAGATAGTCATTGTGTTATGGTGCGACTGATTTTGGCGTACATGTGGTGAAGACGTAGCCTTTCATTAGCAAAAGGAAAACGTTTATTCGAATTTGCTTCAAGTAGGTATGTAAACTATAGTTCTCCCAAGCTTTAAGGACCGCTCATTATTAAAGTGTCAGGGGGAGGGGCGGCTGAAATTTTGATCCATCCAAATTTAGATGACCCCCCTCCAAAACAAAAATCCAATGACCCCCCCCCCCTGGAAACCACATGGAATATAACCTGACACCCCCCCCCCATTTTATATCATATTGTCAAAATGCAATATCCTGTAAGTCATTTGTATGGTACTATGGTACTTTTATTCATTTATTGGCCTGCATGAGTATCTGAGCTTCAATTCTAAATCTTGACAAGTTTTGACCACCAATGAAATATAAGGAATATTTTATATTCGAGACTATTTTGTTTCTATTATTTCCTTAATTTCCAGTCAACAATTTTTCAGTTATGTCTAGATGGGCCTTCCTGAGTTGAACCAGTATTAAGTTGCAGGTAATAGGCTTTCAAGTGCCTTTCCACAAAAAGTAGGGAAAGAGTATAGGGATAAAAGTTTTGACGACAAAAAAATCATGAGCGATAAAGGAGTGATTTTAGGTGTAAAACAGAAGGGATAGAAGGGCTTCTTCACATACAGAATTCTTAAAATAGAGTAATTAATAAGGGTATCAAGCTCCCTTACACAAAAAAGTACAAAAGTAGTGATAATTAAAAGCAGGAATTATCTGTGGAAAAAAGCAGTGATAGTAGAGCTTTTCCAAGTACAAGATCATTACAATAAGTTGCTTGAAAAACATTAAATAAGAAATTTAATACTCAATATTCAAGCAGGATAATAGCTGTGACAATACTACTAGCAAAACAGAATTTTTTTCATCTGTCTGCTCTGTGGAAAAAATATAATAGTTGTTCTCTAAGATATGAGCGGGCGAAGCGAGTGAGGAAACAATTCTGAATTTATATCGTGTAAATATCATTTTAGAGTGAAAAAGTAGGGATCAGAAACAGAAGGGAAAAGAAGAAAGTCAAGAAAAAATAGGGGAAAATAGGACATATCTGAAAGCCTGATTAATCAATTTTCTATCAAAATCAGCATGATTATAACAATAAAAACACCAAAATAGAATTACTTTTGCGCTTGCAAAAATAAAAGCTGAGAAATTTATTGGCCTTCCTAACTAAATATAAGAGATTAATGAATAAACACGAGCGAGCGAAGCGAGCGAGGAATTTTTTCTAATGATTTTATTGAAACAATTTAAACATGACCCCTCCTGCTGGGAAGTCAAGTTAATGGCAACCTCCCCCCTACTAGCCACATTCACATGACCCACCCTTCTTTTAGCCGCCCCCTGATACCTAAATAATGAGCGGTCCCTAATGGCTATGCTTACATTAAATGCTTGTTTGTAAACATTGAAATCAAAACATTTATCAGTGCATTTTGTTTGGTAAAATGAAAATCACAGTATTTTTCTCCACTGTCGGCCACCCATATACTAGACTTGAGAGTCGTGACTCCTCCAATAAGTAGTTGTAAATCGAAAGTTTATCGTAAAGTATGTTCCAACCAGGAAGATACCAAATATTTGATTTATGAGTAAATAGACAGTCAGCGAGTATAGTGACAAACCTCAGGTAATGTAGAATGCATTGAGCACTCATAGATTTGCCTTTTAAAATGTGTTCAAGGGAGATAAATCACTCCTTTAAGTAATAGGAGAATAAAAGTAGACTAAAGTTTGTTCATATTTGCTGTTTAAGGTCGATTAACAGTAAACAATAAGTAATAAAATAATTGATAGTCATAATATTTAGGTAGGCAGTGTTTTGTCGCAGCCATCAGTCGCACAGTTACTTTTTTAGTATAAAATACCTGCTATGAAAACAAAAGCTAAGCAGATAATTCGTTTTGTTTGAACATAGGAAATGTTCTTACTTACTCCGTGTATCAACATGGAGATAAATCTAATGTCATTGGATACCTGGGTGAAACATAGAATGTGGCAAGACAAGTAAAGCAACCATTAAGTAATTAAGCCGCAGTGAGGCCAACCAATGAGAGATTTAGGCTGGTCCGTCTTAGAATTAACCAACTGTCTTGCAATTGAAGTTGAACATGTCTTCATACTGTCAGCGAAATACAATGAATTTACGCTTTAAAACATAACTTTGTTTCATATGTGTCTCGAATCTGGTGTTTATATCCAGCATAAACATGTAAAGCTCAAATAATCTCATTAATACTATTGGAAAATATCCTATTAGTCTTCTCTTTTTGTTGGTATTTTCAATGTTATTAGGGTAACATTGATTACATGCCATTTACAGATGCCTGCCCAAAGAAAACTTTAAAAAAAACTTGGGTTTCTAAGGCCCCAAGACATGTCTCCAAGCTTGTCTTCCTGGGGTTCGGGGTCATGGTTCATTATTATATGCAATCGGTAAAGTCATTATCTGCAATTTCGTATAAAATGTAACATACGTCACGCTGTTGAGCAAAAATATATCTCACTGATGAGTGGAATTGATATTTATGACTAGAACAAACATTTAAAGTTCAAATAATGTCATTGACACCTTTGTATAATATCCTATTAGTCTTGTATTTTGTATACTAGTATTTTCTATGTTAGTAGGGTAACATTAATAACAGGCCATTTACAGAAAATATACCACAGATATCTTAGTAAAACATGAGTTTCTAAGGCCCCAAGACATGTCCCTGACTGAGAATAACCAAGTTTTGTTTCCTGGGGGAGCAACAGAACTCAAAATTTGAGATTTGGCCCCTAGACCACTCTACCTTATAGCCACTGCGCTCCTTAAGTGCGGAAGCTCAATTATAGTAGACTCGGAGATCTAGGCGTCGCTAGCTCGAGCCTTATAGGAGACACTGCATTGTGTCCTTGAGCAAGACCCGTTTACACCCAGTGGTTCCGTGACACTTCGTTCGCATTCACAGTATCTGTTCAAGGACACAAACCTCGCTCTCAATTCATTTCTCAGTTTGCAGCCAGACAATTCTACATGAATCTATTACAATATACACTAAGCTCACTCACAATTAATTCAGTCGAGGTGGCTGTTTGGTACTTAACGTAAATATGCGTTAATGCACTCTATCGTGTAGCGCTTGAGATCCTTTCCATTTATCATCTGCTACTTTCCTTAATAAGAGTTTTAGTGCCTACCTTGACAATTCTGCCAAAATCACCGTAAAATGCTAAACTTACAGAATTCCCTATAACTAGGATATAAATAGAGATTACTAGGTGAATGTCTTTTGATATCATGTTTACCAGGCAAGGCTTTGAGAACGCTTGTTGACATCGCGAGGCTTGCCGAGCGATTCAACATGCATTCTCAAAGCCGAGCTTGGTAAACTTGATATCAAAAGATGCGAACCTGGTATTCTATTTATCAGTTTACCCTTCAAACTAGCGATTATGACGTATTTTTTTTATTTTTGTATTGATTTTAACAGCGTCATTAGCGACGTCATTTAAAAAATGCAACGTCATCATGACCTGATAAAGGTAACATGCCGTGAGATAGGAAACGTTTATTAGGTTATGTTGAAACAATTCAGTTAATATGAGGGGTGACTGATAAAACTGTTTATAAAGCACGTTTTTTAAGAATGAGTGTGAAAAAATCCATGCTAGGATATAACATAGATAGTCCTATCAGGAAATACTGGTTTGTTTCCTTCAGCAAATAATTAATGAGCCGCGACATGTGATTTCCAACAATGTGGCATTTTGACAAGTATAGACTCAGATCAGCCTGTGTAGCCTCCTTTTTCAAAAGGATGTTCAGTCAGTAGCTTAATATTCATAGAATATCCTTTATGCTTAAATGATATCTCCTGAAATACTAGTCAGAATTGTTAAACAAAGTCACATAATGTTCCCCATGATGCTCTCCACCAAAATTGCACAAATGAATTCGCTCCGCTGAACAAAATGGCCACCAACGCTACAATAGAAACATCTTAAACCAGCATCTCCTCCTTAACCGCTGATCAGAATTTATATAATTTCACACACATGTTCTCCATAATACTCTGTACCATATATGGGTATTCGAATGACCACCATACTTAAAAATATAACCTAAGTTATCTTTGTAATGGTGCAAACCAGACGATGCCCTAACACCTCTTCTATTGTAAGACGTTCCAGCTAAACACTTTAGAATCCCATGTTTTCCAAAGGACCGTTTCCAAAGCATGTTAGGGCACATGCGCAAAAATGTTCTTTAAACTTGCATGTGTAGCTACCAATAGAAGTTAGGTGTCTAAAGTTTGGTCCAACACTTCATCTGCTTCCATACTTTGTGTATGTGAGCTGTGAAGGCTCTGGTGAGACTGTGTATATGCTAGGCTCGTCGGACCTTTCAATGCTCGGTGATGAAATACATACCAAAATCTCATGTATTGGCTCACTTTCTCATTTTTCAGGCTCTTGTCTTGTTTATTCTCGTATTGTGGAATACCAAATATGGACATAAAACATTGGCAAAGGCTTGTTTTATAAACTTAGTTCTGTATTTTCAGAGGCACTAGGACTGAAACATGGAATCAATTGAATCAATTGATGGAGCACAAGGGGGCCGTGTTTCTTCGGATGAAAGTTTTGCCATCACATGTGACCCTTGTGAATATGACCATATATCAAAGAAGGCAGCAGCCTTCTGTCACGAATGTGCTGAATATTTATGTGAGTGGTGTAAAACTGCACATGGGAAAGTAAAATTAACACGTTCACACAAGCTGCTATCTGGAGAATTGATGCCACCAAAGAGATCAGCAGGAAAGATGCAAGTTTTAGATACCGTCCTATGTTCCTGTTTGGAAAATAAGGTATCCGTTTACTGTAAAGAACACTGTGCCATTGTTTGTGTAAACTGTAATGCTCTTCACCATAGAAGATGTAAAACTAGCGATATTACAGATGAAAGCAATGATTTTGATGTTGATAGTACAAAGAAAACTATTGACAACTTGAATGAGTTGAATGAAACGATAACATCCTTTCAGGAAAGTAGAGAAATGGACCTGAGCAAATTTTCTTTGGAGGCCAAAGACTGTCAAGACAGAGCTAAACAATTTCGAGAAGAGCTCAGCAGGAAACTCGAAAGCATGGAAGCTAAAACACTTTCAGATATAAACATCTTCAAAACGCAAGAAACGAAGACTATAACCCAACAAATAGATACATGTAAGGCCGCACGGAATAGCTTAGATACAGGCAGTAGGAAACTTCAGTTGGCAAAAGAACGAAATGACAGGCAGAGTATATTTGTGTATAATATACAAATATCACAAGCAGTGAAGTCATTGACAACAATCACAGAAGAAATCACCACAGAAGTATACCAGCCTCAGATTTCTTTTGAATGTAATCCAGCTATAAGTTTTGCAGGTAATCAAGATCTTGGAACGGTTAGATGCCATACTTCTAGAACACCACAAATGAAAGGCTTCGATGTAATATCTGTAACAGCAGGAAATAAAATCAATGTCAAATTACAATCTGATGCCAAAGATGCCTGGATTTCTGGATCTACTTTCCTTTCATCAGGGGCACATGTTCTTTGTGACTGTATTAATAGAAGATTAAAACTTCTAGATAAAAGCTTGCAAATGAAGGAAAGCATTGACGTGTCTGAAAT
This sequence comes from Loripinus fragilis, assembly GCA_964019695.1. Taxonomy (NCBI): domain Eukaryota; kingdom Metazoa; phylum Mollusca; class Bivalvia; order Lucinida; family Lucinidae; genus Loripinus; species Loripinus fragilis. The sequence goes on along the minus strand of OZ026528.1, from coordinate 53,273,260 downwards.
ACCTTGGGATGTAGCTACTGTAAATCATCACCAAGTGATAGTAACTTTCCCGCATGAACTATACTTACAGTTCATTCAAGTGACGCCTTTTCTTGCTTTAGGTCATAAGGTTGATCTTGGGATGAACTGCTGGGGTGTGTCTGTTTCACGTGAAAGTATTTATATATCACTCGAAGATTCAGGAGAATGCAAGATTGGAATTTATGACTTTACTATGAAAAAGAAGCGTATAATCAGTCCATACAATTGCAAAGATGGTAAATTACTATTCAAAGAGTCTTTATATATTGACGTATCGAATGATGAAAAATTAATTGTATCTAACATAGATGACAAATCAAAAACATCAACAGTATATTGTCTTGAAAGCAATGGCAATGTCATGCACTCTGTATCTGATCCTTCAATTAAGCTGTGCCCAGGAATAAATGTCGATGAAAATGAAAACCTGTTATTATGCGACTGGATAAGCCATAAAGTATTTTTGATAACAAAAGATGGCAAAGAAGTACGTGAGTTCCTGACAGAAAAAGATGGTCTATATCAGCCATACACAACTAGCTTCCGTCGTAGTGATGGAACTCTTGTGGTAACATGTAGAGATCGTAATGACATACTGGTGTTCACATTGAAATAAGAAATTAGCTCAAGAGATTTTGGTATTTATCGCAAACGGCCAACAGTGTAAGCTCAGGCGAGACTGCGATTATGCACAGAGTATAAACGTCGATGAGGGCTTGGACCGAATATCGACCCCTAGCCCTTCTGAATTTGAATGGATATTTAAAAATGGCTTCAACAACAGCAGAATCTAAGGCGAAGATTTGGTACCAGTAAAATACATTTAAGCCCCCCCCCTCGTGACTTTGGCTGCTGTCCGTTCTAAGGCGGTGGTTCTGTTGTTGTTGATTTTTTGTTTATTGTTACTTCCATTGTGGGAGTCTGTAACTGTTCTATGTTTTGTTGTACGTTACTTTATGTCCATTCTAGTATTGCAATCATCTTGATGGGGAAGAGAGAGCCGGTTGCTTTGCTTAATTTGTGTTCCTGGTGTCTCGTGATGGTTGAGCGGCACATCCTGGCGGTGCCATGGGGTTGTCTGCGGTTTGTGATTGTGGTATTTCCTGATCATACTCACTAACTATTTTTTTAGTATATATGCGCAGTCTCGCCAGAGTCTTCACATCTCACATACACTAAGTATAGAAGTTGATATGGGGTTAGACAATATCTGAGACCTACAGTCACGCTGGATTTGAATAGGCATTTAATGGAGGATTTAGAGCATATGCACAGTCTCACCAGAGCCTTCGCTTCTCACATACACTAAGTATACAAGTAGAGGAGGGCTTAGACCAAATCTGATACCTGTAGCTGCGCTTGGTGTAATTTAGCGTTTTAAAGGCTTTAGTAAATATGTAATAAGTACCATATTATACAATTATTGACTATTAAGGCATTGGACATGATGTGATATCGACCTGAGAGTACCAATATTGACTGAGGCGGAGCCGATGTCAATATTGGTATTCTGAGGGCGATATCATATCATGTTCAATGCCTCAATAGTCAACAATTGTTATATTATATAATTTCTCTAAACAAAAAAAAGCAACAACAACAACAAAATCTTGGCTATGGAATCTGTCTTGGACAGTCTTGAATTTTTTTTTTACATGATGGCTAAATGATTTCATTCAGTTAAAAGAAAAATAAATGCATACTTAATTTGTAATTACAACTGCAGACAGAGAAGGTCCAGATTAAATGCCGCATAATGTGGCATTCCATCAGGGTCTACACTGTTTGCTAAGACAAAAATGATCTTCAGGGAAAAAACTGCAATTTTGTTTAGAAATTAAAACATGTGACCCCTTGAATTATACAATGGACCATTCCAAGTTTATTGCATCAATCCAGAAGGAAGAACTAATTAGTTCATTTAAGAGTTCTGCTAATTCATGTTATTACTATATTCAACAGCAGAGTCTTAATTACATGTATGTGATGAATCACCAAATCTTGTGAATTTCGTGCTGCTGTCACAACAACAGAACCACCGCCTTAGAAAGGACTGCAAGCGAATCCACTAGGAGGTGCTTAAATGCATTTTGCTGGCGCCAAATCTGACCAGAATTCATCCATCGTAATGACATAAAGCAAGCATACTTAAATCCTAAAATATGCATGAAACGCACAGTAAAGGATCTGATCATGCTTCCTGATTTGCTGGGGGCAAAATATAAATATCTTGTTTTATGACAGATTGAGTGTTGCTTCTATAGGTCAGTCCATGAGATGTTTGAACTTATCTCATATGCGCAAATGCCTCCGACCATGAAAATAAACGCACTTGAAATACACCTCTTTCACGACAGTAGAAAAATCTGTCCTAAGGATAACCTATTGGCATCAAGAGGCTAAACGGTGATCGCGAGGGACGGGGTTTTTCTATCATATACTCACACAAATAATGGATTCTTTTTCTTGCCCACCACTAAATTTCTCATTTGATGTTGGTAAAACATGACAAAAAGGCGACATACATATATCATGGTGACGTCATTTAAACAGTTCGACGTGCGGCAAGCGTGCAACTGTTCGTTTTTATCTTTCCCACGGGTTGGTCCCGGTATGTGAGATAGAATTTTCTCATATGGGCAAAAAGAACGGAAGTCCTGATCTGGTATGCAAGAATAAATTGTCTAAATTTTGGTCTGAGTCTTCATATTTATCCTTGCTTTGTGTACAAGCAATGGCGATTCTTGGGTGTGCATAGTTGCCCAAACTTATATTGCTCGATGACGCGATAGATACCAAAAATGTGTGTTGGCCATATGAGCCGTGACATGAGATTTCCAATGTGGTATGTGCGACCAGCAAAGCCTCAGATCAGCCTGCGCAAACGCGCAGTCTGATCAGAGCCTTTACTTCTCGCTTGAGTAAGCTGTTGATGGAATTAGTTTTGGTTCATGACTAGATTTAGTTCATGAACAAGAACAAAATTTTAGCAGGGGGAGGGAAAAATCTGACAGGGGGAGGGAAGTGGGGATGGATGGGGAGGGAAAGGGGATTGGGAACCCCCCTGTCCACCCCCTCATTACGAATAGTGTTGTAATTCATATGTTTTATCTATAAAATGTGATTCTAAAGGAATAATGCTAATACATATTCTTCTGTAAAATGGTGAAGAACTGTGATGTTCAAATACTTTCTCTCTGGGGCCTCAGATGTGCATCCTGGGTAAAGATTTCATTTTTAATTCGTTTTTTTTCGCCTGAACTTCTTGTTGCCGTTACCTTCTTCCCGGGCTGCCGCTTCTTCCCCTTTCGACTTTGTTCCCTAACTATTAATGTCATTCATGTGCGGATCCACAGGGGGGCTATGGGGTACGGACCCTCATCCCTGGAAAATCACAAGTTATAACGATTTCTATAGAAATTAGCATTTGGATCCCCCCCCCCCCCCCTGGAAACAGTTGGACCTCCCGAAATGTTGGAACCCCTCTAATTCCTTAAAAAAAAAGCAAAGTTTTCTCTGCAATAAAACCATTGGATCCTCTCTGTAAACTGTATAATAAATTTGAGGTCTAAAAACCCATAAACACACATAAAAAAGTTTTCAAGGCTGTTTTTTCGCCGTTGGGCCTGGATACCCGCCCCCCCCCCCCCCCAACAAAAATTCCTGGATCCTCGCATGCATTGATCATTCAACCGCTAACCCCATGACAGAAGGAACTATAATGTTTATGTCTGTACCTGGGCCGAATTATCAACTATATACACCATCAAGGCCCTCAAATGGGCGTGGGGGGACGTGGAGGTGGCACGGAGGAACACATGTTTAAAATGAAGAACATGTATTCTCAAGTGGTAAACCTTTGCTCTGTTGTCTCCTTTTCATCTCCCTAGCTGTTCCCCAATATTCTTTATTTTTTTGTTTACTAAATGTTATCCTTTTTCCTTAAATAAAAACCCTTGATTCTTTCGATAATTGAAAACTTTACTCTTCAAGAAAATGTTTAGAAAGGTATAATCAGTTTTTGGGGGAGGGATGTGGGCGTGGGAGGAGTACCTTGTGGGTAATTTTGGCATGGGTGTGCGAGCCAGTATTTTGAGACAACCCCAATCATATACCTGCTCTTTGAAAAAATATCCCATTCATAAACTTGATTTCACAGAAAGTTGACTTATTCATATACTCCCCCCAACTCCAAGATAAATTTTAAAAAAAGCCTAATGGCAGAGTTCCCATTTACCCTATATTGAGGGTCTTTTACCCCCAAAATTTGGATTTACCCCAAAAACTTATGAATCTTCTTATTCAGGCCTATATATAGGGGGTACAAAACTAAGACAATGGGAGCCAGTATACCGCTTATTTCAGAAGTCAAAAGGAACCCTACTAATAGGAAATTAAAATACAATATACTATTCTTTATTGATACAAGCATCCCCTTATGACCCGGACACAATACACCATTAATATTGAATCATACCACATTCAACCTTTAAACTAGAACTAACCCTAAATAAGAGAAAAGTTGTTTTTTATTAATTTTTCTAAATGAGGTGCTAGGGTTTGGAACAGAGACAACTTAAGGAAGAAAACATAAATATTTCTTGGGGAAAGGGAAACAGGCTAATGTTATGTATTCAGGTCAACATTATGTAACATATCACTAACCCCACTGGATGGGCCCCATAAATATCAGATTTATAAAGTGTAGACTGAGATTACTTTCAATCTTGATAAAAAGAGGTTTAAGTATGTATTCTAAGATGCAGCATACCAACCACTATATAATCATGTTATAAGCATACATGTTCCTATTATAAGTAAGTAAGAATGCATAGTCAGGAATCGATACAATCAAGTACCACACCTAGACCAGGATACCAATGGGAAAGTGACAAACTTACAGTTAGGCTACAAACGAGAGCCAAGAGTTCAGCCCTTTCCCAGCAGGTGACCACAAAGCACATATAAACAGAAGCGCACAAAGACACAGCTATCACAATGCAGAAAAAACACAAAAGATCCACAAAAGAAGTACCGCCTTGGAACGGTCAGTAAAATATTTTACTGGAGGGCTTAAACCGGTTTAACAGCACCAACCTCACCCTTAATTCAGATGTGGATCAAGAGACATAAATATTTGGTTTGCATGAAATACCCCTAACTCATAAATGCATCATTTCCTAAAACATATAAATCAAGATAAAACAAGGAGATAAAGCGAAGATAAGGACTTAACAGTAAATAAAACTGAATACCAGAGCAAAAGAAATCCAATAGTGGGCCAGACAATCAGCCAAAGCATCAGGCCCCAACCATCTCATCAATAGATAAGTCTTTAAGTCGGAACCATCATAAAGTCTGAAGTCCGACCCACCGGCGTGCTATTAAAGAGGAAAGCAAAGTTGCCAACAACAATTGGGTTGACTGCCAAGCATGCAGTCTGTTGCAATACATTAATGTTATAGCCAATCTTTTTATGATGGGAAATTATTTTAATGAACTGCGCTGAAAAATTATTAGAGCCAACAATCTTCTTCAATTTATACACAAAGTCACCATAGAAATCAGGTTCCGAAAGTCCTTGGCGCAAGAGAGATTTAAGTCCAACTTGGAATTTAGAAATCAAATCATAGTATCATCTATAAAATTTAGAAAAAGCTTTCGTGAAGTTTATGATACTGATAGGCTTGTTTAAGAAGGTTCAAAGTAAACAATTTATTGCGAGTGTTGAAGTCAGCAACATAGCTAGATGCTCTAGCAAAACGAATAAGTTGAGAGATATAGACTCCATAGGATGTAGAGCGAGGAACATCACCATCTAATAATAGGAAGTTGACAATTTCAAAATCAAAGTCGTCACATTTATCATAAATTTTGCTAGAAACAATATCATTAGAAATAGACAAATGCAAGCCTAAAAATACGGCTTCAGTATCAGAGGTATTGGCTTTATTAAGTTGGAGCTCTGAAGGGTACATTTGACTTACCATAATGTCAAAATAAACATCGTTAATGTTTAAAATATTGTCCAAATATCTGGATGTAGTGTTAAACGCATCAATAGTATCAATAACATTGGCCTGATTATCATCAGAAAGAGACATCATAAAGTCCCTCTCATAACAAAACAGGAATAAATCTGCAACCAGGGGATCACAATTAGTGCCCATAGGAATCCCAACTACTTGTCTATACAGCTTGGTGCCAAATCGAATTAAAATGTTGTCCAACAAACAAATCAGCGCATCACATACACTTTGACATGACCATGCATGATATTTTTAGGTTTTTCTGAAGTAAAAATGCATTTCAGTCATTACATGCAAGGTAAGGAGAGCTTTCTCTCTTGAAGGTTTCAATAAGATCAATAAGTTTATCTTTAATTAAATTATGAGGTAAAGAAGTGTAAAGAGTAGAAAAATCATAAGTAGACAAACTGGTCGCATTGATATCTCTAGCTTAAACTTTATCTAAAATTTTCCTGAATTTTTAATGGACCAATATAGGTTTTTACCGTATCTCTCATATACCTTTTCACAAATTTGATAACATGTTTTTAACAGCTGTAAGACACGAGGTTAACAATTTAGAAAGTTCTGTTGTCGTACAAGAACTAGAATTAGCAATAAATCTTGCTTTATAGGGTGTTTTTTTTAGTTTAGATAGGAACTCTGTATTGATTTTCTTTAGCTTTGACACCACAATGTAGGGCTGTATGACAACCATGCCCATCGACAATCACCCTCTCACTTAAAGAAGGCTGCAGTTTATTGGCATTAATGTCAACAAGCTCATAAATAAACCAACAATGACAAAGGATTCAAAATAAGGATTTCTAATAGTCTAAAAGGAATTCTTAGTCAGACTCCCAAACATTAATTGACCTTGAATTTCAAAACTCGAAAACAGTATAAGCACTGGTCTCAAATTTAGGGAGAGCTCATATGGTTTCAAAAGATTTGACGATTTATTACACAGAAGGAAGTCCCTGCAAAAATTTTCAGTTAATCACAATGAAGCCAGCTGGTCTCCGGAATACCCCTCACTTTTGAAAAAGTAACATCAAGTGTACAAAAGTATACTTATTATGAAGAATATGGTACTTTATACCCCAGCTACTATAGCCACCCCTACCAAAAGCACACGTCACTAAGATAAGAGTACTAATGTGTGATTGTAATTATTTTTAAATTAAAACATATGTTGTGGGTACTCAAAAGAACTGTCTCATAGAGCACCCTAAAATGCAGCGTCATTTGCACTTGCGTTTTATCATCTAGATCTATATGGTACTACTTCATCTAGATCTATGCTACTATTTCAGCTTTGAGTAGTTCCAGAAAAAGATGTCAAAATAACATGTTTTCTTTCAAATACTGCAAATTGCATAATAAGTCTGTTATTCAGTATCAAGTTTTCTTTGTTCATTTTTTTCAATGATCTGTTGGTTTTACACAGTGCTTCTGAGAGACCCCCAAAATTAGTCTTAGGAATCAAAAACTGATGCCAGCTAGTCATGGACCCAAATTTGAGAGAGATCTCACCAGCTTTAACCCTTTACTCTGTAATAACGCCTTTGAAAAATCATGTATTTGAAAATATTATGGAAAATGGAGCATTTGCTCTTTTGGAGCAAATGCTCCATATTCTATAGTATTTTTTTCAAATCTATTCAAGACTATAAGTATTTTTGTTTAATTTGATTATAATAGATCTATATGGTGTGAGTTTTTCGACCTTTTGTAAAAACAACATGAAACATTTCCAATTCTGGGGATTGGGTCATGTTCCCAAAATGGGGAGAAAAACCCTAGGTCACATTTAATAATTGGAACTGCAACAACATCGTTCCTTACACATAACCTGTTCTGAAAATGAACTTAAATATGTTTTGGTATACTTTATTCATACATGTCGATTCAACGTCTATATTATTCAGGGGGGGGGGGGGGTGTAGTTCCATCACTGAGACCCTCCCAGGGGTTGGGTACAGGGAAAAGAGCAATCATCTCAGGGTAACAGAGGAACAAAGGAAAAATTTTGAGGGGAACATGGGAAGGGGAGCAAAGAAACAAGAGCAATATTGGGGAACAGGGAAATTAAGGGGAACATGTACCACCCTCCCTCCCTCAGAGGGCCTCATTAGTAGTTTGTAAATAATTAATTAGTGAATACTTGGGTCTAAATGGACTATTTTAAGTTCTATCAACCCCAATAGAAACAATCTGCGGGTTATATTTGAATAGTGCGTGGCATTTCCTTATTGTAAGCAAGATACTTGACAATTATTAAAACAGAACGGCTTTCCATACCGTATGCACTAAAAAAAGATTGCTTACGTCATTTATCCATAGTGTTTTCGTCATTAACCAGCAGAATCATTGACTGGGAGCATTGAAACATAAATGTATCAGAGGTAAATAAGGCCTAGATATCCAATATATTAAATAGATCTATATTTTTATTTGAATTTTAATACATTCATTATGGTCTAGATTGGTTTTGTGCCAAAAAAACTGGCTTTGCCAGTCGCACCAAATCCTCATGTTCCGCCATATTCAAGGTGGCGAATCACGTGGTCAGCATGATTGGGTTCACGGATTTCCTGAACCAGTCAAATCATTCTTAACTTTCGTAATACTAAGTCAAATATTCATGCGGTAAAGTGCAACCCCACCCCCTCATATTTTTCTGCACAAGACTGTGCCAAAGTTTCTCCTCGATTAGCTGTAGTTTCCCAGATTACCTCGACCAACTGAAGAAAAAACGGAAAATTCTCCGCAATTGGGTACACACTCCAATTGGTCGAAGTATTCATGAAAACTGCAGCCAACCCAGAAGAAACTTTTACACATTTTTGGTGGAGAGAAATATGAGGGTTTTTTTTTGCACTTTACCGCATGAAATTCGACTTAGTATAACGAAAGTTATAAACGATTTTCCTTACCTGTGATGTTCGATTACTGGTTCGTAAAGTCCGTGAACCTAATCAGGCAGACCACGTAATTGGCCACCTTAATATTGGTAGTTTGACCGTTTGAAGACTGTATGACCTGTTGAAGAGAATGGAACGAATTTTGTTTCCAGAACGAATTTCGATAATATTGGCAAATTGGTAGTTGAAACCCTATATCTGTCATGGCATATATGCCACAGCGGGACTAAGTCTAAAAAATGTGAAATTTGATATCAAACCTGAACCACTCTTTTACGGGAACATCCATCTTGCAAGTTTTCTGTTTCGCCCATCTCGTTGTTTCAAAGCTTTGTCGTAGATTAAAAATCCTACGCTATGGGAAAGCTTGAACAGCCGACGTACACGACTGGCCAATTTTTAACAGAATAAGATTTGGGACATTCATGCAACAAACGGTTAAATTTGAGGTGTCGTTCCTCGCTTCGCCAAGAAAGCCGAAAAATTCGAACGTTTTTGTTGCTATATGCATGTTTGAAAATATTCATACTCCTTTACTACGCGTCCCGACTGTCACGTTTTTAGCATAGGCTCTATAGGCGAGGTGTGTTAGAATTGTTTATATATTGACATTCGCCCGAACTTTGATACAATTAGCTTGTAATGTATTACTATTATTTCATTTTTAGGATGTATAATCAAAGAGATAAGAAAAATCAGTGTAGCTCTTGATCAGCTGGCTTCTCAGAAGTTGCATGATTAGGATTTACACTGTTTTCCAAACAAGATATTTGTGGGTTTAGCATGGTACTGGCGGTTAATTTACAATGTTTTATCTCAAAAAGGAAGTACTTGCTTCGTATAGAAAGATAATAACCATAGTTTCCAAAGTGTATGGATATATCTTGTAAACGCAGGCGTGTACATAAGGATATTTGGAGGGTAAAATAAGTTAACGAAGAAACATAAGAAAAATATCAACGTAAGTAGGACTGAATATTACACCTTTACCAAAAACTCTCGCTCTCTCTCGCTCTCTCTCCTCCTCTCTCTCTCTCTCTCTCTCTCTCTCTCTCTCTTCGTATTAAATGTTTTGTCTTTTAAGAATATTACTGACAACACTCGCTAATAATTCTTGAGAAAAAGGAAATGAAATTCTCTTTGGCGGTTCATAATAACGATGATCGCCAAAGGTTCAGTTCAATGTAACATGCCACTATTCTTAAAGTAAGTGTCACTTGAAGTGTGTCACTCACTTTATACTGAGCCAGTGACGATCATGCTGAGGGTATTCTTCACTTTAAACTGAACACCTGGTGGTTATCTTGATAGTGTTTCCCGCTTTGAGCTGAGCCTGTGGCACTCATAGGCTGTCGCTCACTTTGAACTTAACACATGACGTTCATCCACGTTGAACTGAGCCTGTGGCACTCATAGGCTGTCGCTCACTTTGAACTTAACACATGACTTTCATCCACGTTAAACTGAGCCTGTGTCACTCATAGGCTGTCGCTCACTTTGAATTTAACACATGAGGTTCATCCACGTTGAGCTGAGCCTGTGGCACTCATAGGCTGTCGCTCACTTTGAACTTAACACATGACGTTCATCCACTTTGTACGGAGCCTGTGGCACCCATACGCTGTCGCTCACTTCAAAGTTAACACATGGCGTTAATCCACGTTGAACTGAGCCTGTGGCACTCATAGGCTGTCGCTCACTTTGAACTTAACACATGACGTTCATCCACGTTAAACTGAGCCTGTGTCACTCATAGGCTGTCGCTCACTTTCAACTTAACATATGACGTTCATCCACTTTGAACTGCGCCTGTGGCACTCATAAGCTGTCGCTCACTTTGAACTTACGACATGATGTCCATCCCCATTTCAGCTGAGCCTATGGCACTCATTGGCTGTCGCTCACTTTGAACTTAAGACATGACGTTCATTCACTTTGAGTTGAGCCTGTGGCACTCATAGACTGTCGCTCACTTTTAACTTAACACATGACTTTTATCCACTTTGAGCTGAGCCTGTGGCAATCATAGGCTGTCGCTCACTATGAACTTAAGACATGACGTTCATCCACTTTAAGCTGAGCCTGTGGCACTCATAGGCTGTCGCTCAATTTGAACTGAACACATGACGTTCATCCACTTTGTACGGAGCCTGTGGCACTCATAGGCTGTCGCTCACTTTGAACTTAACACATGCCGTCCATCCACAATGAACTGAGCCTGTGTCATTCATAGGCTGTCTCTCACTTTGAACTTAAGACATGACGTCCATCCACTTTAAGCTGAGCCTGTGGTACTCATAGGCTGTCGCTTTCTTTGAACTTAACACATGACGTTCATCCACTTTGTACGGAGCCTGTGGCACCCATACGCTGTCGCTCACTTTGAATTTAACACATGACGTTCATCCACTTTGAGCTGAGCCTGTGGCACTCATAGGCTGTCGCTCACTTTGAACTTAACACATTACGTTCATCCACTTTGAGCTGAGCCTGTGGCAATCATAGGGTGTCGCTCACTTTGAACTTAAGACATGACGTTCATCCACTTTAAGCTGAGCCTGTGGCACTCATAGGCTGTCGCTCAATTTGAACTTAACACATGACGGCCATCATCTTTGAGCTGAGCCTGTGGCACTCATAGGCTGTCGCTCACTTTGAACTGAACACGTGACGTTCATCCACTTTGTACGGAGCCTGTTGCACTCATAGGCTGTCGCTCACTTTGAACTTAACACATGCCGTTCAGCCACAATGAACTGAGCCTGTGTCGCTCATAGGCTGTCGCTCACTTTGAACTTAACACATGACGTTCATCCACTTTGTACGGAGCCTGTGGCACCCATACGTTGTCGCTCACTTTGAACTTAACACATAACGTTCATCCACTTTGAGCTGAGCCATTGGCACACATAGGCTGTCGCTCACATTGAACTTACATGTAACACATGACGTTCATTCACTTTGAACTGAGCCTGTGACACTCATAGGTTGTCGCTCACTTTTGAATTTAACACATGACGTCCAACAACTTTGAGCTGAGCCTGTGGCACTCAAAGGCTGTGGCTCACTTTGAACTTAACACATGACGTTCATCCACTTTGAGCTGAGCCATTGGCACACATAGACTGGTGCTCACGTTCAACTTACATGTAACACATAACGTTCATCCACTTTGAACTAAGCTTGTGGCACCTAAAGGCTGTAGCTCTTTTTGAACTTAACACATGGCGTCTAACCACTTTGAGCTAAGCCTGTGGCACTCAAAGGCTGTCGCTCTTTTTGAACTTTACACATGACGTCCAAGCACTTTGAGCTGAGCCTGTGGCACTCATAGGCTGTCGCTCACTTAGAGCTTAACACATGACGTTCATCCACTTTGAGCTGAGCCTGTGGCACTCATAGGGTGTCGCTCACTTTGAACTGAAAACATGACGCTCATCCACTTTGTCCAGAGCCTGTGACACTCATAGGCTGTCGCTCACTTGGAACTTTTCACATGACGTTCATTAACTTTGAACTGAGCCTGTGGCCTTCATAGGCTGTCGCTCACTTTGAACTTAACACATGATGTCCATTCACTTTGTACGGAGCCTATGGCACTCATAGGCTGTCGCTCACTTTGAACTTAACACATGACGTTCATCCACTTTGAACTGAGCCTGTGGCACTCATAGGCGGTCGCTCACTTTGAACTTAACACATGACGTTCATCCACATTGAACTGAGCCTGTGGCACTCAAAGGCTGTCGCTAACGTTAACATTTTCGCTGCCAAACGCGACTGTAGTCGGATTTACCGTTCACTGCAAAACGCGACTACAGTCGAAAATTTAAGACACAGTTGATAGCTGTCTTTTTTTAACCGCTTTAAGGGACGCAAATCTTTGTTTTTTATTTCAAAATGTTCAGGAGACAAAGCTGACATGTTATGCAGAAGATCCATAACTCTGGCCTGTAAATTTATTGAGTTATTCTCATTGGAACATTAGTAAATGGAATTTCATGTTGTGCGCTCTATAAGTTGAAAATCGTTAAAGCTTTTTGAAAAAAAAACTTTGTTTACTTGTAAACCACGATGAGACCATGTGTCATGCACAAGGAACATATCTCTGGCTTATTTATTTTAGATTTATACCCCTTTGATTTTTTTTAATGCAATTCTATGTCTACACAGAAGATATTTGATAAAATTTGATAATTTGTAAAGAATGATGAGAAGACATGTCATGCAAAAGAATTTTAACTCTGACTTGTATCTTTTTTCGAGTTATTTCCCTTTGATCAGTTTAAACGCAATTTCGTTTCTTGTCTATAATTTGAAAATCGTTCAACGATACTTTGGTGAAACTCAATACATTTTATAGGTGCGTGAGTCAACTGGTCATGCACAAGATCTATAACCCTGGTTTGTACATTTTGGGTTATGTCCCATTGATCATTTTAATTGCAATTCCATGTCCTCTCTAAAACTTGAAAACAGTTGCTGTGCAGATATGTTGATGAAACTTCATCCATATGGGAAGCATTATGTGATGATATATGATGTAGAAGAACTATTACTCTGCCAAAGATATTTCTATCCTTCCAACAACAAAAATGGAGAAACATCTTATTTTCTTAATTTGTATGAAAAAAGCAAGTTCTAATTGCACTGACATCTGGTATATACCTCATGTTCTGTTTTAACGGCCGTCTCGAGGGCATTTTATTTTAATGAGGGAATCTGACTGCAATATATTGTTTTAGGTCCTTTTAAACGTATTTTGATTACTTTTTCAGCCCTCTCAACAGTGTTTTAGTTGAATGGCACTTGTACTGGGCACGTTCATTTTATGATAAGAGGTGGTGGAGGCTATGCTGTAGTGCTTACAGCCACAAATCACTATGTTTTGTCCTTGAGCAAGACATTTTGTCGGCTACATAATACTTGTTTAACCCAGGAAGACAAGAAACCGTCCATACATGACTGAAAAAATGTAAAATAGGACGTAAATAAACATCAAAACGAACAAATTATACAGATCAAGATTTTTATCAAAACTAAAACATTATTTTTCCAGAATTAAAACTAATTCTTTAAAAAGCGAAATTAGTTACTTTACATATGAACGTTATTTTCTTCAAAAATAAAATACTTTTTTCACAATGAAAACAACTTTTTTACGATGAAATTTTAAACGAAAACATATTTTGTTTGTGAAAAATCTGCCTACACTATTGAGAAGTCAAAGCTTTCGATTGCATTGCTCTAAATAGATAAGACACTTAAATGCATAGACAGACAGCGAAGTATTACACAGATTATATGGATAAAACCCATGACCCTTCCACTTTTGTTTTCAGCAAATCAGATCCTTAGAAAAGAAAGCATATGCATTTGCCCCGCCCACTTCCTTTTGTTTTCAGCTAATCAGGTGCAAGAAAGGAAATCATAATGTTCAATTGTAAATAAAATATATATTCATTTTAGAAAAAAAATGTTTTATTGGTAAAAATAAGAATATTTAATATTGTGAATTTTTTTTTTTTCATCGTAAAAAAAGTTTTTTTTTTCATTGTAAAAAAATATGTGACGCGCCATGACATTTTGTGCCCAAATGCGGTAAAATGTGACGTCGGGAAAACGCGCTGCAAAAGTGACGTGATTTACGCAACTGCACTTTGTTGCGCAATTTGCACGCTTAGGGATGTCAGTTACAACGCAAGGTGGTTCTGGACGACAATTCGTTACGGGCCCATGACGACTGCTTACCTGTGCTGGACGACAGGTAACGGGTTTAAGATGACAGATTTAGGGTTTTGGACGACAGTGGAAAGGGACAACACACACAGACGTCGCAGAAAATGTTAATATAGTGTATTTGGCTATTTTAAATAATTCCTGTCATATTAGTGTTCGTAAGTTTGACATTAGAAGTGCAAACACCATAGATATTTGTGATTAAATTGTAAAACTCTGGTCTGGATAAGAAACTTCAGAAATGTGTAATTTGTGGTTAATTACTTGCGTTCTCATCATGAAATAAGCATAAATGGTCAATCAAAAGATCTCACATGACTTTTCAGTCAATTTTAACCTGTCCTTCTTAAAAGAAAACTGAAAACCTCAAAATTTCATTTTTCTGCTGTTACTGGTTAGAGACGACTGTGTAACAGGCAATAGACGACATCAGTTTTTCTGTAACAGATGTGAGACGACATTTTTTTTTGTTCATAAACAATTGAGTAGATGTAAATACTGCTCTGAAGCCTATTCAACGCCTGAAGAAGTAGTTTAGCATTGTGCGACCTCCCATCGAATGTGCATACCAAGCACCAGGTAATCAGAAGAATTAAAAGGTTAATACCATATATGGGATTGGTGGCATTTTAGTCTTCTGGTTCCAGAGAATATTTAAACGGGGTTTTACTTATTTGAGCATGGCGGCATCTTGGTCACAAGACCAAGAAGTTAATGAGTACGATCAGGAAATACAACAATCATAAACTCCAGACCAACCCACTACATCATGAGGAAAAGCCACTGAACATTTACAGTAACAAGATATCCGTAAGGCAATAAAAGCAAAGCCACCAGCTCTCTCTTCCTCTTCAAGATGACTGCAACACTAAGGAGGGCGCAAAGTAATGCATACCAAAACAAAGACAAACACAGAACCCCCATAATGAGAAGTACATTAAACAATAGGTCAACAACAAGAGAATCACCGCCTCAGAACGGACAGCAGCCTAAGCAACGGGGGTGGGGGCTTAAATGCATTTTGAGATCATTCGAATAACTGTCGTCCCTCCATCCTAAGGAGTCTCCATATGAAATTCGATTGACATTGTGGTTTCAAAGGAGATGTTTGAAAATGTTGACGAACAGACAGATGGATGGAGGCTGGAGTCATTTGTAAACTATTAGCTCACCTCGGATCCTTCAGCTTTGGTACGCTTAAAGCGTTATTTTATTTGACCATGTATGATATGTGACTTGCACTTTGTCAGACCTGGAGCTTATTAAGGGCAATTGCGGGTAATACTTCCCACATTAAAATCTTTTTAATTGTTTGCATACAGTTTGTTTTATGTATGAACTGTCAATTTATGAAATAAAAAGGATATGTAACCACACACAATTTTTCATAATCTCACATGGAAGTTTTCAGCATTTTTACAAATTTTCTGAAAAAATCCAAGTCCTTAATATTAAGCTAAATTTTTGTAATCGCCATCCAGCTTCTTTATTTTAGTTTTAATTATTGCTCATGACCTCAAGCTTTCTAGAAAACGTGAAAATGTATTTGTTTTCCCAAGTCATGTCTAGATACTGCATGATATATTTTGTTTATTCCCCCATAAAACGATTTCGATTTTTTGAGTAAATTATATATAAAAAAATCTGACATTAAAAATCTTCTTTTTTTTTGTTATTATTTCATGGACTATCATTTGACATTTAAAAAAAAAAGAAAATAAAATGGGGTCACCAGACTAATTATCTTGCAGGAGGGCCAAAGTTATCCCCACCCCCACACATTTCGAGGATAATTCAATTTAAAAATTTAAGGAGTGTAATTTTTGTCATTTATATAATTCCATATTTCTTGTATGAAGTAATTTTGCATTACAAGTGGAAAAAAAGAAAAAGAAAGAAAAAAAAACAATTTGTTATAAGTGCCCACCCTGGAATCGACCCTGGTCCTCTGGTTCCAAAGTCTGACACGCTAAGCACAATGCCCCGATGTCAAGTAGTGCGCGTCTCGAAATAACAGTACATAATCTGAATATTGGACATATTCGTATTCTCATACAGGGTAAATGATATTTTACCCTCTGTAAAAACAGAAGATTCTTCGGTGTAAGATATATTTAATAAATCCATCACTGTCGTCTCCACCTGCTACGCTGTCGACATTAACCTGTAACAAAATATTTGCAGTCGTTACACATCTGTAACATGGAAAAATGACTGCAGTACATTCGTTTTGGTTTTAAAAAGGCGTTCGTCTAAAGTAAGCAGATTTATAAGAAAGTTCATTCTTGGTCTATGTGATGGGCAATACAATGTCTAATCACATCAGGCCATAAATTATTCAAAGAAAACGAAAGTGAAAGTACTAAATAAGGATATGAGGACATGTGTAGTAGTAAAATACAGTTTCAAGAATAATAATGTATCATATACGCGTTAACTGGATACAGCTGCCATGCTCTACAGGATTGATTAAGTTTAGATAAGGGTCGTGGACAAATACACAAAGACAAAATAAGATGCTTGCGGTTTATTGTGTCTTAAGTCTCCTGAAAACGATACACATTCAATAGCACAAACCTATATTTAGAAATATTTCGTCAGGAACCCGTAACGTACTGTCGTCCAGAACCACCTTGCGTTGTAACTGACATCCCTAAGCGTGATTTGTACGTCGCTAAGCGTCATTTGTTAACATCGTTCAAAGCCCAAGAGGCGCAAACATAAACGATTTCTTCGCAAAAAATATTAAATTATGGATTCGAAGATTTATATATGCGAGTGTTTAAATAACTATCTCATAACGTTGGAGTTAGAAGAGTTATAGATGACTATTTACAAGCATGTATTTAAACATATAAAAAAACCCAGAAAAAACACCGTCTCGCCCGGACACTTTCTGTGTCGGCCGTAGTGCATTTATATTCTTTTTCTACTAAAGACCAGAAAAAACAAGTGAGTATGATCAGGAAATACCACAATCACACACTGCAGACTAAGACCAGACCTGATATTATAATACATTTTATAAAACAACGATATTTCGAACGCCGCAAATTGTATGCGCAAAAATGTATGTCCGTTTCAGTACCTTTTGTCCCCATTGTTGTTGTACAGCACGTGAATTGTTTTGTTGTCTGTTGTGTTGAGACCACACACTACAAATGAAAAGTTGGTGATGTGGCATACGATACTCGTTTCAGTGTATGCAATAAGCGTTATACTTTGAGGTACAGTAACAGGACATAATTATTCGCCATCTAGTAACGTCGCCGTTTAAATCAATGTATTTCCAGATATTTTGGCAAAAATTATTGTCGCAAAACAATAGAAGCTACAACCGTGAAAAAAGTACCGAATGAACGCAAATTGATTTACGCAATATACAACTTTATTGTAGCTTCTTGGTGTCTGTTGTTTTCGTATGGCAGTCATTTAAACACGACAACAAATTTAAATGGATTTTTCTTAGCGCCAATAGGAATCGTGATATTTTTAAATGTATGTTCACTTTAAACGGGGCCTACTTGAGAACCGAAATTATAATTATTTTAATATTTTATTGTATATTGCTATTTTATATCTGACTTTCATCCTCGTAAATTTGTGAAAATTGCACCCATTAACATTGCCATGGTAATTTTCACAAACATTCTGGAAATGCACTGTTTAAACTGCGACGGCACGAAGTGGCGAATATGTATGAGGACAAATATCAATATCAATATTTGGGATACTAGTCTAATGCGCTGACTGCTCCGTGTGTGCTACATTTGTAACAGAGCTACAAGTCTGATGCGCTGACTGTTCCGTGTATGCTACATGTAACAATTGTACATGTATTGTATCAGCGTGGCAAACGCTAGTCTGCTTAATCTGTGATGTACGTATGCTGTAAGATGAAGGAACGAGATTTTGCCATGAGCGCATTTTGCAGGAAATTAAGAAATTCTCTCGTATTACATGTTATACCCCTATTCCACACAGGCCACGAATCGCGCGAATCGCCACGAATTGATTTTTTTATTGATTCGGGGGGATTCGTGAGGTTTCATTAAAACAATTTCTCCAATCGTCATGTTCTACGAGTCAGTCCCGATTCAGATACGATGTCGTTACGATTATTCGGGGTAATGGGCTCAATTCGGCTGGAATCGTGCAATAATTCATTACGATTAGCAAATAACATTAGAACATGCTGCACGGAAGTTAAGGAATCAATTACGAATCAGTTAAGAATATGCCGAATGCAGCACGAATTGGGCACGAATTAACAGAAATCCGCGACGATTCGCCACGATTCGCGATATTTTCTCTCATGATAGTTATAAAAAAAGGCCCATACATGCTTCAGGGGCATCAGTTCCAAAATGAATGTTCCTTGTAAAGCAGCTGTAGAATTGATCCTGCAAATTGAGTGTTAAAAACAGCTACTTATATAGCTAGAAGAAAACAACTACATTAAAGTCGAGAGGCCCTGGCAATGACTCATTGACTTGGGAAAATATGGCAGTTCGCCATTGGCAAAATCACCAGCCAGGAGCTACTTACTAATCCTGAGTGTGCTATAGAATCTGCCAAATCTGTTTCCACTTCTAGGACTAGGTCACATACGCGTGACGGGGTAGTTACTCTAAGGGAAAACCACTCTACTATATATTCCTTGGTTTTATTGCTTGTCTTAATCTCCCGACTCTCCACGAATGAGCTAAGAGTAGCTACGAACGCCAAAAAGCGCCTCCGAATCGATTACGATTCAGTTACGATGTCCAAGAATCAGTTACGATGTCCAAGAATGCCCTAGGTGTTTGGTACGAACCATGCACGATTTTTCGATTCGGGGAATTCGTGGCCAAAGTTTTGAACAGTTCAAAACTTTTTAGCCGAATTCCCAATAGAGACACGAATTGCAAGAACTGTCTACGGACTGTGCAAATCAGTTAAGATATTCACGAACTGAGTACGATTCAGCCACGAATCCAAATATTTGTCAATTCGTGGCAATTCGTAGGATTCGGGGCCTGTGTGGGAATAGGGGTATAACTCCGTATATTCAGACTCGACTTTCAGGCTATCCGTTTTGTTCCATGCGTGTCATGTTTACCGTGGGTTAGAGCCACTTAAAAACACTTTTCGCATTTGCCAACAGCAAATATTCAGACGAGCCTGTTGTAAAGCGAAGCCAGTGCCTGTTCTGCTATAATCTACAAAGTATGGAAGTACATGTAGATCAAGGCTCCAGCCAAGCACTACACTTCTAGCCCAACTATAGGCAGCTATACATCCACAAAACGCTTTGAAGCGGTAAATGTGTTGAATGAATCGAGGGTCATTACTAAGAGGTCGTGGTTGAAGCATAGTTAATCATATACTGATTTAAATGCATACGAGCTAAGTAACGAAGTTTTATAAATCGAAGCTTTTGTACAGTCTCGTATAATCCAGGTACATCCCATTTTTATCTATCATCTGATCTAGATAGTTATTGATATTCTTCAATAATTCTGAAGTTTAGAGTTGGATCCATTTCGATCTGATCTGTGTTTAATTAATTGTGACGTCGCGTCAGATGTTGGTGTTAATTTGTGTAACGTCAAAAGTTGTTTAAACACGTCAAACAATGAGATTTTCACAGATAGCGTTAATATTTCTAAGCACACATGCCCAGTTGTAAAATGATCAGATGAAAATGTTGTTTTGGTTTATATATATTTAAGTTTTTAAAGGTTTTATTAATACATGTTCCCGAGTAGAATTACGAAAAGTATGGTATACCCAGGTAAGCACAATTATTTTCAGTAGTAAATGCGATTGGTCGGTCGGTGCTTATTAACTACATACATCTATTCTCGTTGCATTAGACTTCAATGGACAGACGGACGGACAGACAGGGTGATTATAGGTCTTAAGGATATCTTCGCTGCACACACCTTTGCATGTGTTATATTAAAATTAGCCAATACGTAAGCGTTTGGTACTTATCGCATTGTCCGGTAACTAGGACTCGCGACTCGGGAGAGTCTGTGTAATGGTGCAGGCTCGAGTAAAGTATGAATGTAGATGATAAACAGCTGTAGAATTGAGACCTCTATCACCGCTTGATACATGTATGTCAGCATCTACATTTTCACGAGGCTTTTGCGTATATGCGATAATGACCAAAATATCGCTAAGAGTTAGTGTTGGCCCAAACAAACATGTAGACGCAAATGAATGAAAACAACAAAGAAATTAATTTATTTGAGATTCGAGCACGTCACGTTTGAGTTTTAGACACACACTGTTCATCGTATGGCTTCCAATGAGTTGACTATTACTAATACCTAGCAATATGATGTACAGTCTCGGGACATGTAGTTGTTTGCCACTTTGCGACAAGACCTTTCTAGAATTTTGTAAAAAAATACCATGACAAACTTAATGGGTTAAATTTTATAAAACTTACAGGGATGAAGAGCAAATAGAGAACAGCAATATACAATAAATGATTAAAACAATTACACTTTTGGTTCTCAAGTAGAACGCATTTAAAAGTGAATGTAAATTTTAAAACATCACTATTCCCGTAGACGCTAACGTTAACTTCACAGAAAACTGTCATTTAAATTTGTGTTTGCGTTTAAATTACTACCATACGAAAACAACAGACACCGAGAAGCTACAATAAAAATGTTTATTGCGTAAATCAATTTGCTTTCATTTGGTACATTTTTCAAAATTGTAGCTTCTGTAGTTTTTGGAAAATAATTTTTTGCAAAGCATCTGGAAATACATCGATTTAAGCGGCGACGTCACTGGGTGGAGAGTGGGTATGTCCTGTGGCTGTATATATACAGAGGAGTTTGGAGTTTGGTCCTTACATTACATGTATATACCTCATAACCAAAAGCTTAAATATCATCATTACGTAATGACATTATGAGCTTTCGGTTTAGGGGCTATATGAGTGAATAAGGATCGAATTTCAAGCTCCTGTGATATATTTCCTGAATATTCCTGAAAACAGGGGTAAAGGTCACTGAATATTCAGATTTCTTGAATTAATTCTGGCAAGTGACCTATTTTATATTACTTTATATAGGACAGTGTCCTACAAGACTATGCTAATGCATCAGTATATAAGTATATAAGTTTTAAGAAAATGCGCGATTAAGTTTTTGGCATTTACGCATATTATAACGCTAAAATGTTAACGTTTTTACGACGCGATTAGCAAAGTAGAAAAACGGCGTCTGTGACATTTTTGCTAGACAAAGCATTTTAGCGATATTTTATTCAATATTTAACTATTTCTCTTAATTTAAAAACAGCATAAAATATATGAAAAACGCATTTACATATCTTATTTAGAGAGAAATAAGTTTGAAGAAACATCTTTTCATTTAGTATTGAATTAATGTCTCATATTTCCGAAGACGCCATTTGCGTGAATGTGACATTTTTGCTAGACATAGCAAAATAACAAATTTTTGCTCTAAATATGGAAAAAATCAAGAATAAATCCAAATTTTAATTCTATTTTGAAAACGCATTTTTGTGATATACTTCGAATTTCAAAAACACGAGGCACTAAAAAGTAATACATCAACATAAATACATGTACACAGACCCCATGTTTTCAACGGTTTCTTTAAATCTCTACACGTTCCGTTTCTTTGCTTGGTTGGCTATTTCTGGTTAGTTTGCCGATTAATGCCAATTTCGCACATGTAGTCGTGAGGATAAGCACAAAAAGTAGCTATGCGGGGAAAATTACAAGATTTCATGCATTATTAGTTAAAACTTATGGATTTAGAAACACTCCGCCAAACAATTTCTGTTACGTCTCTACATGCAAAAAATCGGCAATTTATACGGAACATGTTAGCGATAACTTTTTCTTTGTATCTTAATTTGTCTTTCGTTTTTCATCAATGTAAAATATAATTAATAACCTTTTCTTTGATGTTTAGTTTGTAAAAATGTATAATGGAATAAGTGAAAAGAGAACTTTCAATAGAGAGGACCCCTACGTTTTTAAAATTAACACCAACATCTGACGCGACGTCTGTAACTTCGGTGTGTACATGGGCGCAGGCTGATTGTAGTTAATAATGGTTATAGCTGATACCCATACACGTATAAATATGCAACCAAAACTATTTGGGTAGGTACATGTATTTCCGGCCAGTAGATCTAAATGTACCTCGACATATTAGATGTCGATTCATAGTCTACACTGTTCACAACTTCTGTGACTGTATTTTGAAAATTTTAACATGTGATCCAATCAAATATAAGTGAACATCATTAATTTTGAATAATGTCGAATAGGCTTAAAGATTGTTGAAACGCGTTCTGTATATTTTACCAAAAAAATGTAAGTTGAGGGTACTTATCACGTGCCGGATCACAAAATGTTTTTGGTCGTTTCATTAATCTGAAAAGGGTAAAGCTGTCATTCACAATAAAAAGAGCCGCTTCCAATGAGTACCCATTGCAAACATTTTCTTTGAGAAATAAGAAATAGCGCTTTGGGTATCCATTGGCCTTGACCTGGTTCCAAGCTGTTTGCATTGCAAATTATATATATATGCAAGTGACAACCGAGGAAATATAAAGATAGGGAAGTTGTGGAGACTGGCACATCCACGTGAATCTTTTTGATCCGATGCATCTAGCGAAAGGAGGACGTTTTGATATCGAACAACAACAAAACATTTTTGCTTGATATATTTTGTGGGAGCTCGTCCACACTTTTCTCTGCTTTTGTTTTAAGCTGCGCAGCATGTTACATGTGTTCCTTCTTCCTTGAAAATACATTGTACATGTATATAAAATTTGATAACACCGATTATACGAGATGTCTCGGCGTTTCAATTTTGACTGCCTTCAAAACTCAAAAGTATGTTTCACTGGAATGCACAATCGGTGAAAGATTGATCAGCATTTGCGCAAATGAAGACCGAGACAGAGTAAACTTAATAGTTTACCTTGGGTTTTTTAGGGAACATGAAGTGAAGCAATGCGTCTGCATTGGTAAGAGATTTTGAACAGAAAAGACAATTAATCGGTGCCAGACTTTTACGAATTGAATATCGCGTGATGGGTTCGGGATCAGCTCTTGACTTGGTGACACACCATTGAGAGTGTAAACTGACTTTAGTATTTTATAACTACTACTACTGGCACCACTGCTGCTGATGCTACTTTCCCTCCTCTTTCTACAAATGAATTAGCGATGGTTACATTTGTATAATGAAAAAGAAAAAAAAAAGAAATGAGTAGATAGATTAAACCACAATGCGCGGAATCGTATCTGATCACCATTTTTAAACATGTTAATGACCATTTTCATCATAATAAAGAATCTTTAGTGTTCGAACTTTAAAGAAATAAGCCGTATGACGAAATTTTAAGAAATACTGTTGACGATTTTTCCGCTCACGTTATGATCCAAAAATGTTCTAATCGAAATTTCTGAAGTGAAATGAACTTTCCCAAAAGAATAATCAATTTGTTTCGAACATCGTGAAATAAACTCGCCAAGTTCTATCAGAAAATTAACGTTGACGTCGCAAACACTTTTTATACAATTCCATGACGTAGGGACCTTTGAACTATTGCCTATTTCTCAGAAACCGCTTAAGATATCGAACTAAAATTTCACATGTATACTCCAGAGACATATAGGTATCAGAAAATATCAATATCTCAATTTCGATCAGGTACCTCATTTGGACCCAAAATCTCATGGCTGGTCACATATTTTCATTATGGTAAAAAGTTTTTTTATTGCGAAAAAAAGTATTTCTTTTTAAAACAAAAAAAAACATGTTTGAAAAAACTTATTTCATTTTTAAAGAACTATTTTCATTTACAGAATTTATATTGTGAAAATGATGTTTTGTTATGCGTTGTTTTATTCAGAAAAAGGTTTGTTTTTCATTGCAATTTTTTTTTATTTTAGTAAAAACGAAATTTCTTGTTTTTTCGTTGCCAAAAAAGTATTTTATTTTTGAAGAACATAATTTTCATATGTAAAGAAACTAATTTCGCTTTTTAAAGAAGTATTTTTCATTCTGGAAAAATAATATTTTAGTTTTGATAAAAATATTGATCTGTATTATTTGTTCGTTTTGATGTGTATGTTCAAAAAGCTTTAACGATTTTCAACTTATAGAGCGCACAACATGAAATTCTATTTACTAATGTTCCAATGAGAATAACTCAATAAATTTACAGGCCAGAGTTATGGATGTTCTGCATAACATGTCAGTTATAGTCATGCTTTATAAATGTATAAAGTTTTATTGAAATATCTCAAACGGTTTTAAAGTTCTAGAGCTGGCACGATTTTGTGACAAACAGATGCATGAACAGACAGGTGGATACATAGGGGAAACCAATATGACTCCCAACACTGATGTGTGTGTGTGTGGGGGGGGGTAAAATAATGATGAAAGTACCATAAACTAGAATTCAGTCCGACCAACATAATCTACCAAACACCTGTCGTCGCCATAGAAACAGTAACATTAAAGTCATGATGCAATGTTATGCAATAACAGGAATCGGAAATAATATGGTCCGCTGTTTTAATTATTACGTCATGTGCAACCCCTTTTGAAGTCCCGATTCTGATGATGCAATATTGTGCAATGTGAATAATTCAAATAAAAAACAGCATCATTTGAAACTGGAAAAATGTTTGATAGTGTTTCAATAAACAATATTTGAGATTATTATGGACACACGTATTTGTCAATATCCAGCTAGCACACAACAGTGGGAGCCACATCTTCACCAATAAGCCATTTGAATGGTGTGACCTCTGAAGGGCCGACGGTAACCCAGTAGATGCATCTTGAATGAAATAACACTAGGTTTAACCTGAAGCGACACAACGGCCAAAGCAATAATTACATGATCTTTTATTAACCTAAGTGTATAATTTGGGGGTTTAAGTGAGAAGACAATAACAGACCTGACAATGCATCAAACACACTTGAACAATCTGAACTAAAGCAATTGAAATTTGTCATATATAAGAGACGTGACACATTGAAGAGGGAAAACTCTGATCAACCTGCGCAAATGCGTATTTTCATATATATATATATTTATTTTTTTGGGGGGTGGGGGTGGGTGGGGGTGCATTTATCATTAACTTTTGGTGGAACACGTCAACACATTAGACAGCACCACTTGGTATGTGTACCCAGAGAAAAGTCAGGTAAGTCTGCGCATCCGCTAGGCGCTATGTTGAGGTAGCCAAATTTCGAATTTATCTTTAGGCAGAAAACTAGGCACTTATCAGACTGTGCGGATGCACAGACTAATATGAATCTAATTTGTATTTACATACCACCTTGTACCTGATATGCTTGATATGGGCTCTATTATTCGAAAGACGATCATTCAACCCCCAAAATATTTGAACAGTGCATAGTGACACAACAAATTGTATAATCTTTGTAAATCTTGACCGATATTTTGTTAACCCTTAAAACGCCTATTACAACTGAAATGTTTAAGAACATTGTCAACAAGATTATATAGGCTGCTACTTTAGGGACCACTCTGTTCTGGTTCTACACTGTATGCTTCTATACTAATATACTATAGTCACATATTGTAAGCAAAAATATGCAAAACTGAGTAGACAATATTTTCAGTTGATTGTTTTAAGGCGCCGCGCATTAGTGACTCAAGCTATATATGAAATTTGTTCTTTGTGTTACCTATAATATATACAGAACTTTTGTGTTTAAGCATTGAGTTTGATGGGGTTTTTATACCCTCTAACAAGAATCATTCCTATATTTGGAAATGATGAAATCAAGGGTAAAACGTGA
This sequence comes from Loripinus fragilis, assembly GCA_964019695.1. Classification (NCBI taxonomy): domain Eukaryota; kingdom Metazoa; phylum Mollusca; class Bivalvia; order Lucinida; family Lucinidae; genus Loripinus; species Loripinus fragilis. The sequence goes on along the minus strand of OZ026528.1, from coordinate 53,246,731 downwards.
AATGGCTCATAATAGTTGGGAAAACCCAGCCCAATTACCCAACTATGGTGAAATCCCGTAGTAACTGTTTTATCATTTTGGGATGTTGTAAAATAACAGGAACTGGAAGTCATATGGTCCGCAATTTAGGACATTATGAAATGTTGCGCAATCGCTTCATGGAGGCCGCCATCTTGAACAACTGGAACAACTAGACTAAAAAAGCTCATACACAACTACTTATGCACTACTTTCATCAAACTATTGTTCATGTCTGAATATGGGTTTTGTCAGATGAATGATTATCAATATTTTCGCCAAAACGGATCACCCCTTTTCGCTGCTGGACACTAGGCGGGGCACTTTGTTGGAGTCTGACTGTTCTAGTTTAACCGTTACGGTAACCACTACCCCCAACCTCCCCCATATGTAAAAGTGGGCCTGATGTCTTTCTGATTCTCCAGTGCTTTGGTACATGCCCCACTCCAGCACAAGGGGATATCCTTATATCGGATTAAGCTCTGTTTTAACTCAACTATGCATAACAAAATTTTGACTCAGGCAGAGATCAGAGTCATATCAGAATTACGAGTGAGACTTGTTGAAGCTTTCCAGTACATGTACATGTATTTTTTTTAGCTGACAGTTCGAAGGCGGTGCAGATTTTGTTGATCATTTTTTAAATTTATATTTCATGTTTTTATGCTGTCTTTACCTGGAGATATATATGTTAAAAACATGACCTTTACCCTGTATTGTGGTGGTGGTGCGTAAGTGTGTGTGTGTGGGGGGGGGCAATCAAGATTATATTATGTAGCAAATTTTCGAAACTTTCGTGCAGAATTCGCTTGAATTCACAAATTTACTCTATTCGCAAGGCTTCGTCAACCGATTCGCTTATGTGTGAGGAGGCCTTAATGAGAATTTAATCGCCTGCCAAAATAAGTCTGTGTATTACCGTATAATGATAAACTTACAGAATTCAATGTAACTGGGATATTAAATTGTTTATAAAGCACATTTTTTGTTAACAATGAATATGAAAAACTCTATGCTATGATTTAACATAGATATTTGTTTATTTGATTTGATTCTTTACGTTCCATCAATAATCTTTCAGTTAAACAGGACGGGTCTTCCTGGGTTGAACCAGTACTAAGCTAGGATAAATGGGTCTTTCTCAAGGACCACAACGCAGTGACGCGGACATAGATATGAGGTTTCCCTTGATAAAAGTGTTTAACGTAATGATGAAAAGAAAATTAATGTGACTAAATTATTATCCACCCTGTAAAACAAATGTGTAAGCTAAAACCGAAATAGGTGGCAGCTGAACTGCCATCCCTTTTGGTTTAAACTTACACTTACTTCCGTACTAAAACAATATGAGGTCAACCGTTTTCCATTGAAAATCCTAAACATATCTACCTGTTATTGTTGTTGCTGTTATCTTAATAGCGCAGTCCGTAACGTGTCTTGCTGCAGATACGTGTCTGACAGCAGATCCAGGGGTGGCGCATTCAATCCCGGTCCGGTCCCATACTTTCGTGGAGAATGATCATGAAACGGTCATTCACCTCCCTTCCACTGATTCAAGAAGGATTGTTGTCAGTTACAAACGAAAGTATGTGCACGAATTACTGGTTACCTGCTTAGTCAAGCTTGCCCCAAAAAAGTGTGGTTATGTGAACTGACCGTCCAGACATGAACATACTTGTTGACTGGGACGTAAAGAATCAAACTATACCAAAAATCTGAATCATTACAATTGATAAATAAAGGATATTTAGCAAATATATTTCAACGAGTGAGTAGAAAGCATCAGAATTTTCACGAGTGCGAGTAAAAATTTCGATGTTTTCAACTCACGAGATGACATATATTTGGTATTTACTGCAAAAAAGTAAATTTTCTTTTTATTTTATACTTTTTTTTAAAGGTGTACGGTTATTCAACTAACCATGCTTCAAGTCCAATCACTATAATATAAAAGAAGGCAAAAGAGTATTTGTGACAGGATACCTGGATCATTCTTTACTCATCGGGAGAAATTATTCAGCGTCAAAACGCGAGACAGCTGACGTCAAAAGTGATGGCATAAATGTTTGATGGCGTTACATAATATAGATAACATGCATTGCCTCGCTCACTGAGGCGGGGGATGCTGAAAATGCAAAATCGAAATTTTTTCAGTAAGTCTAAATTATTTGGGCACCAAAGTGTTCCTCGTGTTCTAACTAAGTAAATGCCTACCCACACTTGATTTTTTTTGTTCACAAATAAGAAAGTTATAGGCATTTGAACTTTTGAAGTGAGCTACATTAAGTGAATGGAAAAGTCAGAAAAAATCCCAAAAAGTGATATCAATCACTAGTGAAAATATAGGCTGTTATCAATCACTAGTGATTGATATCATATCGTTTCACTCTGTGAAAATACCATATTTATTTGTCTTAGATATGCATTGATTACACTGCTACTGTCGTGCCAACTAAGAGTGACAGTGGTATAATATTTTGTTTACGATTGTTTTGTAAAATGAAAACTTGTACACTCCACTTGGCCTAAGGCGAATCGATAGATCACTTGTGTATAAAACCTACCCTGCGGATAGGATAACTACACAAGTGATGTATCGAATATAAGTCCATGATATCTTTGTAAACAAAACATGACGTCACTGTCACTCTTGGCTGGCAGGACAGTATGTACGAAATAAAAAAACTTTAAAATCAAACCAAAACAATATGAGGTAAAACATTTTCCAGGGATAAATCCTAACAATTCTACCTGTTATTGATGTTGCTGTTATCTGGATCCTCTTCCATTGTAAGACGTACCCGCTAACCACTTTAGAATCCCATGTCCCAAAGGACCGCTTCCAAAGCATGTTATGGCACATGTGTAAAATTACTCTTTAAACTAGCATGTGTAGCTAGCCATAGAAGCTAGGCGTCATAAGTTGGATCCGACACTTTATCTGCTTCCACACTTTGTGTTTGTGAGCAGCATAGACTCTGGCGAGACTGTGCATATGCACAGGTTCGTCTGAGCTATCGCTGTTCGCCTATACAATACATACCAAAATCTCATGTATTGGCTCATTTTTTTCAATTTTTAGGCTCTTGTCTTTATTCGCATATTGTTGAATACCAAATATGGACATGAAACATTGGCAAAGGCTTGTTTTATAAACTTAGTTCTGTAATTTCAGAGGCACTCATACAGAAACATGGACTCAATTGATGGTGCTAAAGGAGGTCACGTTTCTTCGGAAGAAAGTTTGACTATAGCATGTGACCCTTGTCAATATGACCATATCTCAAAGAAAGCAGCAGCCTACTGTCACGAATGTGCTGAATATTTATGCGAGTGGTGTAAAACTGCACATGGAAAAGTAAAATTAACACGTTCACACAAGCTGCTATCTGGAGAATTGATGCCACCAAAAAGATCAGCAGGAAAGATGCTAGTTTTAGATACAGTTCTGTGTTCCTGTATAAAACATGAGGTATCAATATATTGTAATGAACATTGTAGCCTTGTTTGTGGGAACTGTAGAACTCTTCACCACAGAAGATGTCAAACTAGTGATATTGATGAAGAAATCCTAAGCTTTGATGTCGACGATACTAAGACAACCATTGATAACTTTAATGCGCTGAATAAAAACATTTCAACACTACAGGAGAGCAGAGAAAATGACCTCAGTACTCTGTCTTTGGGAGCTGAAAACTGTCGAGACAGAGTAAAACAGTTTCGAGAAGAGCTTAGTGCAAAACTCGACAACATGGAAGCCAAAAGTCTTTCAAACATCAGTATCTTGGAAACCCAGGAACAGGAAACTATAGTCCAACAAGTGAATATCTGTAAATCTGCAATGAACCGTTTAGATGATGACAATAGGAACCTTCAGCTTGCAATAGAACGAGCTGACACCCGAAGTATATTTATGCGTAATATACAACTATCACAAGCTGTGACGTCTTTGACAACAATCACAGAAGAAATCACCACAGAAGTGTACCAGCCTCATATTTCTTTTGAAAGTAATCCAGCTATAAGTTTTGCAGGTAATCACGATCTTGGAACGGTTAAATGCCATACTTCTAGAACACCACAGCAGAAAGGCTTTGATGAAATGTGTATAACAGCAGGAAATAAAATCAATGTCAAATTACAATCTGATGCCAAAGTTGTCTGGATTTCTGGATCTACTTTCCTTTCATCAGGAGAACTGATTCTTTGTGATTGTAATAATAACAAACTAAAGCTTCTAGATAAAAGCTTGCAAATGAAGAAAAGTATTGACGTGCCTGGAACACCTTGGGATGTAGCTCAAGTAAATCAACACCAAGTGATAGTAACTTTTCCATATGAACAATACTTACAGTTCATTCAAGTGACGCCTTCACTTGCTTTAGGCCATAAGGTAGGTCTTGGGATGGAATGCTGCGGTGTGGCTGTTTCACGTGAAAGTATCTATATATCACTCGTAGATTCAGGAGTATACAAGGTCGGAATTTATGACCTTAATGGGAAAAAGAAGCGTATGATTAGTCCATATAGTTGCAAGGATGGTAGTAATTTACAATTCAAAAAGCCCCTTTATATTGATGTGTTGAATGATAAAAAAATTATTGTGTCTGATGTAGATTTCAAATCAAATACATCAACAGTATATTGTCTTGAAAGCAATGGCAATGTTCTATCTACTATATCTAACCCTTCATTTAAGCATTGCCGAGGAATAAGTGTCGATGAAAATGAAAACCTGTTAGTGTGCGACGGGACAAGCCATAAAGTATTTTTGATAACAAAAGATGGCAAAGAAGTATGTGAGTTCTTGACGGAAAAAGATGGTCTATATTATCCATACACAACCAGCTTCCGTCGTAGTGATGGAACTCTTGTGGTAGGATGCGGAAATCGGAATGACATACTAGTGTTCACATTGAAGTAAGAAATTAGCTCAAGAGATTTTTGTACTTAACACATCGGCGAGTAGTGAAGGCTCAGACGAGACTGCGCATATGCGTAGTCTCGCCAGAGCCTTGACTTCTCACATACACAAATGAGTCGCGACATGAGATTACCAACACTGGGGTATGTGCGACCAGCAAAGCCACAGATCAGCCTACGCATACGCGCAGTCTGATCAGAGTCTTTGCTAGTCGCTTGAATATCCCGTGATTGTTAAGACTGGCTGATCATCGTTTGGAGTTTCTAAGCATAAAAGTCGGCTGCATGGGCTCGTCTGAGTCTACACTTGTCAAAATGCCACATTGTTGGAAATCATATTTCGCGGCTAAAATTATAGAAGAAGAGGAGACTCAGGCTCAATATTAAACCTCTAGCCCCGTGTATTTGTACAGGGCATGTAAAGGATAATTAAGCACGAATGTTCAGTATCACCAGAGCCTTCACTTCTCACATATACAAAGTATAGAAGTAGAGGCAGACTCAGGCCCAATATTTGACCTCTAGACCCGCTGGAATTGAATAGACATTTAAAGAAGGCTTTAGTACATATGCGCTGTCTCCCCAGAGCCTTCACTTATCGCTGACACAGAGTATAAAAGTTGATTAGGGCTTGGACCGAATATTGACCCTAGCCCCGCTGGATTTGAATAGACATTTGAAAAAGGCGTTAGCACATATGTACAGTCTCACCAGAGCATTCACTTCTCACACACACAAAGTATAGAGGTAGAGGAGGCGTATACCATAAATAAGACATCTAGCCTCGCTGAATTTGAATAGGCATTCAAAGGAGGCTTTAGCGCATATACGAAAGTACCAAAATCTCGTGCATTGGATCATATAGATCAGTCCATATGGTAATGGCACTAATAACATGTGGGAGAAGTCAATTTAAATATGTACAACCATGTGAAAAGAACAAAATATGAAACCTGCACAGGTTTCTGAAATTCATATTTTTTTTCTTTTCTCGAGAGTGTGATAGTTAAAAAGAATTATCACATCATTTTAACCCTTAAAGCGCCAAGAAAAAAATGTCGTCTGCTGAAGTCGTCTGCTGCAAATAATTGCCTTACATTACTGTCAAATTTTAGTATAAAAGCGAACAGCGTGGACCCAGATCAGACTGCTCTGGAGAAGCAGTCTGATCTGGATCCATACTGTTTGTCAAAGAAGATTCCTAAATATTTCGGCAGACGAGAAAAGCAGACGACTTTTGTTATGAGTTTTACAAAGTAATTGTAAATTACATTTTGTCAACCAATTCTTGTAAGCGAACAGCGTGGACCCAGAACAGACTGCTCCATAGGATCTGGGTCCACACTGTTTGCCAAAAAGGATTCTTAAATATTTCGGCAGACAAGAAAATCAGACGACTTTTGTTGTGATTGTCGTTTTAAGAGTTAAGAAAGTTATTGTACATGTATATACATTTTGTCAACCAATTCTTGTAACGGTTGATAATTGCATCTGGATTCCTGTTGCACCAATATAAAGAAGAACAAATCTACCCCTTTAAAGGATACCAGCAATAAGGCAATTTTGGTTGTTTGTTTTGACCCCTTACGTCCCAGTCAACAATTTTTAGTTATGTTGTGATGATTTCCTCTCTTATCCTATTCTTTTGTGGATCGTTTTTGTTATTTGTGTTTATTTTTGCCATTCTGTGATGTCTGTTACTTGTAGCCCTGTGGTGACCTGTTGGGAAATGGCTGGCCTCTTGGGTGTCTTGTATACGGTGTTTTCTTGTGTTTTTGTCACTTTTCCATTCGGTGTCCTGGGTTAAGTGTGGTAATTGATTGCATCGATTCCTGATCTTTGCCTTCTTCCTTATTTTGGTAGAATATTTATTTACATCATTTGGAAAGTTTTAATATAAAATTTTCCAGCTGACGATCAACTGCCCAGGCTGATAAGCTGTTGTTGTTCACATGTAGCTTAACTTTTGCTAGAGGTTAATAAACTTGTTTTAATGCTCAATGTTAGAAAGGGGGCAAAGATCAGGAAGATCGATACTCAACTTCGCATACACTTTCACCTGCTTATAAAAACTTTACAACTTAATAATAAATATGGCCGAATAGCTTTATACAATGATTTATTTACACAATAACATAATGATTCTAAAGTCGAACATATTTTGAGTGATCTGCATTTAACATCGACAAATTTACAACTTTTCTTAGTAGTACAGGAAATAGTAAAAATAAAAAAAATAGTTAAACTACTGTAGGAATGTGTAATCGGCTTTCATTTTGTCCTATTTTGTGCTTTAATTTTGTACTATACATTTTTGTAGGCAAACTATGAAATAGAGTAGAATTATCATATGTGTCAAACTATGACATGTTGGATACTTTTGTTCACTGTCTACGATTGTAGAAATTGTGACTTGTACATTGATATGTTTCTTTTTGTATAAGTGTGTGTGTGTGTGTGTGTGTGTGTGTGTGTGTGTGTGTTCTTTTCCATATACGCTACATATATAATATAGTCCGTACAGAAATTCAGTGAACATCGTTTTTCTTTTTTAAAATGTCTTTAATGATAAAATTTTTGACTAAAATTTTGCACATACATATAATAAAGCACCGCCTAATATACAATTGCATATTTGAATATTTATGATGGGAAAATAAGTCTGGAATCTCTTGTAGAAAAAAATAACTTAGTCGTTTTCAATTTAGAAAATCCCTTATTTTCCCCCAATGTATTTCATATGGGTAACACGTGGTTTATACAGTTCAATGAATACCATGTTTACTTTCGTATATCTCAGGTATCGGCAGGATAATTCTTGGTATGTCTACATACACATTGCAAATGCTTTGAATAGATTGCGCCAGTTACAATTCTGTCTGAGTTATCATATTTCACGATAATCAAATTTCGCATCTTATTTTTTAAGCGTTCATGGTAAAATGCGTATATATAAATTGGACCGCGAATGAGAAAACCTGTCTTTGGTGATTTGTAACAATAAAGGCGCAGACCAGCTTGCGTATCCACGCAGTCTCATCAGCAACTTTGCTGTCTGCTTTTTGAGAAGAATCATATATATCTAGACTTGCTGCGAGCAAAATTTCAATTTTCTAGCTAGCAGACTGGTTTGAGACTCGCTTTGTCAGACTCTCAGAAGACAGGATTTCTCGCGTCGCGGCCGGTGTTGCTTGCCCGACAGCTCTAGGACAAATATTACACGTGCAACAGATAATAATATTAAAAACAAATATAATGAGGAGGCTCTAATACAAAAGTCATTTGTAACTACGGCCCACAGAGCCGGGGAACGGCAGGGACTTTGATTTTCTGGCTACAGGTTCCTGGTATGACCCTGTACTAACAGTGCATTTGCCAGCTTGGGCGTGGCTACAAATGACTGGTGCGCATACTTTCTTTCGTCTTTATGCACTGAGTCATTTGTGACCACGCCCCAGCCCAGAGGAATGTCGAAGACTTTGATTTTGTGTCTGCAGTTCCCCATTGTAACTGCCACACTGTGGGAACGGTGCTCGGACATTTCGGCCATGGACATTTCGGCCACGGACCTTATGGCCTGGGAATTTCGCCACGGAAAATGCCAAAGGTGGACATTTATGGGCGGCCATAACTATAAATTTGGGTTTGGGGTGTGTGCATGCATAAATGTGTGATGCACTTATTAATCTTTTGAAATCAAATATGCATGTGAATACTTTCAGCAGATTAAAAAATGCATGATAATAGGATCATGCTATTTTCATAGAAGCAGGCAAATGGTGTATATTATACAGCAGTAAATGGTATAAACCTGCATAAAGTACCCATTACCTGGATTAGTTTTTACAATGATTCTCGTGAATCTACTGTACATAACAATTGATGGATGTTTACTACCTGCATGCTGAGCCTGGATTTATCTTTTTCTTCAAAACTCTGCCAGATCCAGATCAGCCAGCTCCCTACCCGATCAGGACCCAGACTGTTTTCATCTCTGCTTGTAAATACACGGAGTTTAATAACTGATTAAAATTTGGGAGAAATATAGGATACATGTATTTGATTATTCAGACACAATTATGTCCTAAGAAATGCATCACACATTTATGCAAACACAAACCCCAACCACAATATATGGTTATGGCCGAAACGCCCACCTTTGACATTTTCCGTGGCCGGAAATGTCCGAGCCGAAACGTCCTAGGCTGAAATGTCAGCGGCCAAAATGTCCTACATTCGTGGGGACAGCTAGCTGGCAAAACCATGACAGTTCTTCCCCCACAGTCTGTTATTATACTGCACTGCCATGTTTGTCTAGGTCTATCAAACCCCCTACTTTTCCTCCGCATTGTGAAGATAATGTAAAAGTAAAAACACAGCACATCTACCAGGCTATGGATATCCCCGATCTGCTCAGGGGTTGGGGTGAAGCAGCGGTTACAAATGACTGGTGCATTATTTATAGCCTTTGATGCACTTCATATGAACATTTAGTTCTCAGCCAACCCCCAAAAATATATTGACCCCAAATTGGATGAGTCTTTTTTTCCCCTTGAATCACACCTAACGGGCGAGCCCTGTGATTATTTTCTCGTATCAATTATAGTTGCCCAGAATAACAGTTTAACATGCATATTTTGCATTGTCTGGTGTCAACAAATCAGTATTTGGAATAAACAGATAGAAAGTTCAATTTATTTAATAAAACAAGTTGGAAAACATGCGCGCACACAGAAAGTTTTGTCAGAGGGTTCCAAATTTGATAAGGTTTTTTTTAGCTGATGAGGGGAGGATGTATCCAAATACCACTATTAGCGGGCCATCCACAGCCCGCCAGTGATATGCCATTAAAATTGCGTTTCGCTGGCGGGCCGATGGTGGCCCAACATTGAATGCTGGATTGGTAGCTTTTTGATTTTAAAGACATATGCGGCTATTTCCAATGCGCACCTTTCCCGCGTCTGCAAACGGGGAAAGTTGTCTGGGTCCTGTCTTACGACCCTTAACGGATTCGGATCAACACAGCTTCCGATATTCTTATGTCGTATCGGTGTTCCGACATTTTCTTCACAAAATAACTAATTAAAGTGTGTTCGAAATATCTATTGACATTTTTTCAGAACTGATCGTCTCAGCACTAAAGACAGATAAATGTAGCTCAGTCGAAATCAAACGACGTACACAATAACTCTTGTTACGAATACGATAGTGGCCGAGCCTATAATATTTATATGGTTATTTAGAGCGGCGCACGACCTGACCTCGTGGCCTAGTGGTTAGCGTGTCTGGCTACAAAAGCCAGAGGACCAGGGTCGATTCCCGGATGCGCACATATTTTCAGTGTGTTTTTTCTTTCTTTTTTAACATTTTAATGCTAAATTACTTCATATAGTAGTAAAATGGCATCATCAAAACGAACGAAATGGTCATCCCTGAACTTTTTAAATTGAATTATGCATGAAACCTATGGGGGTGGGGTTAAATTTGGCCCTCTAGAAAGAGAATTAGTTCGGTGACCCCAGATTTTTATTCTTTTTTCTGAAAGGTATTATAATAGTCCATGAATTAAAAATAAATTTTCAAGATTTTCAATATCAGATTTTTTAATTCATGATTTATTCTAAAAACAAATTCCATTTTTTGACGAATTGTCAAAATATATCATGCAGTATCTTGTCACAGCATGGTATAACAAGTAAACATGCACATTTTCTTAACAGTTTGAGGTCATGGGCAGTAATTTAAGTTAAAAGAAAGAAGCTGACTGAAGATTACAACCGTTTTAGCTCGATAATTAGGACCAGTGTTATTATTTTATATTTCTAGAAAATTGGTCAAATGCTGTAAACTTCAATATGAGATTCTGAAAAAATAAGCACGGTGACATATCCTTTTTATTTTATAAATGGATAGCCCATACATAAAACAAACTGTATGCAAAGTATTGAAAATATTTCAATATGGGAAGTATTTAGTAGCATATGTCCTTAAGGGGATCCCCCCCTCTTGATCCGCAAATGGAAAACTATTTAAAATCTGATGATTAGAGATGGAGCAGGGAACACAGAAAATCAAGATTTTAAATTGAGGAACAGGCGGATGGGTACCCACTGAGAAGGCCTCAATATTTTCTAGTATGCCAAAATTCTGTGAGCCTAAACTATGGCCATTTGCATTTGATAAAACTATTTTGATATGATAAGAAACCCTTCTCCAAACACGTTACTTCGTCTTATAAAGCCGTATAATTATTAATCGATAGTAAACTTTAGGCAGTGATCCGTACAAAGGTGCATTAAGGGTAAATTAAAAATGCAGATGCTCAAATGAGGACAAATTCCATCATATCACAGCCCATTTGACAATACATTTTGTAACGAAAAAAATATCACCAATTAGGCGGTGTATAGATATATTAAATTCTGATGGTCATTGTGCGATCAGTCCGCACATAACGAAATAAACGCAAAAAAGCGTTGTTCACTGAATTCCCGTACGCACAGTAGTGTACTTTCAACCGGGATTAGTATTTTGTACATACATTTGAAGATTTTGTATCATGACCATAGTGTTTGTCAATTGAAATGTGTATACTTTTATTCCCTATACAGGGTCGTACTTGATTCATACTGTCCTGTGTGTTCAGGGTACTCCCAGAAGATGACGTGAAACAAGTGAAACAGAACATTTTAGCGTACTCCGCAGTTACTCTATGAATCAAGTACGCCAGAACATGTGCAGAGTAATAAACAAAAATGGCTATTTACTTCATGAACAAGGAAAGTAGCAGTTCCGAGTCTGATAGCGACTCATAACAGGAAATGGTCTTACAGGCACTATTCCTGTTAGAGTTTCTTGTTTTAAAGCTAATGTTTGTGGAAGGTTTTATTCCATTCAGCCTTTCCGCCATTTTTGTTTGATCACATGACCTCTACTCCAACCACACCACCTCGGAAGGTGGTGTACTCGGAACAGCTTCCGCACAGCTGTTCTCTAATACTTGATTGGAATTCTGCCTGTCCAGAGTAAAAAGCGTACTCCGAACAGGTGAATCAAGTATGACCCAGGTGATGAAGGTTGATTAAAACAGTTAAAAACTGTATGGCAGTTACCTACAGAGGTTGCTGTGTTTATCACAGGGCTTGGCCATCGATAGTAGTCAATACCAAACTGTTGTAAACTGCTATAATGTTAGCTATTCACTGAAGGCATATTTCTCGTAGCAAACAACTGCCTTGTTTATTACTAGGCATGGCCATCGATAGTAGTCAAATACCAAACTGTTGTTAACTGCTATGTCAGTTATTCATTGAAGGCATGTTTCTCGTAACAAACAACTGCCTTGTTTATCACTAGGCATGGCCATCGATAGTAGTCAAATACCAAGCTGTAGTAAACTGCTATGTCAGTTATTCACTGAAGGCATGTTTCTCGTAGCAAACAACTCGAAACCACACCCTCAAATGAGTAACTTTCTTACTAGTTTTAACAGTACAAGAGGTGGTTCATGTTTATTTGAACAAATTTGAAATTGAAGGTTCTCCTTCATTTCTTATTATATTTGGCTATGATTTATTTACTAAGGTAAACTGATCTACAGGAATACGCAGTCACCAAGAAAATAGTTCTTAACTTTATTCGCTGAGTTGAAACAGTCTCTGAAGACGAGTAGTCAAAATTTAAGCGTTTAAAAATGCTGTCTGAAACGAAATGTTCAAAATCATTTTCGAACGATTTCTCTTAAAGAGATGAAGCTTTTCTGTTGTTATCTATTATAGATTGTACACAAATTATAAAAGTGTTTTCTGTTAGAGAATAAAGCATTTCAGTTGGATATTTACTTTTTGGAAGCAACTTAGACATCAAGTTTTAGGTTTTACAGTTTCCAAGGCAACACTAAATTGTATGCGAAACACACCATTAATGCAATATTTTGTGATCAGTTTTATTGGTGATATATACTTACAATATCTAAGAACTTGAGTCGGCTGTGAGTTTTGAGAATTTATTTTCACAAATCTTTCAGGACACATTTTATACATGGCGTACCCTTTTTTGGCAATTGTATGGTAAAACTTATTAAGCCCAGTTGTGAAGCAAATACAGGCGCACATGAGTTACTTTTTTATTTGAATAATAGAGTGAATGTTCCTCAAAACTTAGCAGTAAATTTCACATGTAAGTACGCATTTTCATGAAAAATACAGCCGTTATAGCCCTTTAAATCATTAAAAGAGGGGTAGGCATGTATTTCTGGCTGCCGTTTTATGGTTATGCTTTAAATTGCCATTTTGTTTATTTGGTTGTACCAGGGACACGTCCGTTATTTAAGAGAAAGCAAAAAGTGTGTTTTTTTTATTTATATGCAGCTGCAAAAAGTGAAATTCACATCTGTTCAAATAAACATGAAATAGGTATTGTATTGTTTATATAACATGCACATTGTGGGTGCTTTATTCATTTTGTTATTATCCTAAATTTATACCATTGAATAATTTGTATTTCGTACTTACCTATAATTGAAACCCATGTTACATTTTTATTTCTAAATATTTATTACATATTTAGGCGTAGAAATGTTATTAGCTCACCTGAGCCATTGGCTCGTGGTGAGCTATTGTGATCATTGGATTTCTGTCTTGCGATGTGCGTCGTCAGTCATCAACAATTGCTTCAAAAGACATGTCCTCCTAAACTACTGGCTGGAGTTTTACAAAACCACGCAGGAATGATCCTTATATGGCCCTCTTTAATAATTGTTTAAATGGTTCTGGTCCATTGTATATCTCGGTCACACAGGCTAAAAAAAGATTTCGAGATGAAAACTTTAAAAAGCGTCTGGTCTAAAACCACAAGGACTAGAGCCTTGATATTTGGCATGTTGCATCAGCTAGTAGACATCTACCACGTCTATTCAGTTTATGCACCTGGGACCAAAAGGGGGCACACCCCGGGGTTACATGTTTTACATTATCTTATAAAGTGAAATCATGAAATAATCTACTTGTCTGAAACAACAAGGCCGAGAGCATTGATATTTGGTATGTAGCATAACATAGTGGACCTCTACAATGTTATATCAAATTATGGCAATTGGACAAAAATCGCCCTGCCACAGGGGTCAGATTTTCACATAGGCTTATGTAGGGAAAACATAAAAAATCTTCTTGTCTGAAACCACAATACATAGAGCCTTGATATTTGGTATGTAGCATAATCTAGTGGACCACTACCCTACTAAATCTGTTCAAATTAAGCTCCTGGGGTCCAAATTGGCCCGCCTAGGGGTCACCCGTTTTACATACTTAGGAAATCATGAACAAATCTTCTTGTCTGAAACAACAAGGCCTAGAGCCTTGATATCTGGTATGTAGCATCACATAGAAGACCTCTACCAAATTTGTTCAAATGATGCCCCCTTGGGCAAATTAGCCCTGCCCTGGGGTCGCATGTTTTACACAGGATTATAGAGAACTCACGAAAAAATCATTTTTTCTGAAACAAAATTGCCTAGAAAGTTTATGTGTGAAGTGTAGCATCACCTAAAGACCTCAGTCAAGTTTCTTTGAATTGTGCGCCTGGGGTCAAACATAGACCCACCCCAGGGTCACATTTTGTACAAAGGCTGATATAGGGAAACATAAAAAAAATCTTCTTGTCTGAAACTACAAGGCCTAGAGCATTGACGTTTGGTAAGTAGCATCACCTTGGGGACCTCTTCCCCACCAAGTTTGGTTGGGTAAAAACTGACCACCCCAGATACATGTATAAGCTTTAAACAAAACTCAGGTGAGCGATTCAGGGCCATTTGTTCCCCTTGTTTTGTTCATAACTTTTGTCAATCAAAAAATAGCATTTATCATATGTGCCTTGACGCGAGAAAACATGTCTTTGGGGATTTACGAACAACAAATGCATCCGTGCAGTCTGATCAGGGCCTTTGGTTATCGCTTTTTGAAATTTATCGTATCCAAACTTGGTATAAGCAAATTTCTCTGTAGCTGAGCAGGCTGGTTTGATAAGGCTTGGTCTGAAACCCTCAAGACAGGTTTTCTCGCGACGAGGCCAAATTATGATGTCGTACCTGAGAGTAATATAAACATTCAATAAAATTTGAAAAATAGTGGTTTACATAAAATTATTCAGTAATGTAATGTAATGATGTAAATAACGACGCTGCATACATAAAACAATTAAAAACGTAACATTTTATTGTCTAAAATGCATTTTTAAAGTAACTTATGAAATAAACATAATTTTAATGTAATATGATAGAAGAAATTTAAGAAAATTTCTTCTCCCATATTGTTTAATTTATTTAATAATATTAAAATAATCGGCTCCCATATCATCTATTTTCATAAAATTGTATTACACGAACATGAATGTATTTTTTAATTCTTTTTCTGCGTATAGAAAGTCATGGAAACTTATGAAAACATTTCCCCCTTTTTTCGCAAAGCCTTTCATTATCAAGGCTTTGGGACTGTCAGAGGAGCAGGGCCTTGATAGCGGCAAAATCTAAGGGTTTTATTGTATTGTATTGGTTTGAACATCAACTTTATGGGAATTAATTTCTTGTTCGTTTTAATTGATTTTTCACGCCTCTGTCAAAACTGTTTTCTGTCGTGTAATGATGTAAGGACGTCTATCTGTCTGTCTGGGTTGAATCAGCAAAGGACAAAGTATCTTGCTAAAGGACACACCACAGTGCTTCCCGAAAGTCTCGAGCAAGCAACCATTTGAACCCAAAGTATGTAAGGGTGTAAAGATCAGGAATCGATACAATCAATACAACACCTGACCCAGGATACCAATGGGAAAGTGACAAACTCACAGTTAGACTCCACAAACGAGAGCCAAAAGGTCAGCCCTTTCCAAGCAGGTGACCACAAAGCACATATAAACAGACGCAAACAAAGACAAAGCAAACACAAGACAGAACAAAAACATAAAATATCCACAAAAGAAGTACCGCCTTGAATCGGTCAGTAAAATATTTTACTGGAGGGCTTAAATCGGTTTAACATCGCCAACCTCACCCTTAATTCAGATGTGGATCAAGACACATAGATATTTGGTTTGCATGAAAGACCCCTAACTTATTAATGCATTATTTCCTAAGCCATATAAATCAAGATATAACAAGGAGATAAAGCAAAGATAAGGACTCAGCAGTAAATAAAACTGAATACCGGAGCAAAAGAAATCCAACAGGTAAACCCCGATGGGACCAACAAACAGCCAAAGCATCAGGCCCCTACCATCTCATCAATAGA
Organism: Loripinus fragilis; assembly: GCA_964019695.1. Taxonomy (NCBI): domain Eukaryota; kingdom Metazoa; phylum Mollusca; class Bivalvia; order Lucinida; family Lucinidae; genus Loripinus; species Loripinus fragilis. Next base: position 53,230,511 of record OZ026528.1, on the reverse strand, counting down.
TAAGTATTTAAGTCGGAACCATCAAAGAGTCTGAAGCCGGACCCACCGGCGTGCAATTAAAGAGGAAAGCAAAGTTGCCAACCGTGATTGGGTTGACCACCAAGCATGCAGTCTGTTGCAATACATTAGTGATATAGTCAATCTTTTTATAATGGGAAACTATTTTAATGAACTGCGCTGAAAAAATATTAGAGCCAATAATCTTATTCAATTTATACACCAAGTCACCATAGAAATCAGGTTCCAAAAGTCCTTGGCGCAAGAGAGATTTAAGTCCAACTTGGAATTAGAAATCAAATCATAGTATCGTCTATAAAATTTTGAAAATGTTTTGCGAAGTTTATGATACCGATGGCCTTGTTTAAGAAGTTTCTGAGTTAACAATTTATTGCGAGTGTTGAAGTCAGCAACATAGCTAGATGTTCTAGCAAAACGAATGAGTTGAGAGATATAGACTCCATAGGTTGTAGAACAAGGGACATCACCATCTCAAAATGGGAAATCGACAATTTCAAAATCAAAGTCGTCACGTTTATCATAAATTTTGGTAGAAACTGTATCATTAGAAATTGACAAATGCAAGTCTAAAAATGCGGCTTCGGTATCAGAGGTAACCCATTATATTTATTAGATAGAAATATAATTGCTGCAATATGTTTATGAAAAACAACAGCTCACTGTTTTTGTTCTTATAGTTTACATGTGTGGATAAGAAATAAGGATCTTGCATCTTGATAATATTTCAATGAACTTTTCCTCCCACGTAGGGTGTCCTCCTACAGGGTCAAAAAGCCCACGGGGGTATTGTGATATTTTCGTACAGTCTCTGGTCATTTTTGGGGGTTCAAAATTTTGAATTTCAATATTTTTGTGGTTTCAAAAAAAATAAATATTTTTTTGGGTATGAAGACTTTGTGGGTATTTTTTTGGGTCATCACAAAATTGGATTATATTTAGGGGTAATTTCTATGCATTTTAGGGTCTTTTCTGAAGGTCGAGGTACAGCATGGGGATATTTGTTTGGGCTGCTAAAATTACAAATATTTTTTGAGGGTGTTTGAAATTCCTGGGGTGAAGGGTAGATCCTGGGCCCGAGCCTACGTATGAAGAAAAATTGAGAGTACCCCTCTGGGGTAAAGGTGGTAAAGCATAGGGGTTACCAGGGTATATACTTGCAAATAAATAGAGAATACTAGGTGGGTGTCTTTTGATATGAAGTTTATCAAGCTAGGCTTTGAGAATACTTGTTGACATCGCGAGGCTTGCAGAGCGATTGAACATGTGTTCTCGAGACCGGTAAACTTGATAGCAAAAGACGCGAGCCTGTTATTCTATTTATCAGCTTACTAAGTTCATTCAATCTTCAAACTAGCGAATATGACGTAATGGTTGATTTTTTGTGTCGATTCAGCGTCATTGGCGAAGTCATGCGAGAAGTGCAACGTCATAATGGCCTGATAAAGGCACAAGCTGTGAGATAGAAAACGTTTATCAGGCAACTTACAATGCTGCAGTTAATATAAATGGTATCTGATAATTGATTTAACTAGGTCAAATTTGTGATTCTATAGCAGCCGCATTGGGACTTAAGAGTTTTGAGGGCCATAACTTACTTAAATATATAATGGAGATCTATGAAAAAAACATAGATCAATACATATATGTAAGCTTAAGAGAATGAACAATTCCTGTTTGGAAGGATATCTTGGTTGCTATGTATGTGACTATCTAAGACTGTGACTTTTCTGGCAATGATCCCTTGGTGTTGCCAAATCAATAGATTCAGTAATATATAGAGAATACTTGGTAAGTGCCTTTTGATATCAAGCTTACCAGGTAAGGCTTTGAGAATGCTTGTTGAGTCGCGAAGTTTGCCAAGCAATTCAACGTGCGTTCTCTGACAGAGCCGAGCCTGGTAAATTTGATATCAAAAGACGTGAACCTTGTATTATATTTATCAGTCTACCAAGTAGACCCACTCTTCCAACTTGCGATTATGACGTAATTATCGAGTTTTGTCATTCAAAAAGTGCAACATCATGTTGGTCTTATAAAGATGCATGCCATGAAATAGGCAACGTTTATCAGGTCGACGTGCAACAATGCCGTTAATATGAGAGATAATTGATAATATTTGGTACTGTCTTCTGATTGGCCCAGATGCATATCCACTCGAGTCAATATAACTACATATTGCATGGTTTGCCGGACGTGACGTTGCAAATAAAGTGCAGACTTGACTCACGTATGGAGTTAAAGTACAAAAATAGCATGGGCGGCTCATATATATAATATGAGCCAGTGCATGAGATTTCCAACAATATGGTATGTGCGACCAGCAAAGCCTTCAGATCAGCCTGCGCATACGTCCAGTCTGATCAGAGCCTTCGCTAGTCGCTTGAGTATTGTATGATTGCTAAGCTACTGACTGAACACCATTTTGAGTTTCTAAGCTAAAAAGGAGGCTGCACAGTCTCGTCTGAGTCTACACTTGTCAAAATGTCACATTGTTGGAAATCTCATGCCACGGCTCATATTGTTAACAGATCACATTGTTTCGTTAATTTCCTTAAAAACACTGTTCTTTCAGGGTGTTAACAAGCAAAGACTGATATCCACTTTATGAATTTATTTTAATTTATTAATAACAGAAGTTTATATTTTTCTTGGATAAGTAAATCAGATGTGTCAGGAGAAATCACAATCGGAAAATCTCAGCCAAATTCAAGAATCAAGCCTCGGATGTATGTGTAAAAAAGCTGCATTTCGTTAGCTTGAGCTCGCGTTAGGCTAATTTGTTATGTAGCATGTGGATTCAGCTCTATTAACATTCATTTTTCCTTCAACATTTATGTGTTTTTTCAATAAAGGCAAACACTTCTTTTGTTTCTTTTGTTGTTGTACTGGCATGATGTCTGTGACGTCATCTTCACGTCATGTGACGGCAGCCACATGTTATTAAATATACCTTCGATCCACGGAATTTGCAGAGGCAGTTCCTATTGGAGAAACCCAGTCTTCTTGATATTATGATTAGGTAAGATAGAACACTTTGCATGCTGGGTAATTTTTCATTTAATTTTTGCAGTCTACGGATTGTTTTCGAAAAATTCTTTAAAGTACCCTATGGGTGGCAAACATTTTGTTTCAAGATCAGGCCTGACATATTATGAAGCCTAATCTTGGTCCAAAGTGTGTAAATGGAATCAAAAGATGTCAGAAGTTGCCACTAGCAGGTTAAGAGATAACACTTTCTGTTCAGCTGCAAAGATTAGCTAGAATATTGTGATTTTGTACCAACGACGTACAGTAAAACCTGTGTTAAGACGGTCACTCTCAAAAAGACCAAATATTGGTTTTCAATACCAATCATCGCTTAATGCAGGTCAAATGTATTGCAGAATGCTCCAAAGGGAGCATTCTGCAATGCTTTCGAACTTCATTAAGCTACCATTTGTCATTAAGATCTTTGTTTTGTCTATTTTGAGTGGCCGTTTTACACAGGTTTTACTGTAATGAGTTACTATCAAACTTTTCAAGAAGGGATTAACAAAGGTGCAGATTAAACTGCCTAGATGCACAGGCTGAACTGGACCAACATTTGAGCCGCCACATGTGATTTCCAACAATGTCGCATTTTGACAGGATTAGATTCAGACAACCCTGTGCAGACTCCTTTTAAGAAACTCCAAATAATGTTCGGCCAGTAGCTTAATAATCAAAGAGTATTCGAGTGGCTAGCAAAGGCTCTGATCAGACTGCGCATATGCGCAGGCTGGTCTGAGCATTTGCTGGTTGCACATGCCACATTGTTGAAGATCTCATCTCACTGCTTATTTTTCAAACTAGAATAGGTTTTCTAATGACTTTGCTTAAATAAGAAACTGTTAAAGCTGCATACTCTGTAACTATGAACATTTTTCGAAAACAATTATTTTCTTTTTAAATCATTTGTAAAAGTAGAATTAAGCTATGTTTTCATAATAAAATGTTCAGTACAGCTGAAAATTGCATGGAAAAGTGAATTATCTTTTAAGTTATCAAATAGGTGTTTTTTTCTCTTGTTGGTAATTATTTGCGTCCCTCCAATAATTCTAGACCGTTGAATTTGAACATAAATGCAGTTGTTTTGATAGTGATAACTTGTTAAGATTTACGAAAATGGTCAAATGTTTACCTGAATTTGAGTATTTTTTATGTGTTCTTGAAAAATAAAAACATTATTTTTAAAATTAGAAGATCAAAAGTTACAGAGTATGCAGCTTTAAATCTGACTATCACTTAACACATGAATATAGGGGATAAATGTCAAGCTTTCAGTGGGCTGGAACTAGTCTGTCTGTCAGTCTGTTATTTTGAGGTGAATCTCTTTTATAGCTCTTCCTTTTAAACAATAAATGTCTGAAAATAAAATAAAATGCATATTACGTAGAGGATGATGTACAATTGAATCTAACTCATTGCCAAAAAGTAATAAAATGCATAGTTAAGCGAAGCATTCTAAAGCATTTTCGCTGTGCGTTTAATAAATGTAATAGCACGAGAGCACAGAATTAAGATTCTATCCTTTACACAACAGCAGAATTAATTTGGAATCTGGGTGTCAAATTTATATCATATATACGTGAAGTTATGGTGTCAATTCAAATCTTATTTAGATTTCTGACTATGAATAAATGTGTATTCAATTCACCAGTGGTTTAATGTTTTTAATTTATGGCGTTATAACACGCAACGTGATATAATTAAAGTAAACAAAATATGTACATCTTCTTTCTCACTTCTTATAAGGGTCAATAATAAATAAATTCTTTAATAAGGAGGGAGTAAATGATGTAAGAGTTCGTGCAAATGTGTAGATTTTCTCATCCCTGTAAAGCTGCAAAATACTGTTGAAAATTAAGCCCAACGAAGAATTTTACCACTGTGACAATAGAAATCATTTTGAGAATTGACCAACCACTATATCGGCAAGTTACCATCTATATGATTATTATATGCAGGGTATATCCAGATGAGATTAACCAGTGCATTCGAGAATAAGATGACAACGTTTTTTGAGAAAGTCTTCTTACAATATGGCCCTAAAATAGCTGACCTTAGTTTCATTGTCGTTGTTAACTTCTCCATGATATATAAGAGCTCAGCCTAATTGAATCACAACACTGTGGCCATTGAGGAAAGCTTCAAGTCTTTAAAATAAGGCTGATGTTTAGCAGTATCATCTTCACTGACCACCAAACAGTTTACAATAGTTCCTCATTAAGTTTACATTATACAATTGTTGACTGTTGAGGCATTGGACATAATGTGATGTCGACCTGAGAGTACCAATATTGGCCGGGGCAGAGCCGAGGTCAATATTGGTATTCTCAGGTCGACATCACATCATGTCCAATGCCTCAATAATCAACAATTGTTTTATTATATATTTTTCTAAACATAAAAGCAACATCAACAACAACAACAAAATCTTGGCCATGGACTATGTCTTGGAAGTCTTGAATTTCTTTTTCACATGATGACTAACTGATTTCATTCAATTAAAAGAGGAATGACCGCATATTTTATTTTAAATTACATTTACAACTGCAGACATTTCATCAGGGTCTACACTGTTTGCTAGGACAAAACAGGAATTTCAAGTATATGATGAAACACCAAATCTTGTGAATTTCGTGATGCTGTCACTCACGGAATTGTAACAGCAAATCATGCAAGTTTCATACTGAAAGCGCACCTATTATGGAAAGTTTCTATGAAAGTTAGTAAGGGTGCAAAGATCAGGAATCGATACAATCAAGTATCACACCTGACCCAGGATACCAATCGGAAAGTAACAAGCTTACAGTTAAACAACACAAACGACAGCCAAGAGGTCAGCCCTTTCCCAGCAGTTGACCACAAGGCACATATAAACAGATGCGTACAAAGGCATAGCAAACACAAGACAGAAAACACATAAAAGATATATCTAAGTAACTAATATTGAATGAGAAAAACCCACAGCCCATGCGATATGTAGTTATTTTGACTCGAGTGGATATGCATCTGGGCCAATCAGGAGGTATTTATTTATAGTTTATTCAATAAATTCGTTTAAAGTCTAAGCAAAAAGTTAAGTTGTTTTTATAAAAAGAAAAGGGATAAGTTGTCACAAGTGTGTATGGTCAGGAAATACATCATTCACAAATTGAAGACCAACCCACTACACCGTGTGGAAGAGCTACAGAACACTCACAGTTACAAGACTTACAGTAACTTTACATCAAGTCTGAAGGTAGCTGAGAAAAAAAATGAATAGTTGTAACTTTACACCAAGCTTGGTGGCAGCTGAGATAAAATTAATAGGTGTAGCTTTTCACCAAGTCTGGTTGAAGCTGAGATAAAATTAATAGGTGTAACTTTACACCAAGTCTGGTTGAAGCTGAGATAAAATTAATAGGTGTAACTTTACACCAAGTCTGGTGGTAGCTAAACTGACAAAGATCTTGGTGCAAACTTTCAATTGCTACAGAGCGACTTCAAACAAGTTTGATGGCAACTGAACTTAAATTAATAAGTGTATCTTTACACCAAGTTTTGTGGCAGCTGAGATAAAATTAATAAGTGTAACTTTACTCCACATCCGGTGGTAGCTGAACTGCCACAGATCTTGGTGCAACCTTTCAACTGCTTTAAAAACTATTTTCTGTGAAAATTTATGATCTAGAGAAAACAACCCCAAAAAACGGTTTAAAATGATCGAGAGTTTTCATTGAAGAGATAATGTCTTCAAGTTTCTTTCAAAGGAAAAAAATGAAAAAAAACATTCCAAAAATATGTGGCAGATGAACTGCCTTTGCTGGTGTAAACTTACATACACGTTTTCCAGTGCAGATGATTTGGATTTATCCATCCCAGTTAAAAAATAAACTATTAGCCGAAGAGCAAACTTATAGTTTCTAATCAGATTGTCTGTATAGAAACATACTTATCTGAAAAAACGTTCTTTACACATAAATTTCAAGCTTGATCTGGGATTACTTTATTGTAAAATATATTTTTCATGATGGAGTAATTTTGTCATGGTGCTCAAAAAGTTAAAGTGTATTTTTCATGACTCTGAACTTTAAACCTATATCAAAAGCAAAAGAAATATGTTATTTAATTTACGCATATCATTTCCTCATCTGCTAAGGTAATTACTGCAGTTTCTTTTATCTTGCAACAATTTGCATTAAACAGCTTAATTTCAGGCCTCTGCTTTAATCAGTTACTATGGCATGGTATCACATTATCTATGGAGATATCCAGTGGTACCATATACATGTACTGCATTCATTTTAATGATTAATAATTAAAATTTTATTTTAGTAACAATCAATGCAAAAGTAGATTGTTTCAGCCATAACAAGAAAATTATTCAGATTTTTAATAAGTTTTATTTGATTGTGTTATGTCTTATTATGCTAAAAATGAAGAAAGTTTGCTGCAAAACAGGTCACCTGCTGTAGTTATATTAATGCAAAGTTTTGGAAATAAACAGAAAATCTTACATGAGTGCTCATGTCAATTGGATTTATTAAACGAGTTGAGGAAAAGAGATAAAATGCGAGGCTTGCTGAGCATTATATCACTTTTTCCCAGCGAGTTTAATAAATTCAATAATTCAAGAGCACGCATGTTACATTCTATATATCATAATAATTTTGACATAAAGATTACTTCAAAATATCATTTCTTGCCAAAAACGTGATTATTTTGTCATTATGTACGAAGCGTTGTTATGGACGTCATAACGTTTCCCGTTAATGTGTAAACCACAAGTGGATTATCGATTTTATTTCATGGCGTTATTTTACTCCCAGACATAACATCATATGGTTATTATCAAATATCTGCCCAGAACTCAAATTATTCTCATTAATAGCCTGCCTTTGCTTAAATATAACACCAAAGAATTATAAATTTGAACCATTATCAAAGATTTATGATACTGCCCTGAATGTATAAAACAGGTAATCGTGACTTCATTACACACGTTTGGGGCTGATTGACCTATAAAATAGCTAAAACAGATGTACTACAGGGTTTAGTGAAGGCAATCAGTAGCATACTTATTGAAAAGCTTTCACAAACACTTAAAGATAAATTGTTCCCATCCTACAGTCAAGCTCTATTATAAATGCATTTGTAAAAAGGATGAATATTCACTCTAAAAGTAAGTATGACGGGAAATGTCACAACCACACGCTGCACACCAATCCGTGACATCGTGAAGAAGATACACATAACACTAACACCCACGCGACATTGAAAAGACAATTACAGTTAAGTAAGCACCCCTCTCTTCCCCAGCGAGATGAATGCAAGACATTTTCATTTTATTTTTAACAGTAAAGACTTTTATCAATGGGAACCATGTCGATTTTTTGTTTCCAATGATAAATAGTGGTTAAATTAACTAGGGAAATTGCTACTTATAGCAAAAACCTTTGATCCTGTCACGTCCCTTTTCCCAATCTTTTAGCAGTGAACGTGCACTTTGCATTATATAAATCTGTTCATGGAAAGCATGGGGCTTGTTTGATTGGGTACTTATGTACTTCGATTTTTACTCCGTCTATTCAGGTTTACAAGTTTCATCTTTGGATAATACCTTATTTTACCTCTGTTGGAGTTGAGATAAGGGGGGCCGCTATGAGCATATTGCAAGCCATCATTGTATTATATTTTACTTTTGACATTTGGGAATTTTATTTCTGATAGGGCTGTGTCCGTAACTAAAATTGTAGGGTATAATAATGTCCATCTTTAGACCTGCACAGGGTTTCTGCTTTGCACGAGAGATCTTTGAATACACATGCAGAGCAAGAGCAATGTTGTTATAAAGTGCTTGCACAGGTTTGACATATTGCAGTTCTTATTATATTCACGGGTGGGGGGTGGGGGTGGGGGGTAGCCCAGCGGTTGCTTATTTGTTTTCTATTACCGTTACCTCTCCAGGAGATCTTGTCATGATAAATATACTTCTACTTTACTTTTAAAATATTCGTTCGACCAAGCCTTATTTTAATGTATATATGAAATTTATGTGTCAATTAGCTTCAGTGAATTATTGATGCTTTGCGATAGCATTAATTGAACACTGATTTCGCGAAGTTATTCGTATGTCGTCTGCTTAGGACGTCTGCTGCATACTCGGATGCGGTGTTTGTGATTGCCGTCTGCTGCTGAGCATAAGTATTGAATGATGCGTTGTATTAGTTTATGTGGGCCATCGCGAGAGCCTCCTAGTTATTTTGGCTGTATTACCTGAATGTCGTCTGCTTTGTTCGTCTGTTGATATAAAACATTCATATTTGAATGTTGTCTGTTTGTGGTTGATTACCACTTGTCTGGTAGGCATTTCTGTTAGTGTATAGCAGGAGCATTGCAGACATTGTTGGTACTGTACTGATGTATTGAGAGATAATATTTGCTCATTCTTATATGTATTGACTAGCATTTGCGCATTGTAATTAAAGTGCAACCACATACGACGTATATCTGCAGTGAGGTTTAAGGAATTGAATTTAATTGTACCTTAAGCTATGTAAGAAATATACATGCAGTTCTAGATAAGTACATATGTATGCTGTTAATATTAAAAAGCGCATTAGGCCCATTATGCATCGCTTGAGAACACATTTGTATGTGCCAGGGGTACACAATCACGTTTTCTAGCATGTACGTTTATTTTAAGGGAATGCGCATTATTACCGTCTGATCTGAGCATATATTAGAAGATGTATACTGTTCGACATTAGTAAGACACCACACTTATTAGTTCTGTTTACACTTATGAATCTATATAAAAATTATGTCATACTTGTAATACCGTATTACATCACAGCATCATCACAATAATATGTTACTGATACTATCCACTAACGCACGCATGTATATCCTTAGAGGTTTATTATACAATGTTCAATTAAGTATTCTTGATTATATTTATTGCGAAATGGCTTCAACAGCAAGGAGTCGTGTTGAAGGCGTAGTAATGGTATTCTGCAATACCTGGTGGTCACTTAGAGTTTGTGGAGAAATCCAGTGTAACCATGGTGGTATTTTGCAGCTTTTTGGGTTAAAGCATTGAGTGCTAAAATGTGATTTTGCACTTCAAGAACATACATGAATTCTTAAGCCATCGTTGAGTAGATTGAGGTCCTTCGATGTGGTACATCATAATTGATGTTTTATGGGTCATGTATTGACTATGTGCTGCCTATGTTGTTTTTAGGTACTCGCATTTACCATTAAAGCATCACTATTGTTTGGTGTCTGTTTTCGTTTTATTATGGCCGATTCTTACTGACATTTATCAAATGACATGGAGCATGCGCATTCAGTATGTGATATATATTAGGTAACGGGATAGAATTATAGCCTAGAATTACAGCCGTTGATGTTTTATATCGAGGTAGTCAGAGCATGATACTCAATTTCAGGTTCCGCCTGAAAGTACGCCTGAAATTATGCCTGAAGTGTTGGCAAGAAAAATATACATGAAGTTTTTGCTTAAAAGATACACTTGAAGTTGGCCTGGTGTAATGGCGGAAGATAACCAATGATATACCTGTGGGTTCTCTTTGAGATCAAAATGGATACATGGATATGTATACATGTCGATCTGATGTTTAAGAAGAACATATATCAACATTGATGCTGACCTTTGTAATTTACCAGAGCAAGGATAGTGCAGCAAGATAAAAGTTAAGGTTTTTAAATTTAAGGATATTTCACCCTTTCTAATATTTCTTTTATTAGAAGACCAATCAACCAAGAACATTCGTTTAGTTTTCTGGTGCCATATAAACAGTTACCAAGACCTACAAGAAGAAAGAAGATGCAATTGACATTACTCTCCATTTTTTTTGTTTAACAATTTTCTTTAAAATTATATTATTATTTTAAGTTAAACATTGTTTTGTACTTATTTCCACAATTGTTTGTGATCAGTCATCGTCCGTTGTGGTTTTGCGCTTGCCTGGGGCTCATCCATCCTTGACAGATCCCTTTGACCAATAAAATAAAAGACCAGCAAGAAATAATCACCAGCTCTTGGTTTTCCTTTTAATTGACAGGAAAAACTAGCTCCGCTTTTGATGGCCATTTCTTGAAGGATAATAAAATTTTAAACACATTTGGTAAAGGGTCATCCCTAGATCATTTGTTACTTTGTTAGAATAAGCGAATTGTATAAAATTTTGGCAATGATATTCCATGTTTATATGTTTTACCATTATAACCAGGCCAATCTTATTAAAAGGCGGCCTTGCTTTAAGAAGGCAACTGTTATCAAATCAAAACCAGGACAGCCTTCTTTATTATTAGTTTTAAGTCAATACAAAGAATGATGCAGTGTTTCGTTTTCCTTGAAACGAGCGCCTTTGAGACATGTTCTGGGTATATCGACCCTAATTTGTCATTTCTATATTTAAAACAAAAAGTCAATCAGCGCATATACTTGAATATATGATGTATATCCCTAATAACGTCCATTTTCTGTATAAAAGTAGGATTCAATGGGACAAAATTACATAGGCGTGTTATCTTGGCTACAACAAAACCACCTGCAACAATAAATGAAATGACAGCGTTGGAATTCCAGCGTGGTTTTGTTATTTGGTGTGAAAGTTACCCCACCTGAAAATTTGGGCAATATTCTTCAGAGTACAGGGACTGATTTCACCATTGCTTAGGAATAATAAATAAGGGTAGATACACTCAGTACCCGTGTCAAAAGCTCTCGTTTTCAATGAAATTTTACACAAAAATTGCATTTTTCCATCATGTTGACATACTCTGGGTGTGATTTGGGGACAGTATAATAGCTTTGGTTGGAGGGGCTCATATCTGCAGCAATATATTTGAATATCCAAACAGAAGTGTATCAATAGAATGCGCATTCAGCTAATAATCACTCAAATGAAAATGAAGAAGAATGCGACGTCTCATACCATTGGACCAATATTGCCATCCCCTCATTCTCAACATCGAGAAAGTACACACACACACACGCACGCACGTACGCACGCACACTGCAATACGATCTCTAGCTTATATTAAAAAAAGCTTATACTTGGTTTAGTTATAAAGCTTATACTTGTTATTTGTTAAGCATGAACTTGTTTTATCTGAGTCGTGTTATCACAATTGTTGGACGTTTAGATTAACGGAAGAATTTGCTGCATGTGGGTAAGTAAACAGCCAGAAAATTATCTATAAGTACATGTTGATAAATTGACAGTCACAATTTTATGCAGTCAGTGTTTTTTCCACTGTGGGTCACCCGGGGACAAGGAAGTCGTGACTACTCTTATAAGTATTAGGAAAACGAAAGTCGATTGAAAAGGTCATTCCATTCCGCTGCGTATGGGAAGGAAGACATTAAAATGATTTATAAGTAAATGGACAGTCAACGTGTATTGTCAGCAGTTAACTGTAGCAAATCTGTTGGCTGTTCACTCAATGCTCAGTTTGTTCAAGGGAGATAAATCACTCTAATAAGAAATAGGAAAATGAAAGTAGATAAATTGTGCTGCTTCAGGCAAATACACAGTAAAAAATTGAGTGATAGGTTATTGATAGTCATAATCTATCAGTCGCACAGTTATAGTCTGCCAAAATTGACCTTAGACTGATTAATTTTCGCCAAAATCTTCGTGATATTCGTGCGTTTTCGTGGAGTCCTCCGACCTTGGTCGCGCTTTTACAGAGAATATGAAGATTATGTCAATTAGTTAATGCAAATGGTCTGATAGCCTAGTGGTTAGTTGACAACTTACAAATCAAGCATACCTGGATCGAAACTTGGAAGGAACCTTTTTTTTTAAATAATTGTCAAATTGCTTTCTTTTTTAAGTTAATATTGTTCGTATATTAAACAATGAGCTTTACATCTTTCATTTGTATTTAGCCGCTTTTGTATTCATTATTCCCTAAATTACCCACCCTTTCCGTGTCAGCTGATAACATTTGCAAATAGTTTGGAACCAGTCTGTACCAACAGATTGTCGGTTCTGATCTGGATACAAACTTTTTTAACACTCTGATAGTGTTCCTGTAATAATTTTTGAAAAAGTTAATTTTGATTAAAAGTCAAAAGATGATAACAAAATAAGTAAGGGTGCAAAGATCAGGATTCGATACAATCAAGTACCACACCTGACCCAGGATAGTAAAAGTCTAAAAAAATATTCAGCGTGCAAAGAGTTAATCACATGTAGGCTTATTGAAATAAATCACCGTGCTGTATTTGTTACATAAACGCATGCCAAATTCAAATAAATGTACCCAGTTGTGCACAAAATCAAGAATAAAGACAAAAAAACTAGCAAATCGAAAAAAAAATAATTAAATGCTACTGGACTCGAACCCACATCTTTTGAGTACTAAAAACACTGGACTATCCACTAGGCTATCGGGGAATTGTGATAAATTTCTTTCAGATAAGTAATTCTACAGCAATCTAAAACGAAGATTCACGGAGACTGAGTAAAAGGTCATTGAATATTCATATGTCTCGGGTCAATTTTGACAAACAATGTAAGAAAACCTGCTTTTATTAGGTAATAGAAAAACAAAATATTATGTTTGTTTGTTTGTTTGATTTGATTCGTTACGTCCCATCAACAATCTTTCAATTATGTAGGGACGGGACTTCCTGAGTTGAACCAGTACTAAGCTTGGATTAATATGTCTTGTTAAAAGGCACAACGCAGTGACGCCAGTGGGGCTCCAGCCCACGGCCCCTCGTTCTCAAGTCCAGCACACTACCACTGAGCCACTGCGTTCCCAAACAAAAGATAAACAAATAATTCGTTTAGTTCGAAACATATAAACAAAACCTTCGTTTCATGTATTTTTTTTTTTGTTTGAGTTGATTCTTTACGTCTCATCAGCGTCAGGACGGTTCTTTCTGGGTTGAACCAGTAGTAAGCAAGGATTAATATACATGTGTCTTGCTCAAGGTGCTGGTAACTAAGGCTCGTACCCGCACCCCCTCGATCTCGAGACAAGCACTCTACCATATAGCCACCGGGCTCCTTAAGTGTGGAATCTCAATTATAGTAGAATGTTGGACTCAGAGATCTAGGCGTGGCTGTCTCGAGACTCATCGGAGACACTGCATTGTGTCCTTGAGCAAGACACGTTTACACCCAGTGGTTCCGTGACACTTCGTTCGCATTCACAGTATCTGTTCAAGGACACAAACCTCGCTCTCAATTCATTTCTCAGTTTGCAGCCACACAATTCTACATGAATCTATTACACTTTACACGAACCTCTCTCACAATTAATTCAGTCGAGGTGGCTGTTTGGTACTTAACGTAAATATGCGTTAATGCACTCTATCGTGTAGCGCTTGAGATCCTTCACATTTATTATCTGCTACAAGCCCTAATGAGAGCTTTGTGGTCACCTGTTGGGAAAGGGCTGACCTCTTGGCTCTCGTTTGTGGTGTCTAACTGTGAGTTTGTCACTTTCCCATTGGTATCCTGGGCCAGGTGTGGTACTTGATTGTATCGATTTCTGATCTTTGCACCCTTCCTACCTTGACCATCATGGGTGGATTCAGAGGGTGGGGGCATGGGGTCCGGACTCCCCCCTGAAAAAATAACAATATTTATAGGGTTTCCGTGCAATACTGGTCCAGATCCCTGATAAATCACAAAGCTACCTAACCAGCATTTAATGTTGGGCCATCATCGGCCCGCCAGCGAAACGCCATTTAAATGACGTTTCGCTGGTGGGCCGATGATGGCCCATTTATAGCGGTATTTTGGTCCTCTATCCCCTCATCAACTAAATGAAAAATAACAACAACAAGAAAACGTTATCAAATTTGGACCCCTCTGACAAAACTTTCTGGATCCGCGCATGACCATTCTGCTTACAGAATTCCATATTACTGGGATATAAAATTGTTTATAAAGCACATTTTTTGTTAACAATGAATATGAAAAAATCCATGCTAGGATATAACATAGATAGTCCTATCAGGAAATACTGGTTTGTTTCCTTCAGCAAATAATTAATGAGCCGCGACATGTGATTTCCAACAATGTGGCATTTTGACAAGTATAGACTCAGATCAGCCTGTGTAGCCTCCTTTTTCAAAAGGATGTTCAGTCAGTAGCTTAATATTCATAGAATATCCTTTATGCTTAAATGATATCCCCAGAAATACTGGTCAGAATTGTTAAACAAAGTCACATAATGTTCCCCATGATGCTCTCCACCACAATTGCACAAATGAATTCGCTCCGCTGAACGAAATGGCCACCAACGCTACAATAGAAACATCTTAAACCAGCATCTCCTCCTTAACCGCTGATCAGAATTTATATAATTTCACACACATGTTCCCCATAATATTCTGTACCATATATGGGTATTCGAATGACCACCATACTTAAAAATATAACCTAAGTTATCTTTGTAATGGTGCAAACCAGACGATGCCCTAACACCTCTTCTATTGTAAGACGTTCCAGCTTAACACTTTAGAATCCCATGTTTTTCAAAGGACCGTTTCCAAAGCATGTTAGGGCACATGCGCAAAATTGCTCTTTAAAATTGCATGTGTAGCTACCAATAGAAGTTAGGTGTCTAAAGTTTGGTCCAACACTTCATCTGCTTCCATACTTTGTGTGTGTGAGCTGCGAAGGCTCTGGTGAGACTTTGTATATGCTAGGCTCGTCGGACCTTTCAATGCTCGGTGATGAATTACATACCAAAATCTCATGTATTGGCTCACTTTCTCATTTTTCAGCCTCTTGTCTTTTTTATTCTCATATTGTGGAATACCAAATATGGACATAAAACATTGGCAAAGTCTTGTTTTATAAACTTAGTTCTGTATTTTCAGAGGCACTAGGACTGCAACATGGAATCAATTGAATCAATTGATGGAGTAAAAGGGGGCCATGTTTCTTCGGATGAAAATTTTGCAATCACATGTGACCCTTGTGAATATGACCATATATCAAAGAAGGCAGCAGCCTTCTGTCACGAATGTGCTGAATATTTATGTGAGTGGTGTAAAACTGCACATGGGAAAGTAAAATTAACACGTTCACACAAGCTGTTATCTGGAGAATTGATGCCACCAAAGAGATCAGCAGGAAAGATGCAAGTTTTAGATAAAGTCCTATGTTCCTGTTTGGAATATAAGGTATCCGTTTACTGTAAAGAACACTGTGCCATTGTTTGTGTAGACTGTAATGCTCTTCACCATAGAAAATGTAAAACTAGCGATATCACAGATGAAAGCAATGATTTTGATGTTGATAGAACAAAGAAAACTATTGACAACTTGAATGAGTTGAATGAAACGATAACATCCTTTCAGGAAAGTAGAGAAACGGACCTGAGCAATCTTTCTTTGGAGGCCAAAGACTGTCAAGACAAAGCTAAACAATTTCGAGAAGAGCTCAGCAGGAAACTCGAAAGCATGGAAGCTAAAACACTTTCAGATATAAACATCTTCAAAACTCAAGAAACGAAGACTATAACCCAACAAATAGATACATGTAAGGCCGCACGGAATAGATTAGATACAGGCAGTAGGAAACTTCAGTTGGCAAAAGAACAAAATGACAGGCAGGGTATATTTGTGTATAATATACAACTATCAAAAGCAGTGAAATCTTTGACAACAATCACAGAAGAAATCACCAAAGAAGTATACCAGCCTCATATTTCTTTTGAATGTAATCCAGCTATAAGTTTTGCATGTAATCAAGATCTTGGAACGGTTAAACGCCATACTTATAGAACACCAAAAATGAAAGGCTTTGATGAAATGTCTAAAACAGCAGGAAATAAAATCAATGTCAAATTACAATCTGATGCCAAAGATGCCTGGATTTCTGGATCTACTTTCCTTTCATCAGGGGAACTAATTATTTGTGATTGTAATAATAACAAACTAAAGCTTTTAGATAAAAGCTTGCAAATGAAGGAAAGTATTGACGTGTCTGAAATACCTTGGGATGTAGCTGCTGTAAATCATCACCAAGTGATAGTAACTTTCCCGCATGAAAACTACTTACAGTTCATTCACGTGACGCCTTCAATTGCTTTAGGCCATAAGGTAGATCTTGGGATGAACTGCTGGGGTGTGTCTGTTTCACGTGAAAGTATTTATATATCACTCGAAGATTCAGGAGAATTCAAGATCGGAATTTATGACTTTACTATGAAAAAGAAGCGTATAATCAGTCCATACAATTGCAAAGATGGTAAATTACTATTCAAAGAGTCTTTATATATTGACGTATCGAATGATGAAAAATTATTTGTATCTAACATAGATGACACATCAAAAACATCAACAGTATATTGTCTTGAAAGCAATGGCAATGTCATGCACTCTGTATCTGATCCCTCATTTAAGCTGTGCCCAGGAATAAATGTCGATGAAAATGAAAACCTGTTATTATGCGACTGGATAAGCCATAAAGTATTTTTGATAACAAAAGATGGCAAAGAAGTACGTGAGTTCCTGACAGAAAAAGATGGTCTATATCAGCCATATACAACTAGCTTCCGTCGAAGTGATGGAACTCTTGTGGTAACATGTAGAGATCGTAATGACATACTGGTGTTCACATTGAAATAAGAAATTAGCTCAAGAGATTTTGGTATTTATCGCAAAGTGAAAGCTCAGGCGAGACTGCGATTATGCGCAGAGTATAAACGTTGATGAGGGCTTGGACCGAATATCGACCCCTAGCCCCACTGGATTTGAATGGACATTTAAAGAAGGCTTCAACAACAGCAGAATCTAGGGCGAAGATTTGGTACCAGTAAAATGCATTTAAGCCTCCCCCCCTCCCCCCGTGGCTTAGGCTGCTGTCCGTTCTAAGGTGGTGGTTCTGTTGTTGTTGATTTTTGTTTATTGTTACTCCCATTGTGGGAGTCTGTAACTGTTCTATGTTTTGTTGTACGTTACTTTATGTCCATTCTAGTATTGCAATCATCTTAATGGGGAAGAGAGAGCCGGTTGCTTTGCTTAATTTGTCTTCCTGGTGTCTCGTGATGGTTGGATTTAGAGCATATGCCCAGTCTCACAAGAGCCTTCACTTCTCACATACACAAAGTATAGAAGTAGAAGAGGGCTTAGACCAAATCTGAGACCACTAGCTGCGCTTGATGTAATTAAGCGTTAAAAAGACTTTAGTGCATATACAATAAGTACCTCAATCTCATTCATTGGCTCATATGGATCATGTGTGTTCAAAATAAGAAGATGGCAAAGATCAGGAAACGATACAATCAAGTACCACACCTGACCCAGGATACCGCATAGGAAAGTAATTGTATAAACATTTTATCAACCATATTTTGCAAGGGTTGATTTTTGCATCTGATTTTCATTGCACAATTTAATAGCATGGCAAGTGAAAGTAATTGTATAAACATTTTATCAAACATGTCTTGCAAGGGTTGAAAATTGCATCTGGATTTTCATTGCACAATTATATAGAATAGCAAATGAAAGTAATTGTATAAAAATATTATCAAACATATCTTGCAAGGGTTGATAATTGCATCTGGGTTTTCATTGCACAATTATATAGAATAGTAAAAAATGTAATTGTATATACATTTTATCAACAATTCTTGCAAGGGTTGATAATTGCATCTGAATTTTTATTGCACAATTATATAGAATAGCAAATGAAAGTAATTGTATAAACATTTTATCAAACATGTCTTGCAAGGGTTGATAATTGCATCTGGATTTTAATTGTACAATTATATAGACTAGCAAATGAAAGTAATTGTATAAACATTTTATCAAACATAACTTGCAAGTGTTGATAATTGCATATGGAATTTCACTGCACAATTATATAAAATAGCAAATGAAAGTTATTGTATAAACATATTATCGAACATATCTTGCAAGGGTTGATGATTGCATCTGGATTTTCATTGCACAATTATATAGAATAGCAAATGAATGTAATTGTATAAACATTATATCAAACATGTCTTACAAGGATTGATAATTGCATCTGGATTTTCATTGTACAATTATATAGAATAGAAAATGAAAGTAATTGTATAAACATTTTATCAAACATATCTTGCAAGGGTTGATAATTGCATATGGAATTTCACTGCACAATTATATAGAATAGTAAAATGAAAGTAATTGTATAAAATTTTTATCAAACATGTCTTGCAAGGATTGATAATTGCTTTTGGATTTTCATTGTTCAATTATATAGAATGGCAAATGAAAGTAATTGTATAAAAATTTTATCAAAAATATCTTGCAAGTGTTGATAATTGCATATGGAATTTCACTGCACAATTATATAAAGTAGCAAATGAAAGTAATTGTAAAATCATTTTATCGAACATATGTTGCTAGGGTTGATAATTGCATCTGGATTTTCATTACACAATTATATAGAATAGCAAATGAAAGAAATTGTATAAACATTTTATCAAACATATCTTGTAAGGGTTGATAATTGCATCTGGATTTTCATTGTACATTTATATAGAATAGCAAATTAAAGTAATTGTATAAACATTTTATCAAACATATCTTGCAAGGGTTGATAATTGCATCTGGATTTTCATTGCACAATTTTATATCATAGCAAATGAAAGTAATTGTATAAACATTTTATCAAACATATCTTGCAAGGGTTGATAATTGCATCTGGATTTTCATTGAACAATTATATAGAATAGCAAATGAAAGTAATTGTATAATCATTTATGAAACAATTCTTGAAAGGGTTGATAATTGCATCTGGATTTCTATGTACAATTATATAGAATAGCAAATGAAAGTAATTGTATAAACATTTTATCGACCATATCTTGCAAGGGTTGATAATGCATCTGGATTTACATTGCACAATTATATAGAATAGCAAATGGAAGTAATTGTATAAACATTTTATCAAACACATCTTGCAAGGTTTGATAATTGCATCTGGATTTCAATGAACAATTATATAGAATAGCAAATGAAAGTAAATGTATAAACATTTTATCAAACATATCTTGCAAGGGTTGATAATTAAAATATGAATTTTCATTGCACAATTGTAAAGAAGAGCAAATGAAAGTAATTGTATATACATTTTATCAACCATTTCTTGCAAGGGTTGATTTTTGCACCTGGATTTTCTTTGCAAAATTGTATAGAAGAACAAACAAAAGTAATTGTATATATATTTTTTTTCAACCATATCTTGCAAGATTTGATAATTGCATCAGGATTTCATTGCACAATTATATAGAATGACAAATGAAAGTAATTGCATAAACATTTTATCAACTGTATCTTGCAAGGGTTGATATTTGCATCATGATTTCATTGATCAATTATATAGAATGGCAAATGAAAGTACTTGTATAAACATTTTATTAAACGTATCTTGCAATGGTTGATATTTGCATCTGGATTTTCATTGATCAATTATATAGAATGGCAAATGAAAGTAATTGTATAAACATTTTATCAAACATATCTTGCAATGGTTGATAATTGCATCATGATTTCATCGCGCAATTATATAGAAGAGCAAATGAAAGTAATTGTATAAACATTTTATCAACCATATCTTGCAAGGGTTGATATTTGCATCTGGATTTTTATTGCACAATTAAATAGAAGAGCAAATGGAAGTAATTGTATATACATTTATCGACCATATATCTTGCAAAGGTTGATTTTTACATCTGGATTTCCATAGCACAATTATATAGAATGGCAAATGAACGTAATTGTATATACAATATGTCAACCAATTCTTGCAAGTATGGATTATTGCATCAGGATTTTAATGCACAATTATATAGTAGGGCAAATAAAAGTAATTGTTTATACATTTTGTCAACCAATTCTTGCAAGTACTGATAATTGCATCAGGATTTCATTGCACTATTATATAGAAGAGCAAATGAAAGTAATCGTATATACATTTTGTCAACCGATTCTTGCAAGTACTGATAATTGCATTATGATTTTACTGCACTATTATATAGAAGTGCAAATGAAAGTAATTGTATATAGATTTGTGTCAATCAATTCTTGCAAGTACCGATAGTTCCATCAGGATTTCAATGCACAATTATATAGTAGGGCAAATGAAAGTAATTGTATATACATTTTGTCAACCAATTCTTGCAAGTACTGATAATTGCATCAGGATTTCATTGAACTATTATATAGAAGGGCAAATGAAAGTAATTGTATATACATTTTGTCAACCAAATCTTGCAAGTATTGATAATTGCACCAGGATTTCATTGCACAATTATAAAGTAGGTCAAATAAAAGTGATTGTATATGCATTTTGTCAACCAATTCTTGCATAATTGCATAATGATTTCAATGCACAATTATATAGTAGGGCAAATGAAAGTAATTGTATAAACATTTTGTCAACCAATTCTTGCAAGTACTGATAATTGCATCAGGATTTCATTGACCTATTATATAGAAGGGCAAATGAAAGTAATTGTATATACATTTTGTCAAACAAATCTTGCAAGTATTGATAATTGCACCAGGATTTCATTGCACAATTATAAAGTAGGTCAAATAAAAGTGATTGTATATGTATTTTGTCAACCAATTCTTGCATAATTGCATAACGATTTCATTGCACAATTATATAGTAGGACAAAAGAAAGTAATTTTATATACATTTTGTCAAACATTCTTGCAAGTATTGATAATTACATCAGGATTTCATTGCACTATTATATAGAAGAGCAAATAAAAGTAATTGTATATACATTTTATCAACTATATATTTTGCAAGGGTTGATTTTTGCATCTTGATTTTCATTGCACAATTATAAAGAATGGAAAATGAAAGTAATTGTATATGCATTTTGTCAACCAATTCTTGCATAATTGCATAACGATTTCATTGCACAATTATATAGTAGGACAAAAGAAAGTAATTTTATATACATTTTGTCAAACATTCTTGCAAGTATTGATAATTACATCAGGATTTCATTGCACTATTATATAGAAGAGCAAATAAAAGTAATTGTATATACATTTTATCAACTATATATTTTGCAAGGGTTGATTTTTGCATCTTGATTTTCATTGCACAATTATAAAGAATGGAAAATGAAAGTAATTGTATATGCATTTTGTCAACCAATTCTTGCATAATTGCATAACGATTTCATTGCACAATTATATAGTAGGACGTCAAAAGAAAGTAATTTTATATACATTTTGTCAAACATTCTTGCAAGTATTGATAATTACATCAGGATTTCATTGCATTACTATATAGAAGAGCAAATAAAAGTAATTGTATACACATTTTATCAACCATATATCTTGCAAGGGTTGATTTTTGCATCTGGATTTTCATTGCACAATTATATGGAATGGCAAATGAAAGTAATTGTATATACAATTTGTCAGGGTTGATATTTGCATCAGGATTTCATTGCACAATTATAAAGTAGGGTAAATAAAAGTAACTGTCTTTACATTTTGTCAACCAACTCTTGCAAGCGTTGATAATCGCACCAGGATTTCATTGCACACTTATATAGAATGGCAAATGAAAGTAATTGTATATACATTTTGTCAACCAACTCTTGCAAGGGTTGATAATTGCATCAGGATTTCATTGCACAATTATATAGAATGGCAAATGAAAAAAGTTGTTTATACATTTTGTCAACCAAATATTGCAAGTACTGATAATTGCATCTGAATTTCATTGGACGATTGTATAGAAGAGGAAATGAAAGAAATTTTATATACATTTTATCAACCATATCTTGCAAGGGTTGATAATTTCATCTGGATTTTCATTGCACAATTATATAGAAGAGCAAATGAAAGTACTTTTAAGTACATTTAATTAACCATATCTCACAATGGTTGGTAATTTCATCTGGATTTTCATTGTACAATTATATAGAAAGGCACAACTACCCATTTGAAGGATACCAGCAAAAAGATATTTTGAACATTATTGCAGAAAATCGCAAGATCGGATGGAAACTTAGTCCATGGTTTCATTCTTTCTTTATAGATAAGAGTTTTCTTATTACTCAACCAAACATATGCTGTGAGTACTCAACAAGACGGCTCTTTTGAGCACACAAAACACATGTCAAAACTGATGGGTAAGAAAATAATTACAATTTTAGCTCACTTTTTTTTTTTGCTTTTCTAAGCCTGTGTTTTTATCTTTAAATGGCTTTCTGCAGATATCCATATTTAAGTTAGGCTTAAATCTTTAAGGTCTCAACATAGAATGTACTAACAGCGACTACTCTTACAGTGTACATGTGCAATTGTTTACGTTTGTCGTTTGCAACAAGTACATCTGCCACTATAATGCCTACAACCAAAATATGTTCTAGGTGCTCAATTGAACCGTCTTATTGTCGACAGCCTCCCTGTATATTACCTATAGGACAGAGACCAAATGCCTCACTATATTCTAGTAAGTCAGTTTAATATTAAATCAACCTCACCAGCAGCAACTGTTTATTTATGTCAACGCTCTTTTAAATTGCAAGATAAATTGTTTATTCAGTGTGCTCCCTGGAAAACTTGAAGTTATAATACTTATCACATTAATAAACAGTGGTAGGCTCGCCTACCCATAAAAGTAGTTCTACTTTCTAGAACTTTGCTATTGACGTAGAAAGTCACTGGATTTTTTTCATCTCATATTGCTTTTTAGTTCGAATATACCAAAAGGGGTATCAGTTAAGCTGCCACCTAATAACAGGTAGAAATGTTATGGATTTCTCCCCTGAAAATGTTTACCTCATCTTGTTTTAGTACGAAAATAAGTGTACGTTTATACCAAAAGGGATGGCAGTTCATCTACCACTTAGAATAGGTAGAAATGTTATTACTGGAAAATGTTCACCTCATATTGTATTAGTACGAAAATAAGTGTAAGTTTATACCAAAAGGCATGGCAGTTCAGATGCCATCTAATAACAGGTAGAAGTGTTAGAGATTTATCCCCTGAAATTGTTTACCTCATATTGTTTAAGTACGAAAATAAGTGTAAGTTTATTCCAAAAGATATGGCAGTTCAGCTGCCACCTAATAACAGGTAGAAGTAATAAGGATTTATCCCCTGAAAACGTTTCCCTCATATTGTTTAGTACGAAAATAAGTGTAAGTTTATACCAAAAGGGATGGCAGTTCAACTGCCATCTAATAATTGGTAGAAATGTTATAGTTTTATCACTGGAAAATGTACACCTCATATTGTTTTAGTACGAAATTAAGTGTAATTTATACCAAAATGGGTTTCAGTTCAGCTGCCACCTACTAGGAGGTAGAAATGTTAAGGGTTTATCACTGGAAAATGTTCACCTTATATTGTTTTAGTACGAAATAATAAGTGTAAATTTATACCAAAAGGGGCGGCAGTTCAGCTGCCACCTAATAGCAGGTAGAATTGTTAAGGATTTATCCCCTGAAAATGTGTCCTCATATTGATTTAGTACGAAAATAAGTGTGTACGTTTATACCAAAAGGGATGGAAGTTCAGCTGCCACCTAATAATAGGTAGAACCGTTAAGGATTTATTACTGGAAAATGTTCACCTCATATTGTTTTAGTACGAAAGTAAGTTTGAATTTATAGCAAATATAATAACAGGTAGAAATGTTAAGAATTT
The DNA here is from genome assembly GCA_964019695.1 of Loripinus fragilis. Lineage (NCBI taxonomy): Eukaryota > Metazoa > Mollusca > Bivalvia > Lucinida > Lucinidae > Loripinus > Loripinus fragilis. The sequence goes on along the minus strand of OZ026528.1, from coordinate 53,205,807 downwards.
ATCGCGGGAAAACTTTTTACCATATATTGTTTTAGTACGAAAGTTTATACCACAAGGGAGGGCAGCTCAACTGCCACCTAATAACAGGTAGAAATTTTTGTTTGATAAGATTCTTTACGTCCCATAAACAATCTTTCAGTTAAACAGGGACAAGTCTTCCTGTGTTAAACCAGTACTAAGCTAGGATAAATGTGTCTTGCTCAAGGACCAAAACACAGTGACGCCGGTGAGGCTCGAGCCCGCGGCCCCTTGGTCACAAGTCAAGCACTCTACCACTGAGCAACTGCGCTCCCAACAGATAGAAATGTTGAGGATTTATCACTGTTAAATGCTTGACCTCATATTGTGGTGTAAGTTTATACCAAAAGGGGTGGTAATTCAGCTGCCAACTTATAGCAGGTAGAAATGTTAAGAACTCACCACGGGAAAATGCTTTACTTAGATTGTAAATTGCGTGAAAATAAGAGTAAGTTTATTCTGTAAGTGTTGGCAGTTCAGCTGCCATCTAATTTGATTTAAACCTGACGCTTTTGTTTTACAAACCATAAATACGCACAGTTAAAAATTAAGACTGCTGTTATGCAGTTCGCATAATTTAAACATTATTCGCCTTTAGCCTATTGATGTTCTTATGTAGCTTACTGTTGATTTTATTATGTAGCTTACTGTTGATTTTATTATGTAGCTTATATTGCAAACAATATTGACCCAGGTTAGGCTGCTCCTGTGTAGCATTGTATTCCATGAAAAAAATCTCCATGATAAAATCTAGTCTGAAGTGCATTTAAATGTATGCAGCATAGTGTAGGCCCCTGTGTAATTCCGTGTGCATTTTTTGGTAAAAGTGTCAAACATACATTTTCTTGTAGAAAAATGTATCCTGTTTAAGAAAAAAGATGTTTACAATTTTTCTTTGGCGTTTTTAAGTCACAGTGACGTCACAAAGTGACGTACCCATTTTTAGCTTATTTAAGGCTTGAAAGTGATGTGTTGTGAATTCCAGCAGGCATAAACATGAACTGTTCCGATTAGTTGAGGTAATTTTACTGGCGACATGTTTAATTCGGAGCATAGACCCTGACTTTGGATTTTAAAGAGGTAACATTAACTTCAAAATGATGTCTGTACATGGAAAAGTGACGTCAGTACCGAAATTAAAATTCTGCTATAGTGAAAGCTCAAATAGCTAGACACTCTTCTCCACACAGAAGGGATAATCTTGTTCACTATAAATTTCTGAAACAATTTTATATAAGACGCAAAATTGCATACAACAGCTCTCTGACCTATATTTTGGCAGACATGTTAACTACGTTACCCTATTATAGTTTCAAATCCTATTTTTCAAATACCAAGTTATACCGAACTATTTTTTATCAACATGCTATTTGCCTTAAAACATTTTTAAATGAAGGGAACAGCCGATATGCATTTAAACAATACACCACTATGATGTTACAGTTATATATGTTACTTTAAATGTATAACTATGTAATGCATTACTGTCACTAGACATTGGACTACCAAAATATCTTCTAGGGGAGTTTTGTACACGATAACTTTCCAAAACCGCATTCTACAAGCCACAAATTAATGTATATTAACTTTTTAGCAGCTGGGGCGATACAACGTTATAGCAAAATTTTCTACGTTATTGTGAAATAATTGGAATCTTATCTAATAACTCCATATTCTTACATGACAATATAACCTTTTAATTGCAAACAGATGCCTAGCAATATGAGGTTATCAAAGTAGAAGGATCTGTTTATTACTGTGACTTTTACGTTACTTTCTTCTAAATACATTCTTAAGTTACAAAGTAACACTATTTAAGTTTACACTTCTAGTAGGACATGCTTTGTCTTTAAACTGCCATTAATTGTCATTAAAGGAAAATACCAACAAAGCATGGATGAATAAGAGAATAAAATTTGAACTTTATTCTCATACAATGATATTTTAATGTCTGTGTGATTTATTAAATACGTAAACAGCATTTTATTTTCTCAAATTTTTATTAAATGATATATTCTATCTCACTGACACTGATATATTTGCCTCTTTTATACGTGAAATGATATATAAAAGACACATATAAAGTCATTTAACCTATCAGAAGAAATGCTAGATGCTCCTCAGGAAAATTATTGTTGTTGTTTCACTACATTAATATGTTAACTTATTGTGTAGTTGATAAACATTGTCATGCTATATTGTATCGTATTGTAGGTACCAAAATAATATTAAGCGTGGAATAGCTTAGTAAGATTTATCACATATTGTTTAAGCCAGCTATCAATTACAACCACTATGCTGATACCATTAAGGAATAAAAAACTTTTCAGAATTTGTGATTGTAGGTCAATTCAAGCATAATCAAAACCAGGAATTGAGAATTTTAAATGGTCCTTTATCCATGTCTTTTGAAAAAAATAAACTGAAATGATTTAGAAACTTTGCCCAAAGGTATGATCCCTATGGTTAAAACTGCTTTATATCAGAATGATATCCAGTTTGGCGACAAAAAATACCATTGAAGATAGTAAATTACATAACAAGAGATTTTAAGGACATATTGCACTTATCATCTGTTCTGTCTGGTTCTAAACTATTATGAAGTATTCAAACAGAACAATATTTGTTTTAGTGGTTCATTTTAGTCATACGTTTGAAAGATATATGTTTATCACTTAGAAAAGCCCCCAGGTATTGTTAGTATTAATATTGTAGTCATTGCTAAAATAGCTGACTCACAACAAATTGTTGCTTTTAATAAACTATTTGTTTTGCATTATTCTACCAAGAAGACCCATAAGTCTTACAGTGGAATTTTGTTGCATGTAAAATGTGAACATTATCGTTGATACAAAATTGCAGCCTAATAATAATCTTTGCATAGTTCATTTGTTTGTTTGTTTGTTTGGTGCTTAACGACGCATCAACCCTTGTGGGTCATTAGCGTCAGACGGTATTAAACTAAGCATGATTTGGATGGAAAAAGTAAAAAATTGTAAGATAGAATAAAAGGAATGATGATGATGAATTTGTATAATGATAATAAGTTGCAATACGATTGTTGACAGGAGAGACCACGTACAATATCTGACAGTTTCAAAGAGCTATTCAGATAACTGTACATGTTCTTTAACTGGACAGAATACAACATAATATAATCTGTATTATGGTCTGATACAAATGTAAAACAAAACATGATTTTAAAAATAGCAATTAAATTTTGTTAAAAAGATGTATTTGTCTTAAAAAAGTCATAATACTATCAATATGTATATCTTGAAATAATTCTTTCATGTTATCAACATGGAAGCAATTATTTCTTACTGGTGAAAAGTCACCACATCCCAAAAGGAAGTGACGTACAGTGAATGGTGCGTCGCAACCAACACATTGTGGATGCTCTTCACCTTGTAGTAAGTATGAATGAGTGACTCTTGTATGACCTAAGCGGAGTCTAGCTAAAACTACTTCTTCTCTTCTAATGTTTCGAACAACTGATTGATATTCACCAATAGTTGGTTTGATGTCAAGAAGTTTATTACCAATGCTGTTATTCCATGAAGTTTGCCATTCTTCCAAGATATATTTATTGATAGATGGCTTAAAATTAGAAAATGGAATTTTAAAAGAAGTTGGTTCTAATGAAAGCGATGTTTTTGCTTGCTTACATGTATCAACCATCTCATTCCCTTGGATACTTTGCATAGTTCAAATCAAACAAAATAGATGTACTAGTAACGAAAGAACAGATCAAAGGAATAAGCCCATTTGATTTTGGTACTTGTCACAGGGTTGAGCAATGAAGGCTCAGGTGAGCCTATGCATATGTGTATGTAGACTTGCTAGAGCCTTCGCTGCTCGTATACACAAAGTAGAATGTAGGTTAAGGACCAAATTTTAGAACACTGGCCCCTCTGAATCATCAAAAGTGATTAAACAATGCATTTGCTAGTCCAAATTGTTATTTATGAATTACAGTAAAAGTGGCTAAAATATTTTTCATCTAAAAGCAACATGATTTATACTTGCGCTACTGTCAAAGAACATATCTGGAATATAGCATTCAACATTTCGTAAACTATACCATACACACATATAGCACAATTGACAATAAGACACTGCTAAATCAACCTCTGAGCTTTATAATGATATCCTGTACATTTAAATGAAATGATTTCTTTCAGAAATAACTGAATAAACGTATACATGGCAAATTAAAAATCCTACGCTATGGGAAAGCTTGAACAGCCGACGAACATAACTGGCCAATTTTTAACAGAATAAGATTTGGGACATTCGTGCAACAAGCGGTTAACTTTTGGATGTTGTTCCTCGCTTCGCCGAGAAAGCCGAAACATTCAAACGTTTTTGTTGCTATATACATGTTTGAAAATAATCATACGCCTTCATACGTTTTTTAGCTTTGACTCTATAGGCGAGGTGTGTTAGAATTATTTATGTATTGACATTCGCCCGGGACTTTGATTCAATTAGCTTGTAATGTATTATTATCATTTCAATTTTTAGGATGTATCATCAAAAAGATAAGAAAAATCAGTGTAGCTCTGGATCAGCTGGCTTCTCAGAAGTCGCATGATTAGGATTTACACTGTTTTCCAAACAAGACATTTGTGGGTTTAGCATGGTACTGGTGGTGAATATACAATATTTTATCTCATGAAGGAAGTACTTGCTTCGTATTGAAAGATAATAACCATAGTTTCCATAGTGTATGGATATATTTTGTAACCGCAGACGTGTACATAACGATATTTGGAGGGTAAAATAATCTAACGAAGAAACTTAATAAAAATATTAACGTAAGTAGGACTGAATATTATACCTTTACCAAAACTCTCTCTCTCTAACTCTCTCTCTCTCTCTCTCTCTCTCTCTCTAACTCTCTCTCTCTCTCTCTCTCTCTCTCTCTCTCTCTCTCTCTGCAAAACTCTGTCAGTCGGTCTGTCTGTCTGTCTGTCTCTCTCTATCTCTCTTAATTGTTATGTCTTTTTAGAATATTACTGACAACACTAGCTTATATCTCTTGACAAAATGTTCATTTCTTTTTGAAGGTTCATAATAACGATAAACGCCAAAGGTTCTGTTCAATGTAACATGTAGACTTCGAGCTAAAAAAAGGTCCTGCTCCCCCCCCCCCCTAGGGAATTTTGCAGACATATCCTATCTTAAAGAAAATTTCAAGCCGCATCTTTTAAGAGATGTTTGCACTCTGTGCTCCGGGGCGTTTGTCTCTGACAGCCTGTTACATATGTTACTGTAACAAACTAAGGAAAAAATCAAAATGAAAGTTTGAGCTATAGAAAGAAGACATTAAACCATCTAATTATTCAAATTCCTTATGTAGTTTGCAAGCTGGATGCCTATGCTACATAAAAGCAGCATTTTAAACAAAATTACAGCCTTCAATGGTGTTATATGCGTTACATAGATTAATTTCCCTTTTGAAAGTTGAACTCATGACTAACATCATTCATTTTGCAGACGATTTGTGCAATTTTACAAGTGTTTTTAATCTTAATGTACTTAAAATACTCATTTGACTAATAGAAAAAACAAAGTTTGCTTTTCTATCTCAAATACATGGTTTTATATGAGCTATTAAACAACCCTACCCCAATTTTAAGTATCCAATTTTGGTATCTATTATTGAAGAAAAATATATGAAAATATTTGACGCTCGTGGGTATCTTACGTTTTTGGCACTGTCTTGCTAATGCAATAAAGAATCATACATTTGCAAGATTGAAATCAAGATCCGAGTACTTATTAAAGTATGTAACGTATGTTACATGGCATAATGAATCAGCTAGGAAAGTTTCTTGGAAGTAAGAGATGATATTTCAGAAAAATACCGTTTTTCACATGTTTTCCTATTAATCTCTAGCCTCTGGTGCCTTAGTCTTAGTAATTACAGTCATTGCTGATAGCAAGCCCATGGAATTGTGTTACCTATGTTATGTATAACCTTTTTAATCACATATTTCCTAATGCTTATAATATTAAAATATATAGACATATAGATAGAAAATAATAGTTCTCATTTAAATGACACAATTTAATACATATTCCTATTAAATGAAATTATTCAAAAACAATCTTTATTCAAGTCAACCTCACAATGTCTATCATTGTGTCTGCTTCTATGGCAAAATAATCACCAATTTCATCTCAACCAGTAGAATCATGGCATTGTATTAGGTCTGCAAACTGAGTACCATCCTGTTCCTCTCCACCCCTTTGGGAATTGTGCAGACATATCCTACCTTAAAGAACAATTTAAGCTACATCAAATAAGAGATGTTTGCACTCTATCAACTAGGGGGTTAGCCTGTAATGATATGATACGTATGTAACCATATCAATTTAAGAATAAATGAATTGAAAGACTGAGAAACAGAAAGAAGACATAAAACTATCTATTTATTTGAATTATTCATGTAGTTTTCATGCTGAATACCTTTGATACATAAGAAAAGATTTTTTAACAAATATACAGCTTCCTATGGTGTAATATGTGTTACATTAATTAAGATTACTTTTTAAAATTGGTAATTGTGACAAACATCACTTATAAGCATTTCGTGTGATCCTCCTCTTTTGCCATCAAAAAACTTAATTTTCTTTGTATGTGTGGCCAGTGCCAGTGTCAAACAACTTGACTCAGCCAAACTTGAATCCTTAGCATTCTTCAAAAGCAGAAACAGAATGTCAGTGTCATGGGATCAAACACCTGATCAAATATGGGTTTAATGCCATTTCACATATATGCATACAATGGAGTATGACTCTGGTATATATCTCTTCCTGTGAAGTGGCAAGAGCAATGACTAACTGCCGCTGTCTCTGCATCCGTGCTAGTCAAATGATAACTTTGCTCTGATTTTGCAAAATCTATGTCTCTACCGTGTACCTCTAAGAATACTTTAAGATTTCTGACATTGGTCGAACAGAAATTTGATAGGCTGCTTTTTTGCATCATTTGCCACGGAACCTATCGCTGCTTTTTTGCATCATTTGCCACGGAACCTATCCAGTCTTTTGGTGCTTAAGTCTTCAGATCTTAGATCAATAGCATTTTGCTGCGCCCAAAGAACTTTATAAGTTTTTTTAGTTACAATGTTGACTCTTGATGGTTTTGGCAGACTGTCTGAAACAATTTCTGTTACACCTTGAAAGTTATCTGGTATACGCGAAAGAATATAAAGTTGGACATTGCCATCAATTATGTTTGCAGTTGGTTGTTTTTTGATGTCAGTACATTGAAGCATGTCATATAATAATGTAAAATCTATGATTTCTCAGTTTTTGCAGCCATATCATTAGCTGTTGCATTCTAAAGAAGGAAAGTGGACTATAGGTAGAGTGGGATAACCAGTAGTTCTATATTATGCTCTATGGAAGATTTATACAGAGTAAACAAGTTGATAAGGTGCCTCATTTCATGATCCATTGAAAACACTGAAATTGAAAACACTTGCCTCTGACTGTGTAATCAAAAAGGATGTCACGACAATGCCCTTGCTCATTTATTATGATGAGTTATATATGTTACATCCTTTAATAAGCGCTCTTATCTTAGAAACTTAATGAATCATTGAATTGAAAGGGTCTAATTTGCGCTCTGTTCATCCTGCATTTCATGGCTTTACCTGCTGTGATACATCTAGTTTGTTTATCTGAAGGGAAAGAGTTACCTTGGTTTCAGCACTTCAGAAGTACTAAGACTTCAAATAAGTTTTTGAATGCTTGGGGAAAGATAATAAGTGCAGAGAAATTATTAGATGAAAATATGTGGGTTGCATGTATGGAAAGGCTACATTTATAAAAGTTAACCAGCTAAGATATGATTCTTAATCACAGAAATATCAAGGTACATCAGTCCACGTACTCATTGCAATTAATGGCATAGTTTTCCTCCTTGTAAAGCTTTAGCCTTTGTCCTACTTGCAGAGTATCACTTGAAACACATACTCAAAGAGCCAACTATATGGAAAACATATCAGTTTCTGAATGTTCCAAGCCATAAATGGCAAAATTGGAAAGTTGATAATGGCTCATCAATTTTGAGTGGACTGGTGGTAAAATTGAATAACAGTAAATGATTGAAATATTGTGTGATGATTCTACTAGTTGCAAGGAGGCGTGTGATAATAATGATTACCACAGAAGCAGACAACAACAAACGTTTAACATGAGTGTTTAATCGATGAGAAATAGTTTGGACCATTTCATTTTATCATATTTTATCTTGTAAAAATGTAAAACTATCTTTTCTATTTGTGGCTCTATATTTAGCATTATATGCACAGTATTAGGAAATGTGTCCAAAAGGTCATTGATAACATCTGTAACAACAGTCCATGGGCTTGATAATCAGAAATGAATATAATTTCTAGTGTTTTGGCACCAAAGACTTATAAGTACACATTAAGTGTCCTGATCTTAAACTTAATGACATCTTGCAGATATATGAGCCAGACAGACTAAGAAAATGAAAAATATCCACACGCTGTAATCGCTTTCATGTGTTTTACTTAAACGGTAATAATGAAATTCCCTTCTCTGTAAAACTGGGAGTAGGGCTGTGTATTAGCTCCTATAAGACAATATATTTAAGATAAAAAAGCAAACTTGGTTTTTCCTATTTATCAATTGAGTATATGTTTGCAAAATCTAATAAAACAGTTTGAAACCAAGTCATAGTAGTTGTTTATCTAAATGACGATAGCCACAATTATAGCTTTTAAATTATAATTAGGTTCATGTAACGCACATAACACCACAGTTAGCCGTATTAATGTTAAACAGCTTCCATATGTAGTAAAGACATCCAGTATAAAGACTATAAGAATGTCAATTTATTAGATAATTTTAATGTCTTCTTTTGGTAGCTCAAACAGTCAAATTTCCTATTTTCAAATTGATATAGTAACATATGTAACAAGCTGTTACAGGCTAACGTCCTGACTTACAGAGTGCAAACATTTCTTATTAAATGCACCTTGAATGGTTACATAAGATGTAATTTGTCTGCAGAATTCCAAAGGGGATTAGGATGGGACAGGCCCTTACTCAGCTTGATGTCAAAATACTGTTTGATGATTTTACTTATCAGGCTAACATATGTAACGCTCTCTGATCTTTAAAACTTGATGACAACTAGCAGATCTATAAGTCTTTATCATAGGAGCCAGTTTAAAATCCCTAAACAATGTAAGATATCCAACAGCTGCGAGTTTTTTCACAATTTTAGCTCAAACTTTCAAACTACATTTCCTTTATTTGATATAGTAACGCATGTAACACGCTGTTTCAGACTAACACCCCAACATAGAGAGTGCAAACATCCCTTATTCGATGCAGCTTGATTTGTACTATAAGAAGGAATATGTCTGCAAAATTCCCTCAAGGAGATTAAAACATTTTTAGGCATATCTTACGTAAAGACAATGAGCTTGCCCATTTATTACATCAGGTAACATATGTTACAGCCTCTGATATTAAAAATTTTGCTACAAACTTGCAGATTTATGAGTCTTTTCATATAAGCAAATAAATCCCAAACAATGAAACACATTCATCAATTGCAAATATTTTTTAACTATTTTTACTTTAGGTTTAATACCAAACATTTCACCTTAAAACTGGGTAGGGGTAGGGTTGTTTAATTGCTTATTCCAGAAAAAAATATTCAAGCTAGGGAAACAAACCTTAATTTTTCTGTTAGCCTATTGCATAAGCTAGTCAGACATGGTTAAAAACATTTTGCAAAACACACAGAGAGATTGTGAATGTAAATGATGTTAGTCACACTTGCAAATTTTAATGGGTTATCTGATTTATGTAACGCACATGACACCTTAGGAAGCCGCAATTTTGTTCAAATGGCTGTCATACGTAGTTAAGATATCCAGTATGCAGACTATATGAATGATTTTTAAAAATAAATATTTTAATGTCTTTAATTTGTAGCCCAAACTTTCAATTTATTTTTTCTTAGTTTGATTAAGTAACGTATGTTACAGGCTCTTACAGACTAACGCCCCGGAGCACAGAATGCAAACATCTCTTAAAAGACTCGGCTTTCAATTTTCTACAAGATAGGATATGTCTGCGAAATTCCCTAGGGGGGGAGCAAACCCATTCTCAGCCATCCGTCTAATGCCACTATTCTAAAAGTGTGTCAAGTGAAGGGTGTCACTCACTTTATACTGAGCCAGTGACGTTCATGCTGAGGGTGTTCTTCACTTTAAACTGAACACCTGGTGGTTGATGTTGATGGTGTTTCCCGCTTTGAGCTAAGACTGTGGTACTCATAGGCTGTCGCTCACTTTGAACTTAACACATGACGTTCATCCACTTTGAACTGAGCCTGTGGCACTCATAGGCTGTCAATCACTTTGAACTTAACACGTGACGTTCATCCACTTTGAACTGTGCCTGTGGCACTCATAGGCTGTCGCTCACTTTGAACTTAACACATGACGTTCATCCACTTTGAACTGAGCCTGTGACACTCATAGGCTGTCGCTCTCTTTGAACTTAAGACATGACGTTCATCTACTTTGAGCTGAGCCTGTAACACTCATAGGCTGTCGCTCACTTTGAACACATGACGTTCATCCATTTTGAGCTGAGCCTGTGGCACTCAAAGGCTGTCGCACACTTTGAACTGAACACATGACGTTCATTCACTTTGAACTGAGCCTGTGGCACTCATAGGCTGTCGCTCACTTTGAACTTAACACAATCATGACGTTCATCCACTTTGCTGAGCATGTGACACTCATAGACTGTCGCTCATTTTAAACTTAACACATGGCGTTCATTCACTTTGTACGGAGCCTGTTGCACTCATAGGCTGTCGCTCACTTTGAACTTAACAAAAAATTCATCCACTTTGTATTGAGCATGTGGCACTCATAGGCTGTCGCTCACTTTGAACATAACACATGACGTTCATCAACTTTGAACTGAGCCTGTGACACTCATAGGCTGTCGCTCATTTTGAACTTAACACATGACGTTCATCCACTTTGTACGGAGCCTGTTGCACTCATAGGCTGTCAATCACTTTTAACTTAACATATGACGTTCATCTACTTTGAGCTGAGCCTGTGGCACTCATTGGCTGTCGCTCCCTTTAACTTAAGACATGACGTTCATCCAGTTTGAACTGAGCTTGTGGCACTCGTAGGCTATCAATCACTTTGAACTTAACACATGACGTTCATTTACTTTGAGCTGAGCCTGTGGCACTCATAGGCTGTCGCTCACTTTGAACTTAAGACAAGACGTTCATCCACTTTGAGCTGAGCTTATGGCACTTATAGGCTGTCGCTCACTTTGAACTTAAGACATGGCGTTCATCCACTTTGAGCTGTGCCTGTGACACTCATAGGCTGTCGCTCACATTGAACTTAATACATGACGTTCATCCACTTTAAACTGAGCCTGTGGCACTCTTTGGCTGTCGCTCACTTTGAACTTAACACATGACGTTCACCCTATTTGTACCGCGCCTGTGGCACTCATAGGCTGTCGCTCACTTTGAACTTAACACATGACGTTCATCTACTTTGTACGGAGCCAGTGACACTCATAGACTGTCGGTCACTTTGAACTGAACACATGACGTTCATACTGAAGGATCTTACCCAAAAATAGTTTTCTGCATTACAGAATGTCGAACGACAGCAGTAATGTCCCAGAATTTTTTACCGAAAAGTAAAGTCATATGGTGATAAGGCATACTAAGAATGTGAGCTGGTCAAAATTTTAAAGAAGCCATTGCTAGAATTAATTTTGGTTCATGACTATGCTTTAGTTCATGAACAAGAACAAAATTTTGTCAGGGGGAGGGAAAAATCTGACAGGGGGAGGGAAGTGGGGATGGATGGGGAGGGAAGTGGGGGATAGGGGGATGGAAGTTTGGGGAAAGGGGAGGGAAGTGAGGATTTGGTATCCCCTGTTCACCCCCTCAACTACAGAACCACCACAAACAAGTTTGGTGGCAGCTAAGCTAAAATTAATATGTGTAACTTTAGACCAAGCCTGGTGGTAGCTGAACTACAGAACCACCGCAAACAAGTTTGATGGCAGCTGAGATAAAATTAAAAGGTGTAACTTTACACCAAGTCCGGTGGCAGCTGAACTACAGAACCACCACAAACAAGTTTGGTGGCAGATGAGATAAAATTAATAGGTGTAGCTTTACACCAAGTCCGATGGTAGCTGAACTGCCACAGATCTTGGTGCAACCTTTCAAATACAGAACCATCACAAATAAGTTTGGTGGCAGGTGAAATAAAATTATTAGGTGTAACTTTACACCTAGTCCAATTGTAGCTGAACTGCCACAGATATTAGTGCAACTTTTCATCTACATAACCACCACAAACCAGTTTGGTGGCAGCTGAGATAAAACTTATATGTGTAATCGTACACCAAGTCTGGTACTAGCTAAACTGCCACAGATCTTGGTACAACCTTTCAACTATAGAACCACCACAAACAAGTTTGGTGGCAGCTGAGATAAAATTAATAGGTGTAACTTTACACCAAGTCTGCTGCTAGCTAAACTGCCACAGATCTTGGTAAAACCTTTCAACTATAGAATCACCACAAACAAGTTTGGTGGCAGCTGAGATAAAATTAATAGATGTAACTTTACACCAAGTCCGGTGGCTGCTGAACTACAGAACCCCCACAAACAAGTTTGGTGGCAGCTGAGATATTAAACTTAATTGGTGTAACTTTACACAAAGTCCGGTGGTAGCTGAATTACAGAACCGCCACAAACAAGTTTGGTGACAAATGAGATAAAATTAATAGATGTAACTTTACACCAAGTCCGTTGGTAGCTTAATTGCCACAGAAATTGTTATAATATTTCAACAAAACAAGGACCAACTACAGAACCACCACAAACAAAATTGGTGACAGCTGAGATTAAATAAATAGGTGTAACTTTTCACCAAGTCCGTTGGCAGATGAACTACAGAACCACCACAAACAAGTTTGGTGGCAGATGAGATATCAAAATTAATTGGTGTAACTTTACACCAAGTCCGGTGGTAGCTGAACTGCCATAGATCTTGGTGCAACATTTCATCTACAGAAACACGACAAACAAGATTGGTTGCAGCTGAGATAAATTATTAGGCGTAATTTTACACTTAGTCCGGTGGTAGCTGAACTGCCACAGATCTTGGTGCAACATTTCAACTACAGAACCACCACAAACAAGTTTGGTGGCACCTGGGATTAAATAAATAGGTGTAACTTTTCACCAAGTCCGTTGGCAGATGAACTACAGAACCACCACAAACAAGTTTGATGGCAGCTGAGCTATAACTAATAGGTGTAACTTACGAGTAATACCGACTCTGGTGGCAGCTGAACTGCAGAACCGCCACAAACAAGTTTGGTGGCATATGAGATAAAATTAATAGGCGTAACTTTACACTTTGTCTGGTGGTAGCTGAACTGCTACAGATCTTGATGTAATCTTTCAGCAAAACAAAGACCAACTACAGAACCACCACAAACAAGTTTGATGGCAGCTGAGCTAAAATTAATAGGTGTAACTTTACACCAAGTTTGGTAGTAGCTGAACTGCCACAGATCTTGGAGCAACCTTTCAACTGCTTTGAAAATTTATGATCTAGAGAAAACTACAACAATAACAGGTTGAAAAGTTTAAGAATTTTTATTGAAGAGATGTTGGCATCAAGTTGCTTTCAAAAGAAACAAAGAAAGAAAACTTTCCGAAAATAGTTGGCAGCTTAACTGCCTTTTTTGGTGTTACTTTACATACACGTTTGACAGTGCCATTGATTTGGATAAGTCCACCCCAGTTTTAAATAAATTATTTGCTGAAGAGCAAACCCATAGTCCTAGATTAGACTGTCTCTATAGGAACATACTGATCAGGAAATACGTTATTTGCACATGAATTTCAAGTGTTATCTGGGACTAAAATTGTAAAATATATTTTTTTCATGATGGAGTAATTTTGTCCTGGTGCTCAAAAAGTTAAAGTGTATTTTTCATGACTTTGAACTTTAAACCTATATCAAAAGCAAAAAAAACACATTATGTTATTTAATTTACATAGATCATTTCCTCATCTTCTACGGTAATTACTGCAGTTTTTGTCTTGCAACAATTGGTATTAAACAGCTAAATTTAAAACATCTGCGTTGATCAGTTACTATGGCATGGTATCACATTATCTTTGGAGATATCCAGTTGTCCCATATACAAATACTGCATTCATTGTAATAATTGAGCCAGTGCATGAGATTTCCAACAATGTGGCATTTTCACGTGTAGACTCGGACGAGCCTCTGCAGCCTCCTTTTAAGCTTAGAAACTCCAAATAATGTTCAGTAAGTAGCTTAACAATCATAAAATACTCAAGCGGCTAGCGAAGGCTCTGATCAGACTGCGCGTATGCGCAGGCTGATCTGAGGCTTTGCTGGTCGCACATACCACATTGTTGGAAATCTCATGTACTGGCTCAATTGATAATGGAAATTTTATTTTAGTAAAAAACAATGCAAAAGTAGATTGTGTCAGCCATCACAAGAAAGTTATTTTGATTTTTTCAATAAGTTTCATTTGATTGTGTTATGTCGTCTTATCATATGACGTCGCGTCTGGGAGTAAAATAACGTCAAGCATTTAAATCGATAAACCACTATTGGTTTACAGATTTTGGGGAAACGTTATGACGTCCATAACAACGCTGCGTAAATAATGACGCAATTATAACTTTTTTATGGTAGAAATGAGATTTCAAAGTTATTTTAATGTCATATGATAAATAGAATCTAACATTCGTGTTCTTGTATTATTGAATTTATTAAACTTTTTGCGAAAAAAAAAGAGATAAAATGCTCAGCAAGCCTCGAATTTTATCTCTTTTCCCAACTCGTTTAATCAATTCAATTAAACAGGAGCACTCATGTAAGATCCTCTAATTATGCTGAAAATGGAGAAAGTTGTTGCAAAACAGATCTTCTGCTGTAGTTATAATTAGTGCATTTAAGGTAAAAGTTTGGAATATTAAATATTGGTCCAGTTATCAAAATATTCTCATATAACATCAAAGCATTATAAATTTGAACAATTATCAAAGATTTATGATACTGCCCTGAATGTATTAAAACAGGTAATCGTGATTTCATTACACACGTTTTGGACTGATTGGCCTATAAAATAGCTAAAATAGCTGGACTACAGGGGCTAGTAAGGGAGCTACCATTTGATTTTTATGGGGGATTACTTTGGTCCTGGATTTTTTTTCTGGCTTTTTAATTTTTGTGTGGTACTGTCCTGGATTTTTTAATAAAAAAGTTTATTATATAAGCGTTGATAGTAACCTGGAGATGGATACAAAGTAAGTAAGGGTGCAAAGATCAGGATTCAATACAATCAAGTACCACACCTGACTAATTTAATGTCTTGTTTTGTAAAAATGGGATAGAAAATTAAATAAAAGTCTTGTTCTGAAAAAAATCTGCAATTTAAATATCATTGAGTTACAACATTAGAGTTAATTACAATGAATCTATATTGGCTTGAAATTTTATTGGTTATCTGTTTGCAGTTTATTCTGTCCAAATATATTCATTGATTGAAAATGGCAAGGTCACAAAAACAAAATGAAAACTTCGAAAATTTGAAGTGAAAAAAAGTCCCATTTAATCCGTTTTTAGGCTACATAAAAATCATTCTCATTTTGTCACTGTGTACACACTGAGTCTGTGTTTTATGCCGGCATTATACAGACTGTCAAAATGTACCTTAACATTACTAATAAATCTATCATACTTAAATACCCTTTTTTCTCTATTTTCTCTTGCTCTTTCAGTTTTTCTACCATTCCCTTTCTCTGCTTCAGCTGGCCGGGTCCTGCCTTTTTTGATATTATTATCCGTCCTTGATTTTTTTATTACGAAGGCTGGTCCTGACTATTTTTTCAAAAAATCTTCCCTCCCCCCATATAAATCATATGGTTGCTCCCTAAAGGCAATCAATAGCAGACTTAATGAAAAGCTTTCAGAAACATTTTAACATAAATTGTTCCCATCATATTGTATTATATTATAAATGCATTTGTAAAAAGGATGAATATTCACTTAATGAAAATCTTTCACAAACACTTTAGCATAAATTGTTCCCATCATATTGTCAAGCTCTATCATAAATGCATTTGTAAAAAGGATGAATATTCACTCTAAAGTAAGTATGACCGGGAAATATCACAACCAGTGTCCACACGCTGCAGACCAACCCACGACATTGTCACGAATATACACAGAACACTAACACGCACGCGACATTAAAAAGACAAATGAGCCGTGACATGTGATTTCTAACAATGTGGCATTTCGACTAGTGTAGACGTAGACGAGCCTGTGCAGTCTCCTTTAAAGAGTAAAACTCCAAATGATGTTCAGTTAGTAACTTAACACTCATGGGTATGCGCAGGCTGATCTGAGGCTTTGCTGGTCGCACATACCACACTGTTGGAAATTCCATGCCATGGCTCAATTACAGTTAAGTAAACACCTCTCTCTTCCCCACCGAGATTATTGCAAGACATTTTCATTTTATTTTCATTTTAACAGTAAAGACTTTTATCAATGGGAACCATGTCAATTCTTTGTTTCCAATGTACGTTTTATAATAGTTTATATCCTAGTTATATGGAATTCTGCAAGACTACCAAAACAGTGACAATAATAATCGTGCAAAAAAACTCTCAGCAGGCTCTGAATGCCACAGCTGATGATAAATAGTGGATAAATTAACCACTGCAGGAAATTGCTTCTAATAGCAAAAACCTTTGATCCCTTTGACAAATAAAATAAAAGACCAGCAAGAAATGGTTTCCTTTTAATTGACAGGAAAAAAACTAGCTCCGCTATTAATGGCCATTTCTTGAAGAATAATAAAAATTTGAACAAATTTGGTAAAGGGTTACCCCTAGATCATTTGCTACTATGTTAGAATAAGTGAATTGTGTAAAATTTTGGCAATGATATTCCATGTTTATATGTTTTACCATTATAACCAGGCCAAAACGTATTTAAAGGCGGTCTTGCTTTAAGTAGGCAACTGCTATTAAATCAAAACCAGGACGACCATCTTTATTAGTATTTTAAGTCAATGCGAAGAATGATGCAGTGTTTCGTTTTCCTTGAAACGAGCGCCTTTGAGACATGTTCTGGGTATATCGACCCTAATTTGTCATTTCTATTTAAAACAAAAAGTCAATCAGCGCATATACGAGGGTCATTTGGAAAGTTCTTAGCATGGCATCATAACTCCACAATGCGTTGATAAAATGCTATCAAATAATACATTTTTGGAAACTAGAATTCAACGGCTATTTGATTGTTTAATTTTTGTCGAAAAAGAACTTGGCGTGCTTGTGCAGCACATGCTCAAAATGAGTAGGGGTTTATATACTGGCGAAAATTTTAAGTAAAATACTTGGAAAAAAGCAAAGGAAAATTGGGGACCTTATTTGCGACCATGATTTGACAAATTAACGATTTGGTGCCAATTAATTTTTTATTAAAATATATTATGCAATCACTGCTTGCATGACTACCACCTTAGCATTCGGAAAATGTTGACTAATAAAGAAATGATAAACTTTCAAAAATGGGACTTTTTTCGATTTTTCTTTATACCTTTACTATAAATTGTGTCACTACAGGAGCACGAAACATGCCTATTGAGTATGTTTTTTGCTTTATTTGTAGCGATCAATGCATCAAAATCATTTCGTCGCGCAAAAAGTGCGGCTTGTGTTGTTCTGTATTCAAGAAAATCATTCCTTATAACACTACCCCTACTTTTCAAGAAATGGGTGGGGTAACTTAACCCCTCATATTTTGTCGATGGCATTAGAAATTCTCATGGTATCGCGTCTAATATCACAAAATTGATTGATTTCTACTCTAAGGGTATTATTTCTGTTTTGTTTGCCACCGTTTTCAACTAAAATGAACCAGATCGTCAACCCATCGCTAAACTTACTCTGCCCCATGGGAAGATTATAAGAGTTATCTTCCTTTTGTTCTGGTTTACAAAATTTACTTTGGATTCAATACAAAGAGCATTAAGTGTGCTTGACAAAAATACCAACGCATGACATTTTTAAACTACTGTCCGTAAAATATTTTCAAAATATGTGCATTGTGACATGCGATTTTTAGTCGAAAAAACTAGCGCATTGCTTTGCTTTCTAGACGGCTTTGGTATTGCTGTTCCGATATTTAGTTATTTGAAACATCCAACTCGGTCATCAATTGTATGATAACTGTACCAGATTGTGGCCTACCAAATGGTGCAAAATTATCTAATTTCATGAACTATTTTTTAATGTTCTGCACACTTTTCAAAAGGTGAAATGCTATGTTTTCCACAGAAATTTTGCGTTTTCCAGTATACAAACAGTACATGTATTCACAATAATATTTTTCGTTTCTGCATTATAATATCCTCATGAAAATTGTGCCATAACATAGAAGAAAGATGTCTTTTTAAAATGATACCAAACATGACAGGTTTTGTAAATCGGTTACTGAGATAAAAGACCATGCTAAGAACTTTCCAAATGCCCCTCGTACTTAAATATATCATGTATATCCCTAATAATCTCCATTTTCTGTATAAAAGTAGGATTAAATGGGACAAAATTACATATACTTAAGGAATCTTCCAACGCGTACAGTAAACAATTTACAACAAAAGCTTAATTATTTAAAACTGATTCAAATTTCTGTTGTTAATGTGTGAAAATTTCAGAACAATACATTTAGTATTATGCAATATACAGCCTTTTCGATATAAAAGGGTCAAAATCGAAAGTCACAATAAATGGAATTTGGGCTTAAGTTTGCATATCAGCAGGACAATTTTAATTTCATTTGTCGTGCCGAACAAACGCACTTTCGCTATAAGAAATGCATAAAATTCACGGTGGGTCAGTCCTCAGACTTAATTACGACCCTGGCATAAAACTTTCATAGGTAGGTCAGTGCCCGATGTTTGTTTTTGGCTGGGCCCACCGTGGTTCAACTGGGGATTTTCTTGAGCTCTGACTATCCGTGAGTTGAAAACCATCTTCTTTGTTTCATCACAGTTTGTTTATAAATTTGATTGTTTACCCGTGGCGACACATTAGCTAAGTAAAGAAGCCTCCACGCGAGCTTAACATTTTTTTTCTGGTTTGACAACAGCAGAATTTATGGCAAATATTTGGCAGTAAAATTAATCAATTGAAGCCCACAGTGACTTCAGTTGAGCGTTTTAAGGCGATGGTTCTGTTGTTGTTGATCCATTGTTTATTGTTGCTCCAATCATTTTCGTTGGGAATTTATTTGTGGTCCTTGTTTATTGTGCATTACTTATTGTCGTTCCTAGTTGTGTAACCATCTTACTGGAGAGGAGAGCTGTTTGCTTTACTTCAATTGCATTTTAATGCCATTTGACTGTTAGTGTTCTGTGTCTCTTCCTCACGGTGCGATGGCTTGTTCTGCAGTGTGGTATTTCCTGGTCATACTCACTTTTTCATGTGATTTTTCACGGTTCACTTTTTAAAAATCCACACTGTAAGTACCGTCAGCAGGCCTTTGTTGTAAGCTAGCAGAATAAATCTTCTACAATTGCCATACTGCTACCCTGGTCGAAACCCAATCGAGCACACATGTGATGTGATTGTCAGGAATAATTAAATAACTTGTGTGACCGTTTTGTCAGTACAATTTTATAGTGGTAGAAGATAGATCATAAAACATTGTTCCAATGTATCCCAAGGTATTTTTTTTAAATTCGAAATTCAAGATTTCAAGGAAATGCCAAAACAAAAGTATATGCGTTAGAAAATTTTTGGTGTAGGCGAGTTATCTTGATGATAACAAACTATATGTAACAGTAAATGAAATGACAGCATTGGAGCTCCAGCGTGGTTTTGTTACTTGGTGTGAACACACTTGAAATTTTGGCATTATTCTTCAGAGCATATAAACTAATTTAACCATTGCTTAGAAATAATGAATAAGGGTCGATACACTCATAACACGTGTCAAAAGCTCTCGTTTTCAATGAATACTGACACAAAAATCATGTTGACATACTCTGGGTGTGGTATGAGGACAGACCTGCGTTCGTCAACGCGATTTGGCAATAGTACCCATGATGTCCATCCGTTATAGCATTCAGTATTATCTTCACTTAGACGTTGTTTCGTAATAATGGAACCATGCTATCTAAATGTTTATTCTACTACAGCATGCATAAGTCTAACTACAAGAATATTGTGTGCACACATGTGAGCTAAAGACATGACTGGCAGGAATAATAGCTTTCAAAATTGGTTGGAGGGGTTCAGATCTGCAGCAATATATTCAAATATCCAAACAGAAGTTTATCAATAGAATGCGCACTCAGCTAATTATCACCCAAATGAAAATGAAGAATGGGACGTCTATTACCATGGGACTAATATTGTCATACACTCATACTCAACTTCGAGACAGTATGCAAAAAATCAGACAAACAATCACACGCACACACGCACGCACACACATGCGTACACTGCAAATTCTGATGAATCTAACAGATCTCTAGCTTATATTAAAAAGAAGGTTATACTTGTTTTTGTATAAAAAGCTTATACTTGTTCTTTGTTAAGCGTACACATCTGAGTCATATTATCACAACTGTTGGATTTTTAGATTAGCGAAAGAATTTGCTGCATGTGAGTAAGTAAACAGCCAGAAAAATATCCATAAGTACATTTTGATTAATTGACAGTCAAAATTTAATACAGTCAGTTTTTTTTTTTTTTATTCCTGTGGGCCACCCGGGGACAAGGAAGTCGTGACTCCTCTTTTTAGTATTAGGAAAACGAAAGTCGGTCAAAAAGTATATTCCGTGGGTAGGAAGACATTAAAATGATTTATAAGTAAATGGACATTCAACGTGTATTGTTAGCAGTTAACTGTAGCAAAGCTGTTGGCTGCTCACTCAATGCTCAGGTAATATATATGAATTTGTTCAAGGGAGATAAATCACTCTAATAAGTAATATGAGAACGAAAGTAGATCAAAAGTTTGTTCACTTTTGCTGCTTCAGGTAAATTCACAGTAAAAATTGAGTAATAAGTTATTGACAGTCATACTATTATGTAGGCAGTGTTTTTGTTGCATCTATCAGTCGCACAATGACAGTTATAAGAATACCCGCCCTTATTGGTAATTGAAAAAAACTCGTTTTGTTCGAAACATATAATCAAAAATTTTGTTTCATGTATTTTTAGCTCATCTGAGCCATAGGCTCATGGTGAGCTAATGTGACCGTTGGATTCCAGCGTCCGTCGTCCGTCCTGCGTCATCAACAATTGCTTCAAATGAAATCTCCTCCTAAACTACTTGCTGGATTTTGATCAAACTTGGAAGGACTGATTCTTATATGGCCCTCTTTAAAATTTGTTCAAATGGTTTTGGTCCATTGCATATATAGGTCATACAGGCTTAAATAGATTTTCAAGATGAAAACTTAAAAGTCCTTCTTCTCTGAAACCACAAGGCCTAGAGCTTTGATATTTTGTATGTAGCACCACCTCTTCCAAGTTTGCTCAAATTATCCTAGGGAGGGGGGCAAAAATTGCCCTGCCCGGGGGACACATGTTTTATAAAGGCTAATATAGGGAAAACATGAAAAAAATTCTGTGCTTGGGACATTAAGGCCTAGAGTCTTGATATTTGGTATGTAGCATTATCTATAGACCTCTACCAGATTCGTTAAAATTATGCCCCTGGGGCCAAAATTGGCCCTGCCCAAGGGTTTCCTGTTTCACATAGGCTTAATTATATAGGGAAAACATGGAAAATCTTCTTGTCTGAAACCATAAGGCCTAGAGCCATAATATATGGTATGTAGCATCACCGAGTTGACCTCTACCAAGTTTGTTCAAATTTTTCCCCTGGGGCCATACATAGTCTTATTTAGGGGAAAACATAGAAAGATCTTCTTGTCTAAAACCATAAGGCCTAGAGCCTTGATATTTGGTATGAATCATCACCTAGTGAACCTGTACCATGTTTGTTAAAATGATGCTCCTTGGGCCAAAATTCGCCCCGCCCCTGGGGTAACATGTTTAAAAAAATGCATATATAGGGAAAACATTGAAAAATCTTCCTGTCAGAAACCATAAGGCGTAGAGCCTTGATATTTGGTATGTAGCATGACATAGTAGACCTTTACCAAGTTTGTTCAAAGTATGCCCAAAGGACCAAAAAAGGCCCCACCCCCATTGTCAACAAGGGCATGGCCACCTTTCAACAGATATCTATATGTAACCTTTAAACAAAACTCAGGTGAGCGATTTGGGGCCACTTGGCCCTCTTGTTTCAATATTGGTTTGATTTGATTCTTTATGTCCCATCAACGTCGGGACAGGACGGGACGGGTCTCCCTGGATTGAACCAGCACTGGGCAAGGGTTAATATACATGTGTCTTGCTCAAGGCACTGGTGAGGCTAGAACCCGCAACCCCTTCGATCTAGGGACAAGCTCTCTGGTTCAGGGGCCAAATATACTGGCCCAGTCCCATAAAACAATTTTTCATTAATGTGTAATATCATATACTTGTAGCCAGTCTAACTCTGATGGCTATGTTTTAAGTTTAAAACACAGCCATCAGAGCTAGACTGGCTACAAGTATATGATATGACATATTGATGAAAAATTGTTTTAAGGACTGGAGCCAGACTAGGGGCCAAACTGAGATATATTGGCTATTTTGCGAGTTTGGTTTTGTTTGTTTGATTTGACTCCTTACGTCCCATCAACAATCTTACAGCTATAAAGGAACGGGTCTTCCTGGGTTGAACCAGTTCTAAGCT
Organism: Loripinus fragilis; assembly: GCA_964019695.1. Lineage (NCBI taxonomy): Eukaryota > Metazoa > Mollusca > Bivalvia > Lucinida > Lucinidae > Loripinus > Loripinus fragilis. Next base: position 53,182,834 of record OZ026528.1, on the reverse strand, counting down.
AGGATTAATGTTCTTGCTTAAGGACACAACGCAGTGACGCCGGTGAGGCTCGAACCCGTGGCCCTTCGGTCTTGAGTCAAGCACTCTATCACTGAGCCACTGCGCTCCCATTGCGAGTTTGTTGCACCCCCAGAAAAAAAAACTTGGTTACTTTTTTCAGTCAGGGACATGTCTTGGGACCATAGAAACCCATGTCTTACTAAGTTTTTTGTGGTCAGTTTTCTGTAAATATTCTGTAATCAACGTTACCTTATTGACATTTAAATTAAAGCTTTACGTCAGAGCCGTCATAGAGTCTGAGGTCTGACCCACCGTCGTGCAATTAAAGAGGAAACCATAGCTATAAACCGTGATAGGGTTTAAAACTAGGCATGCAGACTGTCGCATGATATCCAAGTTATATCAAACCCTTATATAACGTTTTACTATCTTTTTGAATTGATCACTAAAATGTCTTAAAGATCTATTATGTTTGCAAGCAAAACAATTAAGATAGGAATACTGAAGTCTAATTTCAATCATTGTTAACAATTAATAGCATGTAATTAAGATTATATGATGCGTCTACCTCTTTGTGAATTTCATAGTTCACAAGTAATGCGAAATAAAAACAAAAAAAAATCTTGATGATAATACTCATATAGGCAGGCTAATTATTATTTATAATCATTCAAATGCACCCTCTATAGCCCATTCAGTATACCGCACCGATAATATGGTGAATACTGCATATACAAGCAGAGACATGCGCGGATCCAGAAAGTTGTGTCAGAGGGGGTCCAATTTTGTTAACTTTTTTTGATGAGGGGAGAGAGGATCAAAATATTACTATCATCGGGCCATCATCGCCCCGAAATGTCATTTAAATGGCGAAAAACTATTAAAATGGTGTTTCGCTGGCGGGCCGATAATGGCCCAACATTGAATTCTGGATTGGTAGCTTTGTGATTTTTCAGGGGATCCTGACCAGTATTGCTTAGAAACCATAATGTTTGTGATTTTTCAGGGGGGGGGGTCCAGACACCCTGTTCCCTCCTCTGTATCCGCCCAACAGAGAAGACAAGTTTGTTGCCCGACAATTCGTTGCTCGAGCATTTATAAAACCGGTAAAATACAAAAAGTGCATTCCATACCCATCTTATCAACATGTCTGTGAAAGTCCAACGGAATGAAAAGAGACTGAGTAAATGGGAGCAATAAAATGAGGAATCTCATTACGGTCTACAATGTTTGCTAGTATAAATAAAAAGTATCACACACTGGACACATTTTAGTTGGTTTTTCTTCATGATTTTCATCGTTTGCGGATATTTTTCCAAGATTAACTTTTTCAGATTCTTTTTTATTCAGATCAGGTGGAAAATTTCATAGGGTCTGATCCTTGCCCAAACTGTTTGCAAGGTTATTAACAGAGGACACTACCAAATGAAAGCGCAATAAATGTATCAACGTATGATTGGTAGCGTGCACTTTTCAAACTAAGCCACCGCATACTGAAACCAGTGTCAGGTGGACCAACTGAACATAATACATATACATGACATATATGTAGGGAAATTAAGATTATTACAGATACCTATGCAGTGCTATATGCATCTTGTAGCGAGAAGACATGTGCTCAGCTATAGAGACTAGCCTAAATTTGGAAAAATTTGCATAGACCAGTTTAGTTTTCATTCATTCCAATGATTGACTAATAAAGGCGTTGATCAGCATGTAAAGTAGCCCAGGCTGGTCTGCATCTTTGTTGTTCATGTGCAACAAAATAAGGGTTTTTCGTGTCATGGCCTATATGGTGTAAATGGAAAATTAATTAATCACTTAGACAATCAAAAGCACAGTGTATTTATCATGTAATTGCACTGTAGCAGACAGCTGGCTCTAACTGTGTGGCTTCTATATTACGTCTACCTGTGAATACAGGCGGAAATTATCCGAAGAGGTAAACTCAGGCCATTTATTGAATTTACAAGAAAGAGCAGATTTTTTCTGAAATTCTTCCACTGGCAATAGGTGTGGAATGATAAATAGATTAAAGGCAATAGGCCTAAGTATGAAATCCATTTCTGGTACCCTTCAGTTGAGCGTTCTAAGGCGATGGTCCTGTTGTTGCTGATTCATTGTTTATTGTTGCTCCAATCGGTTTCGTTGGGGATTTATTTGTGGTCCTTGTTTATTGTGCATTACTAATTGTCGTTCCTAGTTTTGTAATCATCTTACTTGGGAAGAGAGTGCTGGTTGCCTTACTTCAATTGCCTTTTGAATGCCATTTGACTTTAAGTGTAAAGTGTCTCTTCTTTACGGTGCGATGGCTTGGTCTGCAGTGTGGCATTTCCTGGTCATACTCACTTTTTCATGTGATTTTTGCTCAGTTCACTTTTAAAAATCCACACTGTAAATACCATCAGCAGGCCTTTGTTGTAAGCTAGCAGAATAAATCTTGTACAATGGCCATCCTGCTAACCTGGTCGAAACCCAATCGAGCACATATGTGATGTGATTGTCAGGAATAATTAATAACTTGTGTGACCGTTTTTCCGTACAATTATATAGTGGTAGAAGATAGAAGTTGGATGGTTTTTTTATGAATAATAGAATACAGACTGACTTACCTTTAAAAATAATGCATATCTCATTAATAAACTGGAATACATTGAAAAATTGCTATTCTGTTTTCCGTATTGATTTGTTTGAAAGATTGAAAGCTTGCGACTTTCGTTTTTTTGAAGTGTTCAACTCAAACGTCAATGTTTTAAATGTTCTGAGTCAGTTTTCAATGAAAATAAGCATGCGTTACCGGAAAACATTGTAAACATCTAATGTATCCCAAGGTATATTTAATTCGAAATTCAAGATTTCATGAAAATGCCAAAACAAAAGTGAATGCGTTAGAAAATTCCTTTGGTGTAGGCGTGTTATCTTGGTGATAACAAAACCACCTGTAACAATAAATGAAATGACAGCGTTGGAACTCTGGCGTGGTTTTGTTACTTGGTGTGAAAGTTACTCCACCTGAAAATTTGAGCAATATCCTCCAGAGTACATGGCCTGATTTAACCATTGCTTAGGAATAATAAATAAGGGTCGATACACTCAGCACCCGTGTCAATAGCTCTCGTTTTTAATGAAAACTTACACAAAAATTGCATTTTCCATCATGTTGACATATAAATGTACTCTGGGTGTGATATGGGGACAGACCTGCGTTCGTCAATATGATTTGACATTAGTCCCCATGATGTTCGTCCGTTATAGCATTAAGTATTATTTTCACTTAACCGTTGTTTCGTAATAATGGAACCATGCTATCTACATGTTTATTCTACTACAGCATAAATCTAACTACAAGAATATTGTGTGCATACATATGAGCTAAAGACATGACTGACAAGTATAATAGCTTTGGTTGGAGGGGCTCAGATCCGCAGCAATATATTTGAATACCAAACAGATGTTTATGAATAGATTGCGCACTCAGCTTATAATCACTAAAATGAAAATGAAGAATGCGACGTCTCATACCTTGGGACCAATATTGCCATCTTCTCCTTCTCAACATCGAGACAGCACTCACTCACACACACACACACACACACACACACACACACACACACACACACACACACACACACACACACACACACACACACACACACACACATGCGTACACTGCAATGCAGATCTCTAGCTTATATTAAAAAAAGCTTATAGTTGTTTTTATTTATAAAGCTAATACTTGTTATTTGTTAAGCAGGAACTTGTTTTTTAACTGATAGGCCACTGGCTGGATATGGTTTACCTCCCCCCCAGGGGGAATTTCGTAGACCATATTTTTCTTGAAGCCCAATGTCTTGCAAGGATTTTGCAACATGTTTGCCCTCTGACAATGGCAGCGTTAAGCTGTAACAGCCTGTTACATACGTTACCCTACAAAATATTTGATAATTTAAAATTCTTTTTAAGACTTCAGAAAAGTGCAAAAGATAAGGTAAGATTTCCAAATTGGTTATATTTTCTAACTAAGCTATTACTGGGCCACAGATAATGACATTCAAAAACAAATATAGTCACCTCTGATGTAGTCTATGTTACATTTTTTCATTGAACCCCCTTTTAAATGATAAATGCATCTAATATAGTTTGTCTTAAATTTTATTCAAACCAGTTTATGTTCATTAATTTGGTACTGAATTAAAGATTTTTTATTTACCTTTCCAAAACTGCAAGCATTACATTTCTATCTTATATACTTTTTGATTATTGGATGATGAACATGGTACCCCCCTTATCACAGAAAAATGTAAAATGTAATTCTCCAGACCTCACGATGGCTATAGACCCCACTTCCCCCCAGGGGGAATTTCGTACACTATGATTTCCAGATACTAAATTATATAAGCCACAAAATGAAATATGTTAGCCCTCTGAGAGTGGCAGCGTTAGCGGGTAACATCATGTTACGTACGTTACCGGCAAAATAATATTAAATTTTCCTGATAATGTCTCCAACATGACATATTCACACGTTTTTTAAAGTCTGGTACAGGTTTAAGAACTTCTTATAGCACAGTTACATAATTTTAGCATTTATTTTATAAATGTTTTGAGTTTTTGCCGGTGTATATGTTACTTAGTGTTTCATATGTTATTTCCAAGTATCAGTATGGCAGTTATTGGCTATACATGTATTACATCTGTCAGTGAATATAGTAAATCTATAAGGCTGCTATTCAAATGAATTAAAGTTCCTTATTATGGTGTCTTACACTATTTTACAGCCCAGGTTACATACGTTACTCTCTGAATACCATTAAACATGCAAGATATGGTCTCCAACACAACCTGCTTGTACTTATTTGCATGCTGGCACAGGTTCATGTACTTCTTTTTACCCAGGCTCATTTGCTGAGGAAGTAACTCAAAATATAAACTACCCTCTTTTCTTTTATAGAGACATCAAATATAGTTAACATAATACTCATGGAAAGTTTGTAACATTCAGTGCAATGTGCGAGTAACTACTTAAAAAATCAAAGAAAACCCATCAGGTAGAAGTTCTAGAGCAAATCTTCATATATTATCCAAGGGTTTTAAAGAATTTTCCTATACAACTTGTTACTCCTCTATCAGATTTATCTTGCAAGGATTTTGCAATATGCTAGCACTCTGGTAATGGCACCATTACCCTGTAACAGCCAATTATATATATTGCCCATTAACATCTTTGATAATTTTAGTAAATGGCATGACTTCTGAAAAGTGCAAACCATAAGGTAAGATTTCCCAATAGGCTATATCATCCGAGTAAGTTATTTTTGCATCACAGATATGGACCGTTCAAAACAAATATGCACCCAAAGTGTTATGTATGTTACTTTTTCATTATTCCTATATAAATGATTTATGAAACTAATATAGTTTGATATTTTTAATGTGAATGTGCTTACTAACTCATTTTGTATTAAAGAATGTTTATGTACCTTTTGGAAACTGCAAATATTATGTTTCTATCTTTTATATGGTTTGAGTTGTTGAGTTTTGAACATGGTAACCCCATATCACACAAAATATGAAACATAATTCTGTGGCTCTTTTGTAGGGTACAATTAAGTTTTCTTTCACCCAGAGGTACTCGATTTCCTTCCCATTTATTTTCCTCACATTTTGTCCATATCTGGAAAGTCTCACTTGTTTTCATAGAAAAGACTCAATCTTTGTGTGTACATCTTAAGGACAGAAAAGCAGGGTGGAGGTAAGCGCATGTTCATGCCATTTGAAATAGCCAGTATATGTGTATGGCTTTGGTACTTTTTTCAGAAACATGTCGTACTGCAGCATATTCACAATTACATTAATAGCACATGTTAGGGCTTCATATCACTGATGAGTGCCTAGAACAATTCTTTATTTGTTTTCCTACCCTTCTTAGAATGTTGATGAACTAGTGGGGGAGGGGTTCTCTATCAGTTTGATAGGAATAACCTTTCCGTGGTACTAACACATCGGCACATTGGTAGTGTCACAATCTGTTAAACAGTGTATTAGTGTAGATCTCTTCCCCCATATTCTGGCCAATGCTGTTGACATTCAGAAGCTGCACCTTTTGTTGCATACACCATTGTTGAACAAAACACCCAGGTTATCATCTGCGAGAATGTTTGTAAGACTTTATAGACTGCTGCTTATACATTATATATATGTATCAGTGACAAAACCAACATGCCCTGCCTTTAGTGCCTGGATGAATACTGGTGCCATCAGATCCATGAAGGTGACAGGAAAAGCTATTATGCTCTGTAGTTACGGCATTAACATCAACGTCATGACCAATCTAATGTTGGTTCAATGTGTGATTGCAAGCCATGCTGAAGTTTGGACTTGTCAGTTTTGGTGGAAATTCTATCAGGAGTTGTCAGTGACCATGGTACAGGTCCCAGAAGGAACGGCAGTGTCAACTCAAGGTCAACATTATGTCCAATAGAAAGAAGGTCATACTTACCAAAGACACTCCTTTCAGCTCTCATCTGGCTGTTTACGTTTCGTAAATTGAGCAATTTCTTCTTGCTTGACCTCGCAAGCATCAAAACTTTATTAGCTTGTAGCATTTTATGGGGCATGTGAAAGACAGATTTTTTTAAGTAAAAGTGAGTCATTGAAGTCTGCAACAGCCTTTCTGCCAATGTCATCAGCCTCAATAAGATCCATTGCTATGCAAGGCTTAGCAGGTACACCGAAAGACAAAAAGTACAGTTCAATGTCTTCAAAACTAGAACTGAAAGGATTGGTGAAGCCTGAAACTGCCTCTAGTACTCATTCTACTTTGCATCTGAGCAGATTGAATATTTCATTTCAGTGAATTGAAGAGTTGCTTCACTATACTGAGCTCTGATGTGATGAGTAATACACCATTCCATCTGTAGTACGAAGCGTAGTTCTAGTTGCTGAATAATACCTCTTTATTGTTTGCCTGATAGTTATGTCAAAAGCATTTCTCAAGCAAAGAACCAATGGTTGTGACACACTAAACCCATTTTGTTCGAGAAGTTCTTTGCATCTGCGATGTGTATCAAATTTATGAGTGTAATCAGTTGCACAGGTACATTTTGTGCGTAGTTGTTGTGATCGTTTGCAATGAACATTGGGAACAAGGCATGCAGATAGAGATGACCTGCAATACAAAGTTGTTTACCTTGTAGCCCTAATCAGTGTCAACACCATCTGAATCATATCCATATACCTTGCCCAGTACTAAGCTGTTTCACAGTGACTGTCTTTCAGAACTTCTGATTTGAATGCATGGTATCTATACTGTTTATGTGAGCAAACAGCGAAGGTTGATAGATCACATTATATTATTAGTTTAAGTCACCATAAATTAATAAGGAACTTCAATTTATTTCAGCCTTATAAATTTTCTAAATTCTCTGACAGACTTTATACATGTATAGTCAACAAGTTCTATACAGATACTCAGAATAACTTATGTATCATTTGGTAACACACATAACAGTTAAAGCTCAAGGCATTTATTAAATGAATACCTAAAATAGGTAAACCTTGTTAAAAGAAGTACATAAACCTGTGCAAGCATGCAAATAAGTATAAACAGGGCTTGTTAGAAACATTAACTTAAATGTTTAATGCTATTTTGAAGGTAACATGCGTAACATGGACCTGAAAAACAGTGTAAGCGACCATGATAAAGAACTTTAAATCATTTAAGTAGCAGCCTTATAGATTTACTATATTCTGTGACAGATGTAATACACGTATAGTCAATAAATACCATACTGATACTCGGAATAACACAGGAAACACTAAGTAACGTATACAACGGTAATTACTCAAGACATTTATAAAATTAATACTAAAAATATGTAACTTTGTTATAAGAAGTTCATAAACCTGTGTCAGCATGCAAATATGTACGAACATGTCATGATCGAGACATTATCAGGGTCATTTAATGCTATTTTGGGGGGGTAACGTATATAACGGGCTGTTATACGTTAACGCTGCCACTCTCAGAGGGCTAACACCTTTTATTTTGTGTCTTATATAATGTACTTTCAGAAAATCATAGTGTACAAAATTCCCCCTGGGGGGGGGGAGGGGGGTCTATAGCAAGCTCAAGGCCTATGAGTCATATTATCACAACAGTTGGACGTTTATATTAACTAGGGAATTTGCTGCATGTGGGTAAGTAAACAGCAAGAAAAGTATCTATAAGTACATTTTGATAAATTGACAGTCACAATTTTATGCAGTCAGTGTTTTTTTCACTGTGGGCCACCCAGGGACAAGGAAGTCGTGACTCCTCTTATAAGTATTACGAAAACGAAAGTCGATAGAAAAGTTTGTTCCATTCTGCTGCGTATGGAAAGGAAGACAGTAAAATGATTTATAAGTAAATGAACATTCAACGTGTATTGTCAGCAGCTAACTGTAGCAAATCTGTTGGCTACTCACTCAATGCTCAGGTAATATATATGAATTTGTTCAAGGAAGATAAATCACTCTAATAAGTAATAGGAAAACGAAGGTAGATCAAAAGATACTTCACTTTTGCTGCTTCAGGTAAATACACAGTATAAAATTGAGTAATAGGTTATTGACATAATTGTCATAATATTATGTAGGCAGTGTTTTTGTTGCATCTATCAGTCGCACCGTTATAAGAATACCTGCCCTTATTAGGTAATAGAAAAACAAAATATTATGTTTGTTTGTTTGAGTTGATTCTTTACGTCTCATCAACCATCTTTCAATTTTGTAGGGACGGGTCTTCCTGAGTTGAACCAGTACTAAGCTTGGTTTAATATGTCTTGCTCAAGGACACTATGCAGTGACGCCGGTGAGGCTCAAACCCACGGCCCCTCAGTCTCAAGTCCTGCACACTACTTCGTTTCATGTATTTCTTATTTGTTTGATTTGATTCTTTACGCCTCATCAACGTCGGGACGGGTCTTCCTGGGTTGAACCAGTAGTAGGCCCTAAGAAGGAATTAATATACATGTTTCTTGTACAAGGCGCCGGTAAGGCTCGTACCCGCAACCCCCTCGATCTCAAGACGAGCACTTCGCTCCCTAATTGCAGAAGCTCAATTATAGTAGACTGTTAGACTCGGAGATCTAGGCGTCGCTGGCTCGAGACTCATTTGAGACACTGCATTGTGTCCTTGAGCAAGACCCGTTTACACCCAGTGGTTCCGTGACACTTCGTTCGCATTCACAGTATCAGTTCAAGGACACAAACCTCGCTCTCAATTCATTTCTCAGTTTGCAGCCACACAATTCTACATGAATCTATTACACTTTACACGAACCTCTCTCACAATTAATTCAGTCGAGGTGGCTGTTTGGTACTTAACGTAAATATGCGTTAATGCACTCTATCGTGTAGCGCTTGAGATCCTTCCAATGTATCATCTGCTACAAGCCCTAATGAGAGCTTTGTGGTCACCTGTTGGGAAAGGGCTGACCTCTTGGCCCTCGTTTGTGGTGTCTAACTGTGAGTTTGTCACTTTCCCATTGGTATCCTGGGCCAGGTGTGGTACTTGATTGTATCGAATCCTGATCTTTGCACCCTAACTTACTTTTATTGCCTACCTTGACCATCATGGGTGGATCCAGAGGTGTGGGGGGTATGGGGCCCGGAATCCCCCTGAAAAAGCACAATATTTATAGGGTTTCCGTGCAATACTGGTCAAGTTCCCCTGATATATCACAAAGCTACCAAACCAGCATTTAATGTTGGGCGAAACGCCATTTAAATGACGTTTCGCTGGCGGGCCGATGATGGCCCATTTATAGCGATATTTTGGTCCTCTATCCCCTCATCAACTAAATGAAAAAAAAAACAAAAAAAAAACAAGAAAACGTTATCAAATTTGGACCCCCTCTGACAAAACTTTCTGGATCCGCGCATGGCCATTCTGCCAAAATCAGTCTGTGTATTACCGTATAATGCTAAACTTACAGAATTCCATATTACTGGGATATAAACTTGTTTATAAAGCACATTTTTTTAACAATGAATATGAAAAAATCCATGCTAGGATATAACATAGATAGTCCTATCAGGAAATACTGGTTTGTTTCCTTCAGCAAATAATTAATGAGCCGCGACATGTGATTTCCAACAATGTGGCATTTTGACAAGTATAGTCTCAGACAAGCCTGTGTAGCCTCCTTTTTCAAAATGATGTTCAGTCAGTAGGTTAATATTCTTAGAATATTACAGCGACTTGCAAAGGCTCTGATCAGACAGCACATATGCGCAGGCTGGTCTGAGCATTTGCTGGTCGCACATACCACATTGTTGGAGATCTCATGTCGCGGCTCTTATATTTACAGGGATGAATAAGTCCAGATCATCTGCACTGTAAATACATGTGTAAGTTAACACCTAAAAAAGTGGCAGTTGAGCTGCTACTATTTTTGATATATCCTAACACTTTTTTTCAAACCAAAACAATATGAGGTTAAACATTTTCCAGTGATAAATCCTAACATTTCTACCTGTTATTGTTGTTGCAATTATCTGGATCGTTACAATTGAATAAAACACCTTTAAAACAATTGAAATGTTAGACCAGGATCAGTGGCAATTCTGCTGCCACTAAATTTGTGAAAAGGTATACTATTATAAGTAATAATGCAGGATAAATTACTCACTAAGCTCTGTCCCTCACCAGCTACTTGGGTGAGCTAATAGTCTTAGGCTCTGTCTGCTAGTGCATCATATTATTGGCACAAGTATTGAAATAGATTTGTAGTTCAAGTTTTAGCTCATCTGAGGTGAGATAATATAGTGAGCCACTTTAGTTACGCACCACTTATGAAATGTAAAAATACTCGGAAAAGAAACATGATGTTTTTATTCTGAGACTACCAGCATAAAGCGCATCTATATTTGCATTAGCAATTGAAATTTCATTGAGATCAAACCAGAAACGAATGAGCAAATGGATCTAGAAGGGCACTATCCTCAAAACACTATTTCACATTGCATTATTTCGAATGAAACTAAGATCTCATTGCACTTTTTTCAGGGTCGAATTTCTGCTATGCCAGAGATAAGAGCCGATTTATTCTTGGCAATATCTAAGACTGGAGTGTGTTTGTTAACTTCATATTTTTTAACGTTTTACTAGTTTGGTTCCCAGCTGGCCAAGGTTTGAAAAAAAGTTATTTTTATTACTTTAAAGTTAGTTAAAATTTCGTATGATTCTGAGTAAACTAGTTATCAAAACACGTCTTTTATAATATCATTTTTAACAACCATACATACGCCGTTTATTTTCGTAAAAAAATAAATGGATTTATTAGCGTCATTGTGTTGACGTTAGTGATGAAGTCACTACTACCAAGGCTTTAAGACGTGTCAATGATAAGATGTTTTAGAGTTTTGATACTTATTGTCAACAAGTGACTCATAACAAAAAAAATTGCGAAGGAAAACCTGTTTGAGTATTGTAAGTGACGTTAATATGACGTCAAAACGAGCATTTCTTCAAAAAAGTAACAGTGTTACTAGCTTCAACGACCAAAAAAAGGGGTTTTACTTGAATAAAACAATTGTTTTTGGTGTTTTTTCTGTCACAACGATCACCATGGATAATGCCTAGCGCAAAACGGAAATAGAAAATATAGACGTTCAGGTTACATGAGCATTTTTATCAAAACTGCCTTTGACGTAGCAGAATGATTCGCATGAGTGATTTCATTATTTTTTCGATTTCATCAAACAGATAAAATGTCAATAAGTTAATTATCATATAGAATATTTGATTCCAGCATTTTTGTCAAAAAATATGGGCCCTGAAAAGGTGGTGCGTAACTAAAGTGGCTCACTGTAGTATTAGGCTCTGTCAGTACGTCATACTCATTATGTGAATGTTTTATTGTGATCAGCCAACGTCCGTCGTGCGTCTTCCACTGTCTGAACACCTTTTCTATAAATGATATCTCCTAAGCCACTCGTCAGAATTAAAAACAATTTCACAGAAATGTTCTCCATTAGGCTCTCCACCAAAATTGCGCAAACGAGTTCGCTCTGCTGAACAAAATGGCCACCAACGCTACAATAGAAACATCTTAAACCAGCATATCCTTCTTAACCGCTGATCAGAATTTATATAATTTCAAACACATGTTCCCTATAATATTCTGTACCATATATGCATATTCGAAAGACCACCATAACTAAAAAATATAACTTAAGTAATATTTTTAACGGTGCAAACCCGTCGATGCCATAACACCTTTACCATTTTAAGACGTACCAGCTAACCACTTTAGAATCCCATGTTTTCCAAAGGACCGCTTCCAAAGCATGTTAAGGCACATGTGCACAATTGCTCTTTAAACTTGCATGTGTAGCTAGCCATAGAAGTTAGGTGTCTCAAGTTTGGCCCGACACTTTATCTACTTCCATACTTTGTGTGTGAGAGCTGTGAAGACTCTGGCGATACAATGCATATGCACAGGCTCGTCTGAGCGATCGCAGCTCACTGATGAAATACAAACCAAAATTTCATGCATTGGCTCCTTTTTTCAATTTTCAGGCTCTTGTCATTCTTTATTCATATACTGTGGAATACCAAATATGGACATAAACATTTGCAAATGCTTGTTTTATAAACTTAGTTCTGTAATTTCAGAGGCACTCATACAGAAACATGGACTCAATTGATGGTGCTAAAGGAGGTCACGTTTCTTCGGAAGAAAGTTTTACCATAGCATGTGACCCTTGTCAATATGACCATATCTCCAAGAAAGCAGCTGCCTACTGTCACGAATGTGCTGAATATTTATGTGAGTGGTGTAAAACTGCACATGGGAAAGTAAAATTAACACGTTCACACAAACTGTTATCAGGAGAATGGATGCCACCAAAGAGATCACAAGGAGTTGATATGGCAGTTTTAGATACAGTGCAATGTTCCTGTTTGAAAAATGAGGTATCCATATATTGTAAAGAACATTGTTGCCTTGTTTGTGTGAACTGTAAAACTCTCCATCACAGATGGTGCAAAACTAGCGATATTGATGAAGAAAGTCTAAGCTTTGATGTCGATAAATCTAAAACAACAGTTGACAGCTTTAATGCTTTGAATGAAAAAATTAAAACACTACAGGAGAGCAGAGAAGATGACCTCAGCACCCTGTCTGTTGGAGCTGAAAACTGCCGAGTCAAAGTAAAACACTTTCATGGAGAACTTAGTGTAAAACTTGAAACCATGGAAGCCAATAGCCTTTCAGATATCAGCGCCATAGAAACCCAAGAAAAGGTAACTATAGTCCAACAAGTGAATATTTGTAAATCTGCGATAAACAGCTTAGATGATGACAATAAGAAACTTCAGTTGGCAATAGAGAGAGCTGACAGCAGAAGTATATTTATGCGTAGTATACAACTATCACAAGCAGTTAAATCTTTGACAACAATCATAGAAGAAATCACCAAAGAAGTATACCAGCCTCATATTTCTTTTGAATGTAATCCAGCAATAACTATTTCAGAAGATAATGATCTTGGAACGGTTAAATACAATACTTCCCCAATTCCACTACAGAAAGGCTTTAATGAAATGTCTATAACAGCAGGTAATAAAATCAACGTCAAAGTACAATCTGATACCCAAGATGCGTGGATTTCTGGGTCTGCTTTCCTTTCATCAGGGGAGCTGATTCTTTGTGATCGTAACAATAACAAATTAAAACTTCTAGATAAAAACATGCAAATGAAGGAAAACATTGTCTTGCCTAGTTGCCCAAGGGATGTAGCCCCAATTAATCAACATCAAGTGATAATAACTCTCCAAGAAAACAAATCTTTACAGTTCATTCAAGTTACGCCTTCACTTGCTTTGGGCCGAACTGTAGAGCTTGGGATGCAATGCAGTGGTGTGTCTGTTTCGCGTGAAAGCATCTATATATCATTTGTAGATTTTGGAGGATGTAAGATCGGAATTTATGACCTTACTGGAAATAATAAACGTATAATCGGCCCATATAATTGCAGAGATAGTAAACTATTCAAGGAGCCCTTTTATATTGATGTGTCAAAACATCAAAAAATATTTGTATCAGATGTGGATGTCGAATCAAAAAAATCAATTGTTTATTGCCTTAAAAGCAATGACAGTGTTCTATACACTGTATCTAATCCTTCATTTAAGATTTGCCCAGGAATAAGTGTAGATGAAGATGAAAACGTGTTATTATGCGACAAGGAAAGCCATAAAGTATTTTTGATAACAAGAGATGGCAAAGAAGTACGTGAGTTCCTGGCAGAAAAAGATGGACTATATCAGCCATACACGACCAGCTTTCGTCGTAGTGATGGTACTCTTGTGGTAACATGCAGAGAGCATAATGATATACTAGTGTTCACGTTGAAGTAAGAAATTAGCTCAAGAGATTTTCGTATATAGCGCATCGGTGAGCAGTGAAATCTCAGACGTTACTGCGCATATGCACATTCAAGCCACAGACTTCGCTTCTCGCATAAACAAAGTATAGGAGTAGAGTAAGACTCAGACCCAGTATTATACCTCTAGCCCCAGTCTATTTGTATAGACATTGAAAGGATAATTAAGCACATATACACAGTCTAAACCAGAGCCTTCATTTCTCATATACGAGGGAAGATCCTAAAGTTCTGATCCTGGTGTGATATCTCTGTAACCAACAATGCAACATGCCTAAAAATTGTACTAAATAATAATGTATTCTTGTCTATACACCGCTCTGTGACAAGTTTTATGTAACTTGAAGAAGCGACCAGAAATCTACCCTGAAACAGCCATATCCTCAACGCACTGACCTACCAAGTAGACTGTAAATATATGAGACCTCACAGTTTAGACAAGAGCAGTCTCAGCATTCATCCGGAAGTCAATGTGTCCTGAGCTTATGGGGAAGTTTCTATACGATCTCGGTTTCCTAGGCCCTTAAATGTATGGCTATGCAACTGTCAGTTATAGCCAAATAACTTTATACAATAAATTATTTACACAATTACATAATGGTTCTCAAGTGGAACATATTTTGAGTAATCTGCATTTAACATCGACAATCTTACATCTTTAAATTTAGTAGTACACGAAATAGTAAAAAACTAAACTATTGTGGGAATGTTAAATGGGCTTTTATTTTGTACTATTTTGTGCTTTTACTTTACACTATACATTTTGATAGTCTAAGCACTTCAATACAAACTGCAAACTATGACATGTTGAATACTTTTGTTCACTGTCTACGATTGTAGAAATTGTTATTTGTACATTGATATATGTCTTTTAGTGTGTGTGTGTGTGTGTGTGTGTGTGTGTGTGCTCTTTTCCATATAGGCTACATATATACTGGTGTACTTGCAACCAAAATTTGTATTTTGTACGTACATTTGAAGATTTTGTATCATGACCATAGTGTTTTGTCAAAAGAAATGTGTATACTTTAATTCCCTCTACTCGCAATGAAGGTTGATCAAAACCATTTAACAACTGTATGGTAGTTACCTACAGAGGTTGCTGTGTTTATCACTAGGCATGGCCATCGATAGAAGTCTAAATCCACACTGTTGTAAACTGCCATGTCAGTTATTCACTGGAGGCATGTTTCTCGTAGCAAACACAACTCGAAATAACTTTCTTACTAGTTTTAACAGTACAAGAGGTGTTTCATGTTTATTTGAACAAATTTGAAACTGTCTGTTCTCCTTTATTTCTTGTTATATTTGGTTATGATTCATTTACATAGGTAAATCTGATCTACAGGAATATGCAGTCAACAAGAAAATAGTTCTCAACTTTATTCGCTAGGTTGAAACGATCTCTGAAGACCAGAAGCCAAGTTTTAAGCGTTTAAAAAAACTGTCTGAAACGAAATGTTCAAAATTGTTCTCGCACGATTTCTCTTAAAGAGATGAAGCTTTTCTTTTGAAACCTTTTTATAAATTGCACATAATTAATTAAAGTGTGTTCTGCTTGAAAATAAAGCATTTCAGTTGGATATTTACTTTTTTGGAAGCAATGAGGCATCAAATTTTAGGGTTTTCAACACTAAATTGTATACGAAACACATTAATGCAATATTTGGTGATCAGTTCTATTGGCTATATATATTTACAATATCTTAGAACCTGAGTTGGCTGTGTGTTTTGAGATTTTTTTTTCACAATTCTTCCAGGACACATTTTATACATGACATACATGTACACATTTGGCAATTGTATGGTAAAACTAATTAAGCCCAGCTGGCAAGCAAAAACAGGCGCAAAGAAGCTGTTTTTCATTTGAATAATAAACTGAATGTTCATTTTAACTTAAAAGAGAATTGCACACGTAAATACGCATTTTCATGAAAAATACATCCGTTATAGCTCTTTAAATCATTAAAAGAGGGGATAGGCATGTATTTTTGGCTGCTGTGTTATGGTTATGCTTTTAATTGCCGTTTTGTTAATTTAGCTATACCAGGGACACGTCTGTTATTTATGAGAAAGCAAACATTTTTCGTTTTATTTATATGCAACTGCAAAAAGTAAAATTCACATCTGTTCAAATAAACATGAAACAGGTCTCGTATTGTTTATCTAACATATAAAATTGTGGGTGTTTTATTCATTTTGTTATTATCTTAAGTTTAAAGCGTTGAAGAATTTGTATTTTTTGTTACTTAGTTTTAATTGAAACCCATGTTGCATTTTTATTTCTAAATATTAACTGCATGTACAGGCGCAGAAATGTTACTAGCTCACCTAAGCCATTGGCTGATGGTGAGCTATTGTGATCATTGGATGTCTGTCGTGTGACGCGCGTTATTCATCATCAACAATTGCTTCAAAAGACATCTCATCCTAAACTTACTAAACCATGCAGGAATGATCCTTATATGGCCCTCTTTTGGTTCTGGTCCATTTTATATCTAGGTCACACAGGCTAAAAAAGATTGTCAAGATGATTATTGTCAGAAACCACAAGGCCTAGAGCCTTGATATTTGGTAAATAGCATCTGCTTGTGGACCTCTACCAATTTTATTCAATTATGCACCTGGGGCCAAAAGTGGGTGGGGTTACATGTTTTACATAGTCTTTTAGGGAAAACATGAAAAAATACTCTTGTATGAAACAACAAGGCCTAGCGCCTTGTAGGTATTTGGTATATAGCATCATCTAGTGGACCTCTACCAAATTTGTTCAAATTATGCTCCTTTGGCCAAAAATGGCCATCCCTGGGGGTCATATGTTATTGGCCTATATAGGGAAAACATGAAAAATGTTCTTGTCTGAAACCACAAGGCCTAGAGTCTTGATATTTAGTATGTAGCATCATTTAGTAGACCTCTACCAAGTTTGTTCAAATTATGCGGCTGGGACCAAAAATGACCCCTGAGGGTCATACGTTTTACATTATCTTATATAGGAAAATCATGAAAAAGTCTACTTGTCTGAAACAACAAGGTTGAGAGCATTGATATTTGGTTTGTAGCATCACATAGTGAAACTCCACCAACTTGAAGTTAATTCAAATTATGCCAATCGGTAAAAAATGGCCCTGTCCGAGGGGTCACATTTTTACATAGGCTTATATAGGGAAAACATAAAAAAAATCTTCTTGTCTGAAACCACAAGGCATAGATCCTTGATATTTGGTATGTAGCATTATCAAGTAGACCTCTACCCTACTAAATTGATTCAAATTAAGCATCTTGGGTCCAAATTGGCCCCATCCTGGGGGTCACCTGTGCATAATGCTATTTTGGGAAATTATGAAAAAGTCAAAATTTGCCATCTTTTACGCAACGTTAAAATGTGATTTGATTCTTACCAAATACAAATTGTGTTAAGTGATATGTCCTTTTTCTTAATGTCCTTAGTATAAACCAGTGTAAATGTGTTACTTTTTTTCATACGACTGTGCGTTTCATTGATTGATTTATTTCGATATAAAACATCAGCAATACGTTTTACAACAATGTAATATAAATATACATGCTGAAACATTTACTTATAAAATGCTCACAATAAGGAGACCATGGTTTGCTCATATATACGAAGATAACACAAAAAGTAATTTCTCTTATTTCAATTGTGGTCATTAAATTAAGGCGTCAACGCCATATAATAATATGGATAAACCACTAGTGGTGTGCAAATTAGGTAACGTTATTTATTGACGTTCTACACAACGTTGCGTTGAAAATTTCATAATCAAAAGGTTTTCACGCAAAAAGGAATTTTTTAAAAGAAATTTAGATATCATTTTATAAATAGAATCTAACATTCGAGTTCCTGTGTTATTGAAATTGTAAAACCTGTTGCGATAAAGTGATCATTGCATCATAGTTATTTCCTGCTTGCTTAATAAATTCAATAAAACATGTACACTCATGTAAGTGCCTCTATAATTAAAATTAATTTACTATATGATATCTGGGAGTAATTTAAGCATTGTATTCAGTTTATAAACCACTAGTGATTTACACATTTCAATGTAACGCTATGCTATGGTGGGTATAGCAACACTGCATATATTTGACAAACTGTCAATATTGTAAAAGCAATTTGTTTAATAGAATCTAAAATTCGTATATCTGTATTATTGAAATTTATTGAAGTCTCACATTAATTCTTATCTTCAGTTCTTAAACTCTTTGCATATTAATGAATTATTCCTTCTGATTTGATACAATAAACTTGGGATAGTCCATTATACATATCTAGGGATGTCAGGTTATAATTTTAAAAAAGATTGTGGTATATTTTATGAATATCGTTTTTACCTTTACAAACAGTGTAGACCCTGATGAAATGATGGATAGTACTGCATTTCATCAGGGGCTACACTGTGTGTAAAATAATCATTTAGGGGTTTCCAGAATACAAAGTGTTAATAAATTCAATGATAAAACATCAACATTCATTAAAATCCTCTATGTACAAGACTATTTTTCTCTCTCCTTTACTTTCTCAGCAATTAAAGTTGAAGTAATAGAGTGCCCATGTTTTATTAAACACATTAACTCATTTGGATACTGGCAAACACTTAACGGGTACTTGAGCAAACAGAGAATACCCAGCTGAAATGCCTTCTAATGGCACATGTTGTCAGTGTCTGCACTGTTGTCTAAGATAAAAGAAATCATAAGGAACTAAAGCAGAGTTGGGGTAATTGTAATTATTTGTAAATTAATTACATTTCTTAATTAATTGCATATAATTGTAATTAATCCATTTCTTTAATTATAGTAATTGAATGTAATTCATTACAAGGTAAAAATGGGAGTAATCAACAAGTACTTTCAATTACTTTATAAATACTTTTCATATCAGATATGAATTTTAGTTTCCTAAGATAATTATAAATTCCTAAAATACTGCTAAATGGATTGCTATTGGCTGCTGTAAATGCATATAACTTAATGGGAAGTTGAATTCAATATGAAACAAATTTAATTGAAATGGAACTTGCCATGCTAGTATAGACATACAATAGCATAACAAATGAACCTCTAATATTTTGTAAGCATCCTTTTTAAGCATATTAAAAATTCTTTGTTCATCTGTTTAAAACACGGCTTTGTGCCAATCAACCTTTGATAGTTAAGATAAAACAAAGAAAGTGTGAAAATCTCAACAATAGTATTTTACTCAGACATTAGTGATTAGTGAATTGACTCCTTTAAGCGGTTTCATTTAATTAACACACCTAGTATGGATACATTCATAAATAATTAAAAATATGCTACGGTACCAGACCAATCTATCCTCTACATTATTTAAACCCTTAAACTGCCCAATTTCAATTTCTTAATAGATAACCCAGCTATCATCGTTGATGTAATAGTAAAAAAGAAATAGAGACCATTGCTTGCGAAGCGAGCATTTTAGCACACGAGTAATAGTATATTTCAGTTTGTCATGAACCATGCGAACTGACATTCCTTGTTTGATTATAGTACACACTTTGAAAGCCAACCTTCATGTCTGTCATACATGTTGTGTCACAATTTTGTAAGCACTTTTTGAAAACATTTAATCTTTTGCATTAAAGCTTTAAACTATAAGATTTGATCTTATTTAGGAAAAGTTCTACATACGAATTTCCATGATTTATCTAACAGAGTTATAAGAGCATTCTCAGGTCAATGTTTATTCCTTAATTTTGTTCTGCTGTGAGTACTAGTTTGAAAATTTTCGGCAATTATTAGAAAAATGAAAAATAATTTCTGAATTTTCTCTTTTGTAATAAAGTCATCAACTACAAAAATCAACAACTGTTGTTGTACATTTCATTTTCTTTAAGCTGCATCGCTTAACATAATAACACAAGAAGTCCTATAAACAAAATCAACCTTATCATTGGACATTTTCAAGGCTACTCAGACGTTTCAGGAATTTATAACTTATTTCTAATATTTCAGAAGTGAAATGTTGAAGTGAGAGCAGAATGTAATCATAATACTATTAATTACATTGGCAAAGTAAATGAATGTAATAAATTTCTTTGCTCAAAAGGCATGTAATTGTAATTTAATTCAACAAGTTCCAATGTAATAGTAAATAATTAACAACTTTTTAAAATAATTGATCCCAAATCTGATCTAAAGAACATCTTAATTTGAAAATTCAAACTGATGACCCCTTGATATGCACAATGAACCATCCCAATCTCATTGTATCAAACCAGATGGAAGAATTCATCAGTATACAAAAGGGTCTTACAAGTGATTGCCATGCATTTTACCTCATTTTCCAAAAAGAGTTGCATAAATACAATAATGCATGAGCATAAATGTCAGATTGTATTTATCAAGGCTACGAAAACCGGTCGCAGTAAAACTAGAATTCTAACTATATATCCGACGATATACTTCCTGAAATAAAATGTTTTGAATTGTACTTTGATAGATGACTATTTGTAGATTAGGAAAAAATAAAAAATGTATGTCGTTGCTCATATGGGATGCATGTGTTTCGCTGTTTGATACATTTCAGTCGTTATATGATTTTTCTGCAATGAATGATGGAACAAGGAAATCATGAAGGGTTGTCTGCCAAGCAAAAAAGCATATTATTGCTCTGGAGCAAGAATTTCAGGGACAATGCAGGTGACGTTTTTTGTTATTTTTTTTTTTTTTTCATGAAAGAAATTGACACAGTTGATGAGCAAACTGCTGATCTGTACGCTTGTTATTTGCAAGCACCCAGTCAGTTTTCCAGTGACGAAGCCCATATGTTGGTGAATAAACTTTAAATGTATACAGAGCTCTAGATAAGATTAATGTTACGCCATTTATTTATTTCTTCTTTACTTATAAGTTATATCCTTGGTATATATTCGGTGTTTAATGATAAAAAACTAATACTTGTGTGATATCTTGTCTGTCTACATTAAACTAATTATCAACCCTTCACCTGCTATGAAAAAATGCATCAGAAAATGTCTTTCTGCTGAAGTCATCTGCAGCATGTAAATGTTTAGATCAAGGGCTTATTCTGCACTAAAATAGTGTGGACCCAGAGAGGAGCAGTCTGATCTGGGTACACACGGTTTGCTAAAGAGACATTTTAAATGGATAAGAAGACGATACACGAAAGGATGTTAACCCTTAAAGCGCCATCTACAATTTGCAGCAATCGACAATTTAAAATTTTGCCGCTTTTTCAAAAAAATAACAAGTAATGCATGATATTCCATGAGAATCGTCTGCAGGCCGACGATTCTCATGAAATATCATACCCTATTTTTTCGAAAATTAAGAAACAGATTGTAAAATTTGCCGTCTGCTGCAATCGTGATTGGCGCTTTAAGGGTTAAGTCTGTATTAGTAGCCGAAGTGTTAACACATGTAATCTCATTTTAACTCAAGTGTAAGGCACATACATGCATGTGATCGGCATGGTGCTTATGTGATCTATTTGAAAAATATATTGATCAATAATACTCGTAAATTGATATTAAACCCATTATATTTATTAGATGGAAATTAATTTTTTGGAAACAACAGCTCACTGCTTTTGTTCCTATAGTTTACATGTGTGGATAAGAAATAAGGATCTTGCATCTTGATAATATTTCAATGAACTTTTCCTTACATGTAGGGTGCCCTCCTACAGTGGCAAAAATGGTAAACATGGGTGTTAACAGGGTATGTACTTTAAATAATTGATTAACTAGGTCAAAATGTGATTGTATAGTAGCCACATTGAGTCTTTAGAGTTGTGAGGGCCATAATTTACCCCAAAACTATAATGGAAGTCTATGGAAAAATATAGATCTACACTGACCCAAAATTAAAACTTCACACTTTATTTCTTTGAATAACTGTTTTATAAGTGTACATGTCGTTGTAAGATTTACGCATGCTTATCGAGACTTCGTCGTAGATAACGATTATGCATTTTTTATTCAAATCCCACGTCTATTCAAGTATTAACGTCTGAAAAGCGTGTTCCTTACGTTGCACGTGCTGAGGAACAGGTGGGTCATAAACGTATTAAAACCGACAAGAAAACATTTGCAACTGAGTCCTCGTAATCAAAAATACTTTATTGTTACAAAACGCTTCCATTTAGTGACGGCACGTCTTTCAAAAGATAAAAAAAAAAACGTTATCGGCGTGCTCAAGGCGGGGTCTATGGTAAATGATATCGCGCATCAATTTGTGTGCTCTAGACAGACTATTCATTATCTTATGAACCGATACAACAGAACTGGGTATGTCAGAGTTCGTGCAAGACCTTGTCGCGCAAGTGTAACGTCGTTACGTCCTTATCGCGTTAGCACTTATCTCACCCACGTAATCGTTTTAAACGCAAACCATTATTGCTAGTCTTTACGGGGTTCATGCACAAAAGATATGTAGTCATTTCGAGCAAAATAACGGACCTGGCATTTCCAGCATGACAATGCAAGTCCTCACACAACACTTAAATAACTACACAATTCCATGCTAAAAATAACGTCAACCTCTTGCCTTGGCCTGCTTCATCCCAGGTCATGAACCCCATAGAACACGTATAGGATTAATAGGGTCGGAGGGTCAGGTCCAATCATCAAATGGGTGCGTTAAATTACTCCAATATGCACCTCTGTTAGCATTGCATACGTATCCCTAACGTACTCATACAACGTTCCGTAAATTCAATGAGGCGACGTATTCTGCTAAGCATTCGTAAAAATGAAGGTCACACTGGCTAAGTAGTACTGATGATCTTTTTAACAACACTTAAAGTACGCAGTCAGTAATTTCTTGTTCCAAATTTCTGTGTGACTGGTTTAATTGTTTTGACCCCTCTGAACTGAATTATTCATAAGAATTATGCATTCATGATTTTAATCCAATATTTTTTCAGAGACATCGATAAGGCATTGAAGATTCGATGATCCAAAAAATTAACACCGAAACTTAATTTATCATCAAAATATATACGTTTGAATACTCTGTAAAGTTTTCATTTTTCGTCAGTGTATACACATCTGCATTGTTAGCGCAGGCGCGATACTAAAGAATCGACCTGTCTGCTAAGGCACATCACGAGTGAAAAGTCCGTTTTGTATCAATACGCGGTGTGCATTACCCAAAACACTACGTTAAAGAAGTAGCAAGCACTAAATGGCTGTAAATAATCCGATAATGGAGACATCAAGTATAGTGTGAATCATGTTTACTGTCGTCGCCCTGGGCCCGGTCACCTGTTAAACTAACGGTACCTGGAGCCAACTCACGACAGTAAACAAGAAACGGATTATAACCGTTGGTAGCTAAACAATAACAATGATTGGTATTACAGTATTTAGCGATACAATGATAATATACTAAAGGACTTTGAAAACGCATCACCCAGATTAAATTCCTTTATTTCGCAAACCCTGAGAATGTCAGTGAAATAATTGTTATTGCATATCATAGTCTGACCAGCTTGTATTGTGTCCTAGAAAATTCATGGTTGTAATTTTACTTTAAGGTATTGTAAAAGTATCCGTTTTAAGACCGGGGTGGTCGATTTTGAAGGACACAAATTGAACTGCAAGTTAACACGCGTTAGTTTTGATTCATGACTCAACTGATTTGTATCCTTTGCTTCTTTCACGATTGCACATTCATTATTGAACGATTAGAAATGGATTGACAGTTCGGTATGCTCAAAATTACACCCCTTTAAAAATACGGACATACCCCACCCACCTTGATTACTATAGTCTAGTAATGAAATTCAACGTCTTTGGTCTTTCAAAGTTTCGATTTTTTTACGTCCAGTTTTATTGGAAGAGGCTTAGGGTATACACAAATGACAGATTATGCAAAAGTTACGCTGGTATCACGTATCTTTTGTATTATGCAAGTGACATTAACGTAATCTTTTACGACGTTCTCGATCACATGACAGCAGATCTCCTGCCATGATTTACATCAAAACGTCTTCCCTACATGACTGCCAGTGTATGTAGTCAATATCAGTAATGAAAGCGTGCATAAAGGTATCTTATGGAGATGTTTCTAAAAATGAGCTATAAATTGATATTCCATTTGACGTTTATTTTCGAAATATAAAGTTATCAATTACTTTTAATTAGAAAAAGTCTATAAACTCTTTTAGTCATATGTTATCATACACGCCACAGTTTAAACATAAAACTAATCGAAAAGCTTCATTTAACTGTGCAGAAGGGTGCTGTATACTGTATGTACCCATGTGACGTCATCAGCAGCGTCGCGTGATAGTACAGTCAAATTAATGACTGATTCATACCATTTCTGGGTTGCACATTAAAACCTGCGAGTTACTTTTCAATCTCATATACGGTTTGCAAGAAAAGTGCAAAAATATGGTGATGCGTTTTCAAAGTCCTCTAGTATACTTTCAACGCTAAAAGATATTTGAAACATGTCCCACATAGCCAGGTCAAAAAAGTGGTTTCAGTGACGCATATCAATAACAAGTTTAAATCACAGACAAAAAATATTTATAAGTCAGCAGACAGTCGACGTGTATTGTTGCTCATCCAATGCTCATCCAATGCTCAGGTAATATAGAATGTATTGAGCATACAATGAATTTCTTCAAGGGATATAAATCACTCTAATAAGTAATAGGAAAACGTAAGTAGATCAAAATTTTAGTTACTTTTGCTGCTTCAGGTAAAAACACAGTAAAAATTGGGTAATAAGTGAATTATCAGTGAATTATCAGTCATAATATTATGTAGGCAGTGTTTTTGTTGCATCTATCAGTCGCACAGTTATAAGAATATCTGCCCTTATCAAGCTTAGGGATGTCTGTTACTACACAAAGTGGTTCTAGACGACAGTATGTTGGTTCTGGACGACCATATGTTACAGGTTCCTGACGAAATAGAGTTCTGTAGTGAATGTGTAATGTGTTTGAGGGCCTTGAAGCATACTAAACCGCAAGTATCTTATTATGTCGTTGTATATATGTTCAGAAGAATTATTTAAAAATATTTAATCCTGTAGCAAGGCGAATTTATCCAGTTTACGCTTATCTGATACAATTATTGTTCTTGAAACTGTACATTACTACTACATATGCCCACATATGTTTATTTTGTGCATTCGCTTTCGTTTTCTGTTTCAATTGTTTATGACTTGATATGATGAGGCATTGCATTGTCCATCACATAGGCGAAATAAGTTTTCTCTTATAAATCAGCGTTACAGGTAGAGACGTCTGTCTAATGGATTCTCTGGATTTCTGTTATACAAAAAATCTTCTATTTTGGGTGCAGGTGAAATGCTCTTTAATCTTTTCGCTGACGAGGGACCTGCTGAAGAAGTCTTTGAACGTAAAAAGAATGTGAACAGTGATTCGATCATTTGCGAAAACCTAACTATACTGGTCCAAAGGACCTATGACAGTGGTAATTAATTCACAGTGCATCACTGCCTATATGTTTGCGGAAACAAATCAAATTTGGTCAAATTGTTTCATCTACATATATAGTTTCGCTGTTAGTCTCAATTTCAATGGATATATGGCTTTATTTTTGTTTAGCTAAAATGGTCATTTTTGTATTAAATATATAGGACAATAGAATTTTTTTTTAGTACTATGCCTCCCGAACCCAATTAATAGGTTTTGGTGTGTATTCTTTTGAAACTCTTTCCTTTAAATATAATGTTATAATTAGTACAATTAAGTCTCCCTTACATAGCTCCTAAGTCCTAAAAGTTATCAGCTTTTAGCATATTTGTCTTAGATTATGAAAAGTGTCCTTTAAACGTTACTGTATTCTGTTGTTAGATGATTTTGTACATACAGGTCCATTAAAAATGTTATTTCACTACGCAATATTTCAAAAAAAAAATCGCATTTTAATACATCAATGGTTTATGTTTTACCATACATGTAATTAATTATCATACTACTTGTTTTCTATAAATTATATCAACGTATAACCGGACAACATTCGTACGTGTGTATAACCATTAAATACATTCCAATGAAAACACAACAACATACTTAAATTCATTCCAATGAAAACACAACAACATACTTAAATTCATTCCAATGAAAACACAACAACGTACTTAAATTCATTCCAATGAAAACACAACAATATGCCTAAACGCCTAAATTATAAAGCCAGTATTTCGTTGCACCTCCCTTATCAGCAAGTATCCTTGGCATTGAAATGTTAAGTTCTTCCAGGATGTTCAGTGCTTCACTATACCACGCTTCACATACTTGCTTCCACATCTCTTCTTTTAATCACAACATTTGATTACAATGTACCAATCTCTTATTTCATTATATTTCAAACGTTCTCTATGGAATTCACTTCTGGCGAATTCCTTGGCCATTCCAGAACGGGTATTACGTTACATTCTAGGAATGTTCTAGTTCTTTTAGAGTTATGGCATTGCGCGAGATCATATATAAAGCTATATCCCAGCTGTGGTAACACAACACATGCACATAAGTCGGTATTTCACAGTCATAACAATGGACACCATTGACATTATTGAAGCAAACATTATTAGAAATATCATGCTAAGTGTATTCAGACTACTGTAAAATCACCAGCGAGTCTGGGGAGACATTATCAGCAGAGGCATATCTCTTCTGAGAATAGTGAATGGTAACATGAATATGTGCAAAATACCAGAGTGATATTATCAATGATATTGAAATGACATGTGAATATGTTGTGTTCCTACAGAAGGGATAACTCTTTATACATGATCTCACGCCATGCCATAACTCTAAAAAGTATTAGAACATTTCTAGAATGATAAAGAATACCCATCCTGGAATGGCCAGGGAATTTGCCAGACATGAATCCCATAGACAGCGTTTGGAATATAATAAAAAGATATTGGTAACTAAATGCCATGTAAAAAAGAAGAGATATGGAAGCGAGTATGAGTGTGGCACCAAACGTCCTGACAGAATTTTACAATTCAATGCCAAGGAGAAGCAAAGGGTTGTGCAACGAAATACTGACATTATGATGTAGGCGTACAATGCTGATGTGTTTTCATTGGAGTGTATTTGAGAGTTGTGTTGTGTTTTTCTTTGGAATGTATTTGATATTTATATACAAATGTTGTCTGCTTATACGTTAATATGATTTATAGAAACAAAATGACATGAGAATTAAATTACATGTATGGTCAAACATAGACCATTAATGTATAATAAAATGTGAAAAAAACTTTTGAAATATTGTGTAGTGAATAAACTTTTGTAATGAACCTGTACACTTACAGATAAGCTACATGGCCCCTGAATAGGTGTACTTTATGCATGGATGAATGGTTATGGTACATTGCTGCATAAAATTACACCAGGTAAATATATTGTCATCAAGGTAGAATAGACTTTATTTGCACAGAACAACAAAACAACAACAACAACAGCAAGAACAACAACAACACAAATAGACGTTAAAATATAACGATTTTGACTTTAAATGACTTCCAAATTTGGTTTTAATTGGGTATTGATGTTACAATACCCGTACGAATGAAAATAATTGATTGCTGAATGTTTTGGTGTAGTCTAATTATGCATCCCCCATCTCTTTGATATCATCTAATGTATTGTCACAGGGATCTGTTTGTATGATTATAACCTATTCTCTTTCATAATACAACAAACTTTGTATTTAAAAGGATACTAGTGATACTTTATACATAGGGATTGTACAAGGATTGACAAAATGCTATTGAACAATAAGTGTGAAATGAATTGAACTAGTCGCACGAAAATCTAATTTTGTAGCATGCGAATGTCCTATGCTGACAGCCTTTTTCCAAACAATTTTGCCACTGACAAAATGCAAGCCTAATCTTGGTCCAAACAATCATGTATAGTTACTGAAATACCCGATAAATCCATGTCACTACAGTCGGATCTACAGATTTTCCAGTTTCTTCTGAAAGAGGGGTAAATTGCTCTTATTCCATGATATCATTTTGATAGTTTAGTCATCCGT
Source organism: Loripinus fragilis (assembly GCA_964019695.1). Classification (NCBI taxonomy): domain Eukaryota; kingdom Metazoa; phylum Mollusca; class Bivalvia; order Lucinida; family Lucinidae; genus Loripinus; species Loripinus fragilis. The sequence continues at coordinate 53,154,359 of OZ026528.1, read as the reverse complement.
TAGTAATATGTCACTGAATAGGTTCTAATGCATACCTTTTATGGAGGTGCTTACATTTGGCATTTTATGGATATGACTACTGACTGAACCAAAACAATTTGAAATTTTGCAGAATCAAGAGCTATTTTATCAAGAGTACACTTAATTTCGCGTCCCTGTATTTTGAAGACCCAGGCCTTGTTTTTGACCAGTTCTGAAAAGGTTTCAGAGCAGTATTTACATCTGCTCAAGAAAGAAAATTGTCACTCTCACCTGTAATGGAAAATATGACATCAACTATTACCTGTTATACAGTCGTCTCTGATCAGTAACATTTGAAAAAAATGAAATCCGAGGTTTTCAGTTTTCATGAACTAAGAACATGTTAAAATTGACTGAAAATCATGTGGATTATATTGTTAGACGATTTATGCTAATTCTATGGCAAAAACGCTAATAATTGACCTCAAATTACGTATTTCTGACATTCCTATTCCCAACCATAGTTTTACAATTTAACTACAAATATCTGCTACGCTTGTCTTTCTAATGCCAATCAAACAAACACTTAAATGCTAGTAATGATTCAAACAAACAAATAACAGTATATCATCATTTTCTGCAACGTATTTGTAAGTTACCTCTTTCCACTGTCGTCCAAAACCCGAAATATGTCGTCTGAATTTATCACGTGATACGCATAATGTCGTGTGTTTTGGAGCTCTGACTTTATACGTGAATTTTGACGCTTATTCAAAATAAAATTGTAAAAAAAATATTGGAGAATAGTTTCATTAGGATATAATGTTTGTTTGGATGAATTCTGACAAGATAAGATTTTGTTGATCTTATAACTTTGATAGTTCTCTTTTCTCATTCATTCATTCACTTTATTACTCTCAGGTTACATATACATATAACAACATGAGGAGCAAATACAATACAATGTCATTTTCAATGATTTCCGTGGCAGCGAAATGATTCAAAGAGAATCGATTTTCCAATAATAGAGGGCAACAAGTTTTAAGAAGCAAGTATGTTTACAACAAGTTGTTTTCGTTGCTTATATGCATACAGTCCTAAACCCCAAAGCGTCAGAAAAATGCATCAGGAAAATACCTCTGCCCATACGTCTGTCGCGTATATTTGCTAACATTATTGTTATAAATCTGCAAACGATGCGGAACCAGATCAGACTGTTCCTAAAGGAATGAAATGGCAAATGCAACACAGCAGACGCAGAAGGCAGACGACTTAGTTGTGTCCGACGCCCTAGGGATTAAGGGTTTCATACGGTATCAGATTGAGACCCGATAAACACTCAGCTATATCCGCCGATAGCAACAGGTTAATCCGGTCTCAATTGATTTCGGAAAATTTACATAACAATACCTGGTAATGTAAAAGCTTGCAGATTTCGTGCAATTGGCTACTTAACCTTGGCCTAGTTCTAATTTCATTCATCATTTCAAGTTTGGACATGAGCAGTACGTAGTTTTTTGGATTATAATTCTCATGAAGATTGGTAAGTATTGTACGTTTAGTAGATCAACATTCTTTGAATCATTTCGCACCAGTCATCAACTATTACATTAGGACATTTTTCACGATCGTTCTCCGTATTTTGGATTACCAGATTATCAAATAGTTTGAATCCAGATCAGGCCCGCCATTTTGCAGAGTTTGATCTGGGTCCAAGCTGTTTGTAACTAGCATCAGCAGGACAAACTAGCATGCAATGGGCTGAAGTGTTCCCATTCCCATAAATCGGGTTCTGAATAAAATATAGTCGAAGTGATGCCCCAAAATTCTCATTGAGGCATTTTTTGAGATATTTCAGGTAGCATGCGCCATTTATGGACATGGGCTCCATGCATATTATACAAATTATAAAATAAATGCAATTGATCTTAGTCTTAAAGGGAAATTGTATTGTTCTGAACTCTAACAAAGAATATGACTTCTATAAATACATCCCACTAACTTGTTATAATCTCGATTTGTAACGGGCATGATCGAAAAATCGTCACGCATGAGTGAGTTCACTGTAGTCTGGCTCCCGTCGTCCTAATTTACCGCTGTGTTATTTTATAAGCCGATGACGATGAGCAGTAAATCATTTACGTCCCTCAAGCCAGTCATTCTCGGCAACGATGACTACGACGAATCAACAGCTAATCAGGCCTATTGCTCAACTAGTGAAGAAACTGCCGTGAAGCAAGTGTATTCGCCTGAAAACTCATGTAGTAGCATCGAATGTGGTCAAAGAGTTACATCTTTGTTAAATATTAATGTCACTCCAAGGAACCTGGTCAATGTCACACAAGAAAATGTGTCAAGTTTATTCACAGAGATCACTGACGATACCACAAATATGCATGTACCTTCGCAGAATGTTCAAAATGTGTTACAGCTATATCGACAGCTGCCTAAAGATATGTTTCTTTCTCAGATGATTTCTGACTTCCATTCTGATGAAATGGAACTTAAAGAGCTTCGTAACACGCTATTCTCTGAACTTAAAAGCTTAGCAGAGTTCCCTTTCCCAATAGGGTCTGAATTGAAGAGACGTAAGAAGCCAAAGATCGGCGAAGGCACTGCCTTGAAATTTTGTAATGATATATACGTGCTAGCATCCATTTTTAAGGGCGCACCATTTGATGATATGAAAGAGCTCTTAAGCATCTCTAAGCAAAATTATGTTATCACACAGAATGAGACTATATGTATAGATTCCTCTGATACAAATACTAGCTGCAGTCATGACAGTAATATAGCATTGTTCCCTATCATGCTTAAAACAATACAAGCTGATTTGTTTAGTTTAAAACATGAAAATAAATCACTAAGAGAAGACTACCAAAAAGAGTTAAAATCCATCAAGGCCGACGTAATCTTTCTTAAAACGGACATAACGGAATCAATCGACACGCTCCAAGAAACAGCCACTGACTGCAAACAGGTCGTGGATCGAGTCACTGATGAACGTTATAATGGAGTCACCTGGGTGAAAATGATCTCAAAATTATGCAGTTTGACATTAAATTATTAAATGATAATCTATATTCTAAGTGCAATGACCTGACCAACAAATTTTCACTTGTGCCAAAACTTGAAAACCGCTTGTCCAATGTAGAACAAAAACTCGCGAATTCAAAAGAGCCATCTTCTGATAATATTAACACACATAAGCCCGCTTGTGGCTCGAGTATACAGACACCAGAAGGAAGTGACGCTGAAATCTGCGGTTCTCCACAGTTTGTTTCTGAAAAAATACAGTCAAATTACCGCCTTGTATGCGAGAATAGTGTCAATGAACGTACTAGCAGTCTTGTACAGTGTCCCATAACCCACAAACTGTACAGAGTAAAAGGGAATAGTACTGTTAATACTGCTAATAGTAACCCCAATGCCCCTATTCGCCCTGTTACCAATCTGACTCTACTGTGTAAAAATGTCCACCAACTGTCTGTGTGTCTGATGCCACTGATATGAATGCTAACTCTACATGTAACTATTTTCAGGACATCTCTTGTGATCCGAGCAGTGGCGAACATAGTGCTTTACACCATTCTGTCATTAATGTGCCTGTTAGTAATCGTTTCGAGGCCTTACACGACGATCGTGTCAACAGTAACTTATCATACAGTGAAGCGTTAAAAAGGCCAGTTCAATCTAGCCCTGAATCATGTAATCTACCTACCGCTAGCATTCCTGTTCGTATATCTGAGAGGCGTAAGCGCAATGAGAAAAACAACGGTCAGGATCCTTCTTTGAGCTCGCAAGAAGTGAGATCAAAGCAAGATTCCTCACAAGCTTTTGGCTGGTCTACTGGTAACGAGCAGGGTGATGGGGACGGTGAATTCATTAAGCATATCCTTCGCATGTCGAGTCGATTTTATATCGGCGGCTTCAAACCAAGAATAACTGAAATGGTGTTGTGCAGCTATGTGCAAAGAAGGGGACTGCATGTATCTTGGATAAACATCACCGGTATCATGAGCAGGACCGCGCTGTCATTCAATTAAACGTTGATACTGATAAAGATTCACGTTTACTTGAAGATGGCTTTTGGCCTGAAGAAGTAGTATGCAGACCCTCGCAATGTATTCAGACAAAGAAATCAAAGACGGTCAAACTGGGTCGAAACGGACACATATAACTACGGCGGGCCGCCCACGAGTATAACGCAGATGATAGTATCAGTTTACGTAACTATACTCGTAATATTGACTAATTGTGCACATGTTGAAATTCAGACATAAGAATACTAACAATATTTTAATGGGATCACACCTTTATCTCACTTCTTGGAATGCCACAGGCATTATGTACAGTGCTTCTTATCTTAGTTCATTTCTCGATCGCGATGAAGTGCATATTATTGGTATATCAGAGCACTGGCTCTTTAACCACAATATGCATTTCCTTGACATTATCAACTCCGAATACAGGGGGTTTTGTATTGCAGATAATAGTCTGCTATTGAATAACAGTAGAAATGTTGGTAAACGAAGTTTACGGTCTCAAATATAGATGCTGTGCTCCTAAAAGTAAGCTTAAAAGATGGTAGGAGGCGAATTACACCATATAGGTAGTTTGTCGTTTTTCACAGTGGCCATCTTGAAAACCATCCCAATATTTTCGTTAACCTCTAGAAAAAGTTTCATTAATTTTATTTGGTTTTACAATCTATAGTTACTTAATGAGTCATTATTAATGTTTGAAGATATATTTAGTGTCCGCAGTATTTCAGTCACTTGATATGACAGCAAAGATGACTTTCATAAATTGAAAAATGGTCCAATAATAACAATAAGGATGTAAAAAGTTATCTTGTTAAATTTTGAACAATAACGAGTTTAATAAGATTATGATGACACATCTCGTTGGCTGCTGTATATATAAAAGTATAAGTGGGAATAAGTCGTAAATTACATCATTTTAATCCAACTGGTTTCACTACTACATACATCTTCAGGAAGATGTAATAAAGAATGCGTCAGCGTCATAGTAACAACGTCTTTACGTAACGTGCCATAACGTACGTAAATAAACCACAATGTATGCATAAAAACTGTAGGTACGTATTTAAAACATTCGATTTAGTTTAGGTTTAAACAAGTCAATAAAATATGATTCTTTCATCTTGCGTATCACTGCGGCTGCTTCCTTCATTTTATATAATGGAAATAGCTTGAATGGAGATTCACAATTTCTTGCACATGTAGCTATATGGTTGCTAACATGTAGGGTTCTTACATTTGAATTTCTAATTTGTTGTCTGTGCAGTCATTCTGTGACGAAGACTATCGCCTGTCTCTCCTATGTATTCTTCGTCACATTCCGTGCATTGCATGAAGATAACGATGTTTTTGGCATCACATCCCATGCTTGTTGTGACATAAAATGTCTTCCCACATTTAAAAGCAAAGCTGTTGCCTACAATTATACATTTGCACAGACCACAATTTGGACGATAACATTTATTTATGGTAGCAGTTTGGATATTTTCATCAAATTTAGCGCGTGTTAGTACTCGTTTTAAATTCTGTGGTTGTCTTTTACTTTTAATGATAGTGTTTGCCTGTAAAATATCATTCATTATTTATCTTCATGTATATTATTCAAGTTTTGAAGGATAGCCCCAAACAGTTCCGAAGTTCTGGGATAAAATGTGGAGACATATGCCACAGCATTATCCTTGGGATTCTGCCTCACTTGCCTAAGTTCAGAGCTATTTGAATTCAAAGCTCTCTGAATTCCCGCATCAATAATATTTTCTGGATATTTTTGTTTTAGTAAGGTGTGTTTTAGTTCCTACATTCTCTATGACACTTTTTCGTCACTAGATATGATCATTCTTAGCCTTCGTGCTAATGAATAAGGTATACTTAATGCGATATGTTTTGGATGGCATGAGTCAAATATTAAATATTGTTGAATGTAATATTTATCCGTATCAATGCTAGTGCCTGTTTTCTTTACCAAAACATTGAGAAATGGAAGTTCTTTTTAACTATATTCAATAGTGAAATTGATGCTTGAGTGCAGAGAGTTAAGAATAAAGTGTACACGGTTTAAATCTTCAAGGGACCGCATCCATGGCACAAATATATATATATATATATATATATATATATATATATATATATATATATATATATATATATATATATATATATATATATATATATATATATATATATACGAAATAATATTGTGAATCAACTGAGCCAATAGACGCTGTAAATATTTTACCTTTAGCGAGATTCGAACCCACGACCTCGACAACAACGCCTAGCACTACACCAGCCATCGACGCTACCAACTGCGCCATTGAGACATCCCCAAAATAAGGATGTTCAAGTAGCGCTGATATTGACGACAACCAATGCAGTACACGTCGTTTATTGGTTTCTTTCAATGCATGGCATCTATTTCGTTCGCAAGTGAAAGCCTGATGGATCCAAGGATACACGTGAAATTAGTGAGATATCAGAAGTGCGTAAATATAGTTTTATAAACATCATTGCTTTTGAGCTACACATTAGACAAATACAAAGGGATATAGTGAATCAACTGAGCTGGCAGATGCTGTAAATATTTTGCTTCTAGCGAGATTCGAACCCACGAGCTCGACAACACCACCTAGCACTACACCAGACGTCAACTCTACCATATATATATCTCTCTGATATTGGACTGAAGTTCTTTTGGCTCTCTTCAGATTCATCACTTATTGCAGCATGCTTTGATGAAGGTGTATTTGGGCGCTTTAGGGTGTTACATACGTTACCTATTTACATTAAACCCAGTCCAAAATAGCCTCTTCAGAATCTGCATGATGTATTGATCCCTAATGAGTCCACACTTTGTATTTATCTCATAAATGAATTATATTTCACAAACTGCGAGGATTATTTTTCTATTTTATACAATGTGCCAGTTATTGAACTTTCTTCTCGTAGGCTCAATGTACAAATTGCATATTAGAAAAGCCATTTTAATAAGTAAAATACTATTCTGCTGTAAAATGTGACAAAATGACAAATGTTTGTAGGTTTTCAGGCTTTAAAAAGTCCACAATAATACAAGCACAATCATCTGAGGCCTGTCTCAAGTACTCTCAACATATGCTATGTGCAAATAACATTAGTGACATAGATAGCATAAACACAATATTTAATTAAATAGCATTTGTTCTCAGTATGGTATTCTTTACCAATCTTAGGAGTTTCTAAAATATTTTTTCCTGAAAAACAATGATTAAAAACAATTGAAAGAGACAAGCCAAAATTCACAGAAGTCTAAATGAATTGTTGCTTTATCAAACTCTGGATGCATTTTTATATTATATAAGTTTATCTGTACTTACCAAAACTAAGTCATACGTACATAATATGTTAAAACATTCTGAGTGGTTTAAGTTAAAGTATTTGCTTCTTCTTAACCCTATGTTAATAGCCCACAGCAAACACATTTATAAACATGGCTCGAAATTCCTTTTGAAGTTCTTGATTTCCTAATTGTGAAATGCGTAACATAGTTAAACATGCAATATTATATGACTATTGCTTAAAATTGATTTTAATATATTCTTCTCACAGCAGACTCTGAATCACCATTAAAAGTCCTATCAACATTTCAAACGTTTCAACCATACATGCGTATTAAGTCCAAACATAGAAGTAACAAGTATTAAATCCTATGGAGTATTCATTTTTAGCTCACCTGAGACGATCGCTCAAGGTGATCTATTGTGATCGGTCTTTGTCCGTCGTCCATCCATCCACCCGTCCATCGTGCGTCCATAAAAACTTTTTCTTTAAAAGACATCTCCTTCTGAACCACTGGTCCAAATTTCATATAACTTCACATGAATGTACCCCATGATCCCCTCTTTATCATTGCATAAATGGGTCCGCTTCACCAAACAGGAGGACCGCCAGATCTCCAGATAAATCTTTTAAACAACATCTACTCCTGAACCACTGACCAAAAATTCAAAATAATTTTGCTGAATTCTTCCTCATAATACCTTCTACCAAAATTGCACAAATTGCTATGCTCGGCTATGAGCTCCAGATAAAAAATACCTTTAAACAGCATTTCCTCCTGAACCATTGATCCATCTTCAAAATAATTTCACAGGAAAGTTCCTCATAATGCCTTTTTCCAACATTAAACAAATGGTTTCAGTCCACTGAACAAAGGGGCTGCAAGAGCTCTAGATCAAAAATGTCTTTATACAACATCTCCTCCTGAATCACTGGTTTAAATTTCATATAACTTCACAAGAATGTTCCCCAAGATGTCCTCTTTCAACATTGCATAAACGGTTCCGCTCCACCGCACAGGAGGGCCGCCAGAGCTCCAGATAAGAAAACTTTTAAACGTCAGTCAGAACCACTGACCCAAATTCATAATAATTTCACAGAATAGTTTCTCTTAACACCCTCTACCAAAATTACACAAATGTTTACACTCCGCTAAACAAAAGGGCTGCCAGGACTCCAGATAAGAAATACCTTTAAACGGCATTTTCTCCTGAACCACTGGTCCAAATTCAAAATACTTTCAGAAAATCGTTCCTTATGATACCTTCTATCAAATTTCACAAATGGTTCTGGTCCACTGAACAAGGGGGCTGCCAGAGCTCGAGATAAGAAATGTCTTTAAACAACATTTCCTTCTGAACCACTGGTCCAAATTCCATATAACTTCACATGAAATTTCACAAATGGTTCGGCTCCACTAACCAGTCATTATCAGGAGGGCGATCCAGGGCTCAAGGGTCCTCTTCTTGTAGCTAGTTATAATCAGAAATTTGAAAAGAAATGTAGCTCCACTTTATTTTCGACAACCGATGGTAAGAGATTTACTTGATTTCAAATGAATGAGTTGCAGGGTTGATTTGACCTCCCCTGCAATGGTCTTCTCAACTAAAAACTACACTGCCCTAACTTCTAGCATACCCAATTCTACACTACTCTGTCCAATACAACCCCACTTTATGGCTGTCCTACTCTTATCCTTAGATTACCCATATCATCACCTACCCTATATGTCCGACTCTACTCCTAACCTTCTTCTTTGATAACCTTACCTTTACTTATAAAATATGGTTACATAACTTACCCGTGCTCAAACCCTTTCCTACATTGTTGCTCTCTACCATACAATAACACATCTTACATCCTACATTACACTATCGCCAACAAAATCTATTTACAAACTACCCATCTTTACTACTTCTATATTCCAAATAATGCACTGCTTTGCCCTTTCCCTACTATAGCCTGCTGCTGACATGTCCTACCAAGCCCTACGCTTGCTTATCCTTAATATCAACGCCCCAATTATATCCTACATATACAACTAGCACATTCGCCTCCATACTACTTCCCTACCCCAACTGACATCTACTCTAATCCATTGGGATAGGAGTGTATCCATCTTGGTTGTACTATCTGGGTATAAGGTGGATGAGAGTAGAGGTACTGTAGGGTATGAGTATGGTAAGGTAGGTTTGCTACACTCTACACTTATCCCTGACCTACCAACGCCCAAACCCATACACAAACTCATACTTTTGCTAATCCTACATAGAACCTGCATTGCAGCTACTCATATTTTCCTTGGTATTTTAGGGGATTCTACGTATAGCTGTAATGGAGCATTGGGTAGAAACTAAGGTAAGGTAAGGGTAAGGTAGCCCATTCATTAGCATTGCGCTACCTAAACCATAATCTACCCCTTATAATACACACAACCTTTCCTATCCTTCAATAAGTCATACTTTACCCTACCCCTTTTGCCATGCATATACATCTTAACCCATTTAGGTAGATGTTTTGGCATCATATTGCTCGAGGCTAAGTTGGACTCAGATGCCCGTTTTGCTGGGTTTAATGTAAACATGTAACGTATGTTACACCCTGCATCGCCTAAATACTCTTTGAACAACGGATGCTGCAATAAGTGATGAGTCTGACGAGAGCCAAACGAACTTCATTTCGATATTCATGAGATAGATATATGTAGAGGCGTTTTATGTTTTTAAGTTATCTACCTACTAAAATGGGTGGGGTAACCTTGTATGCGGCCTTTTAAATATTTTGAAGATGGTGACTTAGTGATTAAAGGGTACTTCTGGTGATGAAGACTGAAATGACATTGTGAATGTAACAGCTTCCAATGAGACGTATCAATACCAGTATCTTATTAAAATTGTTATTGTTCAAAAATTACCAAGATAACTTGTTACATGCATTTGGCTATTTTGGACTTATTTGTTATTTATAAAATGCATCTTTTTTGTCATAATATATGACTGAAATAATGCTTCAGCAGTTGATATATCACCAAAATTAGTAATAACTCAAACATGTTACTATAAATTGTATAATCAAAAGCTTTTTTAAAACTTTTTCTGAAGATTAACCAACAATATGCAAAAATGTACTTCAAAGTAGTGGCTATCTTAAATGTACTATTTAAGACCATATATTAAACTTTTAATATCAAAAATAAGCTTGAGAGTCTTAAATACAGATTTTATGCTTATAAAAGCAAGGATAATAGATGGTTTGGGGCTTATATTACACTATATAGACAGTTTGTCTTTTTTCACGGTGGCCATCTTGAAAACCAACCAAAATGGCGGTTAGGACCAAAGATATATAGTGTAAGCAGCTTGATTATTAATCAGTGGGGTCCAATGAACAATATTATACTACTCCCGGAGGGTTCGTAGGGGGTGTACAGTGACTTCTACGGGCCCATGGACTATATCTAGTGCAAAGAATTGATACCAGTGAAATGTATTTAACCCCCCTGCCCGTGTCTTAGGCTGCTGTCAGTTCTAAGCAGGTTGTTCTTTTTTTGTTGGTTTATTCTTTTTTGTTGCTCCCAGGGCTGTGTTTCAATTAGTCCCTTGTTTTGATATTCAATACTTTGGTCGTTATGCTCCCAACTTTGGAAAAGTTGAAGGGGCATATTGCTTTGGGCTCGTATGTCCATTTGTCCGTGTGTCCATCCGTGTGTTCATTCAAAATTTATTAAGATACAGTTTTGAAATTTCATATATGAATTCCTCATCAAAAATAATTGATACATATTTTTTAAGTCTGGATTATCTCCTTTTGTGGAGGTTCGCCCCCTTTTAAAGGGCCATAATGATATTTTGTAATCAAGATATCTCAAAAACTATAAGAGCCATGAGCTTCAAACTTGGTCAGGTAATAAAGGATAATGAGGAAATACTCTACTGAAAATAAAGAAATTTATTTTTTTAGTAATTACCCTTTTCAATTTTTGGCCTAAATGATATTTTGTAATCAGGGTATCTCTAAAACTATAACAGCTATGAGCTTTAAACTTGGTTAGGTAATAGAAGATAATGAGTAGATAAACTGGTTAAAATTCTTAAAAGTTATTTTTTTAGTTATTGTCCTTTGCACATTTTTGGCATTGAAAACTCGTTATTAAGATATCTCAAAAACTATAACAACAAGTAGCTTCAAGCTTGGTCAGCTGACAGAAGATAATAAGCAGTTAATCTGGTGAAAAATTAAAAAAAAGTTATTTTATTTTTTCGAGTTATTGCTCTTTGCAAATTTTGGCATTGAAAACTTGTTATAAAGATATCTCTATAGACTATTACAGCAAGTAGCTTCAAACTTGATCAGCTGATAGAAGATAATGAGTAGATAACCTGTTGAAAATTCAAAAATATATAATTTTTCGAGTTAATGCCCTTTGCAAATTTGTGCATTGAATACTTGTCATCAAGATATCTCGAAAATTATTGTAGCTAGCAGCTTCAAACATGGTCAGTTGACAAAAGATGATGAGTAGATTACCCGATGAATTGTTTTTGAGTTATTGCCCTTTACAAAGTTTGGCATTGAAAACTTGTAGTCAAGATATCTCAAAAACTATTATAGCTAGTAGCTTAAAGCTTAGTCAACTGATAGAGGATAATGAGTAAATTACCTGTGCAAAATTAAAAAAAAGAAACTAATTTACTTTTTTGAGTTATTGCAAATTTGGGCATTGGAATCTTGTAATCAGGATATCTCAAAACATGTTATAGCCAGCAGCTTCAAACATGGTCGGTTGGTAGAAGATGATGAGTATATCACCTGGTGAAAACTTAAAAAAAAGTATTTTAGTTTTTTAAGTTATTGCCCTTTGTTAATTTGGGCATTGAAAACATTAATAAAGATACATGTATCTCGAAATATGTTATAGCTAGCAGCTTCAAATTTTGTCAGATGATTACTGGATGAAATTATTTTTTTATTTTAGTTCAAATTAGGTCAGCTGATAGAGGATGGTGAGTAGTATAGCTAGAAGCTTAAAACTTAATATGACCCTTGTTTTATGAACCCTTCTAGCTTAAAACTTAAGATGACCCTTGTGATATGAACCCTTCATGACAAGCAAAGGATTGGGGGCATAGTGTTTCATAAACATCATTTCTAGTTTTACCACCATCTAGAGTGGGAAAAGAGAGCTGATTGCTTTACTTTAATTGTCTTCATGAGGTCTTGGGACTGTTATTGTTCTGTTGCTCTTCCTCCTGGTGCTATGGGTTGGTCTGCAGTGTGTGGCTAAGGTATTTCCTAACCATACTCATTTACTTTTTTCATATATATCATTCTTAAGCAAGCTTTCTTGTCAAAGAATTGTTCTTATTAGGCGGCCGACCATAACAGGATCATGGTTTCTTATCAGGATTCGTTAAATGGATGAAATATGAATAAATTAAATTTCCACAAAAACACGCGTGTCCAGGTGAATAAGACTATCTGGCTACGGTTCGAATTCATGGCAGAGAGAGAGAGAGAGAGAGAGAGAGAGAGAGAGAGAGAGAGAGAGAGATATGCAATGTTTTGGGACATATGCTATTGCGTGTAAATTCATAAAACAAGAATAATTATTTAGACTTTTCGCTAATTAAATCTGGAATGTACAAGATTCTCTTCTTTTTACCCAAATTTCACATCATTAAACGCGCATTTGATATCATTAATATTAATTTGAGCATAAAGAATAATATTGAAGGCACAGAAAAAAATAAGACACCAATCTTTAAAAAAAAGTAAGGTTGTTAACTAAATACGACTAAAGTTCGATTATTTCAGCTCAAAACATATTTTCTTTTTGTATAAGCAATGTTCTATAATACGAAAAGTGATATCAAATGTTCATTTGAGTATTTGGTCATTTGAGTGTTTGTGTCAGATTGAAATTGACCACATTTGACTGATACTTATAGAATGCATACCGAAGTCAAATAAATGTTTGATATGGCCATGTGAATATTATCTTACTTATTACATAGGCAAAGCGACCTGAGTGTCTTTATAATGTTGTCATGGCGTATGCGTGGACAATGTAATATTTTCTGCCAGATACTATTACTTTATCCACACATACGCTAATAAAGTAATATTATCTGACAGTGTCCTGAAAGATGCAATAGTGTTATGGTCTAAGATATATAGATTCTTTGGTGTGTATAACAAAACCCACTGGACTTTGAATCCAGGTAAAACAATGTCGAGAACAAAACGCTGTATAATAAAATGGGCCTCGTCGCGAGAAAACCTGTTACTATTGCATGCAAACAACAAAGGCACGGACCAACCTGACCATCCGCCCATGTCACCTATAAAAGACCTCCTCTGACTGGCTGAAACTAGCTTTCACTAATTTGTGGCAGAGATTGATGTCAACCAGTGATTAGCTAAATTTAGCACAGAACAGGTTGACATCAAGTTTTTTCACTGCTGCCTGACAGCTGAAAAAAGATTTTGGAAAACTTGACTCAAAGAAATTATGTATATCACAGTCAAATGTTTTGAATTAAGAACTTGTAAATTTTATGAGAACAGCAATTTAAAAAATGCAATTCTTTTGCACATCTAATTAGAGTTTCAGAAACTTAAAAAGCAATTGTTGAAATAATCTTGTTTTTAGTGCACTAGGAACATCTGACTTAAGTTAATTATAAATATGAAAATACTTTATATAAAACTAGGAAAAGAGAGACATACAGTCAACCCTCGAAAGTGATGATCACCGAGGCTTTGCCTCGGTGACCATCACTATTCTCAAGTTGACAAATCCTCATGTTAACCTCAAAAGATTGCATCAATTGTATATTGCTGTCTTAAAATATTTTAAATTACAACATGCAAAATATAGTCTCTCTAGCTGAGTAGCCTGGTTTAAGTATTACCATATAAAACCACAAGGGCAAGGTTGCTCACCACGAGGCCCAAATGTACATGCGTATCAACGAAATATCATGTGATAGGTATATATGTATCAGTGTTGAGAAAAAATAAGACTCTCAAATGACTGAAGCTATAAAGTTTCACAATGACATAGAAATTCATACAATCCACGTGTGACTCGGGCTAAGGGGATTTTTGTGTATCTCACTATACGCTGTATCATGTTTTAAACAATATAGGCTGTAGCCCAGACCAACGTATCTCATTAAAAAGTCATCGATGCTTACCCCGAAAGTAGCAAAGCAGATTTTTTGCACAAAGAATATTTGAACATTCGGTAATACAAAACCACTGTATAGCAATTCATTGCGAATTGCGAATCGCCGTATAAGCGACATGTGTATGGGAAGCCGTTTTCCTTTAAAAATCGTAATAATGATTTGAACGCATTGTTAAACATGTTATCATAGCAAATGGGATTGTAAATGGTATCTATTCTGCCCCATATATACTTATGTATGTTATGAGGAGGGGGGAACATCTTTTGATTTATCTTATGTTTAAAATCTAGCTTGAAAACACAGACTGCCTATGCTATTCAAAGTTTGTGTTTGTTCGTTTGGATTTGCTAAGTATTCTTCATGACCAAAACGAATATAACAATTATTTTGTTATTAGCTGAAAGGAAAATATGCTTGCAACACTAAAAATAAAAATTGAAATAATATACTCATTAGTTAATCCATGTGGCAATTACAAACATAGGTACCCCATCAACAAAAAAGAAAAGAAAAAAAGAAACAGAGGAGTCCAACAGCGTGACAATCATCCCACACAAGGCTACAAGAGGATAAAAAACTATATCCAAATGACTTGTATAATAAACATGATTAAGAAACGATATAACAAATATTTTCTAACGAGGTGATTATGCTGCTAGTAAACACTTAACAGACGTAAACAATGCACATGGCACGAATAAAGAAACTTAAACCACAAATCATTGAAAAGAATGTGTGTGTTTTCAGGTTATAAACACAGCTAACTATACTCGTATAGATTGATTGAAGTCTATTTTTACGAAGACAAAAACAAAAACTAATTCTTTCCAATCCTCCGTGAGTCATAAATGGGCGGTGATGGAAGAATTAATGACTAGAAAACAAAAATTAAAGGTATAATAGGTATACGTAACTTTTGGACTACTGATGTCGTTAACTGCAATAATGAAAGTAAGAAAGGCGGCAAAGATCTGGAATCGATACATTCAAGTACTACACCTGACCTAGGATACCACATGGGAAGTGATAAAACACAATTAAACTACACCTGACCTAGGATACCACATGGGAAGTGATAAAACACAATTAAACATCACAAACGAGAGCCAAGAGGTCAGCGCTTTCGCCAGCAGGTGACCACAAGGCAGCAATGAACAGACGCGAAAGCATGACAAACAAAAGACATAAATAAAACAAAAGATCCACAAAAGAAGTACAGCCCTCGAATGGTCAGTAAAATATTTTACAGGAGGGCTTAAACCACTGTCATGGCGCCAGTTTCAGCTGAATTATATATCCCCACCATAGTTTTTTTATTGTGTTTTTATCTATTTTTTGTCTTTTCTTATTTTCTTTTTTTTTTCTTTTTCTTTTTTGTTACTTGTTTTTTTCATTTTCGGTTGGTGTGTCCCTTTTTGACTATTGTATTCATATTTAGCTTTGTATTTGATTTTAATGAATTTGTTTCTATGTTTTGACATCTTTAAACAGTTTTGCTACCTTGCAAAATGTTTTGTTAATACAATGCAAAACATACAAGTACCTCAAGCTTACAAAACTGCATGCTTCATAAAGAAAATTTAATTGAATCTCTTATGAGTCCAACTCCCAAAATCCAAGTGTTGGAGAGCCAGATATGACTTTTAGATATGTGAACAAATATAATATGTACTTCACACTATACCATAGACATTCAGGTATGCATACTATTTAAGTTAAATATATGTGAAAAGTTAATATTGTGCATCCAAATGCTGCTGTGGAAGTTTTGAAACTTACTGAACTGTTTATACCTTGTTTTTTTAAATATAAAATGATGATTTTTAATACACTTTGATATTGGTCGAACTTGCAAAAAATCCATATATGTATACATCAGTATGTCGGTCAGGTAATGCCATGACAGTATGCAAGTGTGGAAAGTCTAGTTGGCATGGTGATTGTTTTATTATACCTGGTAAGGCAAATTAGTCCATTTTGTCTTGTTGCTAGGCAACCACCTATGATTACGAGTAAAAACGTCTGACCAGTTTTTAGGAAAGGGATTATAATGTTGTATCTAGTAATCATCACTGTTAATGTTTTAAGTCTTTCTTCATACAAAGAGGTGTTGAAAATAATCATTCATTATTTTTGCCTTTAGATTCGCTTTGAGGACTTTAATGTGTCACTTGACTGAAATGAAGCATAATACTATACACTTTTTACATTTCACACAATCGACATCACAAAATACATCCTTAACCACAGTTAATGCTAATTTCAAGAGAATGGAAATAACAGAATTCATAAATTAATTGACGACAAACCTCTATATTTATAGAAAATGTGGTATTGTACATAATAGCAAACAATTTATTGTGATTGTTAAACATTTATAATACACTTACTACTTTGGCATTTTACATTATAGCATTTAACATATCCTTAACAATTAATTAAAGTTTACATGTATGCATAAATGTTCAATTGATGTATAGTGTGACAGGACAGACAGAAGGCCAACAGGTAAGCCACCAACACTGCCCTCCACTTGTGTTGATTTTCAAATCGGTCAGCCGATTATAAACGTCAAAAGATTCTCACTCTTTTCGCCCAATAACTATGTAATGAAACACAGTGGTGCCACCATATATCAACTTCATTCATATGTAGGCTATTATCGCATAGTAATAAAAAAGTAATCAACCGTTCAGGATGTACTTAACATTGCGATGTGTTTTTGCATATCTAGCTTTCTGGTTCGCATAAACAATGCATTGAATAAAGCGAATCTATTTTACAGTTTATGTGCTCATATTCGAGGCCATCTTAAAGTGTCCATTCTTACGTGACAATAGATTTTGTGTTGTGATATAGGCACACGGACGTCCCACTACATACGCAAGCATTTTAAACGTGACCTGTTAGTAGGATAAGGAATGGTCCCCAAAAACACGTTTTCATACCTTATGGCGACGGCAGCCATATTGGATATTAAATCTCACCCAAACAGGCAGCAATGTAATCTTTGGACAGTTATGATGTGTTTGTGTGAAAATAATCAAATTGAGACGTGGCAGATACAGGTGGGAGGAAACGAAACATTGCGTTTTATCTGGTTAAATATGGTACACAACATTTGCTTGCGTATGCTAAAGCAACAGTCCTTTGAAATTGAAACTGATACTCAAAACTTTTAAAACAAACACATTATCATTTATGAAAGGTAGTTTGATTTCAATTTGCAAACGTGCGTCACTGAGATAATAGCATTTGTATCAAACGCATGCATACATATGGCGCGCATGGGCTACCGTACTTTATTAGCTCTAGTGGCGTTATGCAATTCCGAGAAGTTTGCTATACAATGGTTTCGTATGCACCATATATACTTCTTCAAATTTAAACTAAATCGAACCTTGGTACTTTCCGGGTAACCATTTTTTATTTTTTTCACACTGGGCCCCAGCCTATTAATATTGGTTCGAAATGGATACATTGCCTGTTTTTGTGCAAGGGCTTTTTTCTAATAGAATTTTGAAATTTGACAAATAGCAAAATTTAGCTCCCTCTGGCATACGGTAATGACTGTATGTGATCGCACCAGTAGTTGTTTGAGGCGCCGTGGGAGCTGTTCATTACATTCAGTTTTAGTGGTCTTTTCTCACTGTTTATTTCCATATGAAATTGGTTTGAATGGGTGTTGCCATATACGGCATAGTGCACAATCATTTGGAGACTGTATTTGGTCTTCGTAAGCAGTTAACAGGATATGAATTTTTTGAGACCCAATCAAATCGTTCCTAAGCATTCATTTGTCTCTATTATTGGAATACCCTAAATGAGACTTACACAAGTAGTTCCGGTCGAAAGTTACATAGTTTCAGGGTTATACACAGAATCATTTCATGGGAAATGTGTCTTTGACGGTCAAATCGAAATGCATTTTTATTATATGATCTGTTTTATTTATAATAAGATCTATTTTATTATTATTATTCAGATCTATTTATTTTTTATTTGTAATTACTCTAGGGTAAAGGAGGCTTACACAAATAATTCTAACCTGGTGCCCTGTTGATAGGTAGATCTAGGGGAGGGAATAGACTAAAATAATTCCTCTTAAACTTACACGGACTGTCAGTCTGACTGGTCTTGGTAAAAGGTCCCTGGGTAAACGTTTAATATATCCACACACTGAAAACCAACAATTGTCTATTGGGACACCGACGTCATAGTTTGGACATCATATTGGTCAGAGTTTTAAAATTCAATTCGAAATTCTGTTATTACAGCCAATTTTATCGAAACACAGACAAGCTTTCCAGGTAGAGGGTACTGATAAAGCATATTCATTTGATACAGCGACCCAATTATGATGGCAGTTTTAAACACAAAGTGGAATACTCTTTGCACGCTTGTAATTTCGCGGTGGGGAAAAATGTGTGGTAATGAGTTAAAAGTAAGTAATGGTGCAAAGATCAGGAATCGATACAATCAAGTACCACACCTGACCCAGGATACCAATGGGAAAGTGACAAACTCACAGAAGACACCACAAACGAGAGCCAAGAGGTCAGCCCTTTCCCAGCAGGTGACCACAAAGCACATATAAAACCTAGTCAACAGTTTTTCAGTTATGTTGGGATGGGTTGAACTAAGTAAAAAGTGGCTGTGTCTACTAATGTTGTCTGCTGATAACCTTTGCAAACAGTTTAGATCCAGATCAGACCCTAGCAAAACGTCGGACCTCTGTTTTCCACTCTGATGCCCATTTGCACACCCGTTTGGTGCTTCTTCAATAACGCTTTTTGTTTACTTATACGTTTATATGATGTGAAACATTTATCGCAATGACGTCGACTGCGGGAATTTGGAGTTTTGCCTGTTTTAAAAATTCTGTCATGTCTGAAATAATTCAAATAACTGGAAAACTAGCCATGTTTGGTGAAAATTGAAAATGGACACTTGAATGATAAATATAAAATATAAATACAGTCGAATCTCGTAAATTCGAAGTCCAAGGTACTGGAGATTTAATTTCAAATTATCAATAATTCGAATTATAGGAAAATTGTGACACTTTGACAACAGGGGCACAAAAATTACAAATGGTGTTAGCTTTTACGTCATTTCTTCAACAATCCAGGCATTCCCTTACACCTTTATAAAGACTAGTATGAACGTTTGTTGATGTAGTCAAATCAATTTCATTTTCCATCACTTCAATGAGGTCGGGTCTTTGATATGGCAGTTCACTGTCATACCTTTTCTTGTTTCTGAAATGTTAGTGGTGCCGTTAGCAGTTTTCCGTGCATCACACAAATGTCAGTCGAGATTTTAAGATAATGTTAGCAGTATAACATATCAAAATACAGTCCCAACATCACTCTGGGCTAACTTAAACCATACTCAAGGATGATTTTATGAAAAATGGCGACAATTGCTGGGTCTTTTTTCTGTTCAAAGTATAGAGGTAGGTAATACATTTAGAAAAAAGTATCATTGATCAATTTTGATTTGTTATTTTGTAGTTTGTACACCGATCAAGTGACCTGGTTCATTCCGACTTTAATTTTACTCGCAAGAACTGTCAAAAACAACAAAATATTGAATATTTGAAAATTGAAACTCCAAGATTCACAAAAATAACATATTGGGCAGAACCCAAGAAGGGAAATACTGCTAGAACACATCTCTTCCTTATTTAGTATTCAACGGAAATAATAGTCTTTTTCTTTCTCTCTTGTTTTTTTTCTCGATGTTGGTGCAGTTCCAGCCTCCAAAGAACCTCTTTTTATTGAGTTTTTATGGTATATGAATATCATTTTGAGTCAAGGTGTGGCTGGTGCAGTGAAAATAGGAAATATCATAGAATCTAATCGCCTTCAATAAATTATGAAAGTGTTGTTTTTACTCATATGACAGGGTTCTGAGCTTGGTGCGAACTCCCAACACTGAATAAAATTTCTAATTGGTCACTTTTTAAACTCATTATTTCTGATCAAGTGCTAATAACATTGAAATGAAGTTTTGCCTATAAATGTGCAGTTTAATGGGCAAAAGTTTAGTGGGTTTTCAGAAAAGTTGTTTTTCAATCCACAGTTTTTTGGTTAATGCTTTTTTGAAGAAAAATGATTTTGACTGAAGTTTATATCAAATTTAAGTTCAGTTGGTAATAGACTGGTCTAGTCGACTTCAAAATACACCAAACAATTTAAAATTTTGACTAAAGTAGATTTTTCTGCATTTTTCAAAATATCACATTTTTTTAGATTTATTGAAATTCATTAGTAGCTTTTGTTGTATGCATTTTATTTTATCTGAACAAGATAGCCCAAACAGAATAGAACTTGATTCGTCTATTTTGTGATGGCAAACGTTTCACTGCTGCTGCGCACTTCCGGTTTGAATGTTAAACCTAAAAAAATCAATTTGACGGTTTTTTTGCATTATTTTTTCAGTTTCCAAACTAGAATAGTGACGTCCACTAGCAATACATAATCGCTGAAAATTTCAATATCATATAACAGATAATTAGGCGTACAGAACTGTGCGAAGTTCCTATGTAAACTGCTAGCAAAAACTGAATTTCAATGATTTAGCTACTGTTAATGTTTGTCATCATGCTATTACGTAATAGAAAAGAGACATCTGGTTAAATCGAATCATTTTGAGTGTGTTCGTCTTTAATCACAGCAGTCAGAAACATTTTCATGCAAACAAAAATTCAAATGGATGGCATCTCTGTGGAATATTTCATATTGTAGGAAAAAATGTGACTTTTTGAAATGAATGAGGGTACCTTTACTCTAGCATCGACCAGTCATTTTCAAATGAAATAAAATGCAGAGTTTCGGCAACACATTGGTTGATTTATATAAACATGTATAACCGAATCTGACTTTCAAAACTAACATAAAATGTAAGGTGACCAATTAGAAACTTTGCTCAGTGTATATAATGTTAGCATGCTACCGAGTGTTAAGTAAACGAAATTAAGAAGTTGGTTTTACTAATGGCCAACTTCTTATAATACCCTCATAGTCAAAATTAGATTTGTCAAAAAGCTAATTTAAAGACTGGATAGGGGTATTCCAACTAAAAACAAAATCAACAAAATTGATAAGTGTGCCAAGGGACGAAGAATTTATGATGGAACGGTCTGAAGATGGATCCACGTGCCAAATATGACTCATTTAATATTTTTTTTATTTTGCTACAAGGGGTTTAGTTTTGCTACCAGGAAAAAATAAATTTGGACATCCCTGCGGTGTGCTTTCCTAGGTTGACTTATAACCAGACAAAAGCACTGAGGATCTCTCTCTCTATCTATCTTTCTATCTCTGTCTCTCTCTCTCTCTCTCTCTTACTACTTCTCTCTTTCTCTCTTTCTCTCTCTCTCTCTCTCTCTCTGGCGGAACACATCGCCTCTTGTCAGGCTCAGACCAGCAGCCTATACATCTCGAGACCAAAATTTAATCGAGCCAATATGAAGATAGATAGGTAGATAGATAAAGATTTCAAGGCAATTATATGAACAAAATACAGTCGGTTCAGTTCTAAAACCGAATCCCAAAGCTTGATAACACAGATCCAGTGCTCTTTCCGTTATGATGGGACTGAACACGTTGCACTGGTCCACAACAAACAAATATCATGGGATGTGAAGAGGGCTGACATGAAATATCACGTAACAATGGCAAAAATAAGGGAGTGACATTGAGACAGAAAACAGAAAAGAAACGATAAAGCATTTTGTTGGGTTGTTTGCGTTGTAATCTTGGTTTTGTTTATAAAAAAACATTGATTTGCATGTAACGGGTCAAGAAACTCACTTAAACCTTTTTTTTGGCTGTTCAACAATGCGTTTCAACGGGCGGGAACTCTAAGTTGAACTGCGTTGATAACCATGGTATATCGATTGGTTACAAGGTAACTGCGTTGCACTGCAGTTCAACGCGTATCTATAGTGAAATTTGATTGGACATTCGAAATTCGCGATGGAAAACTAATGCGTATTACGTGCGTTTTCAACGCGAATTCGACAAGGACAAATACGCCGTCAGTAGTGTACACCCAATGTTATAGTCACTTAACACACTGAAAAAGTCAAATCGAACGAGAAACGACCAGGAAAAAGTAAGGTTGTGCTTTCTGTAATTTATAAATTTATAAAGTATAAAATAAAAAGAAAACTTACTTTTTGGGGTGAATAGCTAATATATTCATTCTCGTTCAGTGTAAATATCAGCATTTTCACTCGTGCTGAGCACTCGTGAAAAATACTAATTTTTTCACCGCACTCGATGAAATATATTTGGTATTTTCGCAAAAAGGAAATATCCTCTATCTATCATAGGGATGAAACAACGCCAGGCAAAAAACGATAATTCACTTGTGGTTTACAGATTTTCAGGAAACGTTATGACGTCCATAATCATTTTGCGTACGTAATGACAAAATTGTAACGTTTTTTTATGCTGAAATGAGATTTCAAAGTAATGTTAATGTCATAGATATATAGAATCTAATATTCGTGCACATGTTTAATTGAATTTATTAAAGTCGTTGCAAAAAAGAGCCTCGCATTTTATCTCTTTTCCCAAACTCGTTTAATAAATTCAATAAAACATGAGCACTCATGTAAGATCCTCTATTTATGCTGAAAATGAAGAAAGTTGCTACAAAACAGGTCATCTGCTGTAGTTATAATAAGTGCATTTAAGGTAAAGTTTTGGAAATAGTTATTAAATATAGGCCCAGATATCAAAACATTCTCATTAATAGCATGCCTTTGCTTAAATACAACACTGAAGCATTATAAATTTGAACCAATATCAAAGATTTATGATACTGCCCTGACAGTTTAAACAGGCAATCGTGACTTCATTACACACGCTTGGGGCTAATTGGCCTATAAGATAGCTAAAATAGTTGGACTACAGGGGCCAGTAAGGGCAATCAATAACAGAGTAGTTGAAAAGTTTTTACAAACACTTAAAGATGAATTGTTCCCATCATACTGTCAAGCTCTATAATAAATGCATTTGTAAATGGATGGATATTCACTCTTAAAGTAAGTATGACCAGGAAATACACATAAGATACACATAACACTAATGTGTTTCCAGGACTTAAGTGACCCCCGTGTTTCGCTAATTATTCTAAAATGGTGATTTTAATTGAAAAATTAATTAGAGAAATGAATTTAGATATATAAAGCGTAATTGAATTTATTTTTTTCACATAAAAATGAGTTTTTGTATAGGCTGGGATAAGATGAAATTTTGGTGTGTTTTTGCTGTTCTTCTTTGAATTAGTCTCCAAGTGAATCTAGCGATATAAATAAAACATGGCTTATACAGGTCAGTGGAGGTAATTCGTCAGTCCCACAGATAAGAGTGCGTAACCGAGAATTATTTTTCCTATTTCTCAACCAAAAAATATGTTGTGTGTACTCAAAACAACCGTCTCGATGATGTGGTTCTTTTGAGCACCCAAAACACGTATTTAAACTGATAAAAAAAACACAATCGCAACTTCACGCTAAAATTGCTTTACTGGTCCAATCTTCTTGCATTAAGCTATGCTTCACTGCTTATACTGACTCATAAACTTCACTGTACATCTAAAGGCGATGCATTGAAATGGCCTGTTTTAAAAAAACGACTCAAGTAACAGTATTGTCTGAACCTTAAATAAGGGCTGAATTTTCTGTCGAGATCATTGTTTCCTAAAAATATGTCTTTCAGGAATACAAGTAGGTTATCAAACAGTATGGATCCAGATAATGCCCAGCATTTTAACCTGAACTTGCCTTCTGCTGTTGACAAAGTTTATCAGCGAAATAGCTTTATCAGGCAAATGTTTGATGCTCTTTAAGTTTAATGTATATCCCTAATTCGCTATTTCTCGTCAACTCTCTAAACTTGAATTGTCGTCATAAACTCTTTACTTACTAGGTTCGCGTGCTGATTACCTTTGCAAACAATTTGGACCCAGATCAGGCCCGACAAAACGTTGGGCATGATCTGGATCCAAACTGCTTGGCACTCTACTGATATTCCCGAAAGATTATTTTAGAAAAAGCAACAAGAAGAAGCAAACTGATTTTGAAAAAAAATATCAGCTGACAAATTACTTCGTAGGCAAAACGAGTCAATGAATTGAAACGGAATGTGGTACATGTACATGCATGTTTCATGCTTAAGCCTTATATTTGCCTGCTTTCAATACGGCATGGTCTAGGACCCCTATAGACTTTTACAATTGCTTGTGTGCGTGCGTGTGTGTGTCAAAATGATGACGAGTGAGCTTTGCGGAATAGATTTTCGTTGAATCATCGGATATACATAGTCCTGTAGGCTAGTACATATCATCATAGCAATGCAAATATACCACGTGTATCTATTGGGGTACACATGGGTATATTCACAGGGAAAAACAACTAAGTTATTCTTTTGTACAGGGGACTGGGGCTTCAGTTACAAATAAGGGCGTCTCCCAAAAATAAGTTTTAGTTACACGGTGTGCATTTAAATCCACATGCTAAGTGCCGCTCTTCTAAGTTCAATTTAAAGCTGTTTAAAAAAAGAAAAACGGGGGTCACTTATAACCTGGAAACACTATAACACCCACGCGACATTGGAAAGTCAATAACAGTAAAGTAAGCACCCCTCTCTTCCTCAGCGAGATGATTGTAAGACATTTTCACTTTATTTTCATTTTAACAGTTAAGACTTTTATCAATGGGAATCATGTCAATTTTTGTTTCTAACGTACGTTTTAAAATAGTTTATATCCTAGTTATATGGAATTCTGCAAGTGTATCAACACAGTGACAATAATAATCCTGCAGCAAAACTCTCAGCAGGTTCTGCATGCCACAGCTATTAAATTAACCAGGGAAATTGCTGCTAATAGCAAAAACCTTTGATCCCTTTGACCAATAAAATAAAAGACCAGCAAAAATAATCACTAGCTCTTGGTTTTCCTTTTAATTGACAGGAAAAAACCAGCTCCGCTTCTGATGGTCATTTCTTGAAGGATAATAAAATTATAACAACTTTGGTAAAGAGTCACCCCTAGATCATTTGTTACTATGTTAGAATAAAATAAGTGAATTATGTAAAATTTTGGCAATGATATTCCATGTTTATATGTTCTACCATTATAGCTAGGCGAAAACGAATTGAAAGGCGCTTTGCTTTAAGGAGGAAACTGTTATCAAATCATAACCATGGCAGCCTTCTTTATTATTAGTTTGAAGTCAATGCGGAGAATGGTGCAGTGTTTCGTTTTCCTTGAAACGAGCGCCTTTGAGACATGTTCTGGGTATATCGACCCTAATTTGTCATTTCTACGTAAAACATCATATATTTAAATACATCATGTATACCCCTAATCCCCCCACTTTCTGTATAAAAGTCGGATCCAATGGGACGAAATTACATGGGCGTGTTATCTTGAAGATAACAAAACCATCTGCAACAATAAAAGAAATGACAGCGTTGGAACTCCAGCGTGGTTTTGTTACTTGATGTGAAAGTTATTCCACCTGAAAATTTGGGCATTATCCTTCAGAGTACACGAACTGATTTAACCATTGCTTAGAAATAATAAGTAAGGGTCGATACACTCAGAACAGGTATCAAAAGCTCTCGTTTTCAACGAAAACTGACACAAAATTGCATTTTCCCATTATGTTGACATACTCTGGGTGTGATATGGGGACAGACCTGCGTTCGTCAATATGATTTGGCAATAGTCCCCATGATATCCGTCCGTTATAGCATTTAGAATTATTTTCACTTAGACGTTGCTTCGTAATAATGGAACCATGCTATCTACATGTTTATTCTACTACAGCACTAATCTAACTACAAGAATATTGTGTGCATACATATGAGCTAAAGACATGACTGACAGGTATAATAGCTTTGGTCGGAGGGGCTCAGATCCACAGCAATATATTTGAATATCCAAACAGATGTTTATCAATAGAATGCGCACTCAGCTAATAATCACTAAAATGAAAATGAAGAAGAATGCGACGTCTCATACCATGGGACCAATATTGCCATCCACTCCTTCTCAACATGGAGACAGCACACACACACACGTGCGCGCGGCGCGCGCGCGTACACTGCAATACAGATCTCTAGCTTATATTAAAAAAAGCTTATACTTGTTTTTATTTATAAAGCTTATACTTGTTATTTGTTAAGCAGGAACTTGTTATAACCGAGTCATATTATCACAACTGTTGGACATTTATATTAACTAGAGAATTTGCTGCATGTGGGTAATTAAACAGGCAGAAAAGTATCTATCAGTACATGTTCATAAATTGACAGTCATATTTTATGCAGTCTGTGTTTTTTTCACTTTGTGCCACCCAGGAACAAGGAAGTTGTGACTCCTCTTATAAGTATTAGGAAAACGAAAGTCGATCGAAAAGTATGTTCCATTCTGCTGCGTATGGAAAGGAAGACAATAAAATGATTTATAAGTAAATGAACATTCAACGTGTATTGTCAGCAGTTAACTGTAGCAAATCTGTTGGCTGCTCACTCAATGCTCAGGTAATAGATATGAATTTGTTCAAGGGAGATAAATCACTTTAATAAGTAATAGGAAAACGAAATTAGATCAAAAGTTTCTTCACTTTTGCTGCTTCAGGTAATTACAAAGTAAAAAATTGAGTAATACGTTATTTGCAGTCATAATATTGTGTAGGCAGTGTTTTTGTTGCATCTTTCAGTCGCACAGCTATAAGAATGCCTGCCCTTATTAGGTAATTTAGAAAAACAAAATATCATGTTTGTTTGTTTGATTTGATTCTTTACGTCCCATCAACATTTTTTCAATTATGTAGGGACGGGTCTTCTTGAGTTGAACCAGTACTAAGCTTGGATTAATATGTCTTGCTCAAGGACACAACGCAGTGATGCCGGTGGGGCTCCAACCCACAGCCCCTCGGTCTCAAGTCCAGCACACTACCACTGAGCCACTGCGCTCCCAAACAAAAGATAAACAAATAATTCGTTTGGTTCGAAACATATAAACAAAAACTTCGTTTCATGTATTTTTTATTTGTTTGATTTGATTCTTTACGTCTCAACGTAGGGACGGGTTTTCCTGGGTTGAGCCAGTAGTAAGCAAGGATTAACATACATGTGTCTTGCTCAAGGCGCCGGTAAGGCTCGTACCCGCACCCCCTCGATCTCGAGACAAGCACTCTACCATATAGCCACTGCGCTCCTTAAGTGCGTAAGCTCAATTATAGTAGACTCGGAGATCTAGGCGTCGCTGGCTCGAGACTCATCGGAGACACTGCATTGTGTCCTTGAGCAAGATACGTTTACACCCAGTGGTTCCGTGACACTTAGTTCGCATTCACAGTATCCGTTCAAGGACATAAACCTCGCTCTCAATTGATTTCTCAGCTTGCAACCACACAATTCTACATGAGTCTATTACATTATACCCGTACCTCACTCTCAGTTCAGTCGAGGTTGCCGTTTGGCACCTAACGTAAATATGCGTTAATGCACTCTATCGTGTAGCGCTTGAGCTTCTCCCCATTTATCATCTGCTACAAACCCTAATGAGAGTTTTATTGCCTACCTTGACCATTCTGCCAAAATCAGTCTGTATGGTACCGTAAAATGACAAACTTACATAATTCCTTATTACTGGGATATAAAATTGTTTATAAAGCACATTTTTGTTAACAATGAATATGAAAAACTCCATGGTAGGATATAACATAGATATGAGGTTTCCCTTGATAAAAGTGTTTAACGTAATGATGAAAAGACAATTTAAAGTGCCTAAACTATTTATCCACCCTGTGAACAAATGTGTACGCTAAAACCGAAAAAGGTGGCACCTGAACTGCCATCCCTTTTGGTTTACACTTACACTTATTTTCGTACTAAAACAATATGAGGTCAACTGTTTTCCAGTCATAATCATTAACATATCTACCTGTTATTGTTGTTGCTGTTATCTGAATCGTTGCCGGGCCGCATAGCGCAGTCCGTAACATGTCTGGCTGCAGATACGTGTCTGACTGCAGATCCAGGGGTGGCGCGTTTAATCCCAGTCAGGTCCCATACTTTCACGAAGAATGATCATGAAACGGTCACACTCCTCCCTTCCGCTGATTCAAGAAGGGTTGTTGTCAGTTACAAACGAAAGTATGTGCACGAAGTACTGGTTAACTGCTTAGTCAAGCATGCCCAGGAAAAAGTGTGGTTAGGTGAACTGACCGTCCAGACATGACCATAGATGTTGACTGGGACGTAAAGAATCTACAATACCAAAAATCTGAATCGTTACAATTGAATAAAACATAGCTTTAATCCATTGCAATTGTACACTAGGATCAGCGACAGTTCTGTTGCCACCATATTTGTGAACAGTTATGCTATATATAGACTGGCTCCAGTCCTTAAAACTCTTTTACATCAATGCGCCATATCATATACTTGTAGCTATTTTACTCTGATGGCTCTGTTTTAAACATATCCATCAGAGTAAGGCTTGCTGCAAGTATATGATATGGCACATTGATGAAAATTGTTTTAAGGACTGGTGCCAGTATATGCTATATACATTGCAGGGTAAATTACCCCAAACAAATAGAATATGCACTCAGGATAGTTCCAGATCAGATTGCAGTTAATCTAAACACGAAAAAGCATGTACAAACAACATATTTCAAAATCAGACTGTTTATACAGAAGCAGATCGATCAGGAAATACTGGTTTGCTTCCTTCAGCAAATAATTAGTGAGCCGCGACATGTGATTTCTAACAATCTGACATTTTGACAAGTCTAGATCCAGACCAGCCTGTGCAGCCTCCTTTTAAGCTTAGAAAATCCAAATGATGTTCGGGCAAAAGGTTGATAGTCATAAAATATTCAAGCGACTAGCAAAGGCTCTGATCAGACTGCGCATATGCGCAGGCTGGTCCTAGCCTTTGCTGGTCGCACATACCAATTGTTGGAAAGCTCATGTCGCGGCTCAAATATTTACTAGCCTATCGGATGAATAAGTCCAGATCACCTGCACTGTAAATGTATGTGTAAGTTAACACCTAAAAAATGACAGTTGAGCTGCTTCTATTTTTGATATAAACTAACACTTATTTTCAAACCAAAACAATATGAGGTAAATATTTTCCAGTGATAAATCCTAAACATTTCTACCTGTTATTGATGTTGCTGTTTTCTGGATCTTTACAATTGAATAAAACACCTTTTAATCAATTGCAATGCTACACCAGGTTCAGTGACAATTATGCTGCCACTAAATTTGTGAAAAGGTATACTATTATAAGTAATAGTGCAGGATAAATTACTAACTAAGCTCTGTCCTTCACCAGTTACTTGAGTGAGCTAATAGTATTAAGCTCTGTCTGCTTGTGCATCATATTATCGGCACAAGTATTGGAATATATTTGTATTTAAAGTTTTAGCTCATCTGAGGTGAGCTTAAAGTATTAGGCTGTGTCTGTCAGTGCATCATATTATCGGCACAAGTATTGAAAGTTATTTGTATTTCAAATTTTAGCTCATCTTAGGTGAGATAATAGTATTAGGCTCTGTCAGTACGTCATACTCATTATGTGAATGTTTTATTGTGACAATCAACGTCCGTTGTGCGTCTTCCACTGTCTGTAAATGATATCTCCTTAACCACTCGTCAGTTTTTTAAAAAAAAAAAAGTTCACATAAATGTTCCCCATTGTTCTCCACCAAAATTGCGAAAATGAGTTCGCTCTGCTGAACAAAATATTCACCAACGCTACAATAGAAACATCTTAAACCAGCATCCCCCCTTAACCGCTGATCAGAATTGATTTAATTTCACACAAATGTTCCTCATAATATTCTGTACCATATATGCATATTCGAATGACCACCATAACTAAAAATATAACTTAAGTTATCTTTTTAACGGTGCAAACCCGTCGATGCCATGCCACCTCTCTCATTGTAAGACGTACCAGCTAACCACTTTAGAATCCCATGTTTTCCAAAGGACCGCTTCCAAAGCATGTTGAGGCACATACGCAAAACTGCTCTTTTAACTTGCATGTGTAGCTACCCATAGACGTTAGGTGTTTAAATATTGGTATCGACACTTTATCTACTTCCATACTTTGTGTGTGCGAGCTGCGCTGGCTCTGGTGAAACTGTGCATGTGCTAGGCTCGCCGAACCGTTCAATGCTCGCTGATAATATACATACCAAACTGTCATGTATTTTCTCATTTTTTTCATTTTTTAGGCTCTTGTCTTTATTTATTCATATATTGTGGAATACCAAATATGGACATGAGACATAGGCAAATGCTTGTTTTATGAACTTAGTTCTGTAATTTCAGAGGCACTCATACAGAAACATGGACTCAATTGATGGTGCTAAAGGAGGCCACGTATCTTCGGAAGAAATGTTTACCATAGCATGTGACCCTTGCGAATATGACCATATCTCAAAGAAAGCAGCAGCCTACTGTCACGAATGTGCTGAGTATTTATGTGAGTCGTGTAAAACTGCACATGGGAAAGTAAAATTAACACGTTCACACAAGCTGCTATCTGGAGAACTGATGCCAACAAAGAGATCAGCAGCTGAGATGCCAGTTTTAGATACAGTACTATGTTCCTGTATGAAAAAGGTATCCATATATTGTAAAGAACACTGTAGCCTTGTTTGTGTAAACTGTAATGCTCTTCACCACAGAAGATGTAAAACTAGTGATATTGCAGACGAAAGCAAGAATTTTGAAGTTGATAGTACAAAGAAAACTATTGACAACTTGAATGAGCTGAATGAAACGATAATATCCTTTCAGGATAGTAGAGAAACGGACCTGAGCAATCTTTCTTTTGAGGCCAAAGACTGTCAAGACAGAGCAAAACAATTTCGAGAAGAGCTTAGCAGAAAACTCGAAAGTATGGAAGCTAAAACGCTTTTGGATATAAACATCTTCAAAACTCAAGAAACGAAGACTATAACTCAACAAATAGATACCTGTAAGGCCGCACGGAATAGCTTAGATACAATTAGTAGGAAACTTCAGTTGGCAAAAGAACGAAATGACAGGCAGAGTATATTTGTGTATAATATACAACTATCACAAGCAGTGACGTCTTTGACAACAATCACAGAAGAAATCACTAAGGAAGTATATCAGCCTCATATTTCTTTTGAATGTAATCCAGCCATAAGTTTTGCAGGTAATCAAGATCTTGGAACGGTTAGATGCCATACTTCTAGAACACCACAACTGAAAGGCTTCGATGAAATGTGTAAAACAGCAGGAAATAAAATCAATGTCAAATTACAATCTGATGCCGAAGGTGCCTGGATTTCTGGATCTACTTTCCTTTCATCAGGGGAACTGGTTCTTTGTGATTATGATAATAACAAACTTAAACTTCTGGACAAAAGCTTGCAAATGAAGGAAAGTATTGACGTGTCTGGAAGACCTTTGGATGTAGCTCCTGTAAATCAACACCAAGTCATAGTAACTTTCACGCATGAAAACTACTTACAGTTCATTCAAGTGACGCCTTCACTTGCTTTAGGTCATAAGGTAGATCTTTGGATGAAATGCTGGGGTGTGGCTGTGTCACGTGAAAGTATTTATATATTATGCGACGATTCAGGAGAATGCAAGATCGGAATTTATGACCTTACTGGGAAACAGAAGCTTATGATCGGCCCACACAGTTACAACGATGGTAAATTACTGTTTAAACAGCCCTATTATATTTACGTGTTGAATGATGAAAAAATATTTGTATCTGATGTAGATATCAAATCAAATACATCAACAGTATATTGTCTTGAAAGCAATGGCAATGTTCTATATTCTATATCTAACCCTTCATTTAAGCGTTGCCTAGGAATAAGTGTCGATGAAAATGAAAACCTGTTAGTGTGCGACTGGGGAAGCCATAAAGTGTTTTTGATAACAAGAGATGGCAAAGAAGTACATGGGTTCCTGACGGAAAAAGATGGTCTATATCAGCCATACACAACCAGCTTCCGTCGTAGTGATGGAACTCTTGTGGTAACATGCAAAGATCGTAATGACATACTGGTGTTCACATTGAAGTAAGAAATTAGGCCATATCAAGAGATTTTTATTCTCAACACATCGGCGAGCAGTGAAGGCTCGGACAGTTGATGAGGGCTTGGACCGAATATTAGACCTCTGGTCCTGTTGGATTAAAATATACATTTAAAGGAAGCTTAAGTACATATGCACAGTCTCGCCAAAGCCTTCACTTCTTACATTACACAAAGTATAGATAGATAGATAGATTTCTTTATTTCCTCCTATAAGGAGAGTTACAAAATAGGCATTTAAAGAAGGCTTAGCGCATATGCGATAATTACCAAAATATTGCGAACTGGTCCATATGGTAATGGTACCTATAACGTGCGAGCGAAGTCATTTCTTTAAGGTGAAAAGTACAAAATATGAAACATTTTGTTAATATCGTAGAAAATCTTAAGATTGGTGGGAAACACGGTCCAGGGGTACATTTTTTTCTACATTATTTTTGTTTGTTTATGTAAAAAGGGTGGGTGAAAGTCTTACTATGCTTTAAAACTTCGCCGTTTGAATCAGTGTACTTTCAGAACTTTTATTAAGATTAAGGTCAATTTTACCAAACCAACAGGAAAAATAGCATTGACCATATGACGTCGCACCTCAGAAAGTTATAACGTCATTTATAAAAATTGGTAAAAAAAAACCCTTAGGGGATAACTGTATTCAAAATTTTCATTTGGGGAGGTATATCGTCGGATTTGCGGTCGGAAATTTAGTTTTACAGCGACGCGTAAGCGGAGCCGTAAAATGTGATTTCCGAACGTATATCCGACAATATACCTACTAAAATGAAAATTTTGAATATGGTTATCCCCATTCTAGTGCACTATTTACATTTTCTCTTCAAAAAGACAGTAAAAATGTACTTTGTAGCGCCTACGTCTAGCGGCTGCTAGCTGCATAAAACCGCTTGCCAGCTGCATATATTCACTTGTTAACCAATGAAAAGTGACGTTACGTAATGACGTCGGGTTTGCGACAGTATATCGCAGGATATACTGACGCAAATTTATGACGTTATCCAATCAGACGTCGCGTTGTATTTGCAAGTGCATTAGAATAAAGGTTTGCATATTTAGTAACGTTATGTAATGACGTCCATAACAATATTGCGTACATTACGGCAATTCTTTAATTTTATCGTTTTCACGCTAAAAATGCGATTTTGAAGTAATTTTAAATGTCACATTATAAATGGAAACTAACATTCACGCTCCTGTATTATTGTATTTATTAAACTCTGTGTGGAAAAAGATAAAATGCTTGGCAAGCCTCGCATTTTATCACTTTTCCCAACTTGTTTAATAAATTCAATAATAATTGAGCACTCACGTAAGATCCTCTTTTTATTTCATAAAATAAATTATGAATACAATAACATAATGTGTTCTTCTCAAGAAGAACATATTTTACAAGACTGGCATTAAACATCATTAAAGTCAGAATTTTAAGTTTCCTTAGCGGAAAAAACAAAGGTACACATAAATATGTGCTGAAAATATTGGGGGTATGTTTATTGTGCTTTTATTTCATACGTTATCGTGACTGTAGTATTTAAAGGGACGGCGACATGAGATTTCCAACAATGTTGTATGTGCGACCAGCATAGGCTCAGACCAGCCTACGCACACGCTCAGTCTGATCAGAGCCTTTGTTAGTCATTGAATATTCTATGACTCGTAGGCTACTGCCCGAACATCGTTTGGAGTTTCTAAACTTAAAAGGCGGCTGCACTGGCTCTACTGAGTCTACATTTGTCTAAATGTCCCATTGCTGGTAATCACATGTTGCGGCTCAAAGATTTAAGTTAATGAAAAAATGTTGATATAAATAGCAACCTTATGATGTGTTAAATATACTAAAGGACTTTGAAAACGCATCACCCAGATTTAATCCTTTACTGCACAAACCCTGAGAATGTCAGCGAGATAAATATTATTGCATATCATAGTCTGACTATCTTGTAGTATGTCCTAGAAAGTTCATGGTTGTAAATTTACTTTAAGGTATTGAAAAAGTATCCGTTTTCAGACAGGGGTGATCGATTTTGAAGGACACAAATTCAGTTGCAATTTAACACGCGTTTTGATTCCTGACTCAACGAATTTGCGTCCTTTGCTTCTTTCACGATTGCACATTCATCATTGAAGGATTAGAAATGAATTGACAGTTTGGTATGCTCAAAATTACACCCCTTTAAATTTACCGACATACCCCACTCACCCTGATTACTATAGTCTAATAATAAAATTCAACGTTCATGGGCCTTTCAAAGTTTGATTCTAACGTCCGATTTTTTTTTGAGAGATAAGGGCATACACAAATGACAGATTATTCATAAATTACGTTTGTATCACGTGTCTTTTGTATTGTGCAAGTGAGGTTGCAGAAAGATGCTGGATGCTGTATGTACCCACGTGACGGCATCAGCAGCGTCGCGTCATATTGCAGTCAAATTAACGACTGATTCATTCTAATTCTGGGATGCATATTAAAACCTACAAGTAACTTTTCAATCGCATATACGGTTTACAAGAACAGTGCAAAAATATGGTGATGCGTTTTCAAAGTCCTCTAGTATACTTTTGTTCACTTTGTGATTGTACAAATTGTGATTTGTACTGTTGATTCAAAGATACATGAGAATCGTTGTAAACAAAAATTATAAACTAATCCAGGTAAAGGGTACTTTATACAGGTATATATCATTTAATGCAGTATAATATACACCGTAATTTACCTGTTTCTATGAAAAATAATTTAATCCTATTATTAATCATCTTTGAACCATCTGTATATATAAATGTGTTTTTATGTTATTGTTTCTTGTGTATGGGTTTCCTTTTCCTTTTATTCTACATATATACAGGTATAGAAATTTATTTTGTACATATCTTTGAAACTTTTGCATCAGGGCCATAGTATTTTGTCAATATATATTTTTAAAATTCTGATACCTGTAAATAATTCAACATCTGTTTGATATCTTTCAAATACGACAGTTACCACAACTCTAATAACTTCAACGAGGAATAATAATAATAATAATAATAATAATATTAATAATAATAATGAGCCGCGGCATGAGATTTCCAACAATTTGACGTTTTGACAAGTATAGACTTAGACGAGCCTCTGCAGCCTCCTTTTAAGTTAGAAACTTCAGATGATGTTCAGTCAGTAACTTAGCAGTCATACAATATTCAAGTGACTAGCAAAGGTTCTGATCAGACTGCGCGTATGCGCAGGCTGATCTGAGGCTTTGCTGATCGCACATACCACATTTTTGGAAATCTCATGCACTGGCTCTAATAATAATAATAACGCATTCTGTTTCCATAATATGAAATAAATCTGTCCTGAAATTGGCTGAATACACATTAATAACGAGTTTGTGTGTACTCAGCGAACTTGAAGTCTGAGTGACAGATTTTTTATATCATAACATTACACTGTATTATTCTGTATATTGTATACATTTTCCAATTGAAAAAAGGACAGAAAAGACAGAAATGGCAACAAATAAAACATGCGTAGTTATAAACAGGCATAAAAAACTAGTGAAATATAACACTGCTCAAGATACTTAAGCTAGTGAAATATTTCTCTCGCATATACTTTAACTATTGCTATAATACTATGTATACAATACACAGTTACAGAGTGTATATCACACTGCCTTCATTACAGATGACAAGTTGTAATGTTAGCAAATATCAAAACAGAATGTGGGCAGGAAAATACTCAGAGCAGTCACGGCATTTGTCAAAAAGTGAGTTTGATCAGGAAATACCACAATCATACTTTGTAGACCAACCCATGGCATCGTAAGGACGAGACACAGAACACTTACAGTTACAAGACATCAGGAAGACAATTAGAGTAAACAAACATCTCTCTCTCTCTTTGTCACCAAGATGATTGCAACATTATAAAGGGCACTATGTACTGCATAACAAAACAAGTACAATGACACACAAATGATTGGAGCATCAATAAACAATGAATAGACAACAACAGAACCACCGCCTAAGAACGAACTGCAGGCGAATCCACTAGGAGGTGCTTAAATGCATTTTACTGGCGCCAAATCTAAGCAGAATTCATCCATTGCAATGACAGAAAGCAAGCATCCTTAAATCCTAAAATATGCATGAAAGGAAAAGTAAAGGATCTGGTCATGCTTCGTGATTTGCTGGGGAGAAAATCTCATTGTCTTGTTTTATGACAGATTGAGTGCTGCTTATATACGCCAGTCCATGAGATGCCTCCAACCATGCCAATAAACGCACTTGAAATACACCTCTTTCACGACAGTAGAAAAATCTGTCCAAAGGATCACCGATTGGCATCAAGAGGCTAAACGGTGATCGCGAGGGACAGATTTTTTCTATCATATCCTCACACAAATAATGGATTCTTTTTCCTGCCCTACTGAATATCTCATTTTATGTTGGTAAAACGAGACAAAAAGACGATATACATATATCAAGGGACGTCATTCTAACATTACAATGACGTCACAGATCGACGTGCGGAAAGTGTGCAACTGTTCGTTTTTATCTTTCCCACGGGTTGGTACCAGTATGTGAGATAGAATTTTCTTATATGGGCAAAAGCAACAGAAGTCACGATCTGGTGTGCAAGAATAAAATGTCTTATATTTGGCCTGAGTCTTCATATTTATCCTTGCTTTGTGTACGAGCAATGACGATTCCTGGATGTGCATAGTTGCCCGAGCTTATGTTGCTCGATGATGCGTTAGGTACCAAAAAATGTGTGTTGGCCATATATTGATGTCAACAGCTTCCTTAAAAAATGATAGTATAAGAATCCACAATGAGTGTGAGGGTAGAATAGAAAATCCGTCCCGAGGATCACCGTTTGGCATCATGAGGCTTGCTGAGTGATGACAAACGGTGATCACCAGTGATTTTTCTATCCTACCCTCACACGAATAATGGATTCCTTTTCTTGCTCACCGCTGTTTTTGTATTTTAAGATAAGCTTCAGTACGCTAAGATACAATTTTACATGATGACGTCACTTGAAAATAACAATGACGTCACTTGACGACCATGTGCGTGAGTTCAAATACAACCAATGTATGTAGCCCTCACGTGCCAGCCTGGGTAAGATAGCATGGGTTTGATAAGATTTTTTATCCTAGGGCAAAATCTCAGATATCCTTATCCGGTGTGCAAGAAATCACATTCCTTGATGGTATGTGATTAAGCCAGAAAAAAGTCATGACTTGTCTAAAGAGGCTGGTATGTTTATCACTAGGCATGCTCACCGTTATAAGTCAAGTAAGAAACGTTTTGAGACTGATATGTCAGTTATTCACCAAGGGTGTGGTTTCTCAGCGCAAGCGACTCAAAAACGGATCCTCATTGAATAACGTGAGTATCTGTTTTAAACAGTTTGGTATCTTCAACGTTAAAAACTTGTTTATTTTTTAAATATTGGTTGTATTATGGGCTTGTACAGTAGTACCTTTTGTACATTCTATAGATTGAAACGAATGCTGTTATTTTTCTGCTGCTCTATATTCTTACTGTATAAATGCATAAACATTATTTTTTTTTATTTATAGCTTTGATAGACACTCATGTAACAGCTTGTGTTTTTCTTATCCTGCGTATAGGCATATATAGATTTTTGACATAAACTTACCAAATATGATTTTTTTCTCGTGTTAATCAAAGGTAACCTGAGTTGAGGCACATCCAAGGTTTACAGACCGCCCATAAGGCAGGGCGTGATAGTGCCTGAAACGAAGGTTTCTATGGCGTTTATTGCATTAAACAACTATTAAATGGAAGCTTTTGATTCGAATTATTTCTTAGTAACACTGTTAAGGTTTAAGGACTGGACAAGGGACAGGGACTGGATAGTGCCTGGACCAAAGGTTTCTATGGCGTGTATTGCATTAAACAACTATTAAATGGAAGCTTTTGATTCAAATTATTTCTTAGTAACACTATTAAGGTTCAAGGACTGGCCAAGGGACAGGGACTGGATAGTGCCTGGAACAAAGCTTTCGATTGCGTGTATTGCATTGAACAACCTATTAAATGGAAGCTTTTATTTGATGCAATTTTTTCCTTAGTATTACAAAAGGGAATCACCAAGCCTTATTTTACCGCTTTATTCGTCTTGAAAATGAAAGCCAAAAACACAAAACGAATGCCTGTTGAAATTGTAGTTAGTCCCCTTGGGGCGATTGTTATCAATCAAGCCAACAAAGTATGAAATGGCAGAAATATATTTGGGTAAATATTTGATTAATTCTGTAATAAACTATATAAACAAGGTAAATACTTTTATTCATTCACAACGCACAGTGTCAACTTTAAATGCACTTTAATCCATAGTGGACATTCCAATTCACTATGACCATTCAATATGAAGTGGAATACTTCCCCCGTGCTACTATCACTGAACAGCGATCTGCATGGAATTTGTTTCTATCCAATAAATATCGTGTTACATATGTGATATTCGCTAACTCTTTATATCTTGAGTATTTATAGGTGTAGAAATTGCTTTTATAGCTTTGCTTAAAACTCTAACAAAAGCTCATGAAGCCTTATTCTACCGCAATATTGTCTAAATAAAGAAACAAAACTATACACCACCTAAGGGCTAACCCCATAATTTTTGTTAGCCATTGGGATGTTTGTTATCAATTATGCCAACAAAGCATGAAGTAACAGTAATATCTGTCAGGTAAATACTTGACTGGTTCAGTAAATAAACTATACAGGACCAGGGAAAAATATATTCATTCATAAATCACAGGGTCAACTACAAATGTACAGTTTTCCATAGTGGGCTCTCCAGTCCACTCAAGCATGATGGTGTCCACTCACACTACTAGCGCTGTATAGTGGCTTGCATGTAAATTGTTCCTAGCTAATAAAAATCGTATGTGATATCCACTAATTGTTCATTTCATTAGTAAATGCGTGTTTAAAAGTGGAGACGTTGCATTTTGTTCATAACTTTGATTTAAACTGCAATAATAGCCTGTGTAATGTACTACTATAGAGTTTACTTCCTTTTCTGTCTGAAACTCTATTTTTGTCATCTTTAATCAGAAAGAGTTCCTTCATATCTCCAATAATTTAAATGGAATTAAACGTACCAGAGTTATTAAAGCTTATGCATGTGTAGAATGAGCACTGCATTGGTTTAACAAATCCAGCATGGATAATAATAGCAATATTCAACAAATTACAAAAATAATTGCATATAAGGCTCTTGAGTAGAATATTTTAAGTTTTGTTTAATGATCTTAATGATGACACTTACAAACAATAAACCTATTGTAAAAATGTTAATTGTGTAATTCAATATGTTTTTATTGTCTACTTGATCATGACTGTAGCATTCACAGTTTTACGCTACATTGATATATTTTTTATCATTTGACGTCGCGTCTGAGAATGAAATAACGCCATGCATTCAAATCGATAAACTGCTAGTGGTTTACAAATTTTCGGGAAACGTTATTAAATGACGCGTTTAACGTCAGGCAAACGGCAAAACCCTAACGTTTTCACGCCAAAAATATGATTTCAAAATAATTTTAATGTCATATGATAAATAGAATCTAACATTCGTGCTCATGTGTATTTGAATTTATTAAACTCGTTGCGAAAAAGCCTCGAATTTTATCTGTTTTCCTCAACTCGTTTTATAAATTCATCAAGTCATGAGCACTCATGTAAGATCCTATATGTTCACCATCTGTAAGTTAAGCCATTTAAGCCGAATCGAAATGCTCACTCTTATCAATTGGAACAGTCAACTTCCGTTTAAAAAAGTGGGATTTTTATAAAACTTTTAATCAAATTTAAATAGAAAATTCTGTATGCTTAAAGGAGACCCTTATCAGCATCTGCGTTCTGTGGCATCTGATCTGGGTATATGTCCCACAAGAAGGACGTTAGGCTAATATGGGTTAATATTTTGTGATTTGTACAAAGCTACAATTAATATTTTGATTACAGTGTGTGTGTGTGGGGGGGGGGGTGTTTCCCCAAGTTTTCATTATATTCTACGTATATTAAAATGTAGAATTGTATTCTGTACATAATATTAATTGTAACTTTTGTATAAAAAAACAATGGTTACAGTGTTTTGTCAATAGAAACTATTAATACTTTCATTCCCAACACTGGTAATGAAGGCGGAGCCAAAACATTTGACAACTATGTGTTATCTCTCTTCTTAATCAGGTAGTAACTGAACATCCAATAACTATACCGCATGCCTTCATTACAGAATTGGGCCTTGAAGTGAGAACACAGGGTTTGTGAAAAACACAGGTGCAGACCAGCCTGTGCAAACGCATAATCTGCTCAGCGCCTTTGTTATTCACTATTTGAAGAAAATCATATCTAAACTTGTTAAAGCGAAACTTCAATTTTCAAGCAAGTTTCTGTAGCTGAGCAGACTATTTTGAGTCTTTCTATGTTGGAAACCTCAAAGACAGGTTTTGTCCGGTTGATACATAAATTTTGATGGATCACTGATCTATGTTTACAGATCAGCAGCATTCACAAAATGTAGACCTGGCATACCTTTATGGTATCTTTACTCACGCTTAAGGTAGTACGGGGCCCATGTCAAAAGATAACCTTACTTTTACTTAAAAGTAAGAGTGTAAGAGTTATCGTTCATGAATCTTGTTTTTAAAAGAGAATACTTATTTGTAAGACGGTAGATATTATTCTCACCTGACAACTCTTTGATGCTTGAAACGTAATTCTGTAAGTATTTTGCTTTCACAAAAAGAAGGAATGCAAGTATTAGCTTTTAAAAACATCACCCAGAGTATGAAGTCATTCAGTATTTTGATGGTTAAAAGTTGCGGACCGTACAAATATATATATACTATATACATGTCTCGGTTGCTATTTCTGCATGCTGCCACTAACCTAAGACCCACCCCAAAAAGGGGGGGGGGGTTGTAGACGTGCACATGCCTTGTATGTGACATTCTCATGTTTTAGGTCCCATGGAGGTACATGGTCACTAATGTTTTATGGAGAAATGACGTAACTATTTCAATTACCTTATCACATCCGATAGGCAGCAATAAAAAACAGTCTAAACAATCGATGAATGCTGATAACAAATTGCTAGAAACAGTGTTTGTGATTGCCATTTGTTGCCTATCGGACTACAAACAACAATCCAAAATTCTGTTACTTACAATATTTAACTACGTTCGTTGATAGCATTAACGTTTTCGATTGCAGCCTATCTAGTGTGTTTTTGATATACTGAAGATGTAGCCAAAACAATCTGATACAAGGGCTAGGAGTTATTTCATGTTTCTGTTGAAAAAATTATTTTGTTTCGTTGCATGTTTCATGATGATAAAATGGACATTTCTGCATACATTTTAATAAAATGAATTGGAACTGCATGTGCCTGAAAGGAAGATATATGGCAATATAACATTCTTTTCTGTATATTAACGGTTGGCGAGCATGGTACAGATGCGCGGATCCAGGAATTTTCATCCAGGGGGGGAGGGTCCAGGTCAGTCTGACAAAAAAGCTCTGACAACGATGTTTTTAGCCCTCAGCTTATTTTACAGAAGTCAAATGGTCAATTTCAAAGAAATCTATCGTTTTTCAAGGCTCCAGATGGGGTCCAATTTATTCCAGGGGGTCCAACTTTTTCCAGGGGTGTCCAATTGTTTATTCCCTATAGAAACCCATTTAATTTGTGATTTTCCAGAGGGGGTCCGGACCCCCTGCCCCCCCCTTCTGGATCCGCACTTGGTGCAGCCCTCACAGCTTCACGGTTAAGGCTACAATACATTATCTCATTTGGGCTTGGCAAACGTTAATAGACAGAAGAATTTATCATCCTTTTATTGTTCTATACCTTATAATAAGTGTTTACTATAGAAACTTGAGGTGTTTCAATCGCTGACAATTGTACATTTGATTTAATAATGTGTCATATTTTGGTTGATCGTTGACCAATCACTGACCACGTGCTTTATTTCCGATAAAACATGACTGCAGAGGGCTTAATTGCCATTTCAACCTGCTCACGGATATCCTCTGCGAGTTACGATACCGTCGCTTATGCTTTATTGAGAAATGACCAAAATATTCAATTATGTATCATAAGATACGCTACTTTATTACATCAGATAGGCGACAATCGAGAAGGCTCTGAACAATCGACGAACGTGGATCGCAAATTGCTAGAATTTTCCATTTGTCGCCAGTCAGGCAAACAAAATGCAATACAAAAAGTCTGTTTCTGACGGTATTTGATCTACGTTCGTCGATAGCATCAACGTTTTCGATTGCCACCTATCCGGTATGTGTATTGTTACAATGAATACGTAACCAAAACAATCTGAAACAAGAGCTAGGAGTTATCTATATTGTTCAGTCATGTTTCTGTTGAAAAAAAGTTTGTTTCCACACCTGATAGTGAGCAATGGAAAACACTCTTAACCATTGACGAACGCTGATCAAAACTCGCTTGAAACAGTGTTTTGATTGCAAAGTGTCGCCTGTTCGATGAGTGATGGTAATAAAAAACTATGATTCTAACTATTTTTGGTCTATAATCGTCGATAGTATTGATGTTTTCGATTGCGCCTATAAGGTATGGTTTTGTTGTATGCTTCACGATGTTACAGTGGACATTTTTTTTGGAAATGCTTTTGCTTGAAAGGAAAGTATTCTAGAACTTTTTGGATACTGTAAAGGCGGCACCTCATGACTGCCTTATTAGTCTACTTTAGACATAGGTAAAATCTGAAAATGAGGCGATATAACTACATTCGAAAGTGTTTGTTTATTGTTTAACATTAGTATAGAGGCAAACAGTGTGGACCCAGATCAGACTGCTCTAGGTGAGCAGTCTGCTCTAGATTTACACTGTTTGTTTAAGAGGCTTCATAATATTTCAATAGACGATAAAAACATACGATTGTGTTGTAATATACGCTTTAAGGGTTAATAAATGTGGGTTCAGTGCATTAACGGACAGGACTTTCATGAAATGCACGCAGACCTGCGCGGCTCAAGCAACTTTTAAACGCTTAACCAATGGATAGAACCTGATTTCCATTCTTGAGCAGTTGAAATAACCGAACCACGCCCAGATATGAAAATTAAAGTTGCCACCTTTACAGTACCCAAAAAGTCCTACAATATATAACAATGACAATATAACATTCAATTCTGTATATTAACATTTGTCAAGCTCTTGTGCGATAATGTGTTGCAGGCCTCACCGCTGTGTGGTTCTGGTTGCAACACATCACATTCAGGCTTGCCAAACATTAATACAAGGAAAAGAATGTTTTATCCTCTTATTGCATATTTGTAAGTTTATTCTTTAAATGACATTTAGATCTATGCATCAGGAATAAAGCTATAATATTTAGCTTTTATCTACATAAATCCTACGCGTAAGAAAGCATCAAAGTATCAAGACATGCTATAGCCATGCTTTAATGAGAATCATAATGTAATGT
This sequence comes from Loripinus fragilis, assembly GCA_964019695.1. Lineage (NCBI taxonomy): Eukaryota > Metazoa > Mollusca > Bivalvia > Lucinida > Lucinidae > Loripinus > Loripinus fragilis. Next base: position 53,110,192 of record OZ026528.1, on the reverse strand, counting down.
GCTGGGTCACATTTGCTAGGTCAAAATCTTTTATGTCATTTTCTACGCCCATTTGTCAGTGCTTAATCATTAATAGCTATGTCTCCGCCCAGTGATATACATAGGGCGTAGACAAACAAAAAAAATTGGTTGAAAGGGGAGACAACATTTATTATAGTCTTTATTTTTTTCAGGATTTTTCAGAAAAGTAACCAAAACAAAAAAACGAGCACGGTGACACATATTTTTTATTCAATCATTAGATTCTTCATGAAAATATCTTTGTAAAAATATGTTTTTTGTTGTTACATTCTCTGATATGTTTATTTTGAATATTAATGGTTTTTTTGGCATTCATTCGTTTGACTTAATATGGATTTTGCTTAATAAATTGTGTAAATACATGTTATTTCACTATTTTTTTGTTTTTATTTATATCTCTGGTGTGAGTAGTATTTGTTCTGAAAAAAAAACTGTATTGCGTTTCTTGTTAATTTGTTAACAAAATCTGTGTTTGTTTATTTCAAAAACCTGCGATTTTGCAGTTTTTGACATCAAATAACTTTTTAAAAAGAACGGTGAGGTATTGTTTTTTTCATCTTAGATTATAAGTATAAGTCTATATTATAATATATTAAAAGATAAAACACTTTTGGACATATGCCGGTGAGTCCGGTACTACCTTAAAGGTTTGAAACGAAATTATAATAAAACAGTAAATATTGACTGAGGATAAAGCAGGATGACACCAAAACACTTAGTAATTATGTGTAGTACTCATAAGTTTCAACATATTTGTATTAAGAGATTGAAACGAAATTATAATAAAGCAGTAGATATTGACTTATTATGATTGTGGGGTGTGTGTGTTTTTCCGTCTGACGCTCTTTTAAAACATTTGTACCTTTTTTTACACCAGGCTTCATAATAATCTGACTGATTATGTCCAACACTGGTCATAATCAGCCATATTCTGATGAAGACTGCTGTTCAGGTGCTTCATTGCGCTTCATCTAAAGGATAAGTTCTAATTCTTAAAAAAATGATAATGATATTGTATCATTGGACTGCAATTAAACCAGAAGTTGATATGGCAACCACATATCAAAAGAAATATGTATGTTCTGATAAAAAAAATGTGTGCTTATTACGTTGAATACGGTATATGTTGAACACAGACACTATCTGGTACATTGAGGTGAATATACATGTCCCGTGAACTGTTTAATTGACGTAATTTGATACATAAACCAGCAGGGGAGATCTTGGTACATGCATGCGTTGCATTTTGGAGCAGCAAAGGCTCAGACGAGTCTGCGCATATGCACAGACTCGCCAGAGCCTTTACTGCTTGTATATACACATTATGAATGTCGATAGAGATCTGCTGTCCTGCAAGTCAATAGTGACAGTGACTTCAAGTTTTGTTTACAAAATTATCAGCGACTTATAATCGATAGATCACTTCTGTATTAGTCCTATCCTAAGTGATCTGTCTATTCGCGTTCGCTCAAGTGAAGTGTACACGTTATAGTGTTTTACTTAGCAATTGTAAACAAAGTATTACGTCACTGTCACTCTTGGTTTTCACGACAGTAGGTACACTGTCAGTCATCTAGTCATTTGTATACGAAAGCGTGGTTCTGTGCCACGGACTACCTAAATTATGCATGCGCTGTTCATTGATCATAACGTCCACGTCACATAGAAATGGCACCATTATAACGTCGAAATGATGGCGTTAACGGTGAGGGTCGTTTCAAAAATGAATGCTTTGTTTAGTTTCATAAGTTGCAACGTCTTTCAGTAAAGTATCCGCCAGGTATATTTTTGGGGCTACACACAGGCTCTTTCAGTTTATCAAAGCTATATTGAGCCGTACCAAGAAAAAACAAACGATGTGGCAGTACGTTTCCCTCAACGTAATCTCAGATTAGCCTTTTCATCCGCCCAGTCCGATTAGAGTCTCCTCTTGCGCTCATAGTGTGGAGGTTTAAAGGATTTTTTTCTGGTATGTATTGCATTTTGAAGCTACAATGGCTCAGGCGAGACTACACAAAAGTGCAGACTCACCAGAGCCTTTGCTGATTGTATACACAAATCAAGAATGTAGATAGAGATCTAGGCAAATATTAGACATCTAGCTATCATGTATACGATGTAATGGGTTTAAAGGAGGTTGTTGCTCATGCACAGTAAGTATCAATAAAAAAAATCGTCATAACAGCTAAAGCAATATTATTAGCATGGCCACCAATCCATCGCATTCATCGCATAGTATATGCGTGCAGTTGGATTAATTTTTCTGTTTCCTAATTTTGAGAGCAAAATTTAGAAATTGGGCAATGCTATTCGACGAGAAACTCGTTAAACTTTTCGACACTGATACATGTATCGGTTTTAAGAGGATAATATGCTTGACAGCTTAAATTGTTTTGTAATGAAGCAAAAATACAATTTTTCAACTTCAACACATATTCTAGAATCAGTGTATGTGCCAGGGGACACTATTTCATGTATGTCGAAGGTAAACACCAAGTCCATCGAATAGCATTTTCGGATTTCTGAAATTTTGTATTGTTTAGAAAAAATAACGATTTTGCGAATTTATTGCCCATCTCTTTCATAGGAAACGGATCCCTCTTCTTCATAACACAGTATTGGTTTTATGCGACGAAGGAGATGGATTGGTGGCCGTGATTAGCAGATGTATCAAATATCTAGTTGAAAGATTCCATTGTCCCCATTGAAAGATTCCTTTGTACTTATTGAAAACTGGTAACGTCCCATGTACCCCAGCATCCAATTTAGGTTACCTTGCACCCCCAGGAAAATTGTTCATATTGTTATCCCATAATTTTCCCACTGTCTAGGTAAACAAGTCAAGGAAAAGAACTTATACCCAGGTTAGGTATCATTATTCAGCAATAGTCTATTTCGTTAACATAAGAAGGAAAATTGGACAGAGACACATAAGAGTTAGGAAGGATCAGGCTGTTTGTCTAGAATAACACAAGCAGGTGATCATACACTGACCATTAGCTCTCTTGTTTTACATTTGGTACAGACTCTTATGTTTGAGAGAGAGAGAGTGTGTGTGTGTGTGCGTATGTGCGTGTGTGTGTGTTTCAGTTTCAGAACGTCCTTTTTCTCTAAAAGTATCATCTTTCGTCATGCAATATTGGCTTTCAATAGACTATTGTTACACAACCTTAGGTATCATTTAAGACCAGGTTTATATTCAGAGTGAGGAAGTCATATAAGAAGATAGGACTTTTTGCGCTGTATATTTGTTTTTTTAAACTATAATTTATGACCATGGCATATTGTTTATACTTTTCATTAATGAAACAGGATATAAATTAGGTAAGCATACATTAAAACTTGTGTAAAACGGCCGCTCTCAATAAGGCCAAAACTTGGTCTTCAAGTCAAATTTTCGCTTAATGCAGGTCAAAAGTATTGCAGAATGCTCCCCTTTGTAATTTAGATCTTTGTTTTGTCTATTTTTGAGTGGCCGTTTTAAACACTTTTTTCTGTAAATATAGATTCTTACACAAGTGGTAGGGGCAGGTAAACTTTACGACGTGCCAACAACTGGTGTCTTATTTTCAAAGTCTCTCTGCAAGCTAAGGTACAGGAGTGTATGTGTGTCATCGTTGAAAATATAGGACAGGACTCAACTATACCTGTCCGGAGACGTATGTTAATAATGGTAGGCTTGAGACATGTTTTGGCCTCTTTAAACTCGCAAAAAGAAAGCGAGTATCCACACACTACGTTTTCGGCCATATACATGTACAACGCAGTTATTATGGTAAAGCAATAATGGGCGAAAATCGACAGATAACCCTCCCCATCAGTAAAATGGAAAATGATTATACGAATGATATAACAAGATATTGAAGCTTCTTGGATCGCCGGAATTACGTTTTTAAAGAGGGGCAGTGGTGTTAAAATTTGGCAAACACTTCATTTTTAGAAGTGAAATTGCAAATTTCTGAATTCCATTGGCAGCAACAGATACATGACATCAGTGAAGAAAGACTGACAAACGATTATTGAGTCTTATATAATCTCACTTTGATTTGACTATGATGTCAAAACCGAAATCCACCTAAATCATGCTTTAAACAAAGGGTTTGTGACAGGCAGACAGACAGGCTACCTGGATGTAGCTAAATCTCCATTGAGGCTGATTTTGTGAAATAAAGCTGATTTCTTTGTAATGATATGCCCAAACTAAATGGTGCGTTTTGACTAGGGACGTCTCTGTGCGTAGTTACACGAATGGTTTTGAAAATCAATAGCGCATGGTGTCTCACATCCGGGGACTAAACGAACCAATCAGCGTCAGGGCCATAGGCAATAAGGGTAATATTTCCTTACATGTCATTGTTCTCTTCAAGCAATTGCAATCTTATAGTCTGAGCCAGGAGAACAAAAGCCTTTGACATTCATCTTCCAACACGCGGAATTAAAATGAGTAATTTCACCTTGTCTAGGTAAACTAGTGAAGATAAAGTACTTTTACCCACGATACATGTAGGTACTGTCGTGCCAATTAAGAGTGACTGCTACGTTATACTTTGTTTACAATTGCTAAGTAAAAAACTAACGTGTTAACTTCACTTCAGCTAACGCGAATAGATAGATCAATTGTGTGTTAATCCTATACTGGGGATAGGATTAATACAGTATATTAATCCTATCCTGGGGATAGGATTAATACACAAGTGATCTATCAATTATAAGTCCATGATAACTTTGTAACACAACATGACGTCACTGTCACTATTGGCTTGCAGGACATTATCATGTATCAGCTATTGGAAGTTTAGTTTCAGTTTAATGGACGTAATGAAAAGGACAGTGACATATAAGGGATAGGTAAGTTCAGGCTACATGTACTAGTCTGGAAAAATACAAGCAGACGACCAAACACTTTTCTCTACACCAAAAACATTACCCCTCCAATATTGGGGTCCCGTTCCGGGAGGTGTATTTATTATCATGGAGCTGGGGAGCACTGGTAATTATTTTAGGGGAGCTTGGGAGCAAGTTCATAGTCTTGGGGATTTAGGGAACCCTTCCCAAAGGTTTAAAAGTAAACTAAGAAAATCTTACCTTAAAAAAAGCCTTCAGTTTGTTTCATTTTAAAAAAAGAACAAATACTTGGCTTTGGCCCCAGACCCCCGTGTAATTGTTAAATGTATTTACTTTCATTTTAACTTGGTCATCCAGGTTGATATTGGAGCCAGATATGGTGAATACTTGTTGTTGTTGTTGCTGATTTATTATCCTTTAATAATTGATTTTGAGGCTATAAATAACGTACTTTGGAACACTCAGAATGCATTAGATCGCACCATTTTTGTTTAAAAAAAATCCGGGGGATCATGCCCTGACCCCCTTAGCACAAGTGTGAATCCACAACGTTACAGGGCTACTTGCGCGTCTGTTATTCAATTATCTTTCTAGTTAATTAGCTGATTTTGATTTTTTTTTAAAAAATGCTATTCTTTAAATGACATTTAGATCTATGCATCAGGAATAAAGCTATAATTTTTAGCTTTTATCTACATAAATCCTACGTGTAAGAAAGCATCAAAGTATCAAGACATGCTTCAGCCATGCTTTAATGAGAATCATAATGTAATGTGCTGGGTCACATATGCTAGGTCAAAATCTTTTTTGTCATTTTCTACGCCCATTTGTCAGTGCTTAATCCATAATAGCTATTGGTTGAAAGGGGAGACAACACTTATTATAGTCTTTATTTTTTCAGGATTTTTCGGAAAAGTCACCAAAACAAAAAAACGAGCACGGTGACACATATTTTTTATTCAATCATTAGATTCTTCATGAAAATATCTTTGTGAAAATATGTTTTTTGTTGTTCCAGTTACATTCTCTAATATGTTTATTTTGAATATTAATGCTTTTTTGGCATTTATTCGTTTGACTTAATATGGATTTTGCTTAATAAATTGTGTAAATACATGTTATTTCACTATTTTTTGTTTTTATTTATATCTCTGGTGTGAGCAGTATTTGTTCTGAAAAAAAACTGTATTGCGTTTCTTGTTAATTTGTTAACAAAATCTGTGTTTGTTTATTTAAAAAAACTGCGATTTTGCAGTTTTTGACATCAAATAACTTTTTAAAAAGAACGGTGAGGTATTGTTTTTTTTTGTCTTAGATTATAAGTATAAGTCTATATTATAATATAATAAAAGATAAAACACGTTTGGACATATGCCGGTGCGTCCAGTACTACCTTAAAAAGGTCATACTCAACGTTGTATAACATGGTAATGTAATAGTATGTGTACTTCGCATTTATGTATTTTGGGGCACACTTTCAGGCCAATGTTATGTGGATGAAGTCATTCACCCTCATTCCTGCCGCTCTATCAGACAATTGGAAAAAATTGTCTTCCAGTCACAACCCATGCGACATTTAGTTATTTTGACTCGAGTGGATATACACTCCCCGAAGCAACGTGATATAATAAAAGTAAACCAAATATAAACAGCTTATTTTTTTTTTACTTCTTACAAGGGTCAAAAATAAATTCTTTAATAAGGAGGGAAAAAGGATGTAAGAGTCCGTGTAAAGGTGTAGATTTTCTCATCCCTGTAAAGCTGGAAAAACTTGAAATATAAAGCCAAAAGTAGAATTTTACCACTGTGACAGTAGAAATCATTTTGAGAATTGACCAACCACTATATCGGCAAAATTACCATCTATATGATTATGCAGGGTATATCCAGATGAGATTTACCAGTGCATTTGAGAATAAGATGACAACATTTGTTTTTTAGAAAACCTACTTACAATATGGCCCTAAAATAGCTCACCTTAGTTTCATTGTCGTTGTTAGCTTCTCCAGGCTATTAAGAGCTCAACCTAATTAAATCACAACACTATGGCCATTGAGGAAAGCTTCAAGTATTTAAAATATGGCTGATGTTTAGCAGTATCATCTTCACTGACCACCAAACAGTTTACAAAGTTCTTCATTAAGTATACATTATACAATTGTTGACTGTTGAGGCATTGGACATTATACAATTATTGACTATTGAGGTATTTGACATGATGTGATATCGACCTGAGAGTACCAATATTGACCGAGGCGAGCCAAAGTCAATATTGGTATTCTCAGGTCGACATCACATCATGTCCAATGCCTCAATAATCAACAATTGTTTTATTATATTTTTTTCTAAACATAAAAGCAACATCAACAACAACAACAACAAAATCATGGCCATGAACTATGTCTTGGAAGTCTTGAATTTCTTTTTCACATGATGACTAAATGATTTCATTCAGTTAAAAGAGGAATGACCGCATATTTTATTTTAAATTACATTTACAACTGCAGATATTTCATCAGGGTCTACACTGTTTGCTAAGACAAAACAGATCTTCCGATAATAAAACTGCAATTTTATTTGGGAATAATAACCTTTGACCCAATGGACCATTCCAAGTTTATTGCACCAATCCAGAAGGAAGAATTCATTGATTCGTTTAAGAGTTTTACCATTAACTATATTCAACAGCAAAGTCTGAATTACAAGTATATGATGAAACGACAAATCTTGTGAATTTCGTGATGCTGTCACTCACTGAATTGTTACAGCAAATCATGCAAGTTTCATGCTGAAAGCGCACCTGTTATGGAAAGTTTCTATGAAAGTTAATAAGGGTGCAAAATCAGGAATCGATACAATCAAGTACCACACCTGACCCAGGGTACCAATTGGAAAGTAACAAGCTCACAGTTAGACACCGCAAACGACAGCCAAGAGGTCTGCCCTTTCCCAGCAGGTGACCACAAGACACATATAAACAGGCGCGTACAAAGGCATACATGTAGCAAACACAAGACAGAAAAAACATAAAAGATATATTTTAGTAACAAATATTGAATGGGAAAACCTACAGCCCATGCGACATGTAGTTATTTTGACTCGAAGGGATATGCATCTGGGCCAATCAGGAGATCTTTATTTATAGTTTATTTTATAAAGTCGTTTAAATTTTAAGCAAAAAGTGAAGTTGTTTTTATAAAAAGAAAAGCGATAAGCTGGTGGAGGCTATATACAGTGAATTAGAGACAAAGCGATGCAGAAACATTCCACATTGTACAATAATATGATAAGTGTTACTTAACACCCAGAAAGCAAAACAAGTGAGTATGGTCAGGAAATACCTCAATCACAAACTGCAGACCAACCCACCACACCGTGAGGAAGAGCCACAAAACACTAACAGTTACAAGACATCAAGAAGACTAAAACAGTAAAGCAACTAGCTCTCTCTCTTCCCCATAAAATGATAATAAAACTAGAAGCACACAACGTACTGAATAACAAAACATGAACCAACTACAGAACCACCACAAACTAGTTTGGTGGCAACTGAGATAAAATTATTTGGTGTAACTTTACACCAAGTCTCGTGGTAGCTGAACTGCTACAGCTCTTGGTTCAACCTTTCAACTGCTCCAGAGCCACCACAAACAAGTTTGTTGGCAGCTGAGATAAAATTAATAGTTGTAACTTTACACAAAGTTTGTTGGCAGCTGAGATAAAATTAATAGTTGTAACTTTACACAAAGTTTGGTGGCAGCTGAGATAAAATTAATAGTTGTAACTTTACACCAAGTTTGGTGGCAGCTGAGATAAAATTAATAGTTGTAACTTTACATCAAGTATGGTGGCAGCTGAGATAAAATTAATAGTTGTAACTTTACACAAAGTTTGGTGGCAGCTGCGATAAAATTAATAGTTGTAACTTTACAAAAAGTTTGGTGGCAGCTGAGATAAAATTAATAGTTGTAACTTTACACAAAGTTTGGTGGCAGCTGAGATGAAATTAATAGTTGTAACTTTACACAAAGTTTGGTGGCAGCTGAGATAAAATTAATATGGGTAACTTAACACAAAGTTTGGTGGCAGCTGCGATAAAATTAATAGTTGTAACTTTACACAAAGTTTAATTGCAGCTGAGATAAAATTAATAGTTGTAACTTTACACAAAGTTTGGTGGCAGCTGAGATAAAATTGATATGGGTAACTTTACACAAAGTTTGGTGGCAGCTGCGATAAAATTAATAGTTGTAACTTTACACAAAGTTTGGTGGCAGCTGAGATAAAATTAATAGTTGTAACTTTACACAAAGTTTGGTGGCAGCTGAGATAAAATTAATATGGGTAACTTTACACAAAGTTTGGTGGCAGCTGCAATAAAATTAATAGTTGTAACTTTACACAAAGTTTGGTGGCAGCTGACATAAAATTAATAGTTGTAACTTTACACAAAGTTTGGTGGCAGCTGAGATAAAATTAATAGTTGTAACTTTACACAAAGTTTGGTGGCAGCTGAGATAAAATTAATATGGGTAACTTTACACAAAGTTTGGTGGCAGCTGAGATAAAATTAATATGGGTAACTTTACACAAAGTTTGGTGGCAGCTGCGATAAAATTAATAGTTGTAACTTTACACAAAGTTTGGTGGCAGCTGAGATAAAATTAATAGTTGTAACTTTACATAAAGTTTGGTGGCAGCTGAGATAAAATTAATAGTTGTAACTTTACACAAAGTTTGGTGGCAGCTGAGATAAAATTAATATGGGTAACTTTACACAAAGTTTGGTGGCAACTGCGATAAAATTAATAGTTGTAATTTTACACAAAGTTTGGTGGCAGCTGAGATAAAATTAATAGTTGTAACTTTACACAAAGTTTGGTGGCAGCTGAGATAAAATTAATAGTTGTAACTTTACACAAAGTTTGTTGGCAGCTGAGATAAAATAAATATGTGTATCTTTACACCAAGTTTGGTGGCAGCTGAGATAAAATTAATAGTTGTAACTTTAAACAAAGTTTGTTGGCAGCTGAGATAAAATTAATAGTTGTAACTTTACACAAAGTTTGTTGGCAGCTGAGATAGAATTAACACAAAGTTTGGTGGCAGATGAGATAAAATTAAAATGTGTGACTACACACCAAATTTGATGGCAGCTGAGATACTTTAGACCAGGTCCGGTGGCAGGTGAGATAAAATGAATAGCTTTTACTTTACAACAAGGCCGGTGGCAGCGGAGTTAAAATTCATAAATGTAACTTTACACAAAGTCCGGTGGCGGCTGAGATAAAATTAATAGATGTACCTTTATATTACACCAAGTCTGGTGGTAGCTGATATAAAATTAAAAGGTGTAACTTTACACCAAGTCTTGTGGCAACTGAACTACAGAACCACCGCAAACAAGTTTGGTGGCAGATGAAATAAAATTAAAAGGTGTAACTTTACACCAAGTCCGGTGACAGCTGAACTACAGAACCACCACAAACAAGTTCAGTGGCACCTGGGATAAAATTAATAGTTGTAACTTTACACCAAGTTTTGGTGGTAGCTGAGATAAAATTTAAAGGTGTAACATAACTACAAGTTTAGTGACATCTGAGTTAAATTTATAGGTGTACTTTTACACCAAGTTTGGTGGCAGCTCAGATAAAATAAATAGATGTGTCTTTACACCAAGTTTGTTGGGAGCTGAGATAAAATTAATAGTTGTAACTTTACACCAAGTTTGGTGGCAGCTCAGATAAAATAAATAGATGTATCTTTACACCAAGTTTGTGGCAGCTGAGATAAAAATTAATAGGTGTAACTTTACACAAAGTTTTGAAGGTATCTGAGATAAAATTAATAGGTGTAACTTTAAACCAGTTTAGTGGCATCTGACTTAAATTTATAGGACCGTGTGTACTTTTACACCAAGTTTGGTGGCAGCTGAGAAAAAAATGATAGATGTATCTTTACACCAAGTTTGGTGGCAGCTGAGATAAAATTAATAGATGTAGCTTTACGCCAAGTCTGTTGGTAGCTTAGATAAAATGAATAGATGTAACTTTACACCCAGCTTGGTGGCAGCTGAGATAAAATTAATAGGTGTAACTTTACACTAAGTCTGGTGGCAGCTGAATAATGGGAAAACCTACAGACATGTAGTTATTTTGACTCGAAGGGATATGCATCTGGGCCAATCAGGAGATCTTTATTTATAGTTTATTTTATAAAGTCGTTTAAATTTTAAGCAAAAAGTGAAGTTGTTTTTATAAAAAGAAAAGCGATAAGCTGGTGGAGGCTATATACAGTGAATTAGAGACAAAGCGATGCAGAAACATTCCACATTGTACAATAATATGATAAGTGATACTTAACACCCAGAAAGCAAAACAAGTGAGTATGGTCAGGAAATACCTCAATCACAAACTGCAGACCAACCCACCACACCGTGAGGAAGAGCCACAGAACACTAACAGTTACAAGACAGCAAGAAGACAAAAACAGTAAAGCAACTAGCTCTCTCTTCCCCATAAAATGATAATAAAACTAGAAGCACACAACGTACTGAATTAAAAAACATGGACCAACTACAGAACCACCACAAACTAGTTTGGTGGCAACTGAGATAAAATTATTTGGTGTAACTTTACACCAAGTCTCGTGGTAGCTGAACTGCTACAGATCTTGGTTCAACCTTTCAACTGCTACAGAGCCACCACAAACAAGTTTGTTGGCAGCTGAGATAAAATTAATAGTTGTAACTTTACACAAAGTTTGTTGGCAGCTGAGATAAAATTAACAGTTGTAACTTTACACAAAGTTTTGTGGCAGCTGAGATAAAATTAATAGTTGTAACTTTACACCAAGTTTGGTGGCAGCTGAGATAAAATTAATAGTTGTAACTTTACACCAAGTATGGTGGCAGCTGAGATAAAATTAATATGGGTAACTTTACACAAAGTTTGGTGGCAGCTGCGATAAAATTAATAGTTGTAACTAAAAAAAGTTTGGTGGCAGCTGAGATAAAATTAATAGTTGTAACTTTACACAAAGTTTGGTGGCAGCTGAGATCAAATTAATAGTTGTAACTTTACACAAAGTTTGTTGGCAGCTGAGATAAAATTGATAGTTGTAACTTTACACAAAGTTTGGTGGCAGCTGAGATAAAATTAATAGTTGTAACTTTACACAAAGTTTGGTGGCAGCTGAGATAAAATTAATATGGGTAACTTTACAGAAAGTTTGGTGGCAGCTGCGATAAAATTAATAGTTGTAACTTTACACAAAGTTTGGTGGCAGCTGAGATAAAATTAATAGTTGTAACTTTGCACAAAGTCTGGTGGCAGCTGAGATGAAATTAATATTCGTATTTTTACACCAAGTTTGGTGGCAGCTGAGATAGAATTAATATGGGTAACTTAACACAAAGTTTGGTGGCAGCTGCGATAAAATTAATAGTTGTAACTTAACACAAAGTTTGGTGGCAGCTGAGATAAAATTAATAGTTGTAACTTTACACCAAGTTTGGTGGCAGCTGAGATAAAATTAAAAGTTGTAACTTTACACAAAGTTTGTTGGCAGCTGAGATAAAGTTAATAGTTGTAACTTTACACAAAGTTTGTTGGCAGCTGAGATAGAATTAACACAAAGTTTGGTGGCAGCTGAGATAAAATTAATATGTGTAACTACACACCAAATTTGATGGCAGCTGAGATACTTTAGACCAGGTCCGGTGGCAGGTGAGATAAAATGAATAGCTTTTACTTTACAATAAGGCCGGTGGCAGCGGAGTTAAAATTCAAAAATGTAACTTTACACAAAGTCCGGTGGCGGCTGAGATAAAATTAATAGATGTACCTTTATATTACACCAAGTCTGGTGGTAGCTGATATAAAATTAATAGGTGTAACTTTACACCAAGTCTTGTGGCAACTGAACTACAGAACCACCGCAAACAAGTTTGGTGGCAGATGAAATAAAATTAAAAGGTGTAACTTTACACTAAGTTTTGGTGGTAGCTGAGATAAAATTTAAAGGTGTAAAATAACTACATGTTTAGTGACATCTGAGTTAAATTTATAGGTGTACTTTTACACCAAGTTTGGTGGCAGCTCAGATAAAATAAATAGATGTGTCTTTACACCAAGTTTGTTGGGAGCTGAGATAAAATTAATAGTTGTTACTTTACACCAAGTTTGGTGGCAGGTCAGATAAAATAAATAGATGTTTCTTTACACCAAGTTTGTGGCAGCTGAGATAAAAAATAATAGGTGTAACTTTACACAAAGTTTTGAAGGTATCTGAGATAAAATTAATAGGTGTAACTTTAAACCAGTTTAGTGGCATCTGACTTAAATTTATAGGACCGTGTGTACTTTTTCACCAAGTTTGGTGGCAGCTGAGAAAAAAATGATAGATGTATCTTTACACCAAGTTTGGTGGCAGCTGAGATAAAATTAATAGATGTAGCTTTACGCCAAGTCTGTTGGTAGCTTAGATAAAATGAATAGATGTAACTTTACACCCAGCTTGGTGGCAGCTGAGATAAAATTAAAAGGTGTAACTTTACACCAAGTCTGGTGGCAGCTGATATAAATTAATAGGTGTAACTTTATATCAAGTCTGGTCGTAGCTGAGATAGAATTAAAAGGTTTAACTTTACACCAAGTCTGGTGGTAGCTAAGATAAAATTATTATGTGTAACTTTACTCCAAATCTGGTGGTAGCTGAACTGCCACAGATCTTGGTGCAACCTTTCAACTGCTTTAAAAACTATTTTCTGTGAAAATTTATGATCTAGAGAAAACTACAACCATAACAGGTTGATATGATCAGTATTTTTCATTGAAGAGATGTTGGCACCAAGTTGCTTTCATAGGAAAAAATGAAAACCATTCCAAAAATAGGTGGCAGATTAACTGCCTTTGTTGGTGTAAGCGTACATACACGTTTTACAGTGCCGATGATTTTGATCAATCCATCCCTGTTAGAAAAAAAAATGCTGAAGAGCAAACAAATAGTTTTTAATCAGATTGTCTGTATAGAAACATACTCATCTGGAAAAAAGACGTTATTTAGACATGAATTTCAAGCTTTGATTGTGAAATATATTTTTCATGATGGAGTAATTTTGTCATGGTGCTCAAAAAAATAAAGTGTAGTTTTCATGACTTTAAACTTTAAACCTATATCAAAACCTAAAATCATTATGTTATTTAATTTACGCAGATTATTTCCTCATCTGCTAAGGTAATTACTGCAGTTTTTTGTCTTGCAACAATTGGCATTAAACAGCTGAATTTCAAACCTCTGCTTAAATCAGTTACTATGGCATGGTATCACATTATGGGTGGAGATATCCCGTGGTCCCATATACAAATACTGCATTCATTTTAATGATTGATAATTGAAATTTTATTTTAGTAACAAGCAATGCAAAAGTAGATTGTTTCAGCCATAACAAGAAAATTATTTTGATTTTTCATTAATTTTCATTTGATTGTGTTATATCTTATTATGCTGAAAATGAAGAAAATTTACTGCAAAACAGGTCACCTGCTGTAGTTATATTAATGTAAAGTTTTGGAAATAAATAGAAAATCTTACATGAGTGCTCATTTTAATGGAATTTATTAAACGAGTTGAGGAAAAGAGATAAAATGCGAGGCTTGCTGGGCATTTTACCACTTTTTCCCAGCAAGTTAAAAAAATTCAATAATACAAGAGCACGCATGTAACAATCTATATATCATAATAGTTATGACATAAAGATAACTTTAAAATATCATTTCTTGTGTAAAACGTGATTATTTTGTCATTATGTACGCAGCGTTGTTATGGACTTCATAACGTTTCCCGTTAATGTGTAAACCACTAGTGGTTTATCGATTTTATTTCATGGCATTATTTTTCTTCAAGACACAACATCATATGATAATTATCAAATTTCAGCCCAGATTTCAAAATATTCTCATTAATAGCCTGCCTTTGCTTAAATATAACACTAAAGCTTTATAAATTTGAACCATTATCAAAGATTTATGATACTGCCCTGAATGTGTTAAAACAGGTAATAGTAACTTCATTACACATGTTTGGGGCTGATTGGTCTATAAAAAAGCTGGACTACAGGGATTTCTAAAGGCAATCAGTAGCAGACTAATTGAAAAGCTTTCACAAACAATTAAAGATTAATTTTTCCAAACCTACTGTCAAGCTCTATTATAAATGCATTTGTAAAAAGGATAAATATTTCACTCTAAAAGTAAGTATGACAGGAAATGTCACAACCACACGCTGCAGACCAACCCGGGACATCCTGAAGTAGATAAACAGAGCACTAACACCCACGTGACATTGAAAAGACAAAAAAATACAGTTAATTGAGCACCCCTCTCTTCCCCAGCGATATGCTTGCAAGACATTTTCATATTATTTTAATTATAACAGTAAAGACTTTTATCAATAGGAACCATGTCAATTTTTGTTTCCAATGTACGTTTTATAATAGTTTGTATCCTAGTTATATGGAATTCTGCAAGTGTACCAACACAGTGTCAATAATAATCATGCAACTAAACTCTCAGCAGGTTCTGCATGCCACGGCTGCTGATGATAAATGGTGTGTAAATTAACCAGGGAAATTGCTGCTAATAGCAAAAACCTTTGATCCCTTTGACCGATAAAATAAAAGACCAACAAGAAATACTCGCCAGCACTTAGTTTTCCTTTTAAAATACTAGCTCCGCTTTTGATGGCCATTTCTTAAAGGATAATAAAATTTGACCAACTGTGGTAAAGGGTCATCCCTAGATCATTTGTTACTATGTTAGAATAAGTGAATTGTGTAAAATTTTGGCAATGATATTCCATGTTTATACGTTTAACCAATTATAAGCAGGCCAAATTATCAAATCAAAACCAGGACAGTCTTCTTTATCATTAGTTTAAGTCAATGCGGAGAATGGTGTTTCGTTTTCCTTGAAACGAGCGCCTTTGAGACATGTTCTGGGTATATCGACCCTAATTTGTCATTTCTATTTAAAACAAAAAGTCAGTCAGATCATATTCTTAAATATATCACATGTATACCCTTAATAACCCCCATTTTCTGTATAAAAGTAGGATTCAATGGGACAAAATTACATATGCTTAAGGATTCTTCCAACACATACAGTAAACAATTTACAACAAAAGCTTAATTATGTTAAACTGATTCAATTTCTGTTGTTAAACAAAAACTCAATATTACTATTCACATTTTGTGTGAAAATTTCAGAACAATACATTTTGTGTTATGCAATATACAGCGTTTTCAATACAAAAGGGTCAAAATCGAAAGTCAGAAACAATGCAATTTAGGCTTAAGTTTGCATTTCAGTGGGCCAATGTTAATTTCATTTGTCGTGCCGAACAAACGCACTTTCGCTATAAGAAATGCATAAAATTCACGGTAGGTCAGACTTCAGAATAAATTACCACCCTGGCATAAAACTTTCATAGGTGGGTCAATGCCCAATGTTTGTATTTGGCTTGGCTCAGCGTGACTCAACTGGGGTTTTTCTTTAGCTCTGACTATCAGTGAGTTGAAAGCCATATTCTTTGATTTATCCCAGTTTGATTATAAATGTGATTGTTTTACCGTGGTGATACATTAGCTAAGTAAAAGCTTAACGTTTTTTTCTGGTTTGACAACAGCAGAATCTAGGGCAAATATTTGGCAGATAAAATAATTAATATAACACATTGACTTCAGTCGAGCGTTCTAAGGCGATGGTTCTGCTGTTGATGATTCATTGTTTATTGTTGCTCCAATCGCTTTCTTTGGGGATTTATTTGTGATCCTTGTTTTTTGTGCATTACTTATTGTCGTTCCTAGTTGTGTAATCATCTCACTGGAGAAGAGAGAGCTGGTTGCTTTACTTCAATTGCCTTTTAAATGTCATTTGACTGTTAGTGTATTGTGTCTCTTCCTCACGGTGTGATGGCTTGGTCTGCAGTGTGACATTTCCTGGTCATACTCACTTTTTCATGTGATTTTGCTCAGTTCACTTTTAAAAATCCACACTGTAAGTACCATCAGCAGGCCTTTGTTGTAAGCTAGCAGAATAAATCTTCTACAATGGCCATCCTGCTACCCTGGTCGAAACCCAATCGAGCTCATATGTGATTGTCAGGAATAATTAAATGACTTGTGTGACTGTTTTGTACGAACAATTTTATAGTGGTAGATGACAGAAGTTGGATATTTTTTTCTTTTTGTTATGAATAATAGAATACAGACTGACTTACTTTTAAAAATAATGCATATCTCATTAATAAACTGGAATACATTGAAAATTTGCAATTCTGTTTTCCGTATTGATTAGTTTGAAAAATTTAAAACTTGAGACTTTCGTTTTTTGAAGTTTCAACTCAAACGTCAATGCTTTAAATGTTCTGAGTCAGTTTTCTATGAAAATAAGCATGCGTTACCGGAAAACATTGTTCTGATGTATCCCAAGGTATTTTTTAATTCGAAATTCAAGATTACAAGAAAATGCCAAAACAAAAGTGAATGCGTTAGAAAATTCCTTTGGTGTAGGCGTGTTATCTTGATGATAACAAAACCACCTGTAACAATAAATGAAATGAAAGCGTTGGAGCTCCAGCGTGGTTTTGTTACTTGGTGTGAAAGTTACCACACTTTGGAAAAAGTTGGGCATTATCCTTCAGAGTACATAAACTAATTTAACCATTGCTAAGGAATAATAAATAAGGGTCGATACACTCATAACACGTGTCAAAAGCTCTCGTTTTCAATGAATACTGACACAAAAATCATGTTGACACTCCTGGGTGTGGTATGAGGATAGACCTGCGTTCGTCAACGCGATTTGGCAATAGTCCCCATGATGTCCATCCGTTATAGCATTTAGTATTATCTTCACTTAGACGTTGTTTCGTAATAATGGAACCATGCTATCTAAATGTTTATTCTACTACAGCATGCATAAGTCTAACTACAAGAATATTGTGTGCACACATGTGAGCTAAAGACATGACTGACAGGAATAATAGCTTTCAAAATTGGTTGGAGGGGTTCAGATCTGCAGCAATATATTTAAATATCCAAACAGAAGTTTATCAATAGAATGCGCACTCAGCTAATTATCACCAAAATGAAAATGAAGAATGGGACGTCTCTTACCATGGGACTAATATTGTCATTCACTCCTACTCAACATCGAGACAGTATGCAAAAAATCAGACAAACAGACACAAACGCACACACACACACACATGCACACACACATGCGTACACTGCAAATTCTGATGAATCTAACAGATCTCTAGCTTATATTAAAAATAAGTTTATACTTGTTTTTCTATATAAAGCTTATACTTGTTCTTTGTTAAGCGTACACATCTGAGTCATATTATCACAACTGTTGGATTTTTTATTAGCGTAAGAATTTGCTGCATGTGGGTAAGTAAACAGCCAGAAAATTATCCATAAGTACATTTTGATAAATTGACAGTCAAAATTTTATGCTGTCAGTGTTTGTTTTTTTTTATTACTGTGGGCCACCCAGGGACAAGGAAGTCGTGACTCCTCTTTTTAGTATTGGGAAAACGAAAGTGGGTTGAAAAGTATATTCCACTCTGCTGCGTGTGGGTAGGAAGACAGTAAAAATGATTTATAAGTAAATGGACTTTCAACGTGTATTGTCAGCAGTTAATTGTAGCAAATCTGTTGGCTGCTCACTCAATGCTCAGGTAATATATATTTCGTTTGTTTGTCTTGTTGCTTTACGTCCCAAGTCAACAACTATGGACATTGCGGGACGGTCAATTCACTTAATCACATTTTTTACTGGGCAGGCTTGAACAAGCGGTTAACCAATAATTCGTGCACATACTTTCGCTTGTAACTGACAACAACCCTTCTTGAATGAATCAGCGGAAGGGAGAAGAATGACCGTAGAAATTATTTCATGATCAATCTCCACGAAAGTATGGGACCGGGCCGGGATCGAACTCGTGACCCCTGGATCTTCAGTCAGACACGCATCTGTAGCAGACACGTTACCGACTGCGCTGTGTGGCCCAGTCAGGTAATATATATGAATTTGTTGAAGAGAGATAAATCACTCTAATAAGTAATATGAGAACGAAAGTAGATCAAAAGTGTGTACACTTTTGCTGCTTCAGGTAAATACACAGTAAAAATTGAGTAATACGTTATTGACAGTCATACTATTATGTAGGCAGTGTTTTAGTTGCATCTATCAGTCGCACCCTGACAGTTATAAGAATACCCGCCCTTATTGGTAATTGAAAAGAACTCGTTTTGTTCGAAACATATAATCAAAATTTTTGTTTCATGTATTTTTAGCTCATCTGAGCCATTGGCTCATGGTGAGCTAATGTGATCGTTGGATGTCCGGCGTCCGTCCTGCGTCATCAACAATTGCTTCAAATGAAATCTCCTCCTAAACTACTTGCTGGATTTTGACCAAACTTGGTAGGACTGATTCTTATATGGCCCTCTTTAAAATTTGTTCAAATGGTTTTGGTCCATTGCATATATAGGTCATACAGGCTAAAATAGATTTTCAAGATGAAAACTTTAAAGTCCTTCTTCTCTGAAACCACAAGGCCTAGAGCTTTGATATTTTGTATGTAGCACCACCTCTACCAAGTTTGTTCAAATTATCCTGGGGGGGGAGGGGGGCAAAAATTGCCCCGCCCCGGGGAACACATGTTTTACAAAGGCTTATATAGGGAAAACATGAAAAAAAAATTCTGTGCTTGGGACATTAAGGCCTAGAGCCTTGATATTTGGTATGTAGCAATATCTAGTAGACCTCTACCAGATTCGTTAAAATTATGCCCCTGGGGCCAAAATTGGCTCGTCCCAGGGGTTACATGTTTTACATAGGCTTAATTATATAGGAAAAACAAGGAAAATCTTCTTGTCTGAAACCATAAGGCCTAGAGCCTTGATATATGGTATGTAGCATCACCGAGTAGACCTCTACCAAGTTTGTTCAAATTTTTCCCCTGGGGCCAAAAATGGCCCTGCCCCGGGATCACATGTTTTACATAGGCTTATTTAGGTGAAAAGCATGGAAAGATCTTCTTGTCTAAAACCATAAGGCCTAGAGCCTTGATATTTGGCATGAATCATCACCTAGTAAACATGTACCATGTTTGTTCAAAAGATGCTCCTGGGGCCAAAATTTGCCCCCCCCCCTGGAATAACATGTTTAAAAATTTGCTTATATAGGGAAAACATTGAAAAATCTTCCTGTCAGAAACCATAAGGCGTAGAGCCTTACTATTTGGTATGTAGCATGACATAGTGGACCTTTACCAAGTTTGTTCAAAGTATGCCCAAAGGACCAAAAAAGGCCCCGCCCCCATTGTCAACAAGGGCATGGCCACCTTTCAACAGATATCTATATGTAACCTTTAAACAAAACTCAGATGAGCGATTAAGGGCCACTTGGCCCTCTTGTTTCAATATTAGTTTGATTTGATTCTTTATGTCCCATCAACGTCGGGACAGGACGGGACGGGTCTCCCTGTATTGAACAAGCACTAGGCAAGGGTTAATATACATGTGACTTGCTCAAGGCACTGGTGAGGCTAGAACCCGCAACCCCTTCGATCTAGGGACAAGCTCTCTGGTTTAGGGGCCAAATATACTGGCCGAGTCCCATAAAACAATTTTTCATTAATGTGTCATATCATATACTTGTAGCCAGTTTAACTCTGATCGCTATGTTTTAAGTTTAAAACACAGCCATCAGAGTTAGACTGGCTACAAGTATATGATATGACATATTGATGAAAAAATATTTTAAGGACTGGAGCCAGTCTAGGAGCCAAACTGAGATATATAGGCTATTTTGCGAGTTTAGTTTTGTTTGTTTGATTTGACTCCTTACGTCCCATCAACAATCTTACAGCTATAAAGGAACAGGTCTTCCTGGGTTGAACCAGTTCTAAGCTAGGATTACTGTTCTTGCTTAAGGACAAAACGCAGTGACGCCGGTGAGGCTCGAACCCGTGGCCCTTCGGTTTTGAGTCAAGCACTCTATCACTGAGCCACTGCGCTCCCATTGCGAGTTTGTTGCACCCCCAGAAAAAAACTTGGTTACATTTTTCAGACAGGGACATGTCTTGTGACCATTGAAACCCTTGTTTTACTAAGTTTTCTGTGGTCAGTTTTCTGTAAATATTCTGTTATTAACGTTAACTTATTGACATTTAAATTAAAGCTTTACGTCAGAGCCGTCAGAGAGTCTGAGGTCTGACCCACCGTCGTGCAATTAAAGAGGAAACCATAGCTATAAACCGTGATTGGGTTTAAAACTAGGCATGCAGACTGTCGCATGATATCCAAGTTATATCAAACCCTTATATAACGTTTTACTATCTTTTTGAATTGAACGCTAAAATGTCCTAAAGATCTATTATGTTTGCAAGCAAAACAATTAAGATAGGAATACTGAAGTCTAATTTCAATCATTGTTAACAAATAATAGCATGTAATTAAGATTAGATGATGCGTCTACCTCTTTGTGAATTTCATAGTTCACAAGTAATGCGAAATAAAAACAAAACAATCTTGATGATAATACTCATATAGGCAGGCTAATTATTATTTATAATTATTCAAATGCACCCTCTATAGCCCATTCAGTATACCGCACCGATAATATGGTGAATACTGCATATACAAGCAGAGACATGCGCGGATCCAGAAAGTTGTGTCAGAGGGGGTCCAACTTTGACAACTTTTTTTGATGAGGGGAGAGAGGATCAAAATATCACTATCAGCGGGCCATCATTGACCCGACAGCAAAATGTCATTTAAATGGCGAAAAACTATTTAAATGGTGTTTCCCTGGCGGGCCGATAATGGCCCAACATTGAATGCTGGCTTGGTAGCTTTGTGATTATTCAGGGGATCCTGACCAGTATTACTTAGAAACCCTAATTTTTGTGATTTTTCAGGGCCAGGGTCCGGGCACCCTGTTCCCTCCTCTGTATCCGCCCAACAGAGAGGACAAGTTTGTTGCCCGACAATTCGTTGCTCCAGCATTCATAAAACCGGTAAAATACAAAAAGTGCATTCCATACTTATCTTATCAACATGTCTGTGAAAGTCCAACGGAATGAAAAGAGACTGAGTAAATGGGTGCAATAAAATGAGGCATCTCATTACGGTCTACTATGTTTGCTAGTATAAATAAAAAATATCACACAATGGACACATTTTAGTTGGTTTTTCTTCATGATTTTCATCGTTTGCGGATATTTTTCCAAGATTAACTTTTTGAGATTTTTTTTATTCAGATCAGGTGGAAAATTTCATAGGGTCTGATCCCTGACTAATAAAGGGGTTGATCAGCATGTAAAGTAGCCCAGGCTGGTCTGCATCTTTGTTGTTCATGTGCAACAAAATAAGGGTTTTTCGTGTCATGGCCTATATGGTGTAAATGGAAAATTAATTAATCACTTAGACAATCAAAAGCACAGTGTGTTTATCATGTAATTGCACTGTAGCAGAAAGCTGGCTCTAACTGTGTGACTTCTATTACGTCTACCTGTGAATACAGGTGGAAAATATCCGAAGAGGTAAACTCAGGTCATTTATTCGATTTACAAGAAAGAGCAGATGTTTTCTGAAATTCTTCCACTGGCAATAGGTGTGGAATGATACATAGATTAAAGACAATATGCCTAAGTATGAAATCCATTTCTGGTACCCTTCAGTCGAGCGTTCTAAGGCGATGGTTCTGTTGTTGCTGATTCATTGTTTATTGTTGCTCCAATCGGTTTCGCTGGGGATTTATTTGTGGTCCTTGTTTATTGTGCATTACTTATTGTCGTTCCTAGTTTTGTAATCATCTTACTTGGGAAGAGAGAGCTGGTTGCCTTACTTCAATTGCCTTTTTAATGCCATTTGACTGCAAGTGTATTGTGTCTCTTCCTCACGGTGCGATGGCTTGGTCTGCAGTGTGGCATTTCCTGGTCATACTCACTTTTTCATGTGATTTTACTCAGTTCACTTTTAAAAATCCACACTGTAAGTACCATCAGCAGGCCTTTGTTGTAAGCTAGCAGAATAAATCTTCTACAATGGCCATCCTGCTACCCTGGTCGAAACCCAATCGAGCACATATGTGATGTGATTGTCAGGAATAATTAAATAACTTGTGTGACCGTTTTTCCGTACAATTTTATAGTGGTAGAAGATAGAAGTTGGATGGGTTTTTTTTCTTTTTTTATGAATAATAGAATACAGACTGACTTACCTTTAAAAATAATGCATATCTCATTAATAAACTGGAATACATTGAAAAATTGATATTCTGTTTTTCCGTATTGATTTGTTTGAAAAATTGAAAGCTTGCGACTTTCGTTTTTTGAAGTGTTCAACTCAAACGTCAATGTTTTAAATGTTCTGAGTCAGTTTTCAATGAAAATAAGCATGTGTTACCGGAAAACATTGTTCTAATGTATCCCAAGGTATTTTTTAATTCGAAATTCAAGATTACAAGAAAATGCCAAAACAAAAGCGTATGCGTTAGAAAATTCCTTTGGTGTAGGCGTGTTATCTTGGTGATAACAAAAACCACCTGTAACAAAAAATGAAATGACAGCGTTGGAACTCCAGCGTGGCTTTGTTACTTGGTGTAAAAGTTACCATATTGAAAATTTGGGCATTATCCTTCAGAGTACATAAACTAATTTAACCATTGCTAAGGAATAATACATAAGGGTCGATACACTAATAACACATGTCAAAAGCTCTCGTTTTCAATGAATACTGACACAAAATCATGTTGACATACTCTGTGTGTGGTATGAGGACAGACCTGCGTTCGTCAACGCGATTTGGCAATAGTCCCCATGATGTCCATCCGTTATAGCATTCAGTATTATCTTCTCTTAGACGTTGTTTCGTAATAATGGAACCATGTTTTCTAAATGTTTATTCTACTACAGCATGCATAAGTCTAACTACAAGAATAATGTATGCACACATATGAGCTAAAGACATGACTGGCAAGAATAATAGCTTTCAAAATTGGTTGGAGGGGTTCAGATCTGCAGCAATATATTTAAATAACCAAACAGAAGTTTATCAATAGAATGCGCACCCAGCTAATTATCACCCAAATGCAAATAAAGAATGGGACATCTCATACCATGGGACTAGTATTGTCATTCACTCCTATTCAACATCGAGACAGTATGCAAAAAATCAGACAAACACACACAGACGCACGCACACATGCGTACACTGCAAATTCTGATGAATCTAACAGATCTCTAGCTTATATTAAAAAAAAGCTTATACTTGTTATACTTGTTCTTTGTTAAGCGTACACATCTGAGTCATATTATCACAACTGTTGGAATTTTAGATTGGCGTAAGAATTTGCTGCATGTGGGTAAGTAAACAGCCAGCAAATTATCTATAAGTACATTTGGATAAATTGACAGTCACAAGTTTATGCAGTCAGTGTTTTTTCCACTGTGGGCCACCCAGGGACAAGGAAGTCGTGACTCCTCTTATAAGTATTAGGAAAACGAAAGTCGATCGAAAAGTATGTTCCATTCTGCTACGTATGGAAAGGAAGACAATAAATGATTTATAAGTAAATGAACATTCAACGTGTATTGTCAGCAGTTAACTGTAGCAAATCTGTTGAATGCTCACCCAATGCTCAGGTAATATTTGTTCAAGGGAGATAAATCACTCTAATAAGTAATAGGAAAACGAAAGTAGATCAAAAGTTTGTTCACTTTTGCTGCTTCAGGCAGTGTTTGTGTTGCATCTATCAGTCGCACACTGACAGTTATAAGAATACCCGCCCTTATTGGTAATAGAAAAATTCTTTTTGTTCGAATCATATACAAAAATGTAAGCAAAAACCTCGTTTTATGTATTTTTAGCTCGTCTGAGCCATTGGCTAATGGTGAGCTATTGTGATCGTTGGATGTCCGGCGTCCGGTGTCCCTCCTGCGTCATCAACAATTGCTTCAAATGAAATCTCCTCTTAAACTACTTGCTGGATTTTGACAAAACTTGGTAGGAATGATTCTTATATAGCCCGCTTCAAAAATTGTTCAAATGGTTTTGTTTTATTGCATATCTAGGTCATACAGGCTAAAATAGATTTACAAGATAAAAACTTTAAAATCCTTCTCTTAAACCGCAAGGCCTAGAGCTTTGATATTTGGTTTGTAGCATCACCTAGTAGACCTCTACCAAGTTTTTTTTCCAATTATCCCCCGGGGGCAAAAAATTGTCTGGGACCTTAAGGCCTACAACCTTGATATTTGGTATGTAGCATTACCTAGTAGACCTCTACCAGGTTTCCCCGTTTGTTAAAAGTATGCCTCTGAGGCCAAAATTGGCCCTGCCCCAGGGGTTACATGTTTTACATAGGCTTAATTGTATAGGGAAAACATGGGAAACTCTTCCTGTCATAAACCATAAGACATAGAGCCTTGTTATTTGGTATGTCATCTCAACTAGTGGACCTCTACCAAGTTTGTTCAACTTTTTACCCTGGGGCCAAAAATTGCCCCGCCCCAGGGATCACATGTTTTACATAGGCTTATATAGGGAAAAACACGGAAAAATCTTCTTGTCTGAAACCATAAGGCCTAGAGCCTTGATATTTGATATGTAGCCTTAACTAGTGGACCTCTACCATGTTTGTTCAAATGATGCCCCTGCGGCCAAAAATTGTCTCGCACTGGGGGATAATGTGTTTAAAGGGAAAACATGGAAAAAATCTTCCTGTCAGAAACCATAAGGCCTAGAGCCTTGATATTTGGTATGTAGCCTCAACTAGTTGACCTCTTCCAAGTTTGTTCAAATATTGCCCGTGGGGATAAAAAAGGCCCCGCAAAAGGGATCACATGTTTTACATAGGCTTTTATAGGGACAACATGGAAAAAATTCTTGTCTGAAAACTTAGGCCTAGATCCTTGATATTTGGTATGTAGCATGACATAGTGGATCTCTACCAAGTATTTTCAAAGTATGCCCCTAGGACCAAGAGAGGCCCCACCCCAATTGTCAACAGGGACATGGCCAGCTTTCAACATATATCTATATGATACCTTTAAACAAAACTCAGGTGAGCAATTTAGGGCCACTTGGCCATCTTGTTTTAATATTTGTTTGATTTGATGATTAATGTCCCATCAACGTCGGGACAGGACGGAACGCGTCTTCCAGGATTGAACCAGTACTAAGCAAGGGTTAATATACATGTGTCTTGCTCAAGGCGCCGGTGAGGCTAGAATCCGCAACCTCCCTCGATCTAGGGACAAGCTCTCTGGACCACTCTACCTTATGGCCACTGCGCTCCCTAAGTGCGGAAGCTCAATTATAGTAGAATGTTAGGCTTTGAGATCTAGGCGTCGCTGGCTCGAGACTCATCAGAGACACTGCATTGTGTCCTTGAGCAAGATACGTTTACACCCAGTGGTTCCGTGACACTTAGTTCACATTCACAGTATCTGCTCAAGGACACATACCGCTCTCTCAATTCATTTCTCAGTTTGCAGCCACACAATTCTACATAGATCTATTACAATATACACGAACCTCACTCACAATTTATTCAGTCGAGGTTGCCGTTTGGTACCTAATGTAAATATGCGTTTATGCACTCTATCGTGTCCTTCCCATTTATCATCTGCTACAAGCCCTAATGAGAGTTTTATTGCCTACCTTGACCATTCTGCCAAAATCAGTCTGTGTATTAGTGTAAAATGATTCTCTTACAGAATTCCATATTACTGGGATATAAAACTGTTTATAAAGCACATTTTTTGTTAACAATGAATATGAAAAACTCCATGCTAGGATATAACATAGACATGAGTTTTCCCTTGATAAAAGTGTTTAACGTAATGATGAAAAGAAAATTAATGTGCCTAACTATTTATCCACCCTGTAAAACAAATGTGTAAGCTTAAACCGAAATAGGTGGCAGCTGAACTGCCATCCCTTTTTGTTTAAACTTTCACTTATTTTCGTACTAAAACAATTATGAGGTCAACCGTTTTCCAATGATAATCCTAAATATATCTTCCTGTTATCGCTGTTGCTGTTATCTGAATTGTACGTGTCTGACTGCAGATCCATGGCTGGCGCGTTCAATCCCGGTCCGGTCCAATACTTTCGTGGAGAATGATCATGAAACGGTCATTCTCCTCCCTTCCACTGATTCAAGAAGGATTGTTGTCAGTTACAAACGAAGGTATGTGCACGAAGTACTGGTTAACTGCTTAGTGAAGCTTGCCCAGGAGAAAAAAAAATGTGATTAGGTGAACTGACCGTACTGACATGACCATAGCTGTTGACTGGGACGTAAAGAATCAAACCAAACCAAAAATCTGGATCGTTACAATTGAATTAAATTAAATATAAACACAACTTTAAAATCAATTGTAATGTTACACCAGGATCAGCGGCAGATCTGTTGCCACCATACTTGTGAACAGTCATGCTATATATAGACTGGCTCCAGTCCTTAAACAATTTTTCATCAATGTGCCATAACATATACTTGTAGTTTATCTTATTCTGATGGCTCTGGTTTAAAACAAAGCCATCAAAGTAAGGCTACAATGTAGCTGCAAGTATATGATATGGTACATTGATGAAAAATTGTTTTAAGGACTGGAGCCAACACGAAAATAATATGCCATCAGGATAGTTCCAGATCAGATTGCAGTTAATCTAAACACGAAAAAGCATGTACAAACAACATATTTCAGTACCGATATAGATCGATCAGGAAATACTGGTTTGCTTCCTTCAGCAAATAATTAGTGAGCCACGACATGTGATTTCTAACAACCTGACATTTTGACAAGTCTAGACCCAGACCAGCCTGTGCAGCCTCCTTTTAAGTTTAGAAAATTCCAAATGATGTTCGGGCAAAAGGTTAATAGTCAAAAAATATTCAAGCGACTAGCAAAGGCTCTGATCAAACTGCGCATATGCGCAGGCTGGTCCGAGCCTTTGCTGGTCGCACATACCACATTGTTGGAAAGCTCATGTCGCGGCTCAAATATTTACTAGCCTATCGGATGAGTAAGTCCAGATCACCTGCACTGTAAATGTATGTGTAAGTTAACACCTAAAAAAGTGACAGTTTAGCTGTTACTATTTTCGATATAAACTAACACTCATTGTCGCACCGGAAGTCCGTTAGCACGAACAAACCTGTCGCCTTTCGCTCGGTGCACACTGGGATTGAGCCGCCATTTTTATTTTAAATATATTGTCCGATCACTGCTTGCATGACTCAGGATTTTACATCCAGAAAATATTACCTTAAAGAGAAATGATAAACTGTCAAAAATTTAACTTTTTGCTATTTTTAACAATAAATTCGGTCACTACAGCAGTGCGAGAATTGAACGAGACTAGCCAAATATCGCTAGTTACTCATGATGCAAAGGGCGAAATGCGAGAGATCTAGATGAGGTATCGTCAGGTCTCGCGAGAATGAACTAACACTTATAATCAAACCAAACCAATATGAGGTAAACATTTTCCAATGATAAATCCTAAACATTTCTACCTGTTATTGATGTTGCTGTTATCTGGATCGTTACAATTGAATAAAACACCTTTAAAGCAATTGTAATGTTACGCCAGGATCAGTGGCAATTCTGCTGCCATTAAATTTGTGAATTGGTATACTATTATAAGTAATAGTGCAGGATAAATTACTCACTAAGCTCTGTCCCTAATCATTAGACTCTGTCTGTTTGATGAAACTGGCCACATGATCAGTGGCAATTCTGCTGCCACTAAATTTGTGATAAGGTATACTATTATAAGTAATAGTGCAGGATAAATTACTCACTAAGCTCTGTCCCTAATCATTAGACTCTGTCTGTTTGATGAAACTGGCCACATGATCAGTGGCAATTCTGCTGCCACTAAATTTGTGATAAGGTATACTATTATAAGTAATAGTGCAGGATAAATTACTCACTAAGCTCTGTCCTTCACCAGTTAATTGGGTGAGCTAATAGTATTAGGCTCTGTCTGTCAGTGCATCATATTATCGGCACAAGTATTGAAATGTATTTGTATTTTAAGTTTAAGCTCATCTGAGGTGAGATAATAATATTAGGCTCTGTCAGTACGTCATAATCATTATGTGAATGATTTATTGTGATCAGTCAACGTCTGTCGCACGTCTTCACTGTCTGCACACTTTTTCTATAAATGATGTCTCCTTAACTACTCGTTAGATTTTTTTTTAAAAATAAAGTTAAAATAAATGTTCTCCATTTGACTCTCCGTCAAAATTGCGCAAATGAGTTCGCTCTGCTGAACAAAATGGCCACCAACGCTCGAATAGAAACATCTTAAACCAGCATCACCTCCTTAACCGCTGATCAGAATTGATATAATTTCACACAAATGTTCCCCATAATATTCTGTAACATATGTTCATATTCGAATGACCACCATAACTAACAAATAGAGCTTAAGTTATCTTTTTAACGGTGCAAAACCGTCGATGCCATGACACCTCTTCCATTGTAAGACGTACCAGCTGACCACTTTAGAATCCCATGCCTTCGAAAGGACCGTTTCCAAAGCATGTTAAGGCACATGCGCAAATTTTTTAAACTTGCATGTGTAGCTAGCCATAGAAGTTAAGCATTTAAAGATTTGTCCGACACTTTATCTGCTTCCACACTTTGTGTTTGCAAGCAGCATAGACTCTGGCGAGACTGTGCATATGCACAGGTTCGTCTGAGCTATCGCTGCTCGCCTATACAATACATACCAAAATCTCATGCATTGGCTCATTTTTATCATTTTTTAGGCTCTTGTCTTTATTCATATATTGTTGAATACCAAATATGGACATGAAACATTGGCAAATGCTTGTTTTATAAACTTAGTTCTGTAATTTCAGAGGCACTCATACAGAAACATGGACTCAATTGATGGTGCTAAAGGAGGTCACGTTTCTTCGGAAGAAAGTTTTACCATCGCATGTGACCCATGTGACTATGACCTTACCTCAAATAAAGCAGCAGCCTACTGTCACGAATGTGCTGAGTATTTATGTGAGGGGTGTAAAACTGCACATGGGAAACTAAAATTGACACGTTCACACAAGCTGCTATCAGGAGAACTGATGCCACCAAAAAGATCAGCAGGAAAGATGCCTGTTATAGATACAGTTCTGTGTTCCTGTATGAAACATGAGGTATCTATATATTGTAAAGAACATTGTAGCCTTGTTTGTGTGAACTGTAGAACTCTTCACCACAGAAGATGTAAAACTCGTGATATTGATGAAGAAATCCTAAGCTTTAATGTCGACGATACTAAGACAACCATTGATAACTTTTATGCACTGAATAAAAAGATTTCAACACTACAGGAAGGCAGAGAAAATGACCTCAGCACTCTGTCTTTGGGAGCTGAAAGTTGTCGAGACAAAGTAAAACAGTTTCGAGAAGAGCTTAGTGGAATGCTCGACAGCATGGAAGCCAAAAGTCTTTCAGACATCAGCATCTTGGAAACCCAGGAACAGGAACCTATAGTCCAACAAGTGAATATCTGTAAATCTGCAATGAACCGTTTAGATGATGACAATAGGAACCTTCAGCTGGCAGTTGAACGAGCTGACACCCGAAGTATATTTATGTATAATATACAACTATCACAAGCAGTGACGTCTTTGACAACAATCACAGAAGAAATCACCACAGAAGTATACCAGCCTCATATTTCTTTTGAATGTAATCCAGCTATAAGTTTTGCAGGTAATCAAGATCTTGGAACAGTTAAATGTCATACTACCAGAACACCACAACTGAAAGGCTTCGATGAAATGTGTATAATAGCAGGAAATAAAATCAATGTCGAATTACAATCTGATGGCGAAGATGCGTGGATTTCTGGATCTACTTTCCTTACATCTGGTGAGCTGGTTCTTTGTGATCGGTACAATAACAAATTAAAACTTCTAGATAAAAGCTTGCAAATGAAGGAAAGTATTGACGTGCCTGGTGGACCTTGGGATGTAGCTCCAGTAAATCAACACCAAGTGATAGTAACTTTCCCGGATGAAGAATACTTACAGTTCATTCAAGTGACGCCTTCACTTGCTTTAGGTCATAAGGTAGATCTTGGGATGGAATGCAGGGGTGTGGCTGTTTCAAGTGAAAGTATTTATATATCATCGGTAGATTCAGGAGAATGCAAGATCGGAATTTATGACCTTACTGGGAAACAGAAGCTTATGATCGGCCCATACAGTTGCAACGATGGTAAACTACTGTTTAAAAAACCCCTTTATATTGACGTGTCGACTGGTGAAAAGATATTTGTATCTGATGTAGATGACAAATCAAATACATCAACAGTATATTGTCTTGAAAGCAATGGCAATGTTCTATATTCTATATCTAACCCTTCATTTAAGCATTGCCGAGGAATAAGTATCGATGAAAATGAAAACCTGTTAGTGTGCAACAGGACAAGCCATAAAGTATTTTTGATAACAAAAGATGGCAAAGAAGTATGCGAG
Source organism: Loripinus fragilis (assembly GCA_964019695.1). NCBI lineage: Eukaryota > Metazoa > Mollusca > Bivalvia > Lucinida > Lucinidae > Loripinus > Loripinus fragilis. The sequence continues at coordinate 53,078,735 of OZ026528.1, read as the reverse complement.
TTCCTGACGAAAAAAGATGGTCTATATAAGCCATACACAACCAGCTTCCGTCGTAGTGATGGAACTCTTGTGGTAGGATGCAGAAATTGGAATGACATTCTAGTGTTCACATTGAAGTAAGAAATTAGCTCAAGAGATTTTTGTACTTAACACATCGGCGAGCAGTGAAAGCTCAGACGAGATTGTGCATATGCGCTGTCACGCCAGAGCCTTCACTTCTCTCATACACAAATGAGCCGCGACTTGAGATTACCAACAATGTGGTATGTGCGACCAGCAATGCCTCAGATCAGCCTGCGCATACGCGCAGTCTGATCAGAGTCTTTGCTAGTCGCTTGAATGTCCCGTGAGTGTTAAGACTCTGACTGATCATCGTTTGGAGTTTCTAAGCATAAAAGTAGGCTGCATGGGCTCGTCTGAGTCTACACTTGTCAAAATGCCACATTGTTGGAAATCATATTTTGCGGCTAAAATTATAGAAGAGGAGACTCAGGCTCAGTATTAGACCTCTAGTCCCGTGTATTTGTACAGGCATTGAAAGGATAATTAAGCACGAATGTACAGTCTCACCAGAGCCTTCACTTCTCACATATACAAAGTATAGAAGTAGAGGCAGACTCAGGCCCAATATTTGACCTCTAGACCCGCTGGAATTGAATAGACATTTAAAGAAGGCTTTAGTACATATGCGCTGTCTCCCCAGAGCCTTCACTTATCGCTGACACAGAGTATAAAAGTTGATGAGGGCTTGGACCGAATATTGACCCTAACCCCGCTGGATTTGAATAAACATTTGAAGGAGGCTTTTGTACATATGCACAGTCTCACCAGAGCCTTCACTTCTCACATACAAAAAGTATAGAAGTAGATAGAGTAAGTTTCAGACCCAATATTAGACATCTAGACCCGCTGGATTTGAATAGACATTTAAAGAAGGCTTTAGTACAAATGCACAGTCTCACCAGAGCCTTCACTTCTCACATACACAAAGTATAGAAGTAGAGGAGGCATAGACCATAAATAAGACATCTAGCCTCGCTGAATTTGAATAGGCATTCAAAGGAGGCTTTAGCACATATACGATCGATACCAAAATCTCGTGCATTGGATCATAGATCAGTTCATATGGTAATGATACTTATCACACGTGGGCGAAGTCATTTTAAATGTACACAACCGTGTGAAAAGAACAAAATAGGAAACCTTTACAGGTTTCTTAAACATTGGCGTAACTCCTATTACGCAGGTTACGCACATGCGTAATAAAAATAGTAACATTCAAGGGAGGTCACTTAATGTGATAAAAGTGATTTCCATACTATAAGGAACTGTTCATAAAGGAAAGAATTCACTCCCTCTGGGAGCAAATTCTTTCCTTTAAGAAAAGTTACCATTTTGAAAAGGAATGCAATTGAAGAGAATCATTGTTTGATCCAATAGGCTCCCTTTGATATGCTTAACTTTTTCAGCATTCTAGCTATGCTGTTGTGAAATTCATATTTTGGTCTTTTCTCGAGAGTGTGATAGTTAAATAGAGTTATCACATGCTTTTTAAGAAAATAATTGTATATACATTTTGTCAACCAATTCTTGCAACTGTCGATGATAGCGTCTGGATTTCCATTGCACGAATAAAAAGAAGAATTCTACTCCTTTAAAGGATACCAGCATAAGGCAATTTGTTTGCTTTGACCATTTACGTCCCAGTCAACAATTTTAGTCATGTTGTGATGATCTCCTCTCTTATTATATTCTTTTGTGGATCGTTGATGTTATTTGTGTTTGTTTTTGCCAATTTGTGGTGTCTTTTGGGAAAGGGCTGAGCTCTTGGGTGCCTTGTTTGCGATGTTTTCTCGTGTTTTTGTCACCTTCCTTTTCCGTGTCCTGTGTTAAGTAAGGTAATTGATTGCATCGATTCCTGATCTTTGCCTTCTTCCTTACTTTGGTAAAATATTTAAATCTTTCATTTGGAAAGTTTTTAATATAATATTCTCCAGCTGACGACCAACTGCTAAGGCTGATAAACTGTTGTTGTTAAAAATGTACTTTAATATTAGCTAGAGGTTATTAAACTTTTTCCTGTTCCACTCAACTTCGCATACAATTTAATCTGCTAATGAAAAACTTTACCACCAATGCTCGGTTACATTTGCCTTACGACGAGTATACGATGGCCGTACGATGTCCAAATCACCATTTCCGTGCGGCCTCCGCAGGGAGACCTTGCGACCATCGTACGGATTTACGGGCATCGTGGCCTCTACGATTTTGGTTTAACTCCGCACAATGACAAATTTGAAAAAATCGTAAGCCCGTAGACACATCGCAGTGACATCGTACGATACCCGTACGGGCACCATACGGTGATCGTGAGGACAACGCGCGATTTTATTTTGCCATTTTTGCCAAAAAATGATCGTAGGCTCTTGCGATAGTCTTAAGGAGCCCACAAGGTCGCCGCACGATGCCCTTGCAGGGACCATAAAATCGTACGGACATCGGACGGTCATACTGCGGTTACCCCAAGGCGATGGCACGACGATCGTGCGGTCACCTTGCGACGTGTTAACAATTTCCAGACAGGTATATATTGGTTATCATCAGCTGTTTGTTTCATTTCAATAGTTGTCTTCAGGCGATGTCTCTTATACCACCACGCAGAGTGACTCACTATGGGCCCAGATCAGTTTGCTGTTGGAAGCAGTCTAATCAGGGCCCATAGAGTATGCTTCCATGATAAAATTGTCTGAAGTGCAATTGAAAATATGCACCTAACGTGAAATCTATATATGCATTTTGAGTATATAAAATGCTGGTTGTACAAGGGATTTAATAAATTAGATAAGATTAATAAAAAGTCCAGATAATTTTTTTTTGTGGGGGGGGGGGATTTATAACTCTGGGATTTGAATTTGAGTATTACTTCAAGGATATATTATATTGATCTCGTAGTGAGAACATGTAACTTTGTCGAACATTGAAATTTGAATGCATGAATGTTCTACAAAATGTATTTTGCTGAAAACGAATGGCAAATGTGCTGACCAGGCTGGGTGGAAGAAAGCGCAGTCTGGTGAGTACCTTTGTTGTTCGCATGCAACGACTTCATTTTTGCTTCTAACAAAGATGCCGTATAGTGCCTTTGGATGATTAAACTTAATAAAACCATAACAAGCGTCAGCAAGGTCACCGTACGGGCATCGTGCGATTTATATAGGGAGGTCGTGAAGATAACACGATGGTTGTATGATAACCTTGCGGTTGTCGTAGGATATCCGCAAGGTCTCAGTAAGGTTTAGTCCAAGTTTGTCGCCAAAAGAAATCGTAAGGTGATCGTAAGCAATGTAAACACATACGTCGTAGCTTATAGCCGCCTACGACGCCGAAAAAATCGTAGAGAAAATCGTAGACAAATAAATTGTACGATGACCGTGGCAAATGTAACCGAGGCATAAATAATAAATATGGCCAAATAGCTTTATACAGTAAATTATTTATACAAGTACATAATGGTTCTCAAGTCGAACATATTTTGAGTGATCTGCATTTAACATCGACAAACTTACATCTTTAAGTTTTCTTAGTAGTACAGGAAATAGTAAAACTAAACAAAATAGCTAAATTTTTGTGGGAATGTTTAATGGGCTTTTTGTGCTTTTATTTTGTGATTTTTCAGCGCAGTTCATTAAAATAATTTCCCATTATAAAAAGATTGGCTATAACATTAATGTATTGCAACAGACTGCATGCATGGTAGTCAACCCAATCACGGTTGGCAACTTTGCTTTCCTCTTTAATTGCACGCCGGTGGGTCGGACTTCAGACTCTATGATGGTTCCGACTTAAAGACTTATCTATTGATGAGATGGTAGGGGCCTGATGCTTTGGCTGTTTGTCGGGCCCACCGGGGTTTACCTGTTGGATTTCTTTTGCTCTGGTATTCAGTTTAATTTACTGTTGAGTCCTTATCCTTGCTTTATCTCCTTGTTATATCTTGATTTATATGTTTTAGGAGATGATGCATTGATAAGTTAGGGGTCTTTCATGCAAACCAAATATCTATGTGTCTTGATCCACATCTGAATTAAGGGTGAGGTTGGCGCCGTTAAACCGGTTTAAGCCCTCCAGTAAAATATTTTACTGACCGTTCCAAGGCGGTACTTCTTTTGTGGATCTTTTATGTTTTTGTTCTGTCTTGTGTTTGCTATGTTTTGTGCGCGTCTGTTTATATGTGCTTTGTGGTCACCTGCTGGGAAAGGGCTGACCTCTTGGCTCTCGTTTGTGGTGTCTTCTGTGAGTTTGTCACTTTCCCATTGGTATCCTGGGTCAGGTGTGGTACTTGATTGTATCGATTCCTGATCTTTGCACCATTACTTACTTTTTGTACATTGATATGTTTGTTTTAGTATAAATGTGTGTGTGTGTGTGTGTGTGTGTGTGTGTTCTTTTCCATATACGCTACATATATACTGGTGTACTTTCAACCGGAATTTGTATTTTGTACATACTTTTGAAGATCTGTATCATGACCATAGTGTTTTGTCAATACGAATGTGTATACACTTATTCCCTTCACTGGTAATGAAGGTTGATTAAAACCGTTTACCAACTGTATGGTAGTTACCTACAGAGGATGCTGTGTTTATCACTAGGCATGGCCATCGATCAATAATCAATACCAAACTGTTGTAAGCTGCCATATCAGTTATTCACTGAAGTCATGTTTCTCGTAGCAAACAGCTCGAAACCACACCCTCAAGTGAATTACTTTCTTACTAGTTTTAACAGTACAAGAGGTGATACATGTTTATTAGAACAAATTTGAAATTGCCGGTTCTCTTTCATTTCTTATTATATTTGGTTATGATTGATTTACATATGTAAATCTGATCTACAGGAATACGCAGTCAGCAAAAGTTTTCAACTTTATTCGCTGGTTTGAAACAGTCTCTGAAGACAAGAAGTCAAATTTTAAGCGTTTAAAAATGCTGTCAGAAACGAAATGTTCAAAATCATTTTCAAACGATTTCTCTTAAACAGATGAAGCTTTTCTCTTGAAAAGTAATATAAATTGTACATAAATATTTAAAGTGTGTTCTGTTAGAAAATAAAGCATTTCAGATGGATATTGACTTTTTGGAAGCAACTGAGACATCAAATTTTAGAGTTTGATACAGTTTCCAAGGCAACACTTAATTGTATACTAAACACACTATTAATGCAATATTTGGTGATCAGTTTTATTGGCGATATATACTTACAATATCCAAGAACTTGACTCGGCTGTGAGTTTTGAGAATTTATTTTTCACAATTCTTTCAGGACCACTTTACACATGGAATACCCATTTTGGCAATTGTATGGCAAAACTTATTAAGCCTAGTTGTCAAACGAAAACAGGCGCACAGAAGCTGTTTTTTTTCATTTGAATAATAGACTGAATGTTCCTCTAAACTTAAAAGAAAATTGCAGAGGTAAATACGCATTTCATGAAAAATACAGCCGGTATAGCTCTTAAAATAATTAAAAGAGGGGTAGGTATGTATTTCTGGCTGCTGTGTTATGGTTATGCTTTAAATTGCCATTTTGTTTATTTGGCTATACCAGGGACACATCTGTTATTTATGAGAAAGCAAAAAAAGTTTGTTTTATTAATATGCAATTGGAAAAAAATGAAATTCTAATCTGTTCAAATAAACAAAACAGGTCTCGCATTGTTTATTTAATATATACAAATTGTGGGTGTTTTATTCATTTTATCTTTATCCTAAGTTTATACCATTGAAGAATTTGTCTTATGTACTTAACTATAATTGAAACTCATGTTACATTTTTATTTCTAAATATTTATTGCATGTACAGGCGCAGAAATGTTATAAGCTCACCTGAGCCATTGGCTAATGGTGAGCCATTGTGATCATTGGATGTCTGTCGTGCAATGTGCGACGTCCGTCCTCAACAATTGCTTTGAAAGATATCTCCTTCTAACGAACTGGCTGGAGTTTTACCAAACCTTGCAGGAATGATCCTTATATGGTCCTGTTTTATAATTGTTCAAATGGTTCTGGTCCATTGTATATCTAGGTTACACAGGCTAAAAAAGATTTTCGAGATGAAAATTTTAATAATCTTCTTGTCTGAAACCACAAGGTCTAGAGCCTTGATATTTGGTATGTAGCATCAGCTACAAGACCTCTACAAAGTCAATTCAAGTTGTGCAACTGCGATCAAAAGTGGGCCCGCCCTGGGGGTCACATATTTACATAGTCTTTTACGGAAAACATGAAAATATTCTTCTATGAAACACCAAGGCCTAGATCCTTGTAGATATTTGGTATGTAGCATCAGCTAGTAAACCTCTACTGAGTTTGTTCAAATTATGCTCCTTTGGCCAAAAAAGGCCCTCCCTCGGGGTCATATGTTATAGGCTTATATAGGGAAAACATGAAAAATGTTCTTGCCTGAAACCACAAGGCCTAGAGTCCTGATATTTAGTATGTAGCATCATTTAGTAGACCTCTACCAAGTTTGTCCAAATTATATCCATGGGGCCAAAAATGAATCCCCCGGGGGGTCCTATGTTTTACATTATCTTATATAGGGAAATCATGAAATTATCTACTTGTCTGAAACAACAAGGCCAAGAGCATTGATATTTGGTATACTATGTAGCATCACATAGTGGACCTCTACCAATTTAATTCAAATTACACCAATAGGGTACAATTGGCCCTGTCCCAGGGGTCACATTTTTCACATAGGCTTATATAGGGAAAACTTGAAAAAATCTTTTTGTTTGAAACCACTAGGCATAGAGCCTTGACATTTGGTATGTAGCATTATCTAGTGGACCTCTAATCTACTAAATTAGTTCAAATTAAGCCCCTGGGGTCCAAATAGGCCCCCAAGGTCACCTGTTTTACATAGGCTTATTTAGGGAAGTCATGAATAAATCTTCTTTTTTGAAATAACAAAGCCTAAAGCCTTGATATCTGGTATGTAGCATCACATAGAGGACCTCTACCAAGTTTGCAAAAAACCTCCCTGCCCTGAGGTTACATGTTTTACACAGGCTTATAGGAAAATCATGAAAAAATCTTCTTGTCTGAAACAACAAGGCCTAGAGTGTTGATGTTTGGTTTGTAGCATCACCTAGTAGACCTTTGCCAAGTTTGTTCAAATTATGCGCTTTGGGCCAAACATAGCCCCACCCCAGGGCCACATATTGTACAAAGGCTTATATTAAGAAAACATGAACAAATCTTCTTGTCTGCAACAATAAGGCCTGGCAAATTATGGCCCTTGGGCAAAAAATGACCACCCAGGTGTCATCAGGGAAGTGGTCAGCTTTCAACAGATACCTATATATATACGCTTTAAACAAAACTCAGATGGGTGATTCAGGGCCATTGTCCATCTTGTTTTGTTCATAACTTTGACTGTCAATCAAAATCAATAGCACTTATCATATGGGCCGTGACGTGACAAAAATGGTTAATTAATCAGCGCCACCATGTGTTACACGAAGGCTTATATGACCTGACCACGCACAAAACTTTTCAAAAGTAATTTGTATGTAGAAAATATTATCATTCAATTGGCTTAATACGCAATATTGCTATGTTGTAACTATAACATTCATAGAGTATCTTACATGAGTGCTTGTGTTTTATTGAATTTATTAAACGAGTACGGGAAAAGTGATAAAATGCGAGGCTTGCCAAGTATTTTATCACTTTTTTTGCAACGAATTTAATAAATTCAATAATACAGGTGCACATATAAAAACTATTTATCTCATGGCATTACAATTAATTAAAATTCTGTCGTGAAAACGTCACGAATTTGCCATCATTTACGTAACGTTACGTTAAAATGTATGTAATGTAATGTCATAATATTATATGTATTTTCCTTTACTTATATTCTTGGTAGTATATTTTGGTGTTAAATAAACCTGATAAAACTGCCTACATGTTGTGATACGTATATTTTCTGCCTACATTAAACTAATGCCAGCTACGAAAACAATGCATCTGAAAATGTACTCTGCTGATGGCGTCTGCGGCATGTAAATACTAACATCAAAGATTAATTTTGGCATGCAGATAAATAGTATGGACCCACTTCAGACTGCTCCTACAGGAGCAAGCTAATCTGGGTACACATTGTTTCCTTCAGAGACGTTTTAAATGGATAAGCAGACGATAAAGCAGGCGATATAACGTTGTGATCAGCAGCTGCAGAATTAACACATGCAATCCAATCTATAACTGAAGCATATGACACATATGTGACCTATTTTTGTTTGCTACAGAGACGCATGCGCAGCAATTAAAGAATCTAAACAGGTCTGTAGGTCTCTATATCATGTATATCTACGACCCTTGATCCACTTCTGAATTAAGGGTGAGGTTGGCGCCGTTAAACCGGTTTAAGCCCTCCAGTAAAATATTTTACTGACCGTTCCAAGGCGGTACTTCTTTTGTGGATTTTTTTATGTTTTTGTTCTGTCTTGTGTTTTCTATGTCTTTGTGCGCGTCTGTTTATATGTGCTTTGTGGTCTCCTGCTGGGAAAGGGCTGACCTCTTGGCTCTCGTTTGTGGTGTCTAACTGTGAGTTTGTCACTTTCCCTTTGGTATCCTGGGTCAGGTGTGGTACTTGATTGTATCGATTCCTGATCTTTGCACCCTTACTTACTTTAAATGGATAAGTAGACGATAAAACAGACGATATAAAGTTGTGATTAGCAGCTGAAGAGTTAACTAATGATAACTCATCTAGACATGAAGCGTATGACACGCATGAAAAATGCCTTTACCATGCATTAATATAATTGGTTTTCTTTAAAACTAATTGAAATCAAACCTGCCTTGAAAGGTACAGGTAAATTACTATAAGGCCTTGAAAAGTATTTGAATTTTACTTTTTTCTGTATGAATGTAGACCTTTATCAATATAAAATTGCTGTGAATTTATTTGGTGCAGCATATGGTCCACAAAATAAAGACAGGGCGATGTCATTCTATTACGGGCCACGAGGTGAAAAAACTGTCTTTTGAGTTTCCAACAAACTGAGACTCAAACCAGTTTCCTCTGTTACAGAGACTAACTAGAAAATTCAAAATTCAAATTTAGAAAGTTTAGATACGATACTTTCCAAAATGATGATAACAAAAGTGCTGATCAGTCTGCGTAGATGCACAGGCTGGTCTGCGCCTTTGTTGTCCCCAAACCTCGAAGACAGGTTTTCTCGCTTCCAAACCCATATTCTCATTCTAAAGCAATTGCAAAGTATAATTTTTACGTGTAAGGCAATATTTTTTACAAATTTCCAGTCCTATAAAACAACAGAAGATACTCTTCGAAGTCCTAGAAAGGTCCTTAAATTTTACACAAACTTGCCTGAGTTTGTGAACCAGCCGAGTAAACATAACAAGTAGTGTAATGTAATAAATGGCATCCATTATAAGGTTGCGTAAAAGATAGCAAAATCTCAACTTTTCATGCCAAAAATTGTGATTACTAAGTAATTTTAATGTTGTATAATCAATAGAATCTAACATTCGTGCTCCTGTTTTATTAAATTTATTAAGCTTGCGAAAAAGTGATAAAATGCTTGGTAAGCCTCGCATTGTATCACCTTTCCCCAACTAGTTTAATAAATTCATTAAAACATGAGCACTCATGTAGGATCCTCTATGTACAGGTATGCTTAGGTAAACTTTGTAAGCCTTGATAAGCCATCTGATCATCTGTGATTTCATCAATACCGTTAGTTAACCCTTAAAGCGCCAATCACGACTGCGGCAGATGACAAATTTTGAGATATCTTTCCCAATTTTCGACAAAAATAAGGTATGATATCACATGAGAATCGTCTGCCAGCAGACGATTCTCATGAAATATCATGCCTTATTTGTTATTTTTGAAAAAGTGGCAAAATTTTCGTCGTCTGCTGCAAATTATAGGTGGCGCATGAATGGTTAAAATACCTCATCAGGTTTCAAAAATGATTGGCTCTAATTTAGAGTAAGTTTGGTTTTCGATATGCGGTAGCTGAATTATGACAACCATGTTTACCCACCTCCCCCACTCTTTATAGATTCTTTTTATGCCCCAGCCTTGAAAAAGTGGGGAATATTTTGTTATGCTTGTCTGTGCGATCGTCTGTTAAAAAATAGGGTTTGAAATTGCATACCACATGGTGATACAGTGACCTATTAGTTGAATAATATTTTTATAAGTTTTACTGTAGAAAAAACAGTTGCTAGGAGTTAAGAAATCGCTGTCACAAAGGAGAAATATATGAAAATGTTCACTAATCAACTTTTTGCCTACAAATGTTGCCTGCTGATAACCTTTGCAAACAGTTCACAATCCAGATCAGGCCTGACTTTTTGTTGGGCCTGATCTGGATCCAAACTATTTGACACTCTGATGGTATTCCTGAAAGAATTTATGTAAAAAGTTGATTTTGAAAAAAGAATCAGCAGATGACAAAAAAGCATGCAGAATTACCCAGAAAATTTGAGACATCAGAAGATTTTTTATAAAGAATTAAAAAAATCAGCTCAACAAAATACCAAAAATTTATTCTAATATTATAAGTTGTGTTATGGTAATTCTTATTACCTCAGGGGCTGATCCAGGATTTCTTGAAAAGATTTCAAATTTACAAAGGGGGGTTTGATTTATTAATCGAATCTAACTATGTGTTAATTACCTATGATTTATCTGAAAATTCTCCTCTGCACCCGTCAAAGTTTCTTTTGGGAATTGCTTGTGCTGTTCTTTACGTAATATGTCAAAAAGCCAAAAATTTGGACAAAATTGCAACTTTTCTTAATTTTTTAGGCCATTTGCTGTTACTACTGGCAGCAGTTAAAGTAAAATGTGGTGATGTAGTTGGTACCCAGCAGGCACACAACCTTAAAACAACGTCATAACGACGTCAAGGCGACATCATGACACCGCCTTGACGTTGATATCATATTTAAGGCTGTGTGCCTGCTGGGTAGAGAGTTAGACATAGGGATTGAAGCGTCATAAAGTTGTTCGAGATTCATCGTTGGCACTGTGTTGTGTCCTTGAGCATCCTTTACTTAAGCATATTATCTGCTTAGTACTGGTTCAACCCGGGAAGACAGGAAGTAGTCTGAATATGATTGGAAAATTGTTGACTGGGACAAAAAGAGTCAATACAAACTCTTTCCTTGCTAACCCTGACTTTTGATGTCTGCTTATAAACTATAAAAACAGTTTTGACCCAGATCAGGACAGATAGAATGTTGATCCTGATCTGGTATGTGAACCACTAGACACTCTGATATTTTTCCTAAAAGAGTTTTTAAAAAAATTAACTTCGAAAAAAGTAGGCAGAAAACAGCAAAAGCATGAAAAACTACCCAGCAAGCAAAAAGGTAAACATTTTTTACTACGGTAGTTTTCTTATAAAGTGATCAGAAGAACTTGGTGCAAATTAACTTTTATTCTTTAGCTTCAGATGCTCCATGGATAGGAGGCAACCAAAAACACACTTAACTATTGACAAAGGCGGATCAAAAATCTCTGGAAACACAGTTTTTGATTGCCATTTGTCGCCAGGTGGGCGACAAATGGCAATCAAAATCTTTGTTTCTAACTATGTTTGATCTATGTTCGTTGATAGTATTGATGTTTTCTATTGCCGCATATCCAGTTTTAGATGGGGCCAAAATATCACTCTAACCCTTTGTGTGCTAAGAAACAACTAAAGAGATAGTTTGGCCAAGATGAAATGCCTCATATGGTGGCCTTTCACTAGACCCTCCACTATCTGTTAAAGGCTGGAAAGGGGTATAAAAGGCTGAATAAGCTACTTTAACACTTTCTCCATTGCAACCAAGCTGTGAACATCTACAGGAGCTTATCTCTAAATTGGTTTGCTTCTGGCATAGACTAGTCACTAGACTGATAACATATTCTTTTTAAAAATGATAATTTCATTATAAAATAATAATTTCTTTCTCCCTCTTTCCTCTATGATAGCAATATTTGTGATTAGGTGAGGATATCAAATAGAAGAGAATGATGAGACTAGCTATATGATATCAGTTATACTGAATGAAAAGTAAAGTAAAATTGACAAAAATATCAAGGTCTAGGAGCTAGACTACTTCTGGCATATACTTGGATTTTAGTTGACCGGTTTTATCAGGATTTTTATAATTACCCATGCTGTTTAGGAGCCTAAGCAAGCCATTGGTCCAATGCAATGCTCCTTCTCCTTATTGTCTTATATTGAAGCCACTCCCCTGCCGGGGGGGGGGAGGGGGGGGGGACAGGATTGCTTCCTTTAAGATGAAAACCTTCATGGACTGAAGTACATCAGAATCTGTAACCCTTTTATGGGCCGCGTTGAGAGAAAACCTGTCTTCGTGGGTTGACAAATAACAAAGGCGCAGACCAGCCTGCGCATCCGCGCAGTCTGATCAGCGCCTTTGTTATTCACTCATTGGAAAATATTATATCTAGACATGCTTGAATCAAAATTTCTTACTAGTCTCTGTAGCTGAGCAGGCTGGTTTGAACCTTGCTTTGTCGGGAACCTCCAAGACAGGTTTTGTCACAACGAGGCTTTTATATGAACACTTAATTAACCATGCCAGGTTTGTTATATCCAACCGGAAGGAAGACCTCATCAGTTTACAAAGGGTTTATGGACTTGACCCTTTGTGACCTCTACCATTCGTCTTCTTGGCGTCAACCTTGCTTCCAGCTGTGTCCTGTGGCATCATTAAATTTGGGAACCTCTCTCTGATGCCTTCAGGGCTGAACATATAATGTATTTCTGCAGTTTTCCTCTGAAAAAATAATATGGGCCTCGCTGTGACAAATCCTGTATTCAGGGTTTCTGAAAAAACGAGACTCAAACCAGTCTCCTCAGCTACAGAGACTAGCTTGAAAATTGAAATTTCGCTTGTAACAAGCTTAGATATTGTACTTAACAAAACACGGATAACAAAGGCACTGATCAGACTGCGCAGATGCGCAGGCTGGTCTGTGCCTGTGTTTGCAAACCCCTGAAGACAGTTTTTTTCGCGTCGAGGCCCATATGATGCTGTAGTACAAGTCTTCAGATAGGAATGCGTATTGGAAAACTATTTTCTTTATTTCTCATCTGAAACCTTTGTTGTGGGTACTCAAACGAACCGTCTCAATAAGACGGTTCTTTTGAGCACCCAAAACACATGTTTAAATTGATGGGTAAAAAAATAATTACAATTTTCCGCTCATAAAATTTGCTTTTCTGGAGCTATGGTAGCAATTTACTCTTTGCTGACCAGTGGCAGGTTTTTATTGAATGCTGACAATCTTTGCAAACAGTTTAGATCCCAATCAGACTCAAACTGTTTGACACTGCTGCTCCTGTAAGAATTTGTCGAAAAAATGGATTTTGAAAAAAAAACATGACAAAAAAGGATGCAAATTTACCCATTAGGTGAATAAAGAGTTGAATTAAGTTTAACATAGACTTTCATGGGCGAAGGATTTCAGGATTATTCCTAATTCAGGATTTTAAAGTAGACCTCTCTTTTGCTGACCTGTTCAATAAGATCATCAAGTGATAAACAAGGGTGGACTAAAGCATGGATATTATGTTACAGTCTGCATGCCTGGAGATAAACCCAATCACAGTTTATAGCTATGGTTTCTTATCCTGACCTGAAATATTTATAGATTGGTCCCTACTTGATCTTTGGCTGGGCCCTGGAATGTGGCTCTTCTTTGGGGTTTCCTCAGCTCTGACTATCTGTGAATCAAGAGCCCTTTCCTTTGTTTCATCACAATATGTTATTTTGATTTGGTTGTTTCCCAGTGATGATACATGTATTAAGTTAGAAAGCATCCACACAGGGTGAGCAATTTTTGTGTTTTGACAACAGCAGAATTTAGGGGGGTTCTGTTGTTGATTTATTATTTATTGTTTCACCCGCTATTTGTGAGGTTTTTGTGTTTGGTCTGTTTTGTAATCAGTACTTACTGCTCTTTCTAGTTTTGCAATCATCTCCCTGAGAAAGAGAGAGCTGGTTGCTTACATTTTTTGTTCTTGCTTTTGTGTGACTATTAGTGTTCTATGAATCTTCCTCCCGGTGCCATGGGTCTGTGGCCTGTGATTGTGACATCTCCTGGTCATACACACTTGCTTTTTTTAAGTTGCTGATATTAAGCAGTACAAGCTAATTTTAATCGAACTTCTTGTTTATTACATTTTACAGCCAGAAGTTGTACTGATGCTTTTGTTATTTTCAAGATCCATACAATAAGGTAATATGTTATAATATATCGTATTTGAAAATTTAAGCCCTTATCTTGCCAATATTTTTGTCCTGAAAATGTCAGCTATTATGCCTTCAGCATACATTGTATATTCAAATGCACTGCAGGATATATTACTTTCGAAGCAAACACTATGAAACCTGATCAGACTGCTCACTTATATGATCTGGGTTCATAGTGGTTGCAATATAGGCTACCAAAGTACACAAGCAGATGAGATTGACCAGACAACAGTTGCTTTGTATTTATTTTATTTGATTCTTAACATCTCATCAACAATCTTTCAGTTATGTAGGGACAACAGTTGTCAAGAATGTCTATAAAAGATCAAGTTAACACTTTCACACCTAAGTTTCTGTGGTAAACTCTCCCAATTTAAATTGTAGAAGAGTCCATAGTGTTAAAAAGGGGTGTCGTTAACATTATATACCTGATGTAGCTCTCTCCATGTTTCAATCTCGTTTCTCTCACTGCCTTTGAAATTATATTGTTCACAAAGTTTCTCCCACAAGCATTCAGAGCCTTTCAGAAATTGCTGAAAAAAATCACAAGCTGAATCTGACCTAATAAACACATTTATCATCGTTTGGAAGTGAAATAATGCCATGAAATAAAATCGATATTTGCCTAATCGATAAAATTCACCTATTGATCAGTAAAACCCAGGGGTAACAACCTACGTCATAGCACGTATGTTGTAAACACGTAGTATGACACCATCTTTGATTTACAAGGTAAGTTTTTCCCTTCGTATATTTATACAAATAAAGTGTCTGTCAAAACTAAGCAGTACAGGCGGTGCCTAACATTCCACAATGAACAGAATATATAATGGTCACGCCCAGAAATGCCGTTGCCTTTGTAATCATTCAACCACAAATATCCAAGCGGGTGTCTGCTAAAATTATCCTCGTGTCTCCCGCTTCGAAACTTGTGGGTAAATTATTACAAAGGCAACAGCATTTCTGGGCGTGATCATTATATATTGGGCCCAAGTGGGATGTTAGGCACCGCCTGCACTGCTAAGTTTTGACAGACAATTGTATAATTTTAAGAAGGGAAAAACTTACCGTGTAAATCAAAGATGGTGCCATACTACGTGTTTGCAACATCCATGCTATGCCGTAGGTTGTTACCCCTGAAAACCTATAAGTGCCAATTTTTGCTCTGCTCATTAAATTTTAGAATGTGTTTTTAAGTTGAACTAGTCAACTGTACTATGAAGGGATCCGGGGCTGTACCATTCAAGTGTACTCTGAAGCAGTGATCTGGGGCTGTAACCCAGTCAACTGTTTTCTGAATTGCAATGATCAGGAACTGTTCCAGTCAACTGTACTCTGAATTTGGAGAGATCTGAAATTGCGGTGATCAAGGGATGTTTGAGTTAACTGTTCTCTGAAGTTGCAGTGATCAGGGGCTGTCCCAGTCAACTGCCCTCTGACGTAGCACCAATCAGGGGCTGTCCCAGTCAACTGTACTCTGAAATTCGAACGGTCAAGGTCTGTCCTAGTCAACTGTTATCTAAAGTTGCAATGATCAGGGGCTGTATCAGTTAACTGTTTTTATTGTGATCATTGGATGTTCGCCATGCGTCGTCCATCATGTGTCATCAACAATTGCTTCAAAGGACATCTCCTAAACTACTTGTTGGATTTTGACCAAACTTGGTAGGAATGATCCTTATTCAGCCATCTTTAAAAATGGTTCTGGTCCATTGCATATCTAGGTCACACAGGCTAAAAATAATTTTCAAGATGAAAACTTAAAAATCTTCTCTGAAACCACAAGCCCTACAGCTTTGATATTTGGTATGTAGCATCACCTAGTAGATCTCCACCAAGTTTGTTCAAATTATCCCCCTGGGGCCAAAATGGAACGCCCCAGGGGTCACATGTTTTACATAGGCTTATACTAGGGAAAATATGAAAAAATCTTCTTGTCTGAAACATTATGGCCTAGAACCTTGATATTTGGTATATAGCATGACCTAGTGGACCACTACCATGTTTGTTCAAATTATGCCCCTTGGGTCAAAATTGGCACGGGCCCTGTGGTCATATGTTTTACATAAGCTTTTATAGGGAAAACATGGAAAATCTTCTTGTCTGAAACCATAAGGCCAAGGGCCTTGATATTTAGTATATAACATCACCTAGTGGACCTCTACCAAATTTGTTCAAGTTATGTCCTTGGGCCAATAATGACCCCGGCCCAGTGATCACATGTTTTACATAAGCTTATATAGAGAAAAAACATATAAAAAAATCTACTTGTCTGAAACCATTAGGCCTAGAGCCTTAATATTTGGATGTAGCATCACCTAGTGGACCTCTACCATGTTTGTTCAAATTATGCCCCTTGGGCCAACAATGGTATGACCCAAGGGGACACATGTTTTACATAGGCTTATATAAGGAAAAACATGAAAAAATCTACTTGTCTGAAACCATAAGGCCTAGAGCCTGCCTTAATATTTGGTATGTGGTGAACGGTGACCTAGTGGACCTCTACCAAGTTTGTTCCAGTTATCCCCCTGGGGCCAAAAAAAAATGGTCCTGCGCCTTGGGGTCACATGTTTTACATAGGAAGTTATATAAAGAAAACATGGAAAATCTTGTCTGAAACCATTATGGCCTAGAGCCTTGGTATTTGGTATGCAGCATGACCTAATGGACCAGTCTACCAAGTTTGTTCAAATTTGCCCCTTGGTCCAAAATTTGCCCTACCCCAGGTGTCACCAGGGACATGGCCAGCTTTCGACAGATACATATATGTAAGCTTTAAACAAAACTCAGGTGAGCGATTTAGGGCCACTTGGCCCTCTTGTTCGAAGTTACAGTGATCAGGGGCTGGCCCAGTCAACTGTACTGTGAAGCTGCAGCTATTAGGGGCTATTTCAGACAACTGTTTTAGCTCACCTGAGCCATAGGCTCAGGGTGAGCTACATGTATTGTGATGGGAGGATATCTGTCATCCGTTGTTCGTCCATACATCCATCAGTCTGGCCATTGTCAACAATTTCTTTAAACAACATCTCCTAAACTACTAGCTTGATTTTGACCAACCTTGGCAGGAATTATCACCATATGACCCTCTTTGATAGTTGTTCAAACAGTTCTGGTCTGTTGCATATCTAGGTCACAAAGGCTAAAAATAGAGTTTCGAGATGAAAACTTCAATAATCTTCTTGGCTGAAACTACAAGGCCTATAGCCTTGATGTTTGGTATGTAGCATGACTTAGTGGACTTCTACCAATTTTGTTCAAAAATGGCCCGCCCCAGGTGTCACATGTTTTACATAAGTTTATTTAGGGAAAACATAAATAAATATTTTTGTCTGAAACATCAAGGCCCAGAGCCTTGATCTTTGGTATGTAGCATCATCTAGTAGACCTCTACAGGGTTCACACAGGCTTGAAAAGTACTTGAGTATACAGGACTGCCTTGAAAATTCCTTGAAAATTAAATTTACCTTGAATAGTACTTGAAAAACACTCAAAGGCCTTGAAAAGTCCTTGAATTGTAACATTTACAGGAGGACTCAAGCCTGTTTTTGGATACCTAAATCAGTATAAAATTGCATATGCTGCACCAAATAAAGGCACCACAGTTTTACACTAATTTTCTAAAGCTAATATCTTGAGTAACGGACTATAGCATTTCTGAAGTAGATTTTATTGAGTAAATTAGTATTTTTCATAAGTTTTCAGTCCTTGAAAACAGTCGAAAAGTCTTTTAGAAGTCCTTGAAAAGTTCTTGAATTTTACACAAACTTGCCTGTATGAACCTTGCTCTACTAACTTTGTTTCGAATTATATCACATGGGCCAAAAATGGGCCCACCCTGGGGGTCACATGTTTTGCATAGACTTAAATAGAGAAAGAACATATAAAAAAATCTACTAGTCTGAAACCATAAGGCCTAGCGCCTTAATATTTGGATGTAGCATCACCTAGTGGACCTCTACCATGTTTGTTTAAATTATGCCCCTTGGGTCAATAATGGTATGACCCAAGGGTCACATGTTTTACATAGAGTTTCGAGATGAAAACTCTGACTTAGAGATTTAACTCTGACTATCTGTGAGTCATGAGCCCTTTTCTTTGTTTCATCATGGTGTGTTAATTTGATTAGAGTGTTTCTCCATGATGATACATTGCATTAGTTACAGCCAAGCCAGAGAAACATTTTACACCCTTATGCACATGAGTTGCACATGGGTTGCACTACAGATGAGCTAGCTTTGAGCGATGAGTTTGCATACAGTCTCAAACCCTAGTGCACATGAAGTGCAAAGCAATCATTGATTATATGTATCTAATTCTTAGACCATAGTGCACTTGTAGTGCACAAAGAGCACAAACATTTACTTGATATCATCTGCTATAAGTATTGCAAAGATAGAAAATTCAAACTGATTGTTTATTTGTTGTACATTGTACTTATTTCAGCTGAAAGTAAATTTTAATATTAATATTTATTTTCTTATGCTTCAATTCATTTATTTAATCAAATTAGTTAATAAAATCTTATTTGCCATTATCGTTTAACTTTTTAATGGTTAACAGTTAATTCAATTAATTAGCTTATTATTAATTGGTTCTTTTAGATTAAATTATCCAATCACATTTAGATGTGTCAGCTTTGATCACCATTTTACATTTTCATATCTCACTAAGCCTAAGTGTGTTGGCACATAGAACAAAACCAGTCTGCCTGCAGATATAAAGATTTTTGTTAATAATTGAGTTGACATTTTTGTATGCTTTCATTTTTTATGTTTTTATGTGTATTTTTTTCTATTTTTACATTAGCTGATGTCTTTAAAAATTAGCTTTTCCAATCATTTTTCCTTTAGACTAGATCCAAACTTATCTTTTTTCATGATAGTTTTTGCCTGCCAGCGGAAAATTGTAGATGGCGTAGTGCACACGGGTTGCACTTTATGTCAAGTGTTTCTCTGGCCCTCCCCCCCCCCCCCCCCGGTGGCTTAGGCTGCTGTCCGTTCTAAGGCGGTGGTTCTGTTGTTGTTGACTTTTTGTTTATTGTTACTCCCATTGTGGGAGTCTGTAATTGTTCTATGTTTTGTTGTACGTTACTTTATGTCCATTTTAGTATTGCAATCATCTTGATGGGGAAGAGAGAGCTGGTTGCTTTGCTTAATTTGTCTTCCTGGTGTCTCCTGATGGTTGAGCCGCTCTTCCTCGCGGTGCCACAGGGTTGTCTGCAGTTTGTGATTGTGGTATTTCCTGATCATACTCACTATTTTTTATATAAAGAAAACTTGAAAAAATCTACTAGTCCAAAACCACAAGGCATATGACCTTTATACTTGGTATGTAGCATCATTTAGTGGGCCTATACCAAGTTTCTTCATATTATGCTGCTGGGGCCAAAAATGGGCCCACCCAGGGGTCACATGTTTTACGTAGACTAATGTAGGGAAAATAGTAAAAAAAAATCTTCTCGTCTGAAACCACAGGGCATAGAGTTGTTAATATTTAGTATGAAGCACCACCAAGTGGAACTCTACCAAGTTTTTTTCAAATGTAAAGAAAAGTTGAGGTTAATCCTTGCATGTAAATTTAACAATATAATGAATGGAAATTTTTCCATATAGTCTTAGTGAGACAGCTGATCTATTAAAATTTATACCTGGACTTAAGGGAAAGACTTGCTTTCTTTTACCATTTATAAACATGATTCTCAAGTGAGCGACCCTGGGCCCTTGGGCCAATTTTTCTGTAGTTGCAGCGATCAGGTCCTGTCCCAGTCAACTGTACTTTGAAGTTGCAGCGATCAGGGTCTGTCCTAAACTGTGCTCTGGTTGCAGTGATCAAGGGATGTTCGAGTCTACTGTACTCTGAAGTTGCAGTGATCAAGGGATGTTCTAGTCTACTGTACTCTGAAGTCGCAGTGATCAAGGGATGTTCTAGTCTACTGTACTCTGAAGTTGCAGTGATCAAGGGATGTTCTAGTCTACTGTACTCTGAAGTTGCAGTGATCAAGGGATGTTCGAATCTACTGTACTCTGAAGTTGCAGTGATCAAGGGATGTTCTAGTCTACTGTACTCTGAAGTTGCAGTGAACAAGGGATGTTCTAGTCTACTGTACTCTGAAGTTGCAGTAATCATGGAATATACCAGTCAGCTGTATTCTTATATTGAATTGAACTAGGGTTTATATGATTAAACTCAAGTTAAAACGCTGGTCAGATTCTACATTTATTAAACATCATTCTATTTACAAAATAACTTTGGCCATGAAGAACCAACCCAGATATGAATGACAGCCAGCATTGGCTCAGCTAGTATGATTGCAGAACTATAAGCCCAGTACGTTCTGTTCAGAGGATAATAAGGTGCAGCATGGCATAGTACATGCGGTCTGGCATAGCACAAGCCACTACACAGGATTCCAGCTGACTTTGACCTTGCACATGGTGGATCTGCATAGCCACGAATATCTGAAGAGATAGATGACTGATACAGTAAGAGTCACCAAGGTCGCCAGGCTGGGTATGCCTGGATTCCAGCTGACTTTGACCCTGCACATGGTGGACCTGCATAGCCACGAATATCTGAAGGGATAGCTGACTGATACAGTTAGAGTCACCAAGGTCGCCAGGCTTGGTCTGCCCTAGCATCTAGCGGAGCACTATGTCAGAGTATGAGCCTGCAAGTCAGGGTGGTGGACTGTCCGTGCCACACAGGAGCTGGTCTGTGTTGGACTTGGTCCAGCCAATTGTGTCTGTGGACCCCTAACTGAAACAGGTTAATCAGACAGACAGCTTGAAGGCTTAAAGGGTGTAAGTACAAGCAGGCAAGTCAGTGCATGATTCAGATCCTGCAATGTTGAGGAAATGATTTAATTTCAGATAGAAATTAAATTCCCCCTAGTTTTACATTGACATCAAAATGTAAATTCAAACTACTGGAAGTGCCAGTAGTGTAAAAATTACGATTTCCTAAAATATTCTGGGTTGTTTCTTTCCAAATGTTGAACAAAGGTGGAGAAAGGGGTTGGTGGTGGGTATCCAAATGCAGTCCTGCAAACAGCTAGCAAGCAATCTGACAACTGGGCCAGGATTTTGTCTGGGACAGCTTATGATGCATAAATTCTATAAATAACAATTTGTCATGGAGACAGAATGTCAAATGCATACCCTAGTACCTAGGGCTGCAGAATAGTTACAAGTATCATATAACTATATTTATTCCTCAATTAATAACAAATGTATACTGAAACAATAAAGTTATGTCCGCTTGACGTTTATGTCTACCAGTTCCAAATGCATGAATGCATTTCATTCAAATTTTCACATTACCAACTCTGATTATTTAGAAACGTTTTGCACCTACGAGACATTCATTTGATAATCAGTAGAGTCGCTGACAAAGCAGCGAATACGAGCACCCTTAAAATCAAGTCACAACATCAATATCTGGTGCTTCCGTCATAATCCCGAACCGTTCAAGCACATTTAAACATCACTGAGCAAACTCTCTAGTTAGATGTTATGCATGCTAGTTTTATGCATTGCTTTTACGACCACAGCTATTGATCTGTAACATACTCTGACCTCACAAAACATTGATCACGAGTGTGTGTGAAAACACTCAGAAAATTCATTTTCGGTCCAGAATTTGGATAATCAACAGAATCAAACATTTTTTTGTCATAACAAGCATTTCAGCATAAATTAAGACTAATCAGCATCAAAACAATTAATAATGGAAATTCTCTGATGATTTTGCAGTAAGGGGTGGGGTTTTTGTTTTCTCTTTTGTGTAATTGTTGTCATAAACAAACACAACAAATTAAAACAAAAAAAGGTCTCAAAATGATGTTAGGTTAAGGAGATTTGGCAGTTCTTGAATTGTTATTTGTTTAATTCAAAGGGAGGTAACTTCGTAAATTTAAAGTTTTGAACTGCAATTTTGCTCGTTCAGTAAGTTGACTTGGGATTTTTAGATGTTTCTTCATTGTCAAACGTTTTTGGTTGCCAATTAAAGTAAAATGTCATGTTTTGTTGATTAACTTCCTGATGTTAATGGAAAAAGCTGTGTGCACATTAGGTTCAATAACCCTTCAAGATAAGAAGATAAAAATCAAATAATTACCAATTTTTGTGTGTCCGACGTTTGATAAACATTTTGGTTTTATTTTTGTTGCGACATCTTAACTGGGTCGATAGATACAGTGCCATGAAGATAGGACATTTCATTTTTGTTTGAGTATATTCTGAAGTCCCAACTTTTCAAAAGTTGATATAGAATTTTTGAAAAGTTAGGTGCACAATGCACTTATGATCACTTATTAGGCCAAACAAAGTAGTATAGAAAAATATCGTAGAAGCTTGAATGGTGTACTTACAGGATTATGATGTTCCAAATGCAAAAGACGTGTGGCTGAACATTTCTCTAACACTGGTCTCAATAACATGAAAGGAAGCCCATGAAAGTCTTCTATTCCTGCAAGGAAACGGGTCAACTCTGCATGCTGGCAAGTTTTGCATGCTTTTCCATGTGCGGATCCAGAGGGGGGGCAGGGGGTTCGGACCCCCCCCCCCCTGCAAAATTACAAAAATATAGGATTCCTTAGCAATATTTGTCCTGATCCATTTTAGATAACAAAGCTACCAATCCAGCACTCAATGTTGGGCCATCATCAGCACGCCAGCGAAATGCCATTTAAATGGCATTTCGCTGGCGGGCCATTGATGGCCCGCTTATAGTGGTATTTGGATCCTTTCTCCCCCTGTCAAACTAAATAAAAAAAAAACAAAAAAAAACACGTCAAAATTGGACCCCCTCTGACAAAACTTTCTAGATCCGCGCATGCTTTTCTGTGGACTGTTGGTATTTTTTGTGATTTTTAGAGTTTGATCTGAGTTTTTGTGATCTAAGTTTTTCCTTTTTCAAAAAATGCTTTTAAGATCACCACCAGAGTGTCAAATTTGGATCTAGATCAGGCCCTGCCAATGTCTGTCTATAATGTTTGGTATCAATTGAAGCTCGAAGAATTCTCAGTTTATTGGCATAAAATTCACTGAGCTACCGTTTCCCCTAGAAGCTGTAACCTTAAAAAAAGTTTACATGCAAATATGGACCTCGATTTCTGTAAAGCGGTTTTATTAGACTTTTTGCTTACTGTAAAGGCGGTATCTCATGAATGCGTAATTAGAACTGGTCAACTTTAGACATAGATAAAAGCTGAAAATGAGGCCTGGTTTTATTCACAAGTAACTATATCATCTTTCGCCATTACCTCAGTATAGACGCAAAACACATTATTTAGTCCTTAAAACGTCAGCAAAATAACTGCATCTGAAAATGTCTATTTAACATAAGCATAGAGGCTAACATTGTGGACCCAGATCAGACTGCTCCTACAGTCTGTTTGTCTATGAGGCTTCAAATATTTTAGTGGACGACAAAATAACATACATTTTGTGTTTACGTGCTTTAAGGGTTAATAAATGTGAGTTCAGTGTGTATACGTTTAAGATTTTCATGAAATGCACGCACCTTTGCGCGGCCCAAACAACTTATCTATTCTTCACCAAATTATAAATAGAACCTGATTTCCCTTGTTTAGCAGATGAAATAGCTGAACCACGCCTAGATATGAATATTTAAGTTGTGGCCTTTACAGTAAGCGAAAAGTCTATTAATAGGTCAAATTATTGGATTTAAAACAATTATTAGCAAATCTATTGGAGTTTCATATCCAGGTAATTTAGGATCCGTGCTGTTTCGTAGTAAGAATTCTATACTTACTGTCTATGTTATTTTGCAAGACTTGAACACATATCCCATATAACGAGCAGGACTCTGAAATTATTAAAATTCCTAGTTTTGAGGGAATTATTTCGTTTAGAATTCTACAGCACAAGCTATCCATTTTTTCATGCTTTTGCTGTCGTCTATTTTTTATTTTCATTTTTTTCCAAAACCAAATCATTAAGGAACAACTTCGCGGTGTTGAACAGCTTGGATCTTGATCAGGAGTCCTGATCTGGGTCCAAGCTCTTATTTAGTTACACTTTGTGATCTTGATTCATGAAATTGGTATCTGTTAACCCTTAAAGCGCCACCTATAATTTGCAGCAGACGACGATTTCAAATTTTGCCGCTTTTTCAAAAATAACAAATAAGGCATGATATTTCATGAGAATTGTCTGCTGGCAGACAATTCTCATGAAATATCATACCTTATTTTTTCGATTGTCGCAAAATTTGTCGTCTGATGCAGTTGTGATTGGCGCTTTAAGAGTTTATTACAACTGCTGCATACATGTTCATTTCACTTAAGCCTCGTTTATATGCACAATTTGCACCCCAGTGCAAATTTACACCTTGGGTGTATTTTTGCACCTTGGGTGTATTTTGGTCATGTAAACGGTGTTTTAAGGAAAAAACACCCTGGTTAGCATAGATTTCGCAGAATTTGTCAACAATTGCAGAGCAAACCTGCTTTACATATACACAAGCATTTCGAAGAGGTTTTCAATTGTCCTGTATCCCGCAGTTCCAGAAAAAGTGCCTCCTGCAGTTCAATTGAAACAACTTCATGCACATGCGCATTCCGTGCACAGATGTTCGCTCAGTTTGTCGCAGAGACTATCAAAAGACGCCCTTGAGTGACGCTCGGAAGTCATCCCGCCACTGGTCATCAGTATTATCTCAAGCAGTATGTTCGCCCACCACTCATGTCTGCGCGGTCGTTTTTTCTCACACGACGGTATCTTGAACAACTAATCTAAATATTCCTAAACATTCTTAACTGAATGAATTTCTCTTAAAGTAAAAACTGAACCATTTGTGGTATGTTTAAAGGTCAATCAAATCACATATGAGCATATGAACGCGACACATGTGGTTGCAAATTTGTTCCCGGGTGCAATTTGGCAACTGTGTGCAAATTTGCACCAGGGTGCAAATTGTGCATATAAACGAGGCTTTAGACTCACCAAGGCACTGCATAGTGCCCTCGGCCACGAGATGTGATTTCCAACAATATATTTTGACAAGTGTAGACTCAGGCGAGCCTCTGCATCCTCTTTTTAAGCCTAGAGCCTCAAAATAATGTTGTCAGTGGCCTAAGAGTCAGAGAATATTCAAGCGTCTAGCAAAGGCTCCGATCAGACTGCGCATATGCGCAGGCTTGTCTGAGCTTTTGCTCGTGGCACAAACCACATGTTGCGGCTCACTTTATATCTGCTTAGTAACCTAGGAAGACAGGAAAACATCCCAACATGAATGAAAAGTTGTTGACTTAGATGCATCAACACAAACTAGAAAATATTCATATACACCCCCAACAGTATGTGCATTGATCAGAAAGGGAGCAGTTTGATCGGGGTGCATAGGCTACCAAAGTACCTCAGCAGATGGCCAAGCCGATACCACTTGTTGTGAATGGTTGCGAAATGGTTATCAGCAGTCAACAAAGTGGCCGCTTGCAGACATGTTTGGGCTATGTGAAAATGCGTGGTTTCCATATAGCAAACCATGTGATTCTCAATAATTGGGGTCAACATACAAATCAGTCAAATCTCATAGACAACTTTATATAAATTTGGCACCAAAGAAAAGCTTAGGCACTTAATTCTTTTATCCTATAATCATTTATTCAAATTATCTCTTTTGTTTAATTTGCATATTGATGTATAAACAAAAACAATGAAATGAGGGGAAAACTGTTGAAAATTAAGGGGTGTATAAACAAGATTACCTTATTTTTAGCTGCTTATTGTTCTATACAACAAACATGGTACCAAATTGATGACTGGCATGCGCGGATCCAGGAATTTTCGTCAGGGGGGGGGGGGGTCCAGGTCAATCTCATAAAAAAGCTCTGACAACGTTTTTCTTTTTTTTTTTAGTCCTCAGCTTATTTTACAGAAGTCAAATGGTTAATTTCAAAGAAAACTATAATTTTTCAAGGTTTCAGAAGGGGTCCAACATTTTCCAGGGGGGGGGGGGGGTCCAACTTTTTCCAGGGGGGTCCACTTGCTTATTCCTTATAGAAACCCATATAACTTGTGATTTTCCAGGGGGGGGGTCCGGACCCCCTGTCCCCCCCTCTGGATCCGCACTTGACTGGGACGTTAAGCAACAAACACAATCAAAATCACTATTTTAAATAAATAATGTTAGGCTATCGAAGTACTGGTTAACCGCTTGTTCAAGCTTGTCCAGGAAAAAGTGTGGTTAGCTGAACTTACCGTCCCGCCATGACCTCAGCTGTTGACTTGGGACGTAAAGCAACAAACAAACAAACAAAATAATGTTAGGCTACTCACGGAATTTGATGAATTTTTCTAAAGCTCGCAGTGTAGATGTTTTAAGGGCCTCCAAATCGATTTCTATCTCTCCGTCGTCACTCTCCTTGATACCAGATTCTCTTGCTAAAACTATTTTAACAAGTGTGCCAAGCAGTTCTTCTGTAGAATACAAAATAGTTTACATGGTTTGGTATGAAATAGTTCATTAAGGGATAACTTTAAAATTGCTATAAAGCGAAAGAGGGGAGCGGAATTTGAAATTGAATGATGTGCATGTATAAAAGATAAGAATTATGTGACACT
This sequence comes from Loripinus fragilis, assembly GCA_964019695.1. Lineage (NCBI taxonomy): Eukaryota > Metazoa > Mollusca > Bivalvia > Lucinida > Lucinidae > Loripinus > Loripinus fragilis. The sequence continues at coordinate 53,051,818 of OZ026528.1, read as the reverse complement.
TATTAATAATAAGTATAATTGATGATGTAAACTAAACATGATGGAAATAATAGCACCCTTGTTCACTATAAATGATAAACTATTTTAGAAACACTATTAATATACAATTAAAATAGAGTTTATCACATGACGTCGCGTCTGGGAGTGAAATAACGCCATGCAATAAAATGGATAAACAGATTTTCGGGAAACATTATGACGTCTATAACAATGTTGAGTATATATGAGAAAATTACCGTTTTTACGTCAGAAATGAGATTTCAAAGTAATCTTAATGTCATATGATAAATAGAATCTCACATTCGTGCTCCTGTATTATTGAATTAATAAAACTCGTTGCGAAATAGAGATAAATGCTCGGCAAGCCTCGTATTTTATCTTTTTTCCCCAACTCGTTTAAGAAATTCAATAAAGCATGAGCACTCATGTAAGATCGTCTATTTTAAGAAAAAGAAGAAGGTAAAAGAAGAAAACCCATTGGAAGAAGACATTAACATAAAGCTGAAATGTCCTGAGAATGAGTAAAGGTATGAAGGGGCTCTTACATGGTATGGGAAATTAACATGGGAGTCTGCCCAAGCGTGGAATTTTATAACATTATGTTTGTTTATTGTCTGGGGTATGACTTTTATATTTATGGTGCATTTGAGTTTTTATGCAATTCCATTGCTAGTTTATGACGTCATGTATGATATCACTAGAATACCTTAGGTCATCCAGGTATAAGCATTTCTCAAGTAATTGGCATATCATGTAACAGGCGCAGAAATGTTTTATTAAATAACTATACCATAGATAAGTTCGTTGATACAATAAATGGCTTTGTATTCATTAGGATAGTGGGTGGGCATTCGTTTAATGACATGGTACCCCAATTTTCAACTGTATATTTTGTATTCAGTAAAATTTGTAATTAAAAGTTTTTACACGTTGCCGTCTTTGTCAAGATACCGTTTCAACATATAAACTATCCATATATGTTATGAATATGAAGACCAATTTTCATGAAATTCAAGGACCGGTATCACATTTTTCAACTTGATGTAAACACATGGCCCTAATTCATCGAAATGTAAAAAAATACAAAAATTATGTTTCAGTGTTAAAACATAATTGAAATCTTTCTTAGTCTGAATCACCATGCTAGTACCTGTATTGGTAGAAGTTGATATGTTCAGTGTTTTTCCCTATTATGGATCGGCAAAAGAAAAAAACAATATTCTTTGATATAAAGTGCCACGATTCTTATTTAATGAAGTGCTTACACAATAATATTACCCAAAATAATACAAATTGGTGACACATGTACTTACCACATCTAAATTCTAACGTTAAAACAACATCCAACCGATGTTACAATTGATATGTAACATTATTAAGAATTTTAATTCATACAGAAGAGAAACCTTATGACAAGTCAGTTCATACAGGAGAATAACCTTATATTTATGATATTTATAATAGTAAGCCTCATTAATAGACCAAGTTCACAAGAATAACCCCCTATTAAATTTATTGGTTAAAATTAACCATTTTAGTCACAGAGAACTCTTGTCCCAAAGGTATGGCTAATTTAATGCTTAAATCTTCCCTGATCATTCTGTTTTTTAAAACGAAAGCTGATTTCCAGCAAATAGCAAAATTTATACTTTATATTCTAGGCATACAGTATAGTTTCTGGACCTCACTTATTCATGTAGAACACTGTTCTTTTATACCTTTGATAAGACTGTGTTATACTTTATCCTGGTCACAGCACCAAAATGTGGTTACTCTAGTTCAGTTGGGATGTAAAGGGAATATTTGGTCTTCTTGTCTTCACACGTTTATTGTTATGATTTCATGTTTCTTAAACAATATCATGAAGGACTTGAGGAAGTGATACACATTGTCTTGGCCCCATAGTGCCATGACATGGGATCATGACCTTTGGCATTTCCGACCATTGAAATATATGAAATTGTCTAAACATTTCTTTCTTAAGAAAAGTGGAAGTAGATTTAAAAACAACCTTCCTGTTGGGTTATTGATTCATTTCAACTAAATAATTAATTTTGCTAAAACTGATCTATACCCATAAGAGGTAAGAAATGACAAAGTCTAACTTAATGCCTATGGTATTTTCGATTCAACCTAGATGACAACTCATAGAAATGAACCAAACTATAGATTTAGGACATAGAAATTGAGAGACAGGTACCACCTCAAAGGTGGGGTACGTCAGGGTTGCTTCATAAGCATTTTTCTTAACTATCTAATATGATAAATACATTTTCATAGTTTGTATATACGAGGGGCATTTGGAAAGTTCTTAGCATGGTCTTTTATCTCAGTAACCGATTTACAAACCCTATCATGTTTGATATCATTTTAAAGAACTATTTTTCAACTATGTTATGGCACAAATTTTATGAGGATATTATAATGAAGACACCAATTATATCATTGTGAATACATGTACTGTTAGTATACTGGTAAATGCGAAATTTCAGTGGAAAATATAATATTTTACCGTTTGAAAAGTGTGCAGAACATTAACAATAGTTCATGAAATTGGATAATTTTGTACCGTTTGGTAGGCCACAATCTGGTACAGTTATTATACAATTGATGACCGAGTTGGATATTTCTAATAACTAAATACCAGAACAGCAATACAAAAACCGTCCAGAAAGCAAAGCAATGCGCTATTTTTTCCGACTAAAAATCGCATGTCACAATGCACATATTTTGAAAATATATAACCGACAGTAGCTTAAAAATGACTTACGTTGATATTTTTTTCAAGCACACTTTATGCTTTTTGTATTGAAACCAAAATAAATTGTGTTAACCAGAACAAAGGGAAGATAACTCTTATAATCTTCCCATGGGGCAGAGTATGTTTAGCTACGAGTTGACGTTCTGGTTCATTTCAATTAAAAACGGTGGCGAACAAAAAGTAAAAATACATTGAGAGTCAAAATCAATCAATTTTGTGATGGTTAACGCGATACCATAAGAAGTTCTTATGCCATCGACAAAATGTGAGAGGTTAAGTTACCCCACCCACTTCTTGAAAAGTAGGGGTAGTGTTATTAGGAATAATTTTCTTGAATACAGAACTTAACAAGCCACACTTTATGTGCGACAAAATGATTTTTATGAATTGTTCGCCTCAAATAAAGCAAAACATGCACACAGTAGGCATTTTTCGTGCTCCTGTAATGACACAATTTATAGTAAAAGTATAAAGAACAATCGAAAAAAGTCCCATTTTTGAAGTTTACCATTTCTCTATTTGTCAACATTTTCTGAATGTAAAAGTGTAAGTCGTGCAAGCAATGATCGCATTATATATCTGAATAAAAGTCAAGTTGTTACCAAATCGTTAATTTGCCAAACCATGATCGTAAATAAGATCCCCAATTTTCTTTCAATTTTTTACAAATATTTTGCTTAAAATTTCAGCCAGTGTATAAACCCGTCTAATTTTGAGCATGCGCTGCACGTCTTTTCGGCAAAAATTAAACCATCAAGTAGCCGTTTACAAATATTTTGCTTAAAATTTCAGCCAGTGTATAAACCCGTCTAATTTTGAGCATGCGCTGCACGTGCACGCCGAGTCCCTTTTCGGCAAAAATTAAACCATCAATTAGCCGTTGAATTCTAGTTTCCAAAAATGTATTATTTGATAGCATTTTATTAGCGCATTGTGGGTTTATGATGCCATGCTAAGAACTTTCAAAATGCCCCTCGTAATGAGTTATTAATATGCACAGTTTAAAGAAAATCCATGCGTGAGCACATATGTAAGTACCCCTATAGATTATCAAACTGTTGTAGATTTAGTGTAGGGGCCCCCAGGGGTTTAGGGATCTGGTGAGAATGGCTATTTATTTTCAGGGGGCTGGGGAGCACTGGTAATTATTTGAATTTAATCCATAGGTAAGAAAAATACATTTTAGGGAGAATTGGCTTATATTTTTGAGGGGTATAGGGAGGAGCTGAATTAATTATAAGGATTTGGAGAGCAAAGGCAAAATACTTTCAGAGAGCTGAGGAGTTGTCTTTCAGGGATTTGGGGAGATCAGTGCATTATTTTCAGGGATCAAGGGACCACAGACCCCCCTGGGGGCCTCAGTGCTCAAACAAAAGTATAATGAGTTAATATTAGAAATGAGAAAAAAGGATGTGTTTTGATAAAATCCAAATGTAGAAAAACCTACTAATTTCTTGATAAAAGAAATTATACAAGTAAAATTGTAATATTAATGCATGATGATAAGAGAATAAATTATAATAATTTTATTTCCAGTCATGGGCCACCAAAAGGCAGTTCATAAATTACAATTAATAATATGGAGCACAGTGGCTCAGTGGTATAGAGTTCTTGACTCAAGACCAAGGGGCCACATGTTCGAGCCTCACCAGCGTCACTGTGTTGTGTCCTTGAGCAAGACACATTTATCCTTGTTTAGTACCGGTTCACCCAAGGAAGACCCGTCCCACCATAACTGAAGATTGCTGACTTATACGTAAAGAATTAAATCAAACAAACAAACAAACTCTTAACAATAAATTATAACACAAATGTAAACATAAAATGACTAAAGCTTGATACTGATTAGTCAAAACAATTAAATAAGGCATTTATATACACTTTGCTAATCAATATAGCTGACAATCTGAAGCACCTGTCCATGTTATTCTGTAGTAAACAACCAAGTAATGCCTCACCACACCATAAGCTCCATATTTTAATAATAAGAGTCAGGTGCATGACACTCTCCTGCAAATGGGCCTCGTCGCGACAAAACCTGTCTTATGGGTTTCCGACATAGCGGAACTCAAACCAATCTCCACAGCTACAGATACCAGCTAGAAAATTGAAATTTTGCTTGTAGCAAGTTTAGATATGATACTTTCCAATAAGCGAATAACAAAGGCGCTGATCAGATTGCGCGGACGCGCAGGCTGATCAGCGCCTTTGTTGTTCGCAAACCCCGAAGACAGTTTTCTCGCGTCGAGGTCAAAATAATATAAGGCTATAATACCTCACATAGACACCATGTAAGTCCAGCCTTACCAGTGGAGGAGAGATGCCCGATCGGGCTCCATTGACCTACTTAAATTGAGAGAAAATACAGGTAAATGTTACTATAAATAGTAACTTGCTACTCGATCGGGCTCCATTTTACTGTTTTTATAGTGGTCTCAGAAAACGAAAAAGATGTGTGACAGTTTTCAACCGATTTTCTACAAATTTTAGCAGCTTAAAGATGAATAAATTTCCAAACTTTTGACCGTTCAGATTTTTTTTAAAATAAAAGTATTAAAGTTTAGAATAAGACATTTTCTGGTAGTCAGTGGATCCCGTTCGGGAACAAGAGAATGTTATGATGCCCAATCGGGATACAGTGGCTCCTGTTTGGGAACATATGCAAAATATTTTGATCCAGAACGGGATACATGCATTTGTTCATCACAGACATAGCATGGCTTTTAGCATGTCATGATCATAGTAGACACACCTGGGATATGTTGCATTAATGCGAGTCCTACGTACTGTTTTTGGCACAATGTTATGCAACAATATTTTATATAAAAACAACACAAAACAATACGCTTCATAGCTACGTGAAACAAGCCTATGCATAGACAGCGTGCTATGAGGCTCTTTCTGTGCTCATAATCAATGAAACAGCTATTATTTCTTTTTTAGACGTAGTCGTTGTATAACATTGAGTAAAACATTACAAGCGTTCACCATATGCAACTCTAGCCAGAGGGTTTAGTGCATATATTTGAACTGGATCACATGGGATAATTTCAGCTTATAGATAAAAGACATACACATACTTTGTTATCTTGATCTAGTAAAAACTGTCACAACTGTTCCGTAACGTTAAATCACTGTAGTGCGTAAATTCAGAGTTTTTTTTGATAGATGAGGAGAATTAAGTTTTTTTTGTGAACACCAATACTTGTATTTTTGACAAAAAATTAAGATAACTTTTACTTATAACAAGACCAAACTCTGCTCTGGAGTACCTGTGTCGCCAATGCACATCTTCACATTGTGAACAGTGATTAGGGAAGGTATGAATATAGAGGAATGAAATCTGTTTAAATTACAAAGGAGCTCTAGCGATAAGGCGTATATTTTCCCTAGTTGACATGATTACAAAACCTTGATTTTCAAATTGCCCTAAAGTTTTTAAAATTGGTCTGTTCAGGTAGTAAAATTTACATAGAAAGCATCAAAATAGGTTTCAAAGCGATTCATCATTTACAAAACCGTTAAAACTTGCGCCTTCTACTCCCACCCATCATTTTACGTCTTTAGACTGGGTGCCGTTTAGGCGAGAATTTTAGTAAATCCTTTGCAGATTTTCAAAAAGTAAAAGTGCAAAAATATTAAGGATATAAGTACCCTTTATTTACGAAACTTTGCGGTATTCCCATCTGCGCATGCGTACGAAATATACTTAAAATTGTGACGTCTGTCATTGAAAAGATGAAACTGAAGTCTTTCAGTTTGTTTTTAGTTGCTCCCCCCCCTAGACCCAAGATGCCCTTTGGACAATTAAATGTCGCTATACAAATAAATAACATATGTAAAGGGCGTCTTGGGTCTAGGGGGGGGGGGGGGAAAGGGGTTGTATAAGCGAAAGAAGACAACAAATATCTGACAAACAATAGACCACTTTGCAAGATGGTCGTTTTTATTGTACATCAACTGTATAAATAGTTTTACTGTATATAGCATGATAGGACGATTGGTACCCTTGTTTAACGGTCTAGTTCCCATATATGTTACTGAATAATAAGTACAATTGATGATCGAAATAAATTCTCATTCAATAAGAAGTAGATTTATTACATGCATTAAGGAAATCCCATTTTAAATATACAAATTCGGGGGCAATGGTGCATCGACGGTCCGTCTATATATATGTCACGGGAGGATTTCTACTGTGCCGGGAACCATAGTAATACTGGGCCGGTCTACCCGTTCTCGAGGGGTTCGAGGGTCAATAGATTTATTACAACCAGAGATGGATGAGAATCATATTTATTCCGACCTCTCGGCAAACACACCTGCAGATACAATATAATATCCTAACTAATAGGAAATCAAGGTTATGCAACGTAAACTACTGCTGTGGCGAGGAACGCAAGTTTCCTCACCCCTTTATTATAAATGAAACTATCTTCACGCGTAACACGGAGGTTACCGAGGGGAAATACAAATGTCAAATATAATACAATTATTTACAACATGATGAAAATGGTATAAGTAAACGCATACCTGCAGATACAATATAATATCCTAACTAGTAGGAAATCCTTATGCAACGTAAAATACTGCTGTGGCGAGGAACGCGAGTTCCTCACCCCTTCACAACAAACAGAAGAATGAAGGAAAGGGCGCCTTAGGTGAGTTTGTGCATGCTCATGCATATAAGCGTGAATCTTGTGAAGCGCGCGCAAATCAAACAGTGAGCAGTATTTACTAAATATGCGCTACTTATAAGATGACTTATGAGAAAATGATCGAAATTGTAATGATTAAAGGCCTATAGGAGAAAGTATGGGAGTAGGATATGGGATCAAGACCTCAGAACAATTTGTGCAGAGTCCACATTAAATGACCCTGCGACATTCTCCCCTGCTTAGGAAAATGTCGTCCCGACTTTTAATAAATTTGACTAAACCAACTATGTACAAAATACCTACTATTTTCATTTATTGAAGAAATACGTATCAGATCCACTACATTTCTGCAATTTAATCTTATGTAAGCCTCAACACTCTACTAACCTATTATAAAACAAATATGCAGTGCTCACACGTGGAATATGACAACATAAGCTTTTTTTAAAAAAAAAATGCATATGGTTATAAGAACCTTGAGGCTGAACTCTAGAGCTTTATGACATATAGCAACTTATACCAACTCATTTTTCGTGCATATCTTACAACTACTCAGCAAGACAGACAAGAATAGAGCTGATTTAACTTTGGTGACACAACCAACTAAACAGAATACAGACAACCATCTGATTTAGAGATGCAATACCTTACCAGGTGCAGTCTACATCTATACTCATAAGAGTGATAGATAGACAGTTATCTACAAATTGTGCCAAAGCCTTTAACTGCAATAATATCATGTTGAACATAAATTCAACCTGGTTCTATTAATGAAGCAGAATTACATGAATGAACAAATAAAACCTTGTGGTACATTCTGTGCTGCCAATGAGTCCATGGGCCACACATCCTAAGAGCTGCAAGTAATGCACAAAGAAAGCATGTCCCAACCCAGGACAAACTACAGTTATTGAACAACAACATAGGCTAATTCAGAACACCATAGATGACAACACCAATGAACCATAAAAGAAAGGCACAATATTTCATTCATATAAACGCAAAAATAGAAAAATACTTACACCAAAGTAAATAAATTCCAAGAGACTCAACATAGTCATTTGGAACACTTATGAGGGATGTCCCAAAGGTCTATATACAACTCTTGACTTTCAATATTGTCATAAACATAGACTAATAATTATCAAATGTAGTTGCATTTATATATCAGTGCGCAAGGCCTTGATATGTCCACCTTAGCTCAATTACCACAAGCGGACAGTTTTGTATCTAAGCCCCGTCTCACTGACATATCATGCAAAATCTGACAATTCATCCAATTTCAACCAGTGCATAGGGTCCTGATACTTCCACCTTAGCTCAATTACCACAAGTGGACAGTTTGTATCTAAGCCCCTACCCACTGATGAATTGTACGCTGCCAAATAGTATATACTCCCCTCCCCCTCTTTGAAAAATGACGTCTCGTCATACATACATTTTAGCTGAGGGATTAGGAAAAAAATTAAAAACAATGAATTAAACACCAAATAAGAACCAACAACATGACATACCCGATGACACAACCAACCTAACAGCACTGTTGAACACATAATGCATCCATGGCTTGCATATCTGTACCTCAGTGCTCATCAAAACAAAAATAAGATTATGGCAGTCTGACAGTTACAAAGAGCTATTGGTCAGACCACCACAAATGAATGTACTAGACAACACAACGGCTTATCAAACACATTCAAGACAATGTTTAGTAAAAAAGGTGTGTCACAAAGCATATCATCAAAACTGTACAGTTTGGTGCTGTCTATGAAGACACCGCGCAGTAAATAAAACTGCTCAAAAGTTAAAAACTAAATCAGGTATTGCCCTTCCAGACCTGAAACAAACAGCACTGAAAAGAAACTGATGAATGGTAAAACACAGAGTAAACCTTTATGTTCTCCAGTCACCATTGATCTGCCACCTTGGCTTCCGCCGTGTTCTGGCTGGTCGAGTCCTCTGTGGCCCTTGAGACCTTGGAGTGAAAGGGGTGGCTAAAGGATTAAGTGTGGATCCCTGATACCCAGGTCTTTTTGGTGGAATCACATACTTATTGTGTTGGCTGACAGACTGTGTTCCTGCATCTTCTGACTTTGCAGAACTGACCTCATCGTAAGATGAAGTGTCTGCCAAATCCACTTGGTCAGCACTGTCAACTGTATCTGTAGTAACCACCTCCCGTGACAAATGGCCCCACGTTGGGCGCCATTTGTCACGGGAGGATTTCTACTGTGCCGGGAACCATAGTAATACTGGGCCAGTCTACCCGTTCTCGAGGGGTTCGAGGGTCAATAGATTTATTACAACCAGAGATGGATGAGAATCATATTTATTCCGACCTCTCGGCAAACACACCTGCAGATACAATATAATATCCTAACTAATAGGAAATCAAGGTTATGCAACGTAAAATACTGCTGTGGCGAGGAACGCAAGTTTCCTCACCCCCTTATTATAAATGAAACTATCTTCACGCGTAACACGGAGGTTACCGAGGGGAAATACAAATGTCAAATATAATACAATTTTTTACAACATGATGAAAATGGTATAAGTAAACGCATACCTGCAGATACAATATAATATCCTAACTAATAGGAAATCCTTATGCAACGTAAAATACTGCTGTGGCGAGGAACGCGAGTTCCTCACCCCTTCACAACAAACAGAAGAATGAAGGAAAGGGCGCCTTAGGTGAGTTTGTGCATGCTCATGCATATAAGCGTGAATCTTGTGAAGCGCGCGCAAATCAAACAGTGAGCAGTATTTACTAAATATGCGCTACTTATAAGATGACTTATGAGAAAATGATCGAAATTGTAATGATTAAAGGCCTATAGGAGAAAGTATGGGAGTAGGATATGGGATCAAGACCTCAGAACAATTTGTGCAGATTCCACATTAAATGACCCTGCGACATATATTTGTTGAATGTGCCTAGTTTCTCCAGTCGTTATTTCAACAAAATAAAACGAACGTCTCGTTTAGGGAGATTGCTCGCCTTATCGCTAGAAATTCTTACACACAAATTATACAATGTAATATATAAGCACGTCCAAGTGTGTTGTAGACATAATAATGTCTAAGTACAACACATCAAAAATATTATCAAATGTCCACAACATATGTTCACTGTGTGAACAATCATAACATACAAATTTGAATATAAGGAATGACAACTACTGGAGTTACAGATTACACAAACCAAACACCCTCTAAGCATTTCGGATAGATAACATGTCTAAGTCCAAAAGCACAAAAAATAAGAGAATATTTATCAAATGTGCACAAAATATAGGGTGTACATGTTCTTAACTGTTATTATTCAAAGTTTGAGCATTAAGGAATGAAAACTGTTGGAGTTACAGATTACACAAACCAGACGCCCTCTACGAATTTTACGGAAAAAATGTCTGACCCCCCACTAAAAAAATGAAAAAAAAAAAGATCATGAGATATGTATAAATAGGAGGAGCTGTGAACAATCATTATGCATATCATGTTTTGGTAAGTGGACACTGTGGATGTGCACAAGATGCTCATCTCCGATGTTTGAAAAATCATTATGCAAGGTTTGAATATAAAGAAATGGAAACTGTTGGAGTTACAGATTACACACACCAGACACCATCTTAGCAATTTTGGATTAAAGTTCAACACCCCTCAAATATAAGATAATATTCATGAATGTGCACAAAATAAAATATGGACAGCTTCAATGTGTGAGCAATAATTAAGCAAAGTTTGAATAAAAAGGAATAAAAACTTTTAGAGTACAGACTACACAAACTAGGCACCACAAAAATGTTGCGGATGGACAGACAGACAAAGTGGACCCATTACTAAACCTGGTTTCACTAAAGGGACATGTGCAAAACACTGTTATTCTAAGGTAAATCTTTCCACATAAGTCAGATCCTACCTAAAATGAAGTGATTTTATTTTATTTTAGAACTGCTTCTTAAGTGGCCAGATTTGTTCTTCAACAGAAACCAGCTGCTGTTTTCAATCCCTGTAACTCACAAACACTATTGGTGTGTCAAATGGTCTGTTTGGATCAAGAACGATTTTAGCAATTGTGAATCGCCATGTCCCCATGATGTCTCCCACAAGATTTGGTTCAATCAAAAGTATAGTCTTGGGGGAGATGTTGTCTGAAAAAAAATACAACAGGATGGCTGTCTTTGGTTTCATCTTAGATTTCGGAATGGAATGATTTTAGATCTTCCAAGCCATATTGCACTTGATTGTCAGGTCTCAAGTCCCTTGTGCATCTGATCTGGGTATAAAATGTTTTACACGCTAGGCATGTACAAAGAGAACAAGTTAACTGAATGTTTGGTTGCCAGCTATTCCATATTTCACATTATTACCCAACCGCCTATATACGGAGTAATTGTGTATTTTTGGCTATGTCGTGAGTCAATGAACTATTGCCCAGGCAATAATTTTGGATATTGACTGGGATTAAATCATGGCTTGGTTGCCCGCTTCGCTGCTAATAATACGAAGGCGCTCATCGTCTTTCTCTTTGAAGATGCATGTACGGTTCGTTTATGCCAGGAGACGTTATGTAGCAATGTCGAATATGAAGCTTGCTTTGGCACCTTGCAACACACATGACTTCGTTGTTTGCGGTCAGAAACATAAAGTGTGGGTACTCGTTTTCTTAGTAAGAACAAGCAGAACACTTTGAGACCAAATTTGAGCAGATTAGATGAAAATTTCTGTTTTTCAAGAAAACCACATCGTCTACAGCAACGCTGCTATGTATGTCATCAAGTGGGCTGGGTAATAAAACAGTTATTACGTGCATATTTGTAGAATAGTCCAACTACACTAGTTTCCATTCCTTTATATTCAAACTTTGCATAACGATTGTTCACAGCTCCTCCTATTTTATACATATTTCATGATCTTTTTTTTTCATTTTTTTAGGGGGGGGGTGTCAGACATTTTTTTCGTAAAATTCTTAGAGGGCGTCTGGTTTGTGTAATCTGTAACTCCAAAAGTTTTCATTCCTTAATGCTCAAACTTTGCAAAATAACAGTTATGAACATGTACACCCTATATGTTGTGCACATTTGATAAATATTCTCTTATTTTTTGTGCTTTTGGACTTAGACATTTTATCTATCCAAAATGCTTAGAGGGTGTCTGGTTTGTGTAATCTGTAACTCCAGTAGTTGTCATTCCTTATATGCAAATTTGTATGTTATGATTGTTCACACAGTGAACATATGTTGTGGACATTTGATAATATTTTTGATGTGTTGTACTTAGACATTATTATGTCTACAACACACTTGGACGTGCTTACATTGTATAATTTGTGTTATCTGTAATTTAAACCGATTTCATTCCTCTATATTCATACCTTCCCTAATCACTGTTCACAATGTGAAGATGTGCATTGGCGACACAGGTACTCCAGAGCAGAGTTTGGTCTTGTTATAAGTAGAAGTTATCTTAATTTTTTGTCAAAAATACAAGTATTGGTGTTCACCAAAATTTTTTTAATTCCCCTCATCTATCAAAAAATCTCTGAATTTACGCACTGCAGTGTTTTAACCTTACGGAACAGTTGTGGCAGTTTTTACCAGATCAAGATAACAAAGTATGTGTATGTCTTTTATCTATAAGCTGAAACTATCCCATGTGATCCAGTTCAAATATATGCGCTAAAACCTCTGGCTAGAATTGCATATGGTGAGCGCTTGTAATGTTTACTCAATGTTATACAACGCCTACGTCTAAAAGAGAAATAAAAGCTGTTTCATTGATTATGAGCACAGAAAGAGCCCCATAGCACGCTGTCTATGCATAGGCTTGTTTCACGTAGCTATGAAGCGTATTGTTTTGTGTTTTTTTATATAAAATATTGTTGCATAACATTGTACCAAAAACAGTACGTAGGGCTGGCATTAATGCAACATATCCCAGGTGTGTCTACTATGATAATTACACGCTAAAAGCCATGCTATGTCTGTGATGAACAAATGCATGTATCCCGTTCTGGATCAAAATATTTTGCATATGTTCCCAAACAGGAGCCACTGTATCCCGATTGGGCATCATAACATTCTCTTGTTCCCAAACGGGATCCACTGACTACCAGAAAAAAAGTAAGTAAGGTTGCAAAGATCAGGAATCGATACAATCAAGTACCACACCTGACCCAGGATACCAATGGGAAAGTGACAAACTCACAGAAGACACCACAAACGAGAGCCAAGAGGTCAGCCCTTTCCCAGCAGGTGACCACGAAGCACATATAAACAGACGCGCACAAAACATAGCAAACACAAGACAGAACAAAAACATAAAAGATCCACAAAAGAAGTACCGCCTTGGAACGGTCAGTAAAATATTTTACTGGAGGGCTTAAACCGGTTTAACGGCGCCAACCTCACCCTTAATTCAGATGTGGATCAAGACACATAGATATTTGGTTTGCATGAAAGACCCCTAACTTATCAATGCATCATCTCCTAAAACATATAAATCAAGATATAACAAGGAGATAAAGCAAGGATAAGGACTCAACAGTAAATTAAACTGAATACCGGAGCAAAAGAAATCCAACAGGTAAACCCCGGTGGGACCGACAAACAGCCAAAGCATCAGGCCCCTACCATCTCATCAATAGATAAGTCTTTAAGTCGGAACCATCATAGAGTCTGAAGTCCGACCCACCGGCGTGCAATTAAAGAGGAAAGCAAAGTTGCCAACTGTGATTGGGTTGACTACCAAGTATGCAGTCTGTTGCAATACATTAATGTTATAGCCAATCTTTTTATAATGGGAAATTATTTTAATGAACTGCGCTGAAAAATTATTAGAGCCAACAATCTTCTTCAACTTATACACCAAGTCACCATAGAAATCAGGTTCCGAAAGTCCTTGGCGCAAGAGAGATTTAAGTCCAACTTGGAATTTAGAAATCAAATCAAAGTATCGTCTATAAAATTTTGAAAATGTTTTGCGAAGTTTATGATACCGATAGCCCTGTTTAAGAAGTTTCTGAGTTAACAATTTATTGCGAGTGTTGAAGTCAGTAACATAGCTAGATGCTCTAGCAAAACGAATGAGTTGAGAGATATAGACTCCATAGGATGTATAACGAGGAACATCACCATCTAAAAATGGGAAATTGACAATTTCAAAATCAAAGTCGTCACGTTTATCATAAATTTTGGTAGAAACAATACCATTAGAAATAAAAGCCTAATTTTAAACCTTAATAACTTTTTTCTAGATATTTTAAAAAAAATCTGAACGATCAAAAGTTTGGAAATTTATTCATCTTTAAGCTGCTTAAATTTGGTGAAAATCGGTTAAAAACTGTGACACATCTTTTTCGTTTTCTGAGACCACTATAAAAACAGTAAAATGGAGCCCGATCGAGTAGCAAGTTACTATTTATAGTAACATTTACCTGTATTTTTCTCTCAATTTAAGTAGGTCAATGGAGCCCAATCGGGCATCTCTCCTCCACTGTTTACATTGACTGAACAACAGACCATAAAAGAGGGTCTGGATGAGGTATAATGATTAGTGAATAATGGCCCTTTTTATAATGAATAGTGAATAATGAGCAAAAAAAATAATAGTGAATAAGTAGGGCCTAAAATTAATGAATAATCCTATTTTTTAAATGAATTGAAGAAAAAATTAATGAATAGTGAATAATCATAATTCTTTGCCACCTTTCTTACTCTTAATGAATAATTGGTCTTATTTTAATGAATAACCCAAAATTTTAATGAGATGAATAATGGGCTAAATTTTTAATGAATAGTGAATATCAGACCCCCCCCTCTCACTCATCCAGACCCTCATAAAACAATCCAGATTTGCTTTATTCCACTGGCTAACACAAACAATTTACTTTCTTGACAATGCTAATGTAAATCGTTTACAATAAAAACTATATATAAATTTAGAGAAAATTCTTATTACATCAATGTTCAGTACTAAAAAGACATACACATTTCTGGTGACTTAAAAATTGCAAAAACAGCAATTTATGAGTTTACACTGCTAGTGGTGTATTTACTGTCATTTAATTTCCAGTAATTTCCATTAACTGAAATTTCAACAAAGCATTGATAATAAGGGAAGAAATGTTAACCTAAATCACATAAACGTCATTTCAAGTCCGTGTATTTAATCAAATTTATAAACGGCATTTTAGATGCTGCTTATTTTAAGATCCATTAATGTTTCTTTAATACAAAAATGATATCTTTTATCTCACTGACACTTGTGTATTTGCTTCATTCTACACATGGAATGATATAAAAAAAGACGATTTTCTTCACTGACTACACCTCAGTTTAGATGACACAATACTATTAAGCATGAAGTAGCTTTAAGTTAGTAAGATCTATCACACATTGTGTAACCCTACTATTGATTACACCAACTGTATTGATACAAAAACTTACTCAGAATTTGTTAAAAAATAAGTTATTTCAGACTTAGGTCTAAATCGAGACCTTTATCCTTGTCTCTTGAAACAATAAACTGAAGTGTTTTGGAAACTTAACGACTATTTCCAAACATACGAGTATGACACACACCAATCCCATTCCTTTGGTAATAATCGCTTTATATCTGAAGAAGGATGTCTAGTTT
Source organism: Loripinus fragilis (assembly GCA_964019695.1). Taxonomy (NCBI): domain Eukaryota; kingdom Metazoa; phylum Mollusca; class Bivalvia; order Lucinida; family Lucinidae; genus Loripinus; species Loripinus fragilis. Next base: position 53,035,759 of record OZ026528.1, on the reverse strand, counting down.
GGTGAAGTAAGAATACCATTTATGTGGGTAAAATGCATAACAAGAGAAGTTTATGGAGCATATTACACTTATCTTCCATTCTGTCTGGTTCTAAAATTTTGTGAAGCATTGTACAAACAGCATTTGTTCTAATGGTTCATGATAGGCATACATTTGAACGAAAATGGTTTATCACGTAGAAAAGCTCCCTGGCATTGTTAGTATAGCATATATACTGTAGCCATTGCTATATTAATGGACCCAAATAAGTATTGGTTAATTTGTTTTGCATAATTATATCAATTAGATTTAGTCTTGAAGTTGAATTTTGTTTCAGATAATATCATTTTGATATTTAGCCAATCAAATATGAACATTACGATAGATACAAAAATACATCCAATTACTTCTTTGCATATTTCAAATCAAACAAAATCGATTAACAGTAGTAATGGAAAGAATGATTAAAAGGATTTAGCCCATTTGATTTTGTTACTTTGCAAGTAAGTCTATCATTAACGACTGAGTAGAGTGTCCTGTTAATGCTGATATTAGCTAGAACAGTTAACATTTTTGCGTGCTTCTTTTGAATCTATATCCTTGTGAGTTAACAACTTATTCAAATGTTCGATACACATATAACTCTTTATTTTTCCATTTACCATGTTTACAATGTTCCTGTTATATTTTGTCAATGTCACAGTCAGTTCAGGTATGTAAGCATGTATTGCCAAAACTAAGTGAGAGCTTATAATAATTATTGCACTTTCTTATTAAATAGTTCACTTTTCTATCCAGCATTCTAAAAGAACATTTTAAAATCTATTTTACGATAACTTTAATGTCTCCTGATCAAATTTGCCCGGACATAATTTGGGCTGATAAAATTTGTATTTAAATTGGTATTGAAGTAACAATTGACCTTTAACTAGTTTCCTTGAATATGGTCATATCTAATGTGATCATTGCCTTAGAGTAAAACTCAATTTTCCCATTATTGGTTGAGCAAGTGACCAGAAGTACTAAGTTGATGTGATTGACAGTTTCTTTAATTAAACAACGAAAGCTATGTTGAATATAAACTTGAATTAATTTAAAAACTTCAAAAATGCCTCACCATCGTCATACGCAACTAGATACCAGGATACAAATTGATTTGGTGACAGCCTCTTTAAACAATAACTGATTACAGGCAGTTATAATGCATACCTCCTTCAAAATATCTAGTAATTAGAAGGGTTACTATTTTATGGTAATTGAACCTAAAGGCCCTGTCACACTACGACGTATAGCACCAACGTATGCCGACATATGAAAAATTAAGTAAGTACGTTGGTATACGCTGAGTACGTTAGAAATAAGTTTTAAACACGTTACGAATACGCTATAGTACGGTGGTATACGTTGACATACGACCAAGAGGTCCAACATTTTGTGCATCCATAAAAAATTACCGCGTATGCGAACGCACTGCTTCTATACGTTAGGCATACGCTAGATGTACGCAGCAGGTAAGTTATGCATACGCTAAGGTACGTTAGCACCAACGTATGCGGACGTATGAGAAATTAAGCAAGTACGTTGATGTACGCTGAATACGTTTGAGATAAGTTTTAAATACGTTACGAACACGCTGGTATACGTTGTCATACGGCGAAAAGATCCCAAATTTTTGTACTTGCATAAAAATTCTTCAGCGTATGCCGACGTATTGCTTATACGTTAGGCATAAGTTAGATGTACGCAACGGGTAAGTTATGCATACGTTAAGGTACGTTAGCACCAACGTATGAGGACGTATGAAAATTAACCAAGTACGCTGAATAAGTTAGAGATACGTTTTCAATACGTTATGAACACGCTACAGTACCTTGCTATACGTCGTCATATGGCAAAGTGGTCACAAAATATTGTACTTTTTATACGTTTGACATAAGTTAGATGTACGCTACACGTAAGTTATGCATACGTTAATGTACGTTATATGTACAATTAAGCATACGTTAGACGTTCGTTGCGCATAAGTTTCTCATAAGTTAAGAACGCAAGTGATACGCTGGGCATACGCTATTATACGCTGATACAAGCATAAGTTATGTTACGTCGGGAATAAGTTATGAATAAGTTACTCATAAGTTAGACATACGTTCTATGTTCGTTTCGCGTACGCTTTGCATAAGTTCAGAGAGAGGCTTCCTCTGATTTTTTAATTGGATTTCGGCGTATGCCAGCGTACTAGATATATTTTTCATACGTCGGCATACGTCGGCTAAAACGTTATAGTGTGACAGGGCCTTAAATAAACATGGATTCATGGAATCTAGCCTGTATCATGCAACGTAACTGAATACGTGTACAACGTAACTGAATACGAGTAAGGACCTCGGACAGTCATAATGTAGGATTGCCCGTAAAAATGACTGGAGAAAAGTTTCAAAGAAAACGATATTTTTTCTATGAAAAATTTAGTAGGCTCAACCCTCGACTTATCCACGAAAGCAGTTTTCTCATTGGACAAGTACCAATTGAAAAATATGGGTTGAAAACTCTGTTTTTTGGTATTCAACCTATAGAAAATAGAAAACTTTTCACTGAAGTGCTTTCCCCCTGTGACCAAACTAATCATTTTGCATACAGTTTTAGTTTTACATTTCACACATCATATAAAAACGGCATGATTGGTCACGAGGGGGGGGGGAACGTTGTCGAAATGCTCAAAAGCACTTTATTATAATAGCTTATTAGAAACTTATTTTGTAAAACCCTGTAGGTAAATATTAATTTGCAATGGCATGTATCAGGGCTTTAGTTGTGAGTGCTTACAAAGTAATTAATTATCTCATTTCTCAACCAAAACATATGTTTTTGGTACTCAAAAGGACCGTCTCAATGAGACGGTTCATTTAAGCACCAAATTATAGGTTGGATCTGATGTTTAAGAAAATATTAACGATTTTACGCTCAAAAACTGTGTTTATCTAGACTATGATTTATACAGTGTGCAGAAATGATACACCCCAGTGCACAAGTCAAACTGGTTGACTTGGAACATTTGAGGTAATAATCAAAAGTGATTGACAGCACACTTCTTTAGATGAAACAATGAACTCTTCTCAACCCGAATTTTATGCAAACGCATCACTTTCGTCTCATGTTTTATGACGCAAACATTATATTTTCATGTATTTAGGTGAATACTCGACGAAACTTTGACTTTCTGTGAAATAAAATTTGGTCACAAAAAATACCCCCACCCCCTAAACCCTAGAGTCCTGGCATAATTATGCAATTTTTTCAAAATACTTTTATTTTGCTAGGTGCACTAAATGTAAGGGTTTGATTTAAGCATAAAACGATAGTTGTCAGTTATGCATTATCCTAGCCACAGGCTGTCAAAATTTGGGAAGATTGAATAGGAAACTGTCTGAGGTCCTTTGAACAACTGTAAACAGTTACATAGAGTGATTGATTTTACTGATTATAATTTTTTCAATTAAACTTAGATTTCTCCAGATAAATACTACAAAACAAATCTCTAAACTCACCAATATATATTTGATTTTCAGTCTCAATTATATAAATTTTCTTTGACACCATTTTTGATAAACATGGGGCCTTATGATATACTTTATACAATTTATATGTTATTTTAACAAATTCGACAGAAAATGGGAATGTATCCTTCTAAGTACTGGTCTTGTGAGCTATCCTTTTATTTGCTCATGAGTTTTAAAATCTATAATGTTGGGCAAATCATTTTTTGAAGCTATAAAAAGTTAAAAGATATAATATTTTGCAAATGTTGCATGGGTGAAATGATACTTTTTTTTAGACAAACAGAAACCTGGATAGCTATAACAAAAACAATTCATTTTACCATGCGAACCAAACAATTCTTGTGCTTTAACAACAACATAATCTAGGACTAAGATTTGGTACCAGTAAAATGCATTTAAGCACCCCCCTCGCTGCAGTGGCTTAGGTAGCTGTCCTTTATAGGCCAATAGTTTTGCTGCTGTTGATCCATTGCTTATTGTTGCTCCCATTGTTTGTGGGGAGTTTGTGTTTGGTCCTTGTTTATTATTCAGTACTTTGTGTCCTTCTCGTGTTGCAATCACCTTTATGGGGAAAAGAGAGTTGGTTGCGTTACTTTAATAGTGTTCCTGATGTCTTGTGGTTGTTAGTGTTCTTTCGCTCTTCCTCACGGTACCATGTGTTGGTCTGCAGTGTGTGGTTGTGGTATTTCCTATTCATACTTACTTGCTTTTTCGAAATGATATGAAATACCATTTAACGTATAATATAAGGAATTAAGCAAGTCATATACAGTCTTGAAAGCTGTAATATACGTTACATATTGCCACACAAATAACCTAAGGATAATTAACACCAGAAACAATGTTGGTTACAGCATTTTACTATTGAATTTCAATATAATGCTCATACATGGTGTTTAAAGGTTTTCATATAGCATTACATACAATTTTAGAATGAAAATATTCTTACCTTATTTAACATGCTTTTCAGTGGTATCATATTAAACAGCATATAACTCTGAAAGTTTTTTTTTTATAAAAACAAGCTGCTTGCAGTTATAAAATGACCCATTAATTGTCTTTTGGAACATATAGTTAAAACATGATTGTTAAATGAGAAGCTTATTAAATGAAACTATTTAACAACATTTCAATGGTTTTACAGGGGGAGGGGTAGTTTAAATGTGACATAAATGACATCACAATGGGCCCTAATTACTTAAACATAAATATTTGTAGGAAATGAAATGTTCTTGAACAATAAATGAAGGTTGGGCCAATTTGATGAACCGGTACTACCTCAACAACCTTATTTGCATTATTTGTGTTTTAAACAGTTGAGGGGTAACGTAGTTAACATGCTGAAACAGCCAAACGCCCCAACCGTCAGAGAGCTAACATATTTCAAAACGTTAAGCTAGAAACATAAATTTATGCTAACATTTGATTTTAATCGCAAGGCACACACAATCTTTCCAGAATTATATGTCTGTACACTGCATACTGACATCAAATCGACGTCAATTTGACGTCAAATTGAAGTCCACGTTGAATCGATTTTCATTTTGGTCCTCTTATCGACGTTTTCAACCACTTCAACACAATAAACAACGTTACATGCGATCAATTTAGGTGTATTCACCACTAGCAATTATAAACTGTTTGATTCATGTTAAGAAAACGGTACGTCATTTTGTGACGTCACTATGACGTAAATACTGCAAGGAAAAATTGGAAACATCGTTTTCCTTAAACTGCATATATTTTTCTAGATGAAAATTGATATTAATCACTTTTACCCAAAAATTCCCACGGGAGCCCAAATTTCGACACAGCAGCCTACACTATTCTGTACAACCGCTCATATATTTTTCTATTAGTTTAGGGCTGACAATATTTACTACATCAGCTCATAAATGTTTTGGCTGTACCTTTAGATATATACTTAAACGCAAAAGAAACGCAACTCTTTCTAAAACAGTTGTTTCTTCTTTTTCATAATAAAAATCAGCCAGCGATAATGTTATCGCTAAGTATCGTTATTTGTATTGCATACAGCACCTAAATCAGACCGCTGTGACTTATGGTTGGCAAGCTGCAACGAGAAATGTAAGGCAACCCCCATTTTTAAAGTCATAAAGTTCAAAATTTGTGCCTATTTTGCGAAAAAAATGTTTTAAACCAATATCGGGTTTTGAAAGCAAAAGGGTAGACAAAATCAAATCAGGTACTTTTATGTTTCTGTCAACGTCAATTTTGTCAAAATGACGTCTTTATTGTTTTTGCGTAATTGCCCATTTTTATCCAAACCAACATCAATAATCGAAAACTTTTAATGTCACCATATAGCCTTACTACATTGCATAGAAGACATAAGTATCGCGACATGATCGAACAAAATGCGTCTATAATGACTGTTTTAAAAAAAGTAGGTTGACGTCAACAAAGAAACGCAGCAACGCAGCGACTGGTAGCGTTGATAATCAATAACTTGCAAACCGTTTTACTGTTTTCCTATTAGTTCAGACATCTGGCTAGCAGATCAAGCTGTTTGTTTTCAAATTGAAAGAGACATCACCTTTTTAGACTCCATTTGTTGAAATTTACTGACGTCATTATAACGTCAGGATGGAAATCGCGAGCAAAACCATTTTATGGCAAATCATTACTCAATGCGCAGGAGCACAGGATATAATTAATAAATTAGCCTCATGTGATCCATGTGGAAGAAAAAGTAGATTGAAAACGGTTGCGTTTCTTATGCGTTTAAGTATATAAAACAAAATAGATACTAGACATCCAGCTTTTTTATTTTCATATAAGCGATAGCTTTCTTTTTGAGCCCCTGCAAGTAAATAAGTATGCTCTGAGTGTAAATGTTGAAAGTATTTAAGGGTATTATAAAATACCTCAATGGCAATAGTTACAGGAAATCTACCCAATTCACCTAATCAGTTGCAGTTGTTGCCTTTATATGGAAGCCCAATATATATTTTTTTAAAAATCTGAAGTGCAATTTTACACATGGTAGATCAGATAAAGCATTAAACAGATTAAAATAGCCTTTTTCATTGACTGTTGTTGTATTATTTATATTTCATAGTACACTGTCATATAATAAGCCTGGTTTAACAATGTGACCAAACAAATGCAACATCGTACCCACAATCTGATGCAATTCACCAAAACATTTATTTAAAATTTGCCTTTCGTCCGGTTTTGACAGTATAAAAAATACCAGATGATGAAAATAAGACCTAAATATTTATATGCTTGAACTTCCTTCATTTCAATACCATTAAATAAAAAAAAAATAAGATTTTTCCTCCCACTTTTACTAAAAATGATATCAGTCTTCTTTAAATTACATTGAATGAACAAAAGTCAAAGATGTTTTAATCTGAAATGAAACAATTTTATGAAAAACTATATGACAATGTGAATGAATTAAATGACCATACATCCCTTAAAATTTACACAGTTTTCAGATGCAGAGGCAGAAAGAATTGAAGGGGTAATAAACAAGTATTAGCTTTTCAAAAAAGCTGGCGGTCGTTTAGCCCTATCATTGTATGTATTCTTGCCCACTGCATGCTTCCATTTTGAACTTCTAGAGCTTGTCCATGTAGATTTATTCTAAGCTCTGGTTATAAACATCTGAACTGTGATTTGTTACCATTTAACATATGCTTCCAGCGAGTATGTTGCTTGATCTTTTGAAAGCAACGGGCTTATACATGCTATGTTATGGTAATGTATCTAGCATGCGGCACATTTATGGAAAATCATTTGACAACACTAGACAGCACATTTTTCTCAAAGCTGATGCCAGAAAATCAAGGTCACAGTGGTCGCTTAACTGTATATGTACAGACTCTGTGACCCCAAGATGTGTTCACAAACCAAATTTGGGATTCCTAGGATTTATGCTTGTGACACGATTTTTCTAGATCTGATGGCAGTGGTAAAGGTGCGTGACGCTCCATGACCCTAAATGCATTAGCACACGAATTTTGGCATTCTTCCCTAAAATAATATAGGAGATATACTCCGGATATGATATGAACACTCAAACACTTACGACACTAAGGACAGGCAGTTTGATTACTATATGCCTCCCTTTGGGAGCATAAAACCTGTTTGTCATGAACGTCATAAGACAGTTCCTGAATTCATAGTAATTCTATGTGATCAAATGTGGATGACAATCACATAAGTATGTTTACTGATGTGAAGTTCGCTCGCACTCTTTGCCAATCAAGGACGTTTTGACTTTGGAACGTATTATTTTCGTCAGCTTTTTTGAAAAGCTGTTACTTATTGCGTTTATATAAAGACGCCCTCTTTGTTAAATAAGCAAACGAGCTTGCCTCGCGCTATAGGTAGCCCTACAGATTTCACGGACAGTTTACTTCGCGCTGTAGGTCAACCCACGATATTTGGTACCCAGCTCGTTGTTTGGCAGCAAATAAAATATAGCCAGAGCACGGCATAATGGTTCAGTCAAAACCTGAAATTGATGTGTGTTTACATTGATGTTTATATAAGCGGCCGGCCACGGCCGACCGCAATAACACATGCTGAATAAACAAAGGTATAAAGATACGAACAGATCTGGATGGAGTTTTGATTGATTTAAAGAGAATCTTTTGGATTGACATTAGGGTGTTTGTGATTAGGGCTGAAAGCTAAGTAGTGCTGCAGCAGAGGTCACCAAAAGTGACATGTACCCATACCGGAAGGGTAACAAGTAGCATTATACATCATTTTAAAGCTTAGAGTGTTCTGAGTTCAGAACTGCATGATGCCACTTTCAGAATTTTGTGCGAAAAAAATTACGGCCCTTTAAACATGATTACCGTCATCATAGCTCAGAAAGGAATAATGATTTCTTTTTATGGCAAGAAGAATACATACTGTATAAAATTCATGTTATTAGGTTGTATATGATCCAATAGTTAATATTAATTTTGTTTGCATTTGATATGCTTCTTACGCACATTGACAACTATAATTAAAAGGTCATTGAGTGCAAAAGTCGCGAAAACCAATGATTTTTACAAATAGTCCTGTTTATTGCATTTGATCTACATGTACATTTTTAAATCATAAAAAGGAGTTTTTTTCTTGCAATATCAAGTAAATATAAATGCATTTAATGTAGCAATTAATCCAATTATAATGTCCCCCAGCAGTTATAATACAACTCTGAAGGGAAGGTAAACGTGCATAAATGTACTTGTTCAAATTTATACGTCTGCATGTTTTGATATGTGTTTATTTACGAAAGCTTTAGAAATCACTTTGGCTAAACCTATGTACATGAAATATATCTTTCTATGTTAAGTTGGAATGCACCTTCTCATAACAGGTTTTGCTAGCATTGGATACCTTCATGGCAATGCGAGACTCGGAGAACTGTCATTTGAATTTATGTTTGTCTGCATTTTGTGATTGTGGCAGTTCCTGGTCATACTCTCTTACTTTTTGATGTCTTTGATGTCTCTGCTGTTGACAGTGTAAAACAAAAGTTGTCTGGAAAAGAGTGTGACAAAGCTTTACGAGCTTTGTCATGAGTCAGTTATCATGCCTTGCCTCTTCCTCGCCTTGCTGTTGGGGTGATTGTGGCAGTTTCTGGCCGTACTCGCTTACTTTTTGAACTAACATTTTCTATACAGTTCTTGAAAGTGGTGCTGCAAGAACAACAGAACTTTCTCTGATGATGTCCAGTATCATTTGCATGAGTTCTAGGAGGAATCCTGACTATGAATCAGACACAGAAATGAACATATAACTGTAATCAACTAATACTTTCTGGTCGTTTTTGTGAAGTTGTACATATTAACCTGCTATCAGAGTTCAGGTAAAAGGGGATACCTATTTCTCCAACATTATTACTTTTGGAATGACTCGCTGGAGATAGTATTGCTTACTTTTAAACTATTTCTCTCCCCAACAAGGCTTTGTCTTTGAGATGTGCATCAGTTTGCAAAGGCGAAACTATTCCCTCTGATGTTTACAAGCAGCATATATGTATATCATATCAAATCCTTCAAATGCAATACATTTCTGAAGATGTTTTTAATGATGGCTAATGTACTATAAAAATGTCAGAGGACAAGTTCTATTATGCCTGGATTAACTGTGTGGTCTAAGCACCAGAGTACAAAGTTTTGATAGGATCTAGAGGAATCACGAGACTAACCTTAAAGGGCGATTCATTGACTAGGTCACGGGGTTCCTGAGCCAAGTCTGTGACCGCAAAGTACGCAATGATGTTCCACAAATATGTATGTTGAAGTGCATGTACATGTACAGGTCCATTAAAAAAGTTGTTTCACTTCGCAATATTTCAAAAGTTTTTTTTCACATTTTCATTATACATTAACAGTCTATGTTTTTCCATACATGTAATTAAGTTCTCATGTCATTTTATTTCTATAAATCATCAGACAACATTGAATATAAATATAAAATACATTCCAATGAAAACACAACAACATGCTTTCAATACATTCCAATAAAAACACAACAGCAAACTTGTATGCCTATATAGTAAAGGTAGTATTTCGTTGCACCTCCATTTGCTTTAATAAGATCCGCAATTTTCCTTGGCAATAAATTGTAAAGTACCTCCAGGACTTTCAGTGCTACACCATACCACACTTCACATACTCGCTGCCACATATCTTGTTTTTTACATGGTATTTGGTTACCAATCTTTTTCTGCATTATAAATGAAACGTTCTCTATGGGATTTATATTTGGCGAATTCCCTGGCCATTCCTGACATTCTAAGAATGTTCTAGTACTTTTAGTCGTGTGGCATGGCGCGAGACCATGCACAAAGATATATTCCTTCTGTGGGAACATAACGCATTCACCTCCCATTTTAATATCATGAATACATCACCCTGGTATTTTGCACTATCCATATTACCATTCAGTTTTCTTAGAAAAGATAGGCCTCTGTTGCTAATAGCTCCCCAGACTTGCACACTTACTGGCAATTTTAAAGTAGTCTGAATACATAGCATGATATTTCTCATTCTGTTTGCGGCAAGCACGACAATGGTGTCGATTGTTATGACGTGAAATATAGACTCATGTGAATGCGTTGTGGTCCCACAGAAGGGATATATCTTTATGCATGATCTTGCTTCTTGCAATAACTCTAAAATTACTAGAACATTCATAGAATATAAAGGAATACCTGTCCTGGAATGGCCAGGGTATTCGCCAGACATGAAACCCATAGAGGACGTTTGCAATACAATGAAGAAAGCGATTGGTAACCAAAAGCTGTGTAAAAAGAAGCAAGTATGTGAAGTGTGGTATAGTGTAGCACCTAACGTTCTGGAAGAACTTTTACAATACAATACCACGGAAGATTGCAGATCTTATTAAAGCAAAGGGAGGTGCAACGAAATACCGACGTCATGGTGTAGGTGTACGAGTATGCTGTAGTGTTTTCATTGGAATGTACTAAGTAATACTATATTATTTAAGTAATGCTATGTGATTGTGTTTACATTGGATTTGTTTTGAATGTATTTAATATTTATATACAGAAAGCGTCCAGTAATGTGGTGATATGATTTTTAGAAATAAAATGGCATGAGAATTAAATTACATGAATAGAAAAACAAAGGCCATTAATTTAAATCAAAAATGTGAAAAAACTTTGAAATATTTCGTAGTGAAATAACTTTTTTAATGGACCTGTACATGTAAACCAAACCAGAGTTGACCTTCACATCATTCTGATACAAAAGCACTAATGTGATTCTGTTGTAAAAATAATTTAGATGTTTGACAGTCAATTCATTGATCCCCATTTGACCCCACAGAGGCCACGCCTCACACTTCAAACGGATTTTACAACATTTGTTATATCATCCAGGCTTGCTTGGTGCCTTAGACACAGAAAGTGAGGAAATAATTCTTGAAGGAAGGATTTATAAAGCTTGATGGACAAGAAAAACCTCAGAAGATGTTCTATGAACCCAAGCAAAAGGCCAACAATAAGACACTGGCAGACATGCCAAAGGTACAGCAGTGTAGTTATGAATGATTAGGTGATGCGTCTGTGTTTGTAAGCAGCTTGCTCTTTCAGGGGGATATCTTGTCTTTTGAGGATTCACAAGGAGTCTTAAAATACAAAATGTATTTTCAAAAACTATAGCTCGAATAAATGACCAGATTTCATCTATTAACTCAAAAGCATATCTGAAGGCAAAGAAGCATTATTGAGAAAACAGAATGCATTATCTTTGATGCTACAGCTTTGATACAGATGCTACCAAAACTGTCTAAAACGACTAAAGTAACATCTGTAGCCTAAGTTGAACAGTTCAGTGTCTACATACTTGAGGCCAGTTGCATATATTAGTCCGTTTCACAGATACACATTGTATTTGACATGTATAGGGAGAATAGTGTGAATACGCTAGTATGCCAAAAAAGAGGCAACACCACAATGGGACATAAAATGCTTCTACAAGCAGACATGAAAGTACTCAAAGAATAGAGGAAATTATCATCCAGAGGCAAAACTAAGGACAACCTTGTAGCTTATTACACTGACATTGATAAAAGCCAGTTGAACAGAAACATACAATCTTCATCAGCTGTGGACTGAGGGACAGAGCCATCAAAGCGACCGAAGATGAGCATATGGACATCTCAGAGCTACTAGAGACTGCGAACACGAGGCCGTATACATGCTTCAGTTGCTGCAAAATGTCCAAGTACCGATTTTCTTTTTCTTATTGTAACTTCCTCATCATGGATAAAAAGAAGCTACAAATGATATCTTTCTTACATGTCGAATCGGCATATGATGTTGCTAGGAGACGTTATATCCCTGTTAACATCTTATTCACCAGTCTTTCATAAGAACAACACAAGACTGATTATAAAATACTGTCTGGCTGGATGAAATATAGGCAGTGCTTTTTCTTTGGAGTTGGTTAGAAATCCGTTTTCAAACGCATGATTCAAGGTGCACTGAAATTTTAGGGACTGAAATATCTTGACCATGGGCCTTTATTAAACTGTCAAAAGTTTACTTGCACTCAGTCTGTTGGAGCAATATATGAAAAACTAGACCCTACATCCCTAAATGAGGTAAACTTAGCAAAGGCAGCAATAAAAGTCCTATCGACAAATAACAGTTTCCATTTGCATATTCTACATTCTACCCCACCCAACAAAATGAATATGGATAAAAGATCGTTGAATACAATAATGACACTTTTACTGTATGCGTCCTACGATGATGAACCATTCAACAGCTGCCACACAGCTTTTAAATGACCTTACATGCAATTGCGAGAACAGTATCTGTGACAATAACTGTACATTATACATGTTGTCACAATGAACAACTATGTGCACTAACCTGGCAACTTAACCTATGAATGCAAAATAGCAGCTCCATGAAAACACATTTGTGTACATTATCCATGCAAAACACAAGTGATTCTGAATAGAGAATGTCATGTGCTTTGACATCACTCTTTGACAGAAGGAAGATGGAAAGATAAATACACTACACCTTTATTGCGGAGCATTTAGACCAATTTGACTGAAAATGTCTTTGGTGAAGAACTCATTTTCATGGTCTTTAGGAATTCCACTTTGTCTTAAACAAGTAATGGTGTCACACATGCATGCTAGTCATTTAAGAGTATGGCAGACACAGCTGAGTAATATAGCTTCATCCTGTTTTGATATTGATAAAACGTTATACTAAACCAACATGACATTAGTTCTGAGGGAAAGCTGTGTCACAGTCGTATATATATGTCTGTCCCAGTCAAAATACTGAAACGTAAATAGTATGTCAATGTCACAAAGCAAGGTTAAAGAGAATGCGAGGCCAATTACCATACAGCAGTGATTTTGCTACCTGCGCATCCTGCATCTTTGCGCATCATTTTGTCTCTGGGATGCAAAGTTTTTATTTGGGCGAGTCCGAGGATGCAATAGTATTGCAGACTTGTCATTAGTTGTAGTTGGACTCGTTGATATAGGAAAGAGCGAGTCCTATGACCCATAAGCAAAAATTGTAAATGAATCACTGTATACAAGGTTTGATACTCTCAACTATCACTGCTGCAGAGAACTCACTTTAATGTAAATTTTTCATGGACGGACGTCAATTTATATCAAAGTCACTGGAGCCTAAAAAGTAGGTCAAGGTCAGCAGGCCCCAGTGTATACTCAAAGAATATGCAGAGGACAGTTACTATGCAATATTCAATAACAGTTATCATTGCTGCAGAGAAATTTACTTTAATGTAAATTGTTGACCGATGGATGACTGGCGCGAATTTGAACTCCTAAGTAACACCCTGTTTAAAAAAGCCACACCCTTGCTACAAGCAAGTGTGACAAAAATAATATAATAGTTAGATTAAATATTAACAATCTCTAACAGTAAAAATCCTTACAAATTGAACAGGATTACATGCAGTTGCATCCAGATTAATGTTATGTCAATGTCATAGGTTTTCGTGACTTTTGTACTCAATGACCTCATAAAATGTTGAAAACCAACCTGGATATTGTCATTCTATATCTATAATTATATTTATTCATGTTCCACTCCACAATTTACAAGAAATAGATTTTTTATGTGCATATATGAGGATAATACCTGCTTGTGAAGCACACAGAAAACGAATACTAACAATTTAGGGTGTATACTTTTGAAGGGCCGTAAAACATTTCGCACAAAATTTTGGAAGTGGCATCACGCAGTTTTGAAATGAGCAGACTCTAAGCTTTAATTTGGTATATAGTAGAACTTGTTACCCTGCTGGTATGGGTACCTCTAAAATTTTTGCTTCATTGCTGCAGCACTAAAGGTCCTGGAGAAAAATAGTCAATTTTTGCTTTTCATTGGTAAACTTTCATAATCCAGATCCTGAATTGGTAACAAAACCTGACAGGACAGCAAGGTTTATTCATGACCAACTTAAAATGTCAAGACTTTAACTCCAAAGCTTTTTGGAAAAAAATCACATTGCTGACATTTCATTGTACCTATTTGACCTACAAAACGCACGTTATGTATTAACTTAGTATAATATATGGGACTCGACGCGAGAAAACCTGTCTTCGGGGGTTTGCGAACAACAAAGGCGCAGACCAGCCTGCGCATCTGCGCAGTCTGATCAGCGCCTTTGTTATTCGCTTATTGAAAAGTATCATATCTAGACTTGCTACGAGCGAAATTTCACTATTCTATCTAGTCTCTGTAGCTGCAGAGACTGGTTTGAGTCTAGCTTTGTCGGAAACCCCAAAGACAGGTTTTCTCACGACAAGGCCCAATTATTATTATCTCATTTAAGAACAATGTAGAGCCAGATTACTGGACAGTAGGGACTGGTTAACCTCAACCATATCACAAATGACAACTTTGCTCTCCTCTTGAATTGCACACTGATGGGTCGGGCCTCAGACTCTTTGACGACTCCGACTTAAAGACATGACTGTAGATAAGAGGGTTGGGGGCTGATGTCATGTCTTTGGTTAGGCCCACCTGGGTTTAACTGTTGGATTTCATTTGCTAGGGTATTCAGTTGTATGCACTGTTGTGTCCTTATCTTTGTTTATCTACTTTTATATTTTGATCTGTATGTACTAGATGATGCATCGATTTGTTAGGTATCTTTCATTCGAACCAAATATCTATGTTTCTTTATCCACATCATAATTAAGGATGAGTTTGGTACCTTTAAAATTTGTTTAAGCTATCCAGTAATTCTTATACTGACCGTTCCAAGGTTCATATTTATGTTTCACGTTTGTCACGTTTGTCTTTATTATGCTGTCTTGTCTGTTCATTGCACCCTTGTGATCACCTGCTGGAAAAAGGCTCTCTTGTGCTTGATGTTTTCTTATGTTTTTGTAATTATCCCATATTGTGTCTCAGGCCAGGTGTAGTACTTGGTAATATCGATTCCTGATCTTTGCCTTCTTTACTTTAAATAAATGAATTAGAAACACACTTATCTATTCTTATTTTTGTTCAAAGCAGATAGACTGATTTGACAAATTATTCAAATTTAACCACCTTCCATGTCTTCACCTTAAAGCGGGCGATTATCAGCCTGTCAACAAAACACCATTTAAATGGTGTTTCCCTGGCAGGCCGACGATGGCCCAACATTGAATGCTGGCTCGGGTCATCTGTCCTTAGCCGATTACCTGGAAGTTTGTGTATATCCTTGCGGAGCTGTCGTTTCTCATCATATATCATATACTTGTCTGATTGGTTCTCCTCTCCCGCCATTATACCCCCTGCATCCAGGGTCTATGATCAAAGAGCCACACCTCCTTGGAACTAACTTCTGTTGCTCTCAGACATAATTTCTCAAGTTGATGACAGTGATATTCTGTAAGTAAGGAAAACCATTCCCCGTAAAATATATATGGTTGGCACCATGCACGTAAAATTTAATAAGGATGGTATCAACACAAGCATCACTGATAACCGGATTAACCCTTAAAGCGCCAAAAACGACTGCAGCAGACGACAAATTTTGGGACATTTTCCCCAATTTTCGACAAAAATAAGGTATGCTATTTCATGAGAATCGTCTGCCAGCAGACAAATATCATGAAATAACATGCCGTATTTGTTATTTTTAAAAAAGCAGCAAAATTTAGATTGTCGTCTGCTGCAATTTATAGGTGGCGCTTTAAGGGTTAATAATCTCTGATGGAGCCTCCTATTTAATTTCCGGAATTTTCTATAAGCTCTAAAGCTCTGACCGCATCAGTGCAGGCCTTTTTTTTTTTTTTTTAAAAAAAAAGCTAGTTTCCACGTACACGGAAAAAATTGTAATCGACGTTCGTTTTCAGACACCAGCTTCCTCAAGGGTTGGGGAGAATACAATAATATCACCATCGTTTAAGGGATGGTTAAGAAGCTAAGAAGGAAATTATATTCAGCCTCTTATTTTGGCTGGTAGGCCTGCATCAACATTCTGAATTCAGAAATATTCAGTGAAATAAAGAATGCAAATCAGTTTGAATTCCTACCAGTTCCCTGGTATTTGCCACTCATAATAAGAAATCACATGAAAAAACTTACAAATTAAGGAAAATTATTGTCTAGTTGACCCCTTCAGAGAAGCATACTCCTCATTAAGAAGATATACATGGAGAGAAAAAATCTCATATAAAGCAAGCCGGGCTTGATTATTTCCTTGTTATCACACGATTTACTCACTTCAGTTAACAAACGTTCAATTGAAGGAAGTTACAGATCAGATCACTCCATGATTATTCTAGACATATCTTTTGTTCAGTTCCAAAAAAGAAAACCCCTTTGGAAGCACAATAACTCTCTTTTGAATGATAAAGATTACTTAAGAACAATGAATAATAAAATTGACGAGGTTAAAAAACAATATACATTGCCTGTTTATAATATAGTAAATATGGGTGCAAAGATCAGGAATCGATACAATCAAGTACCACACCTGACCCAAATTAATAATGTACCAGATGATGAAATCCAATTTGTTATTAACGACCAACTTTTCCTGGAAACACTTTTAATGGAGTTAAGAGGAAAATCAATCTCATTCTCTTGTTACAAGAAAAAAAAAGAAGAACAAAAAGAAAATAATTAATCAGTAACATAAACTTTAGAAAGCAATATGTCAACTGCTAATTTGGATGAAATTGAAACTTTAAAAGAAGAATTGTAGAACATATGAAAAAATAAACGGCAAGGAGTCTTAGTAAGATCGAGAGCAAAAATCATTGAAGAGGACGAAAAACACACTACTTTTTTCTGTAACCTTGAGAAATATAACTACACAAGCAAAGTAGTACCCAAATTAGAAACAGATGATGGAAAAATAATAACAGACCAGCATGAAATTTTAAATGAAACAAAAAAGTTTTACGAAAACCTCTATGCTAGCAAAGATAGCCAACTGATTGACATTGATTTGCGTGAATTATTTAAAATTAATGATATTAAAAAAATTAAATAAAGATGAATCCGACTCTATAGAAGGACCAATAACATATCATGAAGCTGCTTTAATTCTTAAGGCCATGTCCAACAACCAAAGCCCAGGATCAGATCGTTTTAGCGCTGAATTTTTAAAAATGTTTTGAAAGAAGATCGGTCATTTTGTAGTACGTTCTATCAACTACGGGTTTTCTAAAGGCGAATTATCTATCACTCAAAGAGAAGGAATAATAACTTGCATACCAAAAGAAAATAAGCCTTGGCATTTTGTTAAGAATTACCGACCTATTTCCCTACTTAACTGCGTATACAAAATAACTTCTGGAGTCATCGCACACAGAATAAAGGGTACACTGCACACATTGATACACACTGATCAAACAGGATTCATTGCTGGCAGATATATAGGAGAAAACATCAGACTAATTTATGATACTATGCAAAACAATGAGCATATAATGTACCAGGGCTACTGCTTTCTGAAGACTTTGAAATGGCTTTCGACTCAGTGCCTTGGTCTTTTATATATAAGGTTATGGAATTCTTTGGCTTTGGTAACTCTATCATCTCTTGGATAAAGACATTTAACAACAATATCAAATGAAGCGTGGACCAATGTGGTAATTTGTCATCTTTTTTGGTATAGGCTGCGGCTGCCGCCAAGGCGATTCAGTATCAACTTTTCTATTTATCCTCTGCGCTGAGATTTTAGGTTTAATGATCAGAAATAACATGAACAAAAAGGGCATTGTTTTAAATGACAAAGAACATAAACTATCTCAATACGCTGACGATACACTATTTCTTTTAGATGGAACAAGTAAATCTCTAAATGCTACGCTCAATGTTTTGTATGAATTTGCACAATTTTCAGGTCTAAAAGTTAACTTCGATAAAACTCATGCTGTATGGATAGGAGTGAACAAATATAGTACAGCATCTATTAAAACAAGGTGGAAACTATCATGGGGGAAAACAGCCTTTAAACTACTAGAGATAAACTTTCATATTGAGTTAGACCAAATGTTAAAGATAAACTTCAAAGAAAAAAATACAAAAAATTAGATCATTGATTAAACTTACGAACATACGATATCTTACCCCTTTAGGTAAGATAACAGTAATAAAAACACTCCTACTCCCAATATTAAATCACTTGTTTATTTCAATACCAAATCCATCAGAACACATAATTAAAGAACTAAATAATTTTCTTTTTTCTTTTTTGTGGGATGGCCCAGAAAAAACCAAACAAAATGTTGTTGTAAAACAGTACAGCGAAGGTGGACTAAGAATGATAAACCTGAAAGCTTTTATAATTAGTATGAAATTAACTTGGTTAAGAAGAGTCATTTTATCCAATGGTCCTTGGCAATCTGTGGTAAACAATACAATAAACTTCAACAAATCATTTGTATCTGGAAGATGTTATGCTAATGATGTTCAAAATATGATAAAAAAAAATTTGGATCGAATTACTTCATGCATATTCAGATATTCTCCAGCTTAATGGTGAGAACACTGAGTATTACATTCTGTCAAGTCCAATTTTCCATAACAATAACATCACAATTGGCAGCAAACCAATATACATAAAAGACTGGGATCAGAAAGGAGTTAAAAAATATTAACGATCTAGTTCATGATGACGGTGAATTTCTCTCGCAAGATGAATTCGAGCACACTTTTAATATAAAAACTAATTTTGTCCAATACCTAGGCTTAAAGCAGGCAATAATGTCTTATGCAAGAACACATAATATATGAACCTTTTCTAAAAAAACTACATATGCCATTGATGCCTGCAAATATACACCTCCTAATTAAATCCAAGAAGGGAGGGAAAGATTTCTACACAATCCTAAATCAAAATTTAGATAAACCTACATCCCAGCATAAATGGAATAATGTTTACAATATTGAAGAAGAAACTTGGAAAGCAATCTATTCTTTTCCTTTTAAACTTTCTTTAGGCACAAAAATGCAATGGTTTCAATCAAGAATAAATCAAAGAATTCTACCAACAAAAATACTTGTATAATATAAAGTATGTACCAAGTCCCAGGTGTCAAGAAGAAGAAACAATAAATCATATGCTCTAGCAATGCCAGGAATCTCAAAATCTACTCAGGGAATTCAAAATATGGCTCAATAATAACAATATTAATCTGACATTTCTTGAAGAACTATTTATATTTAACATAGGGAGTATATACTCATCAGATGATTTGCATATTTTTATTATTGTCAAATAGTATATATTTGCTGCAAAACGTCTCGACCAACCCCTATCCATAGTAGCACTGCAAAAAAATTAAAACACTCTTACATTCTAATGCAACATACAGCTACAAGCAAAGGCTATTTAGAAAAAATTTGAACAAACATGGAACAAATACTAAGACCTAATAGATATTATACATTGAGCTTAATATAACCCTTGACTACAGCAGATCTTCATTAAAACAAAACAAAATCCATTATATAAAAGAAAAGCCAAAGTGCTGCCATGCTGTGAGAGCAATAGGTATGAGATCCACTTTTTTCTTGTATTTTTTAATGTATCTTTTTTCACTTTACACACCTGTCATCTTATGTAAGACACTAGTGGTATTTAACCTAAATATTCAGACACATTGATTATAAATATTTACCCTTAAACATTGCTGCCTCTGAAAATATTGACTCTTTAGAATTAGGTAACTGGGCAATTGAAAAGTGACAATAAATTGAGATGCAATACAGACCCTGAACCCTATATTATAATTTGAGCAATTAGGTCTGCATGCTTAACTCTAATCATCTGTCTGGATGTAGAGGTTAGATACAATATGTCTTTGATTGTTTCTTATATGATGTTTCTTCTAGAAAGCAAACAGGAGGGTGCCAATTAAGACATCTTACCCAACAAGCGAATACACCCATAAGTCTGAAGTATCTTGCTGAATTGAGTGTGGTAATTTTAAAGCTTTTTCAAATCATAACAAGGATCCACTATCAAACTAGCACAAAATCCATCAGAAAGCAAAAATGCAATGAAAAAGGCACCTTCATGGTTGTGTACCGCTGTTTCGTTATTGCCTTCAAAATGCATGATAGATGAACGAAAGAAGTGAGCAAGCGTACCAACCATCAGAACACCATAATTGTAGTTTGTAAGGCATGCAGGGGGATGGCCCTCCCCGACCCCCTGTATGACAGATGACGGGGAGAATAAAGTGATAAAAGGTTAAAAAAATTGCCACTCATTGAACCAACGCTTCTTATCAGCAGCCATGGAATTGGTGATTCATCAATTGAGCGCAAATGCTCATCAATTCAGCGCAGAAAATGCCATCAATTGAGCGCAGGATTTCTATAGAGGTCAGAGACCTTGCTCATCAATTGAGCGCAAATATTATGGGCAGTTACATGTGGAGGTACCATTCGAAGTTTCATTAAAATCACATTAATGGGTCTTAAGTTAACCTAAGTGGTGTTTCACATATGTATTTGATTGTAGCTTTTTCACGTCAATAAAAACGTAGATATTCGGGTGCGCAGCATAGAACTGATCCTTGAATTGGCTATGAAAAGCCTCTGCAATGTTGTTCGTGAATTGGCTATGAAATGCCTCTGTAATGTTGTTCGTTGTTCTCTAGTTCTGTCATAAATAATACTTTTCCCCACGCTCGGTTGTTGTACGAAAATATAACACACAATATTTCCTGACTTTCTGATCACTTGTACTTCAATGCGATTTCCAAATATAAGCTCAGAGAAATTAAGATTAAGGTTGTACTATAACGATGCAAAATCTCAGAGAAATTAAGACTAAGGTTGTACTATTACGATGCACTACCATTCCACTAAATAATGAACCTCTTTTTGTATCATTTGGACTGCTGTGTGTCATACAATGTCTGAAGTAGACCACCAATTTTCCCAATTCTGAGTCATTTCCAAGTACTGAATCGGGTAGTGCAGTTGCATTATGGTTTTAACTTTGTTTGCTTAATCACTACTTCCCATGACAAGCATGACACATTATTTTACCGTATTCATTGCCATAAACCTTCAAGGACTTCGAACAATTTTGCCTTGTGGTAAAGGGTTTCCTGTAGTTTTTCCCCATTTTTAACAAATTGATTCTCCGCAGGACAGAATCTTTATATTAAGAAACATTTATTGGCAGTTTCGATAACTTACGTGCCAGATCCACACAAATAACCATGGTCAAATATAACAAAGTTTAATTTCTTGACCAAGAAAAGACAAAGTGACATGTTCTTTTCATTGATTGTTGTGTGGACCATATCATACAAAACTCCCGGTATGAACCCATTCGTTTTTCCTTCTTATACTCTGAAACAGTCGAAAAATAAAACTATCGTTCTTCTTCATTTTTCCGGCATTCGATTCATAAGGGGAATACATATAGAGGATATTTACTTTTTGAGATGGATGCCAAATATATTTCATCGAGTGTGTTGAAAACATCAGATTTTTTCTGATGTTTTCAACTCACGAGATGAAATATATTTGGTATTTACCGAAAATATAGTAAATTTTATTTTAATTTTATACTTTTTATAGGCCACATGTAGTGTCTCACCCACCCACTGAAAAAGGAGGTGCTGAAAATGCAAAAACGAAAATTTTTAGTTAATCTAAATAATTTTGGTACCAAAGTATTCGTCATGTTCTTACTGAGAAAATGCATACCCAGACTTGATTTTTTTGTTCATCAATAAGAAAGTTATGGGCGTTTAAAGTTCTGAAATGAAATACATTACATTGTAAGCTTATTGAAAACTCAGAGGTAATGAAAACGCGCTACAGTGAAAATATAGGCTGATATCAAACATTATCATATCATTTCACTAGTGATTGATATTACTTTTATTTGTATTTGATATGCATTGATTTCACTTTATCTTTATTTTTTTATCTTTATCACTGCTAAGTATAAATAAATAAGAAATATAGCCTGTTAATAGCGTGTTTCAAAATTCTAGCGATTCTCCACCGTGAGTCACCTTGGTTACTGTGTATAATTATACACTTACCCTTTTTACCACAATTAACGAGTGTGTAACACGTGTGAAAATGCTGATATTTTCACCTCACGGGATGGTATTTAACGAAAAAATAGATTTTCATTTTTATTTTAAACTCCAAGGTGAGTTACAGAAAGCAAAACCTTACTTTTTCTGGCCGTTTCTCGTCCGATTTGACCTTTTATTAGACGAAGTTTTATAATTTCATTGGTGACTTAGAAAAGCTGACTGATCTCTGTATGGAAGAAAGTACATGTCATAAAATGGTTATTTGGCTATTAAAGCGATTAAGTTGTATGAAATGTTTATTTTTTTGCACTTTTTCATTAGTTTCAAACATGATTTTCACGTTGACGCTGAAAGTATGATAGAACGCGAAAAATGGCAATAATATCTGCAAATATATTTGACTTTACGGCACGAAAATTCTTCCGTAGGGAAGATTTGTCGATAATTATAGATCACATGATAAACTATACTCAGGTAGCACACAACCATTGTTTTACACTAGTCGTAACAAACAGCGAAAATGGGTTGCTCCCATTGTGGGGTTTTGTAGTTTCTCTGTGTTTTGTTGTGCCTTACTTTACGTCCATTCTGGTTTTGCAATCATCTTGTTTGGGAGGGAAGAGCCGCTCGCGGTTCCATGGGTTTATCCGCAGTTCGAGATTGTGGTATTTCCTGATCATACTCACTTACTATATCAAATTTGCGTCGTTTGCGTTTAATTTCTCATGTTACTTATAGCAAACATTGTTTCTTTCACTTTGTCGTATATCTTTTTTTAAAGATATTTCTTGTTTAATTATTCACCCAGAATGCATATAAAGGCAGGTCCTTATCGGTTATCCAGCGAAACGTCATTCCCTGGTGGACCGACTGTGGCCTGAGGCTGTATGCGCTGGCTGTGTATTTAGGGCTGATAGAATATTTACCATAAACGGCATCACACGAATCTGCGTTTCCACATTTTGAAAGACGAGTCCGAATGCACAGGGACACGTTATTTTTATATAAAACTCACCTGTGTATACAAAGTTGACATAATTTCATGTTTTATAAGTCATGTATTTTTTTTAAAGATATCGATTACTATAAATAATAGACAGGTGAACAGCAAACACAAGCGCGATGGAAATATATGTTAAACACAAAAGCAGACGATAATTTCAAAATTTGCTGTTTTTTTTTCAAAAATAACAAATAAGGCATGATATTTCATGAGAATCGTCTGCTGGCAGACGATTTCATGGAATATCATACCTTATTTTTTCGGAAATTAAGAAATATGTAGCAAAATGTGTCGTCTGCTGCTGTGATTGCCGCTTTAAGGGTTAAAAGAGAGCTTGTTCACTATGATGTGGTTTTTAGTAACAATGCGACTAATACAACACAACTTAGACGACAAACACCAGAAGCCTAACTATTGTATAGCAATACAAAGTTAAACTGGCACTCATTAATCTTCGACATCATTCGGTCACGTTCGGTACATCATTCGGTCACGTTCGGTGTGTATTAGCTATTTTAATTGATTAATGTATGGAACAAGTATCTTTTAGCAAGGTGATCTGACAATGCTGAGGCAGTGGTGTAGTGGTAAGACAATTAACTCATGTTCCGGATTGCGATGGTTCGATTCCCACTGGGTATAGTTATTTTAGGCATCATTTTTAAATTCATTTTCTTTTTGAGTTATGATCATATTGTTTCTTGTTTATTTTAATTTTGATGGATAGTTGACATGATGTCTGTTTTCAAGACTGATAAGTGATTATTTATGGTTGGAAGCTGATGGCGGTGGATGTAAAACTCCTGCACATTGTTTCTGATACAACCTCATCAAGGTCGTCCACAGGTTTGTATTGTCCCCGTTTTGAACGTTGCGGCGACGAAAGTGTACCGGTTTCTCGAAGTTCTTTTCGTACTCGGAAAACGGTTCTTCTGCTGACCCCAGTCGCCTGAAAAGTATGTTGAATATATGATGAGCTGTCCCGCCCTGAGTGTTTCTCGAAATAGTTTGAAACATTAGCTACGAGAAATTCGTCTTTAGATTTTAAATGTTTTAAAGATTTCTCAGTAGACATCATAGTTCCTAACTAATATAATGCTTTAAAATGAATTGTTACATTTACTTTTACACGTAAGTCTTGTAAAAATCGTGCAAGTCATGATTTATGATAAAAAATGAAAATATTTTTTTTTAAAAAAAATATTGTATGTCGTGAGACTCGAACCAACTATCTCAACCCTGACAGCTATACGCTCTATCCAAATGGCTAAGCGGGAGAGTGATCGATACAGGATTAGAAAATACTTCATTCTGAAATCAATACTTTTCATAATGTTTGCATATCTAAAATTAGTTTTACGGAGTTATACGAGTTTATACAGCATATTCATGAGTGCCAGTTTAACTTTGTATATCTATACTTTCAAAGATAGATGAGAATCGATGTAAACAAACACTGGCCAGTTTACCTTGATTTTGGGCGTGCAGTTAGTCTCAGTTTACAGTTATATTGAACCTACCACAGATTATTGCATATGCGCGTAGCAGTGAAAACTCATGCTTTACCTGTTTATAAGAAAAATAGAATAGCTTCATTACTATGCATCTTTGAAAGTACAATAGATTCTAGTAAGTCAACTGTTTATTTATGTCAATTCTCTTCAAAATTACAAGATGAATTGTTTATATAGTCAAAGCCTCTAGAACTGCTCCCTTGGAAACTGGAAATTATAGTACTTATCAAAAATGGTGACAAACTACGGCTTTTGACTTAAAGACAAAGATTACTGTCCAATAGAGATCATTAAAGGATTAACTGATAAGGGACAGTTTCAGTATCCCACAAAAGTAATGGGGCCTCAAGAGGAAACATACCTGTATACAACACAATTTTATTCACTAAGATAAAGATCAATATTTTATCATAAATACCTAATCCCTTTATGGGACCACTTTATTGCCCTTGTAGGGAAGTCATAATCACCTCATTATGACTGTCTTTTTTATCTGCCCAGTATGACCCCTGGAGAGAGTCATAATGAGTGGTACCAGTATTATTGCTCAAATATTTACCTCTTTAAGCCTATTTTATTTATCAGGTGTCCTTACAGCTTGACATTGGCAGGAAAACTGATTAACCCTATGCAATCTGATCTCGATTTTGTTGGAAACCCATATTTTTTTTTGTGTTGGGGTTTATCCTGCACTGTAAATAGCATAAATTTCAGAAATTATAAATAGAAGAATTGCAACTGATCCTTGTGTAACAAAAATTAATTTAAAGCAATGTTTATTCGATTGTAACGATCCAGATTACAGCTACAACAATATCAGGTAGAAATGTTTAGGGTTTATCACTGGAAAATGTTACACCTTAAATTGTTTGAGTACGAAAATAAGTGTAAACTTAAACCAAAAGGGGTGGCAGTTCAGGTGTCACCTAATAACAGATAAAAATGATATGGATTTATCACTGGAAAATGTTTACCTCATATTGTATAAGTACGTCAGTTTATACCGAAATGGGTGGCAGTTCAGCTGCCACCTAATAACAGGTAGAAATTTTATGGATTTATTATCACTGGAAAATGTTTTCCTCATATTGTTTGAGTGCGAAAATAAGTGTAAGTTTATACCAAAAGGTGTGGCGGTTCAGCTGCCACTTAATTGCAGGTAGAAATGTTAAGGATTTATCACTGGAAAATGTTTCACCTCATATTGTTTTAGCACGAAAATAAGCGTAAGTTTATACGACATCTCCTCCAAAACTACTGGCTGGATTTTGAAATTTTTAATAATAGTTCAATTGGTTCTGGTCCGTTGCATATCTAGGTCACACATGCTAAAATAGATTTTCAAAATGAAAACTGTAACAAGTCTTCTTGTCTGAAACCACAAAACCTAGAGACTTGATATTTGGCATGTAGCATCATCTAGTGGACCTCTACCAACTTTGTCAAAATTATGCCCCGGGGACTAAAAATGGTGCGCGCTAGGAGTAACATGTTTTACATAGGCTTATATAGGGAAAACGTGAAAAAATCTTCTTGTCTGAAACCACACTACCTAGAGCCTTGATATTTGGTTTGTAGCAAAATATAGTGGACCTCTACCAAGTTCATACAAATTATGCCTCTGGGGCAAAAATGTCTCCGCCCTTGAGGTCACATGTTTTACAAAGGCTTGTATAGGGAAAACATAAAAAACTTCTTGAAACCACAAGGCATATGGCCTATATATTTGGTATGTAGCATCACCTAGTGGACCTCTACTAAGTTTGTTCAAATTTTGCCCCGGGGGTCTTTTTAAGTACCATCCCTGGGGTCACATGACGATTGTTTAACATAGGCTGATATAGGAAAAAAAATAAAAATCGTCCTGCCTGAAACCACAAGCCAAAGAGCCTTGATATTTGGTATGTAGCATCACCAAGTAAACCTCTATCAAGTTTGTTCAAATTAAGCCCCTGGGACCAAAAATGGCGCCGCCCTGGGTGTCACATTTTTTACATAGGTTTATATAGGAAAAACATGAAAAATATTCTTGTCTGAAACCACTAGACCTAGAGCCTATACATTTAGTATGTAGCATTACCAAGTAGACCTTTACCAAGTTTGTTCAAATTATGCCCCTGGGGTCAAAATTGGCCCCATCCTGGGTTCACAGGTTTTACATAGTTTTTATGGGGAAAGCATGAAAAAACATTCTTGTCTGAAACCACAAGGCCTAGAACCTTGATTGGTATGTAGCATCACCAAGGTGACATAGGCTTATATAATGTTAACTTTTACAGAATATGTTCATGTTGCATATCAAATTAAAGGGAATGAAGCATACATTTACAAGTAGCAAATATTTTGTCCTTACACAAACCCTTGACCCTGGGGTGGGGTCAAAAGGTCATTTTTTTCTTTTCTGAAACTTTTCCTGTTGCATATCAAACGACGTGTTACGGTTTGGCCGTTTTCAGCCTACGACGAATTTGGCTGGAATTTAAATATAATGAAGTTTGACCTTTGCCCTTTTACATTAGTATGTTTCCAACAATGTGGCATTTTGACAAGTGGAGACTCAGACGAGCCTGTGCAGCCTCCCTTTAAGCTTAGAAACTCCAAATGATGTTCAGCCAGTAGCTTAACACTTATAGAATCTTCAAGTGACAAGCAAAGCGTATGCGCAGGCTGATCTGAGGCTTTGCTGGTCGCACATACCATATTGTTGGAAATCTCATGCACTGGCTCAATTTAAAAGATGAAAAAAGCAAACTGACCTCAAACATGATACTAAACATGCGTGTGTTTATAATCGTCATGTCTATGTTGAGATTTGAGCTAACACTACCGTTATTAATAAAAATATATTAAAACTTGGCTAAAAACGTTGCTTAATATTATCTTGATGAGATGTGTTTTTCAGGTGTAAAATATATTGAATATTTAATGCTATTAGCGTTTTATCGTGATTTCCAGTTAATCTCCAGCGCAAACAAACATATTCCTGTTTATTCATATACATGTAATATGTAGGACATGCACACCAGCGTGCATATGTTAAACGCATTACATGCGCAACCTTATTTGCTGGATTGGTATTTAGGGGTCCAATGATTTTATTACAGAGAAAACTATACTTTTCCAAGGATCTAGAAGGGGTACAATATTTTCCAGGGGGGTCCAACTTTTTCCGTGGGGTAGGGGAGGTTCAAATGCTAATTTCTATAGAAACCCATATAACTTGTGATTTTCCGGGGGGGCCGGACCCCCTATCCCCCCCTCTGGATCCGCACATGATTTGGTAGTATTATTTTTGGGAGGGGGGGAGGATTTCTTTTCAATCGATTTTTACTGTAAAAGTGGGCCATTTTTGATGCAAAACCGTTACAGCAGAATGAAGCAGAGAATGCAATGCAGGCAAATATTCTGCCCTTTCATACACCCAAGATCCCTGGATGAGGTGAAAACTATCACTGCTGCAGAGAACTCACTTTAATGTAAATTTTTCATGGACGGACGTCAATTTATATCAAAGTCACTGGAGCCTAAAAAGTAGGTCAAGGTCAGCAGGCCCCACTGTATACTCAAAGAATATGCAGAGGACAGTTACTATGCAATATTCAATAACAGTTATCATTGCTGAAGAGAAATTTACTTTAATGTAAATTGTTGACCGATGGATGACTGGCGCGAATTTGAACTCCTAAGTAACACCCTGTTTAAAAAAGCCACACCCTTGCTACAAGCAAGTGTGACAAAAATAATATAATAGTTAGATTAAATATTAACAATCTCTAACAGTAAAAATCCTTACAAATTGAACAGGATTACATGCAGTTGCATCCAGATTAATGTTATGTCAATGTCATAGGTTTTCGTGACTTTTGTACTCAATGACCTCATAAAATGTTGAAAACCAACCTGGATATTGTCATTCTATATCTATAATTATATTTATTCATGTTCCACTCCACAATTTACAAGAAATAGATTTTTTATGTGCATATATGAGGATAATACCTGCTTGTGAAGCACACAGAAAACGAATACTAACAATTTAGGGTGTATACTTTTGAAGGGCCGTAAAACATTTCGCACAAAATTTTGGAAGTGGCATCACGCAGTTTTGAAATGAGCAGACTCTAAGCTTTAATTTGGTATATAGTAGAACTTGTTACCCTGCTGGTATGGGTACCTCTAAAATTTTTGCCTCATTGCTGCAGCACTAAAGGTCCTGGAGAAAAATAGTCAATTTTTGCTTTTCATTGGTAAACTTTCATAATCCAGATCCTGAATTGGTAACAAAACCTGACAGGACAGCAAGGTTTATTCATGACCAACTTAAAATGTCAAGACTTTAACTCCAAAGCTTTTTGGAAAAAAATCACATTGCTGACATTTCATTGTACCTATTTGACCTACAAAACGCACGTTATGTATTAACTTAGTATAATATATGGGACTCGACGCGAGAAAACCTGTCTTCGGGGGTTTGCGAACAACAAAGGCGCAGACCAGCCTGCGCATCTGCGCAGTCTGATCAGCGCCTTTGTTATTCGCTTATTGAAAAGTATCATATCTAGACTTGCTACGAGCGAAATTTCACTATTCTATCTAGTCTCTGTAGCTGCAGAGACTGGTTTGAGTCTAGCTTTGTCGGAAACCCCAAAGACAGGTTTTCTCACGACAAGGCCCAATTATTATTATCTCATTTAAGAACAATGTAGAGCCAGATTACTGGACAGTAGGGACTGGTTAGCCTCAACCATATCACAAATGACAACTTTGCTCTCCTCTTGAATTGCACACTGATGGGTCGGGCCTCAGACTCTTTGACGACTCCGACTTAAAGACATGACTGTAGATAAGAGGGTTGGGGGCTGATGTCATGTCTTTGGTTAAGCCTACCTGGGTTTAACTGTTGGATTTCATTTGCTAGGGTATTCAGTTGTATGCACTGTTGTGTCCTTATCTTTGTTTATCTACTTTTATATTTTGATCTGTATGTACTAGATGATGCATCGATTTGTTAGGTATCTTTCATTCGAACCAAATATCTATGTTTCTTTATCCACATCATAATTAAGGATGAGTTTGGTACCTTTAAAATTTGTTTAAGCTATCCAGTAATTCTTATACTGACCGTTCCAAGGTTCATATTTATGTTTCACGTTTGTCACGTTTGTCTTTATTATGCTGTCTTGTCTGTTCATTGCACCCTTGTGATCACCTGCTGGAAAAAGGCTCTCTTGTGCTTGATGTTTTCTTATGTTTTTGTAATTATCCCATATTGTGTCTCAGGCCAGGTGTAGTACTTGGTAATATGGATTCCTGATCTTTGCCTTCTTTACTTTAAATAAATGAATTAGAAACACACTTATCTATTCCTATTTTTGTTCAAAGCAGATAGACTGATTTGACAAATTATTCAAATTTAACCACCTTCCATGTCTTCACCTTAAAGCGGGCGATTATCAGCCTGTCAACAAAACACCATTTAAATGGTGTTTCCCTGGCAGGCCGACGATGGCCCAACATTGAATGCTGGCTCGGGTCATCTGTCCTTAGCCGATTACCTGGAAGTTTGTGTATATCCTTGCGGAGCTGTCGTTTCTCATCATATATCATATACTTGTCTGATTGGTTCTCCTCTCCCGCCATTATACCCCCTGCATCCAGGGTCTATGATCAAAGAGCCACACCTCCTTGGAACTAACTTCTGTTGCTCTCAGACATAATTTCTCAAGTTGATGACAGTGATATTCTGTAAGTAAGGAAAACCATTCCCCGTAAAATATGAATGGTTGGCACCATGCACGTAAAATTTAATAAGGATGGTATCAACACAAGCATCACTGATAACCGGATTAACCCTTAAAGCGCCAAAAACGACTGCAGCAGACGACAAATTTTGGGACATTTTCCCCAATTTTCGACAAAAATAAGGTATGCTATTTTATGAGAATCGTCTGCCAGCAGACAAATATCATGAAATAACATGCCGTATTTGTTATTTTTAAAAAAGCAGCAAAATTTAGATTGTCGTCTGCTGCAATTTATAGGTGGCGCTTTAAGGGTTAATAATCTCTGATGGAGCCTCCTATTTAATTTCCGGAATTTTCTATAAGCTCTAAAGCTCTGACCGCATCAGTGCAGGCCTTTTTTTTTTTTTTTTTTTAAAAAGCTAGTTTCCACGTACACGGAAAAAATTGTAATCGACGTTCGTTTTCAGACACCAGCTTCCTCAAGGGTTGGGGAGAATACAATAATATCACCATCGTTTAAGGGATGGTTAAGAAGCTAAGAAGGAAATTATATTCAGCCTCTTATTTTGGCTGGTAGGCCTGCATCAACATTCTGAATTCAGAAATATTCAGTGAAATAAAGAATGCAAATCAGTTTGAATTCCTACCAGTTCCCTGGTATTTGCCACTCATAATAAGAAATCACATGAAAAAACTTACAAATTAAGGAAAATTATTGTCTAGTTGACCCCTTCAGAGAAGCATACTCCTCATTAAGAAGATATACATGGAGAGAAAAAATCTCCAATAAAGCAAGCCCGGCTTGATTATTTCCTTGTTATCACACGATTTACTCACTTCAGTTAACAAACGTTTAATTGAAGGAAGTTACAGATCAGATCACTCCATGATTATTCTAGACATATCTTTTGTTCAGTTCCAAAAAAGAAAACCCCTTTGGAAGCACAATAACTCTCTTTTGAATGATAAAGATTACTTAAGAACAATGAATAATAAAATTGACGAGGTTAAAAAACAATATACATTGCCTGTTTATAATATAGTAAATATGGGTGCAAAGATCAGGAATCGATACAATCAAGTACCACACCTGACCCAAATTAATAATGTACCAGATGATGAAATCCAATTTGTTATTAACGACCAACTTTTCCTGGAAACACTTTTAATGGAGTTAAGAGGAAAATCAATCTCATTCTCTTGTTACAAGAAAAAAAAAGAAGAACAAAAAGAAAATAATTAATCAGTAACATAAACTTTAGAAAGCAATATGTCAACTGCTAATTTGGATGAAATTGAAACTTTAAAAGAAGAATTGTAGAACATATGAAAAAATAAATGGCAAGGAGTCTTAGTAAGATCGAGAGCAAAAATCATTGAAGAGGACGAAAAACACACTACTTTTTCTGTAACCTTGAGAAATATAACTACACAAGCAAAGTAGTACCCAAATTAGAAACAGATGATGGAAAAATAATAACAGACCAGCATGAAATTTTAAATGAAACAAAAAAGTTTTACGAAAACCTCTATGCTAGCAAAGATAGCCAACTGATTGACATTGATTTGCGTGAATTATTTAAAATTAATGATATTAAAAAAATTAAATAAAGATGAATCCGACTCTATAGAAGGACCAATAACATATCATGAAGCTGCTTTAATTCTTAAGGCCATGTCCAACAACCAAAGCCCAGGATCAGATCGTTTTAGCGCTGAATTTTTAAAAATGTTTTGAAAGAAGATCGGTCATTTTGTAGTACGTTCTATCAACTACGGGTTTTCTAAAGGCGAATTATCTATCACTCAAAGAGAAGGAATAATAACTTGCATACCAAAAGAAAATAAGCCTTGGCATTTTGTTAAGAATTACCGACCTATTTCCCTACTTAACTGCGTATACAAAATAACTTCTGGAGTCATTGCACACAGAATAAAGGGTACACTGCACACATTGATACACACTGATCAAACAGGATTCATTGCTGGCAGATATATAGGAGAAAACATCAGACTAATTTATGATACTATGCAAAACAATGAGCATATAATGTACCAGGGCTACTGCTTTCTGTAGACTTTGAAATGGCTTTCGACTCAGTGCCTTGGTCTTTTATATATAAGGTTATGGAATTCTTTGGCTTTGGTAACTCTATCATCTCTTGGATAAAGACATTTAACAACAATATCAAATGAAGCGTGGACCAATGTGGTAATTTGTCATCTTTTTTGGTATAGGCTGCGGCTGCCGCCAAGGCGATTCAGTATCAACTTTTCTATTTATCCTCTGCGCTGAGATTTTAGGTTTAATGATCAGAAATAACATGAACAAAAAGGGCATTGTTTTAAATGACAAAGAACATAAACTATCTCAATACGCTGACGATACACTATTTCTTTTAGAAGGAACAAGTAAATCTCTATATGCTACGCTCAATGTTTTGTATGAATTTGCACAATTTTCAGGTCTAAAAGTTAACTTCGATAAAACTCATGCTGTATGGATAGGGGTGAACAAATATAGTACAGCATCTATTAAAACAAGGTGGAAACTATCATGGGGGAAAACAGCCTTTAAACAACTAGAGATAAACTTTCATATTGAGTTAGACCAAATGTTAAAGATAAACTTCAAAGAAAAAAATACAAAAAATTAGATCATTGATTAAACTTACGAACATACGATATCTTACCCCTTTAGGTAAGATAACAGTAATAAAAACACTCCTACTCCCAATATTAAATCACTTGTTTATTTCAATACCAAATCCATCAGAACACATAATTAAAGAACTAAATAATTTTCTTTTTTCTTTTTTGTGGGATGGCCCAGAAAAAACCGAACAAAATGTTGTTGTAAAACAGTACAGCGAAGGTGGACTAAGAATGATAAACCTGAAAGCTTTTATAATTAGTATGAAATTAACTTGGTTAAGAAGAGTCATTTATCCAATGGTCCTTGGCAATCTGTGGTAAACAATACAATAAACTTCAACAAATCATTTGTATCTGGAAGATGTTATGCTAATGATGTTCAAAATAAGATAAAAAAAAAATTTGGATCGAATTACTTCATGCATATTCAGATATTCTCCAGCTTAATGGTGAGAACACTGAGTATTACATTCTGTCAAGTCCAATTTTCCATAACAATAACATCAAAATTGGCAGCAAACCAATATACATAAAAGACTGGGATCAGAAAGGAGTTAAAAAATATTAACAATCTAGTTCATGATGACAGTGAATTTCTCTCGCAAGATGAATTCGAGCACACTTTTAATATAAAAACTAATTTTGTCCAATACCTAGGCTTAAAGCAGGCAATAATGTCTTATGCAAGAACACATAATATATGAACCTTTTCTAAAAAAACTACATATGCCATTGATGCCTGCAAATATACACCTCCTAATTAAATCCAAGAAGGGAGGGAAAGATTTCTACACAATCCTAAATCAAAATTTAGATAAACCTACATCCCAGCATAAATGGAATAATGTTTACAATATTGAAGAAGAAACTTGGAAAGCAATCTATTCTTTTCCTTTTAAACTTTCTTTAGGCACAAAAATGCAATGGTTTCAATCAAGAATAAATCAAAGAATTCTACCAACAAAAATACTTGTATAATATAATGTATGTACCAAGTCCCAGGTGTCAAGAAGAAGAAACAATAAATCATATGCTCTGGCAATGCCAGGAATCTCAAAATCTACTCAGGGAATTCAAAATATGGCTCAATAATAACAATATTAATCTGACATTTCTTGAAGAACTATTTTTATTTAACATAGGGAGTATATACTCATCAGATGATTTGCATATTTTTATTATTGTCAAATATTATATATTTGCTGCAAAACGTCTCGACCAACCCCTATCCATAGTAGCACTGCAAAAAAATTAAAACACTCTTACATTCTAATGCAACATACAGCTACAAGAAAAGGCTATTTAGAAAAAATTTGAACAAACATGGAACAAATACTAAGACCTAATAGATATTATACATTGAGCTTAATATAACCCTTGACTACAGCAGATCTTCATTAAAACAAAACAAAATCCATTATATAAAAGAAAAGCCAAAGTGCTGCCATGCTGTGAGAGCAATAGGTATGAGATCCACTTTTTTTCTTGTATTTTTTTAATGTATCTTTTTTCACTTTACACACCTGTCATCTTATGTAAGACACTAGTGGTATTTAACCTAAATATTCAGACACATTGATTATAAATATTTACCCTTAAACATTGCTGCCTCTGAAAATATTGACTCTTTAGAATTAGGTAACTGGGCAATTGAAAAGTGACAATAAATTGAGATGCAATACAGACCCTGAACCCTATATTATAATTTGAGCAATTAGGTCTGCATGCTTAACTCTAATCATCTGTCTGGATGTAGAGGTTAGATACAATATGTCTTTGATTGTTTCTTATATGATGTTTCTTCTAGAAAGCAAACAGGAGGGTGCCAATTAAGACATCTTACCCAACAAGCGAATACACCCATAAGTCTGAAGTATCTTGCTGAATTGAGTGTGGTAATTTTAAAGCTTTTTCAAATCATAACAAGGATCCACTATCAAAATAGCACAAAATCCATCAGAAAGCAAAAATGCAATGAAAAAGGCACCTTCATGGTTGTGTACCGCTGTTTCGTTATTGCCTTCAAAATGCATGATAGATGAACGAAAGAAGTGAGCAAGCGTACCAACCATCAGAACACCATAATTGTAGTTTGTAAGGCATGCAGGGGGATGGCCCTCCCCGACCCCCTGTATGACAGATGACGGGGAGAATAAAGTGATAAAAGGTTAAAAAAATTGCCACTCATTGAACCAACGCTTCTTATCAGCAGCCATGGAATTGGTGATTCATCAATTGAGCGCAAATGCTCATCAATTCAGCGCAGAAAATGCCATCAATTGAGCGCAGGATTTCTATAGAGGTCAGAGACCTTGCTCATCAATTGAGCGCAAATATTATGGGAAGTTACATGTGGAGGTACCATTCGAAGTTTCATTAAAATCACATTAATAGGTCTTAAGTTAACCTAAGTGGTGTTTCACATATGTATTTGATTGTAGCTTTTTCACGTCAATAAAAACGTAGATATTCGGGTGCGCAGCATAGAACTGATCCTTGAATTGGCTATGAAAAGCCTCTGCAATGTTGTTCGTGAATTGGCTATGAAATGCCTCTGTAATGTTGTTCGTTGTTCTCTAGTTCTGTCATAAATAATACTTTTCCCCACGCTCGGTTGTTGTACGAAAATATAACACACAATATTTCCTGACTTTCTGATCACTTGTACTTCAATGCGATTTCCAAATATAAGCTCAGAGAAATTAAGATTAAGGTTGTACTATAACGATGCAAAATCTCAGAGAAATTAAGACTAAGGTTGTACTATTACGATGCACTACCATTCCACTAAATAATGAACCTCTATTTGTATCATTTGGACTGCTGTGTGTCATACAATGTCTGAAGTAGACCACCAATTTTCCCAATTCTGAGTCATTTCCAAGCACTGAATCGGGTAGTGCAGTTGCATTATGGTTTTAACTTTGTTTGCTTAATCACTACTTCCCATGACAAGCATGACACATTATTTTACCGTATTCATTGCCATAAACCTTCAAGGACTTTGAACAATTTTGCCTTGTGGTAAAGGGTTTCCTGTAGTTTTTCCCCATTTTTAACAAATTGATTCTCCGCAGGACAGAATCTTTATATTAAGAAACATTTATTGGCAGTTTCGATAACTTACGTGCCAGATCCACACAAATAACCATGGTCAAATATAACAAAGTTTAATTTCTTGACCAAGAAAAGACAAAGTGACATGTTCTTTTCATTGATTGTTGTGTGGACCATATCATACAAAACTCCCGGTATGAACCCATTCGTTTTTCCTTCTTATACTCTGAAACAGTCGAAAAATAAAACTATCGTTCTTCTTCATTTTTCCGGCATTCAATTCATAAGGGGAATACATATAGAGGATATTTACTTTTTTGAGATGGATGCCAAATATATTTCATCGAGTGTGTTGAAAACATCAGATTTTTTCTGATGTTTTCAACTCACGAGATGAAATATATTTGGTATTTACCGAAAATATAGTTTATTTTATTTTAATTTTATACTTTTTATAGGCCACATGTAGTGTCTCACCCACCCACTGAAAAAGGAGGTGCTGAAAATGCAAAAACGAAAATTTTTAGTTAATCTAAATAATTTTGGTACCAAAGTATTCGTCATGTTCTTACTGAGAAAATGCATACCCACACTTGATTTTTTTGTTCATCAATAAGAAAGTTATGGGCGTTTAAAGTTCTGAAATGAAATACATTACATTGTAAGCTTAGTGAAAACTCAGAGGTAATGAAAACGCGCTACAGTGAAAATATAGGCTGATATCAAACATTATCATATCATTTCACTAGTGATTGATATTACTTTTATTTGTATTTGATATGCATTGATTTCACTTTATCTTTATTTTTTTTATCTTTATCACTGCTAAGTATAAATAAATAAGAAATATAGCCCGTTAATAGCGTGTTTTAAAATTCTAGCGATTCTCCACCGTGAGTCACCTTGGTTACTGTGTATAATTATACACTTACCCTTTTTACCACAATTAACGAGTGCGTAACACGTGTGAAAGTGCTGATATTTTCACCTCACGGGATGGTATTTAACGAAAAAATAGATTTTCATTTTTATTTTAAACTCCAAGGTGAGTTACAGAAAGCAAAACCTTACTTTTTCTGGCCGTTTCTCGTCTGATTTGACCTTTTATTAGACGAAGTTTTATAATTTCATTGGTGACTTAGAAAAGCTGACTGATCTCTGTATGGAAGAAAGTACATGTCATAAAATGGTTATTTGGCTATTAGAGCGATTAAGTTGTATGAAATGTTTATTTTTTTGCACTTTTTCATTAGTTTCAAACATGATTTTCACGTTGACGCTGAAAGTATGATAGAACGCGAAAAATGGCAATAATATCTGCAAATATATTTGACTTTACGGCACGAAAATTCTTCCGTAGGGAAGATTTGTCGATAATTATAGATCACATGATAAACTATACTCAGGTAGCACACAACCATTGTTTTACACTAGTCGTAACAAACAGCGAAAATGGGTTGCTCCCATTGTGGGGTTTTGTAGTTTCTCTGTGTTTTGTTGTGCCTTACTTTACGTCCATTCTGGTTTTGCAATCATCTTGTTTGGGAGGGAAGAGCCGCTCGCGGTTCCATGGGTTTATCCGCAGTTCGAGATTGTGGTATTTCCTGATCATACTCACTTACTATATCAAATTTGCGTCGTTTGCGTTTAATTTCTCATGTTACTTATAGCAAACATTGTTTCTTTCACTTCGTCGTATATCTTTTTTTAAAGATATTTCTTGTTTAATTATTCACCCAGAATGCATATAAAGGCAGGTCCTTATCGGTTATCCAGCGAAACGTCATTCCCTGGTGGACCGACTGTGGCCTGAGGCTGTATGCGCTGGCTGTGTATTTAGGGCTGATAGAATATTTACCATAAACGGCATCACACGAATCTGCGTTTCCACATTTTGAAAGACGAGTCCGAATGCACAGGGACACGTTATTTTTATATAAAACTCACCTGTGTATACAAAGTTGACATAATTTCATGTTTTATAAGTCATGTATTTTTTTTAAAGATATCGATTACTATAAATAATAGACAGGTGAACAGCAAACACAAGCGCGATGGAAATATATGTTAAACACAAAAGCAGACGATAATTTCAAAATTTGCTGTTTTTTTTTCAAAAATAACAAATAAGGCATGATATTTCATGAGAATCGTCTGCTGGCAGACGATTTCATGGAATATCATACCTTATTTTTTCGGAAATTAAGAAATATGTAGCAAAATGTGTCGTCTGCTGCTGTGATTGCCGCTTTAAGGGTTAAAAGAGAGCTTGTTCACTATGATGTGGTTTTTAGTAACAATGCGACTAATACAACACAACTTAGACGACAAACACCAAAAGCCTAACTATTGTATAGCAATACAAAGTTAAACTGGCACTCATTAATCTTCGACATCATTCGGTCACGTTCGGTACATCATTCGGTCACGTTCGGTGTGTATTAGCTATTTTAATTGATTAATGTATGGAACAAGTATCTTTTAGCAAGGTGATCTGACAATGCTGAGGCAGTGGTGTAGTGGTAAGACGATTAACTCATGTTCTGGATTGCGATGGTTCGATTCCCACTGGGTATAGTTATTTTAGGCATCATTTTTAAATTTATTTTCTTTTTGAGTTATGATCATATTGTTTCTTGTTTATTTTAATTTTGATGGATAGTTGACATGATGTCTGTTTTCAAGACTGATAAGTGATTATTTATGGTCGGAAGCTGATGGCGGTGGATGTAAAACTCCTGCACATTGTTTCTGATACAACCTCATCAAGGTCGTCCACAGGTTTGTAGTGTCCCCGTTTTGAACGTTGCGGCGACGAAAGTGTACCGGTTTCTCGAAGTTCTTTTCGTACTCGGAAAACGGTTCTTCTGCTGACCCCAGTCGCCTGAAAAGTATGTTGAATATATGATGAGCTGTCCCGCCCTGAGTGTTTCTCGAAATAGTTTGAAACATTAGCTACGAGAAATTCGTCTTTAGATTTTAAATGTTTTAAAGATTTCTCAGTAGACATCATAGTTCCTAACTAATATAATGCTTTAAAATGAATTGTTACATTTACTTTTACACGTAAGTCTTGTAAAAATCGTGCAAGTCATGATTTATGATAAAAAATGAAAATATTTTTTTTTTTTAAAAATATTGTATGTCGTGAGACTCGAACCCACTATCTCAACCCTGACAGCTATACGCTCTATCCAAATCGCTAAGCGGGAGAGTGATCGATACAGGATTAGAAAATACTTCATTCTGAAATCAATACTTTTCATAATGTTTGCATATCTAAAATTAGTTTTACGGAGTTATACGAGTTTATACGGCATATTCATGAGTGCCAGTTTAACTTTGTATATCTATACTTTCAAAGATAGATGAGAATCGATGTAAACAAACACTGGCCAGTTTACCTTGATTTTGGGCGTGCAGTTAGTCTCAGTTTACAGTTATATTGAACCTACCACAGATTATTGCATATGCGCGTAGCAGTGAAAAATCATGCTTTACCTGTTTATAAGAAAAATAGAATAGCTTCATTACTATGCATCTTTGAAAGCACAATAGATTCTAGTAAGTCAACTGTTTATTTATGTCAATTCTCTTCAAAATTACAAGATGAATTGTTTATATAGTCAAAGCCTCTAGAACTGCTCCCTTGGAAACTGGAAATTATAGTACTTATCAAAAATGGTGACAAACTACGGCTTTTGACTTAAAGACAAAGATTACTGTCCAATAGAGATCATTAAAGGATTAACTGATAAGGGACAGTTTCAGTATCCCACAAAAGTAATTGGGCCTCAAGAGGAAACATACCTGTATACAACACAATTTTATTCACTAAGATAAAGATCAATATTTTATCATAAATACCTAATCCCTTTATGGGACCACTTTATTGCCCTTGTAGGGAAGTCATAATCACCTCAGTATGACTGTCTTTTTTATCTGCCCAGTATGACCCCTGGAGAGAGTCATAATGAGTGGTACCAGTATTATTGCTCAAATATTTACCTCTTTAAGCCTATTTTATTTATCAGGTGTCCTTACAGCTTGACATTGGCAGGAAAACTGATTAACCCTATGCAATCTGATCTCGATTTTGTTGGAAACCCATATTTTTTTTTGTGTTGGGGTTTATCCTGCACTGTAAATAGCATAAATTTCAGAAATTATAAATAGAAGAATTGCAACTGATCCTTGTGTAACAACAATTAATTTAAAAGCAATGTTTATTCGATTGTAACGATCCAGATTACAGCTACAACAATATCAGGTAGAAATGTTTAGGGTTTATCACTGGAAAATGTTACACCTTAAATTGTTTGAGTACGAAAATAAGTGTAAACTTAAACCAAAAGGGGTGGCAGTTCAGGTGTCACCTAATAACAGATAAAAATGATATGGATTTATCACTGGAAAATGTTTACCTCATATTGTATAAGTACGTCAGTTTATACCGAAATGGGTGGCAGTTCAGCTGCCACCTAATAACAGGTAGAAATTTTATGGATTTATTATCACTGGAAAATGTTTTCCTCATATTGTTTGAGTGCGAAAATAAGTGTAAGTTTATACCAAAAGGTGTGGCGGTTCAGCTGCCACTTAATTGCAGGTAGAAATGTTAAGGATTTATCACTGGAAAATGTTTCACCTCATATTGTTTTAGCACGAAAATAAGCGTAAGTTTATACGACATCTCCTCCAAAACTACTGGCTGGATTTTGAAATTTTTAATAATAGTTCAATTGGTTCTGGTCCGTTGCATATCTAGGTCACACATGCTAAAATAGATTTTCAAAATGAAAACTGTAACAAGTCTTCTTGTCTGAAACCGCAAAACCTAGAGACTTGATATTTGGCATGTAGCATCATCTAGTGGACCTCTACCAACTTTGTCAAAATTATGCCCCTGGGACTAAAAATGGTTCGCGCTAGGAGTAACATGTTTTACATAGGCTTATATAGGGAAAACGTGAAAAAAATCTTCTTGTCTGAAACCACACTACCTAGAGCCTTGATATTTGGTTTGTAGCAAAATATAGTGGACCTCTACCAAGTTCATACAAATTATGCCTCTGGGGCAAAAATGTCTCCGCCCTGGAGGTCACATGTTTTACAAAGGCTTGTATAGGGAAAACATAAAAAACTTCTTGAAACCACAAGGCATATGGCCTATATATTTGGTATGTAGCATCACCTAGTGGACCTCTACCAAGTTTGTTCAAATTTTTCCCCGGGGGTCTTTTTAAGTACCATCCCTGGGGTCACATGACGATTGTTTAACATAGGCTGATATAGGAAAAAAAATAAAAATCGTCCTGCCTGAAACCACAAGCCAAAGAGCCTTGATATTTGGTATGTAGCATCACCAAGTAAACCTCTATCAAGTTTGTTCAAATTAAGCCCCTGGGACCAAAAATGGCGCCGCCCTGGGTGTCACATTTTTTACATAGGTTTATATAGGAAAAACATGAAAAATATTCTTGTCTGAAACCACTAGACCTAGAGCCTATACATTTAGTATGTAGCATTACCAAGTAGACCTTTACCAAGTTTGTTCAAATTATGCCCCTGGGGTCAAAATTGGCCCCATCCTGGGTTCACAGGTTTTACATAGTTTTTATGGGGAAAGCATGAAAAAACATTCTTGTCTGAAACCACAAGGCCTAGAACCTTGATTGGTATGTAGCATCACCAAGGTGACATAGGCTTATATAATGTTAACTTTTACAGAATATGTTCATGTTGCATATCAAATTAAAGGGAATGAAGCATACATTTACAAGTAGCAAATATTTTGTCCTTACACAAACCCTTGACCCTGGGGTGGGGTCAAAAGGTCATTTTTTTCTTTTCTGAAACTTTTCCTGTTGCATATCAAACGACGTGTTACGGTTTGGCCGTTTTCAG
Source organism: Loripinus fragilis (assembly GCA_964019695.1). Classification (NCBI taxonomy): domain Eukaryota; kingdom Metazoa; phylum Mollusca; class Bivalvia; order Lucinida; family Lucinidae; genus Loripinus; species Loripinus fragilis. The sequence goes on along the minus strand of OZ026528.1, from coordinate 52,993,314 downwards.
CCTACGACGAATTTGGCTAGAATTTAAATATAATGAAGTTTGACCTTTGCCCTTTTACATTAGTATGTTTCCAACAATGTGGCATTTTGACAAGTGGAGACTCAGACGAGCCTGTGCAGCCTCCCTTTAAGCTTAGAAACTCCAAATGATGTTCAGCCAGTAGCTTAACACTTATAGAATCTTCAAGTGACTAGCAAAGGCTCTAATCAGACTGCGCGTATGCGCAGGCTGATCTGAGGCTTTGCTGGTCGCACATACCATATTGTTGGAAATCTCATGCACTGGCTCAATTTAAAAGATGAAAAAAGCAAACTGACCTCAAACATGATACTAAACATGCGTGTGTTTATAATCGTCATGTCTATGTTGAGATTTGAGCTAACACTACCGTTATTAATAAAAATATATTAAAACTTGGCTAAAAACGTTGCTTAATATTATCTTGATGAGATGTGTTTTTCAGGTGTAAAATATATTGAATATTTAATGCTATTAGCGTTTTATCGTGATTTCCAGTTAATCTCCAGCGCAAACAAACATATTCCTGTTTATTCATATACATGTGATATGTAGGACATGCACAACAGCGTGCATATGTTAAACGCATTACATGCGCAACCTTATTTGCTGGATTGGTATTTAGGGGTCCAATGATTTTATTACAGAGAAAACTATACTTTTCCAAGGATCTAGAAGGGGTACAATATTTTCCAGGGGGGTCCAACTTTTTCCGTGGGGTAGGGGAGGTTCAAATGCTAATTTCTATAGAAACCCATATAACTTGTGATTTTCCGGGGGGGCCGGACCCCCTATCCCCCCCTCTGGATCCGCACATGATTTGGTAGTATTTTTTTTTGGGGGGGGGGGAGGATTTCTTTTCAATCGATTTTTACTGTAAAAGTTGGCCATTTTTGATGCAAAACCGTTACACGGGAATGAAGCAGAGAATGCAATGCAGGCAAATATTCTGCCCTTTCATACACCCAAGATCCCTGGATGAGGTGAAAACTTTTTTTCTGAAGAAGGTAATGTTCCATATCAAATTAAAAGGAAAGAAGTGTAGAACATCATGCAAGTAAAATGTTTGACATTATGCACACCCCTAACCTTTTGGGTTGGGAAAAAAGGTCAGACATTGCAATTGTGCTGATTTAACTTAGTGAATTGAAAAGGCTGAGTGATTCCCAAGATGGACTTATGTGTTGGAGAAATGAGATTCATATATTGTGGTTAAAATCCTGTCCTCATCAAGTGAGCGATCCAGGGCCCTTGGGTCCTCTTGTTATATCTTGGTTTATATAAACTAGATGATTCATCGATAACTTAGGCATCTTTCATGCGAACCAAACATCTACATCACCGTAAAGGAAGTGGTTGGTACCGTTAAACATGAAATTTGTTACTAACCATTTCAAGGCAGTGCTTCTTTTGTGTACTATTTTTGTTTTTTTGTGTTTTGTCTTTGTTATACCGTCTCATCTATTCGTTCGCTTGCTGGTTGCAGCCTTTTGATAACCTGCTGAGAAAAGGCTAGTCTCTTGGCTCTTTATTTATGATGTTTTCTTGTGTTTTCGTCATTTTCCAATGTGGTGATTTGGTCAGGTGCATAACTTAATTGTGTCAATGCCCTATCTTTGCCTTCTTCCTTAACTTGATATTTCATGGGCATCAGCTACTGACAATCAAATCTCAAGCATTTTTACTAACTGACCACGAGCATTTTCACTAAACGACCTGGACCGGCCGAAATGATGCTCGGCGAAGCCTTGTCACCATTGTATGTACCTGTGGCTGGACAATGTTTAACTAAGTATGAAAAGGGGTTCTTACATCTGTGCCCACGCATGGATTTTTCTTTAAACTTAGCATATTAATAACTCATTATATACAAACCATGAAATAGTATCCATCGAATTAGATAGTTAAGAATTAGGCTTAGGAAGCAACCCTGACGTACTCCACCTTTGAGGTGGTACCCATCCCTCAATTTCTAAGTTCTAAATCTATAATTTTGTTTATTTCTATGATTTGTCATCTAGATTGAATCCAAAATACCATAGGCATTAAATTAATACCACAAAACCATTTGGATAAAATATGGTTTACTTTTTCTGAAGAAGTGATTATAAAATTTCAATATTTTTTCTCAAAAATTCACAAATCATTCAAAATTCAATACCAAACTAGATATGTTCTAGTCTTTGTCAAGATATCATATTATCACAAAAGCATGCTATGTATATTCTGATGATCTGAGCAAAATTTCATGAAAATCCAAAACCGGTAACATTGTCATTTCCTACCTCTTATCGTTATAGGTCACTTTTAACAAAATAAATTATTTAGTTGAAATGAATCAATAGCTCGACAGAAGGAGGGTTTTTTTAAAATCTTCTTCCACTTTTCTTAAAGAAAGACATGTTTAGACAATTTCAAATGATTCAATGGTCAGAAATGCCAAAGGTCATGGCCCCATGCATGGCACTATGGGGCCAAGACAATGTGTATCACTTTCTCAAGTCCTGAATGATATTGTTTAAGAAACATAATATCATAACAATAAACGTGTGAAAACAAGAAGACCAAATATTTCCTTTACATCCCAACTGAACTAGAGTAACGACATTTTGGTGCTATGGCCAGGATAAAGTGTAACAGAGTCTTATCAAAGGTATCATAGAACAGTGTTCTACGTGAATAAGTGAGGGCCAAAAACGAAACTGTATGCCTAGAATATACAGCCAGCTAAAGTATAAATGTTGCTATTTGATGGAAATCAGCATCAGTTTTACAGAACATAATAGACTATAATGATCTAAGAAGATTTAAGCATTAAATTAGCAATACCTTTGGGGCCAAGAGTTCTCTTTGACCAAAATGGTTAATTTCACCCAATAGGTTTGACAGGGGGCTATTCTTGTGAACCAGGTTTATAAATGAGGCTTACAATTATAAAATCATAGATATAAGGTTCTCCTCCTGTATGTACTTACTTGTCATAAGGTTTCTCTTCTGTATCATGAATTAACATTCTTAACAATGTTACATATTACGTGTAACATAGGTTAGATGTAGTTTTAACGTTAGAAACTAGATGTGGTTAGTACAGGTGTCACCAAACTGTATCATTTTGGGTAATATTATTGTGTAAGCACTTTATTAAATAAGAATCGTGGCACTTAATATCAAAGAGTATTGTTTTTTTCTTTGCCAATCCATAATAAGGAAAAACACTGAACATATCAACTTCTACCAATAAACGTACTAGCATGGTGATTCAAGCTAAGCAAGTATTCAAGTATGATTAACACTGAATCATAATTATTGTATTTTTTACATTTTGATGAATTAGGGCCATGTGTTTACATCAAGTTGAAAAAATATGTTACTGGTCCTTGAGTTTCATGAAATTTGGTCTACTAATTCTTAACATATATTGGTAGTTTATATGTTGAAATGGTATCTTGATAAAGACCGCAACGCGTAAAAAAATTCATTCCAAATTTGACTGAATACATAATATACAGTTGAAAATTGGGGTACCATATCATAACAAGTAGCCCAATGGGCGACGATCGCTCACCTGGGAGCCAGCATAATGTTTGGAGATATCATAATTGATGATGCTCAAAGGCAGGTAACTCTGAACTTGAAACAGTGACCAGGAACTAATTAAAAAAAACATAAGATATTATGCCAGTCCTAGTTATCTGCAAGTTTTAAAAAGATCTGAAATGGCGAAAGTGTATTTTCAGATGCTCAAGGGCAGCTAACTCTGTTGTCAGTGATGGGTTCTACCCAATCCAATTTTTAATGTAAGTCCTGATAACCTACAAGGATGAAAAAAATCAAATGAAAAATGAAGGTCACAACATTATACAGCTATATTTTAGACGCTCAAGTGCAGCTAACTCTATAATTGGTGGTTGGTTGAAGCGGATAATCTAACTCATTGAAACTTTTATGGGTGTTATTGTTACCTGCAAGACTGAGTAAGATCCATTCAAAAATGAGGGTGCTAGAGTGGTCACAAAAGATCTCCCATTGTAAGTCCATGCAGATTTTTATAACACTTAAGGGCAGTTAACTCAACAGTCTGAGGTTAGTTCTACTTAAAGTTTAAACTCATCCAAGTTTATTAGTTGTCCTTGTTACATGATAGAATGAAGAAGATCCAATCAAAAATAAAGGCGCTGGAGTGGTCATAACATTATCCATCAATTTTTAAGATGCCCAAGGGGAGCTAACTCCATAATAGGTGATGGGATCTTGGCGAAATTCAAACTCATTCAAGCTTTTATAGGTGTCCTTCTTATCTGCAAGAATAAAGAAGATCCATTCAAAATTGAAAGCACTAGAGTGGTCAAAACATTTCTCCCATTTTAAGTCTATGGGGATTTTTCCAAACCCTCAAGGGCAGCTAACCAATAAGTCCTTGGTCAGATCCTGCAGAATTTCAAACTCGTCCAAGTTTTTAGGTTTGTCCTTGTTAGATGAAAGAATGAAGAAAATCCAATCAAAAATGTAGACGCTAGAGCGGTCACAACATTATCCATAAATTTTTAAGATGCCCAAGGGGAGCTAACTCTAAAATAGGTGATGGGATCTTGACAAAATTCAAACTCATCCAAGCTTTAATAGATGTCCTTATTGTATGCAAGAATGAAGAAGATCCATTCAAAATTGAAAGCACTAGAGTGGTCACAACATTTCTCCCATTATAAGTCTATAGGGATTTTTCCAAATGCTCAAGGGCAGGTTACTCATAAGTCCCAGGTCGGATCCTACTGAATATCGAACCTATCCGAGATATTATGGGTTTACTTGTTGCCTGCAAGAATGAAGAAGATCCAATGAAAAATGAAGGAGCTAGAGTGGTCACAACATTATTCATTAATTTTTAAGATGCTCAAGGGGAGCTTACTCCAAAATAGGTGATGGGCTCTTGACGAAATTCAAACTCATCCAAGCTTTAATAGTTGTCCTAATTGTATGCAAGAATGAAGAAGATTCATTCAAAATTGAAAGCACTAGAGTGGTCACAATATTTCTCACGTTATAAGTCTATGGGGATTTTCTAACGCTCAAGGGCAGGTAACTCATAAGTCCCTGGTCGGATCCTACTGAATTTCGAACCCATCCGAGATATTATGGGTTTTTTTGTTGCCTGCAAGAATGAAGAAGATGCAATCAAAGATGAAGGAGCTAGAGTGGTCACAACATTATTCATTAATTTTTCTGACGCTCAAGGGCTGCTAACGCCTAAGTCGGTAATGGAATCTTGCCGAAATTCAAACTCATCCAAGCTTTAACAGTTGTCCTTATTGTATGCAAGAATAAGGAAGATCCATTTAAAATTGAAAGCACTAGAATGGTCACAACATTCCTCACATTATAAGTCTATGGGGATTTTTCCAAACGCTCAAGGGCAAGTAACTCAAAAGTCCCTTGTCGGATCCTACTGAATTTCGAACCCATCTGAGATATTATGAGTTTCCTTGTTGCCTGCAAGAATGAAGAAGATCCAATCAAAAATGAAGGAGCTAGAGTGGTTACAACATTATTCATTGTTTTTTCTGACCCTCAAGGGCAGCTAACTCCGAAGTCAGTGATGGAATCTTGCCCAAATTCAAACTCATCCCAGCTTTTATAGTTGGTCTTGTTATCTGCAAGAATAAAGAAGATCCATCCAAAAATGAAGGTACTAGAGTGGTCACAACATTTCTCCCATTATAAGTCTATGGGGATTTTTCCAGACGCTCAAGGGCAGCTAACTCATAAGTCCCTAGTCCAATCTTGCCGAATTTCGAACCCATTTGAGATTTTATAGTTGTCCTTGTTACCTGCAAGAATAAAGAAGAATCAATCAAAAATGAAGGAGCTAGAGTGGCCACAAGATTTTCCCCATTATAACACTATGGGAGCTATCTGTTGCCATGTAAACCAGAGTTCTGATCCGATCTAGCCCAAAACCTAATACATTCAATTCCCTACCCCAATGATGCTCCTGATGAAATTTTATTATGATTGGCCGGCTGGTCTCAGAGATATTAATTTTTGAAAGTGTGGACGCACTGACGGACGGACCGACGGACGGACGGACGCACAGACGGACGGACGCCGGCTCGAGTCCCATACTATAAGCTCACCCTGAGCCTTCGGCTCTGGTGAGCTAAAAAAGAATGACCATCCACTATCCTAATACATACAAAGCCATTTGTAGTATCTACGAACTTATCAATTGTATAGGTCTACTTCGAATCGAACTAAAGTATCTACTATAGTTATTACGTAATAAATGCGCAGGCACGTTTACACCCAAACGGCTACAGTTGCAACCTTTAGTTGGTTGGCAAGTAAACAAAAAGAATAGCCCTGTATGGTCCACTTCAATTCTTCATCGTAGACAAAAAGGAAGTTATAAACTGCATAGCCTTTTCTAATAATCAATTGCGAAAAAGTGGGACCAAAAATTATGCTCAGCTAGGTTTGTTTTAAAACAAACAAATCGTTTTGAGGCTGCTTACTGATCTTGAACCCATCTTGGTAGATAGGTTTAGAGTAGGGAACCAGCCTATCTACTAAAGAAACGGTGCTCCGACCCGCCGTTGATCTCTAGTAGGTTCGTGACGTCACTCTAGTAGCGACTATCGGTGTTCTAATCAAACTTTAGTTATAGTAGGGACTATAGCTCGATTCGAAGTGCGCCATAGTTATTTAATAAAACATTTCTGCGCCCGTTACATGATATGTCAATTACTTTAGAAATGATTATTACTGGGTACCTTAAGGTATTGTAGTGATATCATACATGACGTCATAAATAAGCAATGGAATTGCACGAAAACTCAAACGCACCATAAATATAAAAATCATACCCAAGACTATTAATAAACATAAAATTCCAAGCGTGGACAGACCCACATGTTAATTTCCTATACCATGTAAGAACCCCTTTGATCCAAATATACCATGGGTTCAAGAGGTATGGGGCATTTTCACTAACTGGCCACAACCGCCTGGACTGATGCTCAGAAAAACCCTGTACACCAAAAAAGCTGTTACTTATGCCACTGGTAAGACAATGTTCAACTGGATGTGTATGCAAAAATTTGTTAAGATATACCATGTGGTTCAAGAGTTATGAGTGTTTTCACTGACTGTTAATGGACGGACGGACGGACGAACTGACACAACGATTATAGTCCAGAATATTTTTTTTTCTGGGGTAAAAAAAGACAACACTAAAGAAGACCAATAAAGATCATTATCATATAAGGTCGCGTCTGGGAGTGAAATAAGGCCATGCAATAAAATCTGTAAACCACTGGTGGTTTATCGATTTTCGGGAAACGTTATGACGCCCATAACAACGTTGCATACATAATGACAAAATTATAACGTTTATACGGCAGAAATGAGATTTTATTATATGATAAATAGAATCTAACATTCGTGCTCTTGTATTATTGAATTTATTAAACTCGTTGCGAAGAAGAGATAAAATGCTCGGCAAGCCTCGCATTTTATCTCTTTTTCCCAACTCGTTTAATAAATTCAATAAAACATGAGCACTCATGTAAGATCCTCTATATAAAGAATCTCTCACAATACACAAATAAACCCTCTGAAACAGGACAAAAGGACACAAAGCTAGAAAGTATAGCATCAGAACTTGCACTAAATTTACATATAAATTTCAAAAAGGTCTCTTGGAATGCGGTCACCTACTGGGAAAGGGCTGGCCTCTTGGCTCTAGTTTGTGGTGTCTCTTTGTAAGTTTGTCACTTTCCCATTGGTATCCTGGGTCAGGTGTGGTACTTGATGATCTTTGCACCCTTTCTTACTTTATCCATGGGTGTTCCGTTACTATGGTATGCGGCACCAATGAAGCATAATGACACCTGCACCCTCTTGAAACTAAAAAAATCGGGTTGTGCAATATTTTCAAAGCTGAAAACTGAAGGAGGGCGTCGGGCTTCACACTTGTACCGTACCTAAACCCCAGTTCCAAACTCATAGCTTTATAACGAGCAACATTTATAAGCTTAATAAATCAATAGATATCCTAACTATGTTGACGGTGGTGAGGGTTGCCAGACCCTCTTGCAAGTATTATCGGCAGGTGTACTTTCTACACTCCGGGTTGCAGGATGAAAGCCTACAAGTAACCATATCTAATTAACCGTAGGGTTCTTTAACCTGCACATGGGGTGACTTTCCCTGCACAGGGGACATCCAGTTAACGTCCCGATCCGAAGGACGATGCACTTATCTAGCGTCATCCCTGCAAATGACACTAGAAAAAGCGTGTTCGGACACCGAAAGTTTTCTCGCCATGAGCTGGGATCGAACCTGGGACCTCTAGCACCAGAGGCAAGTTCCTAGCCACTGAGCTATCACGCTTATTGGGAAGAAGTTTGATATGTTATAATGTTGGTCTAAAAAACAAACAGTCGGCCACAATCAGATATAAGTATATTTTCAGCTGATAATAGAGATTTTTTCAAGGTAAAATACTATTTACAATAGATTACACGGCCTTTATCTTTATTTGGTCATGCGATACATGTCATGTGATTCCGCATCTATCTTTTTAGACAGGGTCAAATATACACAAGGAACAGTTTTGTTGAACACTGGAGAACTCAAATTACATTGTATATGAAAAAAAGATAGTCACTGTGTTATGGTGCGACTGATTTTGGCGTACATTGTGGTGAAGACGTAGCTTCTTATTAGCAAAAGGAAAACGTTTACGAGTAGGTATGTAAACTATAATTCTCCCAAGCTTTAAGGACCGCTTATTATTTAAGTGTCATTGGGGGCGGCTGAAATTTTGATCCATCATCCAAATTGGCCTTCCTAACTAAATATGAGAGATTAATGAATAAACACAAGCGAGCGAGGAATTTTTTCTAATGATTTTATTGGAATAATTTAAACATGACCCCCCCCCCCTGCTGGGAAGTCCAAGTTGATGGCGACCCCCCTACTAGCCACATTGAAATTCACATGACCCCCCCACCTCCCCTACTTTTTAGCCGCCCCCCCCCCTCTGACACATAAATAATGAGCGGTCCCTAATGGCTATGCCTTCATGCTTGTTTGTAAACATTGAAATCAAAACATTTGGACAGCAAAGTCAGAAATCAGATCTGGTTATTTTGTAAAATAACCATTTGTTGTCAGCATGCATGATAGCTTAGTAAGAAGAGACGCTGCCACCAAAACTCCATTCTTTTTTTCCATTATGTGCAAACTCGAATTTCACCAATTTGGACTTTTTATTGTATAATATTTTTTTTTATACATTTTAGGCCTTGAGCTGGCTATAGACCCCCTCCCCCAAGGAATTTTGTACACTATGATTTTCTGAAACTTCATTATATAAGACACAAAATAAAAGATGTTAGTCCTCTGAGTGTGGCAGCGTTAACGTGTAATATTACGTTATATACGTTACCCCCCAAAATAGCATTAAACGTCCCTGATAATCAACCATGTTATGTTCGTACATATTTGCATGCTGACACAGGTTTATGAACTTCTTATAACACAGTTACATATTCTTGTATTAATTTTATAAATATCTTGAGTTATTACCGTTGTATACGTTACTTAGTGTTTCCTGCGTTATTTACTAGTATCATTATGGTATTTAATGACTATACGTGTATTACATCTGTCACAGAATATAGTAAATCTATAAGGCTGCTACTTAAATGATTTAAAGTTCTTTATCATGGTCGCTTACACTATTTTTTAGGTCCATGTGACGTATGTTACCCTCAAAATACATTAAATATTCAAAATGTCTCTAACATGCCCTGTTTATACGTATTTGCAGGCTGGCACAGGTTAATGTACTTCTTTTAAAAAGGTTTACCTATTTTAAGTATTCATTTAATAAATGCCTTGACTGCTATGTGCGTTACCAAATGATACATAAGTTATCCTGAGGATCTGTATAGCATCTGTTGACTATACAAGTATAAAGTCTGTCAGAGAGTTTAGAAAATTTATAAGGCTGAAATACTTATTAATTTATGGTGCTTTAAACTATTATTATAATGTGATCTATCAACCTTCGCTGTTTGCTCACATAAACAGTAGATACCCTGCATTTAAAGCGGAAGTTCTGAAAGACAGCTCAGTTCTGGGCAAGGTATATGTATATAATTCAGATGGTGTTGACACTGATTAGGACTACAAGGAAAACAACTTTGAATTGCATGTCAGCTTTATCTGTGAGCCTTGTTCCCAATGTTCATTGCACACAACCACAACAAATACGCACAATATGTACCTGTGTAACTGTTGACACTAATAAGTTTGTCTGATACACATCGCAGATGCAAAGAACTTCTCAAACAAAATGGGTTTAGTGTGTCATAATCATTGGTTCTTTGCTTGAGAAATGTTTTTAACATAACTATAAGGCAAACAATAAACCTTTTGCAAAGTCAAAGGAGGTATTATAGGCTTCAGCAGCTAGAACTACGCTTCGTACTACAGAGTGAATGGTGTATGACTCATCACATTAGAGCTCAATATATTGAAACAACTCTTCAATGCGCTGAAATTAAATATTAAATCTGCTTGGATCAAAGAAGAACGAGTACTAGAGGCAGTTTCTGGCTTCACCAGTCCTTTTAATTCTAGTTTTGAAGACAATGAACTGTACGTTTTGTCTTTCAGTATTCCTGCTAAGCCTGGCATAGCTAAGGAATTTTATTGAGGCTAATGACATTGACAGGGAAGCTGTTGCAGACTTCATTGATTCACTTTTAGTTGAAAATCTGTCTTTCACAACCCCATAAAATGCTACAAGCTAATAAAGTTTCGAGGCTTGCGAGGTCAAGAAGAAATTGTCCACTTTACAAAACGTCATCAGCCAGATGAGAGCTTAAAGGAGCGTCTTTGGTCAGCATGACCTTCTTCCTATTGGACATAATGTTGACCTTGAGTTGACATTGTCGTTCCTTCTGGGACCTAAACCATGGTTGCTGTCAACTCCTGATAGAATTTCCACCAAAACTGACGAGTCCAAACTTCTGCATGGCGTGCAATCACACATTGAACCAACATTAGATTGGCCATATAGTGCTGCACATAGCTTTGATGGTAATGCCATACTACAGAGCATAACAGCTTTTCCTGTCACCTCAAGGCTCTGATGGGACCAGTAATCATAACCAATTTTCACAACACTGGTCAAGCCACAGAATTATATTACACATTTTGTGTGATATGGGCTTACCATGTTCAAAACTCAACAACTCAAACCTTTTAAAAGATAGAAACATAATATTTGCAGTTTCCAAAAGGTACATAAACATTCTTTAATACAAAATAAATGAGTCAGCACATTCACATTAAAAAAATATCAAACTGTATTAGTTTCATAAATCATTTATTTTGGAATAATGAAAAAAAGTACATACGTAACACTTTGGGGTGCATATTTGTTTTCAAAGGTCCATATATGTGATGCAAAATAGCTTACTTGGATGATATAGCCAATTTGGAAATCTTACCTTATGGTTTGCACTTTTCAGAAGTCATGTGATTTACTTAAATTATCAAAGATGTTGATGGGTAATATATGTTATTGGCTGTTACAAGGTAATGGTGCCATTACCAGAGTGCTAGCATATTGCAAAATCTTACAAGAAGAATCTGATAGAGGATTAAAAAGCTGTACTGGAAAATTCTTTAAACCCTTGGATAATATACGAAGAGTTGCTAGCTTGGCAATAAACAGCTCTATAACTTCTACCTGATGGGTTTTCTTTGATCTTTTAAGTTGGGACTCACATATTGCACTGTATGTTACAAACTTTCCATGAGTATTATGTTAACTATATTTGATGTCTCTATAAAAGAAAAGAGGGTTTATGGTAGTTTCTGTTTTGATTCACTTCCTCAGCAAATGATCCAGAGTCAAAAGATGTACATAGATCTGTGGCAGCATGCAAATAAGTACAAGCAGGTTGTGTTGAAGACCTTATCTTAAACGTTAAAAGGTATTCAGAGAGTAACGTATGTAACCTGGGCTGTAAAAAAGTGTAAGACACCATAATAAGGAACTTCAATTCATTTGAATAGCAGCTTTATAGATTTGCTATATTCACTGACAGATGTAATCATGCATATTCAATAACTGCCATACTAATACTTGGAAATATCATATGAAACACTTAGTAACATATACAACGGCAAAAACTCAAGACATTTTTAAAATAAATGCTAAAATTATGTAACTGTGTTATAAGAAGTTCATAAACCTGTGCCAGACTTTAAAAAAGCGTGAATATGTCATGTAGGAGACATTATAAGGAAAATAATAATGTTTTGCTGGTAACGTACGTAACATGATGTTACACACTAACGCTACCACTCTCAGAGGGCTTACATATTTCATTTTGTGGCTTATATAATGTAGTATCTGGAAATCATAGTGTACAAAATTCCCCCTCTGGAGAGGGGGTACTATAGCCAGCGCAAGGCCTAGAGAATTACATTTGACACTTTTGTGAGATATGGGGCTACTATGTTCAACATCTAATAACTTAAAAAGTATAGCAGATAGAAACGTAATGCTTGTAGTTTTGAAAAGGTAAATAAAATTTCGCTCCTATAAGACCAAATTAATGAGCATAAACTGGTTACAATAAAATTTAAGACAAACTATTTTAGATTCATTTATCATTTAAAGGGGGGGGGGGGGTCAATGAAGAAATGTAACATACACTCTTCGTTAAAGGTATAACCAATTTGGAAATCTTACCTTATCTTATGCACTTTTCTGAAGTCTTAAAAAGAAAATTAATTATCAAATCTTTTGTAGGGTAACGTATATAACAGGCTGTTACAGCTTAACGTTGTCATTGTCAGAAGGCTAACATGTTGCAAAATCCTTGCAAGACATTGGGCTTCAAGAAAATTATGGTCTACGAAATTCCCTCTGGGGGGATGTAAACCATATCCAGCGAGTGGCCTTTTTCATTTGATCATGTTTGGATTTTTTCAACATTTGTACAAAGCGTCTCTTAAATAAGACATTAGCAAACACGAAGACCCATACGATATGTCATGGAAGGCGTCATTTCAACAAGGCATGGACTGTTTATTTGAATTATTTATCAGTGCATTTTGTTTGGTAAAATGAAAATCACAGTATTTATAGAACATGATAGGTTCGATTTTTACGTCCGAAGGACGAATAAGGGCTGTCATGTACATGGCATGTGTAAAATGCTCTTGTTCTGAGCTAAAACTAGGAAAACATCTGCATACTTTCTTCGTTTTGACATAAAACTGAAGAAATCCCGTTCATGATTCGATTTGGTTACGGTTCTCATCTCAAAGCAAAGCTTTTTTCAACATTACGTTTGGCCTGTTTAGCGAGGTAAATCGTATCTACACGGAATAGCTTTGCCGGATTTATACATAATTAGCTCATTCTTTTACAAAAAATCAAAACAAGCGAGAGTACCTACCTTTTTTTGTCTTTTACGTGACGATGCCACTACCGCGAAAGGTCCCGGATGTGATGAAGGAACAAATTTACGTTTACACGATTTCGCGGTAGTTCCGCTGATGCCCACCCGTGTGTGGGCCAACCATATACTAGACTTGTAAGAAGTGACTCCTTTAATAAGTAATAGGAAATCGAAAGTTTGTCGAAGAGTATGTTCCAATCAGGAATACACCAAATATTTGACTTATGAGTAAATGGACAGTCAGCGAGTATAGTGGCAAACTTCAGGTAATGTGGAATGCATTGAGCACTCATTGATTTGCCTTTTAAAATTTATTCAAGGGAGATAAATCACTCTGATAAGTAATAGGAGAATAAAAGTGGATTAAAGTTTGCTCATATTTGCTGTTTTAGGTCGATTAACAGTAAACAATAAGTAATAAAAGAATTGATAGTCATAATATTTAGGTAGGCAGTGTTTTGTTGCAACTATCAGTCGCACAATTACTTTTTTAGTATAAAGTATGTGCTATGAAAACAAAAGCTAAGCAGATAATTCGTTTTGTTTGAACATAGGATTTCTTACTTACTCAGTGTATCAACACAGAGATGAATCTAATGTCATTGGATACCTGGGTGAAACATAGAAAGTAGTCAGACAGGTAAAGCAACCATTAAGTAATTAAGCCACAGTGAGACTAACCAATGAAAGATTTAAGCTGGTCCAACTTAGAATTAAGCAACTGTCTTGCAATTGAAGTTTAACATGTCTACATACTGTCATCAAGATAGAATGAACTTACGTTTTAAAACATAACTTTGTTTCATATGTGTTTAAGGTGAGGAATGCGCTAGCTCAGTGGTAGAATGTTGACAAGGAGATCGAGGGGTTGCTGGTTCACGATTCAACCTAGACATTGTTTTTTGTCCTTGAGCAAGACACTTTAACACCCAGTGGTGCCTTGACGCTTAGTTCGCATTCACATAGTTCTACAAGGTTAGCTTTAAAAAAGCTTAGAACCATCGCATGGCGTTTTACAGTTATTAAAGAAGAACTTTTATAGTGTTTTAATACTGCATTTTGCTGAAGCCACACTTTTAGGTGTTTTATGTGGTTCAAGCTCTGAGTATTTCTTGCTTTAGTTAAAGATTTGTACATAGGTGATCCATTGGAAGCAAACAAAACACAAGAAAATATGCATATGTTAGTAAGACTCTGCTCATGAACAAACTGAATAGTGGTAGAGCTAACACCCTCCCCAGCAGTATGTTTAGTTCATACAACTGTATTCCTAAATCGAAGTCAATGCACATAATGCCTAGGGGGCATATTTTAACTGACCCATCTATATTTAGTTATTTCGTCACACTTAGCCTAGAATATCCGAAGGCTCCACGTTTGATCTGGATTCTAGTTCAGTCGTAAGGTCTCTAATTGACCTTTTCGTTTTTAGAAGCAATACGGTATCTAAAGTAAATCAACATCGCTTACGCAATAATGGAATTTTGGAAGTAGCTTGATCGATGGAGATTTTGAGAAAGAGCAGTAAAAGACACTGCTGTTGGGGAGTTAGTTACTTGTTAATGGAACAGGCCCGAATCGAACACGCGCCCATGGAAGATCACTAACGTATATCACCATCGCTGACGCGACGCGATGGTGAACAAGAATTATCTGTCCCTGGACACAAAGCTCGGTCTGAATTGATTTGCGGTTCTTGGACTCTAAGTTTGCAGCCAATGCCAGCCACACTTTTCTACACGAATCTATTACAATAGACACGAACCTTGTTCACAATTTAGTCTAGGTTACGGTACCTACCGTAAATATACGTTAATGCACTCTGACGAGTAGGGCTAGGGGTCTAATTTTTAGTTTGATCCCTTTTTCCAATTCAATTCTTCGAGTATGCCGGCAGTGAATGCTTTCATGAGACTGTGCTCTTCCGAGCAATCCCTGTTTGCTGATGTGATAAATATTAAATTGCATGACTGTGCTGGCACAAATTTCGATGTATATTTGTACTGAAAATGTTTTGTTGTGATCAGTCAACGTCCGTCGTGCATCTTCCATTTTCTATACACTATTTCAATAAATGATATCTCCTCAACCACTCGTCAGAATTTTTTAAAAAAAAGTTCACATAAATGTTCTCCATTAGGCTCAATAGGCCACCAAAATTGCGCAAATGAGTTCACTCTGCTGAACAAAATCGCCACCGACGCTACAATAGAAACATCTTAAACCAATATATCCTTCTAAACCGCTAATCAGAATTTATATAATTTCAGACAAACGTTCCTCATAATACTCTATACCATAGTTGCATATTCGAATGGCCACCATAACTAAATTATAATTTAATAAAATATATTTTTAAAGGTGCAAACCCGACGGTGCCCTGACACCTCTCCCACTGTAAGACGTAACAGCTAATCACTGTATAATCCCATGTTTTCCAAAGGACCGTTTCCAAAGCATGTTAAGGCACATGCGCAAAATTGCTCTATAAACTTGCATGTGCAGCTAGCTATAGAAGTTAGGTGTCTAAAGTTTGGCCTGACAATTCATCTCCTTTCATACTTTGTGTGTGCGAGCTGCGTTGGCTCTGGTGAGACTGTGCATGTGCCCAGGCTCATCTTAGCTATCGCAGCTCACCGATGCAATACATACCAAAATGTCATGTATTGGCTCATTTTTTTCAATTTTCAGGTTCTTGGCCTTCTTTATTCATAGATTATGCAATACTTAGTATGGGCATAAAACATTGGCATATGCTTCTTTTATAAATTTAGTTTTGTGATTTCAGATGCACTGATACAAAAAAAATGGAATCAGGCGATGAAGCACAGTGCCTTCAATTTGCTTCAGACAAAAGTTTTACCATATCTTGTGACCCTTGCGCATATGACCATATCTCAAAGAAAGCAGCAGCCTACTGTCACGAATGTGCTGAATATTTATGTGAGTGGTGTAAAACTGCACATGGGAAAGTAAAATTAACACGTTCACACATGCTGGTATGTGGAGAATTGATGCCACCAAAGAGATCAGCAGCTGAGATGCCAGTTTTAGATACCGTACTATGTTCCTGTATGCAAAATAAGGTATCTGCATATTGTAAAGAACACTGTAGCCTTGTTTGTGTAAACTGTAATGCTCTTCACCATAGAAGATGTAAAACTAGTGATATTGCAGACGAAAGCAAGGATTTTGATGTTGATTGTACAAAGAAAACTATTGACAACTTGAATGAGTTGAATAAAACGATAATATCCTTGCAGGATAGTAGAGAAACTGACCTGAGCAATCTTTCTTTGGAGGCCAAAGACTGTCAAGACAGAGCAAAACAATTTCGAGAAGAGCTTAGCAGAAAACTCGAAAGTATGGAAGCTAAAACGCTTTTGGATATAAACATCTTCAAGACTCAAGAAACGAAGACTATAACTCAACAAATAGATACATGTAAAGCTGCACAGAAAAGCTTAGATACTTACAGTAGGAAACTTCAGTTGGCAAAAGAACAACACGACAGGCAGGGTATATTTGTGTATAATATACAACTGGAACAGGCAGTTAAGTCATTGACAACAATCACAGAAGAAATCACTAAAGAAGAGTACCAGCCTCATATTTCTTTTGAATGTAACCCAGAGATAAATATTGCAGATGATCAAGATCTTGGTACGGTGAAATGCCATACTCACAGAATACCACAACAGAAAGGCTTTGACGAAATGTCTGTAACAGCACGCAATAAAAGCAATGTCGAATTACATTCTGATGCACAAGATGTCTGGATTTCTGGATCTGCTTTCCTTCCATCAGGGGAACTGATTCTTTGTGATTTTCGCAATAAAAAATTAAAACTTCTAGATAAAAACTTGCAAATGAAGGAAAGTATTGACGTGCCTGGAAGACCTTTGGATGTTGCTCCAGTAAATCAACACCAAGTGATAGTAACTTTCCGGGATGAAAAATACTTACAGTTCATTCAAGTGACGCCTTCACTTGCTTTAGGTCATAAGGTAGATCTTGGGATGGAATGCTGTGGTGTGGCTGTTTCGCGTGAAAGTATTTATATATCATTGGTAGATTTAGGAGAATGCAAGATCGGAATTTATGACCTTACTGGGAAACAGAAGCTTATGATCGGCCCATACAATTACAACGATGGTAAACTACTGTTTAAACAGCCCTATTATATTGATGTGTGGAATGATGAAAAGATATTTATGTCTGAGGTAGATGTCAAATCAAATACATCAACGGTATATTGCCTTGAAAGCAATGGCAATGTTCTATCTACTATATCTAACCCTTCCTTTAAGCGTTGCCTAGAATTAAGTGTCGATGAAAATGAAAACCTGTTATTATGCGACATGGAAAGCAATAAAATATTTTTGATAACAAAAGATGGCAAAGAAGTACGAGAGTTCTTGACGGAAAAAGATGGTCTACATAAGCCATACACAACCAGCTTCCGCCGTAGTGATGGTACTCTTGTGGTAGGATGCAGAGATCATAATGACATACTGGTGTTCACATTGAAGTAAGAAATAAGCTCAAGAGATTTTTGTACTTAACAGATCGGCGAGCAGTGAAGGCTCAGACGAGACTGTGCATATGCACAGTCTCGCCAGAGCCTTCACGTCTCGCTTACACAGAGTATAAAGTTGATGAGGGCTAGGACCGAATATTGACCACTAGCCCCGCTGGATTTGAATAGACATTTAAAGGAGGCTTTAGTAGATATGCGCAGTCTCACCAGAGCCTTCACTTCTCGCATACACAAAGTATAAAAGTTGATGAGGGCTTGGACCGAATATTGACCCCTAGCCCCGCTGGATTTGAATAGACATTTAAAGGAGGCTTTAGTAGATATGCGCAGTCTCACCAGAGCCTTCACTTCTCGCATACACAAAGTATACAAGTTGATGAGGGCTTGGACCGAATATTGACCCCTAGCCCCGCTGGATTTGAATAGACATTTAAAGGAGGCTTTAGTAGATATGCGCAGTCTCACCAGAGCCTTCACTTCTCGCATACACAAATTATGGAAGTTGATATTGGCTTAGACAATATCTGAGACCCCTATCCACGCTGGATTTAAATCGACATTTAAAGGAGGCTTTAGCACATATGCACAGTCTCACCAGAGCCTTCACTTTTAACATACACAAAGTATAGAAGTAGAGTAAGACTCAGACCCAATATTGGACCTCTAGTCCCGCTGGATTTGAATAGACATTTAAAGAAGGCTTTAGTACATATGCACAGTCTCACCAGAACCTTCACTTCTCACATACACAAAGTATGGAAGTAGAGTAAGACTCAGACCCAATATATGACCTCTAGTCCCGCTTGATTTGAATAGACATTTAAAGAAAGGCTGTAGTACATATGCTCAGTCTCACCAGAGCCTTCACTTCTCACATACACAAAGTGTAGAAGCAGAGGAAGACTAAGACCCAATATTAGACCTCTAGTCCCACTGGATTTGAATAGACATTCAAAGGAGGCTTAAGCACGTATGCACAGTCTGACCAGGGCCTTCACTTCTCACATACACAAAGTATAGAAGTAGAGTAAGAATTAGACCCAATATTAGACCCCTAGTCCCGAAGGATTTGAATAGACATTTAAAGGAGGCTTTAGTACACATGTACAGTCTCAGCAGGGCCTTCACTTTTAACATACACAAAGTATAGAAGTAGAGTAAGGCATAGACCATGAATAAGAATCTAGCCTCACTGATTTTGAATAGGCATTCAAAGGAGGCTTTAGCGCATATACGATTAGTACCAAAATCTCGTGCATTGGATCATATAGATCAGTCCATATGGTAATGGCACTAATAACATGTGAGAGAAGTCAATTTAAATGTGAAAAACCATGTGAGAAGAACAAAATATGAAACCTGCACAGGTTTCTGAAATTCATGTCTTTTTTCTTTTCTCGAAAGTGTGATAGTTAAAAAGAATTATCACATCATTTTAACCCTTAAAGCGTCAAGAAAAAATGTCTGCTGAAGTCGTCTGCTGCAAATAATTGCCTTACATTATAATTTTAGAATTTAAGTGTAGATGCGAACAGTGTGGACCCATATCAGACTGCTCCTATGGAGCAGTCTGATCTGGGTCCACACTGTTTGCCAAAGAGGATTCTTAAATATTACGGCAGACGAGAAAAGCAGACGACTTTTGTTGTAATTGTCGCTTTAAGAGTCTAGAAAGTAATTGTATTATTACAGTTTGTCAACCAATTCTCGTACGGTTGATAATTCCATCTGGATTCCTGTTGCACCAATATAAAGAAGAAAAAAATCAACCCCTTTAAAGGACACCAGCAATAAGGCAATTGTGTTTGTTTGTTTTGACCCATTACGTCCCAGTCAACAATTTTTTGTCATGTTGTGATGATTTCCTGTCTTATCCTATTCCTTTGTGGATCGTTTTTGTTATTTGTGTTTCATTTGCCATTCCGTGGTGTCTGTTTCTTGTAGCCCTGTGGTCACCTGTTGGGAAAGGGCTGACCTCTTTTGGTGTCCTGTATGCGATGTTTTCTTGTGTTTTTGTCACTTTGGCATTCGGTGTCCTGGGTTAACAGTGGTAATTGGGTGCATCAATTCCTGACCTTTGCCTTCTTCCTTACTTTTGGTAGACTATTTAAATCTATCATTTGGAAAGTTTTTAATATAAAATTTTCCAGCTGACGACCAACTGCCCAGGCTGAAAAGCTGTTGTTGTTCACATGTAGCTTAATTTTTGCTAGATGTTAATAAACTTGTATTTATGCTCAGTGTTAGAAAGGGGGCAAAGATCAGGAATCGATACTCAAAATCGCATACACTTTCACCTGCTTATAAAAAGTTTAACACTTAATTATAAATATGGCCAAATAGCTTAATATAGTCTGCCATAATTGACCTTAGACTGATCTCATTTTCGCCAAAATCTTCGTGATATTCGTGCGTTTTCGTGGAGTACTCCGACCTTGGTCACGCTTTTACAGAATATATGAAGATAATGTCAATTCGTTAATGCAAATGGTCTGATAGCCTAGTTGTTAGCGTGCAATGATTTAATCACAAATAAGCTTATTAAAATTATTCACGGTGCTGCATTTGTTACATAAACGCATGCCAAATTCAAATAATTATATCCAGTTGTGCACAAAATTAAGAATAAAGACAAAGAAACTAGCAAACCGAAAAAAAAATGAAAAAAATATGCTACTGGACTCGAACCCACATCTTTTGAGTGCTAAAACACTCGGCTATCCACTTAGCTATCGGGGAATTATGATTAATTTCATTCATATTAGTAACTGTACAACAATCTAAAGCGCACTTTTTACGAAGGTTCATGAAGACTGAGTAAAAGGTCATTGAATATGCATATGTCTTGGGTCAGTTTTGACAAACAATACAATAATTTATTTACACATTTACATAATGGTTCTCAAGTCGAACATATTTTGAGTGACTTGCATTTATCATCGACAAACTAAGAACTTTAAGTTTTCTTAGTAGTACAGGAAATAGTAAAAATAAAACAATTTTAAGCTAAACTATTGTAGGAATGTGTAATCGGCTTTTATTTTGTACATTAATGTGCTTTTATTTGATACTAAACATTTTTACAAGCAGAATGATAGAAACACATCGATACAAACAGCAAACTATGACATGTTGAATACTTTTGCTTTTGTTCACTGTCTACTATTGTAGAAATTGTGATTTGTACATTGATATGTTCTTTTAGTGTGTGTGTGTGTGTGTGTGTGTGTGTGTGTGTGCTCTTTTCCATATACGCTACAATTATAGTGGTGTACTTTCAACTGGAATTTGTATTTTGTACATACATTTAAAGATTTTGTATCATGACCTTAGTGTTTTGTCAATTGAAATGTGTATACTTTAATGGCGATCGCTATTGACAACCGGCTGTCAGCAGCGAATTCGCTATTGACAACCGGCTGTCAGCAGCGAATTTGCTATTGACAGCCAGCAAAATTAATGATACAATACATATATATAATTTGGAGTGCAATACACTGATAACTTAATGTTTTGCTTTAAAGCACTTACTTTACCTAAATAATTTTGCGGATAATATAAATGAGATATAACTTAAAACGCACAGAAAATACTTAATTATTATTATCTTGGGGCAAGAGTTGGCAGGGACATTACACTGATTAGTGCTCTATAATATTCTATCTCAGACTCAATATACTGGGTCAGTTATATAATGTTAGTGTAGTGCGGCCCACTGCATCTGGCATATTGTGGGTCCGAGACCCTATGCAAAGATATACTACTGTGGGGACTGGGAATATTACACACAGTGTTGATACTCTAATCTATAGGGGGCCATGCTAACTAAGGTGTTGACAATACATTTGTACACTTGAAGTTGACAATCAACCCTAGGTAGGACATTACACTGGATGATGAAACTCTACCTGAGGTGGGGACATTACACGTCCATCGATTGTCTGTTAACATTTTCAAATATCTTCTAAATGTATTGGGGATGCAGACCCTACCAAGTTTGCATATATATGTAGGCTCTGATCATTTTTGGGGGTTAAAATTTTTTAATTTCAATATTGTTTGGGTTTTCAGAAAAATGGGGGGGGGGAGGGAATTTCTATACATTTTAAGGATTTTCTGAAGGTCAAGGTACAGAATAAGATTTTTTTTTTGGTGTCGCTATAATATTTTTGGGGGGTATGCCTAAATTCCTGATATTTTTTGGGGTAAACAGTACATTTGTAGATGCTGGTACCTAGCCAATGAGAGTACCCCCACCCTGGACATTTATCTGCTTTATGGCATGGTTAAATTTGTATTAAATGCCTTTATAAAAATTATGGGGAAAATCTGATAAAAAATGATTTTTATACATTTTAAGGATTTTCTGAAGGTCAAGGTACAGAATGGGATTTTTTTTTTGGTGTCGCTATAATATTTTTTGGGGGTATGCCTAAATTCCTGATATTTTTGGGGGTAAACAGTACATTTGTAGATGCTGGGTCCTAGCTTATGAGAGTACCCCCACCCTGGACATTTATCTGCTTTATGGCAAGGTTAAATTTGTATTAAATGCCTTTATAAAAATTATGGGGAAATCTGATAAAAATGATTTTTACTAAATCCTTTAAACCAAAACCATTATATTTGCTAGAATTTTACAGAAAATATCATAATGCTGGGAACTTTTGCAAACATCAAGATCCCGATGAAATGCCACAGATCATTATTAAGGTGGTGGCATATTCCCTTAGGTGAGGACATTACACAGTGGCTGTTGAAATTACTCTGCAGAAGGGACATTCCTCCTAGGGGATAGGTGGAGGGATAGGGGTTGGGGAAACAAGCTATTTAAATGGGATATGTAACTGTGTGTAAAATGTGTTACTGGATGGTTACAAGATCCAAGGGCAGGGTATCACTGCGACTGGAGTCACAAACAGGACACTTTTTCTGCTACTTAGTACTGGTCCAACCAAGGAAGGCAGGAAATTCTCCCATCGTGCCTGAAAACTTATTGACTGATATGTAAAATATCAATACAAACAAACCAGGACAGATTATCTTGTTCCCTACCTGATGTTTAAAACATCAACATCATTTAATGAGTGTGAACATCATGCATTAAATGAATTATTTGGTTTTCTGCAAATCAAGATACCCACAGGATAATTAATTAGAGGCCTCTGGTGCCCTTATTGGAACAAGTTAAAGTAAATAAATGTAATATGTATTTAAATATTTTAAAAAAGATACATGTATAAGAAACAAGAGATTAATGTATAAGTGCTTTACATGTATCCATAAATATTGCTGGCTGTCAAGAGCCTACTTTGAACTAGGAACATGATATTTGTTTAATAGTTTTGTAGCACTTTCATTAGGTGCATTACGGTACCTTATGAAAATATATGTGGACCAATTTTAACGGTTATGAAACATTTAAGTGACACTTTTAATTAAAGTTCGTATATCAGGAAGAACCACTCCAAACATCACAATACTTGGACATATATAGATTAGTTTCATCTATTGACCTTATGATGTCCTGATACAAGGACTAAATATGGAAACCATATAGATTTAATTAATATAATGACCGGGGTGGTGGTCTTGATAAAAACTTGCTAGGCAGAATAATATTTCTAAACACTGCGGATTCAGATCAGCTGGCTTCTAGTGAGGTCATCTGATTAGGTCTGCACTGTTTATAGTTCAATTCGAAGCTTATACTGTTTTTTTGGTTTTAAAAGAACAACAATTGGGTAGAATTTGAAATTAGTTGAGGTTATTCGGCATGGCAATGGTTGAAATATGTTTGAGAGATGTCCATGCCTCCGTTGTCCGAGTGACCGGAAGGAACAGACATCACATGGACCAATGGAATGATTCCTTTTGCCTGATTTCACAACCCGAACCAAATGGATTGGTTGAAATTACTTATCAGCAATATTGCATGCTGGGAAGGCGAGAACTTTAAAACTGAAGATCTTGTCTGTCTTGGAGAGATTTCGGCTTGACTTAGAGAGTGAATTTGGCAAAGGGTTTCGGCATCGGGTTTTAAAAATTATTATTAAATTAAATAAATTATCGCTCCAGTTTAGGACTTGTAAAATAAATTGTCAAAATTGAGGTTTTTGTTTTATTGACTTGAAAAAAGAAGAACACAACGCGGAGGAACAGTATTACACTAGTTATTTTGGTCCGCATGACCAGGACAGAACTTGATCAGTGAACACCATGGTACTACACTAGTTATTTTGGTACCGTGCCAGAGGATCGAACTTTGGAACCATACAGACGTCACCTGAAGTTGCATTGGTAAGTCTTTTTGACTTTACTTATCTGGGCTCTCTTATGCATTGAATAAAATTAAAATATTTGAGTTATCATATCAGTTGTCATATATAGGTTTAATCTGCTACTTGAAAAATAGTACCTTATCTATTTGATTTTTTCCATTTTTACAAGGTGTTAAGAAATAGATTATTTTGTTCGTTTGAAAAATAATAATTAATACTTAGGTTATCTTTGAATAAAGGAGAAAATGGCAGAATTTCCGGAAGTAGGGGAAGCTAGTAATGAAAAATCCCAATGCTTAATTTTTCTAACTGTTATCTTAACATGGATAGGAAATAAAGATAAACCAGAAGAGTGTAAACATATTAAGGTCTTCGATGGTTATTTGGATAAAGATTTGGTTAAGGACATTGAAAGAATAGCATTTTTGAGTAATAATGTAGTAATAGCCAGTGATGAGAAAAAGGGCAAAGATTTTAGTGACAAATATAGACCAAACGATAGGGGCAGACATAGGGACAGACACTAGGGCTAAAAAAAAATAAAGATTTTTATACTGAAGCCGGTTTTGAGGGCCTATAAATAAGTAACTAAAATTGATAGGTTAATATTAATTATAAAGTGAGGAATAAGTTATCTAATATGTTTTTTTTTGGACATAATTAGTTGGCAATTTTGTTAAGGAAAATAAAGCGTGTAAACTATGAAAGGCTTCGGTTTGTTTTGACTTTGAATGTTAATCCAGTTTGTTTAGGACATAAAACTGTGTAGATCATGACCAGTTATACGTTAAAGGAATTATTGGCCTGCTTAAGAAATTTGTAAATAGCAGTATGTAATTGATATTCTGTGAGAGGTAGAATGGTTGTTTACTTTTGTCTAAAGTAATTTGAAGGTGTTGTATACCTTGTTAACCTTGTGAATCTGTGATGCTGATTTTATGCAAGCTTGCGTTTTGACTTAAGTGGTCAGTTATTATATCTGGTACAACTGTTTTGTATTGATCAAGTATGATCAGCCATTTTGAAAGGTCAATGTTTATTTTGAGATTGTAAGTTGCTATATAGCAAGCATGATGCCATATTTCGTGTAAAGCGGTAGTTGACGCTTTCTTACTGGAGTCTCTGAGTAAGGATTAGGGTTTGTTTATACATGAGAAGTTGCAAGTTAGCGACGACCCTTGGAGTCCTTGTTATTTTATCACAGGTTAAACGAGTATGAATGGTGTGTTAGAAGCATGTAATTTGTTCGTATATATAGAAGATTAAATTGGTAAGCTTTGTGGAAAGCAGTGGTGTATTTTAGCACTCAGTAGTGCGTTGTTGCAACAATCATATTATTGACTTAGTAGTCGGATATTTTTCCGGTGCTAATGTTTTGGCATTTTGGCAATTTTTATGGTCAAGCTACTTAAATAGGTCAATGGGGTTATTGAGAAAGAGACTTGTAAGTTGTTAAAGAACAAGCATAATGACATATTTTGTGTTAGACGGTAGTTGACGTCTACTTACTGTAAGGTCTCGCGTAAGGACCGGAGTTTTGTATATAGATAAGGATTGATGTTAACGACCGCTCATTTAGGTCCTAATGAGTTATGATATATTTGTAAAACTTGTTGAGAAAGTGTGTTAGAGACTAAGATTTTTTTTTATATAAGTGCATTGATGTACGGAAGTGTAGTTTCATAGAATGAGAGATCTCGGTTGTTAAAGGGGTCCATGTTGATATTTTGGGAAGCTTTGGCTATTATATTATAGACTGTTGAAAGAGACGGACGGACAGAGCAGACATAAGCGTAAGATGAATGTGTACAAATTGGGCTTTAATCAGGACACTTTGATGCATGTTGTAGAAGAGTCGATTTCTATACTTAATGTATCCAGAATGGAAATAAAGGAAAACAGGCAAGAATTAATGACTTGTTAATGCTAATTGGTCAGTTGAGGATAAGGTTATTAATATGTCTAATCATACAACAATTTGATATTTTCTGTGCTTATTCTTTACCTGTGCCATTGTTAGGCAGGACAAGGGTTGATAAGGATGATAAAAAAAACTTTTAGCATACTATAAACTAGAATCTAATTATTTGGCAATCAACTCAGATAGATCACAATATATTTTATTAACAGAAACTCAAGTTAAAGATTGTGTTCAATCAGGCTTGCAAATCTGTAATGTAAAAAGTCCTATAAGAAATGCTAATGTAGGGCTTAATTGTCTTTTAAGTAACTTCAATCAGGATAAGGTTCATGTCAAGAAATTTTGCAATGTATGGATACATCAAACCATTTTACCAACTGCGTTTTATTTGCCTAATGATGTTTATTTGGTTATTTTGGATAAGCCAACAGTATTTCACTTGTCATGTAAGAAAGAAGAAAGTGGAAGATTGCAAGTTGATCCACCATTTGTTTTTTAACATTACATAAGTCGTGTCAGGCTACTTCAAATCATTTTTCATTGTTAGGGTATTTTGAGGGTCATTCAACAGAGAATATCGAAAGTTTTGCAAGTAATATGTTGAAGGACTATAATATTTCGGACTTAAGGGTTTGGGATGACATAAATCGAATTGTTCCTTTAAGCAATGATACTATTAAAATTCCACCTAAATTGGCTAACTTAGAAGATTTTCCATTGGGTAATTTGGTTGAAGACTTACAAAATAAATGGCAGATTGAGCATATGGCAACAGAACATTTCCCACTATGGGGTTACTTAATAATTGTTATGTCTGTTATCATTATTCTTTGTGTTTTGGCCACATGCTTACTGAAATGTAAGTTCAAAATTCTAAAAAACATGCACTGCCTTGTCATAAGAAAGCCCAAAATAAGGGAAGGTCATAAGACGAAATCAAGCGTGACGGAAGGTGATGACAACATGGTAGAAGTTGCCACCTCGCTACTGACAGACAAAGAACGACCGACTACATCCAACCAATTCATCAAGGAAAAGTTTGTGGTGCTGGACAAAAAATAGACGACAACATTTTATTAATTATTGAATAGACCTCCACTTCGTTTCAGATAATGGAGAGTGACAATGGATACGTCCTCTGCAAGGACAGTTTTTATAACCTGTTAGAACTTGAAGATGAAGAATCAGAGCATGAATGTTGGCTGAGGATGAACATTCCAAATTTTGTAGACAATCATTATCAACCCCTAATGAGTGTCACAGAACAGGTGGTTGTAGATATAGCTATAGACAAGATAACGTCAGGACACAATAAAGAAAGTGAAAACTGTAACGTAGAAACCCTTCTCAAAATGTGTTTTGAGGCCAGAGATTTAGTTAAACGATGTTCGCCTTTCTTGAAGACTCAAAGAACCTACCCAGGGCATGTCTACATGTTGATATGCTATCATTTAGGAATACAATTGTATTCAGATGTGGAATACAGATACCTTTCATACATAGACCCGAAATATATTGAGACTCGTGTTAGGTGGTCTATGGCATTCCAAGCTATTTATGGGAACCATTAAGCATCTCAATTCTATGGACAACCTATGATGCTGAACAATGACTATATTTCTTTCAGAAGCCATGTCTGAAGGGATAGCCAGCTCAAGTGTACCCACTGATCCTTCACGGGTGAAAGAACTCCTGGAGGAAATGTACAAGCTCTATAACATCGATTTGTTACCACTTCGGAAGTGTATCCTTGGTGTTCACCTTATTGCAGAATTCACGGAACAAACAATGCTTCAAGATGAGAGGGAACTTAATTTAATCTCCTCTCTTTGTTTATGGAAGACACGGACGGACGCAGAGACGAACCCTATATCAACAAACTCTTTATCTATGGATGACCAGCAGTGTGACGAAGATAAGGACTAGAGGAACTCCTAATATAAACTTATTATGAAAGATGTGTATAATCAAGACTCTTTTTTTATGTTACAAGCCTTCCTATGTTATGCATTCATAGACAATCACATGAGGCTTAAATCTTATGCCTCATGGCGATTGTCTGGCATCATCGGGAGGAATGTAGCACTTTCATTAGGTGCATTACGGTACCTTATGAAAGTATATGTGGACCAATTTTAACGGTTATGAAACATTTAAGTGACACTTTTAATTAAAGTTCGTATATCAGGAAGAACCACTCCAAACATCACGATACTTGGACATATATAGATTAGTTTCATCTATTGACCTTATGATGTCCTGATACAAGCACTAAATATGGAAACCATATAGATTTAATTAATATAATGACCGGGGTGGTGGTCTTGATAAAAACTTGCTAGGCCGAACAATATTTCTAAACACTGCGGATTCAGATCAGCTGGCTTCTAGTGAGGTCATCTGATTAGGTCTGCACTGTTTATAGTTCAATTCGAAGCTTATACTGTTTTTTTGGTTTTAAAAGAACAACAATTGGGTAGAATTTGAAATTAGTTGAGGTTATTCGGCATGGCAATGGTTGAAATATGTTTGAGAGATGTCCATGCCTCCGTTGTCCGAGTGACCGGAAGGAACAGACATCACATGGACCAATGGAATGATTCCTTTTGCCTGATTTCACAACCCGAACCAAATGGATTGGTTGAAATTACTTATCAGCAATATTGCATGCTGGGAAGGCAAGAACTTTAAAACTGAAGATCTCGTCTGTCTTGGAGAGATTTCGGCTTGACTTAGAGAGTGAATTTGGCAAAGGGTTTCGGCATCGGGTTTTAAAAATTATTATTAAATTAAATAAATTATCGCTCCAGTTTAGGACTTGTAAAATAAATTGTCAAAATTGAGGTTTTTGTTTTATTGACTTGAAAAAAGAAGAACACAACGCGGAGGAACAGTATTACACTAGTTATTTTGGTCTGCATGACCAGGACAGAACTTGATCAGTAAACACCGTGGTACTACAGTTTCAATTTAGATGTCAGACTGTAAGATACATTTTTACATAAGTATCCTCTTTATCAGTGTAATACATGTTAAGACCTAGAGTATCATCCATAAATTTTACTGGCTGTCAGCAGCGAATTCGCTGGTGACAGCCGGCTGGCAATAGCGAATTTGCTGGTGACAGCCGGCTGTCAATAGCCACTGAATTCCTTGTGACAGCCGGCTGTCAATAGCCACTGCCTACTTTAATTCCCTATACATGTAATGAAGGTGGAGTCAAACCATTTAACAACTGTATGGTAGTTACCTATAGAGGTTGCTGTGTTTATCACTAGCTATGGCCACAGATAGTAGTCAAATACCAAACTGTTGTAAACTGCTATGTTAGTTAATCATTGAAGGCATGTTTCTCGTAGCAAACAACTGCTGAGTTTATCACTAGCTATGGCCATCGATAGTAGTCAAACACCAAACTGTTGTAAACTGCTATGTTAGTTATTCATTGAAGGCATGTTTCTCGTAGCGAACAACTGCTGTGTTTATCACTAGCTATGGCCATCGATAGTAGTCAAATACCAAACTGTTGTAAACTGCTATGTTAGTTATTCACTGAAGGCATGTTTCTCGTAGCAAACAACTACTGGGTTTATCACTAGGCATGACCATCGATAGTAGTCAAATACCAAACTGTTGTAAACTGCTTTGTTAGTTTTTCATTGAAGGCATGTTTCTCGTAGCGAACAACTGCTGTGTTTATAACTAGGCATGGCCATCGATACATGTAGAAGTCAAATACCAAACTGTTGTTAATTGCTATGTTAGTAATACTAAAGGCATGTTACTCGTAGCAAAGAACTCGAAACCACACCCTCAAGTGAATAACTTTCTTACTAGTTTTAACGGTACAAGAGGTGTTTCATGTTTATTTGTACACATTTGAAATTACAGGTTATCCTTGATTTTTTGTTATATTTGGTTATGATTGATTTACTTAGGTAAATCTGATCTACAAGAATATGCAGTCAACAAGAAAGTAGTTCTCAACTTTATTATATACCTATAAATGATACATCTTTTGAACTGTCTATTTTCTGGCTGTCTGATACACAAAACCGGATCAATGAATTGAGGTTTTCTGATTCTGTATCACTATTCTTTAAAACGAGGCTAACGTCGGTTTCCTGTTTTTGCGGTGACGCTACGTAAAATAATTTTTAAGCATGGAGCCAGAGATGGAAAACCTGATGACGTGACGTCAAGAAACGTAACGTAATGGCAAACGTTCCCGCAATTTTTCGGGAGTAAAGACCAAAACGGGTTATAAGATCAGAATAATGTCAGAAGAAGTATATTATAAACATATTATCATAATAGTAACTTGATCTGGCGTACAGTATCACGTCTCGTGGATGAGGCCAAACCATTAGATCACCCGAGACGCTTCGCATCTCGGGTGATAAGATGGTATGACCTTATCCATGCGACGTGATACAGTACGCCAGATCAAGTTACCATTATGATAATGTGTATTTATTTGCTGGGTTGAAACAGTCTCTGAAGACAAGAAGTCATATTTTAAGCGTTTAAAATGCTGTCTGAAACAAAGTGTTCAAAATCGTTCTCGAACGATTTCCCTTAAACAGATGCTATTCTCTTGAAACCTATTATAAATTGTACATGAATAATTAAAGTGTGTTCTGTTATGAAATAATGCATTTCAGTTGGATAATTACTTTTTGGAAGCAATGAGGCATCAAATTTTAGCGTTTACAGTTTCCCAGGCAACACTAAATTGTATGCGAAACACATTAATGCAATATTTGGTGATCAGTTTTATTGGCTATATATACTAACAATATCTAAGAACTTGAGTCGGCTGTGATTTTTGAGAATTTATTTTTTCACAATTCTTCCAGGACACATTTTATACATGGCATACCAATTAAGGCAATTGTATGGTAAAACTAATTAAGCCCAGTTGTCAAGCAAAAACAGGCGCACAGAAGCTGTTTTTATTTGAATAATAAACTGAATGTTCCTCTTAACTTAGGGAGCGCAGTGGCTCAGTGGTAGAATGCTTGACTCGAGACCGAAGGGCCGCGGGTTCGAGCCTCAGCGGCGACACTGCGTTGTGTCCTTGAGCAAGATCATTAATCCTAGCTTAGTACTGGTTCAACCCAGGAAGGCCCGTCCCTTTATAACTGAAAGATTGTTGATGGGACGTAAAGAATCAATTCAAACAAACAAAATCCTCTTAACTTAAAAGAAAATTGCACATGTAAATACGCATTTTCATGAAAAATACATCCGTTATAGCTCTTAAAATCATTAAAAAGAGGGGATGATAGGCATGTATTTCTGGCTGCTGTGTTATGGTTATGCTTTTAATTGCCGTTTTGTTTATTTGGCTATACCAGGGACACGTCTGTTATTTATGAGAAAGCAAACATTTTTTGTTTTATTTATATGTAACTGCAAAAAGTAAAATTCACATGTGTTCAAATAAACATGAAACAGGTCTCGTATTGGTTATCTAACATATAAAATTGTGGGTGTTTTAGTCATTTTGTTATTATCCTAAGTTTAAAGCCTTAAAGAATTTGTATTTTTTTTTTACTTACTTATAATTGAAACCCATGTTGCATTTTTATTTCTAAATATTTATTGCATGTACAAGCGCAGAAATGTTACTAGCTCACCTAAGCCATTGGCTGATGGTGAGGTATTGTGATTATTGGATGTCTGTCGTGTGACGCGCGTTATTCGTCATCAACAATTGCTTCAAAAGACATCTCATCCTAAACTACTGGCTGGAGTTTTACTAAGCCATGCAGGAATGATCCTGATATGGCCCTCTTTTTGTTCAAGTCCATTGTATATCTAGGTCACACAGGATAAAAAAAGATTTTCAAGATGATTCTTGTCTGAAACCACAAGGCCTAGAGCCTTGATGTTTGGTATATAGCATCTGCTTGTGGACCTCTACCAAGTTTATTCAAATTATGCTTTTAATTGCCGTTTTGTTTATTTGGCTATACCAGGGACACGTCTGTTATTTATGAGAAAGCAAACATTTTTTGTTTTATTTATATGTAACTGCAAAAAGTAAAATTCACATGTGTTCAAATAAACATGAAACAGGTCTCGTATTGTTTATCTAACATATAAAATTGTGGGTATTTTAGTCATTTTGTTATTATCCTAAGTTTAAAGCCTTAAAGAATTTGTATTTTTTTTTACTTACTTATAATTAAAACCCATGTTGCATTTTTATTTCTAAATATTTATTGCATGTACAAGCGCAGAAATGTTACTAGCTCACCTAAGCCATTGGCTGATGGTGAGCTATTGTGATTATTGGATGTCTGCCGTGTGACGCGCGTTATTCGTCATCAACAATTGCTTCAAAAGACATCTCATCCTAAACTACTGGCTGGAGTTTTACTAAGCCATGCAGGAATGATCCTGATATGGCCCTCTTTTCGTTCAAGTCCATTGTATATCTAGGTCACACAGGATAAAAAAAGATTTTCAAGATGATTCTTGTCTGAAATCACAAGGCCTAGAGCCTTGATTTTTGGTATATAGCATCTGCTTGTGGACCTCTACCAAGTTTATTCTAATTATGCACCTGGGGCCAAAAGTGGGTGGGGTCTCATGTTTAACATAGTCTTTTAGGGAAAACATGAAAAAATATTCTTGTATGAAACAACGAGGCCTAGAACCTTCTAGGTATTTGGTATATAGCATCATCTAGTGGACCTCTACCAAATTTGTTCAAATTATGCTCCTTTGGCCAAAAATGGCCATCCCTGGGGGTCATATGTTATAGGCCTATATAGGGAAAACATGAAAAATGTTCTTGTCTGAAACCACAAGGCCTAGAGTAGTATGTAGTATCATTTAGTAGACCTCTACCAAGTTTGTTTAAATTATTCGCCTGGGACCAAAAATGACCCCTTAGGGTCATATGTTTTACATTATCTTATATAGGAAAATCATGAAAAAGTCTACTTGTCTGAAACAACAAGGTTGAGAGCATTAATATTTGGTTTGTAGCATCACATAGTGAAACTCAAACAACTTGAAGTTAATTCAAATTATGCCAAATCAGGACAAAATGGCCCTGTCCCAGGGGTCACATTTTTACATAGGCTTATATAGGGAAAACATTAAAAAATCTTCTTGTCTGAAACCACGAGGCATAGATCCTTGATATTTGGTATGTAGCATTATCAAGTAGACCTCTACTCTACTAAATTTGTTCATATTAAGCATCTTGGGTCCAAATTGGCCCCATCCTGGGGGTCACCTGTGCATAATGCTATTTTGGGAAATTATAAAAAAGTCAAAATTTGCCATCTTTTACGCAACGTTAAAATGTGATTTGTTTCTAACCAAATACAAATTGTGTTAAGTGATATGCCCTTATTCTTAATATCCTTAGTATAAACCAGTGTAAAATGTGTTATTTTTATCATATGACTGTGCGTTTCATTGATTGATGTATTTCGATATAAAACATCAGCAATACGTTTTACAACAATGTAATATAAATATACATGTTGTAACATTTACATATAAAATGCTCACAATAAGGAGACCATGTTTGCTCATATATACGAAGATAACACAAAAAGTAATTTCTCTTAGTTCCATTGAGGTCATTAAATTAAGGCGTCAACGCCATATAATAATATCGATAAACCACTAGTGGTGTGCATATTAGGTAACGTTGTTCATTGACGTTCTACACAACGTTGCGTTGAACATTTTATAATCAAAAGGTTTTCACGCAAAAAGGAAATTTAATCATTTTATAAATAGAATCTAACATTCGAGTTCCTGTGTTATTGAAATTGTAAAACCTGTTGCGATAGAGTGATCATTGCATCATAATTTTTTCTAATGCTTGCTTAATAAATTCAATAAAACATGTACAGTCATGTAAGTGCATCTTTAATTAAAATTCATTTATCATATGATATCTGGGAGTAATTTAAGCATTGTATTCAGTTTATAAACCACTAGTGATTTACACATTTCAATGTAACGCTATGCTATGGTGGGTATAGCAACACTGCATATATTTGAAAAACTGCCAATATTGTAAAAGCAATTTGTTAAATAGAATCTAAAATTCGTACGAGGGGGGTTCAATATGTAATGAAAACCCATTCATAACTCCCTCTCCAAACGCGCGTTAGGATTTTATGCCATATGCTAAACAAAAGATCAAAGTATCGCCTTTAAAATGGTGCAAGAAACATTATTTTATCTTTCCAAATTTAACAAGTTACAGACTTTTTAAAAAGCACACTAATATACACTGCATATATTTTCCTTCGAATTGTAAAGACTCATTTTAACAAAGGTAGAAAGGCTTGCTGTATTTTCTAAAACAAAACTTTAACATGCACGAATCACATATCCATAGTTTTCTGACTCATTTCCCCTTTATCTGCCATAACGATACAAACTTTTGACTGGTACCAATTTCTCGTGCACACGGTTTTATTACGTAACCCCCTCTTACGTTGACGTCATTTAAAGCAATGGCCGTAACACTAAAATACGTACTGGTTCTTGAAAATCGGAAATTTGGCTTTGTACCTGGAAAGGACAATTTTGATTGTATCGAAGTTTCAATACACACAGTGCATAGGCAGCAAACCAGTTAAACTGTAACCAATATCTAGGGGTATCTCATCTGAGTGGTATACCATTTTCGTTTCCTATAATTGTATTGTCTGAAATAAGCCAGCCAGAGTATGTACATGTAAATACGTGTAACAATGTCCAGATAATGCATCCGAATGCAAACATCGATGAAACGCGGTACTTTGTCTGATCCATTTCAGTATAAGCAAGACATGGCATTCTTTTAAGTGATATTCTTATTTCAAATGACGTATTTGGGGTACTTTATGGGTGAGATTAAATATGGAAATTTCAAAATCTGCTGTATTACATGCAAAGGAACATAAATGCGTCCAGAAAAAAATGTTACAAATGATTTTGGTATAAATTTTTGCTATGTATTCGTTCACGCAAAAACGACGTTGTCAATTGAATACCAGAAAATGTAGCTTCATGGAGGATTTAAACCAAAATGGCAGCCTCAGTATTTCATAGAATATAAAGCAATACCAACAAAAATTGCAGGTATAAATCACTAATATATAAATATTTACCGCACAAAGAAGCAAACTGAAATCATCCCTCGTTCATGTAGTTATTATTTGCTGTTGAAAACATTGTATCATTTCATATCGCAGTGTACTTCAGCACCCTATCTTAATAGTGGCTTGTGTAAATTTGATAAGGAGCTGGACAACTGCAATTTTACATTCATTTAGCCAAGAAACATATCTTTTAATGAAAGTAATTATGAAGTGTGTAAATAGAAAACTTTGGGATATACTGGGCTGTTTTCATTACATATTGAACGCCCCTCGTATATCTGTATTATTGAAATTTATTGAAGTCTAACATTAAGCCTTTTCTCCTGTTCTTAAACCCTTTGCATATTAATGAATTATTCCTTCTGATTTGATACAATAAACTTGGGATAGTCCATTATACCTATCTAGGGATGTCAGGTTATAATTTAAAAAAGATTGTGATATATTTTATGAATATCTTTTTTACCTTTACAAACAGTGTAGACCCTGATGAAATGATGGATAGTACTGCATTTCATCAGGGGCTACACTGTGTGTAAAATATCTATTTAGGGGTTTCCAGAATACAAAGTGTTAATAAATTCAATTATAAAACATTAACATTCATTAAAATCCTCTATGTACAAGACTATTTTTCTCTCTCCTTTACTTTCTCAGTAATTAAAGTTGAAGTAGTAGAGTGCTCATGTTTTATTAAACACATTAACTCATTTGTATACAGGAAATCCTTAAACGGGTACTTGAGCAAACAGAGAATACCCAGTTGAAATGCCTTCTAATGGCGCATGTCGTCAGGGTCTGCACTGTTGGCTAAGATAAAAGAAATCATAAGGAACTATAATAGCAGAGTTGGGGTAATTGTAATTATTTGTAATTTGATAACATTTCTTAATTAATTGCATATAATTGTGATTAATCCATTTCTTTAATAATAGTAATTGAACGTAATTCATTACAAGGTAAAAATGGGAGTATTCAACAATTATTTTCAATTACTTTATAATTACTTTTCATATCAGTTATGAAATATCGTTTCCTAAGATTATTTTAGATTCCTAAAATACTGCTAAATGGATTGCTATTGGCTGTTGTAAATGCATATCACTTTATGGGAAGTTGAATTCAATATGAAACAAACTTAATTGAAATGGACCTTGCCATGCTAGTATAGACATACAATAGCATAACAAATGAACCTCAAATATTGTGTAAGCATCCTTTTTAAGCATATTAAAAATTCTTTGTTCATCTGTTTAAAACATGGCTTTGTGCCAATCAACCTTTGATATGTAAGATAAAGCAAAGAAAGTGTGAAAATCTCAACAATAGTTTTTTACTAAGACAGTAGTGATTAGTGAATTGACTCTTTTAAGCGGTTTCGTTTAATTTACACACCTAGTATGGATACATTCATAAATAATTCAAAATATGCTAAGGTACCAGACCAATCTATCTTCTACATTATTTAAACCCTTAAACTGCCCAATTTCAATTTCTTAATAAATAACCCAGCTATAATTGTTGATGTAATAGTAAAAAAGAAATAGAGACCATTGCTTGCAAAGCCAGCATTTTAGCACATGAGTAATTGTCATTTTGTCACGAACCATGCGAAGTGACATTCCTTTTTTGATTATAGTGCATACTTTGAAAGCCAATCTTCATGTCTGTCATACATGTAGTGTCACAATTTTTAAGCACTTTTTGAAAACATTTAATCTTTTGCATTTAAGGTAGTACGGGACCCATGTCAAAAGATAACCTTACTTTTTACTTAAAAGTAAGAGTGTAAGAGTTATTGTTCCTGAATCTTGTTTTTAAAAGAGAATACTTATTTGTAAGACGGTAGATATTATTCTCCCCTGACAACTCTTTGATGCTTGAAACGTAATTCTGTAAGTATTTTGCTTTCACAAAAAGAAGGAATGCAAGTATTAGCTTTTAAAAACATCACCCAGAGTATGAAGTCATTCAGTATTTTGATGGTTAAAAGTTGCAGACCGTATAAATATACATACTACATACATGTCTCGGTTGCTATTTCTGCATGCTGCCACTAACCTAGACCCACCCCACCCCAAAAAGGGGGGGGGGGTTGTAGACGTGCACATGCCTTGTATGTGACATTCTCATGTTTTAGGTCCCATGGAGGTACATGGTCACTAATGTTTTATTGAGAAATGACGTAACTATTTCAATTACCTTATCACACCGGATAGGCAGCAATAAAAAACAGTCAAAACAATCGATGAATGATGATAACAAATTGCTAGAAACAGTGTTTGTGATTGCCATTTGTTGCCTATCGGACTACAAACAACAATCCAAAATTCTGTTACTTATAATATTTAACTACGTTCGTCGATAGCATTAACGTTTTCGATTGCCGCCTATCTAGTGTGTTTTTGATATACTGAAGACGTAGCCAAAACAATCTGATACAAGGGCTAGGAGTTATTTCATGTTTCTGTTGAAAAAATTATTTTGTTTCGTTGCATGTTTCATGATGATAAAATGGACATTTCTGCATACATTTTAATTAAATTAATTGGAACTGCATGTGCCTGAAAGGAAGATATATGACAATATAACATTATTTTCTGTATATTACCGGTTGGCAAGCATGGTACAGATGTGCGGATCCAGGAATTTTCATAAGGGGGGAGGGTCCAGGTCAGTCTGACAAAAAAGCTCTGACAACGATTTTTTTAGTCCTCAGCTTATTTTACAGAAGTCAAATGGTCGATTTCAAAGAAATCTATCGTTTTTCAAGGCTCCAGATGGGGTCCAATTTTTTCCAGGGGGTCCAACTTTTTCCAGGGGGTGTCCAATTGCTTATTCCCTATAGAAACCCATTTAATTTGTGATTTTCCAGAGGGGGTCCGGACCCCCTGCCCCCCCCCCTTCTGGATCCGCACTTGGTGCAGCCCACACAGCTTCATTGTTAAGGCTTCAATACATTATCTCATTTGGGCTTGGCAAACGTTAATAGACAGAAGAATTTATCATCCTTTTATTGTTATATGCCTTATAATAAGTGTTTACTATAGAAACTTGAGGTGTTTCAATCGCTGACAATTGTACATTTTATTTAATAATGTGTCATATTTTGGTTGATCGTTGACCAATCACTGACCGCGGGCTTTATTTCCGATAAAACATGACTGCAGAGGGCTTAATTGCCATTTCAACCTGCTCACGGATATCCTCTGCGAGTTAAGATACCGTCGCTTATGCTTTATTGAGAAATGACCAAAATATTCAATTATCATAAGATACGCTACTTTATTACATCGGATAGGCGACAATCCAGAAGGCTCCGAACAATCGATGAACATGGATCGCAAATCGCTAGAATTTTACATTTGTCGCCAGTCAGGCAAACAAACTGCAATCCAAAAAGTCTGTTTCTGACGGTATTTGATCTACGTTCGTCGATAGCATCAACGTTTTCGATTGCCACCTATCCGGTATGTGTATTGATACAATGAATACGTAACCAAAACAATCTGAAACAAGAGCTAGGAGTTATCTACATTTTTCAGTCATGTTTCTGTTAAAAAAAAGTTTGTTTCCACATCGGATAGTGAGCAATCCAAAACACTCTTAACCATTGACGAACGTGGATCAAAACTCGCTAGAAACAGTGTTTTGATTGCAAAGTGTCGCCTGTTCGATGAGTGATGGTAATAAAAAAAACTATGATTCTAACTATTTTTGGTCTATACTCGTCGATAGTATTGATGTTTTCGATTGCGCTTATAAGGTGTGGTTTTGTTGTATGCTTAACGATGTTACAGTGGACATTTTTTTTTTGGAAATGCTTTTGCTTGAAAGGAAAGTATTCAAGAACTTTTTGGATACTGTAAAGGCGGCACCTCATGACTGCCTTATTAGTCTACTTTAGACATAGGTAAAATCTGAAAATGAGGCGTTATAACTACATTCGAAACTGTTTGTTTATTGTTTAACACAAGTATAGAGGCAAACAGTGTGGACCCAGATCAGACTGCTCTAGGTGAGCAGTCTGCTCTAGATCTACACTGTTTGTTTAAGAGGCTTCATAATATTTCAATAGACGATAAAAGCATACGATTGTGTTGTAATATACGCTTTAAGGGTTAATAAATGTGGGTTCAGTGCATTAACGGACAGGACTTTCATGAAATGCACGCAGACCTGCGCGGCTCAAGTAACTTTTAAATGCTTAACCAATGGATAGAACCTGATTTCCATTCTTGAGCAGTTGAAATAACCGAACCACTCCCAGATATGAAAATTAAAGTTGCCACCTTTACAGTACCCAAAAAGTCCTACAATATATAACAATGACAATATAACATTCCTTTCTGTATATTAACGTTTGTCAAGCCCTTGTCCGATAATGTGTTGCAGGCCTCACTGCTGTGTGGTTCTGGTTGCAACACATCACATTCAGGCTTGCCAAACATTAATACAAGGAAAAGAATGTTTTATCCTCTTATTGCATATTTGTAAGTTTATTCTTTAAATGACATTTAGATCTATGCATCAGGAATAAAGCTATAATTTTCAGCTTTTATCTACATAAATCCTACGTGTAAGAAAGCATCAAAGTATCAAGACATGCTATAGCCATGCTTTAATGAGA
Source organism: Loripinus fragilis (assembly GCA_964019695.1). Classification (NCBI taxonomy): domain Eukaryota; kingdom Metazoa; phylum Mollusca; class Bivalvia; order Lucinida; family Lucinidae; genus Loripinus; species Loripinus fragilis. The sequence goes on along the minus strand of OZ026528.1, from coordinate 52,953,306 downwards.
ATCATAATGTAATGTGCTGGGTCACATATGCTAGGTCAAAATCTTTTTTGTCATTTTCTACGCCCATTTGTCAGTGCTTAATCAATAATAGCTATGTCTCCGCCCAGTGATATACATAGGGCGTAGACAAACAAAAAAATTGTTGAAAGGGGAGACAACACTTATTATAGTCTTTATTTTTTTTCAGGATTTTTCAGAAAAGTCACCAAAACAAAAAAACGAGCACGGTGACACATATTTTTTATTCAATCATTAGATTCTTCATGAAAATATCTTTGTAAAAATATGTTTTTTGTTGTTCCAGTTACATTCTCTGATATGATTATTTTGAATATTAATGTTTTTTTGGCATTTATTCGTTTGACTTAATTAGGATTTTGCTTAATTAATTGTGTAAATACATGTTATTTCACTATTTTTGGTTTTTATTTATATCTCTGGTGTGAGTAGTATTTGTTCTGAAAAAAAACTGTATTGCGTTTCTTGTTAATTTGATGAAAAGAGATACAATTCGATGATTGCCATGCATTTTACCTCATTTTCCAAAAAGAGTTGCATAAATTCAATAATGCATGAGCATTAATGTCAGATTGTATTTATCAAGGCTCCGAAAATCAGTCGCAGTAAAACAAAAATTCTGACTATATATCTGACGATATACTTCCCCAAATATTTTTTTTTAATTGTATGTTTTAGGAGATGATGCATTGATAAGTTAGGGGTCTTTCATGCAAACCAAATATCTATGTGTCTTGATCCACATCTGAATTAAGGGTGAGGTTGGCGCCGTTAAACCGGTTTAAGCCCTCCAGTAAAATATTTTACTGACCGTTCCAAGGCGGTACTTCTTTTGTGGATCTTTTATGTTTTTGTTCTGTCTTGTGTTTGCTATGTTTTGTGCGCGTCTGTTTATATGTGCTTTGTGGTCACCTGCTGGGAAAGGGCTGACCTCTTGGCTCTCGTTTGTGGTGTCTTCTGTGAGTTTGTCACTTTCCCATTGGTATCCTGGGCCAGGTGTGGTACTTGATTGTATCGATTCCTGATCTTTGCACCATTACTTACTTTTGATAGATGACTATTTGTAGATTATGAAAAAATAAAAATATATGTCGTTGCTCATATGGGTTGCATGTGTTTCACTGTTTGATGAATTTTCAGTCGTTGTTTGATTTTCTGTCATGAATGGTTGATCAAGGAAATCATGTAGTGTTGTCTACCAGGCAAAAAAAAGCATATTGTTGTTCTGGAGTAACAATTTCAGGTACAATGCAGGTGACGTTTCTTTTTTTTTATGAAAGCATTTGATACAGTTGATGAGCAAACTGCTGATATGTATGCTTGTTATTTGCAAGCACCAGTCAGTTTTCCAGTGAAGAAGCCCATATGTTGGTGAAAATTTTTTAAATGTATACAGAGCTCTAGATAAAATTAATGTAACTGCATATATGTATTTCTTCTTTACTTATACCCTTGGTATTTATTCGGAGTTTAATGAACTATGGCATGTCAGGCGTTGCAATATTATATGTGGAAATATATGTGTTCTTCTTTACTTATATCCTTCAAGTTGGTAGAGTCCTTGCTAGATAAGAGTAGAGTTACGTAGTTGGTCAAGTTGTGGTACTGTATTCAACCGCTTGGACAAACGCAGGTTTTATCGCACTTCTGATTGTAAATCTGTTTTGTCACCCTACTCTTATCGTGCAAGGATTTTACACTCGTATATTCGGTGTTTAATGAACCTGATAAAAAACTATTACGTGTTGTGAACATTACACTAATAATCAACCCTTCACCTGTTATTAAAATTGCATCAGAAGAAGATGTATTTCTGCTGAAGTTGTCTGCAGCATTCAAATGCTTACATCAAGGACTAATTCTGCACTCAAAAAGTGTGGACCCAGATTCGGGTACACACGGTTTGCTACAGAGACATTTTGATTAGATAAGAAGTAGATACAGCAAGCAATGTTAACCCTTAAAGCGCCACCTATAATTTGCAGCAGACGGCAAAGTCAAATTTTGCCGTTTTAAAACTAAATAAGGAATAATATTTCATGAGAATCTGCAGACTGGCAGACGATTCTCAAGAAATTTCATACCTAATTTATCTCGAAAATTAAATAACAGGACATAAATTTGTCGTCTGCTGCAATCGTGATTGGCGCTTTAAGGGTTAAGTCGATATTAGAAGCCAAATAGGTTAACACAGGTAATCTCATTTTAACTCAAGTGTATGACACATATGTGATCCCGTATGATACATATGAGTTATATTTGAAAGAAATATATATTGATTAATAATGTTCGTAAATTTATATTAAAAACATTATGTTTATTAGATAGAAATCTAATTGCTGCAATATTTTTTTGAAACAACAGCTCATTGCTTTTCTTCCTATAATTTACATGTGTGGATAAGAAAAAGGGATCTTGATAATATTTCAATGAATTTTTCCTCCCACGCAGGGTGACCTCCTACAGGGACAAAAAGTGGTAAAACACAGGGATTAATAGAGTATATATACCCGACAAAAAAAGAAACGCACCACTACGATGTTCCCATTAAGATCTCCTTTTAGTACGAAAATGTTAATTATCATGAAATATTCATTTCTGATCAAATTTTACTTAAAACTTTAATGTGACGTAGATGAGTATCTTTACTTTCTCTGTGTAGGCACAAAACACATCAATGCGAAGGGTAAAGGAGTTTTTGAAGCGTTATTTCAACGCTACTGTCTACATGAAATTCCGAGTTTGTTTTACATTAGCAAATTATGAAAACGATATGTTGTCGTTATTGTGAGACAACCAATGTGTTTATTGATGCTTTTTTGTTATTCCAAAACCCATTTTCATCAGTTAGGATCATTTGAATTGATTAAAACAATGTTTGAAATCTTTAAATGTTTGTAAGGTTTATCTCCAGTGTGGAATCGTTAACCAAAGGGTAGTCACAAAACATGGGCTACCTAGCGTGCAGTTATCGCGAATGATGAATCTAAAGAAAGAATTTGCAAAGAATAAGTGTCTGGGTACAATTTTGTAAACTGAGATGATTAAAATTTCGTGAACTTATCCAGCAAGAGGGCATTATAAAAACGCTTATTTCCTGTGACTTTACAATTTGACCCCACTTGGTTCGTGACCAGTTTTCTTTAGCACAATTTTGACGCTTGATTGCAAAAGACGTGTGACGCAGCAGTAACTGGCATACCTTTGCACTGATATAAACTAAATTGGCCTATCACTTGTAATTTTCCTGAGAGTTGAACAGTTCTAAGAGGTGCGTTTCTTTTTTTGTCGGGTATACTTCCAAATAAATAGAGAATACTAGGTGAGTGTCTTTTGATATCAAGTTTACCAGGCAAGGCTTCGAGAACACTTGTTGACATCTCGAGGCTTGCAGAGTGATTCAACATGCATTCTCTAGCCGAACCTGGTAGACTTGATATCAAAAGACCCGAACCTGGTATTCTATTTAGCAGCTTACCAAGTTCATTCACTCTTCAAACAAGCGAATATGACGTACTGGTTGATTTTTGTGTCGATTCAGTGCCATTGCTGACGTCATTCAAAAAGTGCAAGGTCATAATGACCTGATAAAGGCTCATGCTGTGAGATAGACACCGTTTATCAGGCAACTTGCAACGCTGCAGTTAATATGCATGTTAACTGATAATTAATTTTACTAGGTCCAATTTGTGATTCTAAAGTAGCCACATTGGGCCTTTAGAGTAATGAGGGCCATAACTTACTTAAAAATACTATAATGGAGGTATTTGGAAAAATATAGATCTATACACATATGTAACCTAAAGAAAATGAACAAGTCCTGTTCAGAATTATATCTTGGTTGTTCTGTATGTGACTAACTGAGACAGTGACTTTTTTGGCCATGATTCTTCGGTGCTGCCATATCAGTGGATTCAATAATATATAGAGAATAGTAGGTGTGTGTCTTTTGATATCACGTTTACCAGGCAATACTTGGAGAACACCTGTTGAATCACGAGGTTTGTTGAACAATTCAAAATTCATTCTCTGACAGAACCGAGCCTGGTAAATTTGATATCAAAAGACGTGGACCTTGTATTCTATTTATCAGTCTACCAAGTTAACCCACTCTTCCAACTAGCGATTATAAGGTATTTATCGAGTTTTGTCATCGATGACATCATTCAAAAAGCGCAACATCATATTGACCTGATAAAGATACATGCCGTGAAATAGGCAACGTTCATTAGGTTAACGTGCAACAATGCAGTTAATATGAGAGGTAAAATTGTCATTCCACTCTATGTGAAAAGAGAAATCCAATTGGTTCCATTTGCTTCAATAATCAATCATATATTTACATAGTGCAGACTTGTCTGGGCCTTCACAACTCAACGATGGTTTTAAAGCACAAATATAGCATGGACGGCTCATATACAATGTATTGTTAACAGATCACCTGATATTGTCTTAAAGTATCGTTTATTTCCTTTAAAAACTCTGTTCTTTCAGGGCGTTGACAAGCATAAACTGATATCTACATTATGCATTCAATTTCAATTTATCTATAACAGAAGTTTATATTTTTCTTGGATAAATAAATGAGACGTGTCAGGAGAAAGTCACAATTGGAAAATTTCGGCCCAATTTAAAAATTAAGCCTCGAATAAATGTATATAAAAGCTGCATTTTGTTAGCTGGAACTGGCGTTAGGTAAATTAGTTATGCAGCATGTCGTTTCAGCTCTATTAACATATATTATTCTTTCAACATTTATGTGTTTTTTCAATTAAAGGATAACTTTCATTTGCTTTTTGTTATTGTATTGGCATAGTTTTTATGACGTCAGCATCAAATTATGTGCCGTCAGCCACATGTTATTAAAATAGACCTCTGATGTACAGCCAAGGTCTGATTCCATGGAATTGGTCGAAGCAGTTTCGATTGTAGAAAATCCGTCTTTTTTTAATTTATGACCAGATAAGACAGAACACTTTGCATTCTGGGTATTTTTTCATTTTATTTTTGGTGTCTACTGATTATTTTCGAAAAATTCTTTAAAGTACCCTATGAGTGGCAAATATTTTGTTTCAAGATCAGGACTGACATATTGTCGAGCCTGAATCGGGTCCAAAATGTTTGTGAATGGTATCAACGATTACAAAAGTTGCCACATGCAGGTTGGTGGTAACTGTTGAAACTTTCTGTTCTGCTATAGAGATTAGCAAGTATATTGTGGATTTTGTACCAACGGCATACAGTAAAACCTGTGTAAAACGGCCACTCTATAAAATACCAAAATTGGTTTTCAAGACCAATTATCGCTTAATGCAGGTCAACAGAATTGAAGAATGCTCCAAGGGGAGTACTTTGACCTTCATAGTCGCACGAATGTCGTACGATTATCGATCGAATCATGGGCGATGTTCGTCCGATGAAATTGAGAACATTTATTACCATCCACCGCTTCACGACATTCTCACAAACGTCGTGCGACTGTCGCGCATAGGTCGTGTAATAGTCGCACGATGGTTTTGATTAAACCAAGAAAAATAAACATTATTAGCAATCATTGAAACTTCAGACTAAGATTAGTAACATGTACCAGGCTGCTGAAGAAACTAGATGGCTGAAAGGAACTCGATTGTTGGGAGGTGCCATCCTGCTGGGTGGTGTTGGGTTGCTGAATGGTAGCAAAATATTGTGCTAGAAAAAAGAATGATGCCTTGAAGTTAACTCGTTTAAACTGCACATTTTACACAGTAGCTCATCCAGCAGCTTACATTGTAGAAAGGAAATGTTTTAATTGCCCTTACAATGTATATACGGTATGATTAGCCCAATCAAACCAAAAATAAAACGAGTTCAGATGAGCCCCGTCCTGCAATTTTTTTTGTACATTTACACGAACAACAAAGGCACAGATCAGACTGCACTGATGCGCGTTCTAATCAGAAGCTTTGTTGTCCGTTGCTGTGATAATTTGTTTAAAGGGTTCTGTATGTCGAATTTAAGCCTTAGAACGGCTTCTGAGATTAAGCAGGCTGTTTTTGTCAAACCAAGTCACAATAACCATGCCTGAAACAGTAAACATTTAAGGTAGTACCGGACTCATCAGCATATGTCCAAAAAGTTACCATCTTTTGATATGTTAAAAAATAGCTTAAAACTCATCTATTTTGACAAAAATAGCAGGACCTTACCGTGCTTTTTAAAAAGTTATTAAACTTTAAAAATCGTAAAATATGAGTTTTTCAAAATACCAATTTCTCATATGTTAAAAAAATGAAAGTGAGAAATGCCATATTTTTCCTGTGAATACGCTACATGCTATTTGCTAATAAAAGAACACAAAAAACAACGAAAAAAATGCACGTAGCTTATTTTTTTAGCTAAAATCTTTTTTGTAAAAAACATTAAGGCCAACCAATCGTTTGCATAGAAACTCATAACTAATTAAAAAGCGTATGTCACCGTGCTCATTTTTCTTTTTTGTGCTATTTTCTTTTTTACCTCTGAAATAAAAACAGGCATGGATTGCCATACCTGCTTCATTGTTTAATTTAGGTCCGTGTGCGTAGACAGTGTATTGTTTGAGTTGATGCTCTTTAATTTAGGTCCGTTTGCCAAAAGCGTATTATTTGTCTACTCCTCATTTGGCACGTTCTAGGACCCCTTAAGACCTTTATAAGTGCTTTCGTGCGCGCGCTTGTGTGTGTGCGAAAATGAAGGTGAGTGTATGAGAGAGAGAGAGAGAGAGAGAGAGAGAGAGAGAGGAGGAGGAAGGGAAGGGCAATTCACGTGCTGTTGATTCACAGCATTTTTGTTGTTGCTTTTATTCTTTTCTTTTATTTCTTTACTTTACGGACAGTATACGTATTCTGCATTCGTTACAAAATTGACATCATCAGCAGTAACGCGTATAGAAGTGTTGTCAGGATGACGCAAGTCTTTGATCTGGAAAAATGTTCTATTACAAAAACGTTGTTGCAAGTTTTCAAGCGAGAAAATGACCTTATATTATGCAATAATGGTTTTTTGATACACTAATATCTGCTAGACCCCTCAGGGGTAGTCATAACCCTCACCTTTCTGGTTTGGGTTGCAACACCACCCTGGTGTTCTAGCAGGTGGTAATTCATAGAAAATCACGTTTGATCCCAATATAGAAGTTATTAAACGAAATGAGATGAAATGCGAGGCTTGCCAAAAATTTTGTCTCTTATACGTGACAAGCTTAAGAAATATAATAGTACAATAGCACAACTGTTAGGTTATATTTATTGTTTGCCCCAAAAGCTACTTTTAAATCGCGTTTAGAAATTGTGTGGACCCATGCTTTATTGTTGCCATATAATTTTATGAGAAACCATTACGGATGTCATTACATAGCGTTACCAAAATTTGTAAACCGCTAGTGGTACATGTTGTTATGTCACTCCCATGATAAACACAAACGAACAAACAAATAAGTAAACAACAAACAAGCAATAGGGCTCAAACCAGGGACTACTTGGTCTCAAGTTGAACATTATACCTATGCGGCAAATGGTAAAGAAGGGATGATACACGAGTTTAGTTCTTTTCATAAATGCAATTAGTGCAGGTGCGGAGGGAAATGTGTGTAACATTGTAGTATCTACTGAAACACACCCAAACTTACACCAATCCATCTCAAACGCTGCTCCCGTCTACAAACTAGCACACTTACCCCTGCCCCACCCCAAGTCCTCACCTCCAAGACCCCACAACCTTTAGCTCAGCCTTTTGCGCAGATGCGCTACAGGTGTAAGTATCAGGTCTCGCCTACCGGCCCAATTTTAGTTGAAGTGTATATCATTTAATTAGGGTCACATGCATTTTTGCTGAATTGTCTTGTTTCCGACCTATATAATGTCTGTTTTCTTGTCGCAGAGTACAGCGATGACATTATGCAAGTATAAAAGCGGGTATCTGAATGTATAGAACCCCTGCCAAATAACGACAATGGCATATGAAACATGGGTGTGTAAATTTCGTTGGTATTTACCTGGATTGACCCTACCATAAATAAAGATTGATTTTCTTTTAAATTAATTGAAATCAAACCTGCCTTGAAAGGTACAGGTAAATTACTATAAGGCCTTGAAAAGTCTTATCTGAGTGAAGATCTTAATCAATGTTTGGTGCGACATATGTTCCGCAAAATAAAGTCAGAGCAATGTCATACTGATATGGGTCACGAGGTAACAAAACCTGTTCCAACACCGCTTGCAGCCTGCACTCCTGCCTAGCAATGCCCTGGACGTAGATTCCTACACTGCTTAAAGAGCCTACACCCCTGCCCCACAGTGCCCTGGAGGTAGGTTCCAACACCGCACAGTGACAGGGAGGTAGGTTCCAACACCGCATAAACAGCCTGCACCCCTGTCACACAGTACCAGGAAGGTAGGCTCTGACACCTCTTAAACAGCCTGCAGCCCTGCCCCACAGTGCCCTGGAGGTAGGTTCCAACACCGCATAAACAGCCTGCACCCCTGTCACACAGTACCAGGAAGGTAGGCTCTGACACCTCTTAAACAGCCTGCACCCCTGCCCCACAGTGACGGGGAGGTAGGTTCTGACACTGTTTAAACAGCCTGCACCCCTGTCCCACAGTGCCCCGAAGGTAGGTTCTGACACGGCTTAAACAGCCTGCACCCTTGCCCCACAATGCTGGGGAGGTTGGTTCTGACCTCACTTAAACAGCCTGCATCCCTGCCCCATAGTGCCGTGAGGTAGGTATCAACACCGCTTAAACAGCCAGCACCCCTGCCCCACAGTGCCTGGGAGGTAGGTTCCGACACCGATTATACCACGTGCACCCCTGCCCCACAGTGCCCGGAGGTAGGTTCTTATACCACTTAAACGGCCTCCACCTCTGCCCCACAGTGCCCCAGAGCTAGGTTCCCACACCGTTTAAACAGCCTGCACCCTGCCCCAAAGTGCCCAAGAGGTAGGTTCCGACACCGCTTAAACAGCCTGCACCTCTGCCCCACAGTTCCCAGGAGGTAGGTTCTGACACTGCTTAAACAGCCTGCACCCCTGCCCACAGAGCCCGGGAGGTAGGTTCAGACACTGCTTAAATACCTGCATCCCTGCCCCACAGTGCCCAGGAGGTTGGCTCCGACACTGCTTAAACAGCCTGCACCCCTGCCCCACAGTGCCCGGGAGGTAGGTTCCAACACCACTAAAACAGGCTTCTCTCTCTCTCTCTCTCTCTCTCTGAACACAATGCCTTCAGTGAGGCTTGGACTGGAAGCCTATCTATATTAATACCCAAATTCAATCGAGCTAGGAAGAAGAGATAGATCGATAAAGACTTCATGCCAATTATTTGCTCTAAATGCAGCAGGTTCAGGTTCTGAAACCTGATCCCTACGCCTGATAACACAGATCTACGGACCTGTTCGATATGGCTTAGTATAAACAATATTTATTCCGAAAGTACAAAGCATGTTTCAACAAACCAATAATATATAAGCCAATAACAGGATTTCAAAACAAGCAATACTGCTTATATGAATCATTTCCTGCGTGGTATAAGCAAAGTGAATGGCATGCCAAGTTTATAGCTGGTGCAATATTTCGAGGTATAATTCTATAATTAACAACGTCATATCGTCATATATTTTGGTAACGTATCAGCGTCTTGGTGTTTTGCTCAGGACGCTCAAGCGTTATCAATACCACGATCTTGACAGTGTGGTCCAGCTTTAAAATTGTATATGATTTTATAAATATATCTGAAGCTATAAGAGGTTTAATAATGCAGTATTCTGAGATAGATTAATAAATGTAAGAAGAAGAGATGAGAGAGAGAGAGAGAGAGAGAGAGAGACAGAGAGAGTGAGAGAGACAGAGAAAGAATAAAAGAAAGCGAGTCAAACTAAACGATGAAAGAGTCTTAGTCCGCATATTGGAATTGTAACCGATGTTAAACAAATGTCATAGGATGTGAAGGCAGCTGACATGAAATATCACGTAACGATGGCCAAAAAATGAGGGAGTGCCATTAGCACACACAAAAAAAGATAAACCTTTTTGTGGGATAATGTTTTCGCTGTTTTCTTAGTTTACTAATAAAATAATCATTGATTTACACGTAACAGGTCTGTCAACGCACTTGAACCTTTTAGATTGGCTGTTCAATAATGCGTTTCAACGCAAATTGTACGTTGAACTGCGTTTTTATACTCGAGTTATTGATTGGTTAACAGGTAACTGCGTTGCCCTGCAGCTCAGCGCGTATCGATAGTGAGCTTTGATTGGCTTTCGATATTGGCGTTGGAAAACTAATACGTGTTATGTGCGTTTTCAATGCGTTTTCAACGCAAATTCAATAAGGACAAACACGCGATCGGTAGTGTATCAACGACAGAGGTCTGACCAAGCCTGTTATGTACATATATTTTAGCAGTTCTAAGATCTTGCTTAATGGTGTTAATGAAGTACATTTTTCAAACGACCACAACATTGTTAGCAGGCTTATCTGCGAGTGCCAAAACAAACATTCTATGGAATTCCTGGACCCCTTTCTTCAAATTTCTAAAAGTAAATTTAGTTTTAGGTGGACGAAGATCTTAATTATTGCAATAAAATGAAGTTTACCATCACTTATTTAAAAATATAGATCAATTTTCCACAATGAATGCAGTATTTGTATATGGGGCCACTGGTATCTGATACCATAGCAACTGATGAAAGCAGAGGTTTGAAATCAACCTGTTCAATGCCTATTATTGTAAGGTATCTGTCTGCAGATGTTTGGATGAAAGCAACAACAACAAAAAGTACTGCAGTATTTACCTTAGCAGATGATTATAGGTTTAAAGTTCAAAACCATGAAAATACATTTCAACTCTTTGAGCACCAGTACAAAATTACTTTGACATGAAAAGTGTATTTTACAATCAATGGAGTCCCAGATCAAACTGCTAATAATCCAAAATCATGTACAAACAAAGTATTTCCAGATCAATATGTTATATTGTCATTGTTATATATTATAGGACTTTTTGTGTACTGTAAAGGTGGCAACTTTAATTTTCATATCTGGGCGTGGTTCGGTTATTTCAACTTCTCAAGAATGGAAATCAGGTTCTATCCATTGGTTAAGCGTTAAAAAGTTGCTTGAGCCGCGCAGGTCTGCGTGCATTTCATGAAAGTCCTGTCTGTTAATGCACTGAACCCACAATTATTAACCCTTAAAGCGTATATTACAACACAATCGTATGTTTTTATCGTCTATTGAAATATTATGAAGCCTCTTAAACAAACAGTGTAGATCTAGAGCAGTCTGATCTGGGTCCACACTGTTTGCCTCTATACTAATGTTAAACAATAAACAAACACTTCCGAATGTAGTTATAACGCCTCATTTTCAGATTTTACCTATGTCTAAAGTAGACTAATAAGGCAGTCATAAGGTGCCGCCTTTACAGTATCCAAAAAGTTCTAGAATGCTTTCCTTTCAAGCAAAAACCATTTCCAAAAAAAAATGTCCACTGTAACATCGTGAAGCATACAACAAAACCACACCTTATAGACGCAATCGAAAACATCAATACTATCGACGATTATAGACCAAAAATAGTTAGAATCATTTTTTTTATCACCATCACTCATCGAACAGGCGACACTTTGCAATCAAAACACTGTTTCTAGCGAGTTTTGATCCGCGTTCGTCAATGGTTAAGAGTGTTTTCGATTGCTCACTATCCGGTGTGGAAACAAACTTTTTTTTCAACAGAAGCATGACTGAAAAATGTAGATAACTCCTAGCTCTTGTTTCAGATTGTTTTGGTTACGTATTCATTGTATCAATACACATACCGGAGAGGTGGCAATCGAAAACGTTGATGCTATCGACGAACGCAGATCAAATACCGTCAGAAACAGACTTTTTGGATTGCAGTTTGTTTGCCTGACTGGCGACAAATGGTAAATTCTAGCGATTTGCGTTCATCGATTGTTCAGAGCCTTCTCGATTGTCGCCTATCCGACTATCCGTATCTTATGATAATTGAATATTTTGGTCATTTCTCAATAAAGCATAAGCGGCGGTATCTTAACTTGCAGAGGATATCCGTGAGCTGGTTGAAATGGCAATTAAGCCCTCTGCAGTTATGTTTTATCGGAAATAAAGCTCGCGGTCAGTGATTGGTCAACGATCAACCAAAAATGACACATTATTAAATAAAATGTACAATTGTCAGCGATTGAAACACCTCAAGTTTCTATAGTAAACACTTATTATAACGTATATAACAATAAAAGGATGATACATTCTTCTGTCTATTAACGTTTGCCAAGCCCAAATGAGATAATGTATTGTAGCCTTAACCATGAAGCTGTGAGGGCTGCACCAAGTGCGGATCCAGAGGGGGGAGGGGGTCCGGACCCCCTCTTGAAAATCACAAATTAAATGGGTATCTATAGGGAATAAGCAATTGGACACCCCCCGGAAAAAGTTGGCCCCCTGGAAAAAATTGGACCCCATCTGGAGCCTTGAAAAACGATAGATTTCTTTGAAATTGACCATTTGGCTTCTGTAAAATAAGCTGAGGACTAAAAAAATCGTTGTCAGAGCTTTTTTGTCAGACTGACCTGGACCCTCCCCCCCCCCTGATAAAATTCCTGGATCCGCGCATCTGTACCATGCTTGCCAACCGTTAATATACAGAAAAGAATGTTATATTGTCATATATCTTCCTTTCAGGCACATGCAGTTCCAATTAATTTTATTAAAATGTATGCAGAAATGTCCATTTTGTCATCATGAAACATGCAAGGAAACAAAATATTTTTTTAACAGAAACATGAAATAACTCCTAGCCCTTGTATCAGATTGTTTTGGCTACGTCTTCAGTATATCAAAAACACACTAGATAGGCGGCAATCGAAAACGTTAATGCTATCGACGAACGTAGTTAAATATAATTGTAAGTAACAGAATTTTGGATTGTTGTTTGTAGTCCGATAGGCAACAAATGGCAATCACAAACACTGTTTCTAGCAATTTGTTATCAGCATTCATCGATTGTTTAGACTGTTTTTTATTGCTGCTTATCCGGTGTGATAAGGGAATTGAAATAGTTACGTCATTTCTCCATAAAACATTAGTGACCATGTACCTCCATGGGACCTAAAACATGAGAATGTCACATACAAGGCATGTGCACGTCTACAACCCCCCCACCCCCTTTTTGGGGTGGGAGTGGGTCTTAGGTTAGTGGCAGCATGCAGAATTAGCAACCGAGACATGTATATAGTATGTATACACTAGTGTGTATCATCAGAGGTTTGTTCATGAAGAGTTTCTCACTAGTGTGTATCAACAGAGGTTTGTTCATTAAAGTTTCTCACTAGTGTGTATCAACAGAGGTTTGTTCATGAAGAGTTTCTTACTAGAGTGTATCATCAGAGGTTTGTTCATGAAGAGTTTCTCTAAGTGTGTATCAACAGAGGTTTGTTCATTAAAGTTTCTCACTAGTGTGTATCAACAGAGGTTTGTTCATGAAGAGTTTGTTTCTAGTGTGTATCAACAGAGGTTTGTTCATGAAGAGTTTCTCACTAGTGTGTATCATCAGAGGTTTGTTCATAAAGAGTTTCTCACTAGTGTGTATCAACAGAGGTTTGTTCATGAAGAGTTTCTCAACTAGTGTGTAAAAAACAGAGGTTTGGTCATGAAGAATTTCTCACTAGTGTGTATCATCAGAGGTTTGTTCATGAAGAGTTTCTCATTAGTGTGTATCAACAGAGGTTTGTTCATGAAGAGTTTCTCACTAGTGTGTATCATCAGAGGTTTGTTCATAAAGAGTTTCTCACTAGTGCGTATCATCAGAGGTTTGTTCATGAAGAGTTTCTCACTAGTGTGTATCATCAGAGGTTTGTTCATGTAGAGTTTCTGACTAGTGTGTATCAACAGAGGTTTGTTCATGAAGAGTTTCTCACTAGTTTGTATCAACAAAGGTTTGTTCATGAAGAGTTTCTCACTAGTGTGTATCAACAGAGGTTTGTTCATGAAGAGTTTCTCAATAGTTTGTATCAACATAGGTTTGTTCATGAAGAGTGTCTCACTAGTGTGTATCAACAGAGGTTTGTTCGTGAATTAAAGTTTCTCACTAGTGTGTATCAACAGAGATTTGTTCATGAATTAAAGTTTCTCACTAGTGTGTATCAACAAAGGTTTGTTCATGAATTAAAGTTTCTCACTAGTGTGTATCAACAGCCCCTGTTGATACACACTAGTGAGAAACTTTAATTCACGTGATTGCATATATGCCGTCGCTTAAAGATGCAAAAAGCAAACTTACCTCAAACATGATACGAAACATGCGTTTGTTTACAATCGTCATGTATATGTTGTGATTTGAGCTGACACTACCGTAATTAATAAAAAATATATTAAAACTTGGCTAAAAACGTTGTTAAAGATTAATCTTGATGAGATGGGTTTTTTTCAGGTGTAATATATTTTGAATATTTAATGCTATTAGCGTTTTATCGTGATTTCCAGTTAATCTCCAGCGCAAACAAACATATTCCTGTTTATTCATATACATGTAATATGTAGGACATGCACACCATCGTGCATATGTTAAACGCATTACATGCGCAAACTTATTTGCTGGATTGGTATTTAAGTCACATAAATGTGCACCAATGTAGAAGAACATGTAGAATAAATGTTCAGTCAAGATCATGGTCATTATCATAGCAGGCGATCATAGATTGCATGTACAGAATGCATATTGGCTCCATATTTTACGCATGTCCGGGCGCAGATATTCAACAATCGTGATAGCTCTGTGGTCTATATCACTTACTTATTATAAGACAACTGTAGTGTCTCGGCCTCACAGACATCTGTCTAAGAGATCGCAGTTCCCAATCCCGAAGAATCATATGTTTTGTGGTTTTGTGTCATTGTGCAAGACACTTCATCTTTATTGCTTAGTACGTGTTCAACCGAGGAAAACGTCATGATGACTGAAATATTGCTGACTGTGACGTAGAGCAATAACGTAGGTCATTAAACACTTAGCTATGTTTCAAGCATTTGTGGCAGCTACAACTGTTTCAAGGGTGACAACTTCCGTCATAGCAGGGATCTCAGAACCGTTTGAACAGCCTAAATTTAGTTTTGGTAAAGGTGAATGAACGTCTAAAATAGAGTATTTTGATCATTTAACGTTCGACGTATTTGTGTTTGCTGGTGCTAGTGAATATTTACTATCTGCAGATAGTGGTTGCTGCATATGTACTGCATTTGGTTTGCAAATACTTCACTAGAGCGATGTGTATTGAGGTAACAAACAGTTTAGCACAGATATTGTGCACAAAAATAGTAAGTTTGCATTAAAAGTCCATTAAACTCTAATTATGAATAAAATGTTTGTGGCGTTTGCATTCAGACCATTGACTATTGTGTTGTTCGGGCAATCTTTAGACGGATGGCTGAGAATTGGTTTGCTCCCCCCCCAGGGAATTTTCAGATATATCCTATCTTGTAGAGAATTGAATGCCGAGTATTTTAAGTAATGTTTGCACTCTGTGCGTTGGGGCGTTAGTCTGTAAGAGCCTGTAACATATGTTACTTTATCAAATTAAGAAAAAAGTAAATGGAAAGTTTGGGCTACGAATTAAAGACATTAAAATCTTTGTTTTTAAAAAATCATTCATATAGTCTGCATACTGGATATTTAAACTATGTAAGACAGCCATTTGAACAAAATTGCGGCTTCCTAAGGTGTCATATACGTTACATTAATCAGATAACCCATTGAAATTTACAAGTGCGGCTAACATCATTTACATTCACAATCTCCCTGTGTGTTTTGGAAAATGTTTTTAACCATGTCTGACTAGCTTATGCAATTGGCTAACAGAAAAATTAAAGTTTGTTTCCCTAGCTTAGATATTTTTTCTGGAATAAGCAATTAAACAACCCTACCCCTACCCAGTTTTAAGGTGAAATGTTTAGTATTAAAACTAAAGTAAATATAGTTAAAAATATTTGCAGTTGATAAATCTGTTTCATTGTTTGGGATTTATTTGCTTATATGAAAAGACTCATAAATATGCAAGTTTGTTGCAAAATTTTTAATATCAGAGGCTGTAACATATGTTACCTGATGTAATAAATGGGCAAGCTCATTGCCTTTACGTAAGATATGCCTAAAAAAGTTTTAATATCCACGAGGGAATTTTGCAGACATATTCCTTCTTGTAGTACAACTCAAGCTGCATCGAATAAGGGATGTTTGCACTCTCTATGTTGGGGCGTTAGTCTGAAACAGCATGTTACATGCATTACTATAACAAATAAAGGAAATGTAGTTTGAAAGTTTGAGCTTAAATGGTGAAAAAGCTCGCAGCTGCTGGATATCTTACATTGTTTAGGGATTTTAAGCTTGCTCTTATGATAGAGGACTTATAGATCTGCTAGTTGTCACCAAGATTTAAAGATCAGAGAGTGTGACATATGTTAGCGTGATAAGTAAGATCACCAAATAGTATTTTGACATCAAGCTGAGTAAGGGCCTGCTCCATCCTAATCCCCTTTGGAATTCTGCAAACATATTACATCTTATGTAACCATTCAAGGTGCATTTGATAAGAAATGTTTGCACTCTGTAAGACGGGGCGTTAGCCTGTTACAGCTTGTTACATATGTTACTATATCAATTTGAGAATAAGAAATTTGAATGTTTGAGCTACAGAAAGAAGACATTAATATTATCTAATAAATTGACATTCTTATAGTCTGCATAATGGATGTCTTTACTACATATGGAGCTGTTTAACATTTATACGGCTAACTGTGGTGTTATGTGCGTTACATGAACCTAATTATAATTTAAAAGCTATAATTGTGACTATCGTCTTTTAGTTAAACAACTACTATGGCTTGGTTTCAAACTGTTTTATTAGATTTTACAAACATATACTCAATTGATAAATAAGAAAACCAAGTTTTCTTTTCTATCTTAAATGTATTGTCTTATAGGAGCTGATACACAGCCCTACTCCCAGTTTTACAGAGAAGCAAATTTTGTTATAACCGTTTAAGTAAAACACATGAAGCGATTGCAGCGTGTGGATATTTTACATTTTCTTAGTCTGTCTTGCTCATATATCTGCAAAATGTCATTAAGTTTAAGATCAGGACACTTTATGTGTACTTATAAGTCTTTGGTGCCAAAACACTAGAAATTATATTCATTTCTGATTATCAAGCCCATGGACTGTTGTTACAGATGTTATCAATGACATTTTGGACACATTTCCTAATACTGTGCATATAATGCTAAATATAGAGCCACAAATAGAAAAAGATAGTTTTACATTTGTACAAGACAATACAATAAATGAAATGGTCCAAACTAATTCTCATCGATTTAACACTCATGTTAAACGTTTGTCGTTGTCTGCTTCTGTGTTAATCATTATTATCACACGCCTCCTTGCAACTAGTAGAATCATCACACAATATTTCAATCATTTACTGTTATACAATTTTACCACCATTCCACTCAAAATTGATGAGCCATTATCAACTTTCCAATTTTGCCATTCATGGCTTGGAACATTCGGAAACTGTTATGAATTCCTAATAGTTGGCTCTTTGAGAATGTGTTTCAAGTGATACTCTGCAAGTAGGAGAAAGACTAAAGCTTTAAAAGTACTGTAGTAAAACTATGCCATTAAAAGCAATAAGTAACTGGACTGATGTGCCTTGATATTTCTGTGATAAAGAATCATATCTTAGCTGGTTAACTTTTATAAAAGCCTTTCCATACATGCAACAAACATATTTTCATCTAATAATGTCTCTGCACTTAATATTTACCCCCAAGAATTCAAAAACTTATTTGAAGTCTTACTACTTCTGAAGTGCTGAAACAGAGGTTAGTCTATCCCTTCAGATAAACGAACTAGATGTATCACAGCAGGTAAAGCAATGAAATGCAGGGTGAACAGAGCGCAAATTAGACCCTTTCAATTCAATGATTCACTAAGTTTCTAAGATAAGAGCGCTTATTAAAGGATGTAACATATATAACTCGTCATAATAAATGAGCAAGGGCATTGTCGTGACATCCTCTTTGATTACACAGTCAGAGACAAGTGTTTTCAATTTCAGTGTTTTCAATGGATCATGAAATGAGGCACCTTATCGACTTGTTTACTCTGTATAAATCTTCCATAGAGCATAATGTAGAACATCTGGTTATCCTATTCTACTCATAGTCCACTTTCCTTCTTTTGAATGCAACAGCTAATGATATGGCTGCAAAAACTGAGAAATCATAGGTTTTACATTATTTTAGGGCTTGCTTCAATGTACTGACATAAAAAAACAACCAGCTGCAAACATAATTGATGGCAATGTCAAACTTCATATTCTTTCTCATATACCAGATATCTTTCAAGGTGTAACAGAAATTGTTTCAGACGGTCTGCCAAAGCCATCAAAAGTCAACATTGTAACTAAAGAAAACTTATTAAGTTGTTTGGGCGCAGCAAAATACTATTGATCTAAGACCTGAGGACTTCAGCACCAAAGGACTGGATAGGTTCCAGGGCAAATGATGCAAAAAGGCAGCCTATCAAATATCAGTTTGACCAATGTCAGATATTTTAAAGTATTCTTAGAGGTACACGGTAGAGACATAACTTTTGTAAAATCAGAGCAAAGTTATCATTTGACTAGCACGGATGTAGGGGAAGCTGCAGTAAGATTGCTCTTGCCACTTCACAGGAAGGGGCATATACCAGAGGCATACTCCATTGTATACATATATGTGAAATGGCATTAAACCCATATTAGATAAGGTGTTTGATCCCATGATACTGACATGCTGTTACTGCTTTTGAAGAATGCTAAGAATTCAAGTTATGGCTGAGTCAATTTGTTTGACGCTGGCACTGGCCACACATGCAAAGAAAATTAAGACTTTTGATGGCAAAAGAGGAGGATCACACGAAATGCTTATAAGTGATGTTTGTCACAATTACCAATTTTAAAAAGTAATCTTAATTCAAGTAACACATATAACACCATAGGAAGCTGTATATTTGTTAAAAAAACACTTTCTTATGTATCAAAGGTATTCAGAATGCAAACTACATGAATAATTCAAATAAATAGATAGTTTTATGTCTTCTTTCTGTTTCTCAGACTTTCAATTCATTTTTTCTTAAATTGATATAGTAACATACGTATTATACAATTACAGGCTAACCCCCATAGTTACTAGAGTGCAAACATCTCTTATTTGATGCAGCTTGAATAGTTCTTTAAGGTAGGATATGTCTGCAAAATTCTCAAAGGGGTGGAGAGGAACAGGATTGTACTCAGTTTGCAGTCCTAATTCTATGCAATGATTTTTCTGCTTGTGATGAAATGGGTGATTATTTTGCCATAGAAGCAGACCCAATGATAGACATTGAGGGTGACTTGAATAAAGATTGTTTTTGAATAATTCTATTTAATAGGAATATTTATTAAATTGTATCATTTAAATGAGAACTATTATTTTCTATCTATATATCTATATATTTTAATATTATAGGCATTTGGAAATGTGTGATAAAAATATTATATTTAACATATGTAACACAATTCCATGGGCTTGTTATCAGCAATGACTATAATTACTAAGACTAAGGCACCAGAGGCTAGAGATTAATAGGAAAACTTGTGAAAAATAGTATTTTTTCTGAAATATCATCTCTTACTCCCAAGACAATTTCCTTGCTCATTCATTATGCCATGTAACATACGCTACATACTTAAATAAGTGCTCTGATCCTGATGTTAAACTTGCAAATGTATGATTTTTTATTGCATTAGCAAGACAGTGCCAAAAATGTAAGATATCCATGAGCGTCAGATATTTTCATATATTTTTCTTCAATAATAGATACCAAAATTGGATACTTAAAATTGGGGATAGGGTTGTTTGATAGCTCATATAAAACAATATATTTGAGATAGAAAAGCAAAGGGTTTTTTCTATTAGTCGAATGAGTATTTTAGTAAACTAAGATTAAAAAGACTTGTAAAAATGCATAAATCGTCTGTAAAATAAAATTATGTTAGTCACGGTTTCAACTTTCAAAGGGAAATTTAATCTATGTAACGCATATAACACAATTGAAGGCTGTAATTTTGTTTAAAATGCTGCTTTATATAGCTTAGGCATCCAGCTTGCAAACTACATATGAAATTTGAATAATTAGATGGTTTAATGTCTTCTTTCTGTAGCTCAAACTTTCATTTTGATTTTTTCTTTGTTTGTTACAGTAACATATGTAACAGGCTGTCAGAGACTAACGCCCCAGAGCACAGAGTGCAAACATCTCTTAAAAGATGCGGCTTTTCTTCAAGATAGGATATGCCTGCAAAATTCCCTAAGGGGGAGGGCAGGACCTTTTTTAGCTCGAAGTCTACTTGTATAAATTACATTGGATTGAAACGGAAAAAAGAAAAGAAAATACATTGATTAACTTGACGACGATATCTGTGCCACCTATATATATATAATAAATACATGAGAAGTTACTAGCTTCAATACCTATAGCAAGGTGTTAACTTCGACATTCCGTTACAATATTAGCTGATCGTTTGCATTTTTAGACATCACATCAGCTACTTTTTGTTTAAATAGCCTCACTTTAACAAAGTTACTGGAAAACTGACACAGTTCTTTCGCAATTGTGGGATATTAAATGATTCCGATATCTATGCTGTGATGTAGCTTTTTGACTGTGCTCTAATTAAAAACCGTTAGATGTATTTTATCAAACTTGCACAGATACTTAACTGGGACAGCCAAAACTAATTGTTAGATTTTGGTGGCATTGACCTAATCTTCATGGTCACCAGGATTATATACAACTCTGCAAAAAGGCTTGTCTGTACTCTATCATTTTAACCAATGGCTAGCGTTTGACCAAACTGACACAAATACAGCAGGAAAGACCTTAATGAATGACCAGATTTAGGTAGCATTGACCTAAATTCCAAGATCACCTACAGGGTCACACACCTTTATTAAGTGGGTGGGGTACAACTCCATCTAATGTTATATACTTTCCATTCCTAACTCACAATGTATGACAACATTAAACGGTGTCTACCCTGTAATGCGAGAGTACCAATAATTGATTTAACTAGAACACATTTGATGGCACGCCATCGCAAATCCGCACAGTCTCGAAGAAATCTAATTGTATTTGAACTTTTAACCCCACCCGAAGGTCACCAGTTTGATTCTAAGTTAAAATTGTCCAGTGAATCCTGGTCTACTGATCATCCTTTTTTAATTTGATATGCAACATGACTATGTTCAGAAAATTTAATTTTTGACTCCCAGCACCCAAAGCATGACCCAGGCGACTGTCTGATATGTTTTATATCTTTCATTTGTGAGAAGACACACACAAAAATTTGGTTTAAAAATATTTGAAATTGACTTTGTAATTGAAATTTAATAATGTTTGACCCTTTGGCCCTCCCCAGGGCCCCAGGGTGCGGGGACCCCAAAAAATTGTGCCTTTGCAGGTCCCATTCATTTAAGTAACTCACACACCAAATTTGGTTAAATTTCGGGATAATTTTTTTTGGACCCCACCCCCCTGTACCCTTCCTAAAGTCCCAACCCTGGGGCAAGACCCAGGCGACGGAATGAAAATCCCGTCTGATATGTTTTATATCTATCATTTGTGAGAAATCACACAAAGTTTGGTCAAAAATATTTGAAATTGACTTTGTAATTGAAATTTAATGATATTTAACCTTTTGGCTCCTCCCTAGGGCCCCAGGTGGCGGGGCTAAAAATGTGCCGTTGCGCACCCCATTCGTGTGAGCAACTCACACACCAAATTTGGTTGAATTTCGCCCAATGTTTTAGGAGGAGATAGCATGACGGACGGACGGACAGACGGAGGCGATTGCAATATCCCCATCGCCTTTTTAAAAAAGTGTTGGGATAATTATTCCTCATGCTCCAAAGAATGATCACATAATTTTCAATTTTGACAATGTTTTGACAATGAACCATTCCAAAACAAAAGTGGCGATGACCTGTCTTCATAAAAACAGTTTATACCAAAACACTGTCTCCAAAAATTTGTGTATCAGTTAAAGAAGTGGGGAAGCATATTCAACTTTCAACCCACTCTCTCCGTCGATCTTTGTTTATATGCCCCTCTTTTAGTTTTCTCTCTCTCCCATATGACTCGCATTTACTAAAACATTGTTGTATTTGCCTTTAAAACTCAACATATTCAAAGACTGCTTAAAATAGTATTGATATGAGCTTGATGATTTGTTTATTTAATTACATTTTCGGACTAGAACCTAAAGTCTTTCCAGTGATTATCAATACTCTAAGTGATTTGATAAGCATAAATTGAATGGTTCATTTCAAGATAAAATTTGAAGAAAAGCCTTTTTACGGTATATGCTGCATGAGGGACCGACTGGCAAATACAAATTTATTGTGTAAAATTATATGCACAGTAATATGAGAAATAGTTTTATCCTGTTACATGCATGCAGACATGTATGTAATTGAGTCACGAAGTGCACAAGGGTGTTTGGTTTTACCACAGACTGGTTGATAGGGCATGCATTTAACCCCAAAATTTATCATAAAAATACATTTAAATGAGGAAATTAAATTGTGGAAATTTTCAGGGAAGGGGGGGGGGGGTTGGGGCGGGGCGGGGGGTCCAGGCCCGACCGCCAGAAAACAGTCTGGACACCGTTTTTTTGTCCTCAACTTATTTAGCAGTTAACAGAGGGGGTCCAATGGTCCAACTTTTTCCTTGGGGGGGGGGGGAGGGGTTCAAATGCTAATTTCTATAGAAACCCATATGACTTGTGATTTTCCAGGGGTCCGGACCCCTTATCCCCTCTCTGGATCCGCACATGATCTGGTAATATATTTTTTTTTTGGGGGGGGGGGGGGATTTCTTTACAATCGATTTTTACTGTGAAAGTGGGCCATTTGTAATACAAAACCGTTACATGTCCTTTACGGGAATGAAGCAGAGAACGCAACGCAAGCACATATTTTGCCCTTTCATACACCCAAGATCCCTGGATGAGGTGAAAACATTTTTTTCTGAAGAAGGTAATGTTGCATATCAAATTAAAAGGAAAGAAGTGTAGGACATCATGCAAGTAAAATGTTTGACCTTATGCACAC
This sequence comes from Loripinus fragilis, assembly GCA_964019695.1. NCBI lineage: Eukaryota > Metazoa > Mollusca > Bivalvia > Lucinida > Lucinidae > Loripinus > Loripinus fragilis. The sequence continues at coordinate 52,930,060 of OZ026528.1, read as the reverse complement.
CCCTGACCTCTTGGGTTGGGAAAAAAAGTCAGACATTGCAATTGTGCAGATTGAACTTAGTGAATTGAAAAGGCTGAGTGATACCCAAGATGGACTTATGTGTTGGAGAAATGAGATTCATATTTTGTGGTTAACATCCTGTCCTCATCAAAATGATTCAGGTGAGCGATCCAGGGCCCTTGGGTCTTCTTGTTATATCTTGGTCTATATGAACTAGATGATTCATCGATAACTTAGGTATCTTTCATGCGAACCAAACATCCACATCAGCGTTAAGGAAGTGGTTGGTACCGTTAAACATGTAATTTTTTACTAACCGTTTCAAGGCAGTGCAACTTTTGTGGACTCTTTTTGTTTTTTGTGTTTTGTCTTTGTTATACTGTCTCATCTGTTCGTTCGCTTTTTGGTTGCAGCCTTTTGATCACCTGCTGAGAAAGGACTGGTCTCTTGGTTCTTTATTTATGATGTTTTCTTATGTTTTCATCATTTTCCCATGTGGTGTCTTGGGTCAGGTGTATAACTTAATTGTGTCAATGTCCGATCTTTGCCTTCTTCCTTACCTTGATATTTCATTGGCATCAGCCACCGACAATCAAATCTCAAGCATTTTTACTAACTGACCACGAGCATTTTCACTAAAAGACCTGGACTGGCCGAAATAATGCTCGGCGAAGCCTCGTCACCATTGTATGTACCTGTGGCTGGACAATGTTTAACTAAGTATGAAAAGGGGTACTTCCATCTGTGCCCACGCATGAGTTTTTCTTTAAACTTTGCATATTATTAACTCATTATATACAAACTATGAAAAAGTATTCATCGAATAAGTTAGTAAAGAATAAGGCTTAGGGAGCAACCCTGACGTACTCCACCTTTGAGGTGGTACTTATCCCTAAATTTCTATGTCCTAAATCTATAGTTTTGTTTATTTCTATGATTTGTCATCTAGATTGAATCCAAAATACCATAGGCATTATATTAATACCACAAAACCATTTGGATAAAATATGGTTTACTTTTTCTGAAGAAGTGATTATACAAATTCAATATTTTTTTCTCAAAAATTTACAAAACATTCAACATTCAATTCCAAAGAAAGATATGTTCTAGTCTTTGTCAAGATATCATATTATCACAAAACATGCTATGTATATTCTGATGATCTGAGCAAAATTTCATGAAAATCCAAAACCGGTAATTTTGTCATTTCCTACCTCCTATGGGTATAGGTCACTTTTAACAAAATTAATTAGTTAGTTGAAATGAATCCATAACTCGACAGATGGAGGTTGTTTTTAAATCTACTTCCACTTTTCTTAAAAAAGACATGTTTAGACAATTTCAAATGATTCAATGGTCAGAAATGCCAAAGTCCATGTCCCCATGCCATGGCACTATGGGACCAAGACAATGTGTATCACTTCCTCAAGTCCTGAATGATAATTGTAAAAGAAACATAATATCATAACAATAAACGTCTGAAACCATGAAGACCAAATATTTCCTTTACATCCCAACTGAACTAGAGTAACCACATTTTGGCGCTATGAAGAGGATAAAGTGTAACAGAGTCTTATCAAAGGTATCAAAGAACAGAGTTCAACATGAATAAGTGAGGTCCAAAAACGAAACTGTATGCCTAGAATATACAGCCAGCTAAAGTATAAATGTTACTATTTGATAGAAAGCAGAATCAGTTTTACAGAACAGAATGATCAGAGAAGATTTAAGCATTAAATTAGCAATACCTTTGGGGCCAAGAGTTCTCTGTGACCAAAATGGTTAATTTTACCAAATAGGTTTGACAGGGGGCTATTCTTGTGAATCAGGTTTATTAATGAGGCTTACAATTATAAAATCATAGATATAAGGTTCTCCTCCTGTATGAACTGACTTGTCATAAGGTTTCTCTTCTGTATGAATTAAAATTCTTAATAATGTTACATATTACGTGTAACATAGGTTAGATGTAGTTTTAACGTTAGAAACTAGATGTGGTTAGTACAGGTGTCACCATATTGTATCGTTTTGGGTAATATTATTGTGTAAGCACTTTATTAAATAAGCTTTGCCAATTTATAATAGGGAAAAACACTGAACATATCAACTTCTACCAATAAACGTACTAGCATGGTGATTCAAACTAAGCAAGTATTCAAGTATGTTTTACACTGAAACATAATTATTGTATTTTTTACATTTCGATGAATTAGGGCCATGTGTTTACATCAAGTTGAAAAAAATGTTACCGGTCCTTGAATTTCATATAAAGACCGCAACGCGTAAAAAATTTAATTCCAAATTTTACTGAATACATAATATACAGTTGAAAATTGGGGAACCATGTCATAAAAATGAATGTCCACCGACTATTCTAATACATACAAAGCCATTTATAGTATCAACGAACTTATCAATGGTATAGGCCCATTTCGAATCGAACTAAAGTCCCTACTATAGTAACTAAAGTTTGATTAGAACACCGATAGTCGCTACTAGAGTGACGTCACTAACCTACTAAAGATCAACGGAGGGTCGGAGCACCGTTACTTTAGTAGATAGGCTGGTTCCCTACTCTAGACCTATCTACCAAGATGGGTTTAAGATCAGTCAGTAGTCTCAAAATGATTTGTCTGTTTTAAAATAAACCTAGCTGAGCTTAATTTTTGGTCCCACTTATTCTTAACTGATTAGTAGAAAAGGCTATGCAGTTTATAACATCTTTTTTGTCTACGATGAAGAATTGAAGTGGACCATACAGGGCTATTCTTTTTGTCTACTTGCCAACCAAATAAAGTTTGCAACAGTAGCCGTTCGGGTGTAAACGTGCGTGCGCATCTATCACGTACTAACTATAGTAGGGACTATAGCTCGATTCGAAGTGCGCCATAGTTATTTAATAAAACATTTCATGATATGTCGATTACTTTAGAAATGATTATAACTGGGTACCCTAAGGTATTGTAGTGATATCATACATGACGTCATAAATTAGCAATGGAATTGCACAAAAACTCAAATGCACCATAGATATAAAAATCATACCCAAGACAATTAATAAACATAATATAAAATTCCAAGCGTGGGCAGACCCACATGTTAATTTCCCATACCATGTAAGAGCCCCTTTGATCCAAATATACCATGGGTTCAAGAGGTATGGGGCATTTTCACTAACTGGCTACAACCGCCTGGACTGATGCTCAGAAAAGCCCTGTCCATCAAAAAAGCTGTTACTCATGCCAGTGGTAAGACGATATTCAAATGGATATTTAATGCAAAAATTTATTGAAATATACCATGTGGTTCAAGAGTTATGAGTGTTTTCACTGCTGTTAATTGATGGACGGACGGACGAACTGACACAATGATTGTAGTCTAGAATATTGTTTTTTTCTGGAGTAAGAAACAACACTAAACAAGACCAATAAAGATCATTATCACATGACGTCGCGTCTGGGAGTGAAATAACGCCATGCATTAAAATTGATAAACCACTAGTGGTTTACTGATTTTCGAGAAACGTTATGACGTCCATAACAACGTTGCGTACATAATGACAAAATTATAACGTTTTTACGCCAGAAATGAGATTTCAAAGTAATCTTAATGTCATATGATAAAAAAAATCTAACATTCGTGCTCTTGTATTATTGCATTTATTAAACTCGTTGCGAAAAAGAGATAAAATGCTCGGCAATCCTCGCATTTTATCTCTTTTCCCCAACTCGTTTAATAAATACAATAAAACATGAGCACTCATGTCAGATCCTCTATATAAAGAATATCTCACAATACACAATAAACCCGCTGAAACAGGACAAAAGGACACAAATCTAGATATTTTAGCATCAGAACTTGCACTAAATTTACAATGATGATGGATATACACACCGTTAAACCGGCTGCTTTGATGACAGGTTACTAACAATGATGACAGATACAGGTTTTTATGTCCCATGAAGGGTAGGTTATAATAATCGGTTGGCAAAATTTTTAGAGAAGCCCTCTGGTACTCTATGGTGGATGAGTATACTTGTTAGTGTTGAGAGATCCTACAGAAACAAGCTGACAATATATCACTAACAAATAAAGCCACACTTGATCATTATTTCAGAGGTTTCCCGAGAAAAGTCACAAAAAAAGGTTATCTGTTCAGGTTGTGCGTCTCTCCGTCAAAGTCTGCTGGCTGCACTTATATACAATAAAACTACTATCATTCAGCTACATTTCTGCCAAATTTGAAGCCGCAGTTTGATTTTATAAAGATACTGGAGCCCATCAAAGACGACAGGTAGATAAAAAAAATGGCTGTCTTTGTCAACAGATCAATTTTGAAGTGGATGTCTTTGATGACAGGTCATGAATTTTAGTGGCTAACATTGATGACAGGTCATGATTCTAGAAAGATTCTTTAAATCAACATATTTCTTCAGCCTGTGGTCTCAACTGATAGCATTAATCATATTCCATATAGCATTTGGGTCAAAATAATCTTATCTGTCATTTGGCTAGCTTATATTGAGCATAGATAAACAGTCTAGATCCAGACCAGACACTTCAGAAACAGGGTCCATATGGTTTCTTTGAGGATATATACTGAACAAAAATGAAAACTCTACACTTCAATTATCTATATTTTGCGAGAAAGTATTTACTAAAACTTAATAAGGACATCCAGCAAACGAAACGTCAAAACTCCACAAATTTGATGTCTTAGTTATGCTCCTATAAGTGTTTAAAGCTTTACTCACTGAATTTTGCTATTGCGCAAATTGAAAATGTTATGCTTATCAAAACTGGTCATAATTGTGATGCATAAAAACACAAGAAAACTGAAACGAGCTCAGAAATCGATTTCAAAATTATCAAATTTGTAAAAAATTGACATTATCTCCCTTTGACAAAAACAAATAGGGAATATTAAATGTTTGGTAATCTTCGATTTATCACGATTTTCGATATTTTTCTTTTGCCAAATCAGTTAGACCTCTCAGCACATTGTTTCGTCCATTTCTTGACTTGTAATGTCCTCATACTAAGATGCAACATTAGATTGATTTTCCTATGGAGATTTCAGTGTTAAAATTTCAAACGTGGCAATTTGATGGAAAACAAGCTTTTTAAGATTGCTTTTCTAAACGACCAAAGTACACTTGAGATAAGTCCTTGACATGTCTGGTTGTCACATGTCTAGACTACCATTCCGTGCAGTCGAATCTTGTAGGCAGTGGATTTCTAAAGGCCTAAACTGTGTGAGATTTCAGTTCAAATTTGCAACCTGAAAAATTCGACCCCTGTCACATTTAAATGGCTTTCATGTGTTTCCTCGTGACAACATCCGTATAACTTTTACTGTTATGCATTACCCAGTATTTGAACATTAAGATACACTTTCATTTGCATTCTTGGTTTGCATAATTTTGTATATAGATGGCAAACAATTCAGGTGTAGCGTTTTCACTTTTGTTCAGTATAGATACAAAAATAATCTCAAAATGTACGTCTAGATCAGATATCAGTTAGATGATAAATGGGCATATCCACTTTTCAGTGAAATCTTGAGTTTTGTTATATCAGTTATTGCAAGTTTAGGTTTTAAGGACAGGGTTTGGTTTGGCTCGTGCCACTTCCTGGTTACTGCTCATGTGATTATTGTTCAAAGCAGTAGCAGTACCTGGGGGCAATATTTCACTTCCCCTATATGAATCAACAGAAAGTTGTGAATCACTGTTACAGGTTGAATGGCAACCTGATCTTTCCTCACAGCAAAATATTTTCAGCCTTGATTATGGTTTGCAAGTTGACATCATGTGATGTTGAAAGCTAAACAGGCACGGTGTCTTCTTGCGTCTTGGCTGGTATCTTTTGCGTTTTGCCTTGGTGACCAAAGTATTTGTTTTACAGATTTTGACGATAGACATCCATCAATGGGGGTCAATCTAAGGGGTCCTCAAACTCTAAATACATGGTGTTTCAATAAGTTACCAGCCTGACATATTTCTAACTGACCCGATACAGCCAAGATTTTCACAGTTTGTTTGGTCACCATATTAAGACTCTTTTGTTGGTTAGTTGATTAAATCTTGACTTCAAGCATGGTCAGTGAGCCAAATAGTTTTCTTTCATCGAATTAAGCTGTAACGTTTATTTTACTTTTTGATAATTATCTTTAGTTTAAAAAATGAAGTGTGAGTATATAATATATAGAAAAATGGAAAATTTGTCGCCTACATGATGGTATAGAAATGAAAAGATTGCGTAATTTGATACTTAAGTGACCCATGCTTAAGGACGGTGAGGCATAACTATTTTCAGACATGTTGGAAAGTCTCAGATAGTAAAACTTTTAACAAATGTTTATCTAATATATCAATTAATATGGGAATATAATTATATATACATTTTTGTCAAAAAGCAAGGAGTAAACCGTCTAAATTATCAAATTTTCCAAATTTAAGTTCTATTTTTACTAAGGAATAACACCATTATTAATTTTGAACACTGAAATTTTTTTCAAGAGCAACGAATTTTACTCTATTTTTTAAAGAGAAAATAGATTCTATTGGCCTCAATTATAGCTTAGTTTCATGTAAGCATCTCGCAATTTACATTTTGAAAATGGCTCTTGAACATAGGTGTGTTACATATTTCTAAGCTATTTTAGTACACCTTCAAATGCAGTTATACTTTTGTTAAATCATTAGATAATACATTTTTCAAACATAGGGTTTAAGAGTATCTTGATAGAGATTGATTTTTTAAAAGAAAAAGCGATCTATCTTGATGGGAAACAGAGTAGGCTGGTTTCTTATTGAATGACCCTTGTATTCCAAATTGTGATCCACCGTCAAAATCTGTTTAACAAATACCTTGGTTACCAAAGCACAACTCAATTGATAACAGTCAAGACGCCAGTAGACACCATGCCTGTTTAGCTTTCAACATCACATGATGTCAACTTATACCATATCAAAGCTGAAAATATTTTGCTGCATGGAAAGATCAGGATATTATCTGTTGCCATTCAGCCTGTAACAGTGATTCACAACTTTTCGTTGATTTGTATAGGGGAGGTGTAATATTGTCCCCAGGTACTGGTACTGCATGAAGAAAAAATAACATTAGCAATGACCAGGAAGTGGCACAACCCAAACCAAACCCTGTCCTTAAAGCACATATTATGAAATAACTTAACATATTACAAAACTCAAGATTTCGCTGAAAGGTTGATACGCCCCTTTGACATCGATCTAGATGTACATTTTAGTTTACTTTTTGTATTTATATCCTCTAAGAAACAGTATGGACCCTGTTTCTACAGTGTCTGGTCTGGATCTAGACTGTTTAGCTATGCTCAATATTAGTTAATCAACTGACAGATAAGATTATTTTGACCTGGATGCAATATGGAAGATGATTTATGCTCTCAGTTGAGACCAAAGGCTGAAGAAATATGTTAATTTAAAGTAACTTTCTAGAATTATGACCTGTCATCTATGTTAGCCACTAAAATTCATGACCTGTCATCAAAGACAGCCATTTCAAAATAGATCTGTTGACAAAGGCAGCCATTTTTCATCAACCTGTCGTCTTTGATGGGGTCCAGTATCTTTCTAAAATCAAACTGCGGCTTCAAATTTGGCAGAAATGTAGCTGAATGATAGTAGTTTTATTGTATATAAGTGCAGACAGCAGACTTTGACTGAGAGACGCACAATCTGAACAGATAACCGTTTTTTGTGACATTTCTCGGGAAGCGTCTGAAATGATGGTTATGTGTGGCTTTATTTGTGAGTGATATACCGTCAGCTTGTTTCTGTAGGATCTCTCAACACTAACAAGTGTACTCATCCACCACAAAGTACCAGAGGGCTTCTCTAAAAATTTTGCAAACCTAAAATTATAACCTACCCTTCATGGGACATAAAAACCCGTATCTGTCATCATTGTTAGTAACCTGTCATCAAAGCAGCCGGTTGTACGGTGTGATAAAGAAATTTATAAATTTCAAAAAGGTCTCTTGGATATGCTACTGAAAAGCTACTCGACAGACTAGTTTTTTGGTCTGGACCTTGCCTTCTGCTATTTGCACATTTGAGTGATCAGCGGGGCCTTTGTTGTTCTGTGCGAAGGCTCAGACACGATTGAGTCTCCGCCGATCGGACGGTATTAAATTTGACATTTGTGACATGTGTTCGGTGATTGTTGTGATTGGCTCGTTATTAATTATAAATTAGATAGTTTTCAATGAATGTGCTATTTCAAGCTTAAAAGATGTATTTGAACTGTTTAATGCATCTATGCACCCTTATAAAACATGTGCAATTTGTAAATAATGTTTTTGATGTATATAGTTTTGTTATAGAGGGCCACTTGGTAGAATGAGGGTCTGGATGGGGGGTTCTGGTATTCACTATTCATTTAAAATTTAGCCCATTATTCATCTCATTCAAATTTTGGGTTATTCATTAAAATAAGACCAATTATTCATTAAAATACCAATCTTTCAAACAATGCTTAAAAAAGATAGTAATGTTTTAATATTCGAGCGAGCGAAGCGACCAAGGAAAAATTATGTATTTTCATTGTGTAAATGACATTTTAGAGTGAATAAGTTGGGATAGTAGAACATTTTCAAGAAAAAGGAGGGAAATGTAGGAACACAATGAAAAGTAGGGCCTATCTGAAAGCCTGATTAATAAATTTCTACCCCAACCCGATAAGCATGTTAACACAAAGTAAATACACTGAGATTTACCAAGGGGGGTCTGGGGGCTTCCCCCCAGAAGCCGAAGATTTTTTTTAAACAATCAAACGAAATGAAGGCTTTGCCTTTAAGGTGAGATTGTTTAAATTAAAGGACCTCTGACACTTTGATAGGGTATCTGCCTATTTTTCAGATGCTTCCCAAAACTTCCCTATGCATAAGATACCACTGGTATCCTTTTTGATAGGAAGCTTGATGTATTAGGAACGAATTAAGGTTATAATTAGACAGGCAGATGCCTACAACAAAACAAGAGACACTACCAAAGGGGGTAGGGGTTGCAAAATTTGACTTCACCAAAACATTTAGAAATCAATTATTTTCACGTGTAATGGTATTATATCATCAATACTCGATTCCAAATCACAGTGAAAGTATTTTAAAGTCCAAAATCATGAGCATTTTAACGATTATTTTTGTTGTTGTGTTTTCTATCTGATTTGTTAAGAAATATTTTGAAGTGCAACTGTAGTCCATATTCAACCTTGATGACAATGTATTTACCTGGTGAATATTATGCAGCAATTTATCATAACCATTCATCCATGGGTAAAGTACACCTAGTCAGTGGCCATGTAGTTTATGTGTATTGGATAGATACAGTATATGTACAAAATAATCTACAAACTGAATTTAGTAAAAGGACAATTTTTATAATCTAAAGAAAAATATGCTAAAGCGTTGTAATTTTCCATGAATAATGGGTTATGAAAAGGAAGCTTACTTGTACTAATTATTTCCGTATACTGGAAAAAAAGATTTTCAAGAGAGCACACCAAAAATCTAAATGCTAATGTTCGGGCTCGCCGAGACGTCACATTTTGGGCTGTGGGATATCATTCCCCCCCCGAGTCCCAGCTAGCTTTTCACATATCTTATGTAAAATATGAGAACACACTTACGTGCAAAAGGATTAGTTGGGACTCGGGGGGGAATGATGTTTTAAAATATTTTTCTATTTCCTATATGTATAATACAAAAAGTGACCATTTTAGCCCTAAAATAAAGCTGTACATTTATGCAAATAGGAAATCAAATGCAAAATCATAAAATAGAGACCAACAGTGAGCTTATATATGAAGATGGAAGCATTTGATTTACTTTAATTTTTATCAAAATTATAGGCAGCGATACACTGTGATTCCCATTACCACCGTCAGAGGTCCTTTCATTCTTTTTTGCAGGGATCCCTAAATCCCCAAAACTATGAGCTTGCTCCCCAAATCCCTGAAAATAATTACCAGTGCTTCCCAGCTCCCTGAAAATAAATAACCATTCTCCCCAGATCCCCAAAACCCATGGGGGCCCAATAATATGCCTGCGAAAACTCATTACATTTTCGTGCTCTTTGGAATTCATACACACTCTTGACCTATATATACTTCTTTCTTTCACAGTTTTGCGATCAGTATTATAGAACGCTAGCATAACAGGAACCACATGATTACTACCTGTGTCTTTTGAGTATTTGGTTCTTTTCTGGTATGTAATCTATTTCAGATGCCATTTTGTACTGATTCTCGCTAAATTATGTCCGTTAGTTGAGTGGGTTTTATTAATTGTAGAATTACCTATCATTTGTGATTGTTATAGTGTAGTTATTTGATAACCAGTCAATTACAAAGGGGATCAATTTTTTACAAGCATAGGCAAAAATGCATTGATGATTTTTCTAGCATTATTCATTATTCATTAAAAAATGATTATTCACTATTCATTATTTTTTCTTCTATTCATTAAAAAAATAGGATAATTCATTATTTTTTAGGCGCCCATTATTCACTATTCATTATTTTTTTGACTCATTATTCACTATTCATTATAAAATAAGGCCATTATTCACTAATCATTATACCCCATCTAGACCCTCTAGAATGGCTATTTCAGCTAAAAGTGTACACCTCTTTAGCCCATGACCCGCCCATTTCCTTTTGTTTTCAGCCTATCAGTTGCAAGAAAAGGACCATATTCAGCGTGGTATATTTTGTATAAACCACACTTTTTTGAGACTCATTCCCATAACTTGATGAGAGGAAGTTGCAGTCCGAAATGTTAATTTCACCAAAGCTTGTTTTATTTTTAGAACCCTAAGTAAAACTGTGGTAAGAATATCGACACAAAATTGTGTAAATTTCAAATTTTAGCTGTTTCACTTAAAAGTGGCGAAAACAGATAACGCTGAACAGGCTGTATATGCACATTGCAGCCTGGTCAGTATTACACTGCTTGCCCCAAACTGCTAGTTGATAAAGACAGCATGATCATACGGCACATGGATATGTACGCTGATCTGAGTCAGTTTGTCTCCACTGTTTGTCCATCAGGTTAGAATGCACAAGCAGTGGGGACTGATCAGCATATGCATCTGTAACGTGTGATCAGCGAAATGCTTCCCAGATAATTAAAAAAAAAAAATCTAACAAAAATGCTGCTAATAAAATCCATTTGTCCAATGTGAACGCATCCATGGCTAAGCAAGAAATGACAAACTCCTAAATAAAATGCAGCAAAATGCGACATAATGTGTATATTTCACGATTGAAACCTGCTTGTCAGCAACACAGGAAACAGTAGGGTCAGGGCTAAATAGGTTATACAATGTTTTGTGTTGTTTATGAAATATACACTAGGGAGCTTCGCTTCCTCGTATATATTCCATAACCAACACAAAACATTGAATAGCCTATACTTATTTATTGTATAGATAAAATAAATAAATGCGGTCACCTACTGGGAAAAGGCTGGCCTCTTGGCTCTAGTTTGTGGTGTCTCTTTGTAAGTTTGTCACTTTTCCATTAGTATCCTGGGTCAGGTGTGGTACTTGATTGTATCGATTCCTGATCTTTGCATCCTTACTAACTTTATCCATGGGTGTTCCGTTACTAGGATATTCGGCACCGATGAGGCATAATGACACCTGCACTCTCTTAAAACTAAAACAGGCGGGTTTTTCAATATTATCAAAGCTGAAAACTGAAGGAGGGCGTCGGGCTGCACACTTGTACCGTACCTAAACCCCAGTTCCAAACTCATGGCTCTATAACGAGCAACATTTATAAGCTTAATAAATAATTAGATATCCTAACTATGTTGACGGTGGTGAGGGTTAGGGGTTCTTTCTTTCTCTATATACTGCCAGACCCTCTTGCGAGTATTATCGGCAGGTGTACTTTGTACACTCCGGGTTGCAGGATGAAAGCCTACAAGTAACCATATCTAAATTACCGTAGGGTTCTTTAACCTGCACAGGGGACATCCAGTTAACGTCCCGATCCGAAGGACGATGCACTTATTTATCGTCATCCCTTCAAATGACACTAGAGAAAGCGTGTTCGGACACCGAAATTTTCCTCGTCACGAGCGGGGATCGAACCTGGGACCTCTAGCACCAGAGGCAAGTTCCTAACCACTGAGCTACCACGCTTATTGGGAAGAATTTTGAGATGTTATAATGTTGGTCTAAAAAACAAACAGTCGGCCACAATCAGATATAAGTATATTTTCAGCTGATGGGTTCGGTGCACAATTAATCGGTCCCATTCAACTCCCTGTAAAAAGGCAGAATTCGAGCATCTGCAAATTTTATCAGGACATTGCTTGGACTTTTTTCTGCCTGTGAATGGCAAGATATGTCATTTACCTATCAAAAAAGTGAAGAGACAACATACCTTGATAATCTCGTTTTCTCAGCATTCTCCGTTCTTTGAGGAACAGTCAAAAAATCCGGGCTGAAATCCGACCGGCGTCATACGTTACCTGGGGAGTGCGTCGGGGAGTCTGTGACAAAATAGTCCACACAAAGATGCATTTTCTGCATCAGCCTGACAAACATAGAGCAATGTTGAATCACATGTACATTTAAAGTCGAATAAAGCATCCATTTACGCCATAAAGGGCCCAGAAACGGCAAGTGCTAAATTTCTAAAGGTACTATTTTCGTGGGCTACCAAACCGGAAGACTGTAATTGTGTACAAACACCTTCAAGAATCTGCAAATTTTCGAATTTTTAAATTTTGTCTCTGTGACATATCAAACTCATATAGTTAAGCAAAAAATCGTCCAATAGGACTACCTCAGTCACCAGAAAGCGATACAAATCTAGGATTTCATATGTGACCCCCCTCATTAGCTGACACAAGCAAAAGTTCAATTATTCAAACTAGTCTGATGAAAAAGTTCATAGATTCAATTATTTCAATAAATCTTAATAACCCAAAAGCAAAAAAGAAAGTTTAGGCACCGGTAAGAGTCATTAAAGGATAATCTCACAAAAACTTTAGTAACAAAATTTAAAAACTGACGTTTAAAAATCAAATTTTAAAGTGATTTTATGCAAAATCGCGAACAGTTTTGAATCACATTCAAATTTGCCCCAAAAACCAAGGTATGTTGCACCCAAGAATAATGAAAACAGCAATTTATACCACTTACTTTGTGTTTGAAGTAGAGCAGCTTCACTGATGAGTTCCTGATGCTGGACGAAACTCATCATTTCATTCTAATCATAATCTACACTGGTAGTTCTGAATGTGAAATATTCCGTAATTTACAATTTACCAAAATGGCCAGAGTGGGAAAGATTTGAGACCCAGGTCTAGATTTAATGCCCATATCGTAATGGAAATTGCTCATCCTCTTATTTTGGATGACAGTATATTCCAAATTTGCCATTTCTGAAAAGATTGTAGGTAAAAATTACTCATTACAACGGCCTCGTCGAACGTGAAATATCACAACCCACATAAGCACATAATACGAGTATCTGTTTGAAAGTGCTTCATTGGGGGTTATATAATTAAATGAGCTTTCATAACTTTGTTATATCACTATCTATGTGAGGCGGTTCTAATGAGTAGCTTCAAAAACAATTTTGAGTATGAGGTGATTCTAATGAGTACCAAAAAATACTACTGCTTGCGTGGTCGAAATAAGAACAAAATTTGATCTCGGATGAAGCTGGGGGGGGGGCTGCTGGTGATTTGTTTAGCTGAAAAAGTTTAAGTTTGTGTTCGAATTAGTACAGCCTCGACCTGGTGAGTTGAACAGCCAAATACAATTGAATTTTATTGGTCTAAGCAATGACGACAGGGAACCTGCTTGGGGGAATGGTTCCGACCAATCCCTGCGGATCCTCATCATAAGCGTTTCATTATGCCTTTAAGTATCATCTCTATGAGGTGGTTCTAATGAGTGTAAGTATCATAAGAGTGTTTTAATGAATACCCATATGCTTAGTCACCATACTGGTACAGTTAAAGTGAGTAAGCACTCATGGCACATTTCAGTAGAAAAGGGAATACAATCACAAACATCAGCTTGCACAGCAGTGCTAGCCAGTGTGAAAAAATGGAGTATCACGGTCAGCCTGCTCGAATTGATTAGTCAAATCCTGGTCAAAACTGTTATTATGTGGCCATTCAATTGCATTTTCTGGTATATAATGCAATTTGAGCCTTAAACAGCCTTTCCTCGGGAGAACCAAGCTTTAAAAATGATTTTAAGATAAAACTAAAATTTAAACTAAAATTCAATAAAATTTTAAAATTTAAATTAAAATTTCTTCCAAAAATGATTTCAAATTATGTCTATTTTGATTCCTGATCTGTGTGCGAAATTTCATCTGAATTCATTGAAAAATGACTGTTTTACAATGATTTTCGTTTTTTTCACCTTCTCTCTTATAGGGTTCGGTGCACAATTAATCGGTCCCATTCAACTCCATGTAAAAAGGCAGAATTCGAGCATCTGCAAATGTTTCCAGGACATTGCTTGGACTTTTTTCTGCCTGTGAGTGGCAAGATATGTCATTTACCTATCAAAAAAGTGAAGAGACAACATACCTTGATAATCTCGTTTTCTCAGCATTCTCCGTTCTTTGAGGAACAGTCAAAAAATCCGGGCTGAAATCCGACCGGCGTCATACGTTACCTGGGGAGTGCGTCGGGGAGTCTGTGACAAAATAGTCCACACAAAGATGCATTTTCTGCATCAGCCTGACAAACATAGAGCAATGTTGAATCACATGTACATTTAAAGTCGAATAAAGCATCCATTTACGCCATAAAGGGCCCAGAAACGGCAAGTGCTAAATTTCTAAAGGTACTATTTTCGTGGGCTACCAAACCGGAAGACTGTAATTGTGTACAAACACCTTCAAGAATCTGCAAATTTTCGAATTTTTAAATTTTGTCTCTGTGACATATCAAACTCATATAGTTAAGCAAAAAATCGTCCAATAGGACTACCTCAGTCACCAGAAAGCGATACAAATCTAGGATTTCATATGTGACCCCCCTCATTAGCTGACACAAGCAAAAGTTCAATTATTCAAACTAGTCTGATGAAAAAGTTCATAGATTCAATTATTTCAATAAATCTTAATAACCCAAAAGCAAAAAAGAAAGTTTAGGCACCGGTAAGAGTCATTAAAGGATAATCTCACAAAAACTTTAGTAACAAAATTTAAAAACTGACGTTTAAAAATCAAATTTTAAAGTGATTTTATGCAAAATCGCGAACAGTTTTGAATCACATTCAAATTTGCCCCAAAAACCAAGGTATGTTGCACCCAAGAATAATGAAAACAGCAATTTATACCACTTACTTTGTGTTTGAAGTAGAGCAGCTTCACTGATGAGTTCCTGATGCTGGACGAAACTCATCATTTCATTCTAATCATAATCTACACTGGTAGTTCTGAATGTGAAATATTCCGTAATTTACAATTTACCAAAATGGCCAGAGTGGGAAAGATTTGAGACCCAGGTCTAGATTTAATGCCCATATCGTAATGGAAATTGCTCATCCTCTTATTTTGGATGACAGTATATTCCAAATTTGCCATTTCTGAAAAGATTGTAGGTAAAAATTACTCATTACAACGGCCTCGTCGAACGTGAAATATCACAACCCACATAAGCACATAATACGAGTATCTGTTTGAAAGTGCTTCATTGGGGGTTATATAATTAAATGAGCTTTCATAACTTTGTTATATCACTATCTATGTGAGGCGGTTCTAATGAGTAGCTTCAAAAACAATTTTGAGTATGAGGTGATTCTAATGAGTACCAAAAAATACTACTGCTTGCGTGGTCGAAATAAGAACAAAATTTGATCTCGGATGAAGCTGGGGGGGGGGCTGCTGGTGATTTGTTTAGCTGAAAAAGTTTAAGTTTGTGTTCGAATTAGTACAGCCTCGACCTGGTGAGTTGAACAGCCAAATACAATTGAATTTTATTGGTCTAAGCAATGACGACAGGGAACCTGCTTGGGGGAATGGTTCCGACCAATCCCTGCGGATCCTCATCATAAGCGTTTCATTATGCCTTTAAGTATCATCTCTATGAGGTGGTTCTAATGAGTGTAAGTATCATAAGAGTATTTTAATGAATACCCATATGCTTAGTCACCATACTGGTACAGTTAAAGTGAGTAAGCACTCATGGCACATTTCAGTAGAAAAGGGAATACAATCACAAACATCAGCTTGCACAGCAGTGCTAGCCAGTGTGAAAAAATGGAGTATCACGGTCAGCCTGCTCGAATTGATTAGTCAAATCCTGGTCAAAACTGTTATTATGTGGCCATTCAATTGCATTTTCTGGTATATAATGCAATTTGAGCCTTAAACAGCCTTTCCTCGGGAGAACCAAGCTTTAAAAATGATTTTAAGATAAAACTAAAATTTAAACTAAAATTCAATAAAATTTTAAAATTAAATTAAAATTTCTTCCAAAAATGATTTCAAATTATGTCTATTTTGATTCCTGATCTGTGTGCGAAATTTCATCTGAATTCATTGAAAAATGACTGTTTTACAATGATTTTCGTTTTTTTCACCTTCTCTCTTATAGGGTTCGGTGCACAATTAATCGGTCCCATTCAACTCCATGTAAAAAGGCAGAATTCGAGCATCTGCAAATGTTTCCAGGACATTGCTTGGACTTTTTTCTGCCTGTGAGTGGCAAGATATGTCATTTACCTATCAAAAAAGTGAAGAGACAACATACCTTGATAATCTCGTTTTCTCAGCATTCTCCGTTCTTTGAGGAACAGTCAAAAAATCCGGGCTGAAATCCGACCGGCGTCATACGTTACCTGGGGAGTGCGTCGGGGAGTCTGTGACAAAATAGTCCACACAAAGATGCATTTTCTGCATCAGCCTGACAAACATAGAGCAATGTTGAATCACATGTACATTTAAAGTCGAATAAAGCATCCATTTACGCCATAAAGGGCCCAGAAACGGCAAGTGCTAAATTTCTAAAGGTACTATTTTCGTGGGCTACCAAACCGGAAGACTGTAATTGTGTACAAACACCTTCAAGAATCTGCAAATTTCCGAATTTTTAAATTTTGTCTCTGTGACATATCAAACTCATATAGTTAAGCAAAAAATCGTCCAATAGGACTACCTCAGTCACCAGAAAGCGATACAAATCTAGGATTTCATATGTGACCCCCCTCATTAGCTGACACAAGCAAAAGTTCAATTATTCAAACTAGTCTGATGAAAAAGTTCATAGATTCAATTATTTCAATAAATCTTAATAACCCAAAAGCAAAAAAGAAAGTTTAGGCACCGGTAAGAGTCATTAAAGGATAATCTCACAAAAACTTTAGTAACAAAATTTAAAAACTGACGTTTAAAAATCAAATTTTAAAGTGATTTTATGCAAAATCGCGAACAGTTTTGAATCACATTCAAATTTGCCCCAAAAACCAAGGTATGTTGCACCCAAGAATAATGAAAACAGCAATTTATACCACTTACTTTGTGTTTGAAGTAGAGCAGCTTCACTGATGAGTTCCTGATGCTGGACGAAACTCATCATTTCATTCTAATCATAATCTACACTGGTAGTTCTGAATGTGAAATATTCCGTAATTTACAATTTACCAAAATGGCCAGAGTGGGAAAGATTTGAGACCCAGGTCTAGATTTAATGCCCATATCGTAATGGAAATTGCTCATCCTCTTATTTTGGATGACAGTATATTCCAAATTTGCCATTTCTGAAAAGATTGTAGGTAAAAATTACTCATTACAACGGCCTCGTCGAACGTGAAATATCACAACCCACATAAGCACATAATACGAGTATCTGTTTGAAAGTGCTTCATTGGGGGTTATATAATTAAATGAGCTTTCATAACTTTGTTATATCACTATCTATGTGAGGCGGTTCTAATGAGTAGCTTCAAAAACAATTTTGAGTATGAGGTGGTTCTAATGAGTACCAAAAAATACTACTGCTTGCGTGGTCGAAATAAGAACAAAATTTGATCTCGGATGAAGCTGGGGGGGGGGCTGCTGGTGATTTGTTTAGCTGAAAAAGTTTAAGTTTGTGTTCGAATTAGTACAGCCTCGACCTGGTGAGTTGAACAGCCAAATACAATTGAATTTTATTGGTCTAAGCAATGACGACAGGGAACCTGCTTGGGGGAATGGTTCCGACCAATCCCTGCGGATCCTCATCATAAGCGTTTCATTATGCCTTTAAGTATCATCTCTATGAGGTGGTTCTAATGAGTGTAAGTATCATAAGAGTGTTTTAATGAATACCCATATGCTTAGTCACCATACTGGTACAGTTAAAGTGAGTAAGCACTCATGGCACATTTCAGTAGAAAAGGGAATACAATCACAAACATCAGCTTGCACAGCAGTGCTAGCCAGTGTGAAAAAATGGAGTATCACGGTCAGCCTGCTCGAATTGATTAGTCAAATCCTGGTCAAAACTGTTATTATGTGGCCATTCAATTGCATTTTCTGGTATATAATGCAATTTGAGCCTTAAACAGCCTTTCCTCGGGAGAACCAAGCTTTAAAAATGATTTTAAGATAAAACTAAAATTTAAACTAAAATTCAATAAAATTTTAAAATTTAAATTAAAATTTCTTCCAAAAATGATTTCAAATTATGTCTATTTTGATTCCTGATCTGTGTGCGAAATTTCATCTGAATTCATTGAAAAATGACTGTTTTACAATGATTTTCGTTTTTTTCACCTTCTCTCTTATAGGGTTCGGTGCACAATTAATCGGTCCCATTCAACTCCATGTAAAAAGGCAGAATTCGAGCATCTGCAAATGTTTCCAGGACATTGCTTGGACTTTTTTCTGCCTGTGAGTGGCAAGATATGTCATTTACCTATCAAAAAAGTGAAGAGACAACATACCTTGATAATCTCGTTTTCTCAGCATTCTCCGTTCTTTGAGGAACAGTCAAAAAATCCGGGCTGAAATCCGACCGGCGTCATACGTTACCTGGGGAGTGCGTCGGGGAGTCTGTGACAAAATAGTCCACACAAAGATGCATTTTTTTGCATCAGCCTGACAAACATAGAGCAATGTTGAATCACATGTACATTTAAAGTCGAATAAAGCATCCATTTACGCCATAAAAGGCCCAGAAACGGCAAGTGCTAAATTTCTAAAGGTACTATTTTCGTGGGCTACCAAACCGGAAGACTGTAATTGTGTACTAACACCTGAAAATAGAGATTTTTTTCAAGGTAAAATACTATACTGCTCAACAAAAGTTTAGCACGGATTTTAATACGATGTCCCACTTTGAATGAACATGATTCATTTTATTTAATGTAATCAACATGTATGGGGATCTTGAAATTTACATTTTTTCGTGTCCTCAAGACAAAAAGTTTTCTAGTTAGGTGTCAGTGGATCGACGTTAAATTTGATGGCATAGGCATGCAAAGGATGCACGTCTACATCTGAAATTAAAACTTTTGATATTAGAATAAAGCCAAAGGTTCTTAATGATGAAAAACGTTAAAAACGTCAAAGTTTGATACCCGTTTATGTCATGCTTTACCGTTCCATTATGACGTTAAAATGACATTTTACACTTCTTGACTTTTCAGCGAACTGAATCAAGAGATCAAGAAATCTGTTTGATGTTAGATTGGCACAAGTACCCGGAACATTTCTGTAGTTTGTTCTTCTTTAGATAGCGTCATCGCCTTAATTTAGCCTCAACTTCAGATTAACGTCACTTTTAATGAATTAAATATCATGAGACAAAATTTTATAAACCTACCTTTCCTTAAACTGTCTCTCTTTTGGCATCCTCTTAAACACGAAAACCCTTTAAATTAAGCATTCCTTCACAGCGAAAACAGTACTGTTTTTGACTTGTAAACGTCATTATAACAACGACTTAGTTGTTTTCAAGACTCAACTTTTGCTACTTATGCTCAATGGAGACGACCTTTGTCTTTTTTCCAGAATGGCTTATTCGATCAAGCTGTAAAACAAGAGACTTAATAAACCAATGATGCATCAATTTTGTATTGCCATTAATGGAGTTGAAACACATTTTTTGACCCCTCTCTTGTTTAAAGCAACGAACGACGCAGTAGAAATCCAATTTAAGTACACCAATTGATTCCTCAACTTTATCACATACCAAACCGCCATTTCAGCAGATATTTTATAACTTTAAACCGTTTGCTCAAATAAAAAATAATTTTTATTTATCTGTGCTAAACTTTTGTTGAGCAGTATATTTGCAATAGATTACACGGCCTTTATCTTTATTTGGTCATGCGTTTAATGTCATGTGATTGCGCATCTATCTTTTTAGACAGGGTCAAATATACACAAGGAACAGTTTTGATGAACACTGGAGAACTCTAAATTATATGAAAAAAAGATAGTCACTGTGTTATGGTGCGACTGATTTTGGCGTACATGTGGTGAAGACGTAGCCCTCTTATTAGCAAAAGGAAAACGTTTATTCGAATCTGCTTCAAGTAGGTATGTAAACTATAATTCTCCCAAGCTTTAAGGACCGCTCATTATTTAAGTGTCAGGGGGAGGGGCGGCTGAAATTTTGATCCATCCAAATTTAGATGAACCCCCTCCAAAACAAAAATCCAATGACCCCCCCCCCCCGGAAACCACATGGAATTTAACCTGACACCCCCCATTTTATATCATATTGTCAAAATGCAATATCCTGTAAGTCATATTTGTGGTACTATGGTACTTTTATTCATTTATTGGCCTGCATGAGTATCTGAGCTTCAATTCTAAACCTTGACAAGTTTTGACCACCAATGAAATATAAGGAATATTTTATATTCGAGACTATTTTGTTTCTATTATTTCCTTAATTTCCAGTCAACAATTTTTCAGTTATGTCTAGATGGGCCTTCCTGAGTTGAACCAGTATTAAGCTGCAGGTAATTGGCTTTCAAGTGCTTTTCCACAAAAAGTAGGGAAAGAGTATAGGGATAAAAGTTTTGACGACAAAAAAATCATGAGCGATAAAGGAGTGATTTTGGGTGTAAAACAGAAGGGATAGAAGGGCTTCTTCACATACAGAATTCTTAAAATAGAGTAATTAATAAGGGTATCAAGCTCCCTTACACAAAAAAGTACAAAAGTAGTGATAATTAAAAGCAGGAATTATCTGTGGAAAAGAAGCAGTGATAGTAGAGCTTTTCCAAGTACAAGATCATTACAATAAGTTGCTTGAAAAACATTAAATAAGAAATTTAATACTCAATATTCAAGCAGGATAATAGCTGTGACAATACTACTAGCAAAACAGATTTTTTTTCATCTGTCTGCTCTGTGGAAAAAATATAATAGTTACTCTCTAAGATTTGAGCGAGCGAAGGGAGTGAGGAAAAAATTCTGAATTTATATCGTGTAAATATCATTTTAGAGTGAAAAAGTAGGGATCAGAAACAGAAGGGAAAAGAAGAAAGTCAAGAAAAAATAGGGGAAAAATAGGACATATCTGAAAGCCTGATTAATCAATTTTCTATCAAAATCAGCATGATTACAATAATAAAAACACCAAAATAGAATTACTTTTGCGCTTGCAAAAATAAAAGCTGAGAAATTTATTGGCCTTCCTAACTAAATATAAGAGATTAATGAATAAACACGAGCGAGCGAGGAATTTTTTCTAATGATTTTATTGAAACAATTTAAACATGACCCCTTCTGCTGGGAAGTCAAAGTTAATGGCGACCTCCCCCCTACTAGCCATATTCACATGACCCACCCTTCTTTTAGCCGCCCCCCTGACACCTAAATAATGAGCGGTCCCTAATGGCTATGCTTACATTAAATGCTTGTTTGTAAACATTGAAATCAAAACATTTGGACAGCAAAGTCAGAAATCAGATCTGGTTATTTTGTAAAATAACCATTGTTGTCAGCATGCATGATAGCTCAGTAAGAAGAGACGCTGCCACCAAAACTCCATTCTTTTTTCCATTATGGGCAAGCTCGAATTTCACCAATTTGGACTTTTTATTGTATAATATTTTTATACATTTCCTTTGATCATGTTTGGACGACTTTTTTTAACATTTGTACAAAGCGTCTCTTAAATAGGACATTAGCAAACACGAAGACACGTACAATATGTCATGGAAGGCGTCATTTCAGCAAGGCACAGACTGTTTATTTAAATTATTTATCAGTGCATTTTGTTTGGTAAAATGAAAATCACAGTATTTTTCTCCACTTTGGGCCACCCATATACTAGACTTGAAAGTCGTGACTCCTCCAATAAGTAATAGTAAATCGAAAGTTTATCGTAAAGTATGTTCCAACCAGGAAGATACCAAATATTTGATTTATGAGTAAATAGACAGTCAGCGAGTATAGTGACAAACCTCAGGTAATGTAGAATGCATTGAGCACTCATATATTTGCCTTTTAAAATGTGTTCAAAGGAGATAAATAACTCCTTTAAGTAATAGGAGAATAAAAGTAGACTTAAGTTTGTTCATATTTGCTGTTTAAGGTCGATTAACAGTAAACAATAAGTAATAAAAGAATTGAGTCATAATATTTAGGTAGGCAGTGCTTTGTCGCAGCTATCAGTCGCACAGTTACTTTTTTAGTATAAAATACCTGCTATGAAAACAAAAGCTAAGCAGATAATTCGTTTTGTTTGAACATAGGAAATGTTCTTACTTACTCCGTGTATCAACATGGAGATAAATCTAATGTCATTGGATACCTGGGTGAAACATAGAATGTGGCCAGACAAGTAAAGCAACCATTAAGTAATTAAGCCGCAGTGAGGCCAACCAATGAAAGATTTAGGCTGGTCCGTCTTAGAATTAACCAACTGTCTTGCAATTGAAGTTTAACATGTCTACATACTGTCAGCGAAATAGAATGAACTTACGCTTTAAAACATAACTTTGTTTCATATTTGTCTCGAATCTGGTGTTTATGTCCAGCTCAAACATGTAAAGCTCAAATAATTCCATTAATACTATTGGAAAATATCCTATTAGGCTTCTCTTTTTGTTGGTATTTTCAATGTTATTAGGGTAACATTGATTACATGCCATTTACAGATGCCTGACCAAAGAAAACTTTTAAAAAAACCCCTTGGGTTTCTAAGGCCCCAAGACATGTCTCCAAGCATGTCTTCCTGGGGTTCGGGGTCATGGTTCATTATTATATGCAATCGGTAAAGTCATTATCTGCAATTTCGTATAAAATGTAACATACGTCACGCTGTTGAGCGAAAATATATCTCACTGATGAGTGGAATTGATATTTATGACTAGAACAAACATTAAAAGTTCAAATAATGTCATTAACACTTTGGTATAATATCCTATTAGTCTTGTATTTTGTATGCTAGTATTTTCTATGTTAGTAGGGTAACATTGATAACAGGCCATTTACAGAAAATATACCTCAGATATCTTAGTAAAACATGAGTTTCTAAGGCCCCAAGACATGTCCCTGACTGAAAATAACCAAGTTTTTCTTCCTGGGGGTGCAACAGAACTCAAAATTTGAGATTTGGCCCCTAGACCACTCTACCTTATAGCCACTGTGCTCCTTAAGTGCGGAAGCTCAATTATAGTAGACTCGGAGATCTAGGCGTAGCTAGCTCGAGCCTTATAGGAGACACTGCATTGTGTCCTTGAGCAAGACCCGTTTTCGCCCAGTGGTTTCGTGACACTTAGTTCACATTCACAGTATCTGCTCAAGGACACAAACCTCGCTCTCAATTCATTTCTCAGTTTGCAGTTAGCCAGACAATTCTACATGAATCTATTACAATATACACGAACATCACTCACAATGAATTCAGTCGAGGTTGCTGTTTGGTACTTAACGTAAATATGCGTTATTGCACTCTATCATGTAGCGAAATGAACTGGCTTTGCCAGTCGCACCAAATTCTCGTGTTCCGCCATATTCAAGGTGGCCAATCACGTGGTCAGCATGATTTGGTTCACGTATTTCCTGAACCAGTCAAATCATTCATAACTTACGTAATACTAAGTCAAATTTCATGCGGTAAAGTGCAACCCCCCCCCCTCATATTTTTCTGCACAAGACTGTGTCAAAGTTTCTCCTCGATTAGCTGTAGTTTCCCAGATTACCTCGACCAACTGAAGAAAAACAGAAAATTCTCCGCGATTGGGTACACACTTAAGTTGGTCGAAGTATTCATGAAAACTGCAGCAAACCCAGAAGGAACTTTTACACATTTTTGGTGCAGAAAAATATGAGGTTTTTTTTTTGCACTTTACAGCATGAAATTCGACTTAGTATAACGAAAGTTTTGAACGATTTTCCTTACCTGTGATGTTCGATTACTGGTTCGTAAAGTCCGTGAACCTAATCAGACAGACCACGTGATTGGCCACCTTGATATTGGAAGTTTGACCGTTTGAAGACTGTATGACCTGTCGAAGAGAATGGAACGAATTTTATTTCCAGAACGAATTTCGATAAAAATTGGCAAATAGGTAGTTGAAACCCTATATCTTTCATGGCATATATGCCACAGCGGGACCAAGTCTAAAAAATGAGAAATTTGATATCAAACATGAACCACTTTTTTACGGGCACATCAATCTTACAAGTTTCTGTTTCGCCCATCTCGTTGTTTTAGAGCGTTGTCGTAGATTAAAAATCTTACGCTATGGGAAAGCTTGTTTTTGAACATTGGCTCTATAGGCGAGATGTGTAAGAATTTATATATATTGACATTCACCCAGAACCTTGATTCAATTAGCTTGTAATGTATTACTATTATTTCATTTTTTAGGATGTTTCATCAAAAAGATAAGAAAAATCAGTGTAGCTCTTGATCAGCTGGCTTCTCAGAAGTCGCATGATTAGGATTTTCACTGTTTTCCAAACAAGACATATGTGGGTTTAGCATGGTACTGGCGGTAAATTTACAATGTTTTATCTCAAAAAGGAAGTACTTGCTTCGTATAGAAAGATAATAACCATAGTTTCCATAGTGTATGGGTATATTTTGTAAACGCAGGCGTGTACATAAGGATATTTGGAGGGTAAAATAAGTTAAAGAAGAAACATAATAAAAAAATAACGTAAGTAGAACTGAATAGTACACCTTTTCCAAAACTCTCGCTCGCTCTCTCTCTCTCTCTCTCTCTTCGTAATAAATGTTATGTCTTTTAAGAATATTACTGACAACACTCGCTAATATCTCTTGAGAAAAAGGAAATGAATTTCTCTTTGGCGGTTCATAATAACGATGATCGCCAAAGGTTCAGTTCAATGTAACATGCCACTATTCTGAAAGTAAGTGTCATTTGAAGTGTGTCACTCACTTTATACTGAGCTAGTGACGTTCATGCTGAGAGTGTCCTTCACTTTAAACTGAACACCTGGCGGTTATCTTGATGGTGTTTCCCGCTTTGAGTTGAGCCTGTGGCACTCATAGGCTGTCGCTCACTTTGAACTTAACACATGACGTTCATCCACGTTGAACTGAGCCTGTGGCACTCATAGGCTGTCGCTCACTTTGAACTGAACACATGACGTTCATCCACTTTGAACTGAGCCTGTGGCACTCATAGACTGTCGCTCACTTTGAACTTAACACATGGCGTTCATCCTTTTTGAACTGAGCCTGTGGCACTCATAGACTGTCGCTAACATTGAACTTAACACATGCCATTCATCCACTTTGTACGAAGCCTGTGACACTCAAAGGCTGTCGCTCACTTTAACTTAACACATGACATTCATCCACTTTGTACGAAGCCTGTGACACTCAAAGGCTGTCGCTCACTTTGAACTTAAAACATGACGTTCACCCACTTTGAGCTGAGCCTGTGGCACTCATAGGCTGTCGCTCACTTTGAACTTAACACATGACGTTCATCCACATTGAACTGAGCCTGTGGCACTCATAGGCTGTCGCTCACTTTGAACTTAACACATGTCGTTCATCCACGTTGAACTGAGCCTGTGGCACTCATAGGCTGTCGCTCACTTTGAACTTAACACATGACGTTCATCCACGTTGAACTGAGCCTGTGGCACTCATAGGCTGTCGCTCACTTTGAAGTTAACACATGACATTCATCTACTTTGTACGAAGCCTGTGACACTCAAAGGCTGTCGCTCACTTTGAATTTAACACATGACATTCATCCACTTTGTACGAAGCCTGTGACACTCAATGGCTGTCGCTCACTTTGAACTTAAAACATGCCGTTCACCCACTTTGAGCTGAGCCTGTGGCACTCATAGGCTGTCGCTCACTTTGAACTTAACACATGACAATAACACACCTTGATCTGAGCCTGTGGCACTCAAAGGCTGTCGCTTACTCTGAACTTAAAACATGACGTTCATCCACTTTGTACGGAGCCTTTGACACTCAAAGGCTGTCGCTCACTTTGAACTTAACACATGACGTTCGGAAAGCCTTGCATTTTACCTCTTTTCCCCAGCTCGTTAATTAAATTCAATTAAACATGAGCACTCATGTAAGACCCACTATATCTAAAACAAAGAGAGCACTCATTTAAGATCCTCTATATAATTGTGTTATGTCTTATGCTGAAAATGAAGAAAGTTGCAATAAAACAGGTCATATGCTGTAGTTATAATTAGTGCATTTAAGGTAAAGTTTTAGAAATAAATAGAAAATACTATATAAGTGCCTTTTGACATTAAGTTTACCAGGCAAGGCTTTGAGAACGCTTGTTGACATCACAAGGCTTGCAATGCGATTCAACATGCATTCTCAAAGCTGAGCCTGGTAAACTTGATATCAAAAGACGCAAACCTGATATTCTATTTATCAGTTTACCCATTGTTTCACTCTTCAAACACGCGATTATGACGTGATTTTTTTTTTGATTTAGCGTCATTAATGACGTCATTCAAAACGTGCAACGTCATCATGACCTGATAAAGGAACATGTTGTGAGATAAACAATGTTTATCAGGCACCGTGCAGCAATGCAGTTAATATGAGAGGTAACTGATAATTATTAAATATCAGCCCAGGTATAAAAACATTCTCATAAATAGCCTGCGTTCGCTTAAATATAATATTGAAGCATTATAAATTTGAAGCATTATCAAAGATTTATGATACTGCCCTGACTGTGTTTAAACAGGTAATTGTGACTTCATTACCCACGTTTGCGGCTGATTGGCCTAAAAATGGCTAAAATAGCTGGACTTCAGGGGCTTGTGAAGGCAATCATTAGCAGACTAATTAAAAAGTTTTCACAAACACTTAAAGATGAATTGTTGCTGCAATACTGTCAAGCTCTATAATAAATGCATTTGTAAAAAGGATGGATATTCACTCTAAAAGGAAGAATGACCCGTGAGTGTCAAAATCACACGCTGCAGACCAAATCACGACATTGTGACAATAAGACACACAACACTTACACCCACACAACATTAAAAACAGAACAATAATACCCGACGGCATAAAAAAGACAGAACACTAACACCCATACAACATTAAAAAGACAGAACTCTAACACCCAAGCGACATTAAAAACACACAACACTAACACCCACGCGGCATTAAAAAGACAGAACACTAACACCCACACAGCATTAAAAAGACAGAACACTAACACCGGCTTGGCATTAAAAAGGCAGAACACTAACACCCACGCAACATTAAAAAGACAAACAGTAACACCTAAGCGACATTAAAAAGACAGAACACTAACACCCACGCAACATTAAAAGAGATAACACTTACACGCTTACGACATGAAAAAGACAAAACACTAACACCCAAGCGACAATAAAAAGACAGAACACTAACACCCACGCGACATTAAAAAGACAGAACACTAACACCCATACAACATTAAAAAGACAGAACACTAACACCCACGCAACACTAAAAAGACAGAACACTTACACCCACACAGCATCAAAAAGACAGAACACTAACACCCAGGTGACATTAAAAAGACAGAACGCTAACACCCACACGGCATTAAGAAGACAGAACACTAACACCCACACAGCATTAAAAAGACAGATCACTAACACTCACGCAACAATAAAAGAACAGAAAACTAACATCCATGAGACATTAAACAGACAGAACACTAACACTCACGCAACATTAAAAAGACAGAACACTAACACCCACACGAGATTAAAAAGACAGAACACTAACACTCACGCAACAATAAAAAACAGAACACTAACACCCACACGCCATTAAAAAGACAGATCACTAACACCCACGCCACATAAAAAAGACAGAATACGTAAACCCACACAACTTTTAAAAGGCAAAACACTAACACCCACGCAACATTTAAAAGACAGAACTCTAACACCCACGGGACATTAAAAAGACAGAACACTAACACCTATGCGACATTAAAAAGACAGAACACTAACACCCACGCGACATTGAAAAGACAACACTAGCACCCACGCAACATTAAAAAGACAGATCACTAGCACCCATGCGACATTAAAAAGACAGAACACCAACACCCACGCAACATTAAAAAGACAGAACACTAACACCCATACGACATTAAAAAGATAGAACACTAACTCCAATGCGACTTTAAAAAGACAGAACACTAACACCCACGCGTCATTAAAAAGACAAATGAGCCGTGAAATGCTCATTTCCAACAATGTGGCATTTTGACAAGTGTAGACTCGAACGAGCCTATGTAGCCTCCTTTATAAGAGTAAAAAATCCAAATGATGTTCAGTCAGCAGTTTAACACTAATGGACTAAGCAAGCAACTAGCAAAGGCTCTGATCAGACTGCGCGTATGCGAAGGCTGAACTGAGGCTTTGCTGGTCGCACATACCACATTGTTGGAAATCACATGTCACGGCTAAATTACAGTTAAGTAAGCACCTCTCTCGTCCCCAGCGAGACGATTGCAAGACATTTCCATTTTATTTTCATGTTAACAGTAAAGACTTTTTTCAATGGGAACCATGTCAACGATTTTTTTCCAATGTACGTTTTAAAACAGTTTATATCCTAGTTATATGGAATTCTACAAGTGTACCAACACAGTAACAATAATAATCATGCAACAAAACTCTCAGCAGGTTCTGCATGCCGCAGCTGATGCTAAATATGGGATAAATTAACCAGGGGAAAATGCTGTTAATAGCAAAACCCTTTTGATCCCTTTTACCAATAAAATAAAAAAAAAAACAGCAAGAAGTAATCACCAGCACTTTGTTTCCCTTTTAATTGAGCGATAAAAACTAGCTCCGCTTTTGATGACCATTTTGAACAATTTTGGTAAAAAATCACCCCTAGATCATGTATTACTATGTTAGACTAAGGGAATTATGTAACATTTTGGCAATGATATTCCATGTCATTATAACCAGGCCAAAACGTATTTAAAGGCGTCTTTGCTAATGGAGGCAACTGTTATCAAATCAAAACCAGAACAACCTTCTTTATTATTAGTTTTAAGTCAATGCGAAGAATGATGCAGTGTTGCCATTTCCTTGAAACGAACGCCTTTGAGACATGTTCTGGATGTATCGACTTCTATGTAAAACAAAAAGTCAATCAGATTATATACTTAAATATAACATGTATACCCCTGATAACCCCCATCTTCTGTATAAAAGTAGAATTCAATGGGACAAAATTACATAGGTGTGTTATGCTGATGATAACAAAACCATCTGCAGCAATAAATGAAATGACAGCGATGGAACTCCAGCGTGGTTTTGTTACTTGGTGTGAAAGTTACCCCACCTGAAAATTTGGGCATTATCCTTCAGAGTACATTGGACTGATTTAACCATTGCTTAGGAATAATGAATAAGGGTCGATACACTCAGCACCCGTGTCAAAAGCTCTCTTTTTCAATGAAAACTTACACAAAAATTGCATTTTTCCATTATGTTGACATACTCTGGGTGTGATAAGAGGACAGACCTGCGTTCGTCAATATGATTTGGCAATAGTCACCATGATGCCCGTCCGCTATAGCATTTAGAATTATTTTCTTTTAGACGTTGCTTCGTAATAATGGAACCATGCTATCTACATGTTTATTCTACTACAGCATAAATCTAACTACAAGAATATTGTGTGCACACATATGAGCTAAAGACATGACTGACAGCTATAATAGCTTTGGTTGGAGGGGCTCAGATCCACAGCAATATATTGGAATATCCAAACAGATGTTTATCAATAGAATGCGCACTCAGCTAATAATCACTAAAATGAAAATGAAGAAGAATGCGACGTCTCATACCATGGGGCCAATATTGCCATCCACTCCATCTCAACATCGAGACAGCACACACACACACACACACACACACACACACACACACACACACACACACACACACACACACACACACACACACACACACATGCGTACACTGCAATACAGATCTCTAGCTTATATTAAAAAAAAGCTTATACTTGTTTTTATTTATAAAGCTTATACTTGTTATTTGTTAAGCAGGAACTTGTTATAACCAAGTCATATTATCACAACTGTTGGACGTTTACATTAACTAGAGAATTTGCTGCATGTGGGTAAGTAAGCAGCCAGAAAATTATCTATAAGTACATTTGGATAAATTGTCAGTCACAGTTTTATTCAGTCAGTGTTTTTTCCACTGTGGGCCACCCAGGGACAAGGAAGTCGTGACTCCTCTTATAAGTATTAGGAAAACGAAAGTCGATCGAAAAGTATGGACATATAATTAATTGTCACTCAGGGTAAAATAAGCAACTGCCACACATAATTTTTAGTATTTTTTTCCTCGCTTGCTTCGCTCGCTCGGAGATTTGAAATTAGGTTTAAGTTTCTTTGAGAGCAGACAATTTGCTCATATTTTAATACTTTTTCATATATTTTAGTAAGCAAGCTGTAATAATCTTGTATGTCTAAGTATGTTTAAATGTATATATGTATCTTTTTCAGATAAACCGCCTTTACAAGCTTTTCCTATTATTCCTATTTTCTACCCCAAATTTCAAAGAGCTCCAACCTTTTATCCCCAGGGCTCAAAAATAGCACTCGTCCGCTCGTATTTACGAGTTCCTCAGGCTGCAGGTCAAGTGAAAATTTTGATATTTCTAGTGAAAATTTATTTTTTTCCCATACATGCCAATATTTTCTGTAATGCAGGGCAAGTGCCTATTTTAAGATATTTCGAGACCTGATCCCTCTTTGGTTTTTGCTCTGAAATAACTTTCAGGCAATAGGCTTCAAACAAATAAATTTCCTCACTTGCTTGGAGTAAAAGATTATATTTGCTTTTGTTTAGATTTTGTATCACTGAGACTTAGCTTTTCACTGTGAAATACACATCTAATTTTTTTCCTTGATCGCTTCACTCTTTCGGAGTAAACTACTTTTATATTTTTTATTTTTGTTCTGTTTTTCCCTCCTAGCTTTTAACCCATAAATACCTAACCAAATTTTCCTCGCTCGCTCTGAGTAAAATATTAATTTTAAATTGTATTTGGGCTTGGTTTTTCATCCATATTAGTTTTTTAATCTGCAATAATTTAACCAAAAAATTTCTCCGCTCCCTTTGCTCGCTCTGAGTAAAATATTATAATTGTTTTTTGTTGTTGATTTTTTGCTCTGTTTTTAATCCCTCTTAGCCTTTTTCTCTGAAGAACTTTATCAAAATTTTTCCTCGCTCGCTTTGCTCGCTCGGTGTAAAATATTATCATTGCTGTTGTTTTTTGGGGTTTGTTTTGGCTGTTTTTATCCCTCTTAGCCCTTTGCTCTGAAAAACTTTACCGACAAATTTTCCTCGCTCACTTTCCTCGCTTGTAGTAAAATATTATCATTGCTTTTTTTTTTTTTTTTTTTGGGGGGGGGGGTCTGTTTTTTTGTCCCTCTTAGCCTTTTGCTCTGAAGAACCTTACCAAAATTTTCCTCGCTTGCTTCCTTGCTCGTGCTGAAATTATATATATGGCTTCTTATAAATGGAGATCCATTGCTTTGATTTTAATAATGCATGTGTATAAATGTATCCAGGTTTAAATAGCTTTTAGGCAGTATAAATAACCAAAACTTTCCTAGTTCACTTATCCGGATGTAAAATGTATGTTTGCATAGGCTGTGCATGCGCGCATGCATGCATGTATGGGTGTATGATTATTTAACACATGTGTGTGCATTCATGTGCATGTCACATTGTGCACGCATGAGTATATGTACTTTTGGCAATAACCCCACCCCCCAAGTATTGAAGTTGGCCGCGCTGAGTTTGCTCCCCCCCCCCCCCCCCCCCCCAATTTTGAAAAACTTCCTACGCCTATGCTGCGTATGGAAAGGAAGACAGTAAAATGATATATAAGTAAATGAACATTCAACGTGTATTGTCAGCAGTTAACTGTAGCAAATCTGTTGGCTGCTCACTCAATGCTCAGGTAATATATATGAATTTGTTCAAGGGAGATAAATCACTCTAATAAGTAATAGGAAAACGAAAGTAGATCAAAAGTTTGTTCACTTTTGCTGCTTCAGGTAAATACACTGTAAAAATTGAGTAATACGTTTTTGGCAGTCATACTATTGTGTAGGCAGTGTTTTTGTTGCATCTATCAGTCGCACAGTTATAAGAATACCTGCCCTTATTAGGTAATAGAAAACGGAAATATTATGTTTGTTTGTTTGTTTGTTTGTTTGTTTGATTTGATTTTTTACGTCCCATCAACAATTTTTGAATTATGTAGGGACGGGTCTTCTTGAGTTAAACCAGTACTAAGCTTGGATTAATATGTCTTGCTCAAGGACACAACGAAGTGATGCCGGTGAGGCTCCAACCCACAGCCCCTCGGTCTTAAGTCCAGCACACTACCACTAAGCCACTGCGCTCCCAAACAAAATATAAACAAATGATTCGTTTGGTTCGAAACATATAAACAAAAACTTCGTTTCATGTATTTTTTATTTGTTTGATTTGATTCTTTACGTCTCATCAACGTCGGGATGGGTCTTCCTGGGTTGAACCAGTAGTAGGCAAGGATTAATATACATGTGTCTTGCTCAAGGAGCCGGTAAGGCTCGTACCCGCAACCCCCTCGATCTCGAGACGAGCACTCTTCCATATAGCCACTGTGCCCCGTAAGTGCGGAAGCACAATTATAGTAGAATGACTCGGAGATCTAGGCGTCACTGGCTCGAGACTCGTCAGAGACGCTGCATTGTGTCCTTGAGCAAGACACGTTCCGTTACACTTAGTTCGCATTCACAGTATCTGTTCAAGGACACAAACCTCGCTCTCAATTCATTTCTCAGTTTGCAGCCACACAATTCTACATGAATCTATGCACTCTATCGTGTAGCGCTTGAGCTCCTACCCATTTACCATCTGCTACAAGCCCTAATGGAGTTTTATTGCCTACCTCGACCATTCTGCCAATATCAGTCTCTGTATTAGCGTAAAATGATAAACTTACAGAATTCCATATTACTGGAATATAAAATTGTTTATAAAGCACATTTTTGTTAACAATGAATATGAGAAACTTCATGCTAGGATATAACTTAGATATGAGGTTTCCCTTGATAAAAGTGTTTAACGTAATGATGAAAAGAAAATTAATATGCCTAAGCTATTTATCCAGCCTGTAAACAAATGTGTAAGCTAAAACCGAAATAGGTGTCAGCTAAACTGCCATCCCTTTAAGCCCCGTTCTCACTGTCCCGGTTTAAGGTGCCGGTTTGTCCCGGTTTGATGATCCGGGATGAACCGGGTCACAACCGTGGCGACACCGTGGACAACCTTGGAGATCCGGGATGAACCGTGTTGAACCGGCTCATGTCCCCGGTTGTTTTAAAATGTTTAAAACAACAGGGACTCACCCGGAGTTACCGGGAAGGCTGTCAAATACCGTGATAAACCGGGAAGACGCTGGGAGTAACCGTGTCTCCACCAGGACGGCGTTGGGGCGATACCGGCGCAATCCGGGAACATCCGTATCTCCACCGTGACAAACCTTGCGGTTCAACTGCCTATGTATATGTAAAAAAATGCAAAATAATAAAGAAAAGTCACTCCTGCTGCCCCTAAAATGAAAGTGGATTCACCCAAATGATAAGGATGGGAAAGTCCATTCGTCACAAGTTGGTTAAATTTTCAGCAGTATAAATGTGCTCATTTACAAAGCTTATGAATAAATGCACTCATAGTTACTGAAGAGCCAAGCGTATATGAGCCACGACATGAGATTTCCAACAATGTGGTAGTTGCCAAGCGCAGTCTGATCAGAGCATTTGCTAGTCGCTTGACTATTCTATGACTGTTAAGCTACTGACCGAACAACTTTAAAGCATAATTGGGGACTGCACAGGCTTGTCTGAGTCTACACTTCTCAAAATATCACACTGTTTGAAATCACATGTCCCGCTCAAAGTGTTTATATATTTTTTTACGAAAAAGC
Organism: Loripinus fragilis; assembly: GCA_964019695.1. Taxonomy (NCBI): domain Eukaryota; kingdom Metazoa; phylum Mollusca; class Bivalvia; order Lucinida; family Lucinidae; genus Loripinus; species Loripinus fragilis. Next base: position 52,895,577 of record OZ026528.1, on the reverse strand, counting down.
AAGACAATCTGGGCCTAGAATTACAATGTATCCTTAAAGTTTAGGAGTACTTAAGTTAATAATTGAATTTCTAGGATGCGAAAAATAACGTTTCCAAACTGATTAAAACCAAAATAGTTTCATTTTTTCTGTAGATCACAATGATATCTTTGACCATGAGTACTGCATCGGTCTTGGCAATTTATTAAGCATTTAATGTACATGTTTAAGTATCAGTATTTAAATTAAGTCTTCCTTAACTTTAAGGAGGCATTGTAATTCTGGGCCCAGATCAACAACATTTTAACCTCGTCGTAAGAAAACAGGTCTGCTTCTGCTTATTTGTCATGCAAATGAGCTGCGAGGTTACTAGGCATTTGCTTTCGCTACACAGATCATGATTCCTCTAGTAACTCGTATATGGCTGTGCAGCCCAATTTGTGTCATAACTGTTATTCGATAGAGACAGGAGAAAACTGATGTTACTCCGCGTTTTTTATCCTGGTTTTATAGTGTAGAGTAGCACCGGGGAGCAACCGTGGCTCTACCGGGATGTAACCGTGTTGCAACCGGCAGTTACCGGGACATCACCGTAAACAACCTGGGTAACACCGGGGTATACCGGTACGAACCGTGGCTCCACCGTGCTGCACCGTAAGTGCTCCGTGGTGAACCGGGGATCAACCGGCATCTTGCTTTCTCGAGAACCTGGGCAATACAGGGGTAACGTTGGCACAGTGAGAACGCAATTTATTTTTTATGAAATGTGTCCAGGTACATCACGGTATACCGGCTGTCCTGCATCAGGATGAACCGTGGCTACATCGGCACAGTGAGAATGGGGCTTTAGGTTTAAACTTACACTGATTTTCGTACTAAAACAATTATGAGGTCAACCGTTTTCGAGTGATAATCCTAAACATATCTCCCTGTTATTGTTGTTGCTGTTATCTGAATCGTTACCGGGCCGCACAGCTTAGTCCGTAACGTGTCTGGCTGCAGAAACGTGTCTGACTGCAGATTCAGGGGTCGCGCGTTCGATCTCGGTCCGGTCCCATACTTTTGTGGACATCAAACAGTCATTCTCCTCCCTTCCGCTGATTCAAGACGGGTCGTTGTCAGTTACAAACGAAAGTATGTGCAAGAAGTACTGGTTAACTGCTTAGTCAAGCGTGCCAAGGGAAAAAGTGTGGCCAGATGAACAGACCGTCCCAACATGACCATAGCTGTTGATTGGGGCGTAAAGAATCAAACCAAACCAAAAATCTGAATCGTTACAATTGAATAAAACAAGACTTTTAAATCAAATGTAATGTTACACCAGGATCAGCGGGAATGCTGTTGCCACCATATTTGTGAACAGTCATGCTATATATAGACTGGGTCCAGTCCTTAAAACTATTTTACATCAATGTGCCATATCATATACTTGTAGCTTATCTTACTCTGATGGCTCTGTTTTAAAACAGAGCCATCAGAGTAGGGCTAGCTACAAGTATATGATATGTCATATTGATGAAAAATTGTTTTAAGGACTAAAGCCAGTCCATGCTTTTTACAGTACAGAATTACTTACTCCAAAACAAAAATAATATGCAATCAGGATAGTTCCAGATCAGATTGCAGTTAATCTAAACACGAAAAGAACATGTAAAAACAACATATTTCTAAATCGGACTGTTTGTATAGAAGTAGTCCGATCAGGAAATACTGGACCAGGTTTGCTTCCTTCTGCAAATAATTAGTGAGCCGCGACATGTGGTTTCCAACAATGTGGCATTTTGACAAGTGTAGACTCAGACCAGCCTGTGCAGCCTCCTTTTAATCTTAGAAAATCCAAATGATGTTCGCGCGAAAGGTTAATAGTCATAGAATATTCAAGCGACTAGCAAAGGCTCTGATCAGACTGCGCATATGCGCAGGCTGGTCCAAGCCTTTGCTGGTCGCATATACCACATTGTTGGAAAGCTCATGTCGCGGCTCAAATATTTACTAGCCTATCGGATGAATAAGTCCAGATCACCTGCACTGTAAATGTATGTGTAAGTTAACACCTAAAAAAGTGACAGTTGAGCTGCTTCTATTTTTGATATAAACTAAAACTTATAATCAAACCAAAACAATATGAGGTAAAACATTTTCCAGTGATAAATCCTAACATTTCTACCTGTTATTGATGTTGCTGTTTTCTGTATCGTTACAATTGAATAAAACACCTTTAAAGCAAATGAAATGTTACACCTGGATCAGTGACAATTCTGCTGTCACTAAATTTGTAAAAAGGTAAAAGTTATTATAAGTAATAGTGCAGGATAAATTACTCACTAAGCTCTGTCCCTCACCAGCTACTTGGGTGAGCTAATGGTATTAGGCTCTGTCTGTCAGTGCATCATATTAGCGGCCAAAGTATTGAAATATATTTGTATTACAAGTTTTAGCTCATCTGAGGTGAGATAATAATATTAGGCTCTATCAGTACGTCATACTCATTATGTGAATGTTTTATTGTGACAGTCAACGTCCGTCGTACGTCTTCCACTGTCTGTAAATAGTATCTCCTTAACCACTGGTTAGAATTTTTTTTAAAAAAAAGTTCAATTAAATGTTCTCCATTAGGCTCTTCACCAAAATTGCGCAAATGAGTTCGCTCTGCTGAACAAAATGGCCACAAACGCTACAATAGAAACATCATAAACCAGCATCTCCTCCTTAACCACTGATCAGAATTCAAATAATTTCACACAAATGTTCCCCATATTATTCTGACGCATATATGCATATTCGAATGACCACTATAACTAAAAAAAAAATAACTTAAGCTATCTTTTTAAAGGTGCAAACCCGTCAATGCCATGACACATCTTCCATTGTAAGACGTACCAGCTAACCACTTTAAAATCCCATGTTTTCCAAAGGACCGCTTCCAAAGCATGTTAAGGCACATGATCAAAATTGCTCTATAAACTTGCATGTGTAGCTAGCAATGAAGTTATGTGTCTAAAGTTTGGCCCGACCCTTTAGCTGCTTCCACACTTTGTGTTTGCGAGCAGCATAGACTCTGGCGAGACTGTGCATATGCACAGGCTCGTCTGAGCTATCGCTGCTCGCCTATTCAATTCATACCAAAATCTCATGTATTGGCTTGTTTCAATTTTTAGGCTTTTGTCTTTCTTTATTCATATATTGTGGAATACCAAATATGGACATGAAACATTGGCAAATGTTTGTTTTATAAACTTAGTTCTGTAATTTCAGAGGCACTCATACAGAAACATGGACTCAATTGATGGTGCTAAAGGAGGCCACGTTTCTTCGGAAGAAAGTTTTACCATAGCATGTGACCCATGTGAATATGACCATATCTCAAAGAAAGCTGCATCCTACTGCCAGGAATGCGCAGAATATTTATGTGAGTCGTGTAAAACTTCACATGGGAAGCTGAAATTGACACGTTCGCATACGCTGCTATCTGGAGAATTAATGCCACCAAAGCGATCAGCGGGAGAGATTGCGGTTTTAGATACAGTTCTATGTTCCTGTATGCAAAACAAGGTATCCATATATTGTAAAGAACACTGTAGCCTTGTTTGTGTGAACTGTAGTGCTCTCCAACATAGAAGATGTAAAACTAGCGATATTGATGAAGTAAGTAATGATTTTGATGTTGATAGTACAGAGGAAACTATTGACAACTTGAATGAGTTGAATGAAACGATAACAGCACTACAGGAGAGTAGAGAAAATGACCTGAGCAATCTTTCCTTGGAGGCCAAAGACTGTCGAGACAGAGCTAAACAATTTCGAGAAGAGCTTTGCAGAAATCTTGAAAGAATGGAAGCTAAAACAATTTCAGATATTAATGTCTTTAAAACTCAAGAAACGAAGACTATAACCCAACAAATAGATACATGTAAAGCTGCACAGAAAAGCTTAGATACGTACAGTAGGAAACTTCAGTTGGCAAAAGAACAACACGACAGGCAGGGTATATTTATGTATAATATACAACTATCACAAGCAGTGAAGTCATTGACAACAATCACAGAAGAAATCACCAAAGAACTATACCAGCCTCATATTTATTTCGAATGTAACCAAGCGATAAATATTGCTGCTGATCATGATCTTGGTACGGTCAAATGCCATACTCCCGGTACGGCTAAATGTCAAACTCCCGGTATGGTTAAATGCCACACTCCCAGAATACCACAACAGAAAAGCTTTGATAAAATGTCTGGTACGGCACACAACAAAATCAATATCAAATTACAATCTGATACCTATGAAGCGTTCATTTCTGGATCTACTTTCCTTACATCAGGGGAACTGGTTCTTTGTGATCGCAACAATAACAAATTAAAACTTCTAGATAAAAGCTTGCAAATGAAGGAAAGCATTGACGTGCCTGCAAAGCCTTGGGATGTTGCTCCAATAAATCAACACCAAGTGATAGTAACTTTCCCGGATGTAAAATACTTACAGTTCATTCAAGTGACGCCTTCACTTGCTTTAGGTCATAAGGTAGATCTTGGGATGAAATGCTGTGGTGTGGCTGTTTCACGTGAAAGTATTTATTTATCATTGGCAGATTCAGGAGAATGCAAGATCGGAATTTATGACCTTACTGGGAAACAGAAGCTTATGATCAGCCCATACAGTTGCAACGATGGTAAACTACTGTTTAAAAAGCCCCTTTATATTGACGTGTCGACTGGTGAAAAGATATTTGTATCTGATGTAGATGACAAATCAAGTACATCAACAGTATATTGTCTTGAAAGCAATGGCAATGTTCTATCTACTATATCTAGCCCTTCATTTAAGCGTTGCCGAGGAATAAGTGTCGATGAAAATGAAAACCTGTTATTATGCGACATGGGAAGCCATAACGTATTTTTGATAACAAGAGATGGAAACGTAAGTGAGTTCCTGACAAAAAAAGATGGTCTATATCAGCCATACACAACCAGCTTCCGTCGTAGGGATGGAACTCTTGTGGTAGGATGCAGAGATCATTATGACATACTGGTGTTCACAATGAAGTAAGAAAGCTCAAGAATTTTTTGTACTTAACAGATCGGCGAGCAGTGAAGGCTCAGACGAGACTGTGCATATGCACAGTCTCGCCAGAGCCATCACGTCTCGCTTACACAGAGTATAAAGTTGATGAGGGCTAGGACCGAATATTGACCACTAGCCCCGCTGGATTTGAATAGACATTTAAAGGAGGCTTTAGTCTTCACTTCTCGCATACACAAAATATAGAAGCAGCGGAAGGCATAGACCATAAATAAGACATCTAGCCTCGCTGAATTTGAATAGGCATTCAAAGGAGGCTTTAGCGCATATACGAAAGTACCAAAATCTCGTGCATTGGATCATATAGATCAGTCCATATGGTAATGGCACTAATAACATGTGGGAGAAGTCAATTTAAATGTGTACAACCATGTGAAAAGAACAAAGTATGAAACCTGCACAGGTTTCTGAAATTCATGTTTTTTCTTTTCTCGAGAGTGTGATAGTTAAATAGTTATCACATCCTTTCTAACCCTTAAAGCGCCAAGAAAAAATGTCTCTGAAAATGTCGTCTGCTGCAAATAATTGCCTTACATTATAATTTTAGAATTTAAGTGTAGATGCGAACAGTGTGGACCCATATCAGACTGATCCTATGGAGCAGTCTGATCTGGGTCCACACTGTTTGCCAAAGAGGATTCTTAAATATTACGGCAGACGAGAAAAGCAGACGACTTTTGTTGTAATTATCGCTTTAAGAGTCTAGAAAGTAATTGTAATATTACAGTTTGTCAACCAATTCTCGTACGGTTGATAATTCCATCTGGATTCCTGTTGCACCAATATATAGAAGAACAAATCTACCCCTTTAAAGGACACCAGCAATAAGGCAATTGTGTTTGTTTGTTTTGACCCCTTACGTCCCAGTCAACAATTTTTTGTCATGTTGTGATGATTTCCTGTCTTATCCTATTCCTTTGTGGATCGTTTTTGTTGTTTGTGTTTCATTTGCCATTCCGTGGTGTCTGTTTCTTGTAGCCCTGTGGTCACTTGTTGGGAAAGGGCTGGCCTCTTTTGGTGTCCTGTATGCGATGTTTTCTTGTGTTTTTGTCACTTTCGCATTCGGTGTTCTGGGTTAACAGTGGTAATCGGGTGCATCAATTCCTGATCTTTGCCTTCTTCCTTACTTTTGGTAGACTATTTAAATCTATCATTTGGAAAGTTTTTAATATAAAATTTTCCAGCTGACGACCAACTGCCCAGGCTGAAAAGCTGTTGTTGTTCACATGTAGCTTAATTTTTGCTAGAGGTTAATAAACTTGTATTTATGCTCAGTGTTAGAAAGGGGTCAAAGATCAGGAATCGATACTCAAAATCGCATACACTTTCACCTGCTTATAAAAAGTTTAACACTTAATTATAAATATGGCCAAATAGCTTAATATAGTCTGCCATAATTGACCTTAGACTGATTTCATTTTCGCCAAAATCTTCGTGATATTCGTGCGTTTTCGTGGAGTACTCCGACCTTGGTCACGCTTTTACAGAATATATGAAGATAATGTCAATTCGTTAATGCAAATGGAGTGATAGCCTAGTTGTTAGCGTGCAATGGGTTAATCACAAATAAGCTTATTAAAATTATTCACGGTGCTGCATAAACGCATGCCAAATTCTAATAATTATATCCAGTTGTGCACAAAATTAAGAATAAAGACAAAGAAACTAGCAAACCGAAAAAAAAATGAAAAAAAAAATACTTAAATGCTACTGGACTCGAACCCACATCTTTTGAGTGCTAAAACACTCGGCTATCCACTTAGCTATCGGGGAATTATGATTAATTTCATTCATATTAGTAACTGTACAACAATCTAAAGCGCACTTTTTACGAAGGTTCATGAAGACTGAGTAAAAGGTCATTGAATATGCATATGTCTCGGGTCAGTTTTGACAAACAATACAATAATTTATTTACACATTTACATAATGGTTCTCAAGTCGAACATATTTTGAGTGACTTGCATTTATCATCGACAAACTAAGAACTTTAAGTTTTCTTAGTAGTACAGGAAATAGTAAAAATAAAACAATTTTAAGCTAAACTTTTGTAGGAATGTGTAATCGGCTTTTATTTTGTACGTTAATGTGCTTTTATTTGATACTATACATTTTTACAAGCAGAATGATAGAAACACATCGATACAAACAGCAAACTATGACATGTTGAATACTTTTGCTTTTGTTCACTGTCTACGATTGTAGAAATTGTGATTTGTACATTGATATGTTCTTTTAGTGTGTGTGTGTGTGTGTGTGTGTGTGTGTGTGTGTGTGTGTGCTCTTTTCCATATACGCTACAACTATAGTGGTGTACTTTCAACTGGAATTTGTATTTTGTACATACATTTAAAGATTTTGTATCATGACCATAGTGTTTTGTCAATTGAAATGTGTATTCTTTAATTCCCTATACATGTAATGAAGGTGGAGTCAAACCGTTTAACAACTGTATGGTAGTTACCTATAGAGGTTGCTGTGTTTATCACTAGCTATGGCCATAGATAGTAGTCAAATACCAAACTGTTGTAAACTGCTATGTTAGTTAATCATTGAAGGCATGTTTCTCGTAGCAAACAACTGCTGTGTTTATCACTAGCTATGGCCATCGATAGTAGTCAAACACCAAACTGTTGTAAACTGCTATGTTAGTTATTCATTGAAGGCATGTTTCTCGTAGCGAACAACTGCTGTGTTTATCACTAGCTATGGCCATCGATAGTAGTCAAATACCAAACTGTTGTAAACTGCTATGTTAGTTATTCACTGAAGGCATGTTTCTCGTAGCAAACAACTACTGGGTTTATCACTAGGCATGACCATCGATAGTAGTCAAATACCAAACTGTTGTAAACTGCTATGTTAGTTATTCATTGAAGGCATGTTTCTCGTAGCGAACAACTGCTGCGTTTATAACTAGGCATGGCCATCGATACGTGTAGAAGTCAAATACCAAACTGTTGTAAATTGCTATGTTAGTAATTCACTAAAGTCATGTTACTCGTAGCAAAGAACTCGAAACCACACCCTCAAGTGAATAACTTTCTTACTAGTTTTAACAGTACAAGAGGTGTTTCATGTTTATTTGTACACATTTGAAATTACAGGTTATCCTTGATTTTTTGTTATATTTGGTTATGATTGATTTACTTAGGTAAATCTGATCTACAAGAATATGCAGTCAACAAGAAAGTAGTTCTCAATTTTATTATATACCTATTAATGATACATCTTTTGAACTGTCTATTTTCTGGCAGTCTGATACACAAAACCGAATCAATGAATTGGGGTTTTCTGATTCCGTATCACTATTCTTTAAAACGAGGCTAACGTCGGTTTCCTGTTTTTGCGGTGACGCTACGTAAAATAATTTTTAAGCATGGAGCCAGAGACGGAAAACCTGATGACGTGACGTCAAGAAACGTAACGTAATGGCAAACGGTCCCGCAATTTTTCGGGAGTAAAGACAAAAACGGGTTATAAGATCAGAATAATGTCAGAAGAAGTATATTATAAACATATTATCATAATAGTAACTTGATCTGGCGTACAGTATCACGTCTCGTGGATGAGGCCAAACCATTAGATCACCCGAGACGCTTCGCGTCTTGGGTGATCAGATGGTATGACCTTATCCATGCGACGTGATACAGTACGCCAGATCAAGTTACCATTATGATAATGTGTATTTATTCGCTGGGTTGAAACAGTCTCTGAAGACAAGAAGTCAGATTTTAAGCGTTTAAAATGCTGTCTGTAACAAAGTGTTCAAAATCGTTCTCGAACGATTTCCCTTAAACAGATGCTTTTCTCTTGAAACCTATTATAAATTGTACATGAATAATTAAAGTGTGTTCTGTTATGAATTAAAGCATTTCAGTTGGATAATTACTTTTTGAAAGCAATGAGGCATCAAATTTTAGCTTTTACAGTTTCCAAGGCAACACTAAATTGTATACAAAACACATTAATGCAATATTTGGTGATCAGTTTTATTGGCTATATATACTTACAATATCTAAGAACTTGAGTCGGCTGTGAGTTTTGAGAATTTATTTTTTCACAATTCTTCGAGGACACATTTTATACATGGAATACCAATTAAGGCAATTGTATGGTAAAACTAATTAAGCCCAGATGTCAAGCAAAAACAGGCGCACAGAAGCTGTTTTTATTTGAATAATAGACTGAATGTTCCTCTAAAATTAAAAGAAAATTGCACACGTAAATACGCATTCTCATGAAAAATTAGCCGTTATAGCTCTTAAAATCATTAAAAGAGGGGATATGCATGTACTTCTGGCTGCGGTTTTATGGTTATGCTTTAATTTGCCATTTTGTGTATTTGGCTATACCAGGGACACATCCGTTATTTATGGGAATGCAAAAATTGTTTTTTAATTTATATGCAACTGCAAAAAGTATAATTCACATCTGTTCAAATAAACATGAAACAGGTCTCGTATTGTTTATTTAAAATGTAAAAATTGTGGGTGTTTTATTCATTTTCTTATTATCCTAAGTTAATAGCGTTGATTGTACTTACCTATAATTGAAACCCATGTTACGTTTTTATTTCTAAATATATATTGCATGTTCAGGCGCAGAAATGCCATTAGCTCACCTGAGCCATTGGCTGATGGTGAGCTATTGTGATCATTGGATGTCTGTCGTGCAACGTGCGTTGTCCGTCATCAATAATTGCTTCAAAAGACATCTCATCCTAAACTGCTGGCTGGAGTTTTACCAAACCATTCAGGAATGATCCTTATATGGGTTTCTTTTGGCTCTGGTCCATTGTATATCTAGGTCAAACAGGCTAAAACAAGAGTTTCGAGATGAAAACTTTTAAAATCTTCTTGTCTGAAACCACAAGGCTTAGAGATTTGATAATTAGTATTGGCATCAGCTAGTGGACTTCAACCAAGTGTATTCAAATTATGCACCTGGGGCCAAAAGTTGGCCCTCCTAGGGGTCACATGTTTTACATAGTCTTTAAGGGAAACCCGGAAAATATTTTTGTATGAAACAACAAGCCCTAGAGCCTGGTAGATAATTGGTATGTATCATCATCTAGTTGACCTTATTCAAATTTTGCTCCTTGGGCCAAAAATGGCCCCTCCCTGGGGTCATATGTTTAACATAGGCTTATATAGGGAAAACATGAAAAAATGTTCTTGTCTGAAACCACAAGGCCTAGAGTCTTGATATTTGGTATGCAGCATCATTTAGTAGACTTTTACCAAGTGTGTTCAAATTATGTCCCTGGGGCCAAAAAAGAGCCGTCCTGTGGGTCATATGTTTAACATTATCTTATATAGTGAAATCATGAAATAATCTACTTGTCTGAAACTACAAGGCCGAGAGCATTGGTAATTGGTATGTAGCTTCACATAGTGGACCTTTACAATGGTATATCAAATAATGCCAATTAGGCAAAAATATCCCTTCCACACGGGTCAGATTTTTCACATAGGCTTATATAGGGAAACATGAAAAAAATCTGCTTGTCTGAAACCACAAGGCATGGTATTTGGTATGTAGCCTTATCTAGAGGCCTACACGACCCCTCTTATAACTACTGAATTTGTTCAAATTATGCCCATGGGGTCCAAATTTGCCCGCCCTGGGGGTCACCTGTTTTACATAGGCTTATTTAGGAAATCATAAACAAATCTTCTTGTTTGAAACAACAAGGCCTAGAGCCTTTATATCTGGTATGTAGCATCACCTAGTGGACCTCTACCAAGTTTGTTCAAATTATGCCCCCTTGAGTAAAATATAGCCCTGCCCTGGGGTCACATCTTTTTACACAGGAGTATAGGGAAATCATGAAAAAATCTTGTTGTCTGAAACCAAATGGCCTAGAATGTTAATGTTTGGTGTGTAGCATCACCTTAAGACCTCTACCAAGTGTGTTCAAATTATGCGCCTGGGGTCAAATATAGACCCTCCCCAGGGTCACATATTGTACAAAGGCTTATATAGGGAAAACATGAAAAACTTCCTTGTCTGAAAACACAAGGCCTAGAGCATTGACATTTGGTAAGTAGCTTCAACTGGGGGACTCTTCCCTACCAAGTTTGTTCAAATTATGGTCCTTGGGCCAAAACTGACCACCCCAGGTGTCACCACGGATGTGGTCAGTTTTCAACAGATACCTATCTATAAGCTTTAAACAAAACTCAGGTGAGCGATTAAGGGCCATTTGTCCCCTTTGTTTTGTTCATAACTTTGACTGTCAATCAAATAAAAGCACTTATCTTATGGGCCTTGACGGAAGAAAACATGTCTTCAGGGGTTTGCGAGCAACAAATGCGCAGACCAGCCTGTGCATCCGCTTAATCTGATCAGGGCCTTTGTCTTTCACCTGTTGGAAAGCATCATATCCAAACTTGGTACAAGCGAATTTTCAACTTTCTAGCTAGTCTCTGTAGCTGAGCAGCCTGGTTTGAATATGGCTTTGTCTGAAACCCCCACGACATGTTTTCTCGCGACGAGGCCCATATGATGTCGTACCTAGGAGTAATATTGCCATTCAATAAAATCGAAAAAAGTGGTTTACATAAATTTTTTTGTTTGTGGCCATGTTCCTTGGCTGTACCAGTACTGGCTGGGTGGGTTTATGGTTTTGTGGTTCTATGTCCAGGAACTCAAGGAAGGCTCAACCGGCAGTGGTTCTGGTTTTAAATCGTCTCAGAAGCCGGGGAAACGGCTTAAAGTCTCATCCCACAGACTGGGAGAAGCCGGGAATCGAACCTGCGACCCCTGGTTTACAAGACATAGGTTTATCCCCCACACTACGACGTCTTCTTTGGTTTACATAAAATTATTTAATAATGTTGTGTAATGATGTCAATATTAAACTACGCTGCATACATAAAACAATTAAAACTTAACATTTTATTGTCAAAAGTGTATTTTAAAGTAATTTATGTAATAAACATAATTTTAATGTAATACGATAAATTGAATTTAAAATTATTATTTCCCCATATTAATTAATTTATTAAATTCATTGCATAAATTCAATAAAATAATCGGCTCCCATATTATCTCTTTTCATAATACATGAATGTATTTTGTTTACTCTGAATTCTGCGTAAAGAAAGTCATTTAAACTGTCTTTTGATTGAAACTTATGAAAACAGTTTTTTTTCTTTTTTGGCAAAGCCTTTCACTATGAAGCTTTAGGGAATGTCTGAGGATCAGGGCCTTGGTAGTTGCAAAATATAAGGTTTTTATTGTATTACTTGGTTTGAACAACAACTTTATGAGAATTTATTTCTTGTTCGTATTTGTTGATTTTTCACGCCCCAATCAAGACAACATTTTTCAGTCGTATAATGCTTTTAGGACGTTTATATGTCTGTCTGGGTTGAACCAGCAAAGGGCAAAGTATCTTGATAAAGGACACAACACAATACTTCCCGCAAGCCTCGCACTAGCAACCCTTTGAACTCAAGTCTAACTCTCTACCACTGAGGCATAGCGCTCCTATAAAACTTATTTCAGAGTACTAGCATATAAGGATTGATCTTTCACGTGCATCAGTTTCTGAGGTCTCACATGAAAGATATATGTTGAAGTGACAGCAGAATGTAATTATAATGTCATTAATTGCATTTTGCAAAGTAAATGATGTAATTAATTACTTTGCCCAAAAGCAATGTACTTGTATCTTAATTGAACATATTCCAATGTAATTGTAAATGATTAATTACTTTTCAAAATAATTTACCCCAAGTCTGAACTAAATACATCTAAATTTGGAAATTCAAACTGATGACCCCTTGATATGCACAATGAACCATCCCAATCTCATTGTATCAAACTAGATGGAAGAATTCGTCAGTATAAAAGAGGGTTATACAAGTTGATGTAAAGAGATTCAATTTGATGATTGCCATGCATTTTACCTCATTTTCCAAAAAGAGTTGCATAAATTCAATAATGCATGTGCATTAATGTCAGATTGTATTTATCAAGGCTCCAAAAATCGGTCGCAGTAAAACAAAAATTCTGACTATATATCTGACGATATACTTCCCCAAATAAAATGTTTTGAATTGTACTTTGATAGATGACTATTTGTAGATTATGAAAAAATAAAAGTGTATGTCGTTGCTCATATGGGTTGCATGTGTTTCACTGTTTGATACATTTTCAGTCGTTGTTTGATTTTCTGACATGAATGATGGATCAAGGAAATCATGTAGCGTTGTCTACCAGGCAAAAAAAACGCATATTGTTGTTCTGGAGTAACAATTTCAGGGACAATGCAGGTGATGTTTCTTTTTTTCATGAAAGCATTTGATACAGTTGATGAGCAAACTGCTGATCTGTATGCTTGTTATTTGCAAGCACCAGTCAGTTTTCCAGTGAAGAAGCCCATATGTTGGTGAATTTTTTTTAAATGTATACAGAGCTCTAGATAAAATTAATGTAACTCCATATATGTATTTCTTCTTTACTTTTATCCTTGGTATTTATTCGGAGTTTAATGAACTATGGCATGTCAGGCGTTGCAATATTGTATGTGGAAACATATGTGTACTTCTTTACTTATATCCTTGGTATTTATTCGGAGTTTAATGACCTATGGCATGTCAGGCGTTGTAATATTGTATGTGGAAACATATGTGTACTTCTTTACTTATATCCTTCAAGTTGGTAGAGTCCTTGCTAGATAAGAGTAGAGTTACGTAGTTGGTCAAGTTGTGGTACTTTATTCAACCGCTTGGACAAACGCAGGTTTTATCGCACTTCTAATTGTAAATCTGTTTCGTCACCCTACTCTTATCATGCAAGGACTTTATACTCGTATATTCGGTGTTTATTGAACCTGATAAAAACTATTACGTGTTGTGTACATTACGCTCATAATCAACCCTTCACCTGCTATGAAAATTGCATCAGAAGAAGATGTATGTCTGCTGAAGTTGTCTGCAGCATTTAAATGCTTACATCAAGGACTAATTCTGCACTCAAAAAGTGTGGACCCAGATCCAGGTACACACGGGTTGCTACAGAGACATTTTGATTAGATTAGAAGTAGATACAGCAAGAGATGTTAACCCTTAAAGCGCCACCTACAATTTGCAGTAGACGGCAAAGTCAAAATTTTAAAACTAAATAAGGAATAATATTTCATGAGAATCTGCAGACTGGCAGACGATTCTCAAGAAATTTCATACCTAATTTTTCTCGAAAATCAAATAACAGGACATAAATTTGTCGTCTGCTGCAATCGTGATTGGCGCTTTAAGGGTTAAGTCGATATTAGAAGCCAAATGGGTTAACACAGATAATCTCATTTTAACTCAAGTGTATGACACATATGTGATCCAGTATGATACATATGAGTTGTATTTGAAAGAAATATATATTGATTAATAATGTTCGTAAATTTATATTAAAAACATTATGTTTATTAGATTGAAATCTTATTGCTGTAATATTTTTTTGAAACAACAGCTCATTGCTTTTGTTCCTATAATTTACATGTGTGTATAAGAAAAAAGGATCGTGATAATATTTCAATGAACTTTTCCTCCCACGCAGGGTGCCCTCCTACAGGGACAAAAAGTGGTAAAACACGGGGATTACTAGAGTATATACTTCCAAATAAATATAGAATACTAGGTGAGTGTCTTTTGATATCAAATTTACCAGGCAAGGCTTCGAGAACCCTCGTTGACATTGCGAGGCTTGCAGAGTGATTCAACATGCATTCTCTAGCCGAACCTGGTAGACTTGATCTCAAAAAACCCGAATCCGGTATTCTATTTAGCAGCTTACCAAGTTCATTCGCTCTTCAAACAAGCGAATATGACGTACTGGTTGATTTTTGTGTCGATTCAGCGCCATTGCTGACGTCATTCAAAAAGTGCAAGGTCATAATGACCTGATAAAGGTTCATGCTGTGAGATAGACACCGTTTATCAGGCAACTTGCAACGCTGCAGTTAATATGCATGTTAAATTTGTGATTCTAAAGTAGCCACATTGGGCCTTTAGAGTTATGAGGGTCATAACTTACTTAAAAACTATAATGGAGGTATATGGAAAAATATAGATCTATACACATATGTAACCTAAAGAGAATGAACAAGTCCTGTTCAGAATTATATCTTGGTTGTTCTGTATGTGACAATCTGAGACAGTGACTTTTTTGGCCATGATTCTTTGGTGCTGCCATATCAGTGGATTCAATAATATATAGAGAATAGTAGGTGTGTGTCTTTTGATATCACGTTTACCAGGCAATACTTGGAGAACACCTGTTGAATCGCGAGGTTTGTTGAACAATTCAAAATTCATTCTCTGACAAAGCCGAGCCTGGTAAATTTGATATCAAAAGACGTGGACCTTGTACATTCTATTTATCAGTCTACCAAGTTGACCCACTCTTCCAACTAGCGATTATGAGGTATTTATCGAGTTTTGTCATCGATGACATCATTCAAAATGTGCATGTTGACCTGATAAAAATACATGCCGTGAAATAGGCAACGTTCATTAGGTTAATGTGCAACAATGCAGTTAATATGAGACGTAAAATTGTCATTCCACTCTATGTGAAAAAAGAAATCCAATTGGTGTTATTTGCTTCAATAATCAATCATATATTTACATAGTGCAGACTTGTCTGGGCCTTCACAACTCAACGATGGTTTTAAAGCACAAAAATAGCATGGACGGCTCATATACAATGTATAGTTAACAGATCACCTAATATTGTCTCAAAGTATCGTTTATTTCCTTTAAAAACTCAGTTCTTTCAGGGTGTTGACAATCATAAACTGATATCTACATTATGCATTCAATTTCAATTTATTTACAACAGAAGTTTATATTTTTCTTGGATAAATAAATGAGACGTGTCAGGAGAAAGTCACGATTGGAAAATCTCGGCCCAATTCAAAAATTAAGCCTTGAATGTATGTATATAAAAGCTGCATTTTGTTAGCTGGAACTGGCGTTAGGTAAATGAGTTATGCAGCATGTGGATTCAGCTCTATTAACATATATTATTATTTCAACATTTATGGGTTTTTTTTCAATTAAAAGGATAACTTTCATTTGCCTTTTTGTTATTGTATTGGCATAGTTTTTATGACGTCAGCATCACATTATGTGCCGTCAGCCACATGTTATTAAAATAGACCTCTGATGTACAGCCAAGGTCTGATACCATGGAATTGTTCGAAGCAGTTTCGATTGCAGAAAATCCGTCTTTTTTAATTTATGACCAGATAGGATAGAACACTTTGCATGCTGGGTAATTTTTCATTTTAATTTTGGTGTCTACTGATTATTTTCGAAAAATTCTTTAAAGTACTAATGGGTGGCAAACATTTTGTTTCAAAGTCAGGCCTGACATATTGTCGAGCCTGAATCGGGTTCAAAATGTTTGTGAATGGTATCAAAAGATTACAAAAGTTGCCACATGCAGGTTAAGGGTAACTGTTGAAACTTTATGTTCAGCTACAGAGATTAGCGAGAATATTTTGGATTTTGTACCAACGGCATACAGTAAAACCTGCGTAAAACGGCCACTCTTTAAAATACCAAAATTGGCTTTCAAGACCAATTATCGCTTAATGCAGGTCAACAGAATTGAAGAATGCTTTAAGGGGAGCATTCTGCAATACTTTTGACCTTCATTCAGCTACCATTTGTTATTAAGATCTTTGTTTTGTCTATTATTGAGTGGCGTTTTACACAGGTTTTACTGATATATGTGACTAGTAAACCTTCCAAGAAGGGATTAACAAAGGTGCAGATCAGATTGTACAGATGCACAGGCTGAACTGGACCAACATTTGAACCGCCACATGTGATTTCCAACAATGTCGCATTTTGACATGATTAGACTCAGACAAGCCTGTGCAGTCTCCCATTAAGCTTAGAAACTCCAAATTAGGGTTGGTCAGTAGCTTAATATTCATAGAGTATTCAAGCGACTAGCAATGGCTCTGATCAGATTGTGTGCATGCGCAGGTTAGTCTGAGCCTTTGCTGGTTGCATATACCACATTGTTGGAGATCTCATGTCGCGGCTTATTTTTCAAAGTAAAAACAGGTTTTCTAATGACTTTGCTTAGATAAGAAACTGTTAAATCTGACCATCACCAAACACATGAATATAGGGGATAAATGGCAAGCTTTCAGTGGGATAGAACTAGTCTGTCTGTTAGTCTGTTGATAAGAGGTGAATCTCTTTTATCGCTCTTCCTTTCAAACAACAAATGGCTGGAAATAAAATCAAATACATATTACAAAGAAGATGATGTACAATTGAATCTAACTCATTGCAAAAAAGTAATCAAATGCATAGAATAGCGAAGATTTCTATAGCCTTATCGTGGTGAGTTTAATAAATGTAATAGCACGAAAGCTCAGAATTAAGATTCTATTCTTTATACAACAGCAGAATTATTCTGGAATGAGGTTGTCAAATTTATGACATACATACGTGAAGTTATGGTGTCAATTCATATCTTATTTAGATTTCTGACTAGAAATAGGTTTTGTATTCAATTCACTAGTGGTTTAATGTTTTTAATTTATGGCGTTATAACACGCAACGTGATATAATAAAAGTAAACACAATTTATACATCTTCTTTCTCACTTCTTATAAGGGTCAATAAAAATAATCAATTCTTTAATAAGGAGGGAGTAAATGTGTAGATTATCTCACCCCTGTAAAGCTGCAAAATACTGTTGAAAAATAAAGCCCAAAGAAGAATTTTACCACTGTGACAATAGAAATCATTTTGAGAATTGACCAACCACTATATCGATAAAATTACCATCTATATGATTATGCAGGGTATATCCAGATGAGAACTACTAGTGCATTTGAGAATAAGATGACAACATTTGTTTTTTAGAAAACCTACTTACAATATGGCCCTAAAATAGCTCACCTTAGTTTCATTGTCGTTGTTAGCTTCTCCAGGCTATTAAGAGCTCAACCTAATTAAATCACAACACTATGGCCATTGAGGAAAGCTTCAAGTATTTAAAATATGGCTGATGTTTAGCAGTATCATCTTCACTGACCACCAAACAGTTTACAAAGTTCTTCATTAAGTATGCATTATACAATTGTTGACTGTTGAGGCATTGGACATTATACAATTATTGACTATTGAGGTATTGGACATGATGTGATATCGACCTGAGAGTACCGATATTGACCGAGGCGAGCCAAGGTCAATATTGGTATTCTCAGGTCGATATCACATCATGTCCAATGCCTCAATAGTCAACAATTGTTTTATTATATAATTTCTCTAAACAAAAAAACAACAACAACAACAAAATCATGGCTATGGACTATGTCTTGGACAGTCTTGATTTTTTTTACATGATGACTAATTGATTTCATTCATTTAAAAGAGGAATTAATGCATATTTTATTTGTTATTACAACTGCAGTCAGAGAAGATCCAGATTAAATGCTACATAATGTGGCTTTTTATCAGGGTCTACACTGTTTAATAAGACAAAAATTATCTTCAGGGAAAAAACAACAATTTTGTTTAGAAATTAAAACCTGTGACCCCTTGAATTATACAATGGACCATTCCAAGTTTATTGCATCAATCCAGAAGGAAGATTTCATGAGTTCATTTAAGAGTTCCGCTATCAACAGCAAAGTCTGAATTACATGTATATGATGAAACAGCGAATCTTGTGAATTTCGTGCTGCTGTCACTCACTGAATTATATTTACTTCAAATCATGCAAGTTTCATGCTGAAAGAACACCTGTTATGGAAAGTTTCTATGCAGTCTATTTTTAGTAACTAATATTGAATGGGAAAAACCAGCAGCCCAGTAGATATGTAGTTTTATGGACTCGAGTGGATAGGCATCTGGGCCAATCAAAAGATGTCTATTTATAGGTTATATAATAAAATGTGATGTCGACCTGAGAGTACCAAAATTGACGGAGGCAGAGCTGAGGTCAATATTGGTATTCTCAGGTTGACATCACATCATGTCCAATGCCTCAATAATCAACAATTGTTTTATTATATATTTTTTTCTAAACAACAACAACAACAACAAATTCTTGGCCATGGACTATGTCTAGGAAATCATGAATTTCTTTTTCACACGATGACTTACTGATTTCATTCAGTTAAAATAGGAATGACCGCATATTTTATTTTAAATTACATTTACAACTGCAGACATTTTATCAGGTTCTACACTGTTTGCTAAGACTGAAAAGATCTTCAGATAATAAAACTTCAATTTTATTTGGGAATTAACCTTTGACCCAATGAACCATTCCAAGTTTATTGCATCAATCCAGAAGGAAGAATTCATTAGTTCGTTTTAGAGTTTTGCTATTAACTATATTCAACAGCAAAGTCTGAATTACAAGTATATAATGAAACGTCAAATCTTGTGAATTTCGTGATGCTGTCACTCACTGAATTGTTACAGCAAATCATGCAAGTCTCATGCTGAAAGCGCACCTGTTATGGAAAGTTTCTATGAAAGTAAATAAGGGTGCAAAGATCAGGAATCGATACAATCAAGTACCACACCTGACCCAGGATACAAATCGGAAAGTAACAAGCTTACAGTTAGACAACACAAATGACAACCAAGAGGTCAGCCCTTTCCCAGCAGGTGACCACAAGGCACATATAAACAGACGCGTACAAAGGCATAGCAAACACAAGACAGAAACACATAAAAGATACATTTAAGTAACTAATATTGAATGAGAAAAACCCACAGCCCATGCGACATGTAGTTATTTTGACTCGAGTGGATATGCATCTGGGCCAATCAGGAGGTATTTATTTATAGTTTATTCAATAAAGTCGTTTAAAGTTTAAGCAAAAAGTTAAGTTGTTTTTATAAAAAGAAAAGGGATAAGTTGGCACAAGTGTGTATGGTCAGGAAATACATCATTCACAAATTGCAGACCAACCCACTACACCGTGAGGAAGAGCTACAGAACACTCACAGTTACAAGACTTACAGTAACTTTACACCAAGTCTGAAGGTAGCTGAGAAAAAATGAATAGTTGTAACTTTACACCAAGCTTGGTGGCAGCTGAGATAAAATTAATAGGTGTAGCTTTTCACCAAGTCTGGTTGAAGCTGAGATAAAATTAATAGGTGTAACTTTACACCAAGTCTGGTTGAAGCTGAGATAAAATTAATAGGTGTAACTTTACACCAAGTCTGGTGGTAGCTAAACTGACAAAGATCTTGGTGCAAACTTTCAATTGCTACAGAGCGACTTCAAACAAGTTTGATGGCAACTGAACTTAAATTAATACGTGTATCTTTACACCAAGTTTTGTGGCAGCTGAGATAAAATTAATAAGTGTAACTTTACTCCAAATCTGGTGGTAGCTGAACTGCCACAGATCTTGGTGCAACCTTTCAACTGCTTTAAAAACTATTTTCTGTGAAAATTTATGATCTAGAGAAAACAACCCCAAAAAACGGTTTAAAATGATCGAGAGTTTTCATTGAAGAGATAATGTCTTCAAGTTTCTTTCAAAGGAAAAAAAAATAAAAAAAAAACATTCCAAATATATGTGGCAGATGAACTGCCTTTGCTGGTGTAAACTTACATACACGTTTTCCAGTGCAGATGATTTTGATTTATCCATCCCAGTTAAAAAATAAACTATTTGCCGAAGAGCAAACTTATAGTTTCTAATCAGATTGTCTGTATAGAAACATACTAATCTGAAAAAACGTTATTTACACATAAATTTCAAGCTTGATCTGGGATTACTTTATTGTAAAATATATTTTTCATGATGGAGTAATTTTGTCATGGTGCTCAAAAAGTTAAAGTGTATTTTTCATGACTTTGAACTTTAAACCTATATCAAAAGCAAAAAATATTATGTTATTTAATTTACGCATATCATTTCCTCATCTGCTAAGGTAATTACTGCAGTTTCTTTTGTCTTGCAACAATTTGCATTAAACAGCTGAATGTCAAGCCTCTGCTTTAATCAGTTACTATGGCATGGTATCACATTATCTATGGAGATATCCAGTGGTACCATATACATGTACTGCATTCATTTTAATGATTGATAATTAAAGTTTTATTTTAGTAACAATCAATGCAAAAGTAGATTGTTTCAGCCCTAACAAGAAAATTATTCAGATTTTTAATAAGTTTCATTTGATTGTGTTATGTCTTATTATGCTGAAAATGAAGAAAGGTTGCTGCAAAACAGGTCACCTGCTGTAGTTATATTAATGCAAAGTTTTGGAAATAAACAGAAAATCTTACATGAGTGCTCATGTCAATTGAATTTATTAAACGAGTTGAGGAAAAGAGATAAAATGCGAGGCTTGCTGGGCATTTTATCACTTTTTCCCAGCGAGTTTAATAAATTCAATAATACAAGAGCACGCATGTTACATTCTGTATATCATAATAGTTATGACATAAAGATTACTTTGAAATATCATTTCTTGTGTAAAACGTGATTATTGTGTCATTATGTACGCAGCGTGTTTATGGAATTCATAACGTTTCCTGTTAATGTGTAAACCACTATTGGTTTATCGATTTTATTTCATGGCATTATTTTTCTCCAAGACAAGACATCATATGATAATTATCAAATATCAGCGGATTTCGAAATAGTCTCATTAATAGCCTGCCTTTGCTTAAATATAACATTAAAGCATTATTTTGAACTATTATCAAAGATTTATGATACTGCCCTGAATGTGTTAAAACAGGTAATCGTGACTTCATAACACACGTTTGGGGCTGATTGGCCTATAAAATAGCTACAATAGCTGGACTACAGGGATTGTTAAAGGCAATCAGCAGCAGACTAATTGAAAAGCTTTCACAAATAATTAAAGATAAATTTTTCCCACCCTACTGCCAAGCTCTATTATAAATGCATTCGTAAAAAGGATGAATATTCACTCTAAAAGTAAGTATGCAAGGAAATGTCACAACCACACGCTGCAGACGAACCCGCGACATCGTGAGGAAGATAAACAGAGCAGTAACACCCACGTGACATTGAAAAGACAATTACAGTTAATTAAGCACCCCTCTCTTCCCCAGCGAGATGATTGCAAGACATTTTCATTTTATTTTCATTTTAACAGTAAAGACTTTTGTCAATGGGAACCATGTCAATTTTTGTTTCTAATGTACGTTTTATAATAGTTTATATCCTAGTTATATAGAATTCTGCAAGTGTACCAACACAGTGTCAATAATAATCATGCAACAAAACTCTCGGCAGGTTCTGCATGCCACGGCTGATGATAAATAGTGTGAAAATTAACCAGGAAAATTGCTATTAATAGCAAAAACCTTTGACCCCTTAGACCAATAAAATAAAAGACCAACAAGAAGCACTCACCAGCACTTAGTTTTCCTTTTAAAAAACTAGCTCCGCTTTTGATGGCCGTTTCTTAAAGGATAACTGTGGTAAAGGGTCATCCCTAGATCATTTGTTACTATGTTAGAAAAAGTAAATTGTGTAAAATTTTGGCAATGATATTCCATGTTTATACGTTTTAACCATCTTAAGCAGGCCAAAGCGTATTAAAAGGCGGCCTTGCTTTTAGTAGGCATCTGTTATCAAATCAAAACCAGGACGGCCTTCTTTATCATGAGTTTTAAGTCAATACGAAGAATGGTGCAGTGTTGCGTTTTCCTTGAAACGAGCGCCTTTGAGACATACTCTGGGTATAATGACCCTAATTTGTCATTTCTATTTAAAACAAAAAGTCAATCAGCGCATATACTTGAATATATGATGTATATCCCTAATAACGTCCATTTTCTGTTTAAAAGTAGGATTCAATGGGACAAAATTACATAGGCGTGTTATCTTGGCTACAACAAAACCATCTGTTATCCCACCTGAAAATTTGGGCAATATCCTTCAGAGTACAGGGACTGATTTAACCATTGCTTAGGAATAATAAATAAGGGTAGATACACTCAGCACCCGTGTCAAAAGCTCTCGTTTTCAATGAAAACTTACACAAAAATTGCATTTTTCCATCATGTTGACATACTCTGGGTGTGATTTGGGGACAGTATAATAGCTTTGGTTGGAGGGGCTCATATCTGCAGCAATATATTTGAATATCAAAACAGAAGTGTACATATCAATAGAATGCGCACTCAGCTAATAATTACTCAAATGAAAATGAAGAAGAATGCGACGTCTCATACCATGGGACCAATATTGCCATCCACTCATTCTCAACATCGAGACAGTACACACACAAACACACACACACGCACGCACGCACGCACGCACGCACACTGCAAAACAGATCTCTAGCTTATATTAAAAAAAGCTTATACTTGGTTTAGTTATAAAGCTTATACTTGTTATTTGTTAAGCATGAACTTGTTTCATTTGAGTCGTATTATCACAATTGTTGGACGTTTAGATTAACAGAAGAATTTGCTGCATGTGGGTAAGTAAACAGCCAGAAAATTATCTATAAGTACATGTTGATAAATTGACAGTCACAATTTTATGCAGTCAGTGTTTTTTCCACTGTGGGCCACCCAGGGACAAGGAAGTCGTGACTACTCTTATAAGTATAGCAAAACGAAAGTCGATTGAAAAGGACATTCCATTCTGCTGCGTATGGAAAGGAAGACAGTAAAATGATTTATAAGTAAATGGACAGTCAACGTGTATTGTCAGCAGTTAACTGTAGCAAATCTGTTGGCTGCTCACTCAATGCTCAGGTAATATATATGAATTTGTTCAAGGGAGATAAATCACTCATATAAAAAATAGGAAAACGAAAGTAGATAAATTGTGCTGCTTCAGGCAAATACACAGTAAAAAATTGAGTAATAGGTTATTGACAATCATAATCTATCAGTCGCACAGTTATAAGAATACCTGCCCTTATTAGGTAATAGTAAAACAAAATATTATGTTTGTTTGTTTGTTTGATTTGATTCGCTACGTCCCATCAACAATCTTTCAATATGTAGGGACGGGACTTCCTGAGTTGAACCAGTAATAAGCTTGAATTAATATGTCTTGCTAAAAGGCACAACGCAGTTGCGCCAGTGAGGCTCCAGCCCACGGCCCCTCGTTCTCAAGTCCAGCACACTACCACTGAGCCACTGCGTTCCCAAACAAAAGATAAACAAATAATTCGTTTAGTTCGAAACATATAAACAAAACCTTCGTTTCTTGTATTTTTTTTTATTTGTTTGAGTTGATTCTTTACGTCTAATCAGCGTCAGGACGGGTCTTCCTTGGTTGAACCAGTAGTAAGCAAGGATTAATATACATGTGTCTTGCTGAAGGTGCTGGTAAGGCTCGTACCGGCCTCCCCTCGATCTCGAGACAAGCACTCTACCATTTAGCCACTGCGCTCCCAAAGTGCGGAAGCTCAACTATAGTAGATTGTTGAACTCAGAGATCTAGGCGTCGCTGTCTCAAGACTCATCGGAGACACTGTATTGTGTCCTTGAGCAAGACACGTTTACACCCAGTGGTTCCGTGACACTTAGTTCGCATTCACAGTTTCTGTTCAAGGACACAAACCTCGCTCTCAATTCATTTCTCAGTTTGCAGCCACACAATTCTACATGAATCTATTACAATATACACGAACCGTACTCACAACTTATTCAGTCGAGGTTGCCGTTTGGTACTTAATGTAAATATGCGTTAATGCACTCTATCGTGTAGCGCTTGAGATTTTTCCCATTTATCATCTGCTACAAGCCCCAATGAAAGTGTTATTGCCCACCTTGACCATTCTGCCAAAATCAGTCTGTGTATTACCGTAAAATGATAAACTTACAGAATTCCCTATAACTAGGATATAAAATTGTTTATAAATTACATTTTTGTTAACAATGAATATGAGAAACTCCATGCTAGGTTATAATATAAACATTTGTTTGATTGATTTGACTCTTTACTTACCATCAACACTCTTTCAGTTAAACAGGGACGGGTCTTCCTTGGTTGAACCAGTACTAAGCTAGGTAAATGGGTCTTGCTCAAGGACCACAACACAGTCACGCCGATGAGGCTCAAACCCGCGGCCATAACATAGATCATATGAGGTTTCCCTTGATAAAAGTGTGTAACGTAATAATGAAAAGAAAATTTAAGTGCCTTAACTATTATCCACCCTTTAAACAAATGTGTAAGCTAAAACCGAAATAGGTGGCAGCTGAACTGCCATCCCTTTTCCCTTATTTTCGTACTAAAACAATATGAGGTCAACCGTTTTACAGTGATAATCCTAAACATATCTACCTGCTATTGTTGTTGCTGTTATCAGAATTGTTGCCGGGCCGCATAGCGCAGTCCGTAACATGTCTGGCTGCAGATACGTGTCTGAATGCAGATCCAGGGGAGGCGCGTTCAATCCCAGTCAGGTCCAATACTTTCGCGAAGAATGATCATGAAACGGTCACACTCCTCCCTTCCGCTGATTCTAGAAGGGTTGTTGTCAGTTACAAACGAAAGTATGTGCACGAAGTACTGGTTAACTGCTTAGTCAAGCTTGCCCAGGAAAAAAGTGTGGTTAGGTGAACTGACCGTCCAGACGTAAAGAATCTACAATACCAAAAATCTGAATAGTTACAATTGAATAAAGCATAGCTTTAATCCATTGAAATTGTACACTAAGATCAGCGACAGTTCTGTTGCCACCATATTTGTGAACAGTTATGCTATATATAGACTGGCTCCAGTCGTTAAAACTCTTTTACATCAATGTGCCATATCATATACTTGTAGCTTATCTTACTCTGATGGCGCTGTTTTAAAACAGAGTCATCAGAGTAAGGCTAGCTGCAAGTATATGATATGACACATTGATCAAAAATTGTTTTAAGGAATGGTGCCAGTATATGCTATATACAGTGCAGGATAAATTACTCCAACACGAAAATAATATGCAATCAGGATAGTTACAGATCAGATTGCAGTTAATCTAAACACGAAAAAGCATGTAAAAACAACATATTTTTTAAAAATCGGACTGTATGTACAGAAGTAGTCCGATCAGGAAATACTGGTTTGCTTCCTTCAGCAAATAATTAATGAGCCGCGACATGTGATTTCCAACAATGTGGCATTTTGACAAGTGTAGACTCAAACCTGTGTGGCCTCCTTTTAAGCGTAGAAACTACAAATGATGTTCAGTCAGTAGGTTAATATTCATAGAGTTTTCAAGCGGCAAGCAAAGGCTCTGATCAGGCTGCGCATATGCGCAGGCTGGTCCGAGCCTTTGCTGGACGCACATACCACATTGTTAGAAATCTCATGATGCGGCCCAAATATTTACTGGGATGTATTAGTCCAGACCATCTGCACCGTAAATGTATGTGTCAGTTAACACATAAAGAAGAGACAGTTGAGCTGTCACTATTTTTGATATAAACTAACACTTATAATCAAACCAAAACAATATGAGGTAAACCATTTTCCAGTGATAAATCCTAACATTTCTACCTGTTATTGATGCTGCTGTTATCTGGATCGTTACAATTGAATAAAACACCTTTAAAGCAATTGTAATGTTACGCCAGGATCAGTGGCAATTCTGCTGCCATTAAATTTGTGAAAAGGTATACTATTATAAGTAATAGTGCAGGATAAATTACTCACTAAGCTCTGTCCCTAATCATTAGACTCTGTCTGTTTGATGAAACTGGCCACATGATCAGTGACAATTCTGCTGCCACTAAATTTGTGATAAGGTATACTATTATAAGTAATAGTGCAGGATAAATTACTCACTAAGCTCTGTCCTTCACTAGTTAATTGGGTGAGCTAATAGTATTGGGCTCTGTCTGTCAGTGCAACATATTATCGGCACAAGTATTGAAATATATTTGTATTACAAGTTTTAGCTCATCTGAGGTGAGGTAATAGTATTAGGCTCTGTTTGTCAGTGCATCATATTAACGGCTCAAGTATTGAAATATATTTGTATTTCAAGTTTTAGCTCATCTGAGGTGAGATAAAAAATAGTCGGCTCTGTCAGTATGTCATACTCATTATGTGAATGTTTTATTGTGATCAGTCAACGTGCGTCGTCCGTTGTCTGTACACTTTTTCTATAAATGATATCTCCTTAACCACTCGTCAAAATTAAAAAAAAATTACATAAATGTTCTCTTTTAGTAGTCTCTCCACCAAAACTGCGCAAATGAGTTCGCTCTGCTGAACAAAATGGCCACCAACGCTACAATAGAAACATCTTAAACCAGCATCTCTTCCTTAACCGCTCATCATTATTTTTATAATTTCACACAAATGTTCCCCATATTCTGTACCATATATGCATATTCGAATGACTCCCATGACTAAAAATTATAACTTAAGTTATCTTTGTAACGGTGCAAACCCGTCGATGCCCTGACACCTCTTCCGTTGTAAGACGTACCAGCTAACCACTTTAGAATCCCAAAGAACCGTTTCAGCATGTTAAGGCACATGCGCAAACTTGCTTTTTAAACTTGCATGTGTAGCTAGCCATAGAAGTTAGGCGTCTAAAGTTTGGTCTGACACTTAATCTGCTTCCATACTTTGTGTGTGCAAGCTGCGAAGACTATGGAGATACTGTGCATATGCACAGGCTCGTCTGAGCTATCGCAGCTCGCTGATGAAGTACTTACCAAACACTCATGTATTGGCTCATTTTTTTTAAATTTTCAGGCTCTTGTCTTTCTTTATTTATGTATTGAGGAATACCAAATAAGGACATGAAACATTGGCAAATACTTGTTTTATAAACTTAGTTCTGTAATTTCAGGGGCACTCATACAGAAACATGGACTCAATTGATGGTGCTAAAGGAGGCCACGTTTCTTCGGAAGAAAGTTTTACAATAGCATGTGACCCTTGTGAATACGACCATATCTCCAAGAAAGCAGCAGCCTACTGTCACGAATGTGCTGAATATTTATGTGAGGGGTGTAAAACTGCACATGCGAAAGTAAAATTAACACGTTCACACAAGCTGCTATCTGGAGAATTGATGCCACCAAAAAGATCAGAAGGAAAGATGCAAGTTTTAGATACAGTTCTGTGTTCCTGTATGGAAAATAAGGTATCTGTTTACTGTAAAGAACACTGTAGCCTTGTTTGTGTAAACTGTAATGCTCTTCACCATAGAAGATGTAAAACTAGCGATATTACAGATGAAAGCAAGGATTTTGATGTTGATAGTACAGAGGAAACTATTGACAACTTAAACGAGTTGAATGAAACGATAACATCACTACAATAGAGTAGAGAAAATGATTTGAGCAATCTTTCTTTGGAGGCCAAAGACTGTCAAAACAGAGCTAAACAATATCTAGAAGAGCTCAGCAGAAATCTCGAAAGAATGGAAGCTAAAACACTTTCAGATATTAATGTGTTTAAAACTCAAGAATCGAAGACTATAACACAACAAATAGATACATGTAAAGCAGCACAGAATAGCTTAGAAATGTACAGTAGGAAACTTCAGTTGGCAAAAGAACAAAACGACAGGCAGGGTATATTTATGTATAATATACAACTATCACAAGCAGTGAAGTCTTTTGCACCAATTGAGCCTCGCCGGCGTCACTGCGTTGTGTCCTTGAGCAAGAACATTAATCCGAGCTTAGTACTGGTTCAACCCAGGAAGACCCGTCCCTTTGTAACTGAAAGATTGTTGATGGGACGTAAAGAATCAAATCAAACAAAAACAAATTTTGCACCAATTACAGAAGAAATCACCAAAGAAGTATACCAGCCTCATATTTCTTTTGAATGTAATCCAGCTATAAGTTTTGCAGGTAACCAAGATCTTGGAACGGTTAGATGTCATACTTTTAGAACACCACAAATGAAAGGCTTTGATAAAATGTCTATAACAGCAGGAAATAAAATCAATGTCAAATTACAATCTGATGCCAAAGATGCGTATATTTCTGGATCTACTTTCCTTTCATCAGGGGAACTGGTTCTTTGTGATTATTATAATAACAAATTAAAACTTCTAGATAAAAGCTTGCAAATGAAGGAAAGTATTGACTTGCCTGGAAGTCCTTGGGATGTAGCTCCCGTAAATCAACACCAAGTGATAGTAACTTTTCCGCATGAACAACACTTACAGTTCATTCAAGTGACACCTTCACTTGCTTTAGGCCATAAGGTAGAACTTGGGATGGAATGCAGGGGTGTGACTGTTTCACGTGAAAGTATTTATTTATCATTCGACGATTCAGGAGAATGCAAGGTCGGAATTTATGACCTTACTGGGAAAAAGAAATGTATAATCAGTCCATATAATTGCAAGCATGGTAGTAATTTACAATTCAAAAATCCCCTTTATATTGATGTGTTGAATGATGAAAAATATTTGTATCTGATGTAGATTACAAATCAAACACATCAACGGTATATTGTCTTGAAAGCAATGGTAATATCCTGTACTCTGTATCTAATCCTTCATTTAAGCTGTGCAAAGGAATAATTGTCGATGAAAATGAAAACCTGTTATTATGCGATATGGGAAGCCATAAAGTATTTTTGATAACAAAAGATGGCAAAGAAGTACGTGAGTTCCTGACGAAAAAGGATGGTCTATATAAGCAATACACAACCAGCTTCCGTCCTAGTGATGGTACTCTTGTGGTAGCATGCAGAGGTAGTACTGGCATACTGGTGTTCACATTGAAGTAAGGAATGATGCCAGATCAAGAGATTTTTGTACTTAACACATCCGCGAGCAGTGAAGGTTCGACCGAGACTGTGCAATGCGCTGTCTCACCAGAGCCTTCACATCTCGCTTACACAAAATATAGAAGTAGAAGCAGACTCAGACCCAATATTAGACATGTCGATGAAAATGAAAACGTGTTATTATACGACAAGGATAGCCATAACGTACATCTGGTAACAAGAGATAGCAAAGAAGTACGCGAGTTCTTGACAGAAAAAGATGGTCTTTATCAGCCATACACAACCAGCTTCCGTCGTAGTGATGGAACTCTTGTGGTAACATGCAGAGATCTGAATAACATACTTGTGTTCATATTGAAGTAAGAATTAGCTCGAAAGATTTTTGTACTTAACACATCGACAAGCAGTGAAGGCTCAGACGAGACTGCGCATATGCATAGTCTCACCAGAGCCTTCACTTCTCACATACAGAAAGTATAGAAGTAGAGGCAGAATCAGACCAAATATTAGACCTCTAGTCCCCCTGGATTTGAATAGACATTTAAAGAAGGCTTAGCGCATATGCTATAAATACCAAAATATTGCGAACTGGTCCATGTGGATTAGTCCATATGGTAATGGCACCTACAACGTGCGAGCGAAGTCATTTCTATAAGGTGAAAAGTTCAAAATATGAAACCTGAGTGTACAATTCTGCCCAGGTTTCATATTTTGTACTTTTCTTGAGAGTGTGATAGTCAACTAGAGCTATCACATGCATTATAAGAAAATAATAGTATATACATTTTGTTAACCAATTCTTGCAAGGGTTGATAACTGCAACTGGATTTCCGTTACAAAATTATATAGAATGGCAAATTAACCCATATACCAACGATAACAGCAATTTTTAGCATTTTGTTTATATCGTAGAGAATCTTCAGATTGGTGGGAAACACGGTCCAGGGGTACATTCTTTCAACATTATTTTTGTGTGTTAATGTAAAAAGGGTGGGTGAAAGTCTAATTTTGCTTCTAAATCTTCGCTTTTTGAATCAGTGTACTTTCAGAACTTTTATTAAGATTAAGGTCAATTTTATCAAACCAACAGGGACAAAATAGTATTTACCATATGACGTCGCACCTGGGAATGTTATAACGTCATTTATTTAACTTGGTATATATATTTCGTAACGTTACGTAATAACGTCCATGTCAATGTTGCGTACATTAAGGCAACTCTTGATGTTTTACGCCAAAAATGTGATTTTGAAGTAATTTTAAATGTCACATTATAAATGAAAACTAAAATCCGCGCTCCTGTATTATTGAATTTATTAAACTCAATGTGAATAAAAGATAAAATGATTGGCAAGCCTCGCATTTTATCATATTTTCCCACCTTGTTTAATAAAATCAATAATAAATGAGCACTCACGTAAGATCCTCTTTTTATTGCATACAATTAATTATGAACACAATTACATAATGTGTTCTTCTGTAGTAGACCATATTTTACAATACTGGCAATAAGCATCACCGAAGTCAGAATTTTAAGTTTCCTTAGCGGAAAAAACAAAGGTACACATAAAATTGAGCCAGTGCATGAGATTTCTAACAATTTGACATTTTGACAAGTGTAGACTTGGACGAGCCTCTGCAGCCTCCTTTTTAAGCTTAAAAAAGTCCAAATGGTGTTCAATCAGTAGCTCAACACACATAGAATATTCAAGCGACTAGCAAAGGCTCTGATCAGACTGTGCGTTTGCGCAGGCTGATCTGAGGCTTTGCTGGTCGCACATACCACATTGTTGGAAATCTCATGCACTGGCTCAAATATTAGCTGGAAATTTTAGGGTATGTTTATTGTGCCTTTATTTCATACGTTATCGTGACTGTAGTATTCAAAGGAGCCGCTACATGAGATTTCCAACAATGTGGTATGTGCGACCAGCATAGGCTCAGACCAGCCTGCGCACTCGCTCAGTCTGATCAGAGCCTTTGTTTGTCACTTGAATACTGTTTGAATGTTAGGCTACTACCCCCACATCGTTTGGAGTTCCTAAGCTTAAAGGGCGGCTGCACAGGCTCTTCTGGGTCTACATTTGTCAAAATGTCGCGCGTTGGTAATCACATGTCGTGGCTCAAAGATTTAAGTAAATGAAAAAATGTTGATATAAACAGCAAACTTATGATGTGTTAAATATTTTTGTTGATTCAAATATACATGAGAATCGTTGTAAACAAAAAATATAAACTTTTCCAGGTAATGGGTACTTTAAACAGGTTTATTACCCAATCGTCTATATACGGAGTAATTGTCTATTTTTTGCTATGTCATGAGTCACTGAACTATTCCACCGGTCAATAAAAAAGACTATACCATGGCCTGGTTACCCGCTTCCCTGTTAAAAACACACAGGCGCTTATCGACATGCGCAACAACAATGCGCGTACGGTTCGTTTATGAAAGGAGACGTTATGTAACAACGGAGAAAATAAGGCATGGTTTGGCAACTTTAAACTCCAATAACTCCGTTGTTTATGATCAGAAACATAAAGTGTGGGTATTCGTTTTCTTAATTAGAACGAGCGGAACATTTGGGACCAAAATTGAGCAGATTTGGTGAAATTTTCTGTTTTG
Source organism: Loripinus fragilis (assembly GCA_964019695.1). NCBI lineage: Eukaryota > Metazoa > Mollusca > Bivalvia > Lucinida > Lucinidae > Loripinus > Loripinus fragilis. The sequence goes on along the minus strand of OZ026528.1, from coordinate 52,863,184 downwards.
CAACAAAACTGCGTCGTTTACAGCAACTCCATGAAAGAAACGCTGCTAGTATTTTATCAAATGTGTTGGGTAATAAAACAGTTATTTCATGCCTGTTTGTAGTATAGTCAAACTATTACCCCTTGGTACCGTGGACGACCTGATGCACTATTGCACTCGGCCTGCGGCCTTGTGCAATAGTGCATCAGGTCGTCCATGGCACCTCGGGGTCATAGTTTTGAAAGGCCTTGTGCAATAGTGCATCAGGTCGTCCACGGCACCTCGGGGTAATAGTTTTGACTATTCTACAAGCAGGCATAAAATAACTGTATAATATATAATTTACTGCAGTAAAATATACACCGTAATTTACCTGTTTCTATGAAAAATAATATAATCCGATTATTATGCATCTTTGAACCATCTGTACATATAAATGTGTTTATTTTTGTTATTGTGTATTGTGTGTGGGTTTTCCTTTTCCTTATATTCTACATACAGTTTGTACAAAAAGAAACGCAAACTATGCATACTCTTTGATAACTAGAGCCCCTTTAACGATAATCATTTTTTAACTTACAGGATATTTAGATTGTTATGTCTATTGTCGGTAAATCGAATTCCTTTATGTTTCTAGCATTTTCACAACATGTTTTGTTTCGTCATGTACGGGTACCCATAAAACAAAAAGTCACAAACACAATATGTGATGACCAGTCCTCATATCCTTAAATTCACAGACGCCATTTGCCCTTTCACATTTTTGAACGATTGTTTATCATTTTTCAAATGTCCGTCTGATATAGTGACAACGTTTGCGAGTCATTCAGACAAATGGGCACTGTTGGAGTCATCGCCAAAACTATTGTAAAGAAGATAGACAAGGAATAGCCAAAAAATAGCCAATCTAGCATTTTATCAAGTACGAGTTAACGAGTGTCCTAATGAAAAAATATCGCTCTCAGCCACATACGCTTACGGTTACAATTTTCTCAAGGAGAATATTAATGTCCAAAAACACAATTGTATACTGTCCATAAAAAGGAATGTAACATAAATTTTAGGTTAATGGACAAAATTTTAAGGGCTTCTAAAATTTACTGTTCCTAGAATTAAGAATTGAAATCCATGCATAATAACTCTCACCAACAGAAGAAAATTCGCATATAATCAAATTGAAAAAAAAATCGCTTTGATGTCGAATTTGTGACCTTGGAAAATGCTATTCTATAATCCGGAAGTTCCTTGAATTGGTTGTAAATTTGAATCACTGATAAGCATTAAGGTGAAGAGTGTGATATAGGCTTTCATTAAATTGGCACAAAAAGCTCCTCAATTAAGAATGAAAAGGTGAAATAGCGAATTTTTAACATCACTCATGATTTTTAAGAAAATTAGTTATTTAGAATCCCAGTAAAGCCTCCAATTTCGCTAAATTTAAACTGTTTGGTGCTTTTCTTATTTGCTAGGTCAAGAAAAACACATTCAAAAAAGAAATTTTACAAAAAAGGTATTTTAGGAAATTTTGGGGTAAAAGTCATGATTTTAGATTTTCAACCCCAAAACGTGAATTAAAGTCATTTCTCTGACGAAACTCTGTTGTTAAGGTCTTTATTGAAGGACAAAGCCACTAATATAGAATCATTTTGAAAATCAATAATTTTAATTCCAAAAAAAATCATTTAAAAGTTTGCGTTTCTTTTTGTAGTGAGTGTATATACAGGTATAGAAATGTATTTTGTACATATCTTTGAAACTTTTGCATCAGGGCCATAGTATTTTGTCAATAGGTTTTTTTTTTAATTCTGATAACGCTAAAGAAAGTCAACATCTGTTTGATATCTTTCAAATCCGACAGTTACCACAACTCTAATAACTTCAACGAGGAATAATAATAATAATAATAATAATAATAATAATAATAATAAAAATAAATATAATAATAATAATGCATTCTGTTTCCATTATATGAACTAAATCTGTCCTGAAACTGGCTGAATACCCATTAATAACATGTCCGCCAGGATAAGTTGTTTATGTGTACTCAGCGAACTTGAAGCCTGGGTGACAGATTTTTCATATCATAAGATTACAATGTATTATTCTGTATATAATAAAATTTTTCCAATTTAAAAATGACAGAAAAAGACAAGAAATGGTAACAAAGAAAAACATGCGTAGTTATAAACAGGCATAAAAAAACTAGTGAAATATGTCACTGCTCAAGATACTTAAGCTAGTGAAATATTTCTCTCGTATATACTTTAACTATTGCCACTGCAAAACAGTAGAAAAATAATACTATGTATACAAAACACAGTTACAGAGTGTATATCACACTGCCTTCATTACAGATGACTAGTTGTAATGTTAGCAAATATCAAAACAGAATGTGGGCAGGAAAAATACTCAGAGCAGTCACGGCATTTGTCAAAAAGTGAGTTGGATCAGGAAATACCACAATCATAATTTGTAGACCAACCCATGGCATCGTGAGGACGACAGTTACAAGACATCAGGAAGACAATTAGAGTAAACAAACATCTCTCTTTCTCTTTGTCACCAAGATGATTGCAACATTATAAAGGGCACTATGTACTGCATAACAAAACAAGTACAAGGACACACAAATAATAGGAGCATCAATAAACAATGAATCAACAACAACATAACCACCGCCTTAGAACAGACTGCTAGGGAATCCACTAGGAGGTGCTTAAATGCATTTTACTGGCGCCAAATCTAAGCAGAATTCATCTTTTGCAATGACAGAAAGCAAGCATCCTTAAATCCTAAAATATGCATGAAAGGAAAAGTAAAGGATCTGGTCCTGCTTCGTGATTTGCTGGGGAGAAAATCTCATTGTCTTGTTTTATGACAGACTGAGTGCTGCTTATATAGGCCAGTCCATGAGATGCCTCCAATCATGCCAATAAACGCACTTGAAATACACCTCTTTCACGACAGAGAAAAATCTGTCCAAAGGATCACCGATTGGCATCAAGAGGCTAAACGGTGATCGCGAGGGACAGATTTTTTCTATCATATCCTCACACAAATAATGGATTCTTTTTCTTGCCCACCACCGAATATCTCATTTTATGTTGGTAAAACATGACAAGAAGGCGTCATACATATATCATGGTGACGTCATTTTAACATAACAATGACGTCACGGATCGACGTGCAGCAAGCGCGCGACTGTTCGTTTTTATCTTTCCAACGGGTTATGGGTACGTGAGATAGAATTTGCGCATATGGGCAAAAACAACGGAAGTCCCGATCTGGTGTGCAAGAATAAAATGTCTGATATTTGACCTGAGTCTTCATATTTATCCTTGATTTGTGTACGAGCAATGACGATTATTGGATGTGCATAATTGCCCAAGCTTATGTTGCTCGATGATGCGTTAGGTACCAAAAAATGTGTGTTGGCCATATAGGGTAAAGTCGGGTAAATTCGGACATCAGGTAAATTTGAGCAGTGTCCTTGTTCGTTTCATATTTTGATTATTGGAACGAAAAAGTAAATTAACTAAGCAACGGTGAAAATCATGATGAGACGGCTCATAAGGAGCCGTCTCATCTGGATTTCCACTGTTTGCAAATGCATGTCCGAATTTACCTGATGTCCGAAGTTAACCGACTTGACCCTATTGATGTCAACGGCTTCCTCAAAAATGAGACATCACATTCCTTGATGGTATGTGATTAAGGCAGAAAAAAGTAATGACTTGTCTAAAGAGGCTGGTATGTTTATCACTAGCCATGGTCACCGTTATAAGTCAAATAAGAAACGTTTTGAAACTGACATGTCAGTTATTCACCAAGGGTGTGGTTTCTCAGCGCAAGCGACTCAAAAACGGATCCTCATTGAATAACTTGAGTATCTGTTTTAAACAGTTTGGTATCTTCAACGTTAAAAACTTGTTTATTTTTAAATATTGGTTGTATTTTGAGCGTATACAGTAGTACCTTTTGTACATTCTATAGATTGAAACGAATGCTATAATTATTCTTTTTCCTTATATTCTTAGTGTATAAAAGCGTAAACATTGTATTTTATTCATAGCTTTGATAGTCACTCATGAAACAGCTTGTGTTTTTCATATCCTGCGTATAGACATATATAGAATGTTTGACATAAACTTACCAAATATGATTGTTCTCGTGTCAATCAAAGGTAACCTAAGTTGAGGCACTTCCAAGATTTACAAACCGCCCAAAATGCAGGGCGTGATAGTGCCTGAAACGAAGGTTTCTAATGGCGTTTATTGCATTGAACAACCTATTAAATGGAAGCTTTTGATTCAAATTATTTCTTAGTAACACTATTAAGGTTTAAGGACTGGCCAAGGGACAGGGACTGGATAGTGCCTGGAACAATGGTTTCTATTGCGTGTATTGAACTGAACAACCTATTAAATGGAAGCTTTTATTTGATGCAATTTTTTTCTTAGCAACACAAATGGGAATCACCAAGCCTTATTTTACCGCTTTATTTGTCTAAAAAATGAAAGCAAAATAACACAAAATTAATGCCTGTTGCAATCGTAGTTAGCCCCTTGGGGCATTTGTTATCAATCAAGCCAACAAAGTATGAAATGGCAGGAATATATTTGGGTAAATATTTGACTAATTCTGTAATAAACTATATAGAACAGGGAAAATACTTTTATTCATTCACAACCCACAGTGTCAACTTTCAATGCACATTTATCCATAGTTGACACTCCAATTCACTATGACCATTCAATATGAAGTGGAATACTTCCCCCGTGCTACTATCACTGAACAGCAATTTGCATGGAATTTGTTTCTATCCAATAAATATCGTGTTACATATGTGATATTCGATTATTCTTTATATCCTGAGTATTTATAGGTGTAGAAATTGCTTTTATAGCTTTGCTTAAAATTCTAACAAAAGCTCATGAATCGTCAAGCCTTATTCTACCGCAATATTTTGTCGTAATAAGGAAAAAAAACTATACACCACCTAGGGCTAACCCCATAATTTTTGTTAGCCATTGGAGTGTTTGTTATCAATCATGCCAACCAGCATGAAGTAACAGTAATATCTGTCAGGTAAATACTTGACTGGTTCAGTAAATAAACTATACAGGATCAGGGAAAAATATATTCATTCATAACTCGCAGGGTCAATTACAAACTTACAGTTTTTCAAAGTGGACTCTCCAGTCCACTCAAGCATGATAGTGTCCACTCACACTACTATCGCTGAATAGTAGCTTGCATGTAAATTGTTTCTAGCTAATAATAATCATATGTGATATCCACTAATTATTCATATCATTAGTATATGCGTGTTTAAAGGGGTATAAGTTGCATTTTGTTCATAACTTTGATTTAGACTTCATTAATAGCCTGTGTAATGCACTACTTCTATTACTTTTAAGTATTTTCTATTGTAGAAATTGAACTTGTTAAAGAGTTGAAGGCACTTTCAAAATATAAGGTTTACTTCCTTTTCTATCTGAAATTCTATTTTTGTCATCTTTTATCAATAAGAGTTACTTCATATCTCTAATAATTTAAATGGAATTAAACGTACCAGAGTTATTAAAGCTTATGCATGTGTAGAATGAGCACTGTATTGGTTTAACAAATCCCACATGGATAATAATAGCAATATTCAACAAATTACAAAAATAATTGCATATAATGCTCTTGAGTAGAATATTTTAAGTTTATTCTAATGATCTTAATGATGACACTATCAAACAATAAAACTAAAACCATTGTAAAACTGTTAATTGTGTAATTCAATATGTTTTTATTGTCTACTTTATCATGACTGTAGCATTCATAGTTTTGTTTTACACTACATTGATATAAGCAGCAAACACATAACATGTTCAATATTTTTATCATATGACGTCGCGTCTGAGAGTAAAATAACGCCATGCTTTCAAATCGATAAACCACTAGTGGTTTACAAATTTTCGGGAAACGTTATGAAAAGACGCGTTTAACGTCAGGCAAACGGCAAAACCCTAACGTTTTTACGCCGAAAATATGATTTAATTTTTTTTTAATGTCATATGATAAATAGAATCTAACATTCGTGCTCATGTGTATTTGAATTTATTAAACTCGTTGCGAAAAAACATCGCATTTTATCTCTTTACCTCAACTCGTTTAATAAATTCATCAAAACATGAACACTCATGTAAGATCCTCTATGTTCACTATCTGTTAGTTAACCCATTTAAGCCGAATGGAATTCCTCACTCTTATCAATTGGAACAGTCTTTTAATCAAATTTAAATGATCATTCTGTAGGCTAAAAAGAGACCCTCAGCAGCCGCTGTGTTCTGTGGCATCTGATCTGGGTCTGCGTTGTTTGTATATGTCCTACAAGAAGTACGTTAGGCTAATATTGGTTGTGATTTGTAGAAAGCTACAGTAAATATTTTTATTACAGTGTGTGTGTGTGGGGGGGGGGGCGGGTGTTTCCCCAAGTTTTCATTATACTCTACGTATATTAAAATGTAGAGTTTGTGTTTTGTACATAACATAAAGTGTTACTTTTGTATAATAAAAACAATGGCTACAGTGTTTTGTCAATAGAAACTATTAATACTTTCATTCCTAAAGGCGGAGCCAAAACATTTGACAACTATGTGTTATCTCCCTTCTTAATCAATATCCATTAACGATACTGCATGCCTTCATTACAGAATAAGGCCTTGAAGTGAGAACACAAAGTTTGTGAACAACACAGGTGCAGACCAGCCTGCGCAAATGCACAATCTGATCAGCGCCTTTGTTATTCACTAATTAAAGAAAATCATATTTAAACTTGTTAAAGCGAAACTTCAATTTTCTAGCAAGTCTCTGTAGCTGAGCAGACTGTTTTGAGTCTTTCTATGTTGGAAACCTCGAAGACAGGTTTTGTCGGGTTGATACATAAATCTTGATGGATCACTGATCTATGTTTACAGATCAGCAGTATTCACAAAATGTAGACCTGACATACCTTTATGGTATCTTTACTCATGCTTAAAAAGGTCATACTCAACGTTGTATAATATGGTAATGTAAAAGTATGTGTACTTCGCATACATGTATTTTGGGGCACACTTTCAGGCCAATGTTATGTGGATGAAGTCATTCACCCGCATTCCTGCCGCTCTATCCGACAATTGGAAAAAAAATTGTCTTCCAGTAAGACAATGCCCAACCCTATACCAGAAATATGGCAGGGACTGCATGCCAGTCAGTGGTGTCAACACTCTTGACTGGCCATCCATATCTTCTGATCTATCCGCAATCAAACACCTCTGAGATATACTGGGCCTGTGGGTATTACTTGACTTTTCGCTTACTGTAAAGGCGGCGCCTCATGAATGCGTAATTAAGATTAGTCAGCCTTAGGCATAGGTAAAAGCTGAAAAGGAGGCATGGTTTTATTCAAAAGTAATCTTTTGCCACCACCTTAGTCATTATTTAGTCCTTAAAACGCCAGCAAAATAACTGCGTCTGAAAATGTCTATTAAACATAAGCAGGGAGGCAAACATTGTGGACCCAGATCAGACTGCTCCCACAAAAGCAGTCTGATCTGGATTCACACTGTTTATCTATGCGACTTCAAATAGTTTAGTTGACGACATAAACATACAATTTGTGATTATGTGCTCTAAGGGTTAATAAATGTGAGTTCAGTGTGTATACGGTTGGGATTTGCATGCACGTTTGCGCGGCTCAAAAGGCTTATTTACTCTTTACCAAATTATAAATAAAACCTGATTTCCCTTCCTTAGCAGATGAAATAGCCGAACCACACCCAGATATGAATATTAAAGTTACCGCCTTTACAGTAAGCGAAAAGTCAAGTAATATATGACATGTATCCCTTTCTAGCTGCCGCATTACCCTAATTGGAACACTTGAAGATATACTCAGGTTTCTTCTAAACTTACAAATATGCTCGCAAAATGCATTTATAAAGTTGGCAGTCACTATATAAGATTTTTACTTTCAATTAATTGGTAATCATAACTTTATATTCATGCCTATACTTATTTTCAACAAAGCCTGTGAATTGGGGGTGGCTTCTATATTTTGGCAAGAGTATAATTTAACCAAGAAAATGCCATGAACTGTCAAGAGTGGTTGATGTGTTTATCACTATCACCAGGTACTAGTCTAATGTGGAACTGTTGAAACTGGTATGTTAGTTATTCACTGAGGGTGCGTTTCTCATCGAAATCAATTCTAAACCACACCTAGGGTGAATAATTACCATACCAATTCTATCAGTGTGGTATCCCGAAGCTTGTGGAAGTTTTCCTTTTGTCAATTTGTTTTCACAGTGGTGTTTATACAGTGTTGTAGATTTTGACTGATTAAAAAGTGTACAATCTCATTTTCTTAATTTTCTTAGATATACAGGTGTAGACATTGTATTTTGTGTCACTTATGTAACAGTTTGATTTGTACCTTCTTACTTATACTCTGCGTAAAGACAGCCATAGGAAGTGTACGTCGTACATTGATTGAAACATAAAACAATGTTTTAGCTAAACCTAGGACTTCTGTCAATGGATATGGGCTGCCTGAGAGACAACCTTTTTTGAGAAAGTCTACTTACAATATGGCCCTAAAATAGCTCACCTGAGTTTCGCTGTCGTTGTTAGCTTCTCCAGGATATATAGGAGCTGAACCTAATTGAATCACAACACTGTGATCATTGAGGAAAGCTTCAAGTTTTTAAAATAAGGCTGATGTTTAGCAGTATCATCTTCACTGACCACCAAACAGTTTACAATAGTTCTTCATTAAGTATACATTATACAATTATTGACGGTGGACATGATGAGATGTTGACCTGAGAGTACCAATATTGACCGAGGCGGAGCCCAGGCCAATGTTGGTATTCTCAGGTCGACATCACATCATGTCCAATGCCTCAATAATCAACAATTGTTTTAATATATATTTTTTTCAAAACATAAAAGCAACAACAGCAGCAACAACAACAACAACAACAACAACAACAAAATCTTGGCCATGGACTATGTCTTGGAAATCTTGAATTTCTTTTTCACATGATGACTTACTGATTTCATTCAGTTAAAAGAGGAATGACCGCATATTTTATTTTAAATTACATTTACAACTGCAGACATTTTATCAGGGTCTACACTATTTGCTGAGACCAAAAAGATCTTCAGATAATAAAACTTTAATTTTATTTGGAAATTCCAAGTTTATTGCATCAATCCAGAAGGAAGAATTCATTAGTTCGTTTAAGAGTTTTGCTATTAACTATATTCAACAGCAAAGTCTGAATTACAAGTATATGATGAAACACCAAATCTTGTGAATTTCGTGATGCCGTCACTCACTGATTTGTTACAGCAAATCATGCAAGTTTCATGCTGAAAGCACACCTGTAATGGAAAGTTTCTATGAAAGTAAGTAAGGGTGCAAAGATCAGGAATCGATACAATCAAGTACCACACCTGACCCAGGATACCAATCGGAAAGTAACAAGCTTACAGTTAGACAACACAAACGACAACCAAGGGGTCAGCCCTTTCCCAGCAGGTGACCACAAGGCACATATAAACAGATGCGTACAAAGGCATAGCAAACACAAGGCAGAAAACACATAAAAGATATATTTTAGTAACTAATATTGATTGGGAAAAAACCCACAGCCAATGCGACATGTAGTTATTTTGACTCGAGTGGATATGCATCTGGGCCAATCAGGAGGTATTTATTTATAGTTTATTTAATAAAGTCGTTTAAAGTTTAAGCAAAAAGTGAAGGGTAAAACTCCTTGCCCTTCTGGGCGGAATAAAAAACTTACTTTCAGGAACAGTGGGGGTGACACTGTGCAGACGAAATTGTCACGTCAATCCCCACAAGATTGAAACCTGTTATAGAGCATTTCCAAAATTCAAACTAATTAATGCCCCACACCTTTACTTAACGCAGATAGGCGTAGGATAAGGGCAGGATACAGCCCAAATTCCTTTTTGAAGCCAAAGTGGGTGCATAAAACTGGGTGTGCCGTGTGTGCTATATATGCCTCGTGCGCAGGGACCCCGGCACACCCACACAATAACCGAATAATAATAAAAACTTACATACACGTTTTACAGTGCCGATGATTTGGATTAATCCATCCCAGTTAGAAAATAAACTATTTGCTGAAGAGCAAACTAATAGTTTCTAATCAGATTGTCTGTATAGAAACATACTAATCTGGAAAAAACGTTCTTTACACATGAATTTCAAGCGTGATCTGGGATTACTTTATTGTAAAATATATTTTTCATGATGGAGTAATTTTGTCATAGTGCTCAAATAGTTAAAGTGTATTTTTTTGACTTTGAACTTTAAACCTATATCAAAAGCAAAAAACATTTTGTTATTTAATTTACGCAGATCATTTCCTTATCTGCTAAGGTAACTACTGCATTTTTTGTGTTGCAACAATTGGCTTAAAACAGCTGAATTTCAAACCTCTGCTTTAATTAGTTACTATGGCAGGGTATCACATTATCTGTGAAGATATCCAGTGGTCCCATATAAAATACCGCATTCATTTTAATGATTAATAATTGAAATTTTATTTTAATAAAAATCATAGCAAAAGTAGATTGTTTCAGCCATAACAAGAAAATTATTTTGATCTTTCAATAAGTTTCATATAATTGTGTTATGTCTTATTATGCTGAAAATGAAGAAGTTTGCTGCAAAACAGGTCACCTGCTGTAGTTATATTAATGTAAAGTTTTGGAAATAAACAGAAAATCTTACATGAGTGCTCATGTCAATTGAATTTATTAAACGAGTTGAGGAAAAGAAATAAAATGCGAGGCTTTCCCAACGAGTTTAATAAATTCAATAATACAAGAGCACGCATGTTACATTCTATATGTCATAATAATTATGACATAAAGATTACTTTAAATATCATTTCTTGCCAAAAACGTGATTATTTTGACATTATGTACGAAGCGTTGTTATGGACGTCATAACGTCTCCCGTTAATGTGTAAACCACACGTGGATTATCGATTTTATTTCATGGCGTTATTTTACTCCCAAATATACATGAAGTTTTTGCTTGAAAAATACACTTGAATGTTGGCCTGGTGTAATGGCGGACGATAACCAATGATATACCTGAGGGTTCTCTTTGAGATCAAAATGGATACATGGATATGTATACATGTCGATCTGATGTTTAAGAAAAATATATATCAACATTGATACTGACCTTTGTAATTGACCAGAGCAAGGAAAGTGCAGCAAGATAAAAGTTAAGGTTTTAAAATTTAAGGATTTTTCACCCGTTCTAATATTTCTTTTATTAGAAGACCAATCAACCAAGAACATTCGTTTAGTTTTCTGGTAGCATATAAACAGCTACCAAGACCTACAAGAAGAAAGATGCAATTGACATTACTCTCCATTTTTTTTTGTTTGACAATTTTTTTAAAATTATATTATTATTTTGAGTTGAACATTGTTTTGTACTTATTTCCACAATTGTTTGTGATCAGTCATCGTCCGTTGTGGTTTACGCTTGCCTGGGGCTCATCCGTCATTGATAGATTCCTTTGACCAATAAAATAAAAGACCAGCAAGAAATAATCACCAGCTCTTGGTTTGCCTTTTAATTGACAGGAAAAAAACTAGCTCAGCTTTTGATGGCCATTTCTTGAAGGATAATAAAATTTGAACAACTTTGGTATAGGGTCATCTCTAGATCATTTGTTACGATGTAAGAATAAGTTAATATTGTAAAAAATTGGCAATGCTATTCCATGTTTATTTGTTTTACCATTATAACCAGGCCAAACGTATTAAAGGTGGTCTTGCTTTAAGTAGGCAACTGTTATCAAATCAAAACCAGGACGGCCTTCTTTATTTTTAGTTTTAAGTCAATACGAAGAATGGTGCAGTGTTTCGTTGTCCTTGAAACGAGCGCCTTTGAGACATGTTCTGGGTATATCGACCCTAATTTGTCATTTCTATCTAAAACAAAAAGTCAATCAGCGCATATACTTAAAAATATGATGTATACCCCTAATAACATCCATTTACTGTATAAAAGTAGGATTCAATGGGACAAAATTAAATAGGCGTGTTATCTTGACAAAAACAAAACCACCTGCAACAATAAATTAAATGACAGCGTTGGAACTCCAGCGTGGTTTTGTTACTTGGTGTGAAAGTTACCCCACCTGAAAATTTGGGCATATTCCTTTTGAGCACATGGACTGATTTAACCATTGCTAAGAAATAATGAATAAGGGTCGATACACTCAGCACCCGTGTCAAAAGCTCTCTTTTTCAATTAAAACTTACACAAAAATTGCATTTTCCATTATGTCGACATACTCTGGGTGTGATATGGGGACAGACCTGCGTTCGTCAATATGATTTGGCAATAGTCCCCATGATATCCGTCCGTTATAGCATTTAGAATTATTTTCACTTAGACGTTGCTTCGTAATAATGGAACCATGCTATCTACATGTTTATTCTACTACAGCATAAATCTAACTACAAGAATATTGTGTGCATACATATGAGCTAAAGACATGACTGACAGGTATAATAGCTTTTGTTGGAGGGGCTCAGATCCACAGCAATATATTTGAATATCCAAACAGATGTTTATCAATAGAATGCGCACTCAGCTAATAATCACTAAAATGAAAATGAAGAAGAATGCGACGTCTCATACCATGGGACCAATTTTGCCATCTACTCCTTCTCAACATGGAGACAGCACACACACACACACACGCGCGCGCGCGCGCGCGCGCGCGCGTACACTGCAATACAGATCTCTAGCTAATATTAAAAAAGCTTAAACTTGTATTATTTATAAAGCTTATACTTGTTATTTGTTAAGCAGGAACTTGTTATAACCGAGTCATATTATCACAACTGTTGGACGTTTATATTAACTAGAGAATTTGCTGCATGTGGGTAAGTAAACAGCAAGAAAAGTATCTATAAGTACATGTTGATAAATTGACAGTCATATTTTATGCAGTCTGTGTTTTTTCCACTGTGGGCCACCCAGGGACAAGGAAGTTGTGACTCCTCTTATAAGTATTAGGAAAACGAAAGTCGATCGAAAAGTATGTTCCATTCTGCTGCGTATGGAAAGGAAGACAGTAAAATGATTAATAAGTAAATGAACATTCAACGTGTATTGTCAGCAGTTAACTGTAGCAAATCTGTTGGCTGCTCACCTAATGCTCAGATAATATATATGAATTTGTCCAAGGGAGATACATCACTCTAATAAGTAATAGGAAAACGAAATTCGATCAAAAGTTTCTTCACTTTTGCTGCTTCAGGTAAATACAAAGTAAAAAAAATGAGTAATACGTTATTGGCAGTCATAATATTGTGCAGGCAGTGTTTTTGTTGCATCTATCAGTCGCACAGTTATAAGAATGCCTGCCCTTATTAGGTAATAGAAAAACAATTAAATATTATATTTGTTTGTTTGATTTGATTCTTATCGTCCCATCAACAATTTTCATTATGTAGGGACGGGTCTTTTGAGTTGAACCAGTACTAAGCTTGGATTAATATGTCTTGCTCAAGGACACAACGCAGTGATGCCGGTGGGGCTCCAACCCACAGCCCCTCGGTCTCCAGTTCAGCACACTACCACTGAGCCACTGCGCTCCCAAACAAAAGATAAACAAATAAATCGTTTGGTTCGAAACATATAAACAAAAACTTCGTTTCATGTATTTTTTATTTGTTTGATTTGATTCTTTACGTCTCATCAACGTAGGGACGGGTTTTCCTGGGTTGAACCAGTAGTAAGCAAGGATTAACATACATGTGTCTTGCTCAAGGCGCCGGTAAGGCTCGTACCCGCAACCCCCTCGATCTCGAGACAAGCACTCTACCATATAGCCACCGCGTTCCTTAAGTGCGGAAGCTCAATTATAGTAGACTCGGAGATCTAGGCGTCGCTGGCTCAAGAGACTCATCAGAGACACTGCATTGTGTCCTTGAGCAAAATACGTTTACACCCAGTGGTAACGTGACACTTAGTTCGCATTCACAGTATCCGTTCAAGGACATAAAGCTCGCTCTCAATTCATTTCTCAGTTTGTAGCCACACAATTCTACATGAATCTATTACATTATACCCGTACCTCACTCTCAGTTCAGTCGAGGTTGCCGTTTGGCACCTAACGTAAATATGCGTTAATGCACTCTATCGTGTAGCGCTTGAGCTTCTCCCCATTTATCATCTGCTACAAACCCTCATGAGAGTTTTATTGCCTACCTTGACCATTCTGCCAAAATCAGTCTGTATGGTACCGTAAAATGACAAACTTACATAATTCCTTATAACTGGGATATAAAATTGTTATAAAGCACATTTTTGTTAACAATGAATATGAAAAACTTCATGGTAGGATATAACATAGATATGAGGTTTCCCTTGATAAAAGTGTTTAACGTTATGATAAAAAGACAATTTAAAGTGCCTAAACTATTTATCCACCCTGTGAACAAATGTGTACGCTAAAACCGAAATAGGTGGCACCTGAACTGCCATCCCTTTTGGTTTACACTTACACTTATTTTCGTACTAAAACAATATGAGGGCAACCGTTTTCCAGTGATAATCATTAACATATCTACCTGTTATTGTTGTTGCTGTTATCTGAATCGTTGCCGGGCCGCATAGCGCAGTCCGTAACATGTCTGGCTGCAGATACGTGTCTGACTGCAGATCCAGGGGTGGCGCGTTTAATCCCAGTCAGGTCCCATACTTTGGCAAAGAATGATCATGAAACGGTCACACTCCTCCCTTCCGCTGATTCAAGAAGGGTTGTTGTCAGTTACAAACGAAAGTATGTGCACGAAGTACTGGTTAACTGCTTAGTCAAGCTTTCCCAGGAAAAAAGTGTGGTTAGGTGAACTGACCGTCCAGACGTAAAGAATCTACAATACCAAAAATCTGAATCGTTACAATTGAATAAAACATAGCTTTAATCCATTGAAATTGTACACTAGGATCAGCGACAGTTCTGTTGCCACCATATTTGTGAACAGTTATGCTATATATAGACTGGCTCCAGTCGTTAAAACTCTTATACATCAATGTGCCATATCATATACTTGTAGCTTGTCTTACTCTGATGGCTTTGTTTTAAAACAGAGTCATCAGAGTAAGGCTAGCTGCAAGTATATGATATGGCACATTGATGAAAATTTGTTTAAGGACTGGAGCCAGTCTATGCTATTTACAGTGCAGGATTAATTACTCCAACACGAAAATACTATGCAATCAGGATAGTTCCAGATCAGATTGCAGTTAATCTAAACACGAAAAAGCATGCACAAACAACATATTTCTAAAAATCAGACTGTATGTACAGAAGTAGTCCGATCAGGAAATACTGGTTTGCTTCCTTCAGCAAATAATTAATGAGCCGCGACATGTGATTTCCAACAATGTGGCATTTTGACAAGTGTAGACTCAGACATGCCTGTGCAGCCTCCTTTTAAGCTTAGTAGCTTTATATTCATAGAATATTCAGGCGACTAGCAAAGGCTCTGATCAGACTGCGCATATGCGCAGGCTGGTCTGAGCCTTTGCTGGTCGCACATACCACATTGTTGGAAATCTCATGTCGCAGCTCTTATATTTACTCAGATCACCTGGACTGAAAATGTATGTGTAAGTTAGGCAGTTGAGCTTTCACTATTTTTGATATACACTTACACTTCTTTTCAAACCAAAACAATATGAGGTTAAACATTTCCAGTGATAAATCCTACCATTTCTACCTGTTATTGATGTTGCTGTTATTTGGATCTTTCAATTGAATAAACACCTTTAAAGCAATTGAAATGTTACAACAGGATCAGTGGCAATTCTGCTGCCACTAAATTTGTGATAAGGTATACTATTATAAGTAATAGTGCAGGATAAATTACTCACTAAGCTCTGTCCCTCACCAGGGTGAGCTAATAGTATTAGGCTCTGTCTGCCAGTGCATCAAATTATCGGCACAAGTATTGAAATACATTTGTATTATATGTTTTAGCTTCTCTGAGGTGAGGTAATAGTATTAGGCTCTGTCTGCTAGTGCATCAGTATTGAAATATATTTGTATTTCAAGTTTTAGCTCATCTGAGGTGAGATAATGATATTAGGCTCTGGCAGTACGTCATACTCATTATGTGAATGTTTTATTGTGACAGTCAACGTCCGCCGTGCGTCTTCCACTCTCTGTAAATGATATCTCCTTGACCACCCGTCAGAATTTAAAAAAAAAATCAATTAAATGTTCTCCATTAGGCTCTTCACCAAAATTGCGCAAATGAGTTCACTCTGCTGAACAAAATGGCCACCGACGCTACAATAGAAACATCTCCTCCTTAACCACTGATCAGAATTCATATAATTTCACACAAATGTTCCCCATAATATTCTGTACCATATATGCATATTCGCATGACCACCATAACTAAAAATATAACTAAAGTTATCTTATTTAACGGTGCAAACCCGTCGATGCCATGACACCTCTTCCATTGTAAGACGTACCAGCTAACCACTTTAGAATCCCATGTTTTCCAAAGGACCGTTTGCAAAGCATGTTAAGGCACATGCGTAAAATTACTCTTTAAACTTGCATGTTTAGCTAGCCATAGAAGTAATGCGTCTTAAGGTAGATCCGACACTTTATCTGCTTCCATACTTTGTGTTTGCGAGCAGCATAGACTCTGGCGAGACTGTGCATATGCACAGGCTCGTCTGAGCTATCGCTGCTCGCCTATACAATACATTCCAAAAACCTCATTTATTGGCTCATTTTTTTTCAATTTTTATGCTCTTGTCTTTCTTTATTCATATATTGTGGAATACCAAATATGGACATGAAACATTGGCAAATGCTTGTTTTATAAACTTAGTTCTGTAATTTCAGAGGCACTCATACAGAGACATGGACTCAATTGATGGTGCTAAAGGAGGTCACGTTTCTTCGGAAGAAAGTTTTACCATCGCATGTGACCCATGTGACTATGACCATATCTCAAAGAAAGCAGCAGCCTACTGTCACGAATGTGCTGAGTATTTATGTGAGGGGTGTAAAACTGCACATGGGAAACTAAAATTGACACGTTCACATAAGCTGCTATCTGGAGAATTGATGCCACCAAAAAGATCAGCAGGAAAGATGCAAGTTTTAAATACAGTTCTGTGTTCCTGTATGAAACATGAGGTATCAATATATTGTAAAGAACATTGTAGCCTTGTTTGTGTGAACTGTAGAACTCTTCACCACAGAAGATGTAAAACCAGTGATATTGATGAAGAAATCCTAAGCTTTAATGTCGACAATACTAAGACAACCATTGATAACTTTAATGCGCTGAATAAAAACATTTCAACACTACAGGAGAGCAGAGAACATGACCTCAGAACTCTGTCTTTGGGAGCTGAAAACTGTCGAGACAGAGTAAAGCAGTTTCGAGAAGAGCTTATTGCACAACTCGACAGCATGGAAGCCAAAAGTCTTTCAGACATCAGCATCTTGGAAACCCAAGAACAGGAACCTATAGTCCAACAAGTGAATATCTGTAAATCTGCAATGAACCGTTTAGTTGATGACAATAGGAACCTTCAGCTGGCAATAGAACGAGCTGACACCCGAAGTATATTTATGCGTAATATACAACTATCACAAGCAGTGACGTCTTTGACAACAATCAAAGAAGAAATCACCACAGAAGTATACCAGCCTCATATTTCTTTTGAATGTAATCCAGCTATAAGTTTTGCAGGTAATCAAGATCTTGGAACGGTTAAATGCCATACTTCTAGAACACCAAAAATGAAAGGCTTCGATAAAATGTGTATAACAGCAGGAAATAAAATCAACATCAAAGTACAATCTGAAGCCAAAGATGCCTGGATTACAGGGTCTGCTTTCCTTCCATCAGGGAAACTGGTTCTTTGTGATCCCAACAATAAGAAATTAAAACTTCTAGATAAAAACTTGCAAATGAAGGAAAGTATTGACGTGCCTGGAAGTCCTTGGGATATAGCTCCAGTAAATCAACAACAAGTGATAGTAACTTTCCCGTTTGAACAATACTTACAGTTCATTCAAGTGACACCTTCACTTGCTTTATGCCATAAGGTAGATCTTGGGATGGAATGCAGGGGTGTGGCTGTTTCACGTGAAAGTATTTATATATCATCGGTAGATTCAGGAGAATGCAAGATCGGAATTTATGACCTTACTGGGAAACAGAAGCTTATGATCGGCCCACACAGTTGCAACGATGGTAAATTGCTATTCAAAGGGCCCATTTATATTGACGTTTACAATGAAAAAATATTTGTGTCTGATGTAGATTTCAAATCAAATACATCAACAGTATATTGTCTTGAAAGCAATGGCAATGTTCTATATTCTATATCTAACCCTTCATTTAAGCGTTGCCGAGGAATAAGTGTTGATGAAAATGAAAACCTGTTATTGTGCGACATGAGAAGCCATAAAGTATTTTTGATAGCAAAAGATGGCAAAGAAGTACGCGAGTTCTTGACGGAAAAAGATGGTCTATATCAGCCATACACAACCAGCTTCCGTCGTAGTGATTGTACTCTTGTGGTAGGATGCAGAGATCATAATGACATACTGGTGTTCACATTGAAGTAAGAACTGATCTCAAGAGATTTTGGTATTTAACGCAAACGGCGAGCAGTGAAGGTTCAGAGGAGACTGCGCATATGCATATGTGCAGTCTCGCCTGAGCCTTCAATTCTCGCATACAACAGGGTAAAAAAATTGATGAGGGCTTGGACCCAATATTAGACCTCTAGTGCCGCTGGATTTAAATAGACATTAAAACATGGCTTTAGTACATATGTACAGTCTCACCAGAGCCTTCACTTCTCACACACGCAAAGTATAGAAGTAGAGTAAGACTCAGACCCAATATTAGACCTCTAGGCCCGCTGGATTTGAATATACATTTAAAGAAGACTTTAGTACATATGCACAGTCTCGCCAGAGCCTTCATTTCTCGTATACACAAAGATTAAAAGGAGAGTAAGACTCAGACCCAATATCAGACCTCCAGTCTCGCTGGATTTGTAAAGACATTTAAAGAAGACTTTAGTACATATGCACAGTCTCGCCAGAACCTTCACTTCTCACATACACAAAGTATAGAAGTAGAGTAAGACTCATACCCAATATTATACCTCTAGTCCCGCTGGATTTGAATAGACATTTAAAGAAGACTTTAGTACTTATGCACAGTCTCGCCAGAACCTTCACTTCTCACATACACAAAGTATAGAAGTAGAGTAAGACTCAGACCCAATATTATACCTCTAGTCCCGCTGGATTTGAATATACATTTAAAGAAGACTTTAGTACATATGCACAGTCTCGCCAGAACCTTCACTTCTCACAAACACAAAGTATAGAAGTAGAGGCAGACTCCAACCAAATATTAGACCTGCAGACCCGCTGGATTTGAATAGAAATTTAAAGAAGGCTTAAGTACATATGCACAGTCTCACCAGAGCCTTCGTTTCTCACATACACAAAGTACAGAAGTAGAGGAAGACTCAGACCCAATATTAGATCTCTAGACCCAATGGATTTGAATAGACATTTAAAGAAGGTTTTAGTACATCTGCACAGTCTCGCCAGAATCTTCACATCTCGCATACACAAAGTATAGAAGTAGAGTAAGACTCAGACCCAATATTAAACCTCTAGCCCCGCTGGATTTGAATGGACATTTAAAGGAGGCTTTAGCACATATGCGCAGTCTCACCAGAGCCTTCATTTCTCAAAGAAACAAAGTATAGAAGTAGAGTAAGACATAGACCATAAATAAGGCAGCTAGCCTCACTGAATTTGAATAGGCATTCATAGGAGACTTTAGCGCATATACGATTAGTACCAAAATCTCGTACATTTGATTATATGGATCAGTCCATATGGTACTAATAACATATTGACGAAGTCATTTTAAATGTGTACAACCGTGTAAAAAGTACAAAATATGAAACCTGCACAGGTTTCTGAAACATTGGCGCAGCACCAATTACGTAGGCTTCGCACGTGCGTAATAAAAATAGTAACATTCAAGGGAGGTCACTTAATGTGATAAAAGTGATTTCCACACTATAAGGAACTGCTCATGAAAGAATGATTTTACTCCCTTTGGGAGCAAATTCTTTCCTTTAAGAAAAGTTACCCTTTTGAAAAGGAATGCAAATGAGGAGAATCATTGTTTGATCCAGTAGGCTCCCTTTGATATGCTTAACTTTTTCAGCATTCTAGCTATGCTGTTGTGCAATTCATATTTTGTTCTTTTCTCGAGAGTGTGACAGTTAAATAGAGCTATCACATGCTCTTTAAGAAAATAATTTTATATACATTGTCAACCATTTCTTGCAACTGTCGATAGTAGCATCTGGATTTCCGTTGCACCAATAAAAAGAAGAATTCTACTCCTTTAAATGATACCAACATAAGGTAAATTTGTTGTTTTGACCCCTAACGTCCCAGTCAACAATTTTAGTCATGTTGTGATGATCTCCTCTCTTATTTTATTCTTTTGTGGATAGTTTATGTTATTTGTGTTTGTTTTTGCCAATTTGTGGTGTCTTTTGGGAAAGGGCTGACCTCTTGTGTGCCTTGTTTGCGATGTTTTCTCGTGTTTTTGTCACTTTCCTATTCCGTGTCCTGTGTTAAGTCTGGTAATTGATTGCATCGATTCCTGATCTTTGCCTTCTTTCTTACTTTGGTAAAATATTTAAATCTTTCATTTGGAAAGTTTTTAATATAATATTCTCCAGCTGACGACGACTGCTAAGGCTGATAAGCTGTTGTTGTTAAAAATGTACCTTAATATTAGCTAGAGGTTATTAAACTTTTTCCTGTTCCACTCAATTTCGCAAACAATGTAATCTGCTAATGAAAACCTATACCACTAAATAATAAATATGGCCATATAGCTTTATGCAATAAATTATTTATACAATTACATAATTGTTCTCAAGTCGAACATATTTTGAGTGATCTGCATTTAACATCGACAAACTTACATCTTTACGTTTCCTTAGTAGTACAGGAAATAGTAAAAAAAAATAGCTAAATTTTTGTGGGAATGTTTAATGTGCTTTTTGTGCTTTTATTTTGTGATTTATACATTGATATGTTTCTTTTAGTATAAATGTGTGTGTGTGTGTGTGTGTGTGTGTGTGTGTGTGTTCTTTTCCATATACGCTACATATATACTGGTGTACTTTCAACCGGAATTTGTATTTTGTACATACTTTTGAAGATCTGTATCATGACCATAGTGTTTTGTCAATATAAATGTGTATGCTTAATTCCCTATAAAGGTAATGAAGGTTGATTAAAACCGTTTAACAACTGTATGATAGTTACCCACAGAGGATGCTGTGTTTATCACTAGGCATGGCCATCGATCAATAATCAATACTAAACTGTTGTAAGCTGCTATCATGTCAGTTATTCATTGAAGTCATGTTTCTCGTAGCAAACAGCTCGAAACCACACCCTCAAGTGAATTACTTTCTTACTAGTTATAACAGTACAAGAGGTGATACATGTTTATTTTAACAAATTTGAAATTGCCGGTTCTCTTTCATTTCTTATTGTATTTGGTTATGATTGATTTACATATGTAAATCTGATCTACAGGAATACGCAGTCAGCAAGAGTTCTCAACTTTATTCGCTGGTTTGAAACAGTCTCTGAAGACAAAAAGTCAAATTTTAAGCGTTTAAAAATGCTGTCAGAAACGAAATGTTTAAAATCATTTTCAAACGATTTCTCTTAAACAGATGAAGCTTTTCTCTTGAAACGTAATATAAATTGTACATAAATATTTAAAGTGTGTTCTGTTAGAAAATAAAGCATTTCAGATGGATATTGACTTTTTGAAGCAACTGAGACATCAAATTTTAGAGTTTGATACAGTTTCCAAGGCAAAACTTAATTGTATACGAAACACACTATTAATGCAATATTTGGTGATCAGTTTTATTGGCGATATATACTTACAATATCCAAGAACTTGACTCGGCTGTGAGTTTTGAGAATTTATTTTTCACAATTCTTTCAGGACCACTTTACACATGGAATACCCATTTTGGCAATTGTATGGTAAAACTTATTAAGCCCAGTTGTCAAACGAAAACAGGCGCACAGAAGCTGTTTTTTTTTCATTTGAATAATAGACTGAATGTTCCTCTAAACTTAAAAGAAAATTGCAGAGGTAAATACGCATTTCATGAAAAATACAGCCGGTATAGCTCTTAAAATAATTAAAAGAGGGGTAGGTATGTATTTCTGGCTGCTGTGTTATGGTTATGCTTTAAATTGCCATTTTGTTTATTTGGCTATACCAGGGACACATCTGTTATTTATGAGAAAGCAAAAAAAGTTTGTTTTATTAATATGCAATTGGAAAAAAATGAAATTCACATCTGTTCAAATAAACAAAACAGGTCTCGCATTGTTTATTTAATATATACAAATTGTGGGTGTTTTATTCATTTTATCTTTATCCTAAGTTTATACCATTGAAGAATTTGTCTTTTGAACTTAACTATAATTGAAACCCATGTTACATTTTTATTTCTAAATATTTATTGCACGTACAGGCGCAGAAATGTTATAAGCTCACCTGAGCCATTGGCTAATGGTTAGCCATTGTGATCATTGGATGTCTGTCGTGCAATGTGCGACGTCCGTCCTCAACAATTGCTTTGAAAGATATCTCCTTCTAACGAACTGGCTGGAGTTTTACCAAACCTTGCAGGAATGATCCTTATATGGCCCTGTTTTATAATTGTTCAAATGGTTCTGGTCCATTGTATATCTAGGTTACACAGGCTAAAAAAGATTTTTGAGATGAAAATTTTAATAATCTTCTTGCCTGTAACCACAAGGTCTAGAGCCTTGATATTTGGTATGTAGCATCAGCTACAAGACCTCTACAAAGTCAATTCAAGTTATGCAACTGCGACCAAAAGTGGGCCCGCCCTGGGGGTCACATATTTACATAGTCTTTTACGGAAAACATGAAAAATATTCTTCTATGAAACACCAAGGCCTAGATCCTTGTAGATATTTGGTATGTAGCATCAGCTAGTAAACCTCTACTGAGTTTGTTCAAATTATGCTCCTTTGGCCAAAAATGGCCCTCCCTGGGGGTCATATGTTATAGGCTTATATAGGGAAAACATGAAAAATGTTGTTGCCTGAAACCACAAGGCCTAGAGTCCTGATATTTAGTATGTAGCATCATTTAGTAGACCTCTACCAAGTTTGTTCAAATTATATCCATGGGGACAAAAAAGACTCCGCCCGGGGGGTCCTATGTTTTACATTATCTTATATAGGGAAATCATGAAATGATCTACTTGTCTGAAACAACAAGGCCAAGAGCATTGATATTTGGTATACTATGTAGCATCACATAGTGGACCTCTACCAATTTAATTCAAATTACACTAATAGGGTACAATTGGCCGTGTCCCAGGGGTCACATTTTTCACATAGGCTTATATAGGGAAAACTTGAAAAAATCTTTTTGTTTGAAACCTCTAGGCATAGAGCCTTGACATTTGGTATGTAGCATTATCTAGTGGACCTCTAATCTACTAAATTAGTTCAAATTAAGCCCCTGGGGTCCAAATAGGCCCCCAAGGTCACCTGTTTTACATAGGCTTATTTAGGGAAGTCATGAATAAATCTTCTTTTTTGAAATAACAAAGCCTAAAGCCTTGATATCTGGTATGTAGCATCACATAGAGGACCTCTACCAAGTTTGCAAAAAACCTTCCTGCCCTGGGGTTACATGTTTTACACAGGCTTATAGGAAAATCATGACAAACTCTTCTTGTCTGAAACAACAAGGCCTAGAGTGTTGATGTTTGGTTTGTAGCATCACCTAGTAGACCTTTCCCAAGTTTGTTCAAATTATGCGCTTTGGGCCAAACATAGCCCCACCCCAGGGCCACATATTGTACAAAGGCTTATATTAAGAAAACATGAAAAAATCTTCTTGTCTGCAACAATAAGGCCTGGCAAATTATGGCCCTTGGGCAAAAAATGACCACCCAGGTGTCATCAGGGAAGTGGTCAGCTTTCAACAGATACCTATATATATACGCTTTAAACAAAACTCAGATGGGTGATTCAGGGCCATTGTCCATCTTGTTTTGTTCATAACTTTGACTGTCAATCAAAATTAATAGCACTTATCATATGGGCCGTGACGTGACAAAAATGGTTAATTAATCAGCGCCACCATGTGTTACACGAAGGCTTATATGACCTGACCACGCACAAAACTTTTTAAAAGTAATTTGTATGTAGAAAATATTATCATTCAATTGGCTTAATACGCAATATTGCTATGTTGTAACTATAACATTCATAGAGTATCTTACATGAGTGCTTGTGTTTTATTGAATTTATTAAACGAGTACGGGAAAAGTGATAAAATGCGAGGCTTGCCAAGTATTTTATCACTTTTTTTGCAACGAATTTAATAAATTCAATAATACAGGTGCACATATAAAAACTATTTATCTCATGGCATTAAAATTAATTAAATTTCTGTCGTGAAAACGTCACGAATTTGCCATCATTTACGTAACGTTACGTTAAAATGTATGTAATGTAATGTCATAATATTATATGTATTTTTCTTTACTTATATTCTTGGTAGTATATTTTGGTGTTAAATAAACCTGATAAAACTGCCTACATGTTGTGATACGTATATTTTCTGCCTACATTAAACTAATGCCAGCTACGAAAACAATGCATCTGAAAATGTACTCTGCTGATGGCGTCTGCGGCATGTAAATACTAACATCAAAGATTAATTTTGGCATGCAGATAAATAGACTAGTGTGGACCTACCTCAGACTGCTCCTACAGGAGCAAACTAATCTGGGTACACATTGTTTCCTTCAGAGACGTTTTAAATGGATAAGCAGACGATAAAGCAGGCGATATAACGTTGTGATTAGCAGCTGCAGAATTAACACATGCAATCCAATCTATAACTGAAGCATATGATACATATGTGACCTATTTTTGTTTGCTACAGAGACGCATGCGCAGCAATTAAAGAATCTAAACAGGTCTGTAGGTCTCTATATCATGTATATCTACGAGCCTTGATCCACTTCTGAATTAAGGGTGAGGTTGGCGCCGTTAAACCGGTTTAAGCCCTCCAGTACAATATTTTACTGACCGTTCCAAGACGGTACTTCTTTTGTGGATCTTTTATGTTTTTGTTCTGTCTTGTGTTTTCTATGTCTTTGTGCGCGTCTGTTTATATGTGCTTTGTGGTCTCCTGCTGGGAAAGGGCTGACCTCTTGGCTCTCGTTTGTGGTGTCTAACTGTGAGTTTGTCACTTTCCCTTTGGTATCCTGGGTCAGGTGTGGTACTTGATTGTATCGATTCCTGATCTTTGCACCCTTACTTACTTTAAATGGATAAGTAGACGATAAAACAGACGATATAAAGTTGTGATTAGCAGCTGAAGAGTTAACTAATGATATCTCATCTAGACATGAAGCGTATGACACGCATGAAAAAATGCCTTTACAATGCATTAATATAATTGGTTTTCTTTAAAACTAATTGAAATCAAACCTGCCTTGAAAGGTACAGGTAAATTACTATAAGGCCTTGAAAAGTATTTGAATTTTACTTTTTCTGTATGAATGTAGACCTTTATCAATATAAAATTGCTGTGAATTTATTTGGTGCAGCATATGGTCCACAAAATAAAGACAGGGCGATGTCATTCTATTACGGGCCACGAGGTGAAAAAACTGTTTTTTGAGTTTCCAACAAACTGAGACTCAAACCAGTTTCCTCTGTTACAGAGACTAACTAGAAAATTCAAAATTCAAATTTAGAAAGTTTAGATACGATACTTTCCAAAATGATGATAACAAAAGTGCTGATCAGTCTGCGTAGATGCACAGGCTGGTCTGCGCCTTTGTTGTCCCCAAACCTCGAAGACAGGTTTTCTCGCTTCCAAACCCATATTCTCATTCTAAAGCAATTGCAAAGTATAATTTTTACGTGTAAGGCAATATTTTTCACAAATTTTCAGTCCTATAAAACAACAGAAGATACTCTTCGAAGTCCTAGAAAGGTCCTTAAACTTTACACAAACTTGCCTGAGTTTGTGAACCAGCCGAGTAAACACATAACAAGTAGTGTAATGTAATTAATGACATCCATTATAAGGTTGCGTAAAAGATAGCAAAATCTCAACTTTTCATGCCAAAAATTGTGATAACTAAGTAATTTTAATGTTGTATGATCAATAGAATCTAACATTCGTGCTCCTGTATTATTAAATTTATTAAGCGTGCGAAAAAAAGAAAAAAGGCTTGGCAAGCCTCGCATTTTATCACCTTTCCCCAACTAGTTTAATAAATTAAAACATGAGCACTCATGTAGGATCCTCTATGTACAGGTATGCTAAGTTAAACTTTGTAAGCCTTGATCAGCCATCTGATCATCTGCGATTTCATCAATACCGTTAGTTAACCCTTAAAGCGCCAATCACGACTGCAGCAGACGACAAATTTTGAGACATCTTTCCCAATTTTCGACAAAAATAAGGTATGATATTACATGAGAATCGTCTGCCAGCAGACGATTCTCATGAAATATCATGCCTTATTTGTTATTTTTGAAAAAGCGGCAAAATTTTCGTCGTCTGCTGCAAATTATAGGTGGCGCTTGAAGGGTTAAAATACCTCATCAGGTTTCAAAAATGATTGGCTCTAATTTAGGATAAGTTTGGTTTTCGATATGCGGTAGCTGAATGATGACAACCATGTTTACCCACCTCCCCGCCTCCTTATAGATTCTTTTTATGCCCCAGCCTTGAAAAAGTGGGGATTATTTTGTTATGCTTGTCTGTGCATTAGTCTGTTAAAAAATAGGGTTTGAAATTGCATACCACATGGTGATACAGTGACCTATTAGTTGAATAATATTTTTATAAGTTTTACTGTAGCAAAAACAGTTGCTAGGAGTATAGAAATCGCTGTCACAAAGGAGAAATATATGAAAATGTTCACTAATCAACTGTTTGCCTACAAATGTTGCCTGCTGATAACCTTTGAAAACAGTTCACAATCCAGATCAGGCCTGACTTTTTGTTGGGCCTGATCTGGATCCAAACTATTTGACACTCTGATGGTATTCCTGAAAGAATTTATGTAAAAATTTGATTTGAAAAAAGAAGACTCAGCAGATGACAAAAAAGCATGCAGAATTACCCAGAAAAATCTGAGACATCAGAAGATTTTTTATAAAGAATTAAAAAAATCAGCGCAACAAAATACCAAAAATTTATTCTAATATTATAAGTTGTGTTATGGTAATCTTATTACCTCAGGGGCTGATCCAGGATTTCTTGAAAAGATTTCAAATTTACAAAGGGGGGTTTGATATGTTAATCGAATCTAACTATGTGTTAATTTCCTATGATTTTTCTGAAAATTCTCCTCTGCACCCGTCAAAGTTTCTTTTGGGAATTGCTTGTGCTGTTCTTTACGTAATATGTCAAAAAGCCACAAATTTGGTCAAAAGTGCCACTTTTCTTAATTGTTTAGGCCATTTGCTGTTACTACTGACAGCAGTTAAAGTAAAATGTGGTGATGTAGTTGGTACCCAGCAGGCACACAACCTTAAAACAACGTCATAACGACGTCAATGCGACATCATGACACCGCCGTGACGTTGATATCACATTTTAAGGTTGTGTGCCTGCTGGGTAGAGAGTTAGACATAGGGATTGAAGCGTCATAAAGTTGTTTGAGATTCATCGTTGGCGCTGTGTTGTGTCCTTGAGCATCCTTTACTTGAGCATATCATCTGCTTAGTACTGGTGCAACCCGGGAAGACAGGAAGTAGTCTGAATATGATTGAAAAATTGTTGACTGGGACAAAAAGAGTCAATACAAACTCTTTCCTTGCTAGCCCTGACTTTTGATGTCTGCTTATAAACTTTAAAAACAGTTTTGACCCAGATCAGGACAGATAGAATGTTGATCCTGATCTGGTATGTGAACCGCTAGACACTCTGATATTTTTCCCAAAAGAGTTTTTAAAAAAATTAACTTCGAAAAAAGTAAGCAGAAAACAGCAAAAGCATGAAAAACTACTCAGCAAGCAAAAAGATAAACATTTTTACTACGGTAGTTTTCTTATAAAGTGATCAGAAGAACTTGGTGAAAATTAACTTTTATTCTTTAGCTTCAGATGCTCCATGGATAGGTGGCAAATTGATTTTGAAAAAAAAAACACACCAAAAAAAAAACAGATGACAAAAAATCATGCAAAATTACCCAGTAGGCAAATAAAAGTGCTGAATTAAGTGGACATAGGTGAAGGATTTCAGAATTAGTCAGGATTTTCAGGTAGACCTCTCTTTTGCTGGTCAGTTCAAAAAGATCATCAAGTAATGTAAATGGGTGGACTAAGGACCCACCATGGCTCTACTTAAGGTTTTCTTTAGCTCTAATTATCTGTGAATCAAGGCCCTTTTCTTTGTTTCTTCACAGTATGTTAATTTGATTTGATCGTTTCCCTGTGATGATACATGGTATAAGTGGGCCTCGTCGCGAGAAAACCTGTCTTCGGGGGTATGCGAACAACAAAGGCGCAGACCAGCCTGCGCATCCGTGCAGTCTGATCAGCGCCTTTGTTATCCGCTTTTTGGAAAGTACCATATCAAAGCTTTCTACAAGCGAAATTTCAATTCTCTAGCTAGTCTCTGTAGCTGAGCAGGCTGGTTTGAATCTCACTTTGTCGGAAACCCCGAAGACAGGTTTTCTCATGTCGCAGCCCAAATTAGGAAGCCTCCACATGACCTAGAAAATTTTTGTGTTTTGACAACAGCAGACTCTAGGGTAGTTGATGAATTATTGTTGCTCCTGCTCTTTGTGTTTTTTGTGTGTGTATGGTCCTTGTTTTGTAATGCAGTAGTCTTACTGTCCTTTCTAGTTTTGCAATCATCTTTCTGAGAAAGAGCTGGTTGCTTTTTATGGGGTGGGGGTGGTTCTTGCTGTTGTGTGAGTACTGTAAATTCAGAAATTCTTGTGAGGGTTTTATTTTCACGATTTCTGGCGAAAATTTTCGAAATTACAGTATTGGGATTCTTTGTCACTTCCACCCGGTGCCATGGGTTGGTCTGTGACCTATGATAGTAGCATCTCCTGGTCATATTCACTTGCTTTTATAAGTTAATCATGTGAGCATTACAGGCTATTACAGCCATAAACTGACTTGTATAGTCCATGATACAGCTATAAATTGACTTGTATAAGTCCATATTACAGCCTTAAATTTACTGTCAATTTATACTCATAGGTTATAGATCATATATAAAATTATAAAGGAATTAAGTGGGAGCAAGCGCAGCGAGTGAACCACTTAATTTCTTTATGATTGTAATATATACTTGACAGCAAAAGAAACGCATATTATCCAATATCCTTTTAATACTAGAAAATCTTATTAAATTTTACTCTAAATGATATGAACATGTTTGAACGGACTCATGCGTTCATTCCAGACCATTTGTTTTGTCATAACACGGTTAATTATTATTTTTTGTTAATTAATGCAAAAACGCAAAAAAGTGCCGTACATTGAAAAAAAACATGATTTGAATCCGATTTCATTTCATGTCACGAGAACATAATGTAACAGATGAGAAAACAGCATAAAACTTTAAAATTCATTGCTGTAGGATTTATACTGCCAATCCAAAAATCTTCATTTTTGCATTTTCTGAATCGGTATTGTAAACCACTGGAGTCTTTGGGGTGTAAGAAAATCTGGCACAGTATGATTGATGTCAAGTAAGGAACTGTCCAACAGAACCGTTCAAAACAATTGTTTGGACACTTTCTTGCCTGTCTTAAGCACACTTCCGGTTGATTGTCCGATAATGTAACTGGGTCACAATGGTCCACCTTGAAGAATTCCGGACATTTTAATCTTCATAAGTAGTCTGTATGTCCCGATTATCACACAGTGTGATTTTCAGGCAAATCCGTCCAGTGGGTTTAGGCATACACCATCTCGGAAGTCACCTTTATTATTAGCTATTTCGTTACGCCCAGAGTTACCCCCCCTTTATTATCATTATTCAAATAAGCTATCCATTTGTGCTGCAATTGATAATACACATGTTCCATGCATCATTGATACCTTGCATATCATTAGATCAGTATTTAAACCCCAATTTATACACTATACCAAATATGCAAAATATGCGTTTCTTTTGCTGTTCAGTATATGATCTATGACCTACTTACAGTTTTCTCCTTCCCCTTCCATTGAAAATAGCCACATTGACCACTTCACTGATTTACTTCATAATTTTACTAAAAAGATATTACACATATTTACAAAATATGTCATTAAGATGGCCAAAATATTTCTGTGCAAACTGATTGGTTGTGAAACACAGGAAGGGGCGGGGTAAACTATAACATGATGCTTTTATAATTTTCACAATCCATACAATAAGGTAATATATTGTTTTTATATCTTATATATCTTAACCCTCATCCTGCCAATATTTTTGTCCTGAAAATGTTGTCTACTTTAATTACGCCTGCAGAATTTATTTCAAATGCACCCCAGGATATATTACTTTGGAAGCAAACACTACAAACCCTGATCGGACTGCTCCCTGATCTGGGTTCATAGTGAGGCTTGTATAGTGGTTTTAGGGATACAGGATATTACACTTCCAGGGATATGGGATACTATCCATTTTACTTTCAGGGATATGGGATACTATCCATTTTACTTCCAAGGATTCAATATTTTGTTTACTTTCAGGGATATTGGATTTATGAAAACTAATTATGGGTATATTTGCCAATTTTTAAGGGATACTTGCCTGTTTACTTCAAGGGTTATGGGATATTTGGTACCCCCTATACAAGCCTTCATTGTGTTTGCAATATAGGCTACCAAAGTACACAAGCTGATGAGATTGACCAGACAACAATTGTCATGAATTACTGGAAAGGATCAAAAGTAACATTTTCACACCTATGTTTCTGAGGTAAACTCTCCCACTTTAAATTGTCGAAGAGTCCATAGTGTTAAAAAAGGGTGTCGTTAACATTATATACCTGATGTAGCTCTCTCCATGTTTCATTCTCGTTTCTCTCATTGCCTTTGAAATTATGTTGTTCACAAAGTTTCTCCCACAAGCATTCAGAGCCTTTCAGAAATTGCTGGAAAAAAAATCATAAACTGATTCCAACCTAATAAACACATTTATCATATGACGTCGCATCTGGAAGTGAAATAACGCCATGCAATAAAATCGGGTTTATAGACTTTCGGGAAATGTTATAACCTCCATAACCAGGTTGTGACTTTCATAACAACGTTGCGTACATAATGACAAAATTATACCGTTTTTACGACATAAATGATATTTCAAAGTAATCTTAATGTCATATGATAAATATAATCTCACATTCCTGCTCTTGTATTATTGAATTTATTAAACTCGTTGCGAAAAAGAGATAAAATGCTCGGCAAGCCTCATATTTTATCTCTTTTCCCCAACTCTTTTAATAAATTCAATGAAACATGAACACTCATGTAAGATCCTTTATGTATGCTCGAATAAGCACAAATTGAGCGCTCTTTGGGAAGTTTACACTTTATGATCTGATTTCCAGTCAGAAGGGATGGGAACATTGCTAAACATTAAAATTTTGGCCACTCAATCACTTCCAATAAAATATTTGCCTAATGATAAAATTCACCTATTAATCAGTAAAACCTATAAGCGCCAATTTTTGGGCTGCTCATTAAATTTTAGAGTTTGTTTTATCCGTAATCACAATTTGTTTATCTTCATTATACGAGGGGCGTTCAATATGTAATGAGAACAGCCCAGTATATCCCAAAGTTTTATATATTACACACTTCATAGTTACTTTCATTGAAAGGTCTCTTTCTTTGCTAAATAAATGTAAAATTTCGGTTGTCCAGCTCCTTATCTTATTAAATTTACACAAGTCACTTTCAAGATAGGGTACTGAAGTACACTGCGATATGAAATAAAGCAATGTTTTCAAAAGCAGATAACTACATGAACGAGAGATGTTTTCAGTCTGCTTCTTCCTGTGGTAAATATCCATATATTGGTGATTTATACCTGCAAAAAATTTTGATATTTCTTTATATTCTATGAAATGCTGATGCTGCCATTTTGGTTAAAATCCTCCTTGATACTACAATTTCTGGCATTCCATTGACAGAGTCGTTTTTGCTTGAACGAATACATAGCGAAAATTTATACGAAAATCATTTGTAACATTTTTTCTGGTCGCTTTGTTGTTCATTTGCAAGTAATACAGCCGATCTTGAAAATGCCATATTTAATCTCACTCATAAAGTACCCACAAGTATGTCATTTCAAATAAGAAAATCACATAAAAGAATGACATATCTGGCTTACACTGCAATGGATCAGGCAAAATACTGCGTTTCATTGATGTCTGCATTATTTGGACATTGTTAAACGTATTTACATGTACATAATCTGGCTGGCTAATTTCAGACAATAAAAATATAGGAAACGAAAATGGTATTCCACTCAAATGAGATACCCCTAGATATTGGTTTCAGTTTAACTGGTCTGCTGCCTATGCACTGTGTGTATTGAAACTTCAATACAATCAAAAGTGTCTTTTCCTGGTACAAAGCCACATTTCCGATTTTCAAGAACCGTGTGTATTTTAGTGTTAGATCCATTACTTTAAAAGACGTCAACGTAAGAGGGGGTAACGCAATAAAACCGTTTGCACGAGAAATCAGTACTGGTCAAAAGTTTGTAACGTTATAGCAGATAAAGGGGAAATGAGTCAGAAAACTATAGATATGTGATTCATGCATGTTAAATGTTTGTTTTAGAAAATACAGCATGCCTTTCTACCTTTGTTAAAATGAGTCTTTACAATTCGGAGGAATATTATGCAGTGTATATTAGTGTGCTTTTTAAACAGTCTGTAACATATTAAATTTCGAAAGATAAAATAATGTTTCATGCACCATAATAACGGCAACGCTTTAATCTTTCTTTTTGCATATGACATAAAATCCTAACGCGTTTGTTGATGGAGTTATGGATGAATTTTCATTACATATTGAACCCTCCTCGTAATTTAGTCACATAAAAATTGTTAATATTTAGACAAAAAAATATGCTAAATGTCATTTTTTGTGGCTAAAAATTGCTAGCCGAGATACCCAATCCCGGCCCTCATTTAGAGGTGACATTTCTTTATACATAATATGGAACCACATTTGAATCGATAACACTTGATCCAGAGAAGCTGTAAGGTAATCTGGATCTACACTGTTGACAATAGAGGGTATTGAATTATTAATCCTTAAAGCGCCAAGAAAAAAATGCATCTGAAAATGTCGTCAACTGAAGTCGTCTGCTGCAAATAATTGCCTAACATTACTGACAAATTAAGTATAGAAGCAAACAGCGTGGACTCAGAACAGACTGCTCCTGAGCAGTCTGATCTGGGTTGATACTGTTTGCCATTGGGGCTTCTTAAACATTTCAGCAGACGAGAAAAGCACAAGGCTTTTGTTGCAATTGGCACATTAAGGGACCGCTTATTATTTAAGTGTCAGGGGGCCGGCTAAAAAGTAGGGGGGGGGGGAGGGGGGTCATGAAATTCCATGTGGTTTTTTTTGGGGGGGGGGGGGTCATGTTAAAATTGCTACAAAAAAAATGTTAACAATTTTCCTCCACGCTTGATTTTTAAATATCAACCTTTTATTTTTATTTAGTCAGGCCAAATTTCACCAAATTTCTCAATTTTTGTTTTTACAAGTGCTAAAGATATAGATCTAGTTTTGTTGTGGTGGCTTTAATGTTACAACTTTTATCATATTGATTTCGATAGAAAATGTTTTGATTTATCAGGCTTTCAGATGGGCCCTACTTTTTCTTGAAAATGTCCTACTATCCAGTACGTTTTCACTCTAAAATGTCATTTATGCGGTATATATATATACAGAATTTTTCTCGCTCGGTCGAAAAAATGAAATTAGCTATTATATTTTATCCTGGGAACAGACAGCTAAAAAATTTAACTTGAATTTTTAACCTAAATGTCTCTCTGTTTTGCTAGTATTTTTGTCACAGTCATTATTTCCCTAAAAGCCTCCGGCTTCACATGTATACAAAGCATATCGTTTCGATCCGTTCAAAACGTCCGCATTTTAAAAAAAATCTAATACTTGTTCTATTTACGACATCACGTGACCACGAGACCTGATAACGACATAACTGCCAAGGTATATTTCGTTCCGCGTTGGAGTAGAGAAGACTACCGTCCGAGAAAAACATTGTTACAAGTAAATATATTTTGCGAGCTCCACCAGGGACGTAGTCTAAGGTTATTTCTTTATTTCTCTTATTAATTATATATTTAGTAAGTAGTAATTATGAGCTCAGAGAGTGACGATGTCCTCTCTTTAGATGAGGGGGCGGGGGAAGGCTCTTCCTCCGGTTTCAGCTCTCTTTCGGACTCCGATAATAAGCCGGTGGCCAGTACTGCTCCGAAAAGAAAGATACGGTCAGCTGTGAAAAAAGCAAAAGAGAAAGGTGGTAAGTCTAAGGGCAAGAAACAACCTCCCAAAAAGAAAACTGTGACAAACAAAGAGAATGTTCAGTCTTCAAGTTCTGCTGGTGTCAGTAGTATGCATACTAGTATAGATTTAACAAAGCTGTCGGAGACAGACATTACTAAAATGAGGGAGGTTCTCGGCATTCAAACTGTTCAAGCTGAGCAATATGCTAATGACTCTGATATTGATGCTGTGTTTGGTCATTCATTAGAAAATTTACCAAATTTGCATGTGGAAGTAGACAGAAATGATATATCTGATAATGAAGTGTCACTTACTGAACATAATAACATTGCTGATAATTTGACCCAGGCCTTATTCGAGCCGGAAGAAGGAGAGATTGTAGATTGGGAACTTCCCAGAATGAGAGTCCCAGAAAAAGGGAAGGCTATTTCTGATTCTTTGGCCAAATTGATTAATGTGGCATGTTCCTCCCAGTGTGACACTGACTCGTTAGTGAACAAATATAAAATACCAGTGAACTGTGAACTGGCTTCTCCCCCCTTAGTAAACAATGAAATTTGAAGCATGCTCAATCTCAAGATAGGGGGTTAGTAGATATACAAAATTTGGTTGCCACAGGGATGATTCCAATCATAAAACTGGCCAAGGTATTGAGACCTCAACTTCAAGGTAACGCTGAGGCTAGAACTTTGATTGCTGATGCGTTAACTTTGATGGGACAAATTCAATTTAACATGTCAGTAAAGAGACGTTATTTGATTAGACCCAACTTAAAGAAAAAATACTTTAGGTTATGTAATATTTCTACACCTGTGACAACCAAACTTTTTGGGGATGATGTATCCAAAGATATAAAGAATCGTGACTCAGTATCCTACCTTGGTAAAGACCAGTATGGTTATAAAGGAGTAAGAGGTAGAGGCAGCAGGTTTCCTCAACGTAGAGGCTATTTTGCATATGGGGACCGTGCCAATAAGGGTGCCGGCAGTTGAAGCTATGGTGGTTATGGTCATGGTGGATATGGTCCTCAACAGCATAGATTTCAGCCATATCCACAAAAGGGGGCAGTTTCGCGGTATGAGCAGACCTAGGGTGACAAAAAAGGATTTTAGAAACTATTACAGGGTATCGCATTGTGTTTAATGAACAGCCATTTCAAGATAAAATACCAAATGAAATTCCATTTAATAAGGAAGAGTGGTCAATTGTTGATCAGGAGGTACAAGAATTGCTCAGAAAGGGAGCTATTGTACCTTGTGAATCTGAATCTGGGGAATTTATTTCCACAATTTTTATTGTGCCAAAGCCTAACGGGAAATTTCGACCCGTCATTAATCTGAAATATTTGAATGAATTTATTCAATATGATCATTTTAAACAGAAAACCTTTAGTACTGTTTTAGATTTGTTACAAAAAGGAGATTACATGACCTCAATTGACCTCCAAGATGCTTATTTCGCAGTGCCCGTCCAAAAAGATTCGCAAAAATATTTGAAATTTTCTTGGAATGGTGTCTTGTATAAATTTGTCTGCGTTTGTTTTGGAATTAAATCGGCGCCATTTTTATTTACAAAGTTATTAAAACCAGTATATGCTAGGTTTAGAGAACAAAAAATTAGGTGTTTTTATTATATTGATGATTCAATGAATATGGACAAAGAAATAGCTGTTTGTCAAAGCAATACAAAAATGATGTTACATTCTTTAGAGTCCTTGGGTTATACAGTAAATTATAAAAAGTCAGTGCTGGTTCCCACTCAGAGAATTATATTTTTTGGATTTATCCTTGATTCTGTACAGTTTAAAATATTTCTTACAGAAGAGAAAGTTCAAAAGATAAAAACAAAGGCACAATCTCTTCTTAATACAGGTTTGGTTGTGGTCAGAGAAGTAGCCTCTTTCATAGGGTTAATCATAAATGCATTTCATGCAGTGTTAGAAGCTCCAATGTATTACAGAAGCTTGGAGAGAGATAAAATTGTTGGGTTAGGTGAAAATCATGATTTTAACAATATGGTCATTCTGTCAGACAATAGTACAAAAGAACTGAATTGGTGGAAGCACAATGTTGCAATCAAAAATGGTAAGAGAGTCAGACCTGACAAAGTGCAATTAAGGTGTAGAACTGATGCAAGTTTACAAGGTTGGGGTTCCATAGATTTGAATTCAGAAATGCATGCTAATGGTAGATTGACCATCCAGGAGTCAAAATATTCTATAAATTTTCTTGAGCTGCTAGCTGTATTTTATGCATTACAAGCTCTGTATTGGAACAAAAATAATGTGCACATAGAAATTCAGTGTGATAATGTGTCTGCGGTTAGTTATCTGAATTGTATGGGTGGAATGACTTCAAAATCTATGGACACTTTAGCCAAAGATATATGGTCTTAGTGTCTGGATAAAGAAATATTTATATCAGCAGTACATTTGCCTGGAATCCTAAATTCTGCCAATTTTTACTCTAGGAACTTTTCAGATTCCACTGAGTGGATGGTGAAAAAAGACATATTTCAGCGCCTGTGTAGTCAGTTTTTTCAGCCAGATATAGATATGTTTGCATCTAGACTAAATAGGCAGTTAGAAGTTTTTTGTTCTTGGTTTCCAGAACCTGGAGCTATTCATTATGATGCCTTGTCTATGTCATGGCAGAATTATACACCATATATTTTTCCACCATTTTCCTTGCTGAGTAAAGTTATCAATAAAATTGTTGATGATGACAGATCAGGTAGAAAAGGCAATCCTGGTTTTTCCAGTGTGGAAAAGTCAGTCTGGGTATCCGCTGTTGTTGGATAATATCTGTTCTTTTCCTGTTAGGTTACCAAGGCACAAGGATTTGTTAACGTTAGCACACAACGGGGATGTACATCCACTTCATCGGTCACTTCGGATCGCCGCTGTTACAGTATCGGGAAGACGTTGCAAGGTAGAGGACTTTCAACAGGAACTGTGCAAATTATACTCGACTCATGGGCACAAGGTACCAGGAAGCAGTACAAGTACGCCTGGGACAAGTGGTATGGGTGGAACTATATACGGTTTGGAAATCCCTTTCAAACGACTGAGATTACTGTCATTCAGTACTTAAATTATCTGTACCAGACTGGTAAGTCATATTCTGTTTTGAACTCTCATAAAGCTATTTTGTTGCAAACATTGCCTTTTTTTGGGAACCTGTGGTGTAAAGACTGTCAGCTTATTAGTAGGTTCATTTAATAGAAGACCTAAACTTGTGTACTAAAATACTTATCATCTTTGTTTCCATTGAGTAATGTGACTCTCAAGTTATTAACTCTTAAAGTGACTGCTCTAATTGCATTGGCTACTGCATCAAGAGCTCAGTCTCTAGTGTCAATGGATTTAGATCATATGGTGATTTCAGAGAACTGTGTTATTTTTTCATTTCCTAATGTGTTAAAAACCACTCGTGTTGGTCACTCCTACTGTTTGAAAATTGAACATTTTAGAGATGAGAGTTTGTGTGCTATACACACGTTATTACATTATCTTAAAGTGACTAAGAAATTGAGACGTGCCAGAAATGTTTTGGTTTCATATGTAACATATGATAAAGTCACCACTAGCACTGTGGCTAGATGGTTGAAGTTGGTTTTGAATTTATCTGGTTTGATTTGTTTGTTTGATTTGATTCTTAACGTCCACTCAACAATCTTTCAGTTATGCGGGACGTGTCTTCCTGGTTTGAACCAGTACTAAGCTAGGATAAATGTGTCTTGCTCAAGGACCACAACGCAGTGACGCCGGTGAGGCTCGAACCCGCGGCCCTTCGGTCTCGAGTCAAGCACTCTACCACTGAGCCACTGCGCTCCCTTAAATTTATCTGGGATTGATTCAGATAAATTCAAAGCTCACTCTTATAGGTCAGCTTCTGCTTCAGCTGCGGTTAATAGAGGGTGTTCATTCAATTGAAGAAAATATTAGATACTGCTGATTGGGCTTCTGAGAAGAATTTCAGAAAGTTTTATTATAGACAGTCTGTCACAAAAGAGCAAGTTTCATACGTTGATGCAGTATTTAGAAAATAATGACAAGTATCTGAGATTAGATACTGTTGCAATTTTCTAATGATGTATATGACTCATTATGAAGTGGTTATTGATTACAGGTGTATTTTGAAAGTTTTGTTGGCTTTCAAGATGCTTTGTATATCCTAGTGTAAGCAATAATCACGCATATATCGCTTGTCGACATATTTGATATATTCAGTCACATCAAACAAAAAATACTGGTATATTCTCGCCTTTATTCATGTAAATCCTCGCCACATAACTTATGATAAGTTTGGAAAAGCTCTTTTCCTGTGCTCCAACCAGCCTCGAAAATCCCAGACAAAAATGGCAACTTGCTGTCTACGTCATCAATAGTCACGCACTTCTCAAAAGCCCAGTTTTATGGGAAGCCAGACATGCATTACTTTTAAAAAGTATGATCAAAATAAACACGAGCATCTTATAAATTTTACAGGTAATCAATAGTTATAAATACTGCAGAACGAATAATTGATTTGACTCAGCACAACTTAAGGGTGGGACTGTTGTTGTTCATTAATTGTTTTTTGGTCCCATTGGCTGTGGGGTCTTAAGTTGAATTCTTGGTTTAATTATGTGGTTCTAGGTATCCTTTCTGGTTTAGCAATCGTCTTGCTGAATGCTAGCTGTAATGTTGATATGATTTGATCTGTTCCCAAATAATTGAATATTTAAATAACGGGGATTCAACTGAGTCGAAGTATAATGTAAAAATACACATTTTCTCTCATTTTTACACAATAACTAAGGCAGGCATGACGGTCTATACTTATTTTACCGCCAAAACTAACCACGTGATAGTCATGTGAATTCGAAGCAGGGATGATAGCAAACGCAGCAGACAAAGTGTTAACGAAATGGGATAAATGGAAAAATGTTTATTTTCCACCTGATTTCAACAAACTTTTGGATGTAAGAAAAATATGACTAAATAACACTGTGTGAATAAATTGTGCAATAATTTTATCGGCAGAATCGCCATTTTCAATATGATGAAGGCGAGCGAAAATAGAGTGCTAAGAGTCCCCAAAACTTTAGTGTGACGTCACAAGTTTATGTGTAGACAGCGCAAGAGACAGAAAAACAACACTGCGTGATTATTGTGTAGCGTGAAAAAGCATACTCGGAGGCTTTAAGGGAAATAATGGCCCCTCATCCAAGCTTTAGTGTAGGATGAAGGCCTTATTGAATTAAAGCCAGAGGCTGAGCATGTATACCCCCACCCATGTTGGTTAAATTGATTATTATGAGAATAACCCACCCTATCTGGGTTTTTGTATGACAACAAAACTTTTTTTGAGAGTTTTGAGAGTTTTATTCATTGACCAAAACCCCTATCCGGGGTACAAGTCAAAACATACTAACAAATAAACATTTGAGGAAAGTTTAAAATATGATTACGAAAATCAGCATAATCTCCTCAGTGGGTATTCATGTCTACTTGAAGCAAACACAGTGAGACCACCAAGCAATTAAACACCACTTTCGATGAGAGTAGCCAGGCCTCCAGATAAGAGTATGTATTGGAATGTTATTTCCTTTATTTTTCATCCAAAATATATGGAGTGTGTACTCAAAAGAACCGTCTCAATGAGACGGTCCCCCTGGGCACCCAAAACACCTGAGCACCCAAAGTTTACGCAATTAAAATTTCCTTATCTGGATCTATGAATAGCAATACAAAACATATGGTGTGGGTACTCAAAAGAACCGTCTCAATGAGACGGTCACCTTCAGCACCCAAAACATATGTTTAAATTAATGGGTAAGAAATTAATTAAAAGTTTACGCAAATAAAACAGCCAGGCCTCCAGACAAGAGTGCGTATTAGAATATTATTTACTTTATTTCTCATCCAAAACATATGGTGTGGGTACTCAAAAGAACCGTCTCAATGAGACGGTCCCCTTGAGCACCCAAAACACATGTTCAAATTAATGGGTAAGAAAACAATTAAAAGTTTACGCAAATAAAATTTCCTTATCTGGATCTATGAATAGCAATACAAAACATATGGTGTGGGCACTCAAAAGAACCGTCTCAATGAGACGGTCCCCTTGAGCACCCAAAACACATGTTTGAATTAATTGGTAAGAAATTAATTAAAAGTTTAAGCAAATAAAACAGCCAGGCCTCCAGATAAGAGTGCTTATTGGAATATTATCCTCTTTATTTCTCATCCAAAGCATATGGTGTGGGTACTCAAAAGAACCGTCTCAATGAGACGGTCCCCTCGAGCACCCAAATCACATGTTCAAATTAATGGGTAAGAAAATTATTAAAAGGTTACGCAATTAATTTCCTTATCTGGATCTATGAATAGCAATACTTCAGTGCAAAACATGAAGAAACCCTGAGAGAGTGATAACTCATGCAGAATGTATATGGTTTCAATACTCATCAGAGTATCTTGACTAGTTCCATGATGACTAGATGCACAAAAATTCATAAATATGTATTATAATAGCTGTGAGATCCATAATAATTGTCTGTGAGATCTATACTATCTAGATACTATATAGATCTATTCAAATTATGACTTGTTGGCAGTTATGTCGTTATCAGGTCTCGTGGTCACGTGATGTCGTAAATAGAACAAGTAGTAGATTTTTTTTAAAATGCGGACGTTTTGAACGGATCGGAACGATATGCTTTGTATACATGCTCAGCCTCTGGCTTTAATTCAATAATGCCCTTCATCCTACACTAAAGCTTGGATGAGGGACCATTATCCTTCTAAAATAGTGAGCATAAAATTTCTTATCAAATATTTTTTAACAACTTATTATGTATTAAATGATTTTGTACTTGGAAAAGCCCTACTATCCCTACTTTTTTAAACAGATAATCCCTACTTTTTCACTACCTATTCTATTTTTTTTATCTGTACTGTTTTGTTGAGGGGCACTTGAAAGCTTTATTTAGATCTATATGAGTTTTGTATTTGAAAACACCTCTATGCCTAATGTATTACATTCAAAATCACTATTTTTCTCTCATGATTTTCTTTTTTTTTTCAAATTTTTAATCCTTACTTTTTCACAACTTTTTGTGGAAGGGCACTAATGAAAGCATGTTTATCTGCAGTTTAGAACTGGTTCAACCCAGGAATGACATAACTGAAAAATTGTTGACTAGAATAAAAAAAATCAATATAAACAAAATAGTCTCATATATATACTTTAACGCAAAAGAAATGCAACCAATTTAAATCCACTTTTTATTCCACATGGACCACATGAGGCTAATTTCATAATTATATCCTGTATTCCTGTGCATTGAGTAATGATTTGCAGTAAAATGGTTTTGCTCACGATTTCCATTTTGACGTTATAATGACGTCAGTTAATTTCAACAAATGGAGTCTAAAAATGTGATGTCTCATTCGATTTGAA
Organism: Loripinus fragilis; assembly: GCA_964019695.1. NCBI lineage: Eukaryota > Metazoa > Mollusca > Bivalvia > Lucinida > Lucinidae > Loripinus > Loripinus fragilis. The sequence continues at coordinate 52,820,994 of OZ026528.1, read as the reverse complement.
TACAAACAGCTTGATCTGATATCCAGATGTCTTAACTAAAGGAAAACACTAAAACGGTTTGGAAGTTATTGATTATCAACGCTACCAGTCGCTGCGTTGCTGCGTTTCTTTATTGACGTCAACCTACTTTTTTTTAAAACAGTCATTACAGACGCATTTTGTTCGATCATGTCGCGATACTTATAAGGGCAATATGGTGACGATTATTAATATTCGTTTGGATAAAAATGGCCAATTATGCAAAAAAATTAAAGACGTCATTTTGACAAAATGAACGTTGACAGAAACATTAAAGTACATGATTTGAGTTTGTCTATCCTTTTGCTTTCAAAAGCGGATATTGGTTTAAAACGTTTTTTTCGCAAAATAGGCATAATTTTTGAACTTTGTGACTTAAAAAAAATAGGGGTTGCCTTACATTTTTCGTTGCAGCTCGCCAACCATAAAACACAGCGGTCTGATTTTGGTGTTGTATGCAAGGCAAATAACGGTCCTTAGCGATTTCATTATCGCTGACTGAATGTTTTTACGAAAAAGAAGGAACTACCATTTTAGAAAGAGTTGTGTTTCTTTTGCGTTTAAGTATAATAGATTTCTGGTTAAATGGTGGTCAAGATTTAAGAAATGAATCTTAGGTTATAAATCACAAATAAAAAAATTACCATTTTACCATTCTAATGACATACACATGAATTTTGACAATAAAATTTAAAATTGGGGGGGGGGGGGGTTATTGCATTTAAATTTTGTTAGGAGGGGAGGTCAGCCAAAATTTGGATAATGGATCAAAATTTTAGCCCCCCCCCCCTGACTCTTAAATAATGCACAGTCCCTAAAAAGACTTGCACATAGTAGTGCACTTATAAGATTGCATATGGATAGTTCACTGCTATCATTTACGTCCCAGTCAACTGTTTTCTGAAGTTACAGGCCTCAGGGGCTGTCCTAGTCAACTGTACCCTGGAGTTGCAGTCATCAGGAGCTATCCCAGTCAACTGTACCCTGAAGTTGCAGTGATCAGGGGCTATCCCAGTCATTTGTACTCTAAAGTTGCAGTGATCAGGGGCTGCCCCATTCAACTGTGATCTGAAGTTGCAGCGATCAGGGGCTATCCCAGTCAACTGTACTCTGAAGCTGCAGCTATCAGGGACTGTCCCAGTCAACTGTTTTCTAAAGTTGCAGCAATCAAGTTCTGTTTCAGTCAACTGTATTCTGAAAATGCAGTGATCAAGGGATGGTCCAGTCAACTCTACTTTGGCAGGAATTTGGAACTGTCCCAGTCAACGGTACTATCAAGTTGCAGTGATTAGGGGCTGTCCCAGTCAACTGTACTCTGAAATTGCAGCGATCAGGGGCTGTGCCAGTATACAATACCCTAAAGTTACACTGATCAGGGTCTGTCCTAGTCAACTGTTCTCTGCAGTTGCAATGATCAAGGGATATTCGAGTGAACTTTACTCTGAAGTGTCGTTGGCCTAGTCAACTGTATTCTGAAATTGAAATTGCAGTGATCAGGGGCTGTCCCAGTCAACCATTCTCTGAAGTTGCAGTGATCAGGGGCTGTCCTAGTCAACTGTACTATGAAGCTGCAGCTGTCAGGGGCTGTCCCAGAAAACTGTTTTGCAATGATAAGGGTCTGCTCTAGTCAACTCTACTGTGGAGTTGCAGCGATCAGGGTCTGTCCTAGTCATCTGTATTCTGAAGTTGCAGTGATCAGGGGCTGTCCCAGCCAACTGTTTTCTGAAGCTGCAGCTATCAGTGGCTGTCCCAGTCTACTGTTTCCTGAAGTTACAGCGATCAGGGGCTGTCCCAGTTAACTCTACTCTGCAGTTGCAGCAATCAGGACCTGTCCTAGTCAACTGTATTCTTAAGTTGCAGTAATCAAGGGATGTTCCAGTCAACTGTACTTTGAATTTGCAGTGATCGGGGACTGTTTCAGTCAACTTTTTTTTTGAAATTTGGTTGATCAAAGAATGTTGAGTCAACTGTTTTCTGAAGTTGAAGTGCAAGGACTGTCGAAGTCAACTGTACTGTGAACAGTTAACTGGGCTCTGGAACTGCAGCTATCAGGGGCTGTCCAAGTCATCTGTTTTCTGAAGTTGAAGCGATCAGGGGCTGTTCCTGTCAACTGTATTCTGAAGTTGCAGTAACAAATGGATGTTCCAGTAAACTATACTGTGAAGTTTCAGTGATAAGAGGCTGTTCCAGTCAACTGAATTCTGAAATTACAGTGATCAGGGGCCGTACTATTGGACTATTTTCTGAATTGCAGTGATCAAGGGGTGTACCAGTCAACTGTTTTCTGAAGTTGCAGTGTTCAGGAACTGTCCCAGTCAACTGTACTCTGAATTTGCAGTGATCGGGGGCTATTCCTGTCAACTGTATTCTGAAATTGCGGTGATCAAGAGATGTTCGGGTTAACTGTTCTCTGAAGTTGCAGTGATCAGGGGCTGTTCCAGTCAACTGTACTCTGAAGCTGTAGGGATCAGGGGCTGTCCCAGTCAACTGTACTCTGACGTAGTACCATTCAGGGGCTGTCCCAGTCAACTGTACTCTGAAATTGCAGCGGTCAAGGTCTGCGCCAGTCAACTGTTATCTAAAGTTGCAACAATCAGGGGCTGTATCATTTAACAGTGATCAGGGGCTGACCCAGTCAACTGTACTGTGAAGCTGTAGCTATGAGGGGCTATTCCAGGCAACTGTTTTTAGCTCATCTGAGCCATAGAGGCTTAGGGTGAGCTACATGTGGGAGGATATCTGTCCTCCGTCCTTCCATCCATCAGTCCGTCCATCGTCAACAATTCTTAAAACAAGATCTCCTAAAGTACTGACTTGATTTTGACCAAACTTCCAAGAAATTATCACCATATGCAGTGATCAAGGGATGTTCGAGTCTACTGCAGTGATCAAGAGATGTTTGAGACTACTGTACTCTGAAGTTGCAGTGATCAAGTTTTTTTAGTCTACTGTACTCTGAAGTCGCAGTGATCAAGGGATGTTCGAGTCTACTGCAGTGATCAAGGGATGTTCGAGTCTACTGCAGTGATCAAGAGATGTTTGAGTCTACTGTACTCTGAAGTTGCAGTGATCAAGGGATGTTCTAGTCTACTGTACTCTGAAGTCGCAATGATCAAGGGATGTTCGAGTCTACTGCAGTGATCAATAGATGTTTGAGTCTACTGTACTCTGAAGTTTCAGTGATCAAGGGATGATCTAGTCTACTGTACTCTGAAGTCGCAGTGATCAAGGGATGTTCTAGTCTACTGTACTCTGAAGTTGCAGTGATCAAGGGATGTTAGAGTCTACTGTACTCTGAGGTTGCAGTGATCAAGAGATGTTTGAGTCTACTGTACTCTGAAGGTACAGTTATCATAGAATCTTCCAGTCAGCTGTATATAGGATATGTATATTCCGAAGTCCCCGCTTTTCAAAAGTTGATATAGAATTATTGAAAAGTTAGGCACACAATGCACTTATTAGGTCAAAGAGGGTAGTGAAGAAAAATATCAAAGAGCAGGGTTCCCACAAGCTCTGGAAATCATGGAAAACCTGGAAAATCATCCAAAAAAGTTCATGCATTGAAAATCATGGAATTTGAAAAACTCTAAATAATCATAGAAAAATCATGGAATTTTGTGAAATAATTTGATGAAACCACCAGTAGCCAGAAAACTAGCTGTCGGACACATGTGTGTCTGACAGCTAGTTTCTGGCTACTGGTGGTTTCAAGTTTCAATTATTTCCAAATGTATGCATGTTCTACAAACATGCTGTTGTTGCTGCATTCCCCATTTATACTCAGTGTGGTGAAGATGCTGCTAAAAGGGGAGGTTGGAGGTCGTGCATTAAATAGTCATGGAAATTACATTGTTGATCATGGAAAATCATGTAAAATCATGGAATTGTGATTTTGAATTTCGGTGGGAACCCGATAGAGGCTTGATTGGGGGTACTTACAGGATTGTGATGTTCCAAATGCAAAAGACGTTTGGCTGAACATTTCTCTAACACTGGTCTCAATAACATGAAGGGAAGCCCATGAAAGTCTTCTATTCCTGCAAGAAAACAGTTTAATTCTGCATGCTGGCAAGTAATGCATGCTTTTCTGTGGTCTGGTGGTATTTTTTCTTCAGTGTTTGCTTTTTCAAAAATTGCTTTTAAGATTACCACCAGGGTGTCAAATTTGGATCTAGATCAGGTGTCTATAATGCTTGGTATCGAATTTAAGCTAGAGGAATTCCCAGTTTATTGGCATAAAATTCATTGAACTACCGTTTCCCCCAAAGCTACAACCTTAGAAAAAAGTGTCCACACAGGTATGGACCTCGATTTCTGTAAAGTGGTGGGTCAATTTTTTAGCAATATACTTTGAGGATTCACAGTTTAGAAGAGATAGGACTTTTAAATTAATAGTGTCAAAAATATATGTTGACAAACGTTCACGAGTACGATGACATTGACAGGTTGACATTTCACATAATGTGAAGTCTGATTTTATGCCCCATTGTCAAAACAGCTTATCTGGCAATAGTGTGGAGAGTTTTCGACTTAAAGTTTCATTTTTCTGTCAAATGTTTAGATCCAAAAGCAAAAAAGTGAAAAACGGTTTAAAACTGAATGTTATGTTTACACTTTTCATACAGTTTTTAGTTGAAAATCGTATTTTTTCCAAATTACCTCCCTTTCAATTGAATTACGTTTGAAATTAAAATGCTCAGAAGATCAAATCCTCACTATTAAGTCGGATGTTGTTTCTTCTGACCACTTGCGGGTAGCCATAAGGTCATTTTCAAACAACTGACATGTTTGCGAACCTGCCAATTAAAAAGATCTAATGCTTCAAAGATCGCCTATGGGAAACCCCATTATAAATAATTGCTATTTTTCCCCTCAGTATATTTTGACAAGTATAGACTCGGGCGAGCCTCTACAGCCTCTTTTTAAGCTTAGAGCCTCCAAATCATGTGGCCAGTGGCCTAATAGTCATAGAATACTCAAGCCGCTAGCAAAGGCTCCGATCAGACTGTGGATATGCACAGGCTTGTCTGAACTTTTGCTGGTGGCACATACCACATTGTTGGAAACATCATGTCACGGCTCACTTTATATCTGCTTAGTAACCTAGGAAGACAGGAAAACATCCCAACATGACTAAAAAATTGTTGACTAAGATGCATCAACACAAACTAGCAAATATTCATACAGACCACCCAACAGTATGTGCATTGATAAGAAAGGGAGCAGTTTGATCTGGATGCATAGGCTACCAAAGTACCTCAGCAGATGGCCCAGCCGATGTCACTTGGTGTGAATGGTTGGGAAATGGTTGACCACCCTGCTAGTGGTTCTCAGCAGCAAACAAAGTCGCCGCTTGCAGTATGGAAGTTAATTTTCAAAAAAAGGAGTGTGAAAGCAAATCCTGCAGAACCAGATCAGACGCCACTTTCTGCGGCGTCTGATTTGGTTCCTGCTCTGTTTGCCGATGTCCAATAAAAAGGATGATATGCTAAAATAGTCCAGGAGCATACGTAGTGAAAAATGGGTCCGGTGGGCATGCATTTAATTTTATGCCTTTATTAATATTATCATTAAGAACAGCTCAAAAATTGATTTTTGCATTTTTTCTTTAAACTTTTTCCCCTTATATCTCCAGATGGAATACAGATGGGGTAGACACCAGAAAAATATCGGAGCCACGATATGAGATTTCCAACAATGTGGCATTTTCACTAGCGTAGGATCATACGAGCCTGCGCAGCCCCCCTTTAAGCTTAGAAACTCCAAATGCTGTTCAGTCAGCAGCTTAACAGTCATAGAATATTCAAGCGACAAGCAAAGGCTCTGATCAGACTGCGCGTATGCGCAAGCTGATCTGAGCCTTTGCTGGTCGCACTTACCTCATTTTTGAAAATCTCATGTCGCGGCTCATCGAATATTGTAATAGATACTAACATAAAACCATGCATGCTTAAAGATAAATACAAAATGCGAGATCAAATAATTTAGAGATACATGATACAGTAAAAGGTTGATGCTGCACAAATAAAGCCGTTTTCCCTAGCTAGTTGTTAATGCCGTAGAACATGCCTTAAGCCTTAAAGTGCCAAGAAAAAAATGCATCTGAAATGTCTTCTGATGAAGTCATCTGCTGCAAATAATTGCCTAACATTACTGACAAATTAAGTATAGATGCAAAAAGTGCGGACCCAGAACAGACTGCTCCTATAGGAGCAGCCTGATCTGAGTCCACATTGTTTGCCATAGAGGCTTCTTAAATATTTCAGCAGACGAGAAAAGCAGACGACTTTTGTTGCGATTGGCGCATTAAGGGTTAAGTGTCGGGTGGGGTAACTAGGGACCAATATCCTAGTATACCATATATTTGGACAGTTAAGCTACATAGGCTGGGGCTAATTTAGGTTATTGTGCACCCTCAGGACAATTATTGATGGGTGCCAAATTGTTTATTAGGAGCCCCTAAATGCGAAACAAGGTTGACCTAAAAGAACTGTTTAGGCTATGTGAAAATGCATCGTTCGTGGCAGCCCATAGCGGATATAAGAACCTATAAAATTAGTCATATCTCAGCTGCTACTTATCTTAGACTACTAAATTTGGTATCAAATTAAATCTTAGACATAGTCCTTTTATCCATTTGATGCATATGCAAATTATCTGAGTTGCATATTCACGAAAACTTATGAAAATATTGGAAAATGTTATTCATGAATGGGGGTAAACCTAGAAAATCAATACCTTAGCTTCGACTGATCATAGATTACAAAAAGAAGTATTAAATTAAAGCTCAGATACAGGCGGTCAAATGTGTAAATGATATTTGCATAATTTCTGCACTTATGAATTTTATTAAAACCATTAGAACTTAAGGGAGAACCGTTAAAACATAAACAGGCTGATTTCATACCCATTTTATCATTGTTGCATGCTGTTATATCAGCAGTGCAATTTGACAAGTCTATCCATCCAGTGATCCTATATAAATTTTATTTTCTCATTTGCATATTCATGAAAATATATGAAAATTTAAAAAAAATGAAACTATAGACCCTTGTGAGGGGGTGAGACGGTTGATAATTACACCTTTGTTGCACCCAGAGGGTATTTTTTCTCATGCAGGCGAAATTGTTTAGTGGGACCTCCAAAATGCCAAGAAAGTTGTCCTAAAAGTAAACCTGTTTGGGCTATGTGAAAATGCGTGGTTTCCATAGCAACCCATGCGATTCTCAATAATTGTGGTTAACATACAAATCCGTCATATCTCATTTACTACATACATATCATGGACAACTATATGTAAACTTGGCACCAAAGAAAAGCTTATACACAAATCTTTTATCCTATGGTCATTAATTCAAATTATCTCTCTTGTATAATTTGCATATTCATGTATGAAATTAGAGAAATACTGCTGAAAATTAAGGGGTGTAAATACAAGATTACGATATTTTTAGCTGCTTATTGTTCTATACAACCAAACATGGTACAAAATTGATGACTGGGACGTGAAGCAACAAACACAAAAAATCACAATTAAAAAAAAAATATTGTTAGGCTACTCAAGAAATTTGATGAATTTTTCTAAAGCTTGTAGTGTAGATGTTTTAAGATCATTGTTTTGTCTATTTTTAGTGGCGGTTACAGACAGTTTATTTAACCCTTAAAGCGCCAATCACGACTGCAGCAGACAATAAACTTTGTGACATCTTTCCTAATTTTCGAAAAAAAATAAGGTATGGCATTTCATGACGATTTTCATGAAATATCACGGCTTATTTGTTATTTTTGAGAAAAAAAAACGAAAAAAACAACAACAAAAAAACAGAAACATTGAAATTGTCGTCTGCTGCAAATTATAGATGGTATATATGGTGCTTTATGGGTTAAGGTAAATCCATTATTTGAAAAAAATCTTGCTACTCACGGAATTTTACGAATTTTTCTAAAGCTCGCAGTGTAGATGTTTTAAGGGACTCAAAATCGATTTCTATCTCTCCGTCGTCACTCTCCTTGATAACAGATTCTCTTGCTAAAACTATTTCAACAAGTGTGCCAAGCAGTTCTTCTGTAGAATACAAAATATTTCACATGGCTTGTTATGACACATTTCATTAAGGGATAACTTTAAAAGTAAAATTGCTATAAATTGAAAGAGGGGAGTGGAATTTGAAATTGAATGATGTGCATGTATAAAAAATAAAGATTATGTGACACTTATTAATAATAATTATTATTGACGATGTCAACAAAATATAATGGAAATAATAGCACGTCTAATGGTGAAACCTGGTTCAATATAAATGATCAACTATTTTTGGAAAATTTATTAATATACAATTTATCACATGACGTCGCGTCTGGGAGTGGAATTACGCCATGTAATAAAATAGATAAACCACTAGTGGTTTAAAGGTTTTCGGGAAACGTTATGACGTCAAAAACAACGTTGCGTACATAATGACAAAATGGTGTCGTTTTGTACGGCAGAAATGAGATTTCAAAGTACAGTCAAGCCAGAGAAACACTTTAAAACCTTGTGCGCATGAGTTGCCCATGGGTTGCACTACAGGTGAGCCAGCTTTGAGCGATGAGTTGCACACCAGTCTCAAACCCTAGTGCACATGAAGTGCAAAGCAATCATTGATAAGTATTTCAAAGATAGGAAATTCAAACTGATTGTTCATTTGCTGTAGATTGTACTTATTCCAGCTGAAAGTAAATTTTAATATTTAGAAATCCAATTTAAGTACACCAATTGATTCCTCAACTTTATCACATACCACACCGCCATTTCAGCAAATATTTTATAACTTTAAACCGTTTGCTCAAATATTTTTTTTTTTATTTATCTGTGCTAAACTTTTGTTGAGCAGTATATTTGCAATAGATAACACGGCCTTTATCTTTATTTGGTCATGCGTTTAATGTCATGTGATTGCGCATCTATCTTTTTAGACAGGGTCAACTATACACAAGGAACAGTTTTGATGAACGCTGGAGAACTCTAAATTATATGAAAAAAGATAGTCACTGTGTTATGGTGCGACTGATTTTGGCGTACATGTGGTGAAGACGTAGCCCTCTTATTAGCAAAAGGAAAACGTTTATTCGAATTTGCTTCAAGTAGGTATGTAAACTATAGTTCTCCCAAACTTTAAGGACCACTCATTATTTAAGTGTCAGGGGGAGGGGCGGCTGAAATTTTGATCCATCCAAATTTAGATGACCCCCCTCCAAAACAAAAATCCAATGACCCCCCCCCCCCCTCTGGAAACCACATGGAATATAACCTGACACCCCCACCCCACCCCCCCCATTTTATATCATATTGTCAAAATGCAATATCCTGTAAATCATATGTATGGTACTATGGTACTTTTATTCATTTATTGGCCTGCATGAGTATCTGAGCTTCAATTCTAAATCTTGACAAGTTTTGACCACCAATGAAATATAAGGAATATTTTATATTCGAGACTATTTTGTTTCTATTATTTCCTTAATTTCCAGTCAACAATTTTTCAGTTATGTCTAGATGGGCCTTCCTGAGTTGAACCAGTATTAAGCTGCAGGTAATAGGCTTTCAAGTGCCTTTCCACAAAAAGTAGGGAAAGAGTACAGGGATAAAAGTTTTGACGACAAAAAAATCATGAGCGATAAAGGAGTGATTTTGGGTGTAAAACAGAAGGGATAAAAGGGCTTCTTCACATACAGAATTCTTAAAATAGAGTAATTAATAAGGGTATCAAGCTCCCTTACACAAAAAAGTACAAAAGTAGTGATAATTAAAAGCAGAAATTATCTGTGGAAAAAAAACAGTGATAGTAGAGCTTTTCCAAGTAAAAGATCATTACAATAAGTTGCTTGAAAAACATTAAATAAGAAATTTAATACTCAATATTCAAGCAGGATAATAGCTGTGACAATACTACTAGCAAAACAGATTTTTTTCATCTGTCTGCTCTGTGGAAAAAATATAATAGTTACTCTCTAAGATTTGAGCGAGCGAAGTGAGTGAGGAATTTATATCGTGTAAATATCATTTTAGAGTGAAAAAGTAGGGATCGAAAACAGAAGGGCAAAGGAGAAAGTCAAGAAAAAATAGGGGAAAAATAGGACATATCTGAAAGCCTGATTAATCAATTTTCTATCAAAATCAGCATGATTATAACAATAAAAACACCAAAATATAATTACTTTTGCGCTTGCAAAAATAAAAGCTGAGAAATTTATTGGCCTTCCTAACTAAATATAAGAGATTAATGAATAAACACGAGCGAGCGAAGTGAGCGAGGAATTTTTTCTTAAGATTTTATTGAAACAATTTAAACATGACCCCTTCTGCTGGGAAGTCAAAGTTAATGGCGACCTCCCCCCTACTAGCCACATTCACATGACCCACCCTTCTTTTAGCCGCCCCCACCCCTGACACCTAAATAATGAGCGGTCCCTAATGGCTATGCTTACATTAAATGCTTGTTTGTAAACATTGAAATCAAAACATTTGGACAGCAAAGTCAGAAGTCAGATCTGGTTATTTTGTAAAATAACCATTGTTGTCAGCATGCATGATAGCTCAGTAAGAAGAGACGCTGTCACCAAAACTCCATTCTTTTTTCCATTATGTGCAAGCTCGAATTTCACCAATTTGGACTTTTTATTGTATAATATTTTTATACATTTCCTTTGATCATGTTTGGACGACTTTTTTTTAACATTTGTACAAAGCGTCTCTTAAATAGGACATTAGCAAACACGAAGACCCGTACAATATGTCATGGAAGGCGTCATTTCAGCAAGGCACAGGCTGTTTATTAAATTATTTATCAGTGCATTTTGTTTGGTAAAATGAAAATCACAGTATTTTTCTCCACTGTGGGTCACCCATATACTAGACTTGAAAGTCGTGACTCCTCCAATAAGTAGTAGTAAATCGAAAGTTTATCGTAAAGTATGTTCCAACAAGGAAGATACCAAATATTTGATTTATGAGTAAATAGGCAGTCAGCGAGTATAGTGACAAACCTCAGGTAATGTAGAATGCATTGAACACTCATAGATTTGCCTTTTAAAATGTGTTCAAGGGAGATAAATCACTCCTTTAAGTAATAGGAGAATAAAAGTAGACTAAAGTTTGTTCATATTTGCTGTTTAAGGTCGATTAACAGTAAACAATAATCAATAAAATAATTGATAGTCATAATATTTAGGTAGGCAGTGTTTTGTCGCAGCTATCAGTCGCACAGTTACTTTTTTAGTATAAAATACCTGCTATGAAAACAAAAGCTAAGCAGATAATTCGTTTTGTTTGAACATAGGAAATGTTCTTACTTACTCCGTGTATCAACATGGCGATAAATCTAATGTCATTGGATACCTGGGTGAAACATAGAATGTGGCCAGACAAGTAAATCAACCATTAAGTAATTAAGCCGCAGTGAGGCCAACCAATGAGAGATTTAGGCTGGTCCGTCTTAGAATTAACCAACTGTCTTGCAATTGAAGTTGAACATGTCTACATACTGTCAGCGAAATACAATGAATCTACGCTTTAAAACATAACTTTGTTTTGTGTCTCGAATCTGGTGTTTATGTCCAGCTCAAACATGTAAAGCTCAAATAATTTCATTAATTCTATTGGAAAATATCCTATTAGTCTTGTCTTTTTGTTGGTATTTTCAATGTTATTAGGGTAACATTGAGTACATGCCATTTACAGACGCCTGACCAAAGAAAATTTTAAAAAAAAAAACAAAAAAAAAAAACAAAAAACAAACAAACATGGGTTTCTAAGGCCCCAAGACATGTCTCCTAGCTTTTCTTCCTGGGGTTGGGGAACATGGTTCATTATTATATGCAATCTGTAAAGTCATTTTCTGCAATTTCGTATAAAATGTAACATACGTCACGCTGTTGAGCAAAAAATATTTCACAGATGAGTGGAATTGATATTTTTGACAAGAACAAACAATTTAAGTTCAAATAATGTCATTGACACTTTTTTATAATATCCTATTAGTCTTGTACTTTGTATACTACTATTTGCTATGTTAGTGGGGTAACGTTGATGACAGGCCATTTACAGAAAATTGACCTCAGAAAACTTAGTAAAACATGGGTTTCTAAGGCCCCAAGACATGTCCCTGACTGAAAATAACCAAGTTTTTCTTCCTGGGCAAAATTTGAGATTTGGCCCCTAGACCACTCTACCTTATAGCCACTGTGCTCCTTAAGTGCGGAAGCTCAATTATAGTAGACTCGGAGATCTAGGCGTCGCTAGCTTGAGCCTTATTGGAGACACTGCATTGTGTCCTTGAGCAAGACCCGTTTACACCAAGTGGTTCCGTGTCACTTAGTTCACATTCACAGATTCTGTTCAAGGACACCAACCTCGCTCTCAGTTCATTTCTCAGTTTGCAGCCACACAATTCTACATGAATCTATTACACTATACACGAACCTCACTCACAATGAATTCAGTCGAGGTTGCCGTTTGGTACTTAACGTAAATATGCGTTGATGCACTCTATCGTGTAGCGTTTGAGATCCTACCCATTTATCATCTGTTACAAGCCTAATGAGAGTTGTATTGCCTACCTTGACAATTCTGCCAAAATCAGTCTGTGTATTACCGTAAAATGCTATACTTACAGTATTCCATATTACTAGGATATAAAATTGTTTATAAAGCACATTTTTTGTTAAGAATGAGTGTGAAAAAATCCATGCTAGGATATAACATAGATAGTCCTATCAGGAAATTACGATGGTGCAGTACCTTTAGGACATTCAATATTTTCATTTCAGAAAATATATTCCGAGGGGACGATTTAATAAGCTGTTTGAATGGAATAATACTCTATGTGTACGAAATAGCATTCCATGCTAACGATTAAATTAACCGTTCGCATAATTTACTTATCTGTGCACACAATTTAATACACGGAATAATAATCCATGGGCACGATATAATAATCTGTGCACACAAAATTATAATCCGTTTGCACGATATAAATATCCGTGCGCACGAAATAATAATCCGTTTGCACGATATAATATTCCGTGCGCACGAAAAAATAATCTGAGCGCTCGATTTGATAATTCGTTCAAACGGAAAAAGAATCCATGCGCTCGATATAATAAACCGTTAGCACGAGATAATAATCCGTTTTCACAATATAATTGTTTGAGCGCACAATTTAACAATCAACGTGAATTGATTGGTGTATTCTTCTGATTAAATAACCAAAAAGTCAAACGACCATGTATCGCTCTCCTGAGTTTATGCCTTCTTGTATAAATATGTATCTGTTGGAAACTGACAAAGCCCCCTGTTGACATACAAGTATTCAATTTCGACAGATCACATTTGCTTATACTATTTTGGTCAAAGGTTCTGCCCAAACGACTTTGATTTCTAATCAACAATTTGATTGGTTTGAGCTATATGACGACCTGCAGGAGTCCAGTCGGACAATGTAGGGAAGAAGACAAAGATCAGGAGTTGATATACGATGCTGCACGGCATTGCCCAGTTTAATGCTTAGGCTTTGAATATCGCGGATCCGCCACTGTCAACTTCGACTGCAATGAGCTCTTTTGACTTGTTGTTGGCGATAAGATTTATCGTTTAGGTGTGTTCGGTTTTTCTATAGTTTTTGTTTCGCTCTGAATTGTAAGCATTCATATTTGAGTTTTAAGTGCACCATCCACACAGGTATTCAACCATTACAGAGGAGATTGTTTTCAAGTTTCCTTAGCCGTAATAAACAACGCCCCCTGGTCACACACTATACAAATACGTATAAGTTAATATCAAAAGAGGTGGCAGCTTAGTTGCAATCCCTTTTGGTCTAAACTTACACTTGATTTCCTACTAAACTTCTTTAGTCCAACATTTCTACTTGTTATTGTTGTAGTTATTCTCCGGATCAATACAATCAAACAGAACATATTTTTAAAGCCGTTGAAGGGTAACACCGATATCGTGGAAAGTTAAGCTGCCATCAAATTGGTGTAAGGTTACACTTATTTTTTGCAGTGTATCTTATAATTTGTCTGAAATAATTTCTTTCCTTTCTCTGAATATGGATTTTATCATAGCAAACAGTGCAGACCCGGATGAAATGACACATCGTGTGGCATTTCATCTGGGTCTTCCCTGTTCGATAAAGTACCCAATTAGGGGTTTCTGATAAACAAAGGGTATACAAAGGCTTAGCATCTCTTATATTCGGGTACAAAAGTTGCCAAGTTTTACAACGGATCAAATTCGTTATAGCTTTTATTGTGGAAGGTTGTCACCATTTCTATCAAATGATGAGCGGTTTTAGAGAAGATTCCAACAGTTTCCTTATCTGCCAAAGGTCACGCCCCTGGCTGTCATGTTTTGGGGGACCAAGTTTGTTTTATCTGTTTTGTAGTGGGTCATCGAGGAAATATCCCTGCCAAATTTTATTCAATTCTGACGATTGGTTCCAGTGGGTATGTTAAAGTTTCCTATAAATGTTCACTAGGGAAAACGTGTCATATTTTGACGGATTAGGTTTACTTTTGTAAAGGGAACATTCCTATGAATACTGAGGAGTTGTAATTTCAATCTGTTGACGAAACACTAGATGAACTACAGACATTGACTGATCCCAGTAGCTATCTTTGAGCACTATACTCAGATGAGCTATAACAGATTTGAAATCCAACTTGCAGAACTTTTGTTCTATTCGTGCACATAGAATAATAACCCTTATTCACAGATTATAATTTTCAAGCTCATAGATTATTAAATCGAGCTCTGAGATTTCTATTTCGTTTTAACGGATTAATAATTCGTGTGCACGAATTATTATTCCGTGAGCTCGGAATCTTATTTTGAGTGCATGGAATAATAGTCCGTTTGCACGAATTTTTATTCCGTTTGCATGGATTAATATTCCGTTTGCACGAATTATTATTCCATTTGCATGGCTTTTTATTCCGTTTGCATGGATTATTATTCCGTTTGTACGAATTATTATTTCGTTTGCATGGTTTATTATTCCGTTTGCATGGAATATTATTCCGTTTGCACGAAATAGTATTCCGTTTGCATGGGTTATTATTCCATTTGCACTAATTATTATTCCGTTTGCATACCTTTAAAGCAATTGAAATGTTAAATCAGGATCAGTGACAATTCCGCTGCCACTAAATTTGTGATAAGGTATACTATTATAAGTTATAGTGCAGGATAAATTACTCACTAAGCTCTGTCCCTCATCATTAGACTCGGTCTGTTTTTGATGAAACTGGCCACAGGATCAGTGGCAATTCTGCTGCCACTAAATTTGTGGAAAGGTATACTATTATAAGTAAGAGTGCAGGAAAAATTACTCACTAAGCTCTGTCCCTCATCATAAGACTCAATCTGTTTGATGAAACTGGCCACAGGATCAGTGGCAATTCTGCTGCCACTAAATTTGTGATAGGGTATACTATTATAAGTAATAGTGCAGGATAAATTACTCACTAAGCTCTGTCCCTCATCAGCTACTTGGGTGAGCTAATAGTAATAGGCTCTGTCTGTCAGTGCATCATATTAACGGCTCAAATATTGAAATATATTTGTATTACAAGTTTTAGCTCATCTGAGGTGAGGTCATAGTATTAGGCTCTGTCTGTCAGTACGTAATATTATCAGCACAAGTATTGAAATATATTTGTACTACAAGTTTTTAGCTCATCTGAGGTGAAGTAATAGTATTAGGCTCTGTCTGTCAGTGCATCATATTATTGGCACAAGTATTGAAATATATTTGTATTACAAGTTTGAGCTTATCTGAGGTGAGGTCATAGTATTAGGCTCTGTCTGTCAGTACGTCATATTAACGGCTCAAGTATTGAAATATATTTGTATTTCAAGTTTTTAGCTCATCTGAGGTGAGCTAATAGTATTAGGCTCTGTCTGTCAGTGCATCATATTATCGGCACAAGTATTGAAATATATTTGTATTACAAGTTTGAGCTTATCTGAGGAGAGGTCATAGTATTAGGCTCTGTCTGTCAGTACGTCATATTAACGGCTCAAGTATTGAAATATATTTGTATTTCAAGTTTTTAGCTCATCTGAGGTGAAGTAATAGTATTAGGCTCTGTCTGTCAGTGCATCATATTATCGGCACAAGTATTGAAATATACTTGTATTTCAAGTTTTAGCTCATCTGAGGTGAGATAATAGTATTAGGCTCTGTCAGTACGTCATACTCATTATGTGAATGTTTTATTGTGACAGTCAACGTCCGTCGCACGTCTTCACTGTCTGTACACTTTTTCTATAAATGATATCTCCTTAACTACTCGTTAGATGTTTTTTAAAGAAAGTTAACATAAATGTTCTCCATTAGACTCTCAGTCAAAATTGCGCAAATGAGTTCGCTCTGCTGAACAAAATGGCCACCAACGCTACAATAGAAACATCTTAAACCAGCATCTCCCCCTTAACCACAGGGGGTTAACTCAGTTACAGTGCGGGGTGATTCTTTATGAAAGTTGTCAATGATGCTTTATGAAAGGGTAACAGGTGCTTTATGATTTCCTTAATCAGTATAAGGTAGGTGATGGGGAACTACATCAAACGTAAGATTTTCGAAGCCCGAAAGTATTTTATTTTTATTATTTCATATAATTGAAAAGCTAAAGGTTTTACTCTGTCAGTCTTTGCGATGATGGTTTATGTGTCAGGGACTAATGAGCGGTTTAATTCAGATATTGTTAAAACCTATATCAAAAATCAGAATAGTTATCAAAGTACATATTCCATCAAAGATAGTGTGCATACAACGTCAAAAGTAAGTAATGGTGCAAAGATCAGGAATCGATACAATCAAGTACCACACCTGACCCAGGATACCAATGGGAAAGTGACAAACTCACAGAGGACACCACAAACGAGAGCCAAGAGGTCAGCCCTTTCCCAGCAGGTGACCACAAAGCACATATAAACAGACGCGCACAAAACAAAGCAAACACAAGACAGAACAAAAACATAAAAGATCCACAAAAGAAGTACCGCCTTGGAACGGTCAGTAAAATATTTTACTGGAGGGCTTAAACCGGTTTAACGGCGCCAACCTCACCCTTAATTCAGATGTGGATCAAGACACATAGATATTTGGTTTGCATGAAAGACCCCTAACTTATCAATGCATCATCTCCTAAAACATATAAATCAAGATATAACAAGGAGATAAAGCAAGGATAAGGACTCAACAGTAAATTAAACTGAATACCGGAGCAAAAGAAATCCAACAGGTAAACCCCAGTGGGCCCGACAAACAGCCAAAGCATCAGGCCCCTACCATCTCATCAATAGATAAGTCTTTAAGTCGGAACCATCATAGAGTCTGAAGTCCGACCCACCGGCGTGCAAGTTCAATCTAAATGTGTTTGAAAAAATCAATTTTCTCCTCATGTAAAACTATAAAGAGCTTATTTTAAATGACTAATATTGACAAGCCAAAAACTGGTGGTAAAGAATCAGTAACATATTTGGGTAACAGGTTCTTTACCTGACCGAATGATGGATAACTGGTTCTTTATGAAAGGGTTCGGATGCTTTATGAAAGAATTTGCAAAGATGTTAATGGTTTTAGAATCAAATATCAAGGCAATTAGATCTACTACTGCAACCCTGACTTATTTATTGATTGAATTAAGACCTAACGGCCCAGTCAACAATATTTCTGTCATGTTGGGACTCATCCAAGAGACAGGGAGAGACTAAAAGGGCCCTATCCCACCCAAATTTGCCTCAAGTCAAGCAAATCACGCCCTATCATAACGATTAAGGCTAAGATTTATTTCAATATCATATCAGTGATGCCGATGCTGGGTGCGATCTCATGTCTGCTTGCATATAAAGCAGATAGGCAACTGATCGAGCTACAGAGTTCAGATTGTTAGCTAAGCATCGCATGTGCGTGTCCAGAGGGTGGGGGACAGCTGGTTTGCATCCCACCTGGAAGATCACAAGTTGTTATATGTTTCCTTAGAAACACTGTTATTGACAACCTCGAGAAGAAGTAGGACCCCTTGGGTCCAATTGCTTCGGAAGGGAGGCCAGGTCCGCACTGCCCTCTGTGAAAAATCTAAAATTAAGTTTTCAGGACACCCCCACCCAGATATAATTTTCTGGATCCTCCCATGCATCGTAAACATCCAAACCCTGCTATCAGCATCCAGTACTGTAACATTGTATCCGAGACGTCAATATGTCTTTTTCGAAACTCCCAATAAGAGCATGTGGTGGATTGATGGGGGTTGGGTGGCTCAGCGTATTTTGAAGGGACTTAACATGAATTTTAATGAGAGTTGAGCCTGAAAGGGCAGAGTAGGAGCATTTGGTTTGTTCGTTTGCTTGTTTTCATTTGCTTGGCTTGATTCTTTTCGTCCGAGTCAACAATCTTTCGGTTTTGTCGTGAAGGGTCTACCTGGGTGGATCCAGTACTAGGCAGCGGGTAAAATGTCTGTTTGCTTTGATATTTTTCATCCCAGTCGGATCGGGACGATTTCTTATCCTTCTGTTTTATACCAGTTTCGGTGTCTTGCTCTAGGACACAATACAGTGACTCTGACGTCTGTGAGTCTCGAACAAGCAAACCTTCAATTGAGCCACTGTGCCCCACACAGGCATGAAAGATTAAAGCTGCATAATCTGTAACTTTTGATATTTTCATTTTAAAAATAATGTTTCTACTTTTCAAGAACACAGTAAAAATACTAAAATTCGGGTATACATTTTACCTTTTTCGTAATAATTAACAAATTATTAGTGCCAAAACAACAGCATTTATGTTAAAGATTAACTGTCTAGAATTATTGGAGGGACGCAAATAATTACAAACAAGAGAAAATACACCTGTTTTTATAAGATAATTCACTTTTTCATGCAGTTTTCAACTGTAGAAATTAGATTTGTGACAACATAACTTTATACTACTTTTGCAAATGATTTAAAAAGAAAATATTTTTTCCGAAAAATGTTCATAGTTACTGAGTATGCAGCTTTAAGGCAAACATTGTCCATAATAACTTTAATCTTACAGATATCCAAATTGCTTTGGGGCGTGACAAATCATTTTACTATTGAACGTATCCTAAAAATAGGGGTGCCAGGTCTACAGCCGCACTGGCTCAGTAGGCTTGGTCATAGGTAAATGCTGCCAATGAATCTGAAATCAAGCGTTCAAGTCCGGTCGATGGCGTGCATTTTTTTAAATTTCACGAAATAAGAGTGGCTTTTTTCACGAAATAAGTGTGATTTTAAATTATGGCATAGTTTGCTGCTTTCAAGACTTTGGAAGATCATCAAAATGCCTGTTATATGATATAAAGCGAGGATGCTCAAAAAATAGTTGAGAATGTGTACAAGTTCTGCGTGGAGGAGAAGCAGTCGGGTCTCAATATGTCACAAGACGGGCAGCGGCTCTGAATGGAGTTAGCAGAGCCACTGATCAGAGAGTCCTATCCAAGAACAGAACAACATCTAGCAATGCACACAGCTGGTGCAGTACTGATAAACATACCGGGTAGGCGGCAATCGAAAACCCTCTTCACAATCGACGAACGCGGATAAAAATCGCAAGAAACGGTGTTTACGATTGCCAATCGGGCGACAAATGACAATAGAAAACTCTGTTTCTATCGATTTTTTTATCTTCGTTCGTCGATATTATTAACGTTTTCGATTGCCGCCTACCCGGCGTGATAAAGAAAGTGTACGGCTTTTGTGTCTGTACGGGTGATAATCCTCACTTAAGTCTTTAATACGGCTACGCTTTAGGCACATCTAAAGTTTTTGCCATTAAAAAGCCAAGCTTCATGGGTTCCTTCATGTGTATGTGAACCTTATCCTTTTTTATGCATTATCTAAGTCACATACCTCGGGGAAAGGATGCGTGTGATTTAGGGGAGGGGGTACCCTCAAGTACTCTTTCTACAAAGGCTGGGCCCCCCACCCCGCGTCCCGACAAAAAGTTCAGGATCCGCCCTTGAATAGCTTTTGATGTAGCACGAAAAGTGATAAAAGCATGCAAACTGGCTCCAAGGCGCTCCGTGCATTTTCTAGTTGAGTTTTAAAAGCTAGGTAGACTTGGAATATTGGATGTAGTTTGAAAAATTGGCAGAAAACAACAAAGATGCGGACAAATCTGCGCCATCTGTCTGCAAAAATGCAAAACCATGTCTTCATTCGGTGAGTGACAATCAAAGGATGACTGGGCTTAGGTCTGATGCAACCTCAAACAGCCAGACAAAAAATGCGTTTGATCATTACACCCAAGTCGGCTGCTGCATATATTTTCTTAGATTATTGACTAATATATTAGCACAGAAGCAAACTGCAACAGTCTGTTCTGGGTCAACATTCTTTCCCTAAGAGGCTTCAAAACATTCAGCATACGACAAAAGCAGACAGCTTTTGTTGTTATTGGCAAAGCAATTCTAAAATCGATGTTCATGCACGTTTGAAGAAAATATTACTAGTCTAATACAATAAACAAAAAATGTTTTGGGCGAGGTACTCCTATTATAGAGCGGACACGATTAAATTGCGAAATCTACAATTTTCCGTTTTAATGGGTCATATATTTTTTTTTAAAAAAAGGGAATACAGAGTTAAAGTCCTTGTGTATTACACGTCGTCTTATGTTGATTGATATCTGTTTCATGAAGATATCTTAAACTGTTATTGAGATATAGAGAAGACTCGAAACATGTTTACGATTGATGGACAGACATCTGAGTTGAACTTGTTACCTTGAACTTGGGAGATGGTGGATGGTTGTTGTGCTTATACATTAGATTCCGGGTGTAACAGCTTCTGGCCAGGTTTGAGCCAAAGTTGTGACCTTGACTTTGGGAGTGGGTGGTTAAGTGTTGTATGCGACACACCTTCGTGTATAACCATGTGAAGTTATAATCAAAATATAATGAGATTGGCCTATCCGGGCACGAAACCCATAGTTACACACAGACTTTGGGTCAAAGCTGTGACTAAATTGATATCGATACATATGCGCTTCCGCAAATAACCCTGTCTTTGGTGGTTGTGAACAAGAAAGGCACCTTCGTTAATCGCTTATATCTAGATGTGCTACAAGCGAAAATTTAATTTTCTAGCAAGTCTCTGTAGCTAAGCAGGATGGTTTGAATCTTTTTTTGTCGGAAACACCGAAGACAGGGTTCGCGTCGCTGCCCAATTATAAAGTCTGACGAGATATGTTTTTTTTATTGATATTGATGTAGTTTAAATCATTATTCTTCTAAAATACTTCTTCTTTTGCTTTTCTTCTTCTACTATCTCATAGATGTTTGAACAGGCATAAATCAATTTTCTGGACAGCATAAGATAAGATGTGGAATTGTAGCTCTTGTTTGTTTGTTTAATTTGATTCTTTATGTAACAGTCAACAATCTTTCCGCTATGTCGGGACTGGTCTTCCTGGTTTGAACCAGTATTAAACAAGGATAAATGTGTCTTGCTCAAGGACACAACACAGTAACGCCGGTGAGGCTATAATCCGCAACCCCTCGGTTCTGAGTCAAGCACTCTATCACTGAGCCACAGCACTCCTTTGGAATGGTAGCGGTTGGTATGGATTCACAGGGGCAATATTAGCATCTATGACGGATATCAGTCCAGTGGTATACCTTCATGCTATCGGTAATATTCATATGAAAGTATAATTTTATTGGGTCCCGTACCTCAGTCGGAGGCAAGCCCAGCTGTTTATCAAGGGTTCGTGAGTTCCATTGCTACCCAACCAAAGTCCATTATTTCCTGGAGATTGGTCATCAAAACAGATATACGTTCATTCGCCACCTTCCGCTGATTCAAGAAGGGTTCTTGTCAGTTTCAAGTGAAAGTATGTGCAAAAAGTACTGTTTTATACCCCTATTCCACACAGGGCCCGAATCCCACGAACCGCCACAAATTGACAAATATTTGGATTCGTGGCTGAAATGTACTCAGTTCGCGAAGATCTTAACTGAATCATATAGTCCGTAGTCAGTTCTTGCAATTTGTAGGCCTATTGGGAATTCGGATCAAAAGATTTGAACTGTTCAAAACTTGGCCACGAATTCCCCGATTCGAAAAATTGTGCTTGATTCGTAACAAATTCCTAATTCATTCTTGGACATTGTAACTAAATCGTAATCGATTCAGATGCGTTTGTAGGCATTCGTAGCTACTTTTAAATCATTCGTGGGTATTCGGGAGATTAAGACAAGCTATAAACCAAGGAAGAGATAGTAGATGGACTTTCCCTTAGAGTAACTACCCCGTCACGCGCATACATTCAAGTCAGTCCTGGAAGTGGAAACACATTTGGCAGATTCAGAAGGACAATCAGGATCAGTCAGTAACTCCTGGCTGGTGGTTTTGCTGATGGCGAACTACCATATTTTTCCAAGTCAAAGAGTCAGGGCCAGGGCCTCTCGACATTAACGTAGTTGTTTTCTTCTAGCTATATAAGTAGCTGTTTTAGACACTCAAGTTGCAGGATCAACTCGACAGCTGACAAACGAGGAACCTTCATTTTGGAACTGATACCCCCCATCCAAAGCATGGATGGTCTTTTTTATAACTGTCGTGAGAGGTGAGAGAAAATCTCGCGAATCATCACGAATCGTCTCGGATTTCTGTTATTTCGTGCCCAATTCGTGCTGCATTCGGCGTATTCTCAACTAATTCGTGATCGATTCTTTAACTTATTTATACATGTAGGTTAATGTACATCGTAGTGAATTCGGCACTCAGGCCGAATCCAGCCGAATCCCGCGAATATTTGCAACTGAACTGTTTCTTCCCTATTTCGTAACTGAATCGTAGAACATCACGAATAGATTGGGGAAAAAAACAATTATCCACGAGTCCTAACATTTATCGATTCTTGATGATTCTGGGGATTTGTGGTCTGTGGGGAAATAGGGCATTATCGCTTAGCTAAGCCTGCCCAGTAAAGTGTGGGATGCCCTAACATGACGGGAAAATTGTTGACTTTCCCCCCTTCTACCACCCTCTCCTACCTCCCCAGACCTTGTGGATGGTGTCAATATTTCAAAATTCAACTTTTTTCCTAAACAGCACCAACACAAACCAACAAAGACATTTGAACCGGGACAACATGCGCGGATCCAGGAATTTTTTTGTCAGGGGGGGGAGGGGGTTCAGGCTCCTCTACTAATTTTACAGTTTACAGAGGGCGTCCAATGGTTTTATAACACATTTTCCAAGGGGGGGGGTCCAACTTTTTCCAAGGGGGGGGGGGTCCAAATGCTAATTTCTATAGAAACCCGTATAACTATAACTTGTGATTTTCCAGGGGGTCTGGACCCCCTATCCCCCTCTGAATCCGCAAATGTACAATGTGGCATTTTGGCACGAATAGGCTAAGATAGGCTGTGCGGCCTCCTTTTAAGCTTAGAAACTCCAAATGCTAACTGGTCAGTAGTTTTTAAGCGACTAGCAAAGGCTCTGATCAGACTGCACATATGCGCAGGCTGGTCTAAGCCTTCGGAGCTCGCACATACCACATTGTTGGGAATCTCATATTTCGGCCCATTTATTGGTGCAAAAATGCATTACGGCTGTATATCAGGACGAAATTGCATTTGTCTGATAAAGAACCTGTCACTTCTTTCATTAAGAATACGTAACAACTTTCTAAAAGAACCTGTAACCCGAATTTCAGGCTCATAAAGCATTTGTAACCTTTCATAAAGAACCATTAACTTCGAACATTTTTGAAAATGGCTAAAACGTATATTTAAGGAAGAATTTAAGCTTCAGATACGAAATTTATAATATAATGGTTCGTTTCCAAGCATGTTTTGCTCGATAAAACTATGAAATATACACATATGGCATTTGTTGCAACTTAGCATCTCTATTGTAATTGGTGAATTGTTGGACAGCTAAACTGTATGATAAATGCATAGGCTATCATAAAACATGCTGCTTATATGTCTTTTAACAAAATTTGACTCTAAAACTGTCTAATATTGCCATTTTCACCCCGTATCTGGCATGAGCATCGCATTTTGTCAAGAATCATTAACCCAAAGTAAAGAATCTGTAACCATTTTCATAAAGCATCATTGACAACTTTCATAAAGAATCACCCCGCACTGTGACTGAGTTAACCCCCTGTGTTAACGGCTGATCAGAATTGATATAATTTCACACAAATGTTCCCCATAATATTCTGTAACATATATTCATATTCGTATGACCAACATAACTAAATATATAACTTAAGTTATCTTTTTTACGGTGCAAACCCGTCGATGCCATGACACCTCTTCCATTGTAAGACGTACCAGCTGACCACTTTAGAATCCCATGCTTTCCAAAGGACCGTTTCCAAAGCATGTTAAGGCACATGCGTAAAATTGCTCTTTAAACTTGCATATGTAACTAGCCATAGAAGTTAGGCGTCTTAAGTTGGATCCAACACTTTAGCTGTTTCCACACTTTGTGTTTGCGAGCAGAATAGACTCTGGCGAGACTGTGCATATGTACAGGCTCGTCTGAGTTACAGCTTCTCGCCTATATAATACATTCCAAAATCTCATAATTATATTGGCTCATTTGTTTTTCAATTTTTAGGCTCTTGTCTTTCTTTAATCATTTATTGTGGAATACCAAATATGGACATGAAACATTGGCAAATGTTTGTTTTATGAACCTTATTCTGTAATTTCAGAGGCACTCATACAGAAACATGGACTCAATTGATGGTGCTAAAGGAGGTCACGTTTCTTCGGAAGAAAGTTTTACCATAGCATGTGACCCATGTGAATATGACCATATCTCAAAGAAAGCTGCATCCTACTGCCAGGAATGCGCAGAATATTTATGTGAGTCGTGTAAAACTTCACATGGGAAACTGAAATTGACACGTTCGCATAAGCTGCTATCTGGAGAATTAATGCCACCAAAGCGACCAGAGGGAGAAATGGCGGTTTTAGATACAGTTCTATGTTCCCGTATGCAAAACAAGGTATCTGTATGTTGTAAAGAACATTGTAGCCTTGTTTGTGTAAACTGTAATGCTCTTCACCATAGAAGATGTAAAACTAGCGATATTGCAGATGAAAGCAATGATTTTGATGTTGATAGTACAGAGGAAACTATTGGCAACTTGAACGAGTTGAATGAAACAATAACAGCACTACAGGAGAGTAGAAAAAAGGACTTGAACATTCTTTCTTTGGAGGCCAAAGACTGTCAAGACAGAGCAAAACAATTTCGAGAAGAGCTTAGCAGAAATCTCGAAAGAATGGAAGCTAAAACACTTTCAGACATAAATGTCTTTAAAACTCAAGAAACGAAGACTATAAACCAACAAATAGATACATGTAAAGCCGCACGGAATAGCTTAGATACGTACAGTAGGAAACTTCAGTTGGCAAAAGAACAACACGACAAGCAAGGTATACTTATGTATAATATACAACTATCACAAGCAGTGAAGTCTTTTACAACAATTACAGAAGAAATCACCAAAGAAGTATACCAGCCTCATATTTCTTTTGAATGTAATCATGCGATAAATATTGCTGCTGATCAAGATCTAGGAACGGTTAGATGCAATACATCTAGAATACCACAGCAGAAAGGCTTTGATGAAATGTCTGTAACAGCAGGAAATAAAATCAATGTCAACTCACAATCTGGTGCCGTATATGCGTTCATTTCTGGATCTGCTTTCCTTCCATCAGGGGAACTAATTCTTTGTGATCGTAACAATAAGAAATTAAAACTTCTAGATAAAAGCTTGCAAATGAAGGAAAGTATTGACGTGTCTGGTGGTCCTTGGGATGTAGCTCCAGTAGATCAACACCAAGTGATAGTAACTGTCCCGTTTGAAAAATACTTACAGTTCATTCAAGTGACGCCTTCACTTGCTTTAGGCCATAAGGTAGATCTTGGGATGGAATGCATGGGTGTGGCTGTTTCACGTGAAAGTATATATGTATCATTGGCAGATTCAGGAGAATGGAAGATCGGAATTTATGACCTTACTGGGAAACAGAAGGTTATGATCAGCCCACACAGTTGCAACGATGGTACATTACTGTTCAAACAGCCCTATTATATTGATGTGTGGAATGATGAAAAACTATTTGTGTCTGAAAAAGATGACAGATCAAATACATCAACAGTATATTGTCTTGAAAGCAATGGCAATGTTCTATATTCTATATCTAACCCTTCATTTAAGCG
Organism: Loripinus fragilis; assembly: GCA_964019695.1. Lineage (NCBI taxonomy): Eukaryota > Metazoa > Mollusca > Bivalvia > Lucinida > Lucinidae > Loripinus > Loripinus fragilis. The sequence continues at coordinate 52,794,710 of OZ026528.1, read as the reverse complement.
TTGCCTAGGAATAAGTGTTGATGAAAATGAAAACCTGTTAGTGTGTGACTGGAAAAGTCATAAAGTGTTTTTGATAACAAAAGATGGCAAAAAAGTACGAGAGTTCTTGACGGAAAAAGATGGTCTATATCAGCCATACACAACCAGCTTCCGTCGTAGTGATGGAACTCTTGTGGTAGGATGCAGCGGTAGTAATGACATACTGGTGTTCACATTGAAGTAAGAGATCAGGGCAGCTCAAGAGATTTGTGTACTTAACACATTGGCGAGCAGTGAAAGCTCAGACGAGACTGCGCAGATGCACAGACTCACCAGAGCATTGACTTCTCGCATACACAAATGAGCCGCGACATGAGATTACCAACAATGTGGTATGTGCGACCAGCAAAGCCTCAGATCAGCCTGCGCATACGCGCAGTCTGATCAGAGTCTTTGCTAGTCGCTTGAATATCCCGTGAGTGTTAAGGCTCTGGCTGATCATCGTTTGGAGTTTCTAAGCATAAAAGTAGGCCGCATGGGCTCGTCTGAGTCTACACTTGTCAAAATGCCACATTGTTGGAAATCATATTTCGCGGCTAAAATCATAGAAGAAGAGGAGAAGTCAGGCTCAATATTAGACCTCTAGCCCCGTGTATTTGTACAGGGCATGGAAAGGATAATTAAGCACGAATGTTCAGTCTCACCAGAGCCTTCACTTCTCACATATACAAAGTATATATGTAGAGGCAGACTCAGGCCCAATATTTGACTTCTAGACCGGCTGGAATTGAAAAGACATTTAAAGAAGGCTTAAGTACATATGCGCTATCTCCCCAGAGCCTTCACTTATCGCTGACACAGAGTATAAAAGTTGATTAGGGCTTGGATCGAATATTGACCCCTAGCTCCGCTGGATTAGAATAGACATTTGAAGAAGGCGTTAGCACATATGTACAGTCTCACCAGAGCATTCACTTCTCACATACACAAAGTATAGAAGTAGAGTAAGGCATAGACCATAAATAAGACATCTAGCCTCGCTGAATTTGAATAGGCATTCAAAGGAGGCTTTAGCGCATATACGATTAGTACCAAAATCTCTTGCATTGGATCATATGGATCAGTCCATATTGTAATGGCACTAATAACATGTGGGAGAAGTCATTTTAAATGTGTTGAACCTTGTGAAAATAACAAAATATGAAACCTGCGCAGGTTTCTGAAATTCATATTTTTTCTTTTCTCGAGAGTGTGATAGTTAAAAAGAATTATCACATCATTTTAACCCTTAAAGCGCCAAGAAAAAAATGTCGTCTGCTGAAGTCGTCTGCTGCAAATAATTGCCTAACATTATTGTCAAATTTTAGTATAAAAGCGAACAGCGTGGACCCAGATCAGACTGCTCCATAGAAGCAGTCTGATATGGATCCATACTGTTTGTCAATAAGATTCCTAAATATTTCGGCAGACGAGAAAAGCAGACGACTTTTGCTGTGAGTTTTAGAAAGTAATTGTAAATTACATTTTGTCAACCAATTCTTGTAAGCGAACAGCGTGGACCCAGAACAGACTGCTTCATAGGATCTGGGTCCACACTCTTTGCCAAAAAGGATTCTTAAATATTTCGGCAGACGAGAAAATAAGACGACTTTTGTTGTGATTATCGCTTTAAGAGTTTAGAAAGTAATTGTATTATTACATTTTGTCAACCAATTCTTGTAACGGTTGATAATTGCATCTGGATTCCTGTTGCACCAATATAAAGAAGAAAAAAATCAACCCTTTTAAAGGACACCAGCAATAAGGCAATTTAATTTGTTTGTTTTGACCCCTTACGTCCCAGTCAACAATTTTTAGTTATGTTGTGATGATTTCCTCTCTTATCCTATTCTTTTGTGGATCGTTTTTGTTATTTGTGTTTATTTTTGCCATTCTGTGATGTCTGTTACTTGTAGCCCTGTGGTGACCTGTTGGGAAAAGGCTGACCTCTTGGGTGTCTTGTATACAGTGTTTTCTTGTGTTTTTGTCACTTTTCCATTCGGTGTCCTGGGTTAAGTGTGGTAATTGATTGCATGAATTCCTGATCTTTGCCTTCTTCCTTCCTTTTGTTTGACATATTTATTTCTATCATTTGGAAAGTTTTAAATATAAAATTTTCCAGCTGACGACCAACTGCCCAGGCCGTTAAGCTGTTGTTGTTCACATGTAGCTTAATTTTTGCTAGAGGTTATTAGACTTTTTTCCTGCTCAATTTAAGAAAGGGGGCAAAGATCAGGAATCTATACTCAACTTCGCATACACTTTCACCTGCTTATAAAAACTATAACACTTAATTATAAATATGGCCAAATAGCTTTATACAATAAATTATTTACACAATTACATATGGTTCTCAAGTCGAACATGTTTTGAGTGACTTGCATTTTATCATCTACAAACTTATAACTTTAAGTATTCTAAGTAGTACAGGAAAAAGTAAAAATAAAAAATAGCTGGAAATGTGTAATGGGCTTTTATTTTGTACTATAATGTACGATTATTTTGGACTATACATTTTTGCAAGCAGAATGATAGAAACACTTCGATGCAAATAGCAAACTGTGACATGTTGAATACTTTGTTTTACTGTCTACGATTGTAGAAATTGTGATTTGTTCATTGATATGTTTATTTAGAAGTAAACATATATACTAGTGTACTTTCAAGAGGGATTTGTATTTTGTACATTCATTCCAAGATTTTGTATCATGAGCATAGTGTTTGTCAATAGAAATGTGTATACTCTAACCTCTTATACAGGTAATAAAGGTTGAGTCAAACCATGTATGGTAATTACCTACAGAGGTTGCTGTGTTTATCACTAAGCATGACCATCGATAATAGTCAAATACCAAACTGTTGTAAACTGCTATGTCAGTTATTCACTATAGGCATGTATCTCGTAGCAAACAACTGGAAACCACGCCCCAAGTGAATAACTTCCTACTAGTTTCAACAATTTTGTTAGTTTAGCATGTAAAATTTGTGGGGGTTTAATTCATTTTGTTATTATCCTAAGTTTATATCGTTGAAGATTTTGTATTTTGTACTTACCTATAATTGAAACCCATGTTACATGTTTATCTCTACATATCTATAGCATGTACAGTCACAGAAATGTTATTAGCTCACCTGGGCCATTGGCTCATGGTGAGCTATTGTTATCATTGGATGTCCGTCATGCGCTCTGCGTCCTCCGTCATCAACAATTGCTTTGAAAGACATATCCTAAACTACTGGTTGGCATATTACCAAACTGTGCATGAATGATCCTTGGGCAAAAACTAGACCTGCCCTGGGGGTGACATGTTTTACACAGTCTTTTACGGACCGTTCTAAGGCGGTACTTCTTTTGTGGATCATTTGTGTTATTAGCTCACCTGAGCCGAAGGGTTATGGGTGAGCTAATAGTATACCAGTGACTCCGGCGTCCGTCCGTCGTCCGTCGTATGTCAACATTTTCAAACATCTTCTCCTCTAAAACCACTGGACCATTTGAGCTCAAATTTTATATGGAGACTCCTTAGGACACGGGAACGAAATTTTGTTCAAATGGTTTTGGTCACATGACCAAGATGGCCGCCATGCCCATATATGGTAAAAACCCTTTAAAAATCTTCTTCTCCAGAACCAGAAGGCTGATGACCTTAGGACTTGGTATGTAGCATTGGGGGTGTTGGGCCTACCAAGTTTGTTCAAATAATGATCCTAGGTTGACCTTGACCTACTTAACGTCAAGGTCAAATTTGCTTCCTAATGCACTTAAATGGGATTTTTTTTGAAAAGTTGATTTTTTGAATACTGTTAAAGCCAAAGTGATTATTCTTACGTGATATGTTAAAACTAATGAGACAATGGCTATAAATAAGTTTCAAAGGTCAAGGTTAACCTTTGCCCTTTCAGCCAAGGTCACTCACATTGTGGTCCCATCAATATATTAAAACATAGTTTTCTCACAAACCATTCGCCCTATTGAACTCAAATTTCATGAGAAGACTCCTTACGATAAGTTGGCCAAAATTAATACAAAATATTTTGGTCACTTAACAAAGATGGCCGCCATGCCCATATTTGGTGAAAAACTTTTAAAAATCTTCTTCTCCAGAACCAGAAGGCCAGTGACCTTGAGACTTGGTATGTAGCATTGGGGACGTGGGGCCTACCAAGTTTGTTCAAATGATGATCCTAGGTTGACCTTGATCTACTTAACGTCAAGGCCAAATTTGCTTCCTAATGCATTTAAATGGGATTCTTTTTTGAAAAGTGTTTTTTTTTTAATACTGTGGAAGCCAAAGTCATTATTCTCACTTGATTTGTTCAATCTAGTGTCTATAGATAAGTTTCAAAGGTCAAGGTTGACCTTTGACCTTTCAGCCATGGTGGCTCATATTGGAGTCCCATCAACATATTAAAACATAGTTTTCTCAGAAACCACTTGGCCAATTGAAATTAAATTTCATATGACACCTCCTTATGATTGGTTAGCCAAAACTTATACAAATTGTTATGGTCACATAACTAAGATGGCCACCATGCCCATATATGGTAAAAACTCTTTAAATCTCTTCTTCTCTGGAACCAAAAGGCCATTGGCTTTGGGACTTGATAAATAGCATTGGGGATGTGGGCCCTACCAGGTTTGCACAAATGATGAATCTTGGTTGACACTGACCTATTTTGTGGCAAGGTCAAATTTGATCCTAATGCAATTATTTGGAGAAAATCTTAAAATATTCATTTTTCTATAACTGTTTAAGCCGAATTCATAATAGTTAAACCTATTGAGACAATGGTTTTATATTAAGTACCAAATGTCAAGCTGACCTGTGACCTTTTATCCAAGGCCCCTCATTTGGACTGCCACACACCTATCTGAACATATTTTTCTCAGAAATCACTGGGCTGTTTGATGGCTTATTCATTAGATTTTTAGGTCACTTGACCAAAATGGCTGCAACCCCCATATATGGTAAAACAAAATTTGTTTCATTATAAGCTGTAGATGACCTTGACCCATTTTAACATTATTAAGGAGATCAGGTGAGCGCCTCAGGACCTTCAGGTCCTCTAGTTTATGTATTGTGTTTGTCAACCTTTAGCGTCTGTTCATTGCTGCCTCGTGGTCACCTGCTGATAAAGGACTCACATCATGGCTTTTGGTTGTGGTTGTTACTTTCCCATAAAGTATCCTGGGTCAGGTGTGGTACTTGATTGTATCGATTCCTGATCTTTGCCCCTTTTCTTACTTTTATATAGGGAAATCATGAAAAAATCTTCTTGTCTGAAACCACATTGCCAAGAGTGTTGATGTTTGGTGTGTACCATCACCTAGTGAACCTCTATCAAGATTGTTCAAATTATGCCCCTGGGACCAAACATAGCCCAAAAATAGTAAGTGATTATGATCAGAAAATACCACAATCACACACTGCAGACAACCCCAAGGCACCGCGAGTAAGAGCCACTCAACCATCACGAGACACCAGGGAGACAAATTAAGCAAAGCAACCAACTCTCTCTTCCCAATCAAGATGATTGCAATACTAGAATGGACATAAAGTAACGTACAACAAAACATAGAACAATTACAGACTGCCACAATGGGAGTAACAATAAACAAAAAGTCAACAACAACAGAACCACCGCCTTAGAACGGACAGCAGCCTAAGCCACCGGGGGGCTTAAATGCATTTTACTGGTACCAAATCTTCACCCTAGATTCTGCTGCTGTTGAAGTACAAGAAATATTCAGCTCGCATTTAAGCCTTCTAACTAATGCAATGTATCATCATGGAGAAACACTCTAATCAAATTAACACACCATGATGAAACAAAGAAAATGGCTCATGACTCACAGTTAGTCAGAGCTAAAGAAAACTTTAAGTTGAGCCACGGTGGGTCCAGCTACAGATAAACATTAGGCACCAACCCACCAATTGAAGCTTTACGTCAGATCCATCATAGAGTCTGAATCCTGACCCACCGTCGTGCAGTTAAAGAGGAAACCATTTCTATAAACCGTGATTGGGTTTAAAACCAGGCATGCAGACTGTCGCATGACATCCAAGTTATATCCAACCCTTATATAACGTTTTACCATCTTTTTGAATTGATCACTAAAATTTGGTTTTCCGACAATTCGTTTGAATTTATAAACTAAATCACCAAAAATATAGGTTCTGATATGCCATGTTGCAGAAGAGTTTTTAACCCAATGGTGTATTTAACAATTAACTCTGAGTGTCTGTGGTAGAATTTAGAAAATGTTTTTTGAATTTTATGATATCTATAACCTTGTTTTAATAGCTTAGCAGTTAAAAATAAGCTTCTTTTGTTGAAGTCATCAACATTAGAACACACTCTAGCAAAACGAATAAGCTGAGAAACATATACACCATAGGAATGGGAGCCCAGGATCACATGTTGTACAAAGGCTTCTATTGGGAAAATATGAAAACATCTTCTTGTCCGAAACCACAAGGCCTAGAATATTACCATTTGGTTAGTAGCATCACCTAGTGGACATCTACCCTTCTAAGTTTGTTCAAATTATGGCCCTTGGGCCAAAAAACCCACCCAGGTGTCACCAGGGAAGTGGTCAGCTTTCAACTGATACCTATATATACTATGCACAATAAGTTTAGCAATTTCGTATGTTTTGCATCTTTTTGCGCTAATCTTTGTACAATATCGAACATTTTTATTGCAATGACGAGAACAGGATCTTAGGCAAATGAAACCACGAATTTACAGACGCCATCCTTTAAATATGCATTTGGGGAGAGTAAGAGTTGCATGGGGGTGTCAGTAAGCAAAATTCACATCCGTCGTAAGTAATGCAAAAATGATAAGCATGTGATTTTTCGTTTGGTGGTATTTCATCTTCCTCATGCATCGTACGCCTATAAAATATATTGGTGATGTGACAGATGTGATAGAGATTTCATGCTGAAAAAAATCAGCTGCCATCAATGACGTCAAAAATCAATTTACAAAGATATCATAGGCTTACAATGTAACTCATGATACGGTTGATTAAAGTCTAAAATTACTGAAAAATGGTGCGACGCATTTGCGAGATAATGGTGACGTTCGATTTTAGCTTTCGGCTCGTACTCTATAGCCGTGAAGATGTTTCGTTCAACATTATTTGTCTGAATGTGTTGAAAGACATCAAACAGTCTTACTTGTGAATGTGGGTCAAGAAAAACGGACTAGAAACACCTTTTAAAGGCGATGACGTAAAAGCTTTAATACGAAACGTCAAATTGATAAAACTAGGTTCTTTATTTCTCTAAGAAAGTTCAGAAAATTGCAGCATTTGCTATGCTTTTTTGGTTTTCAGTTACCTAACACTCCCTTGAAAATGGTTTTAGCTTCCTCCAATGATCAGAAATACCCACGTTACCAGCTGGTCTTAAAATATAACGTCAATTTAGCAAGGCCGCTGCGTTTGTTAATTCTGTATCTTTTTAATGGAAACTCTTGACAGACGACCGGCACTTGTATCTTCGTGACAGCAAATGAAACTTGAGATATGATGTGGATGGGCTCACCCATATAAAACAATTCCTAAATGTATTGTGCATACTATATAAGCTTTAAACAAAACTCGGGTGAGCGATTCAAGGCCATTTGGCGCTGTTGTATTGTTCATAACTTGACCGCCAATCAAATAGTAGCACTTATCAAAGGGGCTGCGAGGTTTCTGAAAAAATGGGACTCTAACAAGTCTCCTCAGCTACACAGACTAGCTAGAAATTTACAATTTCGCTTGTAGCAAGTCCTGATATGATACTTTTCAACACGCAAATAACAAAGGCACTGATCAGTATGCGCCAATGCGCAGGCTCGTCTGCACCTTTTTTGTTCGCTTACCACCGGAGACAGGTTTTATCGAGACGAGGCCCATATGATGTTGTATGTGGGAGTTATACAACGTTCAATAAAATTAGATAAAAAGTGGTTTACATAAAATTAGATAAAAGTGGTTTACATAAAATTATATAGTAATGTTATGTAATGATGTCAATAACTGCGCTGCATACATAAAACAATTAAAAACGTAACATTTAACTGTCAAAAGTGCATTTTTATAATAATAGTAATTTATGTAATAAACATAATTTTCATGTAATATGATAAATTGAATTAAAGAACATTCCTTTTCCTATATTATTTTATGTATTAAATACGTTGCATAAATGCAATAAAATAATCTCTTTTCAGAAACTTGTATAACATGGACATGGATGTAATTTTTTTACTCTATAGAAAGTCATAGAAACTGTCTTTTGATTGAATCTTATGAAAACATTTTTTTTTCTTTTTTTGCATAGCCTTTTACAATCAAGGTTAAGGGAATATCTGAGGTACAGTGCATTGATTGTGGTAAAATCTAAAGCTTGGTTTGAACATCAACTTCATGGGAATTTATTTCTTGTTCGTTTTAATTGATTTTTCACGCCCCAGTCAACACTTTTTTCCGTCGTGTAATGATGTAAGGACGTTTATCTGTCTGTCTGGGTAAAGCCAGCAAAGGGCAAAGTATCTTGCTTAAGGACACAACACAGTGCATCCCGCAACTCTTGAACAAACAACCATTTGAGCCCAAGTCTAACACTCTACCACTGAGGCTTAGCGCTCCTATAAAACTTATTTCAGAGTACTAGCATATAAAGATTGATCTTTTATGCGCATCATCTTCTGATGACTCACGTGAAAGATATATGTTGAAGTGACAGCAGAATGTTAATATAATGTAATTAATTGCATTTTGCAAAGTAAATGATGTTATTAATTACTTTGCCCAAAAGCCACTACATGTATCTTAATTGAACAAATTCCAATGTAATTGTAAATGATTATTTACTTTTCAAAATAATTTACCCCAAGTCTGAACTAAATACATCTAAATTTGGAAATTCAAACTGATGACCCCTTGATTTGCACAATGAACCATCCCAATCTCATTGTATCAAATCAGATGGAAGAATTCATCAGTATACAAAAGGGTCTTAGAAGTTGATGAAAAGAGATACAATTTAATGATTGCCGTGCATTTTACCTCATTTTCCAAAAAGAGTTGCATAAATTCAATAATGCATGAGCATTAATGTCAGATTGTATTTATCAAGACTACGAAAACCGGTCGCAGTAAAACTAGAATTCTGACTATATATCCGACGATATACTTCCCCAAATAAAATTTTTTGAATTGTACTTTGATAGATGACTAATTGTGGATTATGAAAACATAAGAATGTATGTCGTTGCTCATATGGGATGCATGTGTTTCGCTGTTTGATACATTTTCAGTCGTTGTTTGATTTTTCTGCCATGAATGATGGAACAAGGAAATCATGTAGTGTTGTCTACCAGGCAAAAAAACGCATATTGTTATTCTGGAGTAACAATTTCAGGGACAATACAGGTGACGTTTCTTTTTTTTCATGAAAGCATTTGATACAGTTGATGAGCAAACTGCTGATATGTATGCTTGTTATTTGTAAGCACCAGTCAGTTTTCCAGTGAAGAAGCCCATATGTTGGTGATTTTTTTTAAATGTATAAAGAGCTCTAGATAAAATTAATGTAACTCCATATATGCATTTCTTCTTTACTTATATCCTTGGTATTTATTCGTAGTTTAATGAACTATGGCATGTCAGGTGTTGCAATATTGTATGTGGAAATATATGTGTTCTTTACTTATATCCTTCAAGTTGGTAGAGTCCTTGCTAGATAAGAGTAGAGTTACGTAGTTGGTCAAGTTGTGGTACTTTATTCAACCGCTTGGACAAACGCAGGTTTTATCGCACTTCTAATTGTAAATCTGTTTCGTCACCCTACTCTTATCATGCAAGGTTTTTATACTCGTATATTCTGTGTTTAATGAACCTGATAAAAAACTATTACGTGTTGTGTACATTACACTAATCATCAACCCTTCACCTGCTATTAAAATTGCATCAGAAGAAGCTGTATTTCTGCTGAAGTTGTCTGCAGCATTTAAATGCTTACATCAAGGACTAATTCTGCACTCAAAAAGTGTGGACCCAGATCGGGGTACACACGGTTTGCTACATAGACATTTTAATTAGATAAGAAGTAGATACAGTAAGCGATGTTAACCCTTAAAGCGCCACCTATAATTTGCTGCAGACGGCAAAGTCAAATTTTGCCGTTTTAAAACTAAATTAGGAATAATATTTCATGAGAATCTGCAGACTGGCAGACGATTCTCAAGAAATTTCATACCTAATATTTTCGAAAATTAAATAACAGGACATAAATTTGTCGTCTGCTGCAATCGTGATTGGCGCTTTAAGGGTAAAGTCGATATTAGAAGCAAAATTGGTTAACACAGGTAATCTCATTTTAACTCAAGTGTATGACACATATGTGATCCCGTATGATACATATGAGTTATTTTTGAAAGAAATATATATTGAATTATAATGTTCGTAAATTTATATTAAAATATAGAAATCTAATTGCTGCAATATTTTTTGAAACAACAGCTCATTGCTTTTGTTCCTATAATTTACATGTGTGGATAAGAAAAAAGGATCTTGATAATATTTCAATGAACTTTTCCTCCCATGCAGGGTGCCCTCCTACAGGGACAAAAAGTGGTAAAACACGGGGATTACTAGAGTATATACTTCCAAATAAATAGAGAATACTAGGTGAGTGTCTTTTGATATCAAGTTACAAGGCAAGGCTTCGAGAACACTTGTTGACATCGCGAGGCTTGCAGCGTGATTCAACATGCATTCTCTAGCCGAACCTGGTAGACTTGATATCAAAAGACCCGAACCTGGTATTCTATTTAGCAGCTTACCAAGTTCATTCACTCTTCAAACAAGCGAATATGATGTACTGGTTTATTTTTGTGTCGATTCAGCGCCATTGCTGACGTCATTCAAAAAGTGCAAGGTCATAATGACCTGATGAAGGCTCATGCTGTGAGATAGACACCGTTTATCAGGCAACTTGCAACTCTGTAGTTAATATGCATGTTAACTGATAATTGATTTAACTAGGTCCAATTTGTGATTCTAAAGTAGCCACATTGGGCCTTTAGAGTTATGAGGGCCATAACTTACTTAAAAAAACTATAATGGAGGTATATGGAAAAAATATAGATCTATACACATATGTAACCTAAAGAAAATGAACAAAAGTAAGTAATGGTGCAAAGATCAGGAATCGATACAATCAAGTACCACACCTGACCCAGGATACCAATGGGAAAGTGACAAACTCACAGAAGACACCACAAACGAGAGCCAAGAGGTCAGCCCTTTCCCAGTAGGTGACCACAAAGCACATATAAACAGACGTGCACAAAACATAGCAAACACAAGACAGAACAAAAACATAAAAGATCCACAAAAGAAGTACCGCCTTGGAACGGTCAGTAAAATATTTTACTGGAGGGCTTAAACCGGTTTAACGGCGCCAACCTCACCCTTAATTCAGATGTGGATCAAGACACATAGATATTTGGTTTGCATGAAAGACCCCTAACTTATCAATGCATCATCTCCTAAAACATATAAATCAAGATATAACAAGGAGATAAAGCAAGGATAAGGACTCAACAGTAAATTAAACTGAACGCCGGAGCAAAAGAAATCCAACAGGTAAACCCCGGTGGGCCCGACAAACAGCCAAAGCACCAGGCCCCTACCATCTCATCAATAGATAAGTCTTTAAGTCGGAACCATCATAGAGTCTGAAGTCCGACCCACCGGCGTGCAATTAAAGAGGAAAGCAAAGTTGCCAACCGTGATTGGGTTGACTACCAAGCATGCAGTCTGTTGCAATACATTAATGTTATAGCCAATCTTTTTATAATGGGAAATTATTTTAATAAACTGCGCTGAAAAATTATTAGAGCCAACAATCTTCTTCAACTTATACACCAAGTCACCATAGAAATCAGCTTCCGAAAGTCCTTGGCGCAAGAGAGATTTAAGTCCAACTTGGAATTTAGAAATCAAATCATAGTATCGTCTATAAAATTTTGAAAATGTTTTGCGAAGTTTATGATACCGATAGCCTTGTTTAAGAAGTTTCTGAGTTAACAATTTATTGCGAGTGTTGAAGTCAGCAACATAGCTAGATGCTCTAGCAAAACGAATGAGTTGAGAGATATAGACTCCATAGGATGTAGAACGAGGAACATCACCATCTAAAAACGGGAAATTGACAATTTCAAAATCAAAGTCGTCACGTTTATCATAAATTTTGGTAGAAACAATATCATTAGAAATTGACAAATGCAAGTCTAAAAATGTGGCTTCGGTATCAGAGGCATTGGCTTTATTAAGTTGGAGCTCTGAAGTGTATATTTGACTAACCATATTGTCAAAATAAACATTATTAATATTTAAAATATCGTCCAAATATCTGGAAGTAGTGTTAAACGCATCAATAACATCAGCCTGCTTATCATCAGAAAGAGACATCATAAAGTCCCTTTCATAACAAAACAGGAATAAATCTGCAACCAGGGGAGCACAATTAGTGCCCATAGGAATCCCAACTACTTGTCTATAGAGCTTGGTGCCAAATCGAACAAAAATGTTGTCCAACAAAAAGGTCAGCGCATCACATACATTTTGACACGACCATGCATGATATTTTTTAGGTTTTTCTGAAGTAAAGAATGCATTTCTGTCACTACATGCAAGGTAAGGAGAGCCTTCTCTCTGGAAGGTATTTTCAATAAGATCAATAAGTTTATCTTTAATTAAATTATGAGGTAAAGTAGTGTAAAGAGTAGAAAAATCATAAGTAGACAAACTGGTCGCATTAAAATCTCTAGCTTTAAGTTTATCTAAAATTTCACCTGAATTTTTAATCAACCAAAATAGGTTTTTACCGGATCTCTCATATACCTTTTCACAATATTTGATAACATGTTTTTTAACAGCTGTAAGACACGACGTTAACAATTTAGAAAGTTCTGTTGTCGTACAAGAACTAGAATTTGCAATAAATCTTGCTTTATAGGGTTTTTTATGGAGTTTAGGTAACCAGTACAACGTAGGAACTATTCAGAATTATATCTTGGTTGTTCTGTATGTGACAATCTGAGACAGTGACTTTTTGGCCATAATTCTTTGGTGCTGCCATATCAGTGGATTCAATGATATATAGAGAATAGTAGGTGTGTGTCTTTTGATATCACGTTTACCAGGCAATACTTGGAGATCACCTGTTGAATCGTGAGGTTTGCTGAACAATTCAAAATTCATTCTCTGACAGAGCCGAGCCTGCTAAATTTGATATCAAAATACGTGGACCTTGTATTCTATTTATCAGTCTACCAAGTTGACCCACTCTTCCAACTAGCGATTATGAGGTATTTATCGAATTTTGTCATCGATGACATCATTCAAAAAGTGCAACATCATGTTGACCTGATAAAGATACATGCCGTGAAATAGGCAACGTTCATTAGGTTAACGTGCAACAATGCAGTTAATATGAGAGGTAAAATTGTCATTCCACTCTATGTGAAAAGAGAAATCCAATTGATTCCATTTGCTTCAATAATCAATCATATATTTACATAGTGCAGACTTGTCTGGGCCTTCACAACTCAACGATGGTTTTAAAGCACAAAAATAGCATGGACGGCTCATATACAATGTATTGTTAACAGATTACCTAATATTGTCTCAATGTATCGTTAATTTCCTTTAAAAACTCTGTTCTTTCAGGGTGTTGACAAGCATAAACTGATATCTACATTATGCATTCAATTCAATTTATTTATAACAGAATTTTATATTTTTTCTTGGATAAATAAACGAGACGTGTCAGGAGAAAGTCACAATTGGAAAATTTCGGCCCGATTCAAAAATTAAGCCTCAAATGTATGTATATAAAAGCTGCATTTTGTTAGCTGGAACTGGCGTTAGGTAAATTAGTTATGCAGCATGTGGATTCAGCTCTATTAACATATATTATTCTTTCAACATTTATGTGTTTTTTTTTCAATTAAAGGATAACTTTCATTTGCTTTTTTGTTATTGTATTGGCATAGTTTTTTATGACGTCAGCATCAAATTATGTGCCGTCAGCCACATGTTATTAAAATAGACCTCTGATGTACAGCCAAGGTCTGATTCAATGGAATTGGTCGAAGCAGTTTCGATTGCAGAAAATCCGTCTTTTTTTATTATGACCAGATAAGATAGAACACTTTGCATGCTGGGTAATTTTTCATTTTATTTTTTGGTGTCTACTGATTATTTTCGAAAAATTCTTTAAAGTACCCTATGGGTGGCAAACATTTTGTTTCAAGATCAGGACTGACATATTGTCGAGCCTGAATCGGGTCCAAATATGTTTGTGAATGGCATCAAAAGATCACAAAAGTTGCCACATGCAGGTTAAGGGTAACTATTGAAACTTTCTGGTCAGCTACAGAGATTAGCAAGAATATTGTGGATTTTGTACCAACGGCATACAGTAAAACCTGTGTAAAACGGCCACTCTATAAAATACCAAAATTGGTTTTCAAGACCAATTATCGCTTAATGCAGGTCAACAGAATTGAAGAATGCTCCAAGGGGAGCATTCTGCAATACTTTTGACCTTCATCAAGCTACCATTTGTCATTAAGATGTTTGTTTTGCCTATTTTTGAGTTGCCGTTTTACACAGATTTTACTGTAATATGTGACTATCAAAATTTTCAAGAAGGGATTAACAAAGATGCAGATTAGATTGTACAGATGCGCCAGCTGATCTGGACCAACATTTGAACCGCCACATGTGATTTCCAACAATGTCAAATTTTGACATGATTAGACTCAGACAAGCCTGTGCAGTCTCCTTTAAAGCTTAGAAACTCCAAATGATGTTTGGTCGGTAGCTTAATATTCATAGAGTATTCAAGTGGCTAGCAAAAGCTCTGATCAGACTGTGTGTATGCGCAGGCTGGTCTGAGCCTTTGCTGGTCGCATATGCCACATTGTTGAAGATCTCATGGCGTTGCTTATTTTTCAAAGTAAAAATAGGTTTTGTAATGACTTTGCTTTGATAAGAAACTGTTAAATCTGACTAACTCTAAACACATGAATATAGGGGATAAATGTCAAGCTTTCAGTGGGATAGAACTAGTCTGTCTGTCAGTCTGTTAATTAGAGGTGAATCTCCTTTATAGCTCTTCCTTTCAAACAACAAATGGCTGTAAATAAAATAAAATACATATTACATATAGAGAATGATATCTATTTAATTGCAAAAAAGCAATGAAATGCTAAGTAAATCGATGCATTCTATAGCCCTTTCTCGGTGAGTTTAACCCTTAAAGCGCCATCTATAATTTGCAGCAGACGACAATAACAAATTTTGTCGCTTTTTCAAAAATAACATATAAGGCAAAGGCATGATATCAGGAAATAGCGTTTCTTATATTTTTTCATAAATTGAAAAGATGTAGAAAAAATTGTCGTCTGTTGCTGCCGTGATTGGTAAAAGTAATAACACGAGAGAAAAGAATTTAGATTTTGTCTTTTATACAACAAGATACAAGAATACAAGATACAAGATACAAGATACAAGAAACTTTATTTAAAGTCGGCATTCAATTTTAACATATCAAACATTAGCCATTAAGGCTATTTTACCGACAAACAAAGAGAAAGACTGTACAAGTATAAACATATAACAAATCACAGGAAATTTGGGTTAGTATCACAGAAATTTACATTGATATAGCACAGATATTTATAAGTTAAGATCATATGTAAGTTAAAATATTATAAAGATAAAATTTTATAAAACCAATATTTTTTTTTCCTATTGTTAAAGTTATATATTATGAGCATATAAATATAAATAAATAAAATGATCCTTCTTTGCGATCTATCTAGGGGAAGGAATTTACGAAACTCGAAAAGGTGGGAATAAAAGGGGCTCAAGAGACCCTGACCGCCATGT
This sequence comes from Loripinus fragilis, assembly GCA_964019695.1. Classification (NCBI taxonomy): domain Eukaryota; kingdom Metazoa; phylum Mollusca; class Bivalvia; order Lucinida; family Lucinidae; genus Loripinus; species Loripinus fragilis. The sequence continues at coordinate 52,778,725 of OZ026528.1, read as the reverse complement.
TGGCTGGTTTCAAGGCTCTTAGGTGAAAGACGAAACCTAGATAGGGCGCAGATAGGCCACAAGATGAGCTCAGCGGAGAGCAGACTTATCAGATGCATATTAATACAGCTATAGTTATAGCCAGGTCTCCAGATAAGAGCGCACATTTGAAAACAATTTTCTTCATTTAATTCTCATCCAAAACATGTGTTGTGGGTACTCAAAAGAACAGTCTTGATGAGACGGTCCTTTTGAGCACCCAAAACACATGCTTAATATAGGTGAGAAAAAACATTTGTTGTGGGTACTCAAAAGAACCGTCTCATTGAGACGGTTCCCCCGAGCACCCAAAACACATGCTTAATGTTGGTGAGAAAATCATACCAATTTTACACTTATAATATTATAAGAACTATAGATTATAATGGCACTTTGGAAGTTTAGCAAAAGGTTAATTAACTTAATTAAAATAAAGTAACTAAACAAAAGAAAAGGTAAACAGAACAGTAAAAGTAACAGCTGAACTGAGGAACTGAACTAGACAGGTAAAACAAAAACTACAAATTAAACTTACACACAGAACATTTACATGAGATACCCTCCCATGCCCGGATAAGTCTTCCCAACTCCTTGAAGTCAGTAGTTGTACTCAGTTCATTTTGGAGACTGTTCCAGATGTGGGCGGCCTCATATCTAAACGATTTCCTACCGTAAGACTCTGTGTTTACTCTAGGAAGCTCAGCAAGATTTTGGTATCTGAAAGAGTAATTTGTGTTTTTAAATTTTACTAAGTCAAGAATATAACTTGGTGACAGATTATTAAGGATTTTGAATGTTTCAATGGCAATTTTACGGATTCTGGTTATTTGAAGGGTATTCATATTTGCCTTTTTTAGAAGATCTTCGTAAGGGCTAATAAAGTCATTGTATACCAGTCGCAGGGCTCTATACTGAAGTTTTTCCATTTTGTCAGTACTTGATTTAGAGCAAAAGTGCCAGACTACTGGACAATAACTAAAGTTAGACCTTACGAAGGACTTGTAAATAAGTAGTTTGGTTTCAGTGCTTAAGTAGCGACTGAGCCTGCACAAGACATTTATCTGCCTTGCTGCTTTTTTACAGATATCAGAAATATGCAAGTCAAAATTTAACATGTAATCAATGGTAACCCCTAATAGCTTGACTGAGTCTTCACATTTAACAGTATTATCATGTATTGTGAAGCTCTCACAGTCACCGTGCCCTCTCTTACCCAAGACAATTGCCTGGAACTTTCCAGGATTGGCCTGCATCTGGTTTGTACCAAACCATTCGATAACATATTCACTTTCGGATGTGAGGACATTCTTGGTTTCAAGAAGGTCAGGGTGACTGTAAGAAAGAGTATTGTCATCTGCATAATTATATAGGTTTGATTTTTTAACAAAATAAAAGATATCATTTAAAAATATGTTAAAAAGTAGTGGACCCAGGATGGATCTCTGGGGAACACCTTTAATGATCTTTAAAAAAGTACTTTTGCAATGTCCCAGCTTTACCATTTGCTTCCTATCAGAGAGGTAACTTTGCAGCAGGGAACATGCTGAGTCAGAAAGGCCATAGGCTGCCAGCTTATCAATGATAAGGCCATGGGGGAGACAGTCAAAGGCCTTGGACAAATCCATCAATATGGCTCCAACATATCTATTGTTGTCCAATTCCCTCTTCCAGTCCTCCAAAAGCCTCAACAGTGTAGTCTGACAGCCAAAACCCTTTCTGAAAGCAGCTAAATATCTATTAAAAATATTGCTAAAATGATCACTCAATTGATCAAACATTATTCGCTCAAAAATTTTTGAATGAGTTGTGAGCACACTGACAGGTCTGTAGTTCTTCTTAATAAAAGGATCATCCTTTTTAAAAATTGGGCTTACTTGAGCTACTTTAAGCCTGTCAGGAAATTGAATTTGGGAAACTCCTTTATTAAAAATACTGGAAACGGGACCAGATAAAACTTCTGCCCCCGCTTTCAGAATTTTCGGTGGAATTTGATCGACACCTGTTGCCTTTTTGAAACTGAGAAAATTTATAATTTTTAAAACTTGGCTCTCACTGACAGGTTTGAAATCAAAATTTTCAAAGCCCTCAATGGGGCTATTGTCTTTGATGGCCTGAATGCTTGGATGTGTGGTAGTAGCAGTATCAGATGTCTGATTGTTTATACCTATTTCTTTAGCAATATTTATATAGAAATCATTTAGGATATTGCACACTTCTGCTTGATCAGACACAAGACTATTGTTTTCCATAAGGATAATATCAGCACTATTTTTAGATGTTTTTGAGCTTAGAAAAGGTTTAATGGTAGGCCAAAAGTCCTTTGACTTTGGCCCACCACTACACCTTTCAAAGAAATATAATTTAATTGATTGTTTCCTTAATTTTGTAACATAATTTCTTTGTTTTCTGTAATTTTCCCAATTTGTTTTTTCCTTTATATTTTTTATGTTTATTAAACAACATTTTCTTTTTGTATATCGCTCTCCGAAGTTCAGAGTTCATGAACGGGGGAGATTCTTTTTTCGGATACTTTTGCTTCTGTGGGGCATGCTCATCCACAATCTCCCGTACAAGGGTCTCATAAGCCCAATAACTGTCATCAATGTCATCAAAGATGCCCGCTTTGTGCAGAGGAGCCCTCTGGAGATCCTGGACAAAGTCTGCCTCACAGAAGTTTTTATAACTTCTGAAAGTAACTTTCTGCCTTTTATTGCTAATTGAGTTTTCCTTAAATACAGTGGCTATCATAATATGCCAGTCACTGAGACCAGCAGAATTATTTGGTAATCGAGGTTTTGGCATGAAAATGTCTAATTTTTGTAATGTATACGTGACGTTAGAGCGTCAATTCATACTATCAAACACTTTAATTCACTAGTTGTTTAATGATTTTAATTATTGGTGTTTTAACACTCCCCTAAGCAACGCGATACGACGTGTTATATCACTTCTTATAAGGATCAAAAATAATTTCTTTACAAATAGTCCAGGCGCTGATTTCTGTACAGGCCTTAGTTTTGACTTGACACAACTTACCTGCCAGAAAAGGTTTGACTGTAGAAATGCAATCCTAAGGTCTTCTGCAATGCTCCTAGGTACGTCGTACATTTAAATTGTGGTAGCAGTTTTGCTGTAGGACATCATCTTTGAACGTACCCTACGCCAAATGAGGTTTAGGTAAATTGAGAGGAAAACACGTCTCACGTTCAACCAGCATATTTCCCTTTAAATTATACATTATAGTCCGGTGGAAAACCAGAATGACCTGGAACTTGATTTTAAAGTTTTTTCTTTGCTGATTCTTGTTTTTCAGACATTGTACTCGATGAATCCAACTGATGCCACTCTGGCGTCATTGAGCGTTTTGAAATATTAAAGATGGCCGTCAGTTAGGCTCCTAAGACGTATATGACCAACTTACTCGATAAAGAGCATTTTAATTTTGACTTTTTACGGATGTTTAGAGGCTAAGTGATACAAACAATTAAAATGGAACATTGTTTTGATTCAGAAGGTTGAAATATACTCAACGTCAGTGAAAAGTTACCAGTAAATCACATACACTTAACATAGGCCAATATTTAGTCCATTCTGAACGAAAAACGGCGGATACTTCAACACTCAATTTTATGGCATAGAGTCCCATGCATCACCACTATGGAAAACGATATCGGTCACATCCGAATGCATTATAATTATTTCTTGATGGACCCCTGTAGTTTCCATTGCATTGTATAGGAAAATGCAAAGTTTTGGTGCTACCTTAAAGTTTGATCCTCATTTTTTGCGTTTAATGGGATAACCTTAACCATTTTAGTGGCGTTTTCAATGAAAATGTCTTGGGCATGTCCTGGCATGTTGTCTTCTGGAAATAATGATTTTAAATTCTTAAAAACTGCAAAAAACATATAATGCACGTGCACCATAGTTCCAGGGCTCGGGTAACTGTTTTATCTCTCCAAACCAGCTTTTCAATGACCAAAAACATGAACGTAACAGAAGCCAAGGAGCTGTATTATATTTTTTCCAAAATATTAAAATTTTGATACTGGTAACTTTTCATTGACGCTGAGTATATTAAAAATGGCGTCCAAAATGGCCGTCAGTAAGGCTCCGAAGACCTATATGACCAACATACTCAATAAAAATAATTTCAATTTTGATTTGATGGATGTAAGAGGTTATTAAATGATGCAAACGATTAAAATGGAAAATTGGTTTGAATCCCAGAGTTGAAATATTAAAGATGGCGTCCAAGATGGCCACCAGTAAGGCTCTTAAGAGCTATCTGAAAAATTAACTCGATAAAAAGCATTTAATTTTGACTTTTATGGCTGTTTAGAGGCCTGATGATTCAAACGATTAAAATAGAAAATTGGTTTGGTTCAGAAGGTTCAAATATTTAAGATGGTGTGCAAGATGGCCGCCACTGTAAAGCAAAATTGAACCTGATCACAGTTAATAACTATTTTCCGATAGTTTTCAACAGTGGTTGTATTTGGAGAATTTGACTGGCATATTGTTGTTTTCTGCGTTTTGAAATATTCAAGATGACGTCCAAGATGGCAGCAATAACAGAGTGGGGGAATTACATGGTTTTTGTTATGATACACTGCACAGAAAAAATAACAGACTCATACTTTTCGTAATGTTATTTTTTGTCTTTGTTTTGATAATTGTATTCATCAATCTATGCACCACTTTCCAGACCACCTTTTGCTAGATCTGATAATACCATAATATCATAGTGCCTACTTTTGGAAAACACTCTGTCCAAAAGATGAAGAGATAAATGCCAGGGCATACTGAACGGACGATATAACTGAAGACGTTGTGGTTGGGTATGAGCAAAGGGACATAACTGCAGGTCTGGGTCAAGTGTTACAGATATACCAGCTGATTCAGCCCAAACACTACAGATGTGCTTGCAAGTCAGTTGCAACTGATTCAAACATATATGCTGGTGAGATGCATGCTGGTAGAGGGCAATCGTAACCAACATGCCTGCTATTTGATAGAAGAGGTTAAAGAGACCTGAGTGCTGCAGCAGGCCTATTACAGAAAAAAAACCCCGCTTGGTTTCAGACATGTGTGCTGGTCCTGTGCCACATAATCAAACATGCGTAATGTTAAATATGTCTGCTGACCCTGTGGCAATGATGACTGGGCTGATGGTCTAGTGCAAGTAGAAGACATGCACGCTGACTGGGTGCAAATTGAACAGACATGCCTGCTGCTCCAGTGCAACAGTGCCCAGCATTCCTGTTAGTAAGGTACAGTTACAACATACATTATTGGTAGTGCGATGTTACCTACACAGACGACTGCTGTCCCTGTATCTCGTTAACAGGCAAGTGTGCTGGTTCATTACCACATAATTATACACATGTGATAGTAAGGATGTCAGATGTGATTATCTGGTGGCAATACATGACTGCTGTTCGGCAAAACTTCAACATATATCCCTACGGACTTGGTACCATTCAATCATACATACATCCAGGTCCATTGAAAATCAAAGAGACAACTTACTAGACTGATGCCCGTCCATCAGACATGCCAACTAACAGTGTGAAACTTTATTAGGCAAGACTGTTGCCTGGTTGAGTGCCATTCTAGAGAGTTGCTACGCTGTTGCAGCTGCAACATATATGCCTGCTGACCAAGTGTACTTACTGCCACAAACACCGCTGCTGTTCAAATATGCCTACTGGTTGAGTGCTGCTGCAAGATGGATGCATGCTGGGTCTTTGCCACCCAATCCTGCATGTTTAGCTGGTGTTGTGCTTCTCTATCTTCCATACCTGTTGGTATGTTGCCTCACTATCAGCCATGCCTGCTGGTGTGATGCCTGACTACAGGCCATACCCTCAATATTAACCATGCTGTGCTGGTGTGTTGCCTCAGTATAGGCCATGCCTTCTGGTGTGGTGCCTCACCACATGCAATGCCTTCTGGTGTGGTGCCACACTATCAGCCATACCTGCTGGTGTGTTGCCTCACTAAAGGTCATGCCTTCTGGCGTGGTGTCTCATTATCAACCATACCTATTGGTGTGTTGCCTCACTATAGGTCATGCCTTCTGGTGTGGTACCTCATCATCAATCATGCCTGTTGGTGTGGTTTCTCACTATAGACCATGCCTGTTGGCGTTGTACCTCTTTTTAGGCCATGCCTTATGGTCAATTGCCATTGCAATCAACATTTTACGAGTCGAGTGCAGATGGAAGAAGGATGGTTATTAGTCTGGTGCTACCTGTACAGAGGTGGTATTATATCAGACATGTCTGATGATGCGGTGTCACTCTCAGATATGCCTGCTTTACAATGCAACCATATCTGACATGCATGCTGCGTTCACGAATTCATCTACGCATGTTTGTAAAGTGTTGCTCTATCAAGCAAGGTATCTGGTCTATTACAAATCCATCAGACATGCCTACAGGTAGGATGCCGCTCTCACAGGGTTGTAAAACGTGTTGGGTACCATCCTGGACGCCATCTTGAATATTTAAAATCCTGAATGATGTATTGATTTCCAACAATGTCGCATTTTGACATGATTAGACTCGGACAAGCCTGTGCAGTCTCCTTTTAAGCTTAGAAACTCCAAATGATGTTTGGTCAGTAGCTTAATAATCATAAAGTATTCAAGCGGCTAGCAGAGGCTCTGATCAGACTGCGCGTATGCGCAGGCTGGTCTGAGCCCTTGCTGGTCGCACATACCACATTGTTGAAGATCTCATCTCACTGCTTATTTTTCAAATTCAAAACAGGTTTTCTAATGACTTTTCTTAGATCAGAAACTGTTAAATCTAACTATCACCAAACACATGAATATAGGGGATAAATGTCAAGCTTTCAGTGGGATAGGACTAGTCTGTCTGTTGGTCTGTAAATTAGAAGAGAATCTCCTTGGTAGATCTTCCTTTAAAACACAGTAAATGGATGAAAATAAAATAAGATGCACATTACATAGAGGATGATGTACAATTGAATTAATCTAACTCATTGCCAAAAAGTAATAAAATGCATAGTTAAGTACGGAACCCCGGAAGGGACATGTGCAATATTTTTATTAACTCGTGGCCACGACTTATTAAGTCGTTCCCACGACTTAGTAAGTCGTGGTAACGAGTTATTATGTCGTTCCCACGACTTAGTAAGTCGTGGCCACGACTTAGTAAGTCGTGGCCACGACTTATTATGTCGTTACCACGACTTAATAAGTCGTGGTAACGAGTTATTATGTCGTTCCCACGACTTACTAAGTCGTGGCCACGACTTAGTATGTCGTTCCCACGACTTAGTAAGTCGTGGTAACGAGTTATTATGTCGTTCCCACGACTTACTAAGTCGTGGCCACGACTTATTATGTCGTTCCCACGACTTACTAAGTCGTGGTAACGAGTTATTATGTCGTTCCCACGACTTACTAAGTCGTGGCCTCGAGTTAATGCGGACCTCTGATTGGTCTTATTAACTCGTGGCAACGAGTTATTAAGTCGTTCCCACGAGTTAGTCCTGTGTATCGATTGGCTGTTCCGAAGTGTCGACTATGGCCGCTGTGGAAGAGCGTAATAGCCTTGTAGAGTTGTATTTTCATTTAGGGATGAAATATAAAGATATTATCACTATTTTGACTGATAAACATGATATAACTCTGAGTGAACGGCAATTAAAGAGAGTTTTATTGGGTTTAAATCTTGCTCGCAGGCGATATGATGACTTAACTGATGTCATTCAATTTATAGAAGCTCAATTAGAAGGGTCTGGTCGGCTACATGGTTATCGCATGATGTGTTCAAAATGCTATGAGAATGGATTGTCAGTAAGAAAAGAAGATGTTAGAATTATTCTTAGAGAACTGGACCCCATAGGGGTGGAGACGAGACTTTCAAGACGTCTAGAAAGACGCACTTATAATGTTCCCGGTCCAAATTATATATGGCATATCGATGGGTATGACAAACTAAAGCCTTTCGGACTCTGCATAAGCGGGTGCATTGACGGGTTTTCGAGAAAAGTCTTATGGCTAAATATCTATAAAACAAACAATAATCCTAATATAATCGGTGGTTATTACCTAGAAGCAGTGAAGGAATATGGTGGCTGCGCCCGTATTGTGAGAGGGGATTTTGGTACCGAAAATGGTCTTGTCCGTGGCTTTCAGAATTTCTTAAGACGAAGTGATAACGGTGAATTAGCAGCGAGAGCATATATTGACGGTTCTAGCACGGCAAACCAGCGTATAGAATCTTGGTGGGCAACGTTACGTAGACAGTGCCTTCATTTTTGGATTCAGTTGTTCAGGACACTCCAGGAAGAGGGGCTTTATAATGGCAGTTTCTTAGATAAAAATCTCGTCTTGTTCTGCTTTACAGCTTTGATACATGTCAAGTAAGTATTGTGGGTATACATATATTAATATTGCACATCTTATCTCTCCTGTATTCAGGGGTAAAGAAGTATGCTATTTAGTATGACTCGGATGTCTTTTTATGCCACCGCAAACTGGCTGTGTTGGGTCGGTTTCGATGTTCGTCAAAGTAAGCCAGGCGAGCTTTGTTTGGTAATTTGTCTTCGAATCTGTAGGTTATAGATTCCTTGTCCAGACGCGCGGACAATCATTTTCTAAGTCTTTATCCGACCTGCCTATAGGGTGAAGTAACACAGTCCCTTTGCGGTGATCAATGAGTGCAGCAAGTCAAAGCGCCCATACAAGCTGAGCCAGTGTCAGACGACTGTACAAGCTGTGCAAGTGCTAGACGGCTATGGCAATTCCATGGTCCGTGCATAGGTTTGCCTAGCATGCTATGTAAAAAATTTCCGTAGGTTTTTTGGTAGAATAATTGGCAACCAGCTGCCAGTCCAATTCCCGTTATTTTTACGTGCGCCCGTAAAAAATTGCTGATAGTATCAAGAAGCGTAGAACAGAATACAACTCGCGCTGTTTTGGTCATACTGCCCTTCAATACTATAAAGGTATTATCGAGTGCGGCCAGTAAACATAACACTACCATATCGTAATTTCCAACAATGTTCTACAAGCATACGCCCGCAAAAAAATAACGGGAAAAGACCCGACAGCGACAGTGTGGCCATTGGCTGGAATGGAGTTCTTATTCGAATCCCTTGCATGCCTTTGCCCAGCGTTATATTGACTAGCATGGTATTGGCTATTTTCTGACCACGTCAGTGTATATATGGCTTACTTGATTTTTTTGTATGTGTGTTAAAGTTTATCAAAGTTAAGGTGAAATGGTACACCTTCGGCGTGAGCAACTCAGCCATCCCTATTTCTATTGCCCATCTAAACCGGAGCCAGTGCCCAAAAGAAAGAATTGTCCACATTGAAGCAAAGGCTTTTCCATCAGGAAAGGCTAAGCATGCGGGGAAGTCATGAAAGTTTCCTTCCTTTGTAAGGTATGTAGGCAAATTTACGTAGACGAAAGTATTGCGGGAAACTGTGCGTGACAGGTGAAAAACTTTGTTTTATGACAGTTTTTCTTCAATATATCTGTACTGACAAAATATTTTACAGATTTAGTTTTACAGAGATATTGGTTATATTTCCTTCTATCAAGGAACGTTTAGACACTGAAAATAAACTCACAGTGTTAAGCAAGGGTCCGAGGTTCTAAAACTTGAGAATAATCTCAAACTCAAAATAAAGCACACTGATTGGCTGCTTCCGAGCATGAGCTCGGAAGCAGCCAATCAGTGTGCTTTATTTTCAGTGTGATAATGTACTCAAGTTTTATAACCTCTGGGCCTGGATTTTAGAATAATATGTAGAACTTTGCATTTTTCTATTACTTCGCCAGGAGGTAGCATGTACAGTCTTTATTGCTTTATCATTTGAAAACTGAACCCATCAGCGAGTGGCCTACTTAGTGTTCTTTACAACCACGGTCAAATAAGATTCCAAAATTTTACGTTACAAGAATAAACAGCCATGTTTCACTGAAGGGGTCTACTTCAGAAGTTCAGGTTTTTCTGAATCACGAAATGATTTTCTTTTAAGTGTGCAACAAATACTTCTTTTTCTATGACGTCATGAGAAGGACTAAAGCTGGGGCTCTCGGGGAAAGCCATCCAAATTTCCATAAGCAGAGCTAAGCTTGATCATACAGCAGTGAGAGACCTAATCATTGAAAGTCAGCGCTCTTATCCATTAAGTCACAGAAGCCCCCGTATGTGCAGAAAATGGTGGCTTGAATTAAAACAGGCAAGGATGGATGGATGGATGACTTGCGATTTTACGTCCTTTTAACAGTTTTTCATCCATATCAGGACAATGGGTGGATGATAATGAAAGGCCGTATGCAATGAAAAGATTCCCGCCTTCAGCGGGGCTCGAACTTGAGACCGCTAGACCAGCAGGCCAGCGTTTAACCTTATGAGCTACCCCACTGGTAGAGCCAGTAACTTGGTCCAGAACTTTGCGTCCTTTGCTTGTGCAACTTGGTCCAGATCTTTGCTTGTGCAACTTGGTCCAGAGATTTGCTTGCTTTGTGAACTTGAAGCCCCTACTGACTTTCAGTGGGACTTTTTGCCAATGACAGCACAGACCTGACTGCAACTAAAGATTTACAAACACAAATGTCAAATCCTAATTCGAAATCAGTCTTACCAAGTACATGTATCGGATTCTTAGAGGAGGGAAGTACAAACTGTGTGAGAAAAGGGCAACTCTGTTGATGTATAATATCTGCATGCAATGATCTATAACTTGATATAGCAAAATATCCTACAAGCCAGGGGCGTAGCTAGGGTCAATCACACTGTACGCACAATTATGCTTTATACTCATTGAGGGCAATGATAGAGGGCTAGTCCGCTAAGATATATCAAATTTTCTGTCTGTTGGCAGTTAGCATTAAAATCATGCCCAATTAACAACATTTCAGCATGAAAATACGCAGGTGTGTGTTGAAATTTTGTCAATTTGACAAAATTTCAATACGCACCTGCGTATTTGCGTATAGGTAGCTACGCCCTTGCAAGCAGTCAATATTAACAGAACCTCTATCTTTCTTAGTAGGCACATGTGTCGCACATGCCGTTCCTGCCAACCAGTTAATAAAGAATATCTTTAAACAGATATTTGTGGTCCTGTCTTAGTCAAGTTTTGCATAGTCTGGTGTGCATGTCAAATAGAAAGTTTGTGTCGTTTGTTTCGCAGCCCCAACACCAACACAAGTTAGAAAATCAACACAAGTTAGAAAATCACAGACAGCGCTCCTCGGCTCCCCAAATTTAAGAGCTTGCTCCCCAGCTCCATGAAAATACTTGCAAGTTCTCCCCAGCTCCCTAAAAATTAATGGCCTTTCTCCCCAGCTCTCCGAAACCCCCGGGAGGGCCTCTTACCTCAATTTGTTCTATGGAAATGAGCAGGACATCACATGTATTGAAGTCCTTATTGTTTTAAACTTCGATCCTTCTTGAAAATGCTGCGAATGAATGGGAAATTCTCGACAACAGGCAGTCGACTTTGTGTACCGTTGAACTGGGTATTTATTATACTTATGTACATGGGAAAATATTAGCTGCTCCTTTAAACTTTTTAAGTGTTTTTGTTTCATGTTTTTTTCTCTCTTTTTTCTTCGATTTTCTTGCATTTTTCAAAGAATAAAAATAGTTTGTTTTAAATACCCAACAATATAAGTATCTTTCATGCGTGTGAGGTTTGCCTAGAAAAGTCTGTCATGAGGGTCACTGTTGGGCATCACGAGGCTTGCCGAGTGATGCCCAACAGTGAACCCGAGTGACGGATTTTCCTTTCTTGCACACCGGATAGAGAATACCATTCTTTTCACCTGGGATAGAAAATCTTTTCTCCCATCTGTGCATATATAAGATAGGCGCTCAGCCCATATGAGAAACTTCTTTCTCCCACCTTTGCCCATATAAGATAGGCTCTCAGCTCATATAAGAAATAGAGGATCTTATACCTGGCAACATCTTTCTTATATTAGCAACCATACTTTTTCATTTTTTGACTTATATTTTAATTTTAAATGAACAAAATGGACACGCAATCATGTCGGATGACGTTTGATAGCGGATCATGGGTTTGTGACGCCACTCAATTCTAATGACGTCATTAAAACCGGTTATCAAACGTCGCTAGCAAACTTTACGCGCGTGACGTGAGAGACTAACTTGCATTTTGTTTTCGCCCTCTGGAAGATAAAGTAGTCCACATATCGTGTTTTCCGTCTAATATTGAGGTGCAAACTGTGTTAAACCCATTTTAGGACCCGATAAACACACTGGGCTGCTCAAAATTTACTTCAGATCATTGGTTTAAAAGTTCAAATTTTCCTTTTCTGGAGCGTAATCCGACTTTAGGTTAAAAATCCGCTAACAGTGGGAGAAAAATAATCCATCATGAGCCAGTCCATGTAGGATAGGTAAATCCCACCCTCGGGGTCGGAATTTCAACCAGGAACTCGGCAAGCCTCGTCCCTGGTTGAAATTCCGACCCCTCGGGTGAGATTTCCCTATCCTACATGGACACTCATGATGGATTGTTATAATCTTACACCTGGCAACATCTTTCTTATATTAGCAACCAGACTTTTTTAATTTTTGACTCATATTTTAATGTTCGATGAACAAAATGGACACACAAGCATGTCGGATGACGTTTGATAACTGCTCATAGGTTTGTGACGTCACTCAATTTAATGACGTCACTAAAACCGGTTATCAAACGTCGCAAGCAGACTTGACGCGCGTGACATGAGAGGCTAAGTTGCATTTTGTTTACGCCCTCTGGAAGATAAAATAGTCCACATACGTGTTTTCCGTCTATTTTTAGGTGCAAACTGTGTTTACACCCAGTCTTTATGTTCTTGGACCCGATAAACATACTGGGCTGCTCAAAATTTACTTCAGATCACTGGTTAAAAAGTTAAATTTTTCCTGTTTTGAAGCCTTATCCGACTTGAGGTTTAAAATCCGCTAACAGTGGGAGAAAAATAATCCATCATGAGCCAGTCCATTTAGGATAGGAAAATCTCACCCTCGGGGTCGGAATTTCAACCAGGGACTCGGCAAGCCTCGTCCCTGGTTGAAATTCCGACCCCTCGGGTGAGATTTCCCTATCCTACATGGACACTCATGATGGATTGTTATAATCTTACTCAGGGGATAAAAAAACTTATCTTACCCAGGTGTTCTTACCCAGGACCGAATAAAAATCACGAGCATGCAATGCATTTGTTGTATTGGAGGTCTCGTATCTGCGTTGTCAAGTAACGTTGGCTTTTTAGATGATGACATCACGAAGACGGCAAAATGGCGTCGGTTTATGCACGGTAGTCGTTGACGTAAAAAGCCGAATGGCGGCCGTTGAAAGCGGCGCCTTCTTTCAAAATCAAACTGAAACCTCTCAAGCACTAGAATTACGCATTTTAACAATTTCTAAAGTTAAAACAAAACGTGGTGGGCAAGAAAAAGTATATTTCATTGGTGTGAGGTATGGATAGAAAAACCCGTCACTCGGGATCACTGTTTGGCAAGCCTCGTGACACCGAACAGTGACCCTCGTGACGGATTTTTCGATCCACACCTCATACCCATGATAGATACTTATAATCCACACCTCACACCCATGGAATATAATTTTTCTTGCACACCACGTTTTGTTTTAACTTTAGAATTTCTTAAAATGCGTAATTTTAGTGCTTGAGAGGTTTTTATTTGATTTTGAAAGAAGGCGCCGCTTTCAACGCCCGTTCTTTACGTCAACGTCTGGCGTGCATAAGCTGACGTCATTTTTACCGTCTTGGTGACGTCATCACTTTAAAAGCCAACGTCACTTGACGACACAGATACGTGACCTTCAATACAACTAATGCATTGAATGCTCGTAATTTTTATCCGGTCCTGGGTGAGATAGCATGGGTGAGATTATAAGTATCTTTCATGGGTATGAGGTATGGATAGAAAATCCGTCACGAGGATCACTGTTCGGCATCACGAGGCTTGTCGAGTGATGCCGAAAGTGTCTCCGAGTGACGGATTTTTCTATTCGCACCTCACACCCATGATTATACTTTCTCTTGCACACCACGTTTTGTATTATCTTTAGAACTTGTTAAAATGCGCAATTTTAGTGCCTCAGAGGTTTCTATTTGATTTTGAAAGAAGACACCGCTTTCGACGACCACCATTCGGTTTTTTACGTCAACGTTTGGCATGCATAAACTGACGTCATTTTGCCGTTTTCGTGACGTAATCATCTAAAACGCTAACGTCACTTCACGACGCAGAAACGCGACCTCCATTACAACCAATGCATTGAATGCTCATGATTTTTATCCGGTCCTGGGTGAGATAACATGGGTGAGATAAGATTTGTGGGTACAGGGGAAGCACGTGGATATCCTTATCCGGTGTGCAAGAACAGATTTGTAGGTACAGGGGAAGCACGCGGATACCCTTATCTGGTGTGCAAGAAAAATTACTATGTCCTCTCTGCTCCCGGATAGTCCCGGTAGCTCTGTGGCCCGGTAGCTCTGCGGACATAGCAATGGCTTGCTGACCTAATGGTTCTGGGTTCGATTTGTACCTGCGGATTTTTTCCAAACTAGTTCCATTGCACACAAGCTTTCACTACTGCTCTCCCATTGTCTTGATATGACTGAAATACTGCTGAAAGGGAAAATCGCGTCATACTTCCTGGAAGAAAGGTTCACTGCCACCGGCCACTTATATGTACATGTTTATTTTTTCAGAAGGAACTAGATGCCAGTGCGGCTACCTGGAACAGACACATTATTCGACCATCAGGAAACACCAGTGTACCCTCTGGTCGACCAGATCTCATGTATTATACACCATTATTGTGGAATGCTGAAGACCATCTATGTAACGTGTCCATTGCTGACTTTAATGTGTGTCGTGAGGAAGCCCTCTTTCGATCCTCTATACCATGTGATGAAGATGTGTATGAAATGTGTGTGATTATCATGAGAAGAGACCAGTCGGAACCACCGAGTAATTTCTCTGAAGCCGTCGAGTTGTACACCCACCTTCAACAAGATATTTTACAGATGCTGTGACTGCGTTCGAACTTGTATAATATTTAATCTTTTGGGTATACAATGCGGCTGACGTTCGTTACGATCACGTGGTTATAACAGTAAACGTCTTTGGCCGAAGCTCAAAGCAAGTTTAAGCTAACTTCGAGTTTAATCCATACAAAATGTATGGCTAATCTTGGGGTTAACTTTAAACCAGCACTGTGCAATCGGCTCCTTGTGTTTCAAAACAGAATAATGTCGAAATGTCTCTCAGGCCTTTCGAGGCCTATGTCGGAAGCAACTGTTATATTTTTATGAAACTGACACTTCGAAAACTGATCTCGATGTCGCCAGGAATAGATCTTTTGATAAATTATTGTTTTATGGCCCTTTTAAGAGTATTGATTAGTTTTACTTATTTTTAGCCAATCGTTAAGCAGAGAGAACCTGAGCTCCCGGGGAAAAACACCTGACTTTCCGTGTAAGCAGAACTTTGCTTTCTAACGTGCGGCACCGGGACTTGAGTCAGCGCTCTACTTCGTTAGGCAACGGAGGTCCGTGTCAGAGAAATACCACCATTTTAAAAGTGTCGTGATAATTAAGGTAATAAGCTTGATTTCATAAAATAATGGCATTTTATATAGGTAAAGGACATTAATACGGGGTAACAGCACCTTATAACATAACTAGAAATGTTTTGGACAAAACAGATGTCCCTCCCCACTTGTGCTTTCCCAGCAATATCATTTTCCCTAACTGTTGCCAAGTCAAGACCTCCTGTGATCTGGAAAATAGGTCAATGTCACCAAACTGTATTCAGTTCTTTTCCACCTTCCGATTATACACTTGTCAATGTTTGGTCATAATCCTTTTCTCCCTTCAGGAGATATGGTGCAGACAAGCCATTTTTTTTTAAACTTTGACCTTGAAAATAAGGTAAAAGTCATCAAAATCTAATCAATTATTTTCCACTTTGAACTGATATATTTGTGCGAGTTTGGTTAAAATCATTCATCCATCCAGGAGACATGGTGCACACAAGTCGTTCTTTCAACATGCTTTAACCCCTTGTGACCTTGAAAACAAGGTCAAGGTCACCAAAATCTAATAAAGTCTTTACAGTCTCCAGTGATATATCTGGGCTAGTTTGACCCTAATCCATCCATCCATTGGGGACATATCGTACAGACAAGGCAATTTTGATTGCATTTCCCAATAATATATCTGTGCAAGTTTGGCCCAAATCCATCCAGCCATTCGGGAGATATGGTGCAGACAAGGCATTTTCAGCATTCTTTAAACCCTTGTGGCCTTGAAAATAGGGTCAAAGTCACCAGACCTACTCAGTTCTTTTGCATCTTTCACTTACATATCTATGCGAATTTGATTAAGAAACATCCATCCATCCGTTAGATATGGTGCAGACAAGGCATTGTTCAAGATTCTTTGACCTTCTGTGACCTTGAAAATGGTCATACTCACCGAAATCTTATCAGCTCTTTCCTCTTACCCCATAACGTATTTGTGCAAGTTTTGGTTAAAATCCATTTATCCATTCAGGAGACAGAGTGCAGACAAGAAGCCACGCCGATGCAGACTAGAGTGGATCCACACCAAAACAATATGTCCCCCATGGTGGTGTGAGGGAGAGGCATAAAAATCGGCCTCACAAACTTTGTAATACAGCTGAGTTCTCCAATCAGTTTGAGATTTTTTCTATTGAAATTTGAGATATATAATCATATGATCGTGACGTAGGTTGGCCACATCGAGCTTTGTCAGAGCATACAAATATTAACTGAAATATTTAATGAGTCTCAGAAAATCTGAAGGCGCCATGACATTTGTAACTTGCAAAGAAACAGATAAGCCTGCGTTTTCCAGTATTTGTTTTCTTCATAATACATAGACTGATAATTTGGACAGTGAAGATTGTTATTATATGAAGCTAATGCTAGGCTGCTGTGTGCATGCAGTAAGATATTTTTGTGTGGCTAGGTTTGAAAGTGTCAATTTTATTTCTATTGACCGCTCAAAGCCATTCTCTTTGTTACTTTGTCTGTTATTAGGCAGGGGTGTAGTTAGGAGCCCTTGCAAGATGCGCACACTTATGTTTCGTACTCTTTGATTGGACATCTAGGAGTTAGCCTTTAAAATATTTCATACTGTAATGTCTGTTTTTTGACAGCTGGTACTTATATCTAGGCCAATTTACCAAATTTTCAGCAAGCAAATACGCAGATGCGAGTTGAAATTTTGTCAATCTGAAATAAATTCAATACGCACCTGCGTATTTGCGTAAAGCAGCTACGCCCTTAATTGTTCTGGTTTAATTATAGTATTTGAGAGTAAGCTTTTGATTTGCTATTGCACTTGCATATTGACACGGTACCGATGCTGGTATCTTTTAGCCTTCCCATGCAGGAAAGGGTGACATCATGGTTATGTGATTATGACGCCTTTTGTGATCTATAAATACGTTATCAACGTCGAGGCAATGTCCTGAGGCGGCCAATATGACGTCAACGATAATCAATAGCAAGCTCATGCAATCCACATCAATTGTAAGCAATGGTGACAACAACTAACGTAACAAATCATAAAGCTATGGCAGTGATCTTGTAGCAGTTTTGACAGCGGCCGTCAACCCCAGTGGCTCAGCAGGTTAGGCGCTGGCCTGCTGATCTAGCGATCACGGGTTCGATACCCGTTTGAGGCGAGAAACGTTTTCGAACGTAAACGGGTTTCCACTGCACACAGCCTTTCATCGTCACCCTCCGATTGTCCTAATATGACTGAAATATTGTTGAAAAGAACGTAAAATCTGGTCATCCATCTGTTAGTAAATGAGGTAGGCCTATTATTTTGCATCATTCAGAGGCCTTAATTTAAGAGTTGAAAACAATAATACAATAAACATCTAGTCGATGTGGTAAAGGTGGATAAGTACGTTCAGAAACTAAAAGTACTGGTTGTCTAAAAAAACGCACCTTTTTGAAATTGCTGTAACTCCTTTATTTATCAGGTAAACTTTTCCAAATTTTGTGTGGTTATAGCAAAGTGATACACCTTTAAGCTGGTGAAGATTCTTATCTTTATAAAGTAACACTTTAATATGGCCATATCAATTAACGACAACATTTTATGTCGTCCGAATTATTGAAAACACAACACAGCATTAACTGAAAAAGAGTTTAGTTTCAGAACTTTTCAGGTCATTATTCTAAGGAGGCAAGAATTTAAAAAAAATCTCGATTAATAGAAGAAAGTCTGAGAAAAAGAATCAGAAGGTGAAATTTGCTTTTTTATGGATAGATCTGGGTGGTGAAATGATTTGTTCATGTTTAAACCGTAGAGTTTAGCAGGATAAACGTAAGTGACAGGCCAACTAATGGTATCTTTAAATATTTAAGAAATAGAAACGGCAAAGTACTGAATAGCGTTTTGTCCTTTTCCCTAAAATTTTCAACTAATTTTACTTTTGGCTGAATGACTCCCATACTTTGACATTTTTTGTCCATTTTTATAATGAATTTGATGATAACTCCGTGTTGTCCAGCAACTTTTTTGCTAAGCTCTCCATTTTCAGAACGCACAGACCAGTTCATTACCAAGTTCTTTGAACCATTTAGAATATCATTATCTGAGTTACTGTAAAGCCTTCTTTCCTTAGAGTGTAAACCTTAGAACTCTCTGAAACTTACTGAGCGAGTATGCAGTCTCAGCCGTGCAGAAAACAGGAACTGATGTCATAAACAGTAGTTCACCATCACGCCACTTCCTGTAACAGTGTAACCTTATAGTAAACCATTATAAGTGCAAGGAGGTTTCAAATTGCTACAACACACAAAAGTTTGAAAATTTGGATCCAGCAGGAAAGGTAATACAGCAATTTCAAAAAGGTTCACGCTCGTGAGACAACATGTGAACTGACAAACAGCATTTTATTGACAAATAAGGATACAGAATAGCTTTTTGATATTAACGAAATTTGTTCAGTTCCATTCCAACTGTCACGACTCAAACACATTTAATAAAACATCTATAAACCACAACTTGATCATTTTGTCATCCCTCTTGCTAAAGTAGCGGTAATAAAGATGATTCAATTTTGTAGACAAAGAAAATTACTGAATCTTGCAACTTATTGATATAAAAAAGCACTTTACATCTCACCTCATTTAAGTAAAATCTGTTCTGATATATGACAGTATCTTGTACAGCGATGCTGATAATGAAAGCATAACGAAGATTTCAAATAAGAGGCGGCAAGATTTAGTTGTATACATATATGCCACAGTCAAATGTTCCGCTCACCTAAAGGTTTACATTACCATCACTTGAATTTACTTCCTCATTGGGAGGACAAAGTTGAACCAACATTGATTTAACGTTAATGTAACGTAATAACGCTGAATCAACGTTTATTCAAGGTTGATTCAACCTTGTGTGCCTGGTAGGTGGGTACTTCCGAGACGTACAAGGCTTTTCCGATGTTTTAGCTTCTTTTTCAAAGTTATCCACTTTCACTTTTAAGACAGAATCCATTGTTGCTGTTGTTCGAAGTTACGTCTGAGAAGTGTTTCAATGATGCAGGTAGATAAACATCTATACATGACCACCAAATTACTCTAAAATTAAGCAGCTGCACCTGGGTATTGAATCACAGAAATGCACATAGTGAACGCTGATTACAGATACTACGAATGGTGAAAACAATTAAACGAAAAACAGAAAAAAATGTTAAATTCTCGTTAGAAGCTTTATAAAGCTCAAAGCTCTCGACATCTAGTCACTAACGATGCCGTTCATCAAAACTGAATATATTGTGTCCTACCTGGAACTAGTCTAATTAAAGTGTTTTAAAACATATGAAACAGTTAAAGAGAATCAGAATGTATTTCTAAGCCACGGTTCATGCTACCGACTTGTACTATGAATCAAGTACATCCGCCCTGTAAAAATTCAGAAAACGCTGGCATTGGGTACAACATCAAGGTGGACAAGGTACGTCACGATCTCGTGCTTATATACCCCTACCGTTAAATATCTTATGTTTCAAAAAGGGTTATCTCAGACTAGGTAAGTAGATCTTCAAAAGGCGATTTCAATGTCTTAAAGAGCAGTTAATAGTGTCATTTGCCCGAAGCAACTGTCATTGGTTTATGGAATGAAGCCATTTACCAGGTCACTTCGGAAAACTGACCTCATGGTCGGCTTTCCGAAGTGTTCTGGTAAATGTCTTCATTTCATTATGTGATAGCATTTGGGACGGAGAAGAAATTAAATATGGGGTAACTGCGCTTTATGGCATAAAAACTGGACATTTATACCTGATATAAAGTCAATTTTCTTACTTAGTTTGAGATCATTTCTTTTGAAAACCAAGATATTTACCGTTATAATCATGTGATCGTAACGGACGTATTCCACCTTGAACATAGCATACGTTGAAAAGAATGATAGTGTTTAACAGTGTTTAATACATGTTCACTTTCAAAGAATTTATTTTCACTGCTAGCTGTCAAAGTGGTGCAGAAAAATGGTAAAACAGTTTTTAATTCAAAAGACAGGTCAAATTAGACGCATCATGTCGTGCCATAATGCGAAATAATTATGCCAGGTGGAAACCACCAGACCAAGTTATGGCTTTCACCATATCCTGTCTAAAGAGGTTTGGCTCTGTTAGCCCCCTACACAATTCAAGAACTAATCCGCAAGTGTGAGCTGTTGGCATTCGATGACAATCACTGTTGACGAAGTGTACTTCTAACTTAGTTTGGAAACCTAGTGGTGGTAAAGCACTCGCCCCTGTCCAGAAGCCGAGTAGTTCTTCTAGAGCTATCCCCGTTTGTCCAGCTGGAAAAGTTTTTAATAAATGTTAGCCCGAAATACATATAAAAAGTTAACAACAAAGCTATGAAATATACCCAGCAGGTAAATCAGTTATTATACAGCGTAAAGGCTGTAATGACTAAACGCATGCGACTCCTTAAAGTGTCGCCCAACTTACTTACTTACTCTCAAGCCCACTTCGGAGCGACGGTAGTGTGGTGGATAACGCGCTGAACTAACAATCAAGACGTTGCTAGATCGATCAATCCCCAGCTTCTCCGGTCTTTCGGATGAGACTTTAAACCGAGGTACGTCTCCGTATGACCTTGTTGTTGGTGGGACGTTAAACCCCAGTTCACTCACTCACTCAAATGAAAGTTAATTGGCTGTTGTGGATGAAAGGTGTTCCTACTCTCCCCCAGCATCGAACATCGTTTATGGCTGCTGCTCTGGGGACATATGATGCAGCAGTGCCACCAGATTGATCAGTCGCGTTACATGATGCAAGGTGTAAAATAGTGGGGGCAATACGCCCACCTTGAAGAAACGTTTCCATTAATCATATAGAATATCTGATCCAACTGGGAATTCCTTCCGGGCAAAAGAAACAGTATGGCCAAACATACCGAGTAACTAAATCTGAAAGTAAACTAAAAAAACAGCCACGGACGTTTTGCCCTGTATAAAACTGCTTTTTACCCCAATAGTGGGACAAAAAGACAAAATGTAGAAATACAAAATCTATAATCGTTTTTAAATTATAGCTTACTTCCAGATTTAAGTGTCATATTTATGTACAACCTTGGTTCCTTAACAGAAATACGAATTTATTACAATTTCTTAAACAAGCGAAACTAAACAAAACTTATAGGGGAGGGGAGCATTTTGCACCCCCGCCCCCACCCCTCCTAACTTAAATACAAAGAAGGTAAAATGCAGAGGTTAACTGGTGGGCTAAAATACACTTAGTTGTACATTATGAGAAATATTATAAAACAAGTTAACTACTTTAAGTATGTAAAATTATTCCTAAGTAAATGCATTCAGATATTTCAGTTTGATGTTAGGGTGGGTAATGTGCCATAAGTTTAAAATGCACAATGAGAAAACGATTCCTGCCATTGGTGTATAGTCAAATATGTGCCACTTTGAATTCAAGTGCTCTTTCATGTGAAAATGTATGTTTAGTACAGCCAATAGAGCCACTAATTTACTGACTTGAAACGTATATGTAGAACCTAAATGTTTTGTGTACAGTTGGTGTTACTGCGTCTACTTTCCGTAAGGCACTCTCTAGTTACCCCATTGCATAGCGGGTTTTATCGGTTTTTATAGGTACCTCTGCGGACCGGGTTTTACCCGGTTCTTTTTGAGACGGTAAAATGTATCACCTTGCGAACGTCGCCATTTGCAACTATTAAGAAACTTCTGCGGCAAAACTTGCGACGAATTGACGACTTTGCGTTATTCAATGAATACTAGAAGGCCCAAGGAGGTAATTTGATGAGAAATTGTCCTCGCAAAATGGATTTTGTAGCCATTTAGGCGGAACTCCGAATTTAGCAAGCTGTTTTTGAGATTTCTGATATCAGCTGTTAATTTCCGATTTCACACAGACTCCAGGAAGCAAACAGTAATTTCTGACTAGAACAGCCTTTTATACACATTTTTTTTTGTATTTTTCAGTTTTCACGTAGACTGTCATTGCGAATAAATAAAGGACACCAGTCTTCAGTTGTGGCAGTAAAGCAAAGTGAAACTCCTGGTATTAATAGACTTAACACCTGAAAGAAGTCGGAGCTGAGTGAACCAGGGCCCAAAATTACAATGTGTTAAGGTCACCTTGACTGTGATGACGGAAAAGTCGTGTTTGCCTCATTGCAAAGGATTACAAAATCCCATTGTGCTATGTCTTGCCTTACCTTCTGAGTCCATCAAAAACGCTTCAAAACAGAACACCGTATCTTCCTCAGCTGGTCTGTTGTTGGAACCAATTTCACTGTATTTAATATCATACAATGATCTGAATTTTTCAAAGGTCAGCTTCTCATTGCTGACAGATTCAACAGATTTTTCATTGCATCTGGATGTTTCCTTAACAACATAAAGAATTCCCCTATTGAGTTCAAGCCCTCAGTAAACTGTGAAATTTCTGTGTGTGATCTGTAAATAAAATTTTAGATTGAATTTTAAATAGCAGTATCCTGTAGAATATCTAATGATTGGGGACCTTTTCATAAATTCCTTTAGGAAGTGGCTATTGACAACCGGTTGTCACTAGCCTCACAGGCTGCTGACAACTGGTTGTCACTAGCCTCACAGGCTGCTGACAACCAGTTACTATAAATCCTATTATTTTCAAATAAAACTCCAGATATTTTAAGCATATTAGTTTCATGGTATTACTATTATATTTGTTGATATTTGTTTTCACTCTGATCAAGTTTTAAGTTTATTATTATTGCCTTTTTATTATTATTGCCTTTCACTATTTTGTTGTACATGCTACTCATATGTCACTTTGTGACCTGAGATTGATAAAGTTGAGTTGAGTTGAGTTTAAGTTGATTGTAGTAAGCAAGAACCTATTAAACAAATCAGATGTAAATTTCTGTTGTTGTTTTTTATCTACATTATTATTGTCTAGAAGTCATGGAGTTATTCATAGTAATAGCTTAAAGAATTTATGCATCACATGGATACAAATTTTACATTTATCTTGATGGAAAAAAGATTTTACATAAATTTTCCAGTAACCATTACATGCTCTTCCCTATAGCTATAATCCTGCTGTTCAGTCAAGCAAATTTGTTTATTTACTAATTCATTCCCTAGGACATATAAACTTCAAATTCATAATATGAATACAAGTATAACTACTTATATATTTAATCATGGAGGCAATTGGACAAACAGAATTAGCACATAAACTTCAGAGAAAATTGCAAGTGGTATTTTGAGTTAGTTCCCTTACAAAGTATGATTGAGTTACTTCCCTTGGAAAATCTATTTTTAGAAGATATCTCTTCTCCATATGTTTGCTTTTTATCTGCAGATATTTTGTTGTTGTGATTCATATGTAGCTTGATTTAGAGCATAAACCTATTGAGAATTATTTGTGATGGTTTTACAATGAACCAATGCTTCCTGTCCTTTAAAATGCGCATTAATTTATTAGCCGGTTGTCAGCAGCCTAACAGGCTAGTGACAACCGGTCGTCTTTAGCCTGTCGCCATTACTTTAACATTTTATTTTTAAGCAAAATTTTCAAAACTTTGTTTGTAGCAAAGTGATGGTGAAGCTCAGAAAAGTAGCTTCATGATAAAGATAATCAGGATGTATCGTACTGACGTCAAATTGTGTCTAAGACATCTTTCTCAGTCGTACGCACTGTTCAAACCATAAAATGGTATCAAGTGGAAGGAAATAGTTTAAGAGCGTTCTCGGGTTTACAGTCTAAGGAAAGAAGAATTTGAAATATTTAAAGTATAAAAGGAAAAAATTGTCTGAACAGATAAAGAACCGGTGGTAAATGTGCTGTTCATTTGGAAACTGGAGAGTTAATCAGGGAAAATGTAAGTGCCAGGCTAATAAATTTTATTTAGAATATGGAAATGTTCAAGTACTAAGCAGCAGTCTGTCCTTCCGCCTTTAAATTTTCATTTAACTACTAATTTTGTTGAACCACTTCTTTATTTTGAATGTTTTTTCTTTTTTGTTGATTTCGATGATAACTTTGTGCCTGCACGCAATATCCATGCTAGGAGCTCCATATTCACGGACCATTTCATCACCAAGTTCTTTGAGCTATTCGGGATATCTGTTATCTGAGATGGTGTAAATATTTCTTTCCTATAGAATGAAAGCCAAAGAAATCTCTGAAACTAGTTTATTTCACCTGAGGCCCGTTTGCAGTTTCAACGGGACAAAAATTTTGTTATAAGTATAAGGGTACAGCATTATAAAATCACTTCCTGTCAGCAGTGCCACCTTATGGTAAAATAACCACATGATGAAATTCTCGATAAATATAAGAGTTACAGTAATTGCAAAAAGGTCCACGTTTTTAAGACAGTCTTCATATGCCAGAACTCCTCTACGGGATATATCCATTCTTTTTTAGATGTATCAGTAAATATCAGTACTGATTGTTAGGTGTACAGGATAATGGACGAGCCCTTTAGGGCGAGTCCAATTATCCTGTTCATCTAACAATCAGTATTGATATATACTAATACATCTCAAAAAGAAATGGATATATCTGTTTTAATACACAGCTTTATTGAACTTTTCACCTAAACAAATAATTAAACCAATAAAAAATGTATTTTTAAGTTAATATCTTCTTTATTTATTTTATCCAATTCAACCTGCCTCACCTTGTCTGGAAAATGGACCTTCCTGTCTGAAGCAATAAGGTCATCAGTTACCTAACCAATCAGAAACGGCTTGAGTGATCAGAGGGAAATTTTGAATCAGAGTGTTTGTCTCATTTTAAGGTTGTCCACAGGACAGAAGAGACAGAAAATTGGGCTGCAGCTTAAACAAATTTTGTTGGGTAAGCTCTGCTGTTCTATTCAAGCAAATGTTTGTTCAGTGTTAAGGTTATTTCAATCACGTATGTTTTAGTGTGTGTGTGTTTTTTTTCTATTACCAGTTATGCTGTTTATGATCACTCAGAACCCATAACATAGTGTTGTTGTTTTTTTCAACACAACAAATGTTGTGTTACTGAAATAGCCTCGCTGGCGTGCCTTTTTATATGGATTACCGACAAGTTTCAGTGCTTAATTTTAACATTTTTCTACTAAAACTTGTGTTGTAGGGACTCACCTAATTGATGAGTAACCACAACATATGTTTTAAGATGTATGGGTACACATCCAAGTTTTGCTGCCATTAATGCAAAAGGAACAAATTGCTTCTCTGGATGATGTAACTCTTCCCAGTGGTCTACTCTTAAAGGAAAGAATTTGCTCCTAAAGGAGCAAGGAGTAAATTCCTGCTTTCAAGAGTTGTTCCCATTGAGAAGGGAGGCAAAAATGAAAATGGCAGAGTAATAC
The DNA here is from genome assembly GCA_964019695.1 of Loripinus fragilis. Lineage (NCBI taxonomy): Eukaryota > Metazoa > Mollusca > Bivalvia > Lucinida > Lucinidae > Loripinus > Loripinus fragilis. The sequence goes on along the minus strand of OZ026528.1, from coordinate 52,752,771 downwards.
TGTGACCTTTAATTCAGTGCTCATTTTCTGTACAAAAAGTTGGTAACCATCAATAACCTCTGAGGTGAATCTATGCAATCATATGATTAAATGGATTATTTTCATATAAAATATGTTGTGGAGACTCATTAAGCGAGGAGAGTCAAATGAATACCCTTAACGAATATTTCTGTGGCTGAAAGGAAACACCAGAGTTCACAAAGTTTGTTTAATTGCAGCTCTGTAATGATTGGTCTATTCAAAACTGTACATGATAACTGTACATAATAACTGTACATGATAACAATACATGTATCAGGATTTATCAGTACTGGCAACTTCAAAGGAAAGTACTGTCAGCTGTGGATTTAAATCTAGACAGAAAGCCAACTCGGAGTAAAGCTGATATTATCCAGCATTAGATTTTTATGTTGGCCCAATGTTACATGTGCCTCGTTCATCGGCCGAAATGCTTGCCCAACAGTTTCACCAACGCAGTGCATGTCACAGTAGGTAATCATGATTAACTTGGGCCGACATTTTTGTTACATTGCAGACATGTTTCTTTAATTCATAAAGGGATTGAAAATAAGCATTTAGTTCTGTATCCACTATATTAAAGTTGAGGTGTCTAATAAAAACGTCTGCCGTTGGTCCCAAATTGGCTTATGTTGACTTAACACCAGACGAATGAGAATTTAATAGCAAAATTCAAATCAAATATTACTGTTTTGTTGTGTCAGCCGTGGTAATAAAATATTTTGAAGGTTGGCACTTTGCTCACCGATTTGTCGCATTTTTCAAAGGTAAAACTGGGAAATTTCAGTTTTGGACAAGTTCGCCAGTCATTACTTCTAGATAATATCCAGAAGTCCATTTGCATGTGCAGTTCGTGAGAGGTCAAAACGAGTTATCGTTTACGGCAACTCGTTATGAGGTCATTAACAGAACGAACAAGTGTGACATACTGCTGTACAGCCAATGACATGCCATGTCATATGCAAACGTTGGCTAACCCTTATCCATGTAGAACATCACTACACATGTTCACATATCATGATATCCATACCTCGTGGACCCCAGTCCTTACGCTTCGTTACAAAGATACCAGGACTGCTAAATGAAATGTTTTAAATATACTTAGAGTTTTAATGGGAAATGCTGGGAATGCAGCATCTGGTGCTAGCAGCGTGGTAGAGTTACAACCTTCCATTAAAATATGCATGGACGGGCTTATTTAAATCGAGTCTGCTATTTTCGTTTTTCTATTGCATACTTTGCCTCCCTGTACGGAATTGTCCAGCAGGACAGTAGCAGTATTCCTGCAGTAATTGTAACAGGATTCTTGGCAGGAATCTGGACATGAAAAAGTTTCCCAATGGGTTTTCCACGTGAACTTTTCACTAAAATATAAAATTCCCTACAGGATTCCAGCAGGACTCAGTGTGGAATATTAAGTGAAATATTTAAATTAGCAGGAATTATGGCAGGATTCCCACCAGGAATATTCAGATGAGCAGTATTCTCACAGTAAATTTGAAATTCCTGGCAGGAATCCTGCCAGGAATATGGACAGGATCGTTGGCATGAATTTGGTCGTGTTGCATATTACACAAAGACCTTGACATACTCTTTCAACATGCTATTTAAAACTTTCAAATACACAGTTGCTTTATAAAACACAACAGAACACATATCTTGTCAATCTCTTGGGTATTATGATTATATTATAGACATGGATCAGTACTGCCATTGCTCTTTAACACAATTTTATGACAGAAAGTAATTCTGTTACCACAACACATATATTGAATTCATTTTCATTTTTATGTCCAGGGATATGGGTGGGGTACATGAAATTGTGTATAAATTGAATATTTGACCCCTGAACTTAAATCTGCCTTTGGAAATGTATGCATTAATGATACAAAAAACAATTAAACTGACATTTTCTTCATACTAGCTGTTATTAATTCATCCTTCAAATAACACAGAAAACCTTTTAATATGTTAAGGTTGTGATAATCACTGATTTGGGATAAAGACAAAAATATGCATAAAATACTCAAAATAACACTGATCTTTCCAAAACTTAGCAGATGCCTTCTTTATGTTGTTTCGCATAATTAAGGATCCCAAAATGCAGCATTTGTTAATGTTAAAAAGTGTTTTTATAAGGAAAGATCAAAGGGTAATTTTCTGCGAATAAATCTGAAAAAATAGTATCAATAAATCTGAAAAAAATAGTATCGTTATTGAAAATATACTTAGTGCTTAGAGTACCTTGTTGCATAATGGAGAGCGTCCTAGCAATTATTTTTTCAAACTCTTTCACACATTATCAGGCTGAGCAGATGAAAAAAGATGCAGTCTGTGTCCAAACTTTTTTTGTCAGAACACACAGGTGAAACAGGTGAGACTATTTTAACAAGGTTGAACAATTTCATCTACACACCACTGATCATGTCAGTAATGTATTATTTATACTGTAGGTGTTAACATAGGTATGCATGCCTACCCTATATTTAATAAATGCGTCCAGTGTACATTGACTTTGTATATGGTTGAACATTTGAGAAAAAGCTACCCTTTTCTTCTGGTCTATATTACACTTTGAGAAAGAATTGGAATAAATAATTGCTAGGACGCTCTTCATTATGCAATAATGCACCTTCAGCACTTCGTAAATTTTCAATAACGATATTTTCAGATTTATTCGCAGAAAATTACCCTTTGATCTTTCCTTATTAAAACACTTTTTTAAGCAGCATGTACGTCTATTTTGTATTCTAAACTGTAAAGAACAACAAAAATAAGGGGTCTGCTAACTTTCAGGGAGATACATTACTTTTTTATGGTTTTATGCAGATTTTTACATTAACCATGAATCACCACCTTAAGTACAAACAAACAGCATGGCCAGTCTTCAAATTGAATTTATCACTTATGATTCACTGTGTAGTTGAAGTGTACCGCCAAAATCTTTATGCTAGATTCACTTAATTTTGCAAAATTTTCAGCTCTGTTTTCCTGCTAGGATTCCTGGCAGGATTTTTTTCAAATTTTCCTGCTGGAATCTTGAGTGGACTTTTTATCATTTCCCACATACCGTTATAATTCAGCCTGAAAATGAAATTCCTGTCAATGTCCAGCAGGACTCCTGCTGTAATCATGTCAGAATTTTCGTACGGGCCTGTATCATTACCCTCAGAATTTATTTTCATATTTTTTACTGTTTATAACTCTATATGGTGATACACATACATGTAATAAAGAACGAACCGGTAGAAAATGGCATTCTTGAAAATATTTCTCAATATCTCTTGTTTGTTTTCTAATTTCTTTCCATAAACCACCATTCCCTGGTCTATAAACCAATCAAAGTTACTCTCAAACACCCTCTGTAACTCGTCTTCAGATACCGCCTTCTCAATCTGAAAACAAAGGGCAATATATAGTATCAGGGCTATAGCCTCATCTATACCACACGTGAAAGAAGAGTGCAAACATTACGTAATTTGTGAACTAAATTTTCACCAACTACTTTTCATTCCCTCAACCTTTGGGGACTCTATATGAAATGTGGTCACAATTGGCTCAGTAACTTTGGTGGATATGTTTGTAATTGTCCACATATGAGAGCCCAGTGTCAAAGGTCAAATAATGACATTGACCTCTTGTACTCATAAATTTTCATGTGCTCATTAAGATAATTGTACATACCATTTTTTATGCCAAAATCTTCAAAAGTTAACAAGAAATCTTATGTTCTTGCATTTTTCCATATAAAAGCACGTGAAAGCAAATTTGACCTTACCGTAAAAAGGTCAAGGTCAACCCAAGGTTATAATTTGAAGAATTCCCGTAGTAAACATGTACCCGATGCTATATACCAAGTTGCAAGGCCATCGGCCTATTGGTTCTGGAGAAGAGATTTAAAGGTTTTTACCATATATGTGCGTGGCGGCCATGTTGGTCATCTGACCAGGACCGTTTGAACAATTTTTCATTCCTATGACCCCTGAACATATAAAAATTGGTTAGAATTGGCCCAGCAGTTTCAGAGGAGAAGTCGTTTAAATTTGTTGACGGACGAGGACGACGGAGCCTGCCTATCCTATAAGCGCCCCGGAGCCTTCGGTTCAGGTGAGCTAGAAATGATTATTAAACTCTCGTTTTCATGTCATAAAATTGCCTCCCTTAAGATTATAGTGATCTTAACTTTAAGGAGTGATTGTAGTCCTGCGATATGTTCATAAGCACACCACACGAAAGAAAAGGGAAATGCAGGCACATATAAGGTTGAACTGATTGCGTTAATTTTTTTCAAATGCTTTCATTTTACTTACAGACTCAATGACGGTCTTGGTATCAAGATCTACTACGCTCAAGTCAATGCTAGTAGTGTCCCGTCCTGTGACAAGGGAATATAATTCACTGTTCAGTACCGGGAAACCTGGTCCGCCTTGTAGAAGACTCCATGACACAATTTGTCCCGCCAGTTCATAGGATCGATCTTGTAGTTTTTGAATATCATGTTTAAAAATTTTGTTTCCGCCTGGACCTACGGTGATATCTCGTTCAAGCTCTTTGATCAACTCCCTGCAAATGTAAATGAATCAAACAGGCAAAATATTTAAAACAATAGCTTTGCCCATTGGAAGACTATGAAGGATTTAGGTTACCATAGCAACCGAAGTTCTATACCGTTCTGTTTCCAAACACTAAGCAACTAGAGCAAGTGAGCAGGGGCTCCAGCATGCCCCCGACCAGCCATACCACCTAATGAAAGCAATCCAAAGGAAATGTCTTGCCTGTACAAAATACACACATTGATAAAAGCATCATATTGAACTTTACTGAGTAAATTTTACAATCCTTTCCTACACTATTCGTTCAGTAAATTTTACCTTAATTGCTACTAGTTAAATTCACTTGCCGCACTGAGTAAAGTTTTACTTTCTGAAAAGCTATTTACTGGATGCATGCAATTTAATAAATATAAGTATGCATTTAATTACTCAGTTTGTTATCTATACGTTATAAACATAACCACTGCATATATTCGCAGTATTTATTATATACCTATCAATGATACACCATTTGACCTGTCAGTTTTCTGGCCATCTGATACAGAACGCCGTATCAAACTGACGTTTTCTGAATCCGTATCACTATCCTTTAAAACGAGGCTATGTGTGTGTTCCAGCTTCGGGCGCGTCATTGTTTAACGTGCATCGTAGAAACGAGAACCAGAGATACAGGACTTGTGACGTAACGTCAACAAACACGCCAAAATGGCGCGCCTCGATTGATCAGTGGGCAGCGTTTGTCTCACGACTAGCTACATATCTCTGCCGCGCAGGTTCAATTCCGGGCCGATGCATTAGCTCTGGCAAGTATGAATGGTTGGCTGTTCCCTAAGGTATATAATAAACAAATTATTATAATAGTAACTTGATCTGGCGTACTGTATCACGTCTCGTAGATGAGCTCATACCATCGGATCACCCTCGACGCAAGCGTCTCGGGTGATCCGATGGTATGAGCTTATCAACTCGACGTGATGCAGTACGCCAGATCAAGTTACTATTATAATAATGTGTATATATCCTCTATCCCCTATGAAGGGAGAGAAATCGTTGTTGTTTCCGTTCTCATAATGATGTACATAAGCAAACAAAAGACATAGTTTATGAGAACTGAAACAACAACATACATTGTACCTGTATGCGGGTGCAACAGAGTATTACCTAAAGTATTCCCGCCTTGGGCCCCCAGAATCCTCCCCAAGCTCTCCGGAGAATATAACCTTGACTGGTTTCTCAAACCTGAATGCAGGATGCCGTATTGCCCATTTTGTGGATCTAAGTATCTTTTGTCTGTGAATAAGTACTTGCTGTTTACCACAGTTATCGAGTAATGTCTCGTGGATCCAATGTTTTAACATCCCTTCCAAAGAAGGCTCAGTACTGTGAAGAAAAGCAAAAACTTTTGTATGAGTGAATAGTATGATTTATATCAATAGAATCGTAATAGAATACAGGCTGTGATTTCGCCTACAGTTTCACATGAAGGTTAAACATTTAAATCAGCATACAAAATATTTGATTAGCATGCCCGGTATTTATTAAATGATCAAGGTAAATGGAGTATGATAAAGATCTTGTTAGCAATGGGTTTGACGACCCTTTAAAATTATTTCCATTTATATCATGCATATGTTGCCGAATTCACCTGATAACTGGGGTATGATAACACAATGTGATATCATGTCACTTTAGAACTGTGCTTGCGCGAATGTTATCGGGCGATGCTCACAGAAGCGATTTCTGAGGACAATTGGCTACATATTGACGTTGGCCGTGATAACAACGTTCGATTTGTTAAATAACGTCACCGACTTACGTCATAAAGCTTTCGCGACGTCAACAAGTTCAAACAAAACTGCGTTTACTTTTGTTTTGTTTGACGCTCTTTACACCTTAAAATATTCTAATGATGCATGACAAATAGAAAACAATGTAAGTGTCTTTAGATACCAAATTTATCAAGCTCGACCAGAAACGCGTCGGACTGGCTCGGCAAGCCTCGCCATTCCTACGCTGTTTCTGGTATCGTCTGATTAACTTGATATCAAAAGACACTAACATGGTATTCTCTATTTATCGAGAGTATCATTAATTTAACATCCGTGTTCACCAGTGTAACATCATTCTCTGACAGGCTGAAGAAGTAACAATAATTTTATGATTAAAAGCTGGTATTGTCTCTTATACGTACCATTATACTAAGACTAACAGCCCATACAGAAACCATTAAACCAGTTTGACAAATCTTACCAGCCATGACTAGCGCATGCCTTAATAAAGTCTGAAAGACCTGAGGTTTGAAATAGTTGACATGCCAGGCTGACCTCGGACACTTAATACATGTATTGTCTCAATTCTCACTGAATAGGCCACAGTAACCTACGTGTGTTTGGGGATGACTTGAAAGTATTCAGTACATGTGCTGATGAGGTTAGCAAGATATGAGATGATAAAACGCGAGACACAGGAGAATGGAAACTCGACTTAGTATCATTTCTTTAATATAAATTGATCTCTTCGACCTTGTTCTATGGCAGGAAACATGAATCAGCTCGGTTCATTTACATTTGAAAGCACCGGGCTTATAAAAGGGGATATAGAGCTGACTCTGAACCTCTTTTCCAGGAGCCTTGACTCTGTACTAAAACATGATGGCCACTGGTACTTTTATAAACCGAAAGTTGGGTATTGCCCAAATTACAGAGCTTATCACGTAGAATTCCGTATCCATACTTTTCATATTCAAGACTTCTTCTTATGGCCTCCTGAATATCACAGTCTTCTGTTACACTGGAGATGTTTTCAGTCGTTATTGTTGCTGTTGCACGTCTTTGCTGAAAATAAACAGTGGTTGGTGAATTACATAAATACTAGTGATTGGGAAGAGCAAGGGATGTGTTCTTTGCTCTTGAAGGAACTCTTCGAGATTTAAATTGGACTTCACTGCAGCTGATTCTCAGAAATCAGAAGATTTTGATTGGGATAGACTCCTATTCTAGATCAGTATTTGGACCATTTTCATAATGGTACTCCAAATAGTAAAGAAACTAGAGGCCAAAATTTTTTGCACATCGGCAAGTGCCATAAGTTTGTCAGAAATTATATTTACCCATTAACAAGCCAAAGCGAGACATTCTTGGTACAAATGCATATATATATTTGTTATATAGATGATGCCTACTTGTTGTCGAAGGGAAACAAAGTGCGGATAGACGGATGTTCACGTGCAAAGTATGCGATACGTGATATTATCCCACCGCTAATGTGTTATAATTTTAGGCCCATAATTCTAAGAAATATACAATTTTGCACATACATTGTGGCTCGCGTTTCCCAGGAGTAGTCGAATGTACTCTAAAAGGTAGTTATGATTTTGTCTCGGAGGCGGCTAAAGGAAACAACAGAAGAGTATCATTAATCATGTATGTAGCATCAATTTTTTGCTGCATCTGAAATCTAGGGTCAGCAGGACCAGGGTAACTTTTATTCGGAGGAAAACAATACAGCTACTCTTCTGCACAATTCTTGTATACTTACTAATACAGCTTCAATGTTGCTCTATTCGAAAGTTTGCTCTGCATAGAGCTAAATTAATAGCATTCGACGGACCTAGATACGGTACAACACTGAAGGGACCAAAACAGCAGAGTCGTTTCGCTGAGTCTGTCTATGACACACAAATATACAGAAGAAATTAAAAAAAGCAAATTCTGGTTTTCAAACTGGCTTGAGAAAGTACGAAATATGTTTGACGAAATATTGTAACATTTCTGATGAAAGTATTTTAATCAAGTTTCGTCTGAAATACTTAGACATAAAGTAGTAAAAGTCCTATCTTTAATCGTTATTATACCCCGCCACACGTTAGTGGCGGGGTATTATGTTTTCCCGCTGGCTGTCCGTGTGTCTGTCCGTCCGTCGTACGTACGTCTGTCCGTCCGGTCGTCCGTCCGTCCGTCCGTGAGCACTTCGTTTCCGTTCGATAACTTGAGTATTTATGAACGGAGTTTATTCATACATGGCATGTGCATTGGTCTTGGGAAGATCTCGGTTGGGATTGTTAATGAGCAAATTTCGATGTCTTCTTATGGAGTTATTGCCCTTTTCATGGTCTTAAAAACAGTTTTTGGTCTGTAGTTCTTTTACACTTTGAAATATCTTGATGAAATTTCACAGAAATGATCGAAGTAACATAAGCTTTCAGTTATAAGCAGAATTTTGTCCACCTGGATTATCTGCCCCTGCCCTAGGGCTATATACATGTATGGAATAATGAAAAAAATGTATAAAATTAGAGTCGAAAGGGATTTTTCTGAAACCTGTAACAAATTATCATATTGATATAATCTTTATGTCTTGATCAAAATTTTGTCCCCCAGTGGTTATCTGCCCCTGACACATGCTGTATACATGTATGAAATCATGAAAAAATCAATATAAAATCAGATTTTCGGTATATCTTGATGAAATTTCATAGAAATGATTAAAATAACATAAGCTTTCTGTTACAAGTAGTATTAAGTCCACATAGGTTACCTGCCCCTGCCCCAGAGCTATATACATGTCTCGGGATACGTGTATAAAATCATGAAAAAATTCTGTTCATGAGGTTCATGTCATGATAAAAAAAAATATATAAAAGATAGAAGACGGGGTATTGGTTTGCAGTGGCGGGGTATTGCGCAGTCGTTTGCGATGCTTTTATTTTCTTTCATAGATTCACTTTTTTTTATGTTTTCATTATTTCTCCCGTTTCGATCTATTAATTAATGAAAATATTTACTACGAAGAGCTAATAATTCAAATTATAATTTGAATGAAACATACCAAAGACAAACTTCTGGGGGTTCTTCTGCGTATCACAGGTAAATCGTCAGTGCACTCCACATCAGTGTCGTGGATTACCTTCAAAGTAAAGCATGGGCTCAACGACATGTCTATGTGAGTTTAGAGGAAATCCAGTCAAAGGTATATCACTGCCAGTTTAGTGGGGATCAAGCCACACATTCTAGAGATATTTCAATGAATTTTAACAAAAAAAGTCAAGGTCACTTGAATCTAATAAGCTCATTAATTGCAAAGGCGCGCGTCTGTTGCGCTGGGTTTGGTGTGGATACGTTTTTATTTATGAGTCTGTGGCGTTGAAAATGAGGATAACGTCACAAGACTCTAACCAGCTCGAAAGCTTGTCTAAATGATATATCTTTGATATATATATATATAATGTATATGATATATAATGTTTATGATATATGTTATATATAATGTGGTGCTCCGTTCAAGCTGTACCTATCTAATATAAAATGAAAGAAACCATTTGTTCTTCAGTGAAATTTCTTCAAATGTTTACACTACAAAGCTAAAAGATGAAACCTTTATATGGTAATATAAGTAGCGTGCGTGCAGACCAGTTTCAGTGTGTAAGAAAGGTTCATTACACTTAATACAAATCCTTTTCTTTTACGCCAACAGAGGACCGGTGGCTTGATACATGGTTTCTGCTCAAACCAATATTCAACGGCAGTGCTCTAACGGCAGAAAACATTGGAAGGTATAAATCTGATGACGTCCTTTCATACTTACTCTATCAAAACTTGCGTCAGTTGTAGATGGAAGACGTGGCACCTTAAAACTGACCTGAAATGATGGAAATAGTACCATGTAAATGTATATGCTGTCTCTTTCGATAGCTCATTGGCTCATTTTTCATTTCATCGACCTTCAAATCATCGAATTAAAGCCCGAAGTCGCGAATTCGTAGAATAAGGAATTTAGGGCTTGTCAATACTAACAGCTCAATTCATAAACTTTTAATTTTAGGCGTAAATCTCCGTGGTTGTCCATCATATTTTTTAAAGAGAAAGGCAGTTTTTTTTCACTTCCTGTTTGCTTATCTGAATAAAAATAAAACATTAAAAAGAATAAAAAAAAAAACATTAAAAAATTTGGGGATACAAAAGAGCCGCGACGCGAGAAAACCAACAAAGTGGTTGTGCGCCCAGCGCAGATTCGATTCAGCCTGGGCATCCGCCCAGTCTGATCAGTCTTGGCTGTACGCATGAATGTAGCTTAGGCCCTTAGCTACCCTTTAAGCGCACAGCAAAAAGTCTGATCAGAATGGGTGGATGCCAAGGCGGATCTGAGTCTGCGCTGGGCGCACAACCACTTTGTTGTTTTTCTCGCGTCGCGGCTCAAAATTCCTCTGAGAAAGGGTCATACTAAATACCGCAAGGTAGCATAAGGTACCGCAAGGTAGGCACAAAGGACCGCAAGATCGGTACAAGTTACCGCCAGGTAGGCACAAGGTAATCTAAGGTAGGCAAATCTGCTAAAGATACACATGCTTTACATTAAGCGAGTCAAACACCACCATTGGGTACCGAATCAAGAACCTTGGCTAACCCTGCTCAAAGTGCAAATAGTCTTGTCACAATTTAACTATCAATTCAAATTATGTGCGTGTCATGGTATAAATTTGTATCAACAATACCCCAGCATATGTGCTTGACAAGCGTGAAAAATCATCATCATTTCTTCAAAATAAACACCATATCTAAACAGTCGACAGGACTTCCCCTTCACAGAGGCAGAAACACAGCCTGAGCTCGTCATAAACTGTTTCTGCAATGTTGATGTTAACTATTATTAGAAAAAAACGTTTTGTCCATCCTTGTGACGTCTTATGCACGGTCTTTGTAATACACATTAAACAATCTTTAGCCAACCTTGGTGTACGTTAAGCGCGGTACTTTGTCCCTATCTTGAGGTACCTTGTGCTACCTTGCTGTGCCTTGCGGTATTTAGTATGACCGATGAGTAAGGAAGCAAATATAAAAGTGTACCCTTTCAAGACTTCTAAAGTTATTGATATAGGCTTCAAGTGTGTTATTTTGTCTTCCTGTTCCACTGCGATTTTTATCCAGTCCTATAGTCTTTGAACTGCCAAAAGATCCGCCTGCCCACTTTGAGTAAAAAATCTGTACTATGTTCATGATGTTTGTGGAAGTGTTATTGTCTAACGATTAAAATCTGTCAGTTTTTGCCATGTAAGGACTGGCTGCCTTTTGGCAGTTTCAATCATTAACATATTATCATATTATTTTTATGAACTCTGTCTTTTATTGATAGATTCTTACACGTATCTATAGACACGTTTAAATAGATACAACGCTTGCCATTGTAGAAAACGATACTTTTTATACTTAACCTTCAGAGTGAATAGAATTAATGTTGCTTACGTTACCAGACCTTTTATAAGATAAAATGGGCAAATCCCATTATTTTGATAATAGAAAGTATTTACTAATGATAACGAAAGAAATGACATGCCTTTACATAAATATAACTAATGCATTTGAATTCAAATGTATAGAACCTTGCGCTGTTTTATATCTTACTGAGCCTACGATACTTAAATAATTTCTAAAACATAAATACTTGCATTACAGAATGTGTCTTCTAAGAAAAACTACAGTGGAATTTTAGCAGTTTCATGCGGTATCATATTAATTTTAAATAAAAGCGCCGCAGGCGCTACATGATACCCCACCACTGCTGGGCATCGTAACTTATTTTTTGAGATACGATATAATTGACAAAATAGCACAGAACTGGGATAGACAGAGATATGATGCCCTTACTGTACATAGATATTAATATAAACCACTCATACGGGAGCAGTCTCGTGGGGTTTCTAACATTGTGTGGCATTCTGACCAGTGTAGATTTAGATCAGGTTGTAAAGCATTTCCTGGAGCTGAGAGACTCTGTTTCTTATTCTGAGGTGTTAAACATATCTCTGAAATTTCATTCAGATGTTCAATACATAGGAACTGCAGGTAAAACATTTTCAGATCTATCAAAGGTGGATAAATGATGAACTGGAAAGATCAGAGTGACGGCCCTTAGCCATTTAGTAGCCGTAAGTAGTAAAGATTTGCAGCAGCCTGCGCTGGGGAGGATATTTATCGCCACGTTTAAATAAAGTCATACGTCCAGAATATGTTATTGTTATAAGCTTTCCTTACCCGTGAATTATCGCTGATTAACACATGAAGTTGGAGGGCGGATCACAAAATATCTATCACGACGACGAAGCCGGAGTGAATTGATATTCGTATCTGCCCGACAACACTCGTGATGATAATCGATAATTTTTGTTGTTGATTCTAACATGGTCTAGATTGATAATGCAATGATACTGCCATGATTTACTAAGGACTATTTGAGGCGGACGTCGAAATACATCCGACGTCACCAAGGCGCGAGATATGCACACTGCGACCTTTGCAACGTGATTTAGCACAAATTTTCACACGACGCCGTTTGTTATACGCTCAGGGGGTAAAAGTTAACGTCATGTTAGAATGTTTGATCGCTAAAATGCAGATGGTTTTTGCAAAAGCCGGTGCATCTATAACTATCTGAACTACTTGGTCATGGTTTGGCTTTAAGCGCTAACCTATACATATAAACCATTTAAAACAAAGTGTATTATCGAGCGTTCAATGTATTCTACGAATTCGGAATTTTAAACAGCATGAAAATATAAAGAGATGAGCGACAGGAACCACTTGTACATGCTAAAAAATAGTTATACTTAGACTTCTCAAACAAGCATACACCATGCAAAAGAACTTGCATTACAACCATATCCGCTGACTTATCTAAAATGCATTTGGTGCTACATTCATAAACACCAACTGCTCTGGTCATCAAAACAGGGACATGGCCTCTGTCGCAATTTTGTCTACTTTTTCAGTCGACTAGAAAAACAATATATCTCTTAACTTACTGTCGGTGTGTCTGCATCCACAAACCGTACGCTCTGAAAAATAAAGGCTTGCTTTAAAGATACAAAAAATGTCTCTCGCTGTGTTTCCCAATCCCTTTCCCCGTTGAATATTGCCATATTGAAAAAAATGATACTGGCTGTTATAAATGGTTTTACAAAAGTGCCTCCCCACAACACCCCTTCAATTCTTAAGTGCTAAAATGCGTCATTAATAAAGAAAATATTGAAATCCACTTACAAACAGGACAAATCGTCAATGCCATCTGAGCATATTACATTTTCCCCACTTTATCAAAATCAGCTAAACAGGTCGAATGTGACAAGAGCGCCGCTGAGCGGGGCAATATACGTCCGTTTGGGTTAAAAGTAAGGAAGGAAACAAGAGATGACAGAACTTTGTCAGTAATTGAAACCTTCAATGCTGAGGCAAATATGAAATCACAATAAAACTTATACAAAATGTCAAAATTCTGAAAGAAATACAAGTAGAGTCTGAATAGTGTCTTTACTTGTAGTTCTTACAGAGTTTTGACCTTTTGTATAAGTTTTAATGTGATTTCATATTTGCCTCAGTTGAAAAGGTAACATTTCAACTCAGATTTTGATCTACTTTTACAAACATGAGTCTGAATAGTGTCTGATGTTTGTAAAAGTAAATCAAAATTTTAAACAGTGTAAACGTTAGGTACAGACACATCAAATCTCTTCAAGAAATAAACAAAGTGGGGTGGGGTTAAACCAAAACTGAAAGTAAAATTATGGTTCTTTTTCTCTACAGATTAAGAGATTAGACGATAGTGTTTTATATTTTTGAAAACTTTCTTGAAGAAATCTTAAACAGTTTAAAAGATATGGGGCTGATATGAAGGTAATAAAAATTACTATACAAAAGCTACAAAGGGGCACTATCGTCAAAACTTAAAGTAGGATTGTGGCTCTTTTTCTCTTCATATTGTCGAATGGTGCTTTTTATTTGTACAAGCTGCCATGAGGAACTCTTATAAGGCCTAAAAGTTAGGAAGCGGCCTCAAAGCTAATATGAAATTACTCGACGAAAAATGCAAAGGGACACAATTCCGTCAAAACTAAACGTAAGGTTATGGTTCTTTTTTTCTGCAAATCATCTGATGATTATTTATATCTGTACAAACTTTCAAGAAGAAATCTTAAACAGTTTTCGAGACATGGAGAGGACACGAAATGTTAACCTCCTAAATGTGACCTTGACCTTTGTCGAACATTGTTGAAATGTAACTTCTACACATTGTCTTGATAGGGCAAACAAATGACCCAAGTTTATAAAATCTGCAAAGGGTTTAAGGAGACACGGAGCGTACACAAATCTTATAGCAAATTACTATACGAAAAATACAAAGGGGCATAGTTCCATCAATATTATTTAGGAGCGGCTGTAGCGTAGTGGATAACACTCCAGACTACCAATCCAGGGGTCGCAAGATCGATCCCCCGCTTCTCCGGTCTTTCGGATGAGACTTTAAACCGAGGTCCCGTCTCCATATGACCTCGTTGTTGGTGGGACGTTAAACCCGAGTTCACTCACTCACTCCATCAATATTAAAAGTAGGGTTATGGATCTTTTTCTCTTTACATCGTCTGGTAGTGGTTTATATTTGTTTATTTTATCATGAAAAAATTTAAATGGTTTAAAAGATATGGAGCAGGTTATTATGAGAAAATACAAAGGGGTACAATTACGTCCAAACTGAAAGTAGGGTAATGTTTCTTTCTTCTATGCATCGCCTGATGGTGCTTTATATTTGTAAAAACTTCCAGGTAGCAATCTTAAAGCCGTGTTTGAGATGTGGAGCGGACAGGAAATGTTACTGTTTGAACTTCGGTCTCTTAATGTGACCTTGACCTTTGTCGGACATTGTTGAAATATAAGTTCTGCACATCATCTTGATGTTGTTAACATTGACCAAAGGTTCAAAAGTCTTAGGGGGCTATGGAGATATGAATACGACACTAAAAAATAACGGACTGACAGACGGGAGGATGGATGGACGGAGGCCATGACATAACACGACCCGTCTTTGATAGCGTATAAGAATACTTTTCCCAAAATTTCTCATCCACACAAAAATACTTACAACCCAATAAATTTGATTTCAGCTTATCAGTGGAGTAATAAGGCGGCAAATATGCTTTATACAATTTCACCCCTAACCCTGTTTTGGAGTACTTTGGTATGGTGGCGACCGTAACTTTCTTTTTTTTTTTTTTTTTTATCTCTCGTGATCATGGTGATTGAGTGAGTGAAAACATTATCTCATCCATGTGCTCAGGTTGAACTGCCAAAAATTACCAGCGCACAAAAGCAAATATATAGATATGGTAGTTTCTGCCATATCGGTTCTTATTAAGTACTTGAAACGAACAATAACTTTCGTTTCTTAGCTGAAGTCTTATCATTATAAATGTATATTTACCGACGTGCTAGCATCCTCCACAACCCCTGTAACTTCTGGCGATTTGTTTAACGGTGTCATTAAATCAACAGTTGATGGTCTTGTTGTAGCTTCAACTTCTCCAATGACATCACTTCCAAATGTAACAGTACTTGTCGTCAACATATCGGTTACTGCGATGTTGGAGACATTTGGTATCCTTGTGACGCTATTACTTGTCGTCAACGTATCGGTTACTGCGAAGTTGGAGACATTTGGTGTCCCTGTGACGCTATTATTCGACGCCAGTGTATCGGGTACCTCAATGTGGGTTACATTTGGCATCCCTGTGACGCTATTACTCGTCGTCAGTGTATCAGTTACTGCAATGTTGGAGACAGTTGGTATCCCTGTGACGCTATTTCTCGTCGTCAGTGTATCAGTTACTGCAATGTTGGAGACAGTTGGTATCCATGTGACGCTATTACTCGACGTCAGTGTATCGGTTACTGAGATGTTGGAGACAGTTGGTATCCATGTGACGCTATTACTCGACGTCAGTGTATCGGTTACTGAGATGTTGGAGACAGTTGGTATCCATGTGACGCTATTACTCGACGTCAGTGTATCGGTTACTGAGATGTTGGAGACAGTTGGTATCCCTGTGATGCTATTACTCGACGTCAGTGTATCAGTTACTGCAATGTTGGAGACAGTTGGTATCCCTGTGATGCTATTACTCGACGTCAGTGTATCGGTTACTGAGATGTTGGAGACAGCTGGTACCCCTGTTACACTATAACTTGTCGTCATCACTTCATCAGCAACTGTAATATTGGAACAATCCGTTTGTCCTGAGACTTCACATCTGAAAGATGGCGCTGAGCTGTTTGGAGAGAGTTTCAAGTACTTGCTTCTCGAACATAGGTATACACGCAGCATTTTCAATCTACATGCAGTATACATATCTTCTATTGTATCCTCCTTGACGTTATTTGCCTGAAAGTCTTTAAGTACAAAGTCAAAGTTGCCTAC
This sequence comes from Loripinus fragilis, assembly GCA_964019695.1. Classification (NCBI taxonomy): domain Eukaryota; kingdom Metazoa; phylum Mollusca; class Bivalvia; order Lucinida; family Lucinidae; genus Loripinus; species Loripinus fragilis. Next base: position 52,735,963 of record OZ026528.1, on the reverse strand, counting down.
CAGCCCCTTTTTGGAACGGCCGTCGGGAAAAAAACAAGTTTTTTCCAACCTCAATCACATCTTCTTGAGACGCTGATACTGGAATATTTAAAGACCTCGTTCCCCCGCCACTCTGTGTCCTTACTTGTCTAAAGTCTCCAATTTTGTTGTCGAAGTCTAGCCAACCTAGTTCGATACGCCGCATTTCTCTTTTGGCATTGGTATTACCAAGGAGGTTTTTGTGACATTTCTTCCCTCTCTTGCAGTCAAGTTTTTTTCTAAGACTCTCTAAAACGGTTTCCTTTCGAAGATTTTCCTCTTTACCAGTACATGTTCTTGCAAACGCCAGAGCCGCCACTCTGTCTCCATAAGTTGGAATGTACTCTCTTAGTTCATCTTCTGTCATGAGAAGCAGTACACTGCAGTCAATCTACAAAACAAATATCAAAGTGTTCTCATTGAGATAAAGAGACCTAGTTGGGCTTTAATCGCTCACCAGAGTATTTGGAAATGGTGTATGTACAATAAATGTGTGTCAGCTGGCTATAAAGCGGTTCCAAACGTTGGATAAAATCTGAAACCCTTATCCTGATAACGAGTCATGCATTTACACGCCTGGTAATGTCGTAAGGGGCAATCAAAAGTTATGCATATGGCCGCCTTACGGTAGCAGCCGGGCATGAGCTACGATACAAGTAAACAAGAGTTGTCAGAAGACAACGAAGCACGCCTCATGGGTGCCTGATTCTCACATTAAAAAAAACGTCCTGCAAATATAAGAGGTTAACTGCAGTGTCAGACTGAACCATTATCCCAGGTATATTATGAATACCTACTAAATAGTGCTCAAAATATGAAGCAAAATTACTGAAGCATGATATGTCTGTCAGAGTGACCTCAGGTCCTTCAAAGTGTCAGACTATTAATCCATGTTGGTTAAGTATGATGTTAATCTCTTAAACAGTTTTGGATATACAAGGCAAAATCAGTTAGCCATGAAATATAGGTCAAAGTAACCTGCAAATAGTAAGAACTCATTTGCATGGTGAACCATTATCCCATGAACGATGGAAATCTTCTAAATAGTGTTCAAGATATGTCACAATTCACTGCACCATGAAATGTAGGTCACAGTTGTCACGGACTCTCACGCCCCGGGCGAGGATCGTACCGGGGACCCTTCGATCTAAAGTCGAGCACTCTAACGCGTCGCTATAAAGGCCGGCTTGTACCCCAAGGCAGTACAAGTGTATGATATAACTAACCTATACCCTGTGACATTCTCCCTCTCCACATTGAATTCGTCCTCGAATTCTCAGGAGTTACAAGAATCACTTGAAATGAGACTTAAGGAGTTTTAGTGCACATGTGGGTCATTTACGCTGGGCGCCATTTGTCACGGATTCTAAAACAAATCTCAATGCCCTGGCCGACGATCGAACCCGGGACCCTTCGGTCCAAAGGCGAGCACTCTACCACGTCGCTATAAAATTTCACAGGGGGGGAAAAACGTGGCCCGACCGGGACTCGAACCCAGGGCGTCTCGCTTACCGTGCGAGCACTCTGCCAACTGAGCTACCAAGCCACTTGGTCGACCTTTGACATTTCCCTCCTGCTTAATTAGATTCGTCCCCGAATCTACCTGGTACCACGGTGGAACAAACGAGACATGCACTTTTTGATGCTCGCGGCCCTAGCCGTGGACCCACACTGAACCACCAAATGTCACAGGGGAGGAAAAAATCCTTGCCCGACCGGGACTTGAACCCAGGGCCTCTCACTTGCCGTGCGGGCACTCTGCCAACTGAGCTACCGAGCCACTTGGTCGACCTTTGACACAGTGATCTACAAACAGTATAGGGTCATTCGCAGAGTCAGACTGATCCACTATGCCAGGCATGAAGTTAACCCATTAAACAGTGTTGGATATATAAGGCAAAATAACTGGACCATGAATAAAGGTCAAGGGCACTGGAAACTGCATGGATGCTTTGCAGCTGCTGCAATTATAGGGATATACTATTTGACAAATTATCAACTCTCTTGTTCCAAAGGTATCATCAAAACTAAACTTTTTGTCTTAAAATGGTGCCAAACATCAAAGTCAGTTAACAGTAACATATAGGTCAAGGACACAGAATTGTGTCATTTAGCTGCTGCAGTCATATAGATGTATATGTGTACCAAATGTGATGACTGTAGCTACTATAGTTTGTAAAATACAAAGCTAAACATCGAGTTAAACGCAAAAGTTAACATTGGTAAACCTGATCACGGACGCCGACGAGAACGCTGACGCGGACTTGAACGAGGACGCGGACGCTAACGGACACTCGAACTATGACGCCGGGGGAATCGCATAAGCCCTCCTATGCTTCGCAAAGGCGCGCTAAAAAGCATAAACAGGTGACTTTTAGTATTTTTTACATTTATTTCAATGTTTGCAGGTAAATATTCTGACTTCGGGCAATGTGATTCCTATTATTTTATAATACTAGAAAAGAGCCCACGCAAGCGCGGAAATATTTCATGATTGTCAAGTTTATATAAAACAGCGAGTTTTAATTTTTCAATGTAAATGGCCTTAGGCCCAGGTGTAGATATGACCTTTACCATGAATACTCACTAAAGCTTCATTTACCTAATTAGTTGTCTGCATCTACAAACTTTCAGGTAGCAGACTGCATTGTTTCTAAAAAACATCAACTTTTTTCACTTTTTCCTATAGCAAAAACCTAAGTGACTCAAAAGTTGACCTTGCCGTAAAACAGATCAAGGTCATCCCAGGGTCATCATTTATATAAATTTTGTTGAGCTTTTGAGTCCTTGATGCGACATGCTAAGTTTCAAGATAATAGGATTTGTGGTTCTGGGGGAGAATTGGTTGATTTGATGCTTAACGTCCACGGTAAACAGCTAAGGTCATGTCGGGACGGTCAGTTAACCTAACCACACTATTCCTGGGCAGGCTTAGACCTCCTAAGCGGTTAACCAGTACTAAGTGCACATACTTTCGCCAGTAACTGACAACTGCCCTTCTTGAATCAGCGGAAGGAGAAACAAAAGTATGTGGCCAGACCGGGTTTCGAACCAAGGACCTCTGACTTATGAGTCAGGTGCCTACCGATTGCGCTACGCGGCCCGGCGTGGTTCTGGGGGAGAAGATTTTTGAAATTCTTTACCATAATAAATGTTCGCCATCTTGGTTATGTGACCTGTCCTGGGTATTTTTTTTTTCTGGAAAAATTGGGTCCTGGAACGTTTTTGGGGAAAATATTCAAGCCCTCTGAAGACTAAAGGCTTATTTACATGTAGCTTCGTTGAATCATTGAAATTGATTTGTCTGCTTCGCTGGAAAAAATGCCCTTTCTTTTTGTCTTTTCGAAAGTTCGGTTCAGTTTGAATTCTCCTAACGACGTTCCCCAAGTGGCTCAGCGGTACGTAACCATAGCCGCACACACTTGGCGCCGTGTGTCCGTCCAACTTTTCGAAAGACCATGTGCGTTGAGCTTTATTCTTCAATGGGCGAGTTCGATTGGCTACTCGTATTGACTATCGTTCTGGAAGAAAATGGGTCGTTTCGAGCCAGGGCCGTCGGGACTATGACCATTTAGTTCTTCATCCGTTTAGACATATGAGCAAAAATACAAAAATAAATCGTTATTTATGGGGAATGACGTACGTTCATGAGTCGGATTTTTGCATTAGAACCTGCTAAATTTGGTATTGCTAAGCAGCGCGCCGATATAACGACGCAGAACCGAAACGACCGGATTAATTTAAAACGTGTATTCGAGTATACGATAATTTCACTCGAACGCACCCATTGTTGACATCGAAGTTTCTAGAAAAATACTTGGGAGAATTTAAAATGAAAGACGAATTCAATTCCCAAATTCTTTAAATCTACGTGAAACTAAAACACACGCTAACCGAAATTATCAATGATAGCAATATGCGAAAGAACCAGTATAGAAATTACGCTTGAAAATGCCACCAATTATGCAGTTTATGCGTTACTTCGTTTATTTAGTATTATAGATATGGTAAAAATATATATGGAATCAGTCTTCAAAGCAATTTTTTAATCATACAAGTCAGAGCCAGATGACTGGTCCAGTAAGCTTTGTTCATTCTTTACATGCTAAAACATCTGGCATGATAGCTCGCCCAGTAGTACTTACAGATATAAATCCTCATTCAAAAGTTTAAGTTGCTACAATAACAAGTACCCTGAAATCTACCTCTTACCGCTTTAAAACCAGAGTCTAATAGGATCACGTACGTACGTATGTACGGACATACGTGCGTAATAACGTACGAACGTACGCACGACCGAAACACTATATGCCCGCGGCATCATATGACGCGGGGGCATAAAAATATCCTAGAAAAAACAACATGTTTAATAGTTATTGTTGCATAAATTCAAACACAATGCTACAAAAATAACGAACATGTTTGGGCACTATCATCGACATTTTCTTGCTGATTTCTACACGCACTATGCATTTCTATAAAAAAAAATCCTCCATTCAGGCAATGGTCAGCTATCCTGATTTTTTGTCCAATCTTTAGATGCAGTTTATAAGTCCTAATCCTATTTGCATTGTACTAAAGTTTTCAATTCGATGTCGCCTGCTTTTCATTTTTCATCATAATCTAATCTGTATAACTCTGGTATCAAAGTTTGCCATCGATATTTGCAACTGCAAGCCATCCGCTTGCTTCTGTACAGACAGAGTATTTCCCTGCAATTTGCGTACAAAAAGTCGCGAAGGTGGTCATTAAAGCACGTGAATCGCCTTGTTAATACATGGTTTTGTGTTTGTTAAAACATGCCTGTAAGGGAGCAGCACTTTTGCGCGACAAATTGCATACGTTTGCGCGACAATCTACACTGCAAAAATAAACGGTAGATTTTACGGTAAAATAACTGGCAACCAACTCCCAGTCCTTTTACCGTTATTTTTACGGGCGCCCGTAAAAATTGCAGGAATCATCAAGCAGAGTGGGACAGAAAAGAGCAGATATCGTTTTGGTTAGATAGCCCTTCAACAATACAAAGCTATTTTCGAGTGCGCCAAGTTAACATAAAACTTCCATTTCGTGATTTCCAACAATGTCTTACAGGCAAAAAACCCGTAAAAATAACGGTAAAAGGACTGGCAGCCGGTTTCCAGTTATTCTATCGTAAAATCTACAGTATTTTTTTACAGTGTATAGCAAACGTTGCCCCATTTTCCCCCGAAAATATAGCCTACCTACGTTTGCTTGACTTATTTCGAGAATTTTAAAACATTTCTCGTCTGTACATTTTTCCCGTTCCTTCCAGAAAATGTTCTCGTTTGTGAGAGATTAAAAGATTTTTTTTCTCTCTTTCAATTAGATCCAATTAGAATTTCGTACGTACACGTATTAGTTCTCTATATCGTTATATGAGCATACCTTTTCCTCTATTAGCCTGTTCAGCATCCCTTCGGCCAGCCCTCTGTTTCTCAAGAACTTGATTAGGTCGTCCATCTCTTCCTTAAAAGCACAAAGTTAAAATACAACTACTTTGTGAGAAAATCCACTATAGAGGGGGAAAACGGGTATGCAAAATCACATATAGTAGATTTTCCCCGCGGAAAATTGGCTTTTTAGTCATTTTTCTGGGGAGAAATTCTACTATATAGCCATTTTTCCGGTGGGAAATTATACTATGGAAAAATCAGTCATTTTTCCGGGGGGGGGGGGAACTACTAGGGGGCGGGGGGGGGGGGCAATTCTCTGACAGTGACAAGCGCATGTACAAAGCGCAGCAGTCTAATACCGTTTTTTATTTCGACCATCCAGGGCTTTTCACTTCAACCAGCTCTAAAAACACCCACTTTTTTCAGCTCGACCCGTTCTGAAAGCCTGTATCTTTAAACACGGGGCTATTCAATTACCCCCCCCCACACACACACACACACACACACTCCCCCCCCCCACACACACACACTCCCCCCCCCCCTACCCCGTACCTCCTTCGCCACCGGGTTAACGGTCCGATAAAGCGGTTATGGCTGCTTTAAACCCAGTCGACACACAATAAAGTCACAGAACAACGTACAGTACGTTTCAGCGTTGTATGCCTGGTGGGAGGTTTGTTAAAGGCGAAAAGGCTGAAGGTTGAATACTTCACATGACGCTGGACAGACGTGATTAAGTTCGAACTTAAAGTGATATGTATAAACAGTGATTTTTTCACTATTTTGGGAATGGTACCAGTGCCTACAGAACTGGGAAAAATCGCGTCGTATTTTCCTTAAATTTGGAATTTCAGAAACACCTTTATTGGCTCAAGTGGTGGGATAGGGGACATGAAACTGAATAAGTAATATTTAAACTCAATTATAGCTATATATCTGTCAGTTCTCTAAGCAAGCAAGTAAATTTATGCTTGTAGAATTGTCCATAGAAAAATTCTTCCTGCATTTGGGAAGTTTTCAAACTGCAGTTGGGGAAAAAAGATACTATTTTGAATTGGGACTGGTGCCTTTTATGGGCACCACTTATATAGAGAAAAAATCACTTGATAAAGCAGATCGTTGGTCCGTCTGAGGAATGTTTAAGGAACGAACGTTTCCTCAATCATTTTTCTGGCAGACCCGAATGAACTGAAATGCTGGTAAGGGGTCTGTATTACAACTATCACTTTCCATGCATCCATACCTGTGTATAACTGGGAATAAATAGTCCAGATCTGTCTATGAACCATCAGAAATTCACGTCCAGATCGGTCGATTGTTGGCTACACTATGAACGTCAGACAGCTGAATCAGTATTGTCCAATAGCGTCCAACAGCTTAATTTCAGTGTTCTGATTTTATCAGCATGTCAGTCGAGGAATCAGTACAAAGAAAAGGTGATGTTTACTTTTCAGATTATTTCGCATTAGCTATCATCAAACGACTACGCAACAATGATGAAAAAAGGCAGATCTTTTATGTATATCATATGTTGTCTCTCCTTAATGAAACTTAAACCACGTCAGGTGGGTGAGAGGGGTGGATGACTTGCAATTTTACGCCCATTCCAACATTAATTTAGTTTTCAAACATTAATTTTGTCATATCGGGACGTTGAGAGGATGGTACTGAAAGGATGTCTGTGACTGAACCCAGGAATAGAGACCGGGACCGCTACATCAGCAGGCCAGCGCTTAACCTATCGAGCTCTCGAGCTCCTTGGTAAATAAGAACAAGCGGTCTGCAAAAAGGGGACGAGTAATGTGACGGAGAACATGACTGAGAACACGATCGTTTCTCTTATAGGTTCCAGCCCAGCCTGATTGAAATCAATAATACATTTAGACAACACGGAATTTAGACATATTAAAAAATGTCATAGGCGAAGGAGCATGCTCAACTATCGAGTGAAAATTACCGGTAAAGAAGGGGAAGTATCGCCGCCCGCAGGACTCTTGAGTTACCTAGCGTAGCAGTCTACTTGGTAACAGGTAGCGATTAAAACTGGTACAATATCGATTACTTGGTAACAGGTAGCGATTAAAACTGGTACAATATCGATTACTTGGTAACAGGTAGCGATTAAAACTGGTACAATATCGATTACTTGGTAACAGGTAGCGATTAAAACTGGTACAATATCGATTACTTGGTAACAGGTAGCGATTAAAACTGGTACAATATCGATTACTTGGTAACAGGTAGCGATTAAAACTAGTACAATATCGACTATTTGACTCTGGGAAGTGTCATAAAAATTAAACGTCCTTTTCTGATTCTGTATTATTTGCGCATATGTGACTGATTAGACTGTGCATCAGTACAGACTAATGAATGGGCACAGGTTCTGGCGATTGATGTTCCTTTGGCGTATTACTTGTAAACAATTCTGATTCCAATGTAGTTACCTAAAATAGGACGGTGCATCTGCGCAAACCAAACCCGAAACTTTGGTCCCGTCTTGATCAGTTTGCGCAGGCTAATCTGAATAGCTTATAAAACGGTTGAACATTCAACTTTAGCAGATGCGCAGATGATCAGGTTTCAAATGTGCAAACTGATTTTTTTATTTATTTATTTATTATTATTATATTGCATATTCAAATATAAAACCATAACTATTTTCAAAAAATAAATAAATCGGTTTTAATAGCAATGTGGTAAAGGCCCAATTTCGTTCGCCGAAGTTGTCAGTGTTCAATCATCTGTTGATAGCGAAGGGTAAATGCCAAGCGTATTATATCGAATATCGATCGTACAATCAGAGATTACCTGCATAAAGCTGTCCTTTAAACTAACTAACAATAAACGATGAATCGGGAAAAAAATAAAATAAATAGATAATAATAAAATGAAGATAATTAATTTTGCAGAATAATTAAGTATGTGTGTGCTGTTTGCAAAATAACCAGATTCATTTTTTTCAAAACGTTTTAATGCGAGTGCCCAAATCAGCCTGTGCATGATGATGTGCGCACACTAATTGGGAAATATGCTCTATGTTTGCGGGCTATTCTTAGGGCAACTGCCGGAAGACAAACTGTAGAGCTATTGGAGCCGCGACAACAAAAAAAAATGGTTGTGCGCCCGGCGCAGACTCAGATCAGCCTGGACACCCTCTGCTACCCTGTAAGCGCTTAGCGAAGACTCTGATCAGACTGGGAGGATGACCAGGCTGATCTGAGTGTGCGCTGGGATCAGAACCAATTTGTTGGTTTTCTCGTGCCGTGGCTAATTTATTCCTCAGAACGCCAATAAACAGTGCATATGTGATCAGCCTGCATATTTCTGCAGGGAATTTTGGGCAGGGTGCAGTAGGAGACAGGCGCTCTCATCCCAATAGTTTGAAGGGCCTTACCCCCTCCCCCTCCCTTCAATAATCTAAATAGATATATGTCTGAATTTTCGAATGAGGCACAGAACACAGAGAATGGGACACCAGCGCATGTATTATTCTGCCAACACACGTCTCCCGCCCTTACCACACAGATTGAAAACCATTGTCTTACGTCAACGCATACATTCTTTTCTTTGATTACGCGGATGCATAGAGTCTGTGTAGCTGTTTGTCCGAGAAACGTTTCAACACATATTCGACTGCTGATCTAGCAGTCACTGGTTAAAATCCGGCTATAGGCGGAACTCTTTCCAAACTTAATCAGTGTTCATTCATTATTACCCTCTGTTCGTCCTGATATGACTAAGATCTGTTAAAAAGGACGTAAAATCACTAATTACTCATCCACCAATCGTCTGATTTTATCTCATACTTCAATTGTGGTCTGGGTTGTATTAATGGTTTGAGGTATTATGGTCCATATCGAGTCGATGAGGGATATAAAAACCCTGACTCTGACTAGAATCGAACCCAGTCGATCTTTAAGCAGCAAAAAGCATGTCCAGCAAGTTCCACGGGTGGTGCATGCACCTAACATGTAGGTTACAATGGAGCACAAATGTTCTATAGGCCGGAGCCCCGGTAGCTCAGTGGGTTAAGCGCTGGCTTACTGATCTAACAGACCGGTTTCGAGCCCCGCTTGAGGTGAGAATCTTTCCTACCGAAAACGGGGGTTCATTGCACACAGCCTTTCTTATCATCCTCCCATCGTCTTGATATGACTGAAATATTGTTGAAAGGACGTAAAATTGCAAGTCATCCATCCATCCGAATATACGTTCACGCAATCTACTCATATCAAATTACCTAGTCGTGGTTCATATTATGATTATTTACTTTTCTAAACTAAGCTTTTGTATCTTTATCTGATCGACTCAAAATAAATCACGTAGAATACAATCAAAGTATAAAGAATTGTTAAAACCCTCACCACATTATTTTCCCTGCACAATCGTTCCGCCATTTTTCTTATCATGCCTTAATCTGACCAATTGAAGGACAATATTAACTCGTGGCCACGAGTTAGTCTGACCAATTGGAGAACAGTAATAACTCGTGGGAACGACATAATAAGTCGTGGCCACGACTTAGTAAGTCGTGGGAACGACATAATAACTCGTTACCACGACTTAGTAAGTCGTGGGAACGACATAATAAGTCGTGGCCACGACTTAGTAAGTCGTGGGAACGACATAATAACTCGTTACCACGACTTACTAAGTCGTGGTAACGACATAATAAGTCGTGGCCACGACTTACTAAGTCGTGGTAACGACATAATAACTCGTTACCACGACTTACTAAGTCGTGGTAACGACATAATAAGTCGTGGCCACGACTTACTAAGTCGTGGGAACGACATAATAAGTCGTTACCACGACTTACTAAGTCGTGGGAACGACTTAATAAGTCGTGGCCACGAGTTAATAAAAATATTGCACATGTCCCTTCCGGGGTTCCGTAGTTAAGCGAAGCATTCTAAAGTATTTTCGCTGTGCGTTTAATAAATGTAACAGCACGAGAGCGCAGAATTAAGATTCTATCCTTTACACAACAGCAGAATTATTCTGGAATCTGGGTGTCAAATTTATATCATATATACGTGAAGTTATGGTGTCAATTCAAATCTTATTTAGATTTCTGACTATAAATAAATTTGTATTCAATTCACCAGTGGTTTAATGTTTTTAATTTATGGCGTTTTAACACGCAACGTGATATAATTAAAGTAAACAAAATATGTACATCTTCTTTCTCACTTCTTATAAGGGTCAATAATAAATAAATTCTTTAATAAGGAGGGAGTAAATGATGTAAGAGTTCGTGCAAATGTGTAGATTTTCTCATCCCTGTAAAGCCGCAAAATACTGTTGAAAAATAAAGCCCAAAGAAGAATTTTACCACTGTGACAATAGAAATCATTTTGAGAATTGACCAACCACTATATCGGCAAATTACCATCTATATGATTATCATATGCAGGGTTTATCCAGATGAGATTTACCAGTGCATGCGAGAATAAGATGACAACGTTTTTTGAGAAAGTCTACTTACAATATGGCCCTAAAATAGCTGACCTTAGTTTCATTGTCGTTGTTAACTTCTCCATGATATATAAGAGCTCAGCCTAATTGAATCACAACACTGTGGCCATTGAGGAAAGCTTCAAGTCTTTAAAATAAGGCTGATGTTAAGCAGTATCATCGTCACTGACCACCAAACAGTTTCGGTAGTTCTTCATTAAGCATACATTATACAATTGTTGACTGTTGAGGCATTGGACATAATGTGATGTCGACCTGAGAGTACCAATATTGGCCGAGGCAGAGCCGAGGTCAATATTGGTATTCTCAGGTTGACATCAAATCATGTCCAATGCCCCAATAATCAACAATTGTTTTATTATATATTTTTCTAAACATAAAAGAAACATCAACAACAACAACAAAATCTTGACCATGGACTATGTCTTGGAAGTCTTGAATTTCTTTTTCACATGATGACTAACTGATTTCATTCAGTTAAAAGAGGAATGACCGCATATTTTATTTTAAATTACATTTACAACTGCAGACATTTCATCAGGTTCTACACTGTTTGCTAGGACAAAACAGGAATTTCAAGTATATGATGAAACACCAAATCTTGTGAATTTCGTGATGCTGTCGCTCACTGAATTATAACAGCAAATCATGCAAGTTTCATGCTGAAAGCACACCTGTTATGGAAAGTATTTATGAAAGTAAGTAAGGGTGCAAAGATCAGGAATCGATACAATCAAGTATCACACCTGACCCATGATACCAATCGGAAAGTAACAAGCTCACAGTTAGACACCACAAACTACAACCAAGAGGTCAGCCCTTTCCCAGCAGGTGACCACAAGGCACATATAAACAGATGCGTACAAAGGCATAGCAAACACAAGACAGAAAACACATAAAAGATATATTTTAGTAACTTATATTGAATGAGAAAAACCCACAGCCCATGCGACATGTAGTTATTTTGACTCAAGTGGATATGCATCAGGGCCAATCAGGAGGTATTTATTTATAGTTTATTTAATAAAGTCGTTTAAAGTTTAAGCAAAAAGTGAAGTTGTTTTTATAAAAAGAAAAGGGATAAGTTGGCGGAGGCTATATACAGTGAATTAGAGACAAAGCTATGCAGAAGCATTCCACATTGTACAATAATATTACAAGTGCTACTTTGCACCAAAAAAAGTGAGTATGGCCAGGAAATACCTCATTCACAAATTGCAGACCAACCCACTTCACCGTGAGGAAGAGCTACAGAACACTCACAGATACAAGGCATCAGGAAGACAAATACAGTAAAGCAACTAGCTCTCTCTTCCCAATCAAAATGATAAAAAAACTAGAAGCACACAACGTAATGAATAACAAAACATGGACCAACTACAGAACTACCACAAACAAGTTTGGTAGCAACTGAGATAAAATTATTTGGTGTAACTTTACAGCAAGTCTCGTGGTAGCTGAACTGCCTAAGATCTTGGTGCAACCTTTCAACTGCTACAGAGCCACGACAAACAAGTTTGTTGGCAGCTGAGATAAAATTAATAGTTGTAACTTTACACAAAGTTTATTGGCAGCTGAGATAAAATTAATATGTGTAGCTTTACACCAAGTTTGTTGGCAGCTGAGATAAAATTAATAGTTGTAACTTTACACAAAGTTTGGTGGCAGCTGAGATAAAATTAATAGTTGTAACTTCACACAAAGTTTGGTGGCAGCTGAGATAAAAGTAATAGTTTTAACTTTACACAAAGTTTGGTGGCAGCTGAGATAAAATTAATAGTTGTAACTTTACACAAAGTTTGTTGGCAGCTGAGATAAAATTAATATGTGTAACTTTACACCAAGTTTGTTGGCAGCTTAGATAAAATTAATAGTTGTAACTTTACACAAAGTTTGTTGGCAGCTGAGATAAAATTAATATGTGTAACTTTACACAAAGTTTGGTGGCAGCTGAGTTAAGATTAATAGTTGTAACTTTACACCAAGTTTGTTGGCAGCTGAGATAAAATTAATAGTTGTAACTTTACACAAAGTTTGGTGGCAGCTGAGATAAAATTAATAGTTGTAACTTTACACCAAGTCTGGTGGTAGCTAAACTGACAAAAGATCTTGGTGCAAACTTTCAATTGCTACAGAGCCACTCAAACAAGTTTGATGGCAGCTGAACTTAAATTAATAGGTGTACCTTTACAACAAGTGTTGTGGCAGCTGAGATAAAATTAATAGGTGTAACTTTACTCCAAATCCGGTGGTAGCTGAACTGCCACAGATCTTGGTGCAACCTTTCAATTGCTTTAAAAACTATTTTCTGTGAAAATTTATGATCTAGAGAAAACAACCCCAAAAAAACGGTTTGAAATGATCGAGAGTTTTCATTGAAGAGATGTTGTCTTCAAGTTTCTTTCAAAGGAAAAAATTAAAAAAAAACATTCCAAAAATATGTGGCAGATGAACTGCCTTTTTTGGTAAAAACATGTTGTTATATCTTGATTTATATGTTTTAGGAGATGATACATTGATAAGTTAGGGGTCTTTCATGCAAACCAAATATCTATGTGTCTTGATCCACATCTGAATTAAGGGTGAGGTTGGTGCCGTTAAACCGGTTTAAGCCCTCCAGTAAAATATTTTACTGACCGTTCCAAGGCGGTACTTTTTTTGTGGATCTTTTATGTTTTTTTTTCTGTCTTGTGTTTGCTATGTCTTTATGCGCGTCTTTTATATGTGCTTTGTGGTCACCTGCTGGGAAAGGGCTGAGCTCTTGGTTCTCGTTTGTGGTGTCTGCTGTGAGTTTGTCACTTTCCCATTGGTATCCTGGGTCAGGTGTGGTACTTGATTGTATCGATTCCTGATCTTAGCATCCTTACTTACTTACATACACGTTTTACAGTGCCAATGATTTGAATCAATCCATCCCAATTAGAAAATAAATTATTTGCTGAGGAGCAAACAAAAAGTTTCTAATCAGATTGTCTGTATAGAAACATACTTATCTGGAAAAACGTTCTTTACACATGAATTCCAAGCTTGATCTGGGACTACTTGATTGTTAAATAAATTTTCATGATGGAGTTATTTTGTCCTGGTGCTCAAAAAGTTAAAGTTTGTTTTTCATGACTTTGAACTTTAAACATATATCAAAAGCAAAAAAACATTATGTTATTTAATTTACACAGATCATTTCCTCATCTGTTAAGGTAACTACTGCATTTTTTGTGTTGCAACAATTGGCTTAAAACAGCTGAATTTCAAACCTCTGCTTTAATTAGTTACTATGGCAGGGTATCTCATTATCTGTGAAGATATCCAGTGGTCCCATATAAAATACCGCATTCATTTTAACGATTAATAATTGAAATTCTATTTTAATTACAATCAAAGCAAAAGTATATTGTTTCAGCCATAACAAGAAAATTATTTTGATTTTTCAATAAGTTTCATTTGATTGTGTTATGTAATATTATGCTGAAAATGAAGAAAGTTTACTGCAAAACAGGTCACCTGCTGTAGTTATATTAATGTAAAGTTTTGGAAGTAAATAGAAAATCTTACATGAGTGCTCATGTTAAATTGAATTTATTAAACGAGTTGAGGAAAAGAGATAAAATGCAAGGCTTGCCGAGCATTTTATCACTTTTTCCCAACGAGTTTAATAAATTCAATAATACAAGAGCTTGCATGTTACATTCTATATATCATAATAATTATGACATAAAGATTACTTTGAATATCATTTCTTGCCAAAAATGTGATTATTTTGTCATTATGTGCGAAGCGTTGTTATGGACGTCATAACGTTTCCCCGTTAATGTGTAAACCACAAGTGGATTATCGATTTTATTTCATGGCGTTATTTTACTCCCAGACACGACATCATATGGTAATTATCAAATATCTGCCCAGAACTCAAATTATTCTCATGAATAGCCTGCCTTTGCTTAAATATAACACCAAAGAAGTATAAATTTGAACCATTATCAAAGATTTATGATACTGCCCTGAATGTATAAAACAGGTAATCGTGACTTCATTACACACTTTTCGGGCTGATTGACCTATAAAATAGCTAAAATAGCTGGACTACAGGGGTTAGTAAAGGCAATCAGTAGCATACTTATTGAAAAGCTTTCACAAACACTTAAAGATAAATTGTTCCCATCCTACAGTCAAGCTCTATTATAAATGCATTTGTAAAAAGGATGAATATTCACTCTAAAAGTAAGTATGATGGGAAATGTCACAACCACACGCTGCAGACCAACCCGCGACATCGTGAAGAAGATACACGTAACACTAACACCCACGCGACATTGAAAAGACAATTACAGTTAAGTAAGCACCCCTCTCTTCCCCAGCGAGATGAATGCAAGACATTTTCATTTTATTTTCATTTTAACAGTAAAGACTTTTATCAATGGGAACCTTGTCGATTTTTGTTTTCAATGATAAATAGTGGTTAAATTAACTAGGGAAATTTCTACTAATAGAAAAAACCTTTGATCCTGTCACGTCCCTTTTTCCAATCTTTTAGCAGTGAACGTGCACTTTGCATTATATAAATCTGTTCATGGAAAGCATGGGGCTTGTTTGATTGGGTACTTATGTACTTCGATTTTTACTCCGTCTATTCAGGTTTACAAGTTTCATCTTTGGATAATACCTTATTTTACCTCTGTGGGAGTGGGGGGTGGGGGTGGGGGTAGCCCAGCGGTTGCTTCTTTGTTTTCTATTGCCGTTACCTCTCCAGGAGATCTTGTCATGATAAATATACTTCTACTTTACTTTTAAAATATTCGTTCGACCAAGCCTTATTTTAATGTATATATGAAATTTATGTGTCAATTAGCTGCTTTTTTCAATGAATTATTGATGCTTTGCGATAGCATTAATTGAACACTGATTTTCGCGACGTTATTCGTATGTCGTCTGCTTAGGGCGTCTGCTGCATACTCGGATGTGGTGTTTGTGATTGCCGTCTGCTGCTGAGCATTAGTATTGAATGATGCGTTGTATTAGTTTATGTGGGCCATCGCGAGAGCCTCCTAGTTATTTTGGCTGAATTACCTGAATGTCGTCTGCTTAGTTCGTCTGTTGATATAAAACATTCATATTTGAATGTTGTCTGTTTGTGCGTCGGTTGATTACCACTTGTCTGGTAGGCATTGCTGTTAGTGTATAGCAGGAGCATTGCAGACATTGTTGGTACTGTACTGATGTATTGAGAGATAATATTTGCTCATTCTTATATGTATTGACTAGCATTTGCGCATTGTAATTAAAGTGCAACCACATACGACGTATATCTGCAATGAGGTTTAGGGAATTGACACATCAATTAAATTTAATTGTACCTGAAGCTATGTAAGAAATATACATGCAGTTCTAGATAAGTACATATGTATACTGTTTATATTAAGTAAGCGCATTAGGCCTATTATGCATCGCTTGAGAACACATTTGTATGTGCCAGGGGTACACAATCACGTTTTCTAGCATGTACGTTTATTTTAAGGGCATGCGCATTATTACCGACTGATCTGAGCATATATTAGAAGATGTATACTGTTCGACATTAGTAAGACACCACACTTATTAGTTCTGTTTACACTTATGAATCTATATAAATTATGTCATACTTGTAATACCGTATTACATCACAGCATCATCACAATAATATGTTACTGATACTATCCACTAACGCACGCATGCATATCATTAGAGGTTTATTATACAATGTTCAATTAAGTATTCTTGATTATATTAATTGCGAAATGGCTTCAACAGCAAGGAGTCGTGTTGAAGGCGTAGTAATGGTATTCTGCAATACCTGGTGGTCACTTAGAGTTTGTGGAGAAATCTAGTGTAACCATGGTGGTATTTTGCAGCTTTTTGGGTTATAGCATTGAGTGCTAAAATGTGATTTTGCACTTCAAGAACATACATGAATTCTTAAGCCATCGTTGAGTAGATTGAGGTCCCTCGATGTGGTACATCATAATTGATGTTTTGGGGTCATGTATTGACTATGTGCTGCCTATGTTGTTTTTACGTACTCGCATTTACCATTATAGCATCATTATTGTTTGGTGTCTGTTTTCGTTTTATTATGGCCGATTCTTACTGACATTTATCAAATGACATGGAGCATGCGCATTCAGTATGTGATATATATCAGGTAACGGAGTAGAATTATAGCCGTCGATGTTTAATATCGAGGTACTCAGAGCATGATACTCGATTTCAGGTTCCGTCTGAAAGTACGCCTGAAATTATGTCTGAAGTGTTGGCATGAAAAATATACATGAAGTTTTTGCTTGAAAGATACACTTGAAGTTGGCC
The DNA here is from genome assembly GCA_964019695.1 of Loripinus fragilis. NCBI lineage: Eukaryota > Metazoa > Mollusca > Bivalvia > Lucinida > Lucinidae > Loripinus > Loripinus fragilis. The sequence goes on along the minus strand of OZ026528.1, from coordinate 52,718,708 downwards.
AGGTGTAATGGCGGGCGATAACCAATGATATACCTGAGGGTTCTCTTTGAGATCAAAATGGATACATGGATATGTATACATGTCGATCTGATGTTTAAGAAGAACATATATCAACATTGATGCTGACCTTTGTAATTGACCAGAGCAAGGATAGTGCAGCAAGATAAAAGTTAAGGTTTTTAAATTTAAGGATTTTTCACCCTTTCTAATATTTCTTTTATTAGAAGACCAATCAACCAAGAACATTCGTTCAGTTTTCTGGTGCCATATAAACAGTTACCAAGACCTACAAGAAGAAAGAAGATGCAATTGACATTACTCTCCATTTTTTTTGTTTAACAATTTTCTTTAAAATTATATTATTATTTTAAGTTAAACATTGTTTTGTACTTATTTCCACAATTGTTTGTGATCAGTCATCGTCCGTTGTGGTTTACGCTTGCCTGGGGCTCATCCATCCTTGACAGATCCCTTTGACCAATAAAATAAAAGACCAGCAAGAAATAATCCCCAGCTCTTGGTTTTCCTTCTAATTGACAGGAAAAAACTAGCTCCCCTTTTGATGGCCATTTCTTAAAGAAAAATAAAATTTGAACAACTTTGGTAAAGGGTCATCTCTAGATCATTTGTTACTATGTTAGAATAAATGAATTGTGTAAAATTATGGCAATGATATTCCATGTTTATACGTTTTACCCATTATAACCAGGCCAAACGTATTAAAATGCGGCCTTGCTTTAAGTAGGCAACTTTTATCAAACCAAAACCAGGACAGCTTTCTTTATTATGAGTTTTAAGTCAATGCGAAGAATGAGGCAGTGTTGCCATTTTCTTGAAACGAGCGCCTTTGAGACATGTTCTGGGTATATCGACCCTAATTTGTCATTTCTATGTAAAACAAAAAGTCAATCAGATTATATACTTAAATTTATCATGTATACCCTTAATAACCCCCATTTTTTGTATAAAAAAGATTCAATGGGACAAAATTACATAGGCGTGTTATCTTGACGACAACAAAACCATCTGCAACAATAAATGAAATGACAGCGTTGGAACTTCAGCGTGGTTTTGTTACTTGGTGTGAAAGTTACCCCACCTGAAAATTTGGGCATATTCCTTTTGAGCACATGGACTGATTTAACCAATGCTTAAGAATAATAAATAAGGGTCGATACATTCAGAACACGTATCAAAAGCTCTCGTTTTCAATAAAAACTGCACACAAATTGTATATTCCCATCATGTTGACATACTCTGGTTGTGGTATGGGGTATGGGGACAGACCTGCGTTCGTCAGCGCGATTTGGCAATAGTCCCCATGATGTCCATCCGTTATCTCATTCAGTATTATTTTCACTTAGACGTTGTATCGTTATAATGGAACCATGCTATCTACATGTTTATTCTACTACAGAAAAAGTCTAACTACAATATTGTGTGCACACATATGATCCAAAGTCATGACTGACAGGTATAATAGCTTTGGGTGGAGGGGCTCAGATCTGCAGCAATATAGTTGCATATCCAAACTGAAGTTTATCAATACAACGCGCATTCAGCTAGTAATCACCCAAATGAAAATGAAGAAGAATGCGACGTCTTATACCATGGGACCAATATTGCCATCTACTCCTACTCAACATCGAGACAGTATGCGAAAAATAACACACACACACGCACGCACGCACGCTGTCATCTCTTATGAATCTAACAGATCTCAAGCTTATATTTAAAAAAGCTTATACTTGTTTTTTTATAAAGCTTATACTTGTTCTTTGTTAAGGGTACAGATCATGCATGTACTTGTTTTAACTACGTCGCACTATCACAACTGTTGGACATTAAGATAAACTGAATAATTTGCTGCATGTGGGTAAGTAAACACGTTACAGCCAGAAAATTATCTATAAGTTGACAGTCATAATTTTAATAATGTTTTTTTTTCCACTGTGGGCCACCCAGGGACAAGGAAGTCGTTACTACCCTTATTAGTATTAGGAAAACGAAAGTCGGTCGAAAAGTATGTTCTATTCTGCTGTGTGTGGGTAGGATGACATTAAATATGATTTATAAGTAAATGGAAAGTCAACGTGTATTATCAGCAGTTATCTGTAGCAAAGCTGTTGGTTGCTCACTCAATGCTCAGGTAAAATAGAATGTATTAATTTGTTCAAGGGAGATAAATCACTCTTACTAATAAATAATAGGAAAACGAAAGTAGATCAAAAGTTTCACTAAAAAATTGAGTAATAAGATTAGACAGCCATAATATTATGTAGGCATTGTTTTTGTTGCATCTATCAGTCGCACAGATATAAGAATACATTTGTACCTGCCCTTATTAGGTAATAGAAAAACAAAATATTATGTTTGTTTGTTTGTTTGATTTGATTCTTTACGTCCCATCAACAATCTTTCAGATATGTAGGGACGGGTCTGCCTGAGTTGAACCAGTACTAAGTTTTGATTAATGTGTCTTGCTCAAGGACAACGCAGTGACGTCATTGAGGCTCGAACCCACGGCCCCTCCGTCTCAACCACTGAGCCACTGCGCTCGAAAACAAATTATTCGTTTTGTTCGAAACATATAAACAAAAACTTCTTTTCATGTATTTTTATTTGTTCGATTTGATTCTTTACCACCCATCAAGGTCCAGACGGGTCTTCCCTGGTTGAGCAAGTACTAAGCAAGAATAAATATACATGTGTCTTGCTCAAGGCACCGGTAAGGCTCAAACCTGCAACGCCATTGATCTAGAGACAAGCACTCTACCATATAGCCACTGCGCTCCATAAGTTCGGAAGCTCAATTATAGTAGAATGTTGGACTCAGAGATCTAGGCGTCGCTGTCTCGAGACTCATCGGAGACACTGCACTGTGTCTTTGAGCAAGACACGTTTACAGCCAGTGGTTTCGTGACACTTTGTTCGCATTCACAGTGTCTGCTCAAGAACACAAACCTCGCTCTCAATTCATTTCTCAGTTTGCAGCCACAATTACAATATACACGATCCTCACTCACATTTAAAGACATAAGTGGCTAATTTCCATGCGCAGATTTCCTGCGTCGGGAAACAAGGAAAGTTGTCTGGGTCCTGTCTTTCGACCATCTAGATTTAGGATCAATACAGTTCAGAAACTCTTATGTCAGTTGGATAATACCACAATTTCTTGACAAAATAAAGTAACTAAAATGTGACCGAAATATCTTTTGACCCATTATCAGAAGTGATTGTCTTAGTACCGAATACAGATAAATAGATCAGGCGAAATCACAATGTACACAATTTCCCTTTTTTCCTTGTTAGCGAAAGCGTATATTGCATTATCTGTCCAATAATTAGGGTTATTTCGAGCCGCGCACCACCTGACTTAGTGGCCTAATGGTTAGCGTGTCGGACTTTGGAACCACGGGACCAGGATGAATTCTCGGGTGGGCACCTATTATACCTGGTTTAATTTTTTTTCTTAGCGTTATAATGTTGAGTTACTTCATACGAGTAATATGTGATATGTGAATGACAAAAGATTCTCTCCTTAACGTTTTTTATTGAATTATCCTCATAATCTGTGGGATTTGGGTTAAATTTGGCCTCCCTGAAAGATAATTAGTCCAGTGACCCCCGAAAATGATAGTCCATGAAATAAAAACAAACTTCTATGATTTTCAATGTCAGATTTTTTAATCAAACTTTTATTTTAAAAATCGAATTCTATTTTGGGGGAAAAACCAAAATATTTCATGCAGTATTTTGTTATGACTTGGGAAAACAAATATTTTTCACGTTTTCTAAAAAGCTTGATAGAGGTCATGAGCAATAATTAAAATTAAAATAAAGAAGCTGGATAATGATTACAACTATTTTAGTTAAATATTTAAGACTTTGGATATGTCCAGAAAATTGGCCAAATACTAAAATCTTCCATATGAGATTATGAAAAAATGAGCACGGTGACATATTCTTTTTATTTTATAAATCGACAGTCCATACATAAAACAAACTGTATGCAAAGTATTGAAAATATTTCGATGTGGGAAGTATTTAGTATCATATGTCCTTAATTCAGTTGAGTTTGCCATTTGGTACTTAACGTAAATATGCGTTAATGCACTCTATTGTGTAGCGCTTGAGATCCTTCCCATTTATCATTGCTACAAAAAAAGTAAAAGTAAGTAAGAATGCAAAGATCAGGAATCGATACAATCAAGTAACACACCTGACCCAGGATACCAATGGGAAAGTGACAAACTTACAATGAGACACCACAAACTAGAGCCAAGGACCAGCCCTTTCCCAGTAGGTGACCACAAGGTACAAACAAACAGACGTGCACAAAGGCATAACAAACACAAGACAGAAAAAACATAAATGATCCACAAAAGAAGTACCACCTTGAAACGGTAATGAGAGTTTTATTGCCTACCTTGATCATTCTGCCAAAATCAGTGTGTATGTTACCGTAAAATGATAAACTTACAGAATTCTATATTACTGGGATAACAAATTGTTTATAAAGCACATTTTTGTTCACAATGAATATGAAAAAATACTTGCTAGGATATAACATAGATATGAGGTTTCTCTTGATAAAAATGCTTAACGTAATGATGAAAAGAAAATTAAAGTGCCTTAACTATTTATCCACCCTGTAAAACAAATGTGTAAGCTAAAACCGAAATAGGTGGCAGCTGAACTGCCATCCCTTTTTTGTTTAAACATACACTCATTTTCGTACTAAAACAATAAACCGGGTCGAACCGGTAGTCGGTAATGTGTCTGGCAACAGATGCGAGTCTGACTGCAGAGCCAAGGGTCGCGAGTTCGATCGCAACTCGGTCCCATACTTTTGTAGAGATTTATCATGAAATAATATCCACCATATTTGTGAACAGATGCTAATTACAGTGCAGGATAAATTACTCCATGCAAGCAGGATAGTTCCAGATAAGATTGCAGTTAATCTAAACACGAAAAAGCATGTACAAACGACATATTTCTAAATTCAGACTGTTTATACATAAGTATCAGGAAATACTGGTTTGCTTCCTTCAGCAAATAATTAATGAGCCGCGACATGTGTTTTTCAACAATGTGGCATTTTGACAAGTGTAGACTCAGACCAGCCTATTCGGCCTCCTTTTAAGCTTAGAAACTACAAAATGATTATCGGTCAGTAGCTTAATATTCATAGGATATTCAAGCGACTAGGAAAGGCTCTGATCAGGCTGCGCGTATGCGCAGGCTGGTCTGAGGCTTTGCTGGTCGCACATATCACATTGTTAGAAATCTCATGTCGCGGCTCTTATATTTACAGGGATGGATTAGTCCAGACCATCTGCACTGTAAATGTATGTGTAAGTTAACACCTAAAGAGGTGGCAGTTGAGCTGCCACTATTTTGGATATAAACTATCACTTATTTTCAAACCAAAACAATATGAGGTAAAACATTTTCCTGTGGCAAACCCTAAACATTTCTACCTGTTATTGTTTTTGCTGTTTTCTGGACTGGTACAATTGAATACAACACCTTTAAAGCAATTGTAATGTTACACCAGGATCAGTGACAATTCTGCTGCCACTAAATTTGTGAAAAGGTATACTATAATAGGTAATGGTGCAGGATAAATTACTCACTAAGCTCTGTCCCTCATCAGCTACTTGGGTGAGCTAATGGTATTAGGCTCTGTCTGACAGTACGTCATATTATCGGCACAAGTATTGAAATATATTTGTATTTTAAGTTTTAGTTCATCTGAGGTGAGCTAAAAGTATTAGGCCCTGTCTGTCAGTACGTCATATTATCGGCACAAGTATTGAAATATATTTGTATTTTAAGTTTTAGTTCATCTGAGGTGAGCTAACAGTATTGGGCTCTGTCTGCCAGTGCATCATATTAACGGCTCAAGTATTGAAATGTATTTGTATTTCAAGTTTTAGTTCATCTGAGGTGAGCTAAAAGTATTAGGCTCTGTCTGCCAGTGCATCATATTAACGGCTCAAGTATTGAAATGTATTTGTATTTCAAGTTTAGTACATCTGAGGTGAGCTAGTAGTATTAGACATTTTTACCCACAGGCTAACACCTTACGCGTACACCTTACACTGACTTTATGGGTGCAGTGTATTGTGCATTTGCGGTCAACTTTTTATTTTTTACCAAGCAAACTTACACGCAGATATGTTGTCTTATATGCTTTAGCGCATTATGAAAAGGCTGTATTAATAGAATGTTCTGCTGTATATATCGTCACTGAACCTACTGTGAAATAAAGAGTGATGACCACAAAACTGCAAATGACATGTTTCTGGGAATTAAAAATATTTCAGCCACTATTTCATGTGCTTTGGGCTATTAGAAAACATCATAATATAGGACCAACATTTTGCCCTGGGTTACATATAACAACCTCCGAGTAAACAAGTCATCTTTGGGTAATAGGAATTATTGACCACAAAAACACAATCGCTTTATTTCATGCTCTGGTTAAGATATTGGGGGATTTTCTCAGAATACGCAGGATAACTACATACAACATGTACATGTACGTCGGTACGGTCTATGCGTCTGCTTTGATTTTGTTTGATTTGATTTGATTCTTTACGTCCCATCAACAATCTTTCAGTTATATAGGGATGAGTCTTCCTGGGTTGAACCAGTACTAAGCTAGGATAAATGCGTCTTGCTCAAGGACCACAACGCAGTGACGCCGGTGAGGCCCGAACCCGCGGCCCTTCGGTCTCGAGTCAAACACTCTACCATTGAGCCACTGCGCTCTGCAGTTTAAAGTTGTCGGACACTGAATTGCAGAGTCCATCCGTTGTCTACGCTTGTTGATACAATAACATTTGCTCGTCATTTCACATGCTTTAGAGTCTCCGATTTATGGCGGCAAAGAAAGTCGTTCCCGTTGTCAATATAAATTTTACCCATCGTGACTGTCTAGGACACATTAAAATATGAGATTCTTCTATTAAACATTGACTGCTGCACCGATAATTTCTCTCTTACGTGGAATATCCTACATGTACATGTACCTCAGTGGATGAAAAAATATGTGGAATATCCTACATGTTCATGTACCGAGCAGCTGTACATAGTTTGGATGCTGAATTCACTATTTTTGAAATGACGACCTCGAATGCTTTTTTTCTCGTGAGCTCAAGATTTTGTACCATTTCATACATGCTTCTATCTTGCCAACGTATCGGACGAGATTAACTTTTTCCGCGCTGGTGGCAGGTTGTGTCTTCGGCTTCAGTTTAGAATCAGATAAGACCGACAGCATGCACTTTGTAACTATTTGACATTCTGGTGGTATTCTGGATTATGTTTTGAAATACTAATTTAGAGAAACTGAGCAGACTTCAAAAAAGCCTGCAAGATTACCTAGCATGCAAAAACGCTAACTGAATTAGAAGTATCCCGTTTTTAATATGTGGTTTGAGGTGCTTTTGTGTCAATAGTCGGTTGTGAAATTCAGCTACGGCCTTTTTGAAGTTATCAGACTTTTCCATGGCATGTGAAAACATTCACAGTCATATATGCGATTATTTGTCATGCTCATGAAATAGCATGCACATAATAATTGTTGTGGCGTCAACTATTTTTTAGCATAGAATATATTTGTAAGCGCAGTTTCAGATTTAAAAGTGATAAATGATCCATCTTTCTTTAATCTAAAGTCTAATCTGTTCACGAGATGTGAGGTAAAAATCGGGTAGGCGGCGATGCCGTGCGCAATTCTTAAAACTAAAAGTCCAGAAAATACCACAATCACATACTGCAGACCAACCAACACACCGTGAGGAAGAGACACGGAACACTTACAGTCGCATGACAGCAAGAAGACAATTAAAATAAAGCAATCAACTCTCTCTTCCCTAGCGGAATGAGTGCAAAACTAGAATTGATACTAAGTACTGTATAGCAAAACAAGGAACAAACACAAAACACCCACATACAATGAGAGCAACAATAAACTATAAAATCAACTGGTCGTAATGTGCACGACCCGTGGTGAACGTATATCTTAGAAACAACATTTTAAAGTTAAATCAGTTTTTACTGATCTGACTGCGCTGAGACTTAAGAAAGCGAAAGCATCTTTGGGGATATATCGCAGTTGCGGTTCACATACATTTCGCCTGAGATTCGTATTAGTTTTCTTTCTTGCTTTGACAAGTTGAGAAAGGGATAGTTTGAATTTGGGAGTGAAAGAATTTTAAGATATTCTAGTGTAGGGGTCCAAAATATAATATTTGAGTTTAAAATCATGGTATATGAGTAAATTTCAGCTAAAGAGACTTGTAGGGTGGGTAATTCTACAAATTGAAATGAAATGCGAAACAAAGGTTACATCAAACAGCACTGGTACAAAGGCAAAATAATTTCGCAGAAATGTTCCCCATAATGCCCTCTAACAAAATTGCCTAAATGATTTTGCTCCGGCAAACAAATTGGCTGCCAGAACTGTAGATACGAAATATCTTAAAATGCCATATTCTCTCAAGCCATTTGTCCCGATTCAAAAACACATCACGCAAAGGTTTATTATAAAGTCATCTGGTAAGATTTCTCAATCGGTTCTGATCAGCTGACTACCAGAGTTAAAACAAGAACACCACTTTACACAGCATCAGATTCTCGGCTATTGTTCAAGATTCAAAATAATTATATTATACAAGTTTTAAAGATAAGTATGAACACTTTGATCAAAATACATATATAACATGCCGTTAAAAGTTATGAGCATTTTCACTAAAATACCTCGACCGGCCTAAATAGTGCTAGGCAAAGCGTCGTCACCGTTTTTCAAACATGTGTCTGAACAATGTTAAAATGAATATTAAGAAATAATTATGCAAAATTTGATCGTAATATACCATGTGGTTTAAGATTTATGAGCATTTATACTAACTGACGATTACCCACCTGACTGATGCTCGGCATAAACTTGTCCGCCAAACGAAACTTTTACACATGCCAGTGTTTGGACAATGTTGAAATGTATACGTATGCAAAATTCGATCAAACTAGTATACCATCTGGTTATTAAGTTTTGAGCATTCAACAACGACAGAATCACCGCCAAAGAATGGACAGCAGTGGAAGCTACTGGTTGCTTATATGCGTTATGGCGCCAAATCTTTGCTCTGGATTCTGCTTGGTTTCATTTAAAATACAAACGTGTTAAGCTCGAATAGAGGATTTCTAATTTATGCAAAACATTACCACAGAGGAACAAACTATCAATGATTTGGTGAAACAAAGAAAATGGCTCACAGAGAGTTAGAACTAAAGATTACCTCAAGTTGAGCCATGGTGGGCCCAGCTGAAAACAAGCATAATGGGCCAGCATAAAGACGAAAGCTTCTGAGACTGAGGTCTGCTCCATCGTGATGCAATTAAAGTGGAAACCATAGCTAAACCGTGATTTGGTTTTCTGCCAGGCATACCGACTGTCGCAATGTATTAAATTGCTGACCTCCAATGCAGTGGCAATACAGTTTCAATAAATAGAATACCTTCCACTGTATCTGGCGAACAAGCAAGGTCCTGGCCAGCCCAGCTTACCTTGATTGTGATTGACTTGTGATAACGAAAGAAGTACTCACCTAAACCACATTTACCACATGACACTCTGCCATCCAAAGATGCAACCACACACCGAATTTGGGATCCCTAGCTCAAATTATAAAGGTGAGATGCTCCAGACACAATTATTCTATAAGCTAGGTCAGAGGTCAAGGTCATAATGACCCAAAAATGGTATGCGACATTCTACCATCCCAAGATGCATCGACTCATCTAATTTGGAATTCCTACCTCATAGAATATAGAAGTTTTGCACCAGACTTGATGCCGATTCTAGAAACTAGGTCAAAGGTTAAGGTCACAGTGACCGGAAAATGGAAAGTGACAATCTGCCTTTTCAAGATGCATTCACACATCAAATTGCCATCCAAGGTGCATTTACACAACAACTTAAAGAATGTAAGAGATGTGCTCCAGACAAGAATTTTTAATACTAGGTCAAAGGTCAATGTCACAGTGACTCGAATATGGTACGTGACACTCCGCCATCCCAAGATGTATTTCCACACCAAATTTGGAATTCCTACCTCAAAGAATATAGGAGATATGCACCAGACTCAAAGCAGTTTCTAGAATCTAGGTCAGAGGTGAAGGTCAATGTCACAGGGACCCAAGGATGGTGCGCAAAACTTTGTCATCCCAAGATGCATCAACATACCAAATTTGGGATTCCTACCTCAAATAATATAGGAGATATGCTCCGGACACGATTATTCTAAAACTAGGTCAGATATCAAGGTCAAGGTCACAGTGACCTGAACATATAACGAGACACTTTGCTATCTCAATATTCATTCACACACCAAATTTGGAATTCCTACCTCAGAGAATATAGAAGATATGCACCGGACAGGAAGCGGGATGGAGGGACTGACGGACAGACAGAGGAATGGACAAAGCAAATACTATATGCCTCCCACAGTTCCTTTGGGGGCATATAAACAGTTTTGTTAAAAAAAGCTGAGCTCATGATTGCCGCAAACCCAGTGTGTATATACATTACCTCATTGTATAAAGCCTGAATTGGTTTTGTAATTTTGACATCAAAATGAATGTTGAGATGTTCCCTAAAATTTAATTCGCAGTCAGTTATCCGCTATCAGCAGTTCGCTTTGTGGGTAAAAATGTCTATTAGGCTCTGACTGTCAGTACGTCATATTAACGGCTCAAGTATTGAAATGTATTTGTATTTCAAGTTTTAGCTCATCTGAGGTGAAGTAATAGTATTAGGCTCTGTCTGTCAGTACGTCAATGTTACGGCAGAAGTATTGAAATATATTTGTATTTCAAGTTTTAGCTCATCTGAGGTGTGATAATGGTATTAGTGTCTGTCAGTACGTCATTCTCATTATGTGAATGTTTTATTGTGATCAGTCAACGTCCGCCGTGCGTCTTCCACTGTCTGTAAATGATATCCTTACGAACTCGTCAGAATTTAATAAAGTTCAGATAAATGTTCCCCATTAGGCTCTCCACCAAAATGGCGCAAATGAGTTCGCAATGGGCACCAATCCTACAATAGAAATATCTTAAACCAACATCTCCGCCCCCCTTAACCGCCGATCAGAATTGATATAATTTCACACAAATGTTCCCCATAATATTCTGTACCATATATGCATATTCGAATGACCACCATTACTAACAAATATAACTTAAGTTATCTTTTTAACAGTACAAATCCGTCGATGCCATGCCACCTCTTCCATTGTAAGACGTACCAGCTAACCACTTTAGAATCCCATGTTTTCCTAAGGACCGCTTCCAAAGCATGTTAAGGCACATGCGCAAAACTGCTCTTTAAACTTGCATGTGTAGCTACCCATAGACGTTAGGTGTCTAAAGTTTGGTACGACACTTTATCTACTTCCATACTTTGTGTGTGCGAGCTGCGTTGGCTCTGGTGAGACTGTGCATGCGCTAGGCTCGTCGGACCTTTCAATGCTCGCTGATAATATACATACCAAACTGTCACGTATTTTTCTCATTTTTTTTTCAATTTTTAGGCTCTTGTCTTTATTCATATATTGTGGAATACTGAATATGGACATGAAACATTGGCAAATGCTTGTTTTATAAACTTAGTTCTGTACTTTCAGAGGCACTAGGACAGAAACATGGACTCAATTGATGGTGCTAAAGGAGGTCACGTTTCTTCAAAAGAAAGTTTTACCATAGCATGTGACCCTTGTGAGTATGACCATATCTTCAAGAAAGCAGCAGCCTACTGTCACGAATGTGCTGACTATTTATGTGAGTCGTGTAAAACTGCACATGGGAAAGTAAAATTAACACGTTCACACAAGCTGCTATCTGGAGAATTGATGCCACCAAAAAGATCAGCAGGAAAGATGCTAGATTTAGATACAGTTCTGTGTTCCTGTATTAAACATGAGGTATCAATATATTGTAAAGAACATTGTATCCTTGTTTGTGTGAACTGTAGAACTCTTCACCACAGAAGATGTAAAACTAGTGATATTGATGAAGAAATCCTAAGCTTTGATGTCGGCAATACTAAGACAACCATTGATAACTTTAATGCGCTGAATAAAAACATTTCAACACTACAGGAGAGCAGAGAAAGTGACCTCAGTACTCTGTCTTTGGGTGCGGAAAACTGTCGAGACAGAGTAAAACAGTTTCGAGAAGAGGTTATTGCAAAACTCGACAACATGGAAGCCAAAAGTCTTTCAGACATCAGCATCTTGGAAACCCAAGAACAAGAACCTATAGTTCAACAAGTGAATATCTGTAAATCTGCATTGAACCGTTTAGATGATGACAATAGGAACCTTCAGCTGGCAATAGAACGAGCTGACACCCGAAGTATATTTATGCGTAATATACAACTATCACAAGCAGTGACGTCATTGACAGCAATCACAGAAGAAATCACCAAAGAAGTGTACCAGCCTCATATTTCTTTTGAATGTAATCCAGCTATAAGTTTTGCAGGTAATCAAGATCTTGGAACGGTTAAATGCCATACTTCTAGAACACCACAACTGAAAGGCTTTGATGAAATGTCTATAACAGCAGGAAATAAAATCAATGTCAAAGTACAATCTGATGGCGAAGATGCCTGGATATCTGGATCTACTTTCCTTTCATCAGGGGAACTGATTCTTTGTGATTGGTACAATAAGAAATTAAAACTTCTAGATAAAAACTTGCAAATGAAGGAAAGTATTGACGTGCCTGGAAGTCCTTGGGATGTTGCTCCAGTAAATCATCACCAAGTGATAGTAACTTTCCCGTATAACAAATACTCACGGTTCATTCAAGTGACGCCTTCACTTGCTTTAGGCCATAAGGTAGATCTTGGGATGGAATGCAGGGGTGTGGCTGTTTCGCGTGAAAGTATTTATATATCATTCGTAGATTCAGGAGAATGCAAGATTGGAATTTATGACCTTACTGGGAAACAGAAGCTTATGATCAGCCCACACAGTTGCAACGATGGTACATTACTGTTCAAACAACCCTATTATATTGATGTGTGGAATGATGAAAAACTATTTGTGTGTGATATAGATTACAAATCAAATACATCAACAGTATATTGTCTTGAAAGCAATGGCAATGTTCTATATTCTATATCTAACCCTTCATTTAAGCGTTGCCTAGGAATAAGTGTCGATGAAAATGAAAACCTGTTATTGTGCGACTGGATAAGCCATAAAGTATTTTTGATAACAAAAGATGGCAAAGAAGTACGTGAGTTCTTGACGGATAAAGATGGTCTATATCAGCCATACACAACCAGCTTCCGTCGTAGTGATGGAACTCTTGTGGTAGGATGTGAAGATCGTAATGACATACTAGTGTTTACATTGAAGTAAGATTTTAGGCCAGCTCAAGAGATTTTTGCACTTAACACAACGGCGAGCAGTGAAAGCTCAGACGAGACTGTGCATATGCGCAGTCACGCCAGAGCCTTCACTTGTCTCATACACAAATGAGCCGCGACTTGAGATTACCAACAATGTGGTATGTGCGACCAGCAATGCCTCAGATCAGCCTGCGCATACGCGCAGTCTGATCAGAGTCTTTGCTAGTCACTTGAATGTCCCGTGAGTGTTAAGACTGACTGATCATCGTTTGGAATTTCTAAGCATAAAAGTAGGCTGCATGGGCTCGTCTGAGTCTACACTTGTCAAAATGCCACATTGTTGGAAATCATATTTTGCGGCTAAAATTATAGAAGAGGAGACTCAGGCTCAGTATTAGACCTCTAGTCCCGTGTATTTGTACAGGCATTGAAAGGATAATTAAGCACGAATGTACAGTCTCACCAGAGCCTTCACTTCTCACATATACAAAGTATAGAAGTAGAGGCAGACTCAGGCCCAATATTTGACCTCTAGACCCGCTGGAATTGAATAGACATTTAAAGAAGGCTTTAGTACATATGCGCTGTCTCCCCAGAGCCTTCACTTATCGCTGATACAGAGTATAAAAGTTGATGAGGGCTTGGACCGAATATTGACCCTAACCCCGCTGGATTTGAATAAACATTTGAAGGAGGCTTTTGTACATACGCACAGTCTCACCAGAGCCTTCACTTCTCAAATACAAAAAGTATAGAAGTAGATAGAGTAAGTTTCAGACCCAATATTAGACCTCTAGACCCGCTGGATTTGAATAGACATTTAAAGAAGGCTTTAGTACAAATGCACAGTCTCACCAGAGCCTTCACTTCTCACATACACAAAGTATAGAAGTAGAGGAGGCGTATACCATAAATAAGACATCTAGCCTCGCTTAATTTGAATAGGCATTCAAAGGAGGCTTTAGCACATATACGATCGATACCAAAATCTCGTGCATTGGATCATAGATCAGTTCATATGGTAATGATACTTATCGCACGTGGGCGAAGTCATTTTAAATGTACACAACCGTGTGAAAAGAACAAAATAGGAAACCTTTACAGGTTTCTTAAACATTGGCGTAACTCCTATTACGCAGGTTACGCACATGCGTAATAAAAATAGTAACATTCAAGGGAGGTCACTTAATGTGATAAAAGTGATTTCCATACTATAAGGAACTGTTCATAAAGGAAAGAATTCACTCCCTCTGGGAGCAAATTCTTTCCTTTAATAAAAGTTACCATTTTGAAAAGGAATGCAATTGAAGAGAATCATTGTTTGATCCAGTAGGCTCCCTTTGATATGCTTAACTTTTTCAGCATTCTAGCTATGCTGTTGTGAAATTCATATTTTGTTCTTTTCTCGAGAGTGTGATAGTTAAATAGAGCTATCACATGCTTTTTAAGAAAATAATTGTATATACATTTTGTCAACTAATTCTTGCAACTGTCGATAATAGCGTCTGGATTTCCATTGCACCATTAAAAAGAAGAATTCTACTCCTTTAAAGGATACCAGCATAAGGCAATTCGTTTGCTTTGACCATTTACGTCCCAGTCAACAATTTTAGTCATGTTGTGATGATCTCCTTTCTTATTATATTCTTTTGTGGATCGTTGATGTTATTTGTGTTTGTTTTTGCCAATTTGTGGTGTCTTTTGGGAAAGGGCTGACCTCTTGGGTGCCTTGTTTGCGATGTTTTCTCGTGTTTTTGTCACCTTCCTTTTCCGTGTCCTGTGTTAAGTGTGGTAATTGATTGCATCGATTCCTGATCTTTGCCTTCTTCCTTACTTTGGTAAAATATTTCAATCTTTCATTTGGAAAGTTTTTAATATAATATTCTCCAGCTGACGACCAACTGCTAAGGCTGATAAACTGTTGTTGTTAAAAATGTACTTTAATATTAGCTAGAGGTTATTAAACTTTTTCCTGTTCCACTCAACTTCGCATACAATTTAATCTGCTAATGAAAAACTTTACCACCAATGCCTCGGTTACATTTGCCTTACGACGAGTATACGATGCCCGTACGATGTCCAAATCACCGTTTCCGTGCGGCCTCCGCAGGGAGACCTTGCGACCATCGTACGGATTTACGGGCATCGTGGCCTCTACGATTTTGGTTTAACTCCGCACAATGACAAATTTGAAAAAATCGTAAGCCCGTAGCCCGTAGACACATCGCAGTGACATCGTACGATACCCGTACGGGCACCGTACGGTGATCGTGAGGACAACGCGCGATTTTATTTTGCCATTTTTGCCAAAAAATGATCGTAGGCTCTTGCGATAGTCTTAAGGAGCCCGCAAGGTCGCCGCACGATGCCCTTGCAGGGCCCATAAAATCGTACGGACATCGGACGGTCATACTGCGGTTACCCCAAGGCGATGGCACGACGATCGTGCGGTCACCTTGCGACGTGTCAACAATTTCCAGACAGGTATATATTGGTCATCATCAGCTGTTTGTTTCATTTCAATAGTTGTCTTCAGACGATGTCTCTTATACCACCACTCAGAGTGACACATTATGGGCACAGATCAGTTTGCTGTTGGAAGCAGTCTAATCAGGGCCCATAGAGTATGCTTCACTGATAAAATTGTCTGAAGTGCAATTGAAAATATGCACCTAACGTGAAATCCATATATGCATTTTGAGTATATAAAATGTTGGTTGTATAAGGGATTTAATAAATTAGATAAGATTAATAAAAAGTCCAGATATTTTTTTTTGTGGGGGGGGGGGGTATTTATAACTCTGGGATTTGAATTTGAGTATTACTTCAAGGATATATTATATTGATCTCATAGTGAGAACATGTAACTTTGTCGAACATTGAAATTTGAATGCATGAATGTTCTACAAAATGTATTTTGCTGAAAACGAATGGCAAATGTGCTGACCAGGCTGGGTGGAAGAAAGCACAGTCTGGTGAGTACCTTTGTTGTTCGCATGCAACGACTTCATTTTTGCTTCTAACGAAGATGCCGTATAGTGCCTTTGGATGATTAAACTTAATAAAACCATAACAAGCGTCAGCAAGGTCACCGTACGGGCATCGTGCGATTTATATAGGGAGGTCGTGAAGATAACACGATGGTTGTATGATAATCTTGCGGTTGTCGTAGGATATCCGCAAGGTCTCAGTAAGTTTTAGTCCAAGTTTGTCGCCAAAAGAAATCGTAAGGTGATCGTAAGCAATGTAAACACATACGTCGTAGATTATAGCCGCCTACGACGCCGAAAAAATCGTAGACAAATAAATCGTACGATGACCGTGGCAAATGTAACCGAGGCATAAATAATAATTATGGCCAAATAGCTTTATACAGTAAATTATTTATACAAGTACATAATGGTTCTCAAGTCGAACATATTTTGAGTGATCTGCATTTAACATCGACAAACTTACTTCTTAAAGTTTTCTTAGTAGTACAGGAAATAGTAAAAATAAACAAAACAGCTAAATTTTTGTGGGAATGTTTAATGGGCTTTTTGTGCTTTTATTTTGTGATTTATACATTGATATGTTTCTTTTAGTATAAATGTGTGTGTGTGTGTGTGTGTGTGTGTGTGTGTGTGTGTGTTTTTCCATATACGCTACATATATACTGGTGTACTTTCAACCGGAATTTGTGTTTTGTACATACTTTTGAAGATCTGTATCATGACCATAGTGTTTTGTCAATATAAATGTGTATACACTAATTCCCTCCACTGGTAATGAAGGTTGATTAAAACCATTTAACAACTGTATGGTAGTTACCTACAGAGGATGCTTTGTTTATCACTAGGCATGGCCATCGATCAATAATCAATACCAAACTGTTGTAAGCTGCCATATCAGTTATTCACTGAAGTCATGTTTCTCGAAGCAAACAGCTCGAAACCACACCCTCAAGTGAATTACTTTCTTACTAGTTTTAACAGTACAAGAGGTGATACATGTTTATTAGAACAAATTTGAAATTGCCGGTTCTCTTTCATTTCTTATTATATTTGGTTATGATTGATTTACATATGTAAATCTGATCCACAGGAATACGCAGTCAGCAAGAGTTCTCAACTTTATTGGCTGGTTTGAAACAGTCTCTGAAGACAAGAAGTCAAATTTTAAGCGTTTAAAAATGCTGTCAGAAACGAAATGTTCAAAATCATTTTCAAACGATTTCTCTTAAACAGATGAAGCTTTTCTCTTGAAACGTAATATAAATTGTACATAAATATTTAAAGTGTGTTCTGTTAGAAAATAAAGCATTTCAGATGGATATTGACTTTTTGGAAGCAACTGAGACATCAAATTTCAGAGTTTGATACAGTTTCCAAGGCAACACTTAATTGTATACGAAACACACTATTAATGCAATATTTGATGATCAGTTTTATTGGCGATATATACTTACAATATCCAAGAACTTGACTCGGCTGTGAGTTTTTAGAATTTATTTTTCACAATTCTTTCAGGACCACTTTACACATGGAATACCCATTTTGGCAATTGTATGGTAAAACTTATTAAGCCCAGTTGTCAAACGAAAACAGGCGCACAGAAGCTGTTTTTTCCATTTGAACAATAGACTGAATGTTCCTCTAAACTTAAAAGAAAAATGCAGAGGTAAATACGCATTTCATGAAAAATACAGCCGGTGTAGCTCTTAAAATAATTAAAAGAGGGGTAGGTATGTATTTCTAGCTGCTGTGTTATGGTTATGCTTTAAATTGCCATTTTGTTTATTTGGCTATACCAGGGACACATCTGTTATTTATGAGAAAGCAAAAAAAGTTTGTTTTATTAATATGCAATTGGAAAAAAATGAAATTCACATCTGTTCAAATAAACAAAACAGGTCTCGCATTGTTTATTTAATATATACAAATTGTGGGTGTTTTATTCATTTTATCTTTATCCTAAGTCTATACCATTGAAGAATTTGTCTTTTGTACTTAACTATAATTGAAACCCATGTTACATTTTTATTTCTATATATTTATTGCATGTACAGGCGCAGAAATGTTATAAGCTCACCTGAGCCATTGGCTAATGGTGAGCCATTGTGATCATTGGATGTCTGTCGTGCAATGTGCGACGTCCGTCCTCAACAATTGCTTTGAAATATATCTCCTTCTAACGAACTGGCTGGAGTTTTACCAAACCTTGCAGGAATGATCCTTATATGGCCCTGTTTTATAATTGTTCAAATGGTTCTGGTCCATTGTATATCTAGGTTACACAGGCTAAAAAAGATTTTCGAGATGAAAATTTTAATAATCTTCTTGTCTGAAACCACAAGGTCTAGAGCCTTGATATTTGGTATGTAGCATCAGCTACAAGACTTCTACAAAGTCAATTCAAGTTATGCAACTGCGACCAAAATAGGGCCCGCCCCGGGGGTCACATATTTACATAGTCTTTTACGGAAAACATGAAAAATATTCTTCTATGAAACACCAAGGCCTAGATCCTTGTAGATATTTGGTATGTAGCATCAGCTAGTAAACCTCTACTGAGTTTGTTCAAATTATGCTCCTTTGGCCAAAAATGGCCCTCCCTGGGGGTCATATGCTATAGGCTTATATAGGGAAAACATGAAAAATGTTCTTGCCTGAAACCACAAGGCCTAGAGTCCTGATATTTAGTATGTAGCATCATTTGGTAGACCTCTACCAAGTTTGTTCAAATTATATCCATAGGGCCAAAAATGACTCCGCCCGGGGGGTCCTATGTTTTACATTATCTTATATAGGGAAATCATGAAATGATCTACTTGTCTGAAACAACAAGGCCAAGAGCATTGATATTTGGTATACTATGTAGCATCACATAGTGGACCTCTACCATGTTAATTCAAATTACACCAATAGGGTAAAATTGGCCCTGTCCCAGGGGTCACATTTTTTACATAGGCTTATATAGGGAAAACTTGAAAAAATCTTTTTGTTTGAAACCACTAGGCATAGAGCCTTGACATTTGGTGTGTAGCATTATCTAGTGGACCTCTAATCTACTAAATTAGTTCAAATTAAGTCCCTGGGGTCCATATAGGCCCCCAAGGTCACATGTTTTACATAGGCTTATTTAGGGAAGTCATGAATAAATCTTCTTTTTTGAAATAACAAAGCCTAAAGCCTTGATATCTGGTATGTAGCATCACATAGAGGACCTCTACCAAGTTTGCAAAAAACCTCCCTGCCCTGGGGTTACATGTTTTACACAGGCTTATAGGAAAATCATGAAAAAAATCTTCTTGTCTGAAACACCAAGGCCTAGAGTGCTGATGTTTGGTTTGTAGCATCACCTAGTAGACCTTTGCCAAGTTTGTTCAAATTATGCGCTTTGGGCCAAACATAGCCCCACCCCAGGGCCACATATTG
The DNA here is from genome assembly GCA_964019695.1 of Loripinus fragilis. Classification (NCBI taxonomy): domain Eukaryota; kingdom Metazoa; phylum Mollusca; class Bivalvia; order Lucinida; family Lucinidae; genus Loripinus; species Loripinus fragilis. The sequence continues at coordinate 52,698,854 of OZ026528.1, read as the reverse complement.
TACAAAGGCTTATATTAAGAAAACATGAAAAAATCTTCTTGTCTGCAACAATAAGGCCTGGCAAATTATGGCCCTTGGGCAAAAAATGACCACCCAGGTGTCATCAGGGAAGTGGTCAGCTTTCAACAGATACCTATATATATACGCTTTAAACAAAACTCAGATGGGTGATTCAGGGCCATTGTCCATCTTGTTTTGTTCATAACTTTGACTGTCAATCAAAATTAATAGCACTTATCATATGGGCCGTGACGTGACAAAAATGGTTAATTAATCAGCGCCACCATGTGTTACACGAAGGCTTATATGACCTGACCATGCACAAAACTTTTCAAAAGTAATTTGTATGTAGAAAATATTATCATTCAATTGGCTTAATACGCAATATTGCTATGTTGTAACTATAACATTCATAGAGTATCTTACATGAGTGCTTGTGATTTATTGAATTTATTAAACGAGTACGGGAAAAGTGATAAAATGCGAGGCTTGCCAAGTATTTTATCACTTTTTTTGCAACGAATTTAATAAATTCAATAACACAGGTGCACATATAAAAACTATTTATCTCATGGCATTAAAATTAATTAAAATTCTGTCGTGAAAACGTCACGAATTTGCCATCATTTACGTAACGTTACGTTAAAATGTATGTAATGTAATGTCATAATATTATATGTATTTTTCTTTACTTATATTCTTGGTAGTATATTTTGGTGTTAAATAAACCTGATAAAACTGCCTACATGTTGTGATACGTATATTTTCTGCCTACATTAAACTAATGCCAGCTACGAAAACAATGCATCTGAAAATGTACTCTGCTGATGGTGTCTGCGGCATGTAAATACTAACATCAAAGATTAATTTTGGCATGCAGATAAATAGTGTGGACGCAACTCAGACTGCTCCTACAGGAGCAAACTAATCTGGGTACACATTGTTTCCTTCAGAGACGTTTTAAATGGATAAGCAGACGATAAAGCAGGCGATATAACGTTGTGATTAGCAGCTGCAGAATTAACACATGCAATCCAATCTATAACTGAAGCATATGACAAATATGTGACCTATTTTTGTTTGCTACAGAGACGCATGCGCAGCAATTAAAGAATCTAAACATGTCTGTAGGTCTCTATATCATGTATATCTACGAGCCTTGATCCACTTCTGAATTAAGGGTGAGGTTGGCGCCGTTAAACCGGTTTAAGCCCTCCAGTAAAATATTTTACTGACCGTTCCAAGGCGGTACTTCTTTTGTGGATCTTTTATGTTTTTGTTCTGTCTTTTGTTTTCTATGTCTTTGTGCGCGTCTGTTTATATGTGCTTTGTGGTCTCCTGCTGGGAAAGGGCTGACCTCTTGGCTCTCGTTTGTGGTGTCTAACTGTGAGTTTGTCACTTTCCCTTTGGTATCCTGGGTCAGGTGTGGTACTTGATTGTATCGATTCCTGATCTTTGCACCCTTACTTACTTTAAATGGATAAGTAGACGATAAAACAGACGATATAAAGTTGTGATTAGCAGCTGAAGAGTTAACTAATGATATCTCATCTAGACATGAAGCGTATGACACGCATGAAAAAATGCCTTTACCATGCATTAATATAATTGGTTTACTTTAAAACTAATTGAAATCAAACCTGCCTTGAAAGGTACAGGTAAATTACTATAAGGCCTTGAAAAGTATTTGAATTTTACTTTTTTCTGTATGAATGTAGACCTTTATCAATATAAAATTGCTGTGAATTTATTTGGTGCAGCATATGGTCCACAAAATAAAGACAGGGCGATGTCATTCTAGTACGGGCCACGAGGTGAAAAAACTGTCTTTTGAGTTTCCAACAAACTGAGACTCAAACCAGTTTCCTCTGTTACAGAGACTAACTAGAAAATTCAAAATTCAAATTTAGAAAGTTTAGATACGATACTTTCCAAAATGATGATAACAAAAGTACTGATCAGTCTGCGTAGATGCACAGGCTGGTCTGCGCCTTTGTTGTCCCCAAACCTCGAAGACAGGTTTTCTCGCTTCCAAACCCATATTCTCATTCTAAAGCAATTGCAAAGTATAATTTTTACGTGTAAGGCAATATTTTTCACAAATTTTCAGTCCTATAAAACAACAGAAGATACTCTTCGAAGTCCTAGAAAGGTCCTTAAATTTTACACAAACTTGCCTGAGTTTGTGAACCAGCCGAGTAAACATAACAAGTAGTGTAATGTAATTAATGACATCCATTATAAGGTTGCGTAAAATATAGCAAAATCTCAACTTTTCATGCCAAAAATTGTGATTACTAAGTAATTTTAATGTTGTATGATCAATAGAATCTAACATTCGTGCTCCTGTATTATTAAATTTATTAAGCTTGCGAAAAAGTGATAAAATGCTTGGTAAGCCTCGCATTTTATCACCTTTCCCCAACTAGTTTAATAAATTCATTAAAACATGAGCACTCATGTAGGATCCTCTATGTACAGGTATGCTTAGGTAAACTTTGTAAGCCATCTGTCATCATCTGCGATTTCATCAATACCAATAGTTAACCCTTAAAGCGCCAATCACGACTGCAGCAGACGACAAATTTTGAGACATCTTTCCCAATTTTCGACAAAAATAAGGTAAGATATTACATGAGAATCGTCTGCCAGCAGACGATTCACATGAAATATCATGCCTTATTTGTTATTTTTGAAAAAGCGGCAAAATTTTCGTCGTCTGCTGCAAATTATAGGTGGCGCTTGAAGGGTTAAAATACCTCATCAGGTTTCAAAAATGATTGGCTCTAATTTAGGATAAGTTTGGTTTTCGATATGCAGTAGCTGAATTATGACAACCATGTTTACCCACCCCTCCCCCCCCCCCCCACTCCTTATAGATTCTTTTTATGCCCCAGCCTTGAAAAAGTGGGGATTATTTTGTTATGCTTGTCTGTACATTAGTCTGTTAAAGAAATATGGTTTGAAATTGCATACCACATGGTGATACAGTGACCTATTAGTTGAATAATATTTTCATGAGTTTTACTGTGCTACGAGTAATGAAATTGCTGTCACATAGGCGAAATGTATGAAAATGGTGACTTTAATTAACTTTTCCCCTATTGGTGTCCTCTGCTCATAACCTTTGCAAACAGTTTGGATCCAGATCAGTCCCGACAAGATGTTGGGCCTAATCTGGATCCAAATATTTTGCACTCTGATGGTAGTCCTGAAAGAATTATAAAAAAATCAACAGACAACAAAAAAGCATGTAGAATTACTCAGTAGGCAAAGAGTTATAAAATGAACGATATTTGAGACTTAAAAAGATTTTATTTTAAGAATTAAATATTGGCACAGCAAAATACCAAAAAAATCATTCTAATATGTTGTGTGTTTTGGTATTGGTAATGCCTCGGATCCAGTATAAACGGACTGGTCACTGAGGGAAATACAAAGTTTTGTTGTTGAGGCTTTATTTTAACGCTATATTAAAGTACTACAGCCAATAAAATGGATTCTGAACATTCACTACACTATAAGAGGGTACACCCGGTATGGGAAGCTGAAATATTACATGTTACAGTAAATAGAAATTAAATTTTCTCATCCTTTTATGTTGAGTTCTGACAATTTTTTGGCTATAAGTGCTGTATATACATGTAGCCAAGAAGGGTACCAATGTAATTTGCTGATTTTCATAAAAACGGATAAACTTTCATTAAATATAACAATACAGTCTTAAAGATAGTATATTGAACCATTGCTTTTTGAAGAAAAATCAAAGATATGCAGAGAAATAACGGAGATAATATTATATTATGATTATTTAATGTTCAACATACGTCAGTTTTGAAAGCTCAGCCACGACAACGTATTTCCAATATATACATTTACATGTATGTAAGTGACCAGTCTTGTATATTGGGTCCGAGGTAATACTTATCATCGGTCAAAAGTAACAATTTTCTTATTTTTAGGCCAATAATTGCTGTTATCATGGCAGCAGTAAAAGTAAAATGTGTTGATGCAGATGGTAGAGTGTTGGGATCTGAAGGGAATTTGACTCTCTGATATTGTTCCTGAAAGAGTTTTTTTTGAAAAAATTAACTTTAATAGAAAAAGGTAAACAGCAAAACCATGAAAAACTACCCAGCAAGCAAAAAGAAATAACATTTTTACTACGGTTGTTTTCTTATAAAGTGATCAGAAGAACTTGGTGCAAATTAACTTTTATTCTTTAGCTTCAGATGCTCCATGGATAGGAGGCAACCAAAACACTCTTAACTATTGACAAAGGCGGATCAAAAATCTCTGGAAACACAGTTTTTGATTGCCATTTGTCGCCAGGTGGGCGACAAATGGCAATCAAAATCTTTGTTTCTTACTATTTTTGATCTATGTTCGTCTATAGTATTAATGTTTTCTATTGCGGCATATCCAGTTTTAGATGGGGCCAAAATATCACTCTAACCCTTTGTGTGCTAAGAAACAGCTAAAGAGATAATTTGGCCAAAATGAAATGCCTCATATGGTGGCCTTTCACTAGACCCTCCACTATCTGTTAAAGGCTGGAAAGGGGTATAAAAAGAAGATTAAGCTTCTGTTTTAACACTTAATTAATGCCCCACACCTTTACTTAACGCAAATAGGCGTAAGATAAGGGCGGGATACAGCCCAAATTCCTTTTTTGAAGCCAAAGCGGGTGCATAAAACTGGGTGTGCCGTGCGTGCTGTATAGGCGAAGGGACCGCGGCACACCGACATTATAACCGAATAATGTATGTTTTAACACTTTCTCCATTGCAGTCAAGCTGTGAACATCTAAAGGAGCTAGCTTACATGTATCTCTAATTTGATTAGCTTCTGGCATATACCTGGATGTTAGTTGACAGGTTGCTTATGAGTCTAAGCAAGCCATTGGTCCAATGCAATGCTCATCCTACTTAATGTCTCATATTGAAGCCACTCCCCATGCCGGGGAAGAGGGGGGGGGGGGATTCCTGCCTTTAAGATTAAAACCTTCATGGACTGAAGTACATCAGAATTTGGAGATTATAACCTGTAACCGCTTTATGGGAAACCTGTCTTTGGGGGTTGGTGAACAGCAAAGGCGCAGACCAGCCTGCGCATCCGCGCAGTCTGATTAACGCCTTTGTTATTCCCTCATTGGGAAATATTATATCTATACTTGCGTGGAGTGAAATATCAAATTTCTTACTAGTCTCTGTAGCTGAGCAGGCTGGTTTAAACCTCTCTTTGTCGGGAACCTCCAAGACAGGTTTTGTCACGACGAGGCTTTTATATGAACACTTAATTAACCATGCCAGGTTTGTTATATCCAACCAGAAGCAAGAATTCATCAGTTTACAAAGGGTTTATGGACTTGACCCATTGTGACCGTTTGTCTTCTTGGCGTCAACCTTGCTTCCAGCTGTGTCCTGTGGCATCATTAAAGTTTGGAACCTCTCTCTGATGCCTTCTGGGCTGAACATATAATCCATTTCTGCAGTTTTCCTCTGAAATGATAATATGGGCCTCGCTGTGACAAAACCTGTCTCCTCGGCTACAGAGACTAGCTTGAAAATTGAAATTTCCCTTGTAACAAGCTTAGATATTGTACTTAACAAAACACGGATAACAAAGGCGCTGATCAGACTGCGCAGATGCGCAGGCTGGTCTGTGCCTGTGTTTGCAAACCCCTGAAGACAGGTTTTTTCGGGTCGAGGCCCATATGATGCTGTAGTACAAGTCTCCAGATAGGAATACGTATTGGAAAACTATTTTCTTTATTTTTCATTCGAAACATATGCTGTGGGTACTCAAAAGAACCGTCTCAATAAGACGGTTCTTTTGAGCACCCAAAACACATGTTTAAATTGATGGGTAAAAAAATAATTACAATTTTCCGCTCATAAAATTTGCTTTTCTGGAGCTATGGTAGCAATTTACTATTTACTAACCAGTGGCAAGTTTTTATTGAATGCTGACAATCTTTGCAAACAGTTTGGACCCCAATCATACTCAAACTGTTTGACACTCTGATGCTGGTCCTGTAAGAATTTGTCAAAAAATGGATTTTGAAAAAAAAAAAAAAACAGATGACAAAAAAGGATGCAAAATTACCCAAAGACATAGACTTTTATGGTCGAAGGATTTCAGGATTATTCCTAAATTAAGGATTTTAGAGTAGACCTCTCTTTTGCTGATCAGTTCAAAAAGATCAAGTGATATAAAAGGGTGGACAAAAGCATGGATATTATGTGACAGTCTGCATGCCTGGCGATAAACCCAATCACAGTTTATAGCTATGGTTTCTTATCCTGACCTGAAATATTTATAGATTGGTCCCTACTTGATCTTTGGCTGGGCCCTGGAATGTGGCTCTTCTTTGGGGTTTCTTCAGCTCTGACTATCAGTGAATCAAGAGCCCTTTCCTTTGTTTCATCACAGTATGTTATTTTGATTTGGTTGTTTCCCAGTGATGATACATGGATTAAGTTAGAAAGCATCCACACAGGGTGAGCAATTTTTGTGTTTTGACAACAGCAGAATTTAGGGGGGTTCTGTTGTTGATTTATTATTTATTGTTTCTCCCGCTATTTGTGAGGTTTTTGTGTTTGGTCTGTTTTGTAATCAGTACTTACTGCTCTTTCTAGTTTTGCAATCATCTCCCTGAGAAAGAGAGAACTGGTTGCTTACATTTTTTGTTCTTGCTTTTGTGTGACTATTAGTGTTCTATGCCTCTTCCTCCCGGTGCCATGGGTCTGTGGCCTGTGATTGTGACATCTCCTGGTCATACACACTTGCTTTTTTTAAGTTGCTGATATTAAGCAGTACAAGCTAATTTTACTTGATTTTCTTGTTTATTACATTTTACAGCCAGAAGTTGTACTGATGCTTTTGTTATTTTCAAGATCCATACGATAAGGTAATATATATAAAGTCGTTTTTGAAAATCTGAGCCCTTCTCTTGCCAATGTTTTTGTCCTGTTAATGTCAGCTATTACACCTTCAGCATACATTGTATATTCAAATGCACTGCAGGTTATATTACTTATAGGAAGCAAACACTATGATTCCTGATCAGACTTTAGGGAGCAGTCAAAGGGAGCAGTCTGGTCTGGGTTCATAGTGGTTGCAATATAGGCTACCAAAGTACACAAGCAGATGAGTGACCAGAAAACAGTTGTTGTTTTTTATTATTTTATTTGATTCTTTACTTCCCATCAACAATCTTTCAGTTATGTAGGGACAACAGTTGTCAAGAATGACTGGAAAGGATTAAGTTAACACTTTTACACCTATGTTTCTGAGGTAAACTCGCCCACTTTAAACTTTAGAAGAGTCCATAGTGTTTAAAAGGGGTGTCGTTAACATTATATACCTGGTGTAGCTCCCTCCATGTTTCATTCTCGTTTCTTTCACTGCTTTTGAAATTATATTGTTCACAAAGTTTCTCCCACAAGCATTCAGAGCCTTTCAGTAATTGCTGAAAAAAATCACAAGCTGAATCTGACCTAATAAACGCATTTATCATATGATGTCGCGTTTGGAAGTGAAATAATGCCATGAAATAAAATCGATATTTGCCTAATTGATAAAATTCACCTATTGATCAGTAAAACCCAGGGGTAACAACCTACGTCATAGCATGGATGTTGTAAACACGTAGTATGACACCATCTTTGATTTACAAGGTAAGTTTTTCCCTTCGTATATTTATACAAATAAAGTGTCTGTCAAAACTAAGCAGTACAGGCGGTGCCTAACATTCCACAATGAACAGAATATATAATGGTCACGCCCAGAAATGCCGTTGCCTTTGTAATCATTCACCCACAAATATCCAAGCGAGTGTCTGCTAAAATTATCCTCGTGTCTCCCGCTTCGATACTTGTGGGTGAATTATTACAAAGGCAACAGCATTTCTGGGCGTGATCATTATATATTCGGCCCAAGTGGGATGTTAGGCACCGCCTGCACTGCTAAGTTTTGACAGACAATTGTATAATTTTACGAAGGGAAAACCTTACCGTGTAAATCAAAGATGGTGCCATACTACGTGTTTGCAACATCCATGCTATGCCGTAGGTTGTTACCCCTGAAAACCTATAAGTGCCAATTTTTGCTCTGCTCATTAAATTTTAGAATGTGTTTTTAAGTTGAACTAGTCAACTGTACTATGAAGGGATCAGGGGCTGTATCATTCAAGTGTACTCTGAAGCAGTGATCTGGGGCTGTAACCCAGTCAACTGTTTTCTGAATTGCAATGATCAAGAACTGTTCCAGTCAACTGTACTCTGAATTTGGAGAGATCTGAAATTGCGGTGATCAAGGGATGTTTGAGTTAAATGTTCTCTGAAGTTGCAGTGATCAGGGGCTGTCCCAGTCAACTGTACTCTGACGTAGCACCAATCAGGGGCTGTCCCAGTCAACTGTATTCTGAAATTAGAACGGTCAAGGTCTGTCCTAGTCAACTGTTATCTAAAGTTGCAATGATCAGGGGCTGTATCAGTAAACTGTTTTTATTGTGATCATTGGATGTTCGCCATGCGTCGTCCATCATTTGTCATCAACAATTGCTTCAAAGGACATCTCCTAAACTACTTGTTGGATTTTGACCAAACTTGGTAGGAATGATCCTTATTCAGCCATCTTTAAAAATGGTTCTGGTCCATTGCATATCTAGGTCACACAGGCTAAAAATAATTTTCAAGATGAAAACTTAAAAATCTTCTCTGAAACCACAAGTCCTACAGCTTTGATATTTGGTATGTAGCATCACCTAGTAGATCTCCACCAAGTTTGTTCAAATTATCCCCCTGGGGCCAAAATGGCCCCGCCCCAGGGGTCACATGTTTTACATAGGCTTATACTAGGGAAAAAATCTTCTTGTCTGAAACATTATGGCCTAGAACCTTGATATTTGGTATATAGCATGACCTAGTGGACCTCTACCATGTTTGTTCAAATTATGCCCCTTGGGTCAAAAATGGCACGGGCCCTAGCTGTGGTCATATGTTTTACATAAGCTTTTATGGGGAAAACATGGAAAATCTTCTTGTCTGAAACCATAAGGCCAAGGGCCTTGATATTTAGTAAATAACATCACCTAGTGGACCTCTACCAAATTTGTTCAAATTATGTCCTTGGGCCAATAATGGCCCGGGCCCAGTGATCACATGTTTTACATAGGCTTATATAGAGAAAAAACATATAAAAATCTACTAGTCTGAAACCATAAGGCCTAAAGCCTTAATATTTGGATGTAGCATCACCTAGTGGACCTCTACCATGTTTGTTTGAATTATGCCCCTTGGGTCAATAATGGTATGACCCAAGGGGTCACATGTTTTACATAGAGTTTCGAGATGAAAACTCTGACTTAGAGATTTAGCTCTGACTATCTGTGAGTCATGAGCCCTTTTCTTTGTTTCATCATGGTGTGTTAATTTGATTAGAGTGTTTCTCCATGATGATACATTGCATTAGTTACAGCCAAGCCAGAGAAACACTTTACACCCTTGTGCACATGAGTTGCACATGGGTTGCACTACAGATGAGCTAGCTTTGAGCGATGAGTTTGCATACAGTCTCAAACCCTAGTGCACATGAAGTGCAAGGCAATCATTGATAATATGTATCTAATTCTTAGACCATAGTGCATTTGCAGTGCAAAAAGTGCACAAACATTTACTTGATATCATCTGCTATAAGTATTGCAAAGATAGAAAATTCAAACTGATTGTTTATTTGTTGTACATTGTACTTATTTCAGCTGAAAGTAAATTTTAATATTTATATTTATTTTCTTATGCTTCATTCATTTATTTAATCAAATTAGTTAATAAAATCTATTTGCTATTATCGTTTAACTTTTTAATGGTTAACAGTTATTTCAATTAATTAGCTTATTATTAATTGGTTCTTTTAGATTTAATTATCCAATCAAATTTAGATGTGTCAGCTTTGATCACCATTTTATATATTCATATCTCACTAAGCCTAAGTGTGTTGGCACATAGAACAAAACCAGTCTGCCTGCAGATATAAAGATTTTTGTTAATAACTGAGTTGACAATTTTGTATGCTTTCAATTTTTATGTTTTTTATGTGTTTTTTTTTCTATTTTTACATTAGCTGATGTCTTTAAAAATTAGCTTTTCCAATCATTTTTCCTTTAGACCAGATCCAAACTTATCTTTTTTCATAATAGTTTTTGCCTGCCAGCGGAAAATTGTAGATGGCGTAGTGCACACGGGTTGCACTTTATGTCAAGTGTTTCTCTAGCTTGACTGTAGATGGCCTCCATGCGAGCTGAACATTTCTTGTACTTCAATAACAGCAGAATCTAGGGCGAAGATTCGGTAGCAGTAAAATGCATTTAAGCCCCCCCCCTCCCCGTGGCTTAGGCTGCTGTCCATTCTAAGGCGGTGGTTCTGTTGTTGTTGACTTTTTGTTTATTGTTATTCCTATTGTGGGAGTCTGTAATTGTTCTATGTTTTGTTGTACGTTACTTTATGTCCATTTTAGTATTGCAATCATCTTGATGGGGAAGAGAGAGCTGGTTGCTTTGCTTAATGTGTCTTCCTGGTGTCTCCTGATGGTTGAGCCGCTCTTCCTCGCGGTGCCACGGGGTTGTCTGCAGTTTGTGATTGTGGTATTTCCTGATCATACTCACTATTTTTTATATAAAGAAAAATTGAAAAAATCTACTAGTCCAAAACCACAAGGCATATGACCTTTATACTTGGTATGTAGCATCATCTAGTGGGCCTACACCGAATGCTGCTGGGGCCAAAAATGGGCCCACCCAGGGTTCACATGTTTTACGTAGACTAATATAGGGAAAATAGTAAAAAAAATCTTCTCGTCTGAAACCACAGGGCATAGAGTTGTTAATATTTAGTATGAAGCACCACCAAGTGGAACTCTACCAAGTTTTTTTCAAATGTAAAGAAAAGTTGAGGTTTATCCTTGCATGTAAATTTAACAACATAATGAATGGAAATTTTTCCATATAGTCTTAGTGAGACAGCTGATCTATTAAAATTTGTACCTGGACTTAAAGGAAAGCCTTGCTTTCCTTTACCATTTATAAACATGATTCTCAGGTGAGCGACCCTGGGCCCTTGGGCAATTTTTCTGTAGTTGCAGCGATCAGGTCCTGTCCCAGTCAACTGTACTTTGAAGTTGCAGCGATCAGGGTCTGTCCTAAACTGTGCTCTGGCTGCAGTGATCAAGGGATGTTCGAGTCTACTGTACTCTGAAGTTGCAGTGATCAAGGGATGTTCTAGTCTACTGTACTCTGAAGTCGCAGTGATCAAGGGATGTTCTAGTCTACTGTACTCTGAAGTTGCAGTGATCAAGGGATGTTCTAGTCTACTGTACTCTGAAGTTGCAGTGATCAAGGGATGTTCGAATCTACTGTACTCTGAAGTTGCAGTGATCAAGGGATGTTCTAGTCTACTGTACTCTGAAGTTGCAGTGATCAAGGGATGTTTTAGTCTACTGTACTCTGAAGTTGCAGTAATCATGGAATATTCCAGTCAGCTGTATTCTTATATTGAATTGAACTGGGGTTTATATGATTTAACTCAAGTTAAAACGCTGGTCAGATTCTACATTATTTATTAAACATCGTTCTATTTACAAAATAACTTTGGCCATGAAGAACCAACCCAGATATGAATGACAACCAGCATTGGCTCAGCTAGTATGATTGCAGAACTATAAGCCCAGTACATTCTGTTCAGAGGATAATAAGGTGCAGCATGGCATAGTACATGCGGTCAGGCATAGCACAAGCCACTACACAGGATTCCAGCTGACTTTGACCCTGCACATGGTGGACCTGCATAGCCACGAATATCTGAAGAGATAGCTGACTGATAGTTAGAGTCACCAAGGTCGCCAGGAAACAGATTTACAAAAGTCAATAGACTTTCTTCTGAATCCCTTTTTTTGTATTTCGAAATGATCTGTATGTGAACTTATTGCATTATATGTACACATGTTGTTATACAAAAATGAAATAAAAGTTTAAACTAAGGTCGCCAGGCTTGGTCTGCCCTAGCATCTAGTGGAGCACTATGTCAGAGTATGAGCCTGCAAGTCAGGGGGGTGGACTGTCCATGCCACACAGGAGCTGGTCTGTGTTGGACTTGGTCCAGCCAATTGTGTCTGCGGACCCCTAACTGAAACAGGTTAATCAGACAGACAGCTTGAAGGCTTAAAGGGTGTAAGTACAAGCAGGCAAGTCAGTGCATGATTCAGATCCTGCAATGTTGAGGAAATGATTTAATTTCAGATAGAAATTAAATTCCCCCTAGTTTTACATTGACATCAAAATGTAAATTCAAACTACTGGAAGTGCCAGTAGTGTAAAAATTACGATTTCCTAAAAATATTCTGGGTTGTTTTTTTCCAAATGTTGAACAAAGGTGGAGAAAGGGGTCGGTGGTGGGTATCCAAATGCAGTCCTGCAAACAGCTAGCAAGCAAAATGACAACTGAGCCAGGATTTTGTCTGGGACAGCTTATGATGTATGAATTCTATAAATAACAATTTGTCATAGAGACAGAATGTCAAATGCATACCCTAGTACCTAGGGCTGCAGAATAGTTACAAGTATCATATAACTATATTTATTCCTCAATAAATAACAAATGTATACTGAAACAATAAAGTTATGTCCGCTTGACGTTTATGTCTACCAGTTCCAAATGTATGAATGCATTTCATTCAAATTTTCACATTACCAACTCTGATTATTTATAGACTTCGAGCTAAAAAAGGTCCTGCTCCCCCCCCCCCCTTGAGCATCCTTTACTTGAGCATATTATCTGCTTAGTACTGGTTCAACCCGGGAAGACAGGAAGTAGTCTGAATATGATTGAAAATTGTTGACTGGGACATAAAGAGTCAATACAAACTCTTTCCTTGCTGGCCCTGACTTTTGATGTCTGCTTATAAACTTTAAGAACAGTTTTGAACCAGATCAGGACAGATAGAATGTTGATCCTGATCTGGTATGTGAACCACTAGACACTCTGATATTTTCCTAAAATAGTTTTTAAAAAAATTAACTTCGAAAAAAGTAAGCAGAAAACAACAAAAGCATGAAAAACTACCCAGCAAGCAAAAAGATAAACATTTTTACTACGGTAGTTTTCTTATAAAGTGATCAGAAGAATTTGGTGCAAATTAACTTTTATTCTTTAGCTTCAGATGCTCCATGGACAGGAGGCAACCAAAAACGCTCTTAACTATTGACAAAGGCGGATCAAAAATCTCTGGAAACACAGTTTTTAATTGCCATTTGTCGCCAGGTAGGCGACAAATGGCAATCAAAATCTTTGTTTCTTACTATTTTTGATCTATGTTCGTCTATAGTATTAATGTTTTCTATTGCGGCATATCCAGTTTTAGATGGGGCCAAAATATCACTCTAACCCTTTGTGTGCTAAGAAACAACTAAAGAGATAGTTTGGCCAAGATGAAATGCCTCATATGGTGGCCTTTTACCAGACTCTCCGCTATCTGTTAAAGGCTGAAAAGGGGTATAAAAAGAAGATTAAGCTTCTGTTTTAACACTTAATTAATGCCCCACACCTTTACTTAACGCAAATAGGCGTAAGATAAGGGCGGGATACAGCCCAAATTCCTTTTTTGAAGCCTAACTGGGTGCATAAATCTGGGTGTGCCGTGCGTGCTGTATAGGCGAAGGGACCGCGGCACACCGACATCATAACCGAATAAAGTATGTTTTAACACTTTCTCCATTGCAGTCAAGCTGTGAACATCTACAGGAGCTAGCTTATCTCTAATTTGATTAGCTTCTGGCATATATTTAAGTTGACAGGTTGCTTATGAGTCTAAGCAAGCCATTGGTCCAATGCAATGCTCATCCTACTTAGTGTCTCATATTGCAGCCACTCTCCTGCTGTGTGTGTGTGTGTGTGTGTGTGTGTGTGTGTGTGTGTGTGTGTGTGTGTGTGGGGGGGGGTTATAGGATTCCTGCCTTTATGATGAAAACAGTTTTTATGGACTGAAGAGAACAACTTAATTTTGAGATTATAACCTGTAACCCCTTTTATGGGAAACCTGTCTTCGGGGGTTGGTGAACAACAAAGGCGCAGACCAGCCTGCGCATCCGCGCAGTCTGATCAGCCCCTTTGTTATTCACTCATTGGAAAATATCATATCTAGACTTGCTTGGAGCAAAATCTCCAATTTCTTACTAGTCTCTGTAGCTGAGCAGGCTGGTTTGAACATTGCTTTATTGGGAACCCCCAGGACAGGTTTTGTCACGACTGAACAATAAACCATGCCAGGTTCATTCTATCAAACCAGAAGGAAGAATTCATCAGTTTACAAAGGGTTTATGGACTTGACCCTTTATGACCTCTACCATTCGTCTTCTCGGCGTCAGCCTTGCTTCCAGCTGTGTCCTGTGGCATCATTAAAGTTGGGAACCTCTCTTTGAGGCCTTCAGGGCTGAACATATAATCCATTTCTGCAGTTTTCCTCTGAAATAATAATATGGGCCTCGCTGTGACAAAACCTGTATTCAGGGTTTCTGAAAAAACGAGACTCAAACCAGTCTCCTCAGCTACAGAGACTAGCTTGAAAATTGAAATTTCGCTTGTAACAAGCTTAGATATTGTACTTAACAAAACACGGATAACGAAGGCACTGATCAGACTGCGCAGATGCGCAGGCTGGTCTGTGCCTGTGTTTGCAAACCCCTGAAGACAGGTTTTTCGGGTTGAGGCCCATATGATGCTGTAGTACAAGTCTCCAGATAGGAATGCGTATTGGAAAACTATTTTCTTTATTTTTCATTCGAAACATATGTTGTGGGTACTCAAAAGAACCGTCTCAATAAGACGGTTCTTTTGAGCACCCAAAACACATGTTTAAATTGATGGGTAAAAAAATAATTACAATTTTCCGCTCATAAAATTTGCTTTTCTGGAGCTATGGTAGCAATTTACTCTTTGCTAACCAGTGGCAAGTTTTTATTGAATGCTGACAATATTTGCAAACAGTTTGGACCCCAATCAGGCTCAAACTGTTTGACACTCTGATGCTGCTCCTGTAAGAATTTGTCGAAAAAATGGATTTTGAAAAAAAAAAACAGATAACAAAAAAGGATGCAAAACTACCCAAAGACATAGACTTCATGGTCGAAGGATTTCAGGATTATTCCTAAATTCAGGATTTTAGAGTAGACCTCTCTTTTGCTGATCAGTTCAAAAAGATCAAGTGATATAAAAGGGTAGACAAAAGCATGGATATTATGTGACAGTCTGCATACCTGGTTATAAACCCAACCACTGTTTATTAAGCTATGGTTTCCTATCTAATTTCACAATGGTGGGTCAGGCCTGAAACTCTATGATGACCCTGACCTGAAACCTTGATAGGTGGGTCAGTGCTTGATCTTTGGTTTGACCCACCATGGCTCTACTTTTGGGGTTCGTGCTGTTGTGTGACTATTAGTGTTCTATTTCTCTTCTTTTCGGTGCCATGGGTTGGTCTGTGACCTGTGATTGAAGCATTTCCTGGTCATACTCGCTTCTGTTTTAATTTGCTCATATAAGCAGTACAGGCTAAATGAACTTCTTGTTTACTACATTTTACAGCCAGAAATTGACTCCCAAAGTTGTACTGATGCTTTGGAACTTTCACAATCCGTACAATAAGGTAATATGTATAAAATACAGTATTCAAAATCTGAGCCCTTCTCTTGCCAATGTTTTTGTCCTGAAAATGTTAGCTATTACGCCTTCAGCATACATTGTATATTCAAATGCACTGCAGGATATATTACTTTGGAAGCAAATACTATGAACCCTGATCAGACTGCTCCCTTATATGATCTGGGTTCATAGTGGTTGCAATATAGGCTACCAATGTACACAAGCAGATGAGATTGACCAGACAACAGTTGCTTTGTTTTTTATGCCCCCGCCATGATAATGGCCGGGGCATTAAGTGTAACCCCTGTCCGTACGTACGTAATTATGTACGTAATTACGTACATATGTCTGTCCCGACGACGTCCGCTCTCTAAGTCGAATATTTTTGATCAGAATTTTATGAAAACTTGGTCACATTGTTTAGTACCATGATGTCTTCTTCAAGTTTGATAATGGTCTATATCCCATCAGGCTTTCATTAGGTATGGCCCTTTGTTTATGAAAATTCACCGTTTTAAACGATGTCCGCTCTCTAAGTCAAATATATTTGATCAGAATTTTACGAAACTTGGTCACATTGTTTAGTACTATAATGTCTTCTTCAAGTTCAATAATGGTCCATATCGCACCAGGCTTTCAGTAGTTATGGCCCTTTGTTTATGAAAATTCACCGTTTTAAACGATGTCTGCTCTCTAACTCGAATATTTTTGATCAGAATTTTATGAAACTTTGTCACATTGTTTAGTACCATAATGTCTTCTTCAAGTTTGATAATGGTCTATATGGCACTATGCTTTAAGGAGTTATTGCCCTTTGTTAATGACAATTCCCTATTTATACGAATTTGGCAGTAGCTGGGGCATCCGTGTCCCATGGACACATTTCTAGTATTTTATTTGATTCTTAACATCCCATCAACAATCTTTCAGTTATGTAGGGACAACAGTTGTCATGAATGACTATAAAAGATCAAGTAAACACTTTCACATCTAAGTTTCTGTGGTAAACTCTCCCACTTAAAATTGTCGAAGAGTACATTGTGTTAAAAAAGGATTTCATTAACAATATATACCTGATGTAGCTCTCTCCATGTTTCATTCTCGTTTCTCTCACTGTCTTTGAAATTATGTTGTTCACAAAGTTTCTCCCACAAGCATTCAGAGCCTTTCAGAAATTGCTGAAAAAAAAAATCATAAGCTGAATCTGACCTACTAAACAAATTTTTCATATGAGGTCGAGTCTTGAAGTGAAATAATGCTATGCAATTAAATCCATAAACCACTAGTGAACGTTATGACGTCCATAACGGAACAGTTTACCTCAACATGTCGTGGATGCAGAAACACTTAACAGCTTCAAAGCACGTTTGGATCAACACTGGCAAGAAAACATGCTATATGAGTATTAACTATATGAAGTACTACAAAAATTTTCTAGTAGTTGTTACAACCACATTAAAGTAAATCAGTCACCACACCACACTACAAGATACGAGGGAACCAAATAAAGCAGTACCAAAATAAGACAATATGACTGAGGGCTAAAAGAGGACTTTGTCCTTACATCTGAGCCCGAAAACCATCCTACAGGTATCCTTCAGGTATAACATCGTAGTGATGTTCATAACAACGTTGCGTACATAACGACAAAATCATACTGTTTTTGAGACATAAATGCTATTTCAAAGTAATCTTAATGTCATATGGTAAATAGAATCTCACATTTGTGCTTTTGTATTATTGAATTTATTAAACTGTTGCGAAAAAGAGATAAAACGCTCGGCAAGCCTAGCATTTTATCTCTCCCAACTGGTTTAATAAATTAAATAAAACATGAGCACTCATGTAAGATCCTCTATGTATGCTCGAATAAGCACAAATTGAGTGCTTTTTGGGAAGCTTACATTTTCTGATTTGATTTCCAGTCACTCTAAGAGGGCCTGGATGGGAAAATTGCTAAACATTAACATTTTTGCCACTTAATCCAGGGATTACAACCTACGTCATAGCATGGATGTTGCAAACACGTAGTATGACACCATCTTTGATTTACAAGGTAAGTTTTTCCCTTTGTAAATTTATACAAATTAGTGTCTGTCAAAACTAAGCAGTGCAGACGGTGCCTAACATCACACTTGGACAGAATTTATAAGGGTCACGCCCAAAAATGCCATTGCCTTTATAATCATTCACCCACAAATATCGAGGCGGGTGACTGCTAAAATTATCCTTATGTCTCCCCCTTCGATACTTGTGGGTGAATGATAACAAAGGCAACAGCATTTCTGGGCATGAAATTATATGTTCGGTCAGAGCAGGATGTTAGGCTTATATTGGGAAAACATGAAAAAATCTTGTCTGAAACCACAAGTCCTAGAGCCTTACACTTGGTATGCAGCATCATCTAATTGATCTCGACCAAGATTGTTCAAATTATGCCCCTGGGGCCAAAATGGGCCCGCCAAGGGGGTCATATGCTTTGCATAGACTCGTATAGGAAAAACATAAAAAAAATCTTGGCTGAAACCGCAGACCTTGGGCCAAAAATGGGCCTGCCCAGGGGGTCATGTTTTGCATAGACTCGTATAGGAAAAACATAAAAAATCTTCTTGTCTGAAACCGCAAGGCCTAGAGCTTTGATACTTGGTATGTAGCATCATCTAGTAGATCTCCACTAACTCTGTTCGAATTATGCAAAATGGGCCTAAATTGGGCCCACCCTGGGGGTCACATGTTTTGCATAGACTTATATAGGGAAACAGGAAAAAACCTTCTCGTCTGAAACCACAGGGCATAGAGTCTTAATATATAGTATGTAGCACCACCTAGTGGAACTCTACCAAGTTTTTTTCAAATGTAAAGAAAGGTTGAGGTTTATCCTTGCATGTTAATTTTAACAACATTTTTGTTTGCTGCTTTCGAAGCAGCAAACTTTCAGATTGAATTTTTCGGAAATCCGGTCATGCGCACTGCAGAGTATAGCTGTCTGATGCAACCCTGTCATCGTTATAAATAGTAGGATATAACGCAATACCGTCGCCTGTGTAAAAGAGAAATGAGATACTCTGATTTGGGACGATATTGTAGGATCCGATAAAATAGAAAATCATTATAAAGTTCAGTTTGGAACGGACAGATACAAGTCATTATAGAAAAAAATTAAAAAGAAAACGACTTACCTTTAAATGGTTTACGCATATGCGGATCCAGAAAGTTTTGTTAGAGGGGGTCCAACTTTAACTTTTTATTTTTTTTTTTTTTTTCGTTTTGATGGGGGGAGAAATTATTTAAATACCACTATTAGCGGGCCATCAACGGCCCGCCAGCGAAACGCCATTCAAATGGCATTTCGCTGGCGGGCCGATGGTGGCCCAACACTGAATGCTGGCTCGTAAGCTTTGTGTTTTTTACAGGGGATCCGGGCTAATATTGCTAAGAAACTCTATATTTTTGTGATTGGGTCGGGACCCCCTGTCTCCCCCTCTGGATCCACACATGTTTATGTATTTATCCATTTGCATTAATCCATTTATCCGCAATTGCGTTTGAAAGCTAAAATTAAAGTCCATCCGTGGAGCAAGCACACTCGTAACAAGAAAAACTATAACATGAAATATCATGTTATACTGGGGCGTTTTAAGTGGCTCATTAACGTTTCACCAAGTTTAGAGGGCATTAGATATCCACGTAGTGTATATGTATTGTCTTTTGTTTGTTTTTTCTTGTTGTTGTTGTTGTTTTTGTATTCACTTGAGAAGCAGTTTGGATGGTTTCTAACACATATAAGTAGGCTACATATTTAGATTTTTTTCTTGATTTAAAAATAGATTGATCCTTGAAGTTGCTGCAAAAGCACTCAGACAACATATAATTTGCGTACAGAGGGGTTGAGGGTTGGTGCTCAAAAGAACGGTCTCAATGATGCGTTACTATTATTTTCGGTTAAAATGACGGCGTTTTGCCAGGCATATACATGACTGGGGGTGCTTGATAGATGGATACCGACAGTCGATATATTACAACACTAATAGCACACTTTAAGCAAGTGACTAAATTAGTCTTAATCGCTCCCCTTGTTTAAGAAAAGATTTGTCTTTTTCTTCTGTTTAAAAAAGCAAATGTCCCGAGATAGTGATCATCCGTTTAGAAAACACTAAACTTTGCTACATATTAAAAGTATTAGCTGTGGACAGAAGATTTAAAAACAAAATCTCCATTATGCCATATGGAAGCTCGGACCCAGTATCCGAGATGGAAGTGATCATCGGAATTTGGTAAATTTGAACCCAAGAGGCAGTGCTTGCAGTATTTATGTATGGGACTACAAGCTGTGGGTATCATGGTTTCAGAGGAGAAGATTTTTAAGTGTCTCCCCATTAATGGAAGCTAATGACTCCTGTGGCATGGCTAGTTTAGACACCAGTAGCATGGATGTAGGAATGACTGTGTTTTCCCATTATAATTCTATGGGAGGTGTATATGCCAGAGATCGAATCCAATTAACCCAAAAACCACATTGGACCTTTCCCCTTCATTACCAGTAACCTGACGATGCGTTATATTTAATTTGACTAAAAATGGTCTTTTGAAAACATGAACGGAAGATGAGATAACGAAAGTTTGACCATTGGTATTCTTATTCCTCCCACTAATATTCGGCTTGGGTTAGCTAACAATATCGTTACTCAACTGCGTCCGCATTTAGAGTATTGCCCAGTTGATAGAAGGAGGCGAAGGTAGTGAGATCATTCCTAAATGCTCCCATCTACCAATTGTTTGATTGTTAGATCTACAAAATGGCGTAGAGTGAGGTTTTGCCAGTAACGACAACTGCACTTCTTTGAATAAGAAGGAATGAGAATGACTGTAGAAAATATTTCATGACCAATTTCAACTTTGGAATGGTGCTGGACTGGAAGAGCGAACCCCATGACAGCCTGGTTGCCAGTCAGCCTCACACACACACACACGCACGCACGACTAGTATGCGAGACCCACATCGCTGATACGATAGTGTCAAAATCTTGTGTCAAATTAATTTTGTTTAAAAAAAGTGGCTTATCGCGTCAAAATCTTGTGTCAAATTAATTTTGTTTAATAAAGTGGCTTATCGCACTCAAAATGTTGTACAGGAAAGGCTTTCGATCACATGTGAAACTTTGATGACCCAAATTAGAATGCCGCGGGGCTGATCTGATTCCAAATTGTTTGAAAGGGTTATCAGCAGATGACAATGTCATGTAAAGGTTTAACGCAAAGTTAAAATACATCATTGCAACTTCAACTTGTCATAACCTCTAAAGTGTCACACAGTTTGGGCCCCTATCAGGTCCGGACAGAATGTGGGGCCTGATCTGGGTCAAAACTGTTTGCAAATGTTATCGGCAGAGGACATGTCAGATATTTTAATGCAAAAGGTAAAATACAATGGATTTGATCCAGAGTTGTCAGAACCTAAAGAGTTACCTAAAGAGTTCTGACGTGAAAAACAATTTGGATCCTGGTCGGGCCACTATGGTTGTTGTATACATATAGAGATACCCAGGTAGGTTCGAAATTGACAATTTTTTCTCATATCTAACTTTTGTCACAGCATCCAGTCCATCCAAACATTGCATGCGCAGATCCAGAGGGGGAGGGGCAAATGTTGGAGCCCCTCTGAAACCTTGAAAAAATATAATTTTCTTTGAAATAAACCATTGGCATTCTGTAAAATAAGTTCGGGACAAAAGAAACGTTGTTAGAGATTTTCTATGTCAGATGGACCTGGACACCCAGTAAATGCAATCTTAAGGACATATAATTAGCAGAATAAGGTGTGCTCGATTTAAAATGAACTCATATATGAATTACAATAAAAGAGATAGAAACTATCCCAATATTCTCATTTTCCGATGCATATCAATAGTAGGAGAATACTGCTAAAAAGTAGCTTACATGGGATAAATGAAAAAAACAAAAAACAACAAAGCCTTGTGGATTCGAACCTGCGACCATTTAAATGCAAAAGTATAGCTGTGCGACAGTTACCGTCGCAACCGATTGCGCCTTGGTATGGTCATCTATAAGTCACTGTATTCGTAAAGGTATAATAATTTGTTATCGCTTATTCAGCATCTTTCTATTTATAGATCTAGCCACGGTTACTAAATTTACCCAATATAACGCATATTCTATCAATCTGTCCGGTCACTGCATCACTATTTTTCACAAGTTATTTTTGTTATTTGATTACAATTTAGCTTCGAAACTTTAGTATACGGGAAATATATATATGACGAATTGACAGTGTCCGATATTAGTCACGTAAATCTCTCGCTTCGATTTAGCTGGTTTCCAGCATGCCTTGTACCTATATAATAATAGGTACCAGCTAGGTCCAAGTTTTCTGAGTTGAGAAGAATTTTTTAACCACGCCCACCTTTGATTGACAGAATTTTAGAAATATATGGGGACTATATGTACTAATTTGAGCATTGCGTAGTCTGTGAATACTGTCTTTGAATTCGCATTTATATCTTTGTATTTATCAATAAGTTCGCCCCAGAAAATAGCTATGATACAAAAGTGACCCTTTTAAAGTGCCAACAATGAATGAAATGATGCAACACTACTGACTAACCCTTTACCTGCGAGTAGCTTTAACTCTTTGCATGCTGAGCCATGATTACATCAATCAGACAACCCTCGAAAACGCAGGTCCCAGAAAGAGACAAGTCAATATATATTTACAAGATCGGCGCATTTTTGCTGCTTCCCACAACTTACGTTTCAGCGCATGCTTATTTCATCTAAAGTACAATGTAGAACCAGATAAAATATCCAGAATCATGTACCTAATCATGTTTTGAAGTGTTACTGGTCGCTCGAGCAATGGAAATGAGCCATTGCATGAGAAAACCTGTCTTTCGGGATTGGCTTCACTGAAGAAGCAAGTGGATAAATCATACGCATGCGCGTATCCAGAGGTCCGGACCCCCCCCCCCCCCTTGGAAAAAAATTGGACTCCCTCCCCTGTAAAATGTTGGACCCCCTCTGGAACCTTAAAAAATATAGTTTTCCTTAAAATAAACCATTGATACCCCTCTTTAAAACTGTAAAAAAGCTGATGCTTAAAAAACGTTATCAGAGTTTTTTTTCGGACCCCTCCCCCCTGGCGAAAATTCCTGGATCCGCGCATGATACTACCATAAAGCCAACAGTGTTGGATGCACATGCTCATCTTCCGAGGAAGAAAAAGTAAATCTCGGTTTTTGTGACAGTGTAGTCGAACAATTTTACATCGCGATCGCAATGAGCGAAAGTGGAGAGTATTCATGCAAACCCATAAAAGGGAGACAGCTCATGGGCGGATTCCAGAGGGGGGGGGGGCAGGGAGTCCGGACCCCCCCCCCCCTGAGAAATCACCAAAAATAGGGTTTCTAAGCATACTAGTCCGGTTCCCCTTAAAATCACAAAGCTACCAAGTCAGCATTTATGTTCGGTTATCAATCAGCGAAACGCCATTTAAATGGTGTTTCGCTGGCTAACAACAGAAAGCGGTGGCTTTGATCTTAGACATCATGCTGTCCTTGAGACTTTGTCTGCGGCTGACAATATTAGCTGACAGTTTGGGCCCAGATCTGGCCCGACAAAATGTTTAATGTTTTTTATTGATAAGACTTTGCGGTGCGCAGGCCGATCAGCGACTTTGTTGGTCTCATACAACAAAGTCGGGGTACATAAATCTACAGACGCGTGGTAAGGAAAGCAAATTCTGATATGTCTCGATCATCTTAAGGTCTTCCAAGGGAAGGAAAATCCATCCAAGGGAAATTATTAAGTTGGAAGATGGACAAACTGTCGGTAAATGAAGCGAATCGATCATCTCAAGGTATTTTTCCTGTTTTCAAATTCACAGTCACCTAGTGGGGCTATTACCCTAAATTAAGGAATATACAGGTCTTCATCTACATTCCTTCGATGCATATGTGGGCAGTTAGCAGAATAAGGCGCTGACGATTTTCCGCGGATGCGCAGGCTCGTCTGAGCCTTCGCTGCTCGCATATGCGCTCATGAACGGGCTTATTTCATGAAAATACCAATGTAAATATTAAATTCATCATGACCTAGATTCATGCTACAATCAAATTATTTCTTGGTATGTGCGTCTGTACGTACACTATCTCTGTATACACTGCAGTCTCGTGAGTACAGCAAGACACGCCTCGATCGGCTCAACAGTTTGTTAAAATATTCCATTTTTTCTTTCTTTCTTTATATACTGCCAGACCCTCTTTCGAGTATTACACGGGTGGTAAACCTAGGAACTACCACGAATTTGTGTTAACGTAATTTTGTTCCCAAGCCACATCCGGGACACGTCGTGGTAGTTT
The DNA here is from genome assembly GCA_964019695.1 of Loripinus fragilis. Classification (NCBI taxonomy): domain Eukaryota; kingdom Metazoa; phylum Mollusca; class Bivalvia; order Lucinida; family Lucinidae; genus Loripinus; species Loripinus fragilis. The sequence continues at coordinate 52,674,787 of OZ026528.1, read as the reverse complement.
CCAGGCCGAAAATTGGATAAAGAAAGGTTGGTGTCACTTTCATTTTGTTTTATTTTACAACTAAGAACGAATAATGGTAAAATCCGACAATGTGGTTCCGTGTAAATATGTCTCAGCGTCCCCTCTAGCACAAAATTTTTTTGAAAAGTTATTTTCTTATTTTAGGTTCGTGTTTCCCCACTGAGCATCGGACCAACTTTCCCCAAAGTTCGAAGGATTTTAGCCCATACCTGTCAAATTAAATGGAATTTGATATCATTTGTCAATGGAAATGATAAAAGACCCTGAATAAACATTCCTACACAGAAAAAAAATCTGAGCATTTACTCGTAAACGATTCATGCCCCGTTCGTCCTGTGTGGTAGTTTCCAGCTCATCGTGGTAGTTAAAATGCCATCGTGGTAGTTCCAAGACTATGAAGGAATTTAGTAGTAGTTCGCATCAGCAGATGATCACTATTCAGGGCCTACTTCATTTTTATAAAGACAGGGTGTGTGGGCCGAACCTTGACCTTGAATACCCCTCTTATTCAAACGAAGACCTTTTCAAACAACCTTTTGCCAAATAACAACTGTCGACTGCCTGAATTTTAATTTTAGTGGGCTATTGAAATGATGAGAAGAATGAAAAGAAGGGATATTCACATATTTTGTTTTTGAATAAACATGCTTTTTAATTATCAAATAACATGTCCATTCATCGTCGCACTCACATGTATATAAAAAGTGTCCCAACCTGAGGATATTTCCCTTTTTTCTGAAGCGCAAGTACTAACGATACTCTGGGCCAGTAGTCTTAGCCTGCCATTTTATCTTGAAGTTGACTGAAGATGGAACAACGTAGGGAGTGACGCAATTTTTTATATCATCATTTAGTCTGTTACTTGGTCCACCACGGCTCAACTGATAACCTTCTTTTGCTTTAGATTTCCAGAGGTGTTGTTTGGCAGTCCATGGCATGATCTCCACCTGGCAAGCATCACATTGAATCTCTTGTCCTAAGCTTAGCTTCTTCATGGTGTTGAAAAGTTCATTTTTTGTGAACTGTGGTAATTAAAGCTGCATAGTCTGTAACTTTTGATCTTTTAATTTTAGAACTAATGTTTCTATTTTTCAAGAACACAGTAAAAAACTAAAATTCAGGTATACATTTTACCAATTTCGTAAATCTTAACAAATTATCAGTATCAAAACAATAGTATTTATGTTTAAATAAACTGTCTATAATTATTGGAGAGACGCAAATAATTACCAACGAGAGAAAAACTTACCTCTTTTATAAGATAATTCACTTTTCCGCGCAGTTTTCAGCTATAGTGAACAGATTTATTGTGAAAACATAATTTATTCTACTTTTACAAATGATTTAAAAAGAAAGTAAAAAATTTCGAAAAAATGTTCATAGTTGCACACTTAGTCTCTTTAATTGACGAGTTCGAGGGTTATCATGCGAAACAAACAACAACTATAATGTTTTGTAACACTTCAGAAACGTATCCTACAAAGTCTTGGAAACTACCACAATAACATTTTAACTACCACGATGTGCTGGAAACTACCACACATGACGAACAGGGCATGAATCGTTTACGAATAAATGCTCAGATTTTTTTTTCTGTAAAGGAATGGTTATTCAGGGTCTTTTTATCATTTCCATCGTCAAATGATATCAAACTCCATTTTATTTGACAGATATGGGCTAAAATCCTTCGAACTTTGGGGAAAGTTGGTCCGATGCTCAGTGGGGAAACACGAACCTAAAGAAAGAAAATAACTTTAGAAGCAAAGTTTTGGGCTAGAGGGGACGCTGAGACATATTTACACGGAACCACATTGTCGGATTTCAGCATAGTTCGTTCTTAGTTGTAAAATAAAACAAAAATGAAAGTGACACCAACTTTCTTTATCCAATTTTCGGCCTGGAAACTACCACGACGTGTCCCGGATGTGGCTTGGGAACAAAATTACGTTAACACAATTTCGTGGTAGTTCCTAGGTTTACCACCCGTGTATTATCGGCAGGTGTACTTTGTACACTCCGGGTTGCAGGATGAAAGCCTACAAGTAACCCTATCGAAATTACCGTAGGGTTCTTTAAAGCTGCATAGTCTGTCACTTTGAACATTTTTTGAAAAATTTTCTTTTTAAATCATTTGTAAAAATAGAATTAAGTTATGTTTTCACAATAAATATGTTCAGCACAGCTTAAAACTGCACGGAAAAGTGAATTATCTTATAAAAACAGGTGATTTTTCTCTTGTAAGTAATTATTTGCGTCCCTCCAATAATTCTAGACAGTTGATTTTTAACATAAATGCTCTTGTTGTGATTGTGATAATTTGTTAAGATTTACGAAAATGGTAAAATCTTAACGTGAATTTGAGTATCTTTACTGTATTCTTGAAAAATAGAAACTTTACTTCAAAAATTAAAAGCTCAAAATTTACAGACTATGCAACTTTAACCTGCACAAGGGGCACAGGGGACATCCAGTTAACGTCCCGATCCGAAGGACGATGTACTTATCTAGTGTCATCCCTGCAAATGACACTAGGGCAAGCGTGATTTTGAGGAATTTGATATTTCTTTAGGAGCCGTTATTACACAAATTAAGTTATTTACGCTAAGAAAACCACCACTCGTATGAAATTGGTATTCAAGTATATTTAAAACACAACGTACGTAGATGTATAGAATTTTATTTGGTCTGAGTCTTCGTCCACTTCAAACTTTATAATAGTGAGCAGCGAGAACCTTGCGAGATTGCACAAATGCACATGCTCTCCTGGGCCTTCTCTGATCACATATGTTGTAAGTACCAGCAGGCTATTTACGAAATACCCTGGTACCAGTTCATATCGGGCAACGCGCAAGTTTTGGTTGGTTTTGTTGCTTTACGTCCCAAGTCAACAGCTATGGTCACTGCGGGACGGTCAGTTCACCTAACCACACTTTTTCCTAGGCAGGCTTGAACAAGCGGTTGAACAGTAATTCGTGCACATACTTTCGCTTGTAACTGACAACAACCCTTCTTGAATGAATCAGCGGAAGGGAGGAGAATGACCGTAGAAATCATTTCATGATCAATCTCCACGAAAGTATAGGACCGGACCGGGATCGAACTCGCGACCCCTGGATCTGCAGTCAGACACGCATCTGTAGCCAGACGCGTTACCGACTGCGCTACGCGGCCCGACACACCGCGCAAGTTGATTGATTTCATGTTCGGGTTCGATTGGAAACAAAATAAAACAGTCAATTTTCCTAAGCTTGCACGGCAGTGTATTTGATTTTCGTAATGACCGTATAGAATATCTCCGACGCATCGGCGACATAGGCGTTAAATCTGCATCCGCTCGACGTACTTTCAGAGTACAAATCTTATTGTTATTTAAAACATGCGACGTCAATGCTGGATTCACGTTAGCGACGTAAGCCGTTAGATTGGCAGGCGAAAAGTTAGCATAACAGTATCGTAGACAGCTACGCTGAATAAAAAAAACAAGCACCAATGAAGGAAAAAAAACAATGTGTACGAACTATTAAAAAAAATACATATTAGAATAATTTTTCCTTTTTAAAGGAGAGCTTGCCTAGTTTAAAAACAGCATGTGCACCTTGTATGATGGGGACACCTCCAAATTTGGTTATTTTTACAACACTAAAACCACGTCATAGACGAACGGAACATCAGCAATAGTTATTGAGTCGGTCGGTAAGATACTCTTCTGGCAAAAAAAGACACAAACAGTTATCTTAAGCGGCACCTAGCGCCATACACACGGCTGACAATCTGTTGAATGCGAAACCGGCGGTTCAGCAAAAACATCCGGGTGATTAATTTCCGGCTTTGCAAAGAGGATCCGCAAAAGGTAGACAAAGTGTACCTGTTCCAATTTTAATGATAGATATTGACTTATTCAGAAAGTAAATCAAAAATTTTAGAATGCTATTTTGTCACTTAATAATTAGTATTTTGACAGTTTTAGTTGTTCGAACTCCTTGATATATTGTCAAAAAAACATTCAGTGTTTTCTTTACAATTTTCACACCTTTGTCTTTTCAGGTGAGAAACAAATTCAATTTGCATTTTAACTAATAGAGCAAAGACTAGTTTGTATATGATGACCCCTTTGATGACCAATTTGATGTATTGATTGTTTTTTGGTACTTTCTTTCATTTAAGGACATATGCTACTAAATACTTCCCATATTGAAATATTTTCAATACTTTGCATACAGTTTGTTTTATGCATGGGCTATCCATCTATGAAATAAAAAGGATATGTCACCGTGCTTATTTTTTCAGAATCTCAAATTGAAGTTTTCAGCATTTGACCAATTTTCTAAAAATATGAAATAATAGTACTAGTCCTAAATATCGAGCTAGAACGGTTGTAATCTTCAGCCAACTTCTTTCTTTTAACTTAAATTATTGCCCATGACCTCAAACCTTTTAGAAAATGTGCAAGTGTATTTGTTATCCCATGCTGTGACAAGATACTGCATGATATATTTTGGCAATTCGTGGAAAATTGGAATTTGTTTTTATAATAAATCATGTAGTAAAAAATCTGATATTGAAAATCTTAAAAATTTATTTTTAATTCACGGACTATTATAATACCTTTCAGAAAAAAAGAATAAAAATGTGGGGTCACCGAACTAATTCTCTTTCAAAAGGGCCAAATTTCACCCCACCCCCATAGGTTTCATGCGTAATTCAAAATAAAAGTTCAGGAATTACTACTTCGGTCGTTTTGATGATGCCATTTTACTAGTATATGAAGCAATTTAGCAATAAAATGTTAAAAAAGAAAGAAAAAACACACTGAAAATATGTGCGCACCCTGGAATCGATCCTGGTCCTCTGGCTTTGTAGCCGGACACGCTAACCACTAGGCCACGGGATCAGGTCGTGCGCCGCTCTAAATAACCATACAAATAGTAGATACTCGGCCACTATCGTATTCGTAACCAGTGTAATTGTGTACGTTGTTAGATTTCGACTGAGCTACATTTATCTGTCTTTAGTGCTGGGACGATCAGTTCTGATAAGATGGCAATAGATATTTCGGACACACTTTGATTACTTTATTTTGTCAAGAAATATCGGAACACCGATATGACATAAGCATATCGGAAAGCTGTGTTGATCCGAATCCGTTAATGGTCGAAAGACAGGACCCAGACAACTTTACCCGTTTCCAGACGTATGAAAGGTGCGCATTGGAAATAGCCCCATATGTCTTTAATAAGGCACTGATTTAAAAAAGTATGACTATGAAAAAGCTAGTTTTAAAATTTATTTAATTTCATTGCTTGCATCAATTTTTGCTTTACTTTTTTTATTAATGAATAATAATAAATAAGTTCAAGTCTTAAGTCTGAACTGAAAGTTGTGGTGATGATTCAGTTTGATTGAGACTGAATATCTTTACTATTGACATTCATTTTTGTTTGCTTTGGGTCTATTTAATTATCAATACATTTTTAAAGCAATAGCAACTCATGGAACACATTTTAGATTAAGCCTGTATTATCTTATATTGAAACTAATTTAAGTCTGTTTATAGAGTCCAGTATATTAGGATAACTAATGCTGTTTAGAAGAGTCTAATATATTAGGATAACTAAAGCTAAGTATCTTCACATCGACCATGATTTTTTCAATCGACCACCAATGGACCAGTAATGAAAGGTCAAAACCAGTAATGACCACTCGTCGATTGCCAACCTTGCCCAGTTTGTGCAGTCTAGGCTAGCTGGCCATCATTTTTGCTTATTTATATAAATGTTTTAATCCGTTCTCTTCGTAGTCAAATATTTTCAATCATATTGGACTGTCTCATGAGTTGAATCAGTACCAAGCAGAGGAGATTAATAAAGCACACACCACAGTAGGATTATCTCTCCTTTTAAAAGGAAACTTTATTCGAGTTATTACACACACTCTATATAATACACCTTAGCAACCCAATTTACGAGGAATTTCCTTTGGAAAATTAGTGATGCTTGAGCCCCCAACCCAATGATCTCAAGTTGATCATTCTTACAATGAGCCACTGTACTCCCCTTATCTAATATTGAATGACAACCAAAGTACTGCGCATGAGCGGTGAAGTTTCAATGTGATAGATTACTGCATGTGTGTTTTACAGATTTTTGTATTTTGTGATAAGGATTCCTAGACTGGTATCAGACCAGTAAATAGAGTAGTAGTAAAATATAAAACATTTACCTAACCAAACACTACCTCTGTGTGCCAGTTTACACCGAAAGTGTATTTTAGTCTATTGGAAATATAGAGCTTTCAGTAAGCATGGCCTGAAGTCCCCCCACCCCACGTAGGGGTCATAGTATCTCCAATCAGATAAGAATACATGCTGAATTTGTGCATCTAAAGGTAAATTGTGGTTGGACGAGTGTAATTAGTAGCATGTGAATAGTTACGCAGATGGTAGTGGTTATTTTATTTAAATCAAATGATTACTTAATGTGTTATTGATGTTGAACAGAAACCTGATACTTCACCCATCTCTCAATTTTATGTTACTTCATGTACTCATCTCACTTTTGACCCGTCTTAGGTTAAAAGTTTCAAAACTTGATTATTGCACCTTGGATAGTTTCCTAGGGATTATAGGGCAGTAGTTCATGAGGAAAACTGGGCAAACTGTCCTTTTAAAAGGAAACTTTATTCCATATAGTCTTAATGAAACAGCTGATCTATTAAAATTCATACCTAGATTTAGGGGAAAGCTTTGCTTTCCTTTACCATTTATAAACATGATGCTCAGGTGAGCGACCTAAGGCCCTATGACTTTTTTATTCTGTAGTTTTAGCGATCATGTCCTGTCCCAGTCAATGGTACTTTGTAGTTGCAACGATCAGGGTCTGTCCTAAAATGTGCTCTGAAGTTGCATTGATCAAGGGATGTTCGAGTCTACTGTACTCTGAAGTCGCAGTGATCAAGGGAAGTTAGTTTATACATATTTTATTGCCACAAATTACAGCAATGGGGTTGGGTCACAAGTTCTCGCAACATTAGTTACGACCCTCCCCCTACATATACAGATCAATCAAAGCATGTAAACATGGCTACAAAACATATTGTCAACTATACAAAATCGTAAAGAATAAATAAATAAATATATAAATAAATAAATATAAATAAATAAATAAGCATATAAATAACTGTCTATGAGTGCGTTTTGAGTGTAGGTTAGCATCATTCAGATTCTTAAAGGCAAAAAATATGTCTGTCAATCCTAGTGGATCGACATCCATGCCGCTTGTCTTTAATTATCTGATAAGTGTCTGATGTATTTTTTTTCCACACTCGTGAACATTTATTACAATGATCGAATACTCCATGTCAATGTTCATCCCGTTGTTGGGTCCACCAGTTCAAAAGAGCAGGCTTGCTCTACCGACATAGGGAAAATTGTGTATAGCAGAAAGTGAGTTAAATATGTTTAAATTTCCGAGTCAAAAAGAAAAATATGTTTATGCATTGTCAAAACGTTTGGTGCTCTTTATATAATCATGTACTGCTCTAAATAATGTTGAATTAAGTGTATTGTCAACTATTTCATTTCCGTATAACAATAAATGTGTGGTAAGTGGTTGAAAGTCTCTTGCAGCTTCGAAAAATAGATGACGCTCGTCTCTGTAATTGTTGCAATGAAAGAAGTAGTGTTCGCTATCCTCTATTTCATTGCACCAATTACAGAGAGGATTGTCACGAAGATGATTTATAAATAAATCATTATTCAGATTGCTACAATTGTTTCTTATTCGAGCATGTATTACTGATAGATATCGATTTCCTGATGTGAAGTAGTTAGGTACTTGTAATTTAGGAAAAGTAGTAATTTGCAGGTTGTTCTTAAAAGAAGATATTGTTGGCTGATTTTTGAGGCCTTCGTCAAGAGTGTTCCACATTCTGATGGCTGATGGGATACATGATCTTAGTGATATATTAGTCCGAGTAAAAAGTGTAGAGAAGTTGTTGTTGTTTCTGAGGGGATACCCCGAAATTTCACTTACTAATGGGGGAAATAAATCAGTAATATATGGCGGAACCAGTCCATTATTTACTTTATACATAAAATGCAGTTTTTGTTGGTGTCTCCTTACTGATAGATTGGTCCATCCACATTCGTTATATAATTTGACTAACGATACCGATCTGGTTAGTCCAGTGACAATACGTGCTGCTTCATTTTGTATCTTTTGTAGAGTGTTCGAATCTTGTTGTGTGCAGCCATCCCAAACTAATGATGCATACTCTATGATGGGTAATAAATGGTACAAATAAATTTGATTTAATGCATTTCTGCTCAGAGTGTATTTGAGTTTGCGCATTATGCCTAATATTTTCGACGCTGTATTTGCAATCTGTTCAATATGTGTGTGCCACTGGCCGTTTTGGCTGAAAGTTATGCCCAGATGTTTGTGATCTTCGACAAATTTTATTGGAGTGTTATCAAATATCAATTGAGGAAAAGCTTCAAAATATTTAAGAGTAAATAGAACTGCTTCAGTTTTAAGAGGGTTAAATTTGACTAACCATTGTATGGCCCAATTAGAAAGCATAATGAGATCATGATTTATAATACCTGCTATGTCTGAAAGACGTGCTGCAGCATAGAATAAAGAACTGTCGTCAGCGAATAATCGTGTTAAACTTAGCAGCTGCTTTGCTATATCATTGATATATACTAGAAATAACAGGGGTCCAAGTACTGATCCCTGAGGAACTCCTGCAAGGATGGACTTTAAAGTCGAAGCACAGGACTTGAGGGTAACTTTTTGTTTTCTATTAGTTAGATAGCTATTCAGCCACTGGAGCAACTTACCATCAATACCATTTTGCCTTAACTTAAATAGCAGGCCTCGATGCCAGACTCTATCAAAAGCCTTAGACACATCACAGAAAACTATACAGGAAAACAGGTTATTGTCAAAAGCATGGCAAATATTATGGTATATATCAATCAGTTGGAAAACTGTAGAATGGTGAGGAAGAAATCCTGACTGGTATTTATATAACAAGTTGTTATCAATTAAAACATTGTACAAATTCTTGAAAACAATTCTTTCTTGTAGTTTACCAAGACAGCTTAAGAGTGCTACAGGTCGATAATTTGAAGGAAGAGATTTATCACCTTTTTTAAAAATCGGTATAACATTGGCTATTTTCCATGCCTCAGGAAAGATACCTTCATTAAATGATCTGTTCATAAGAATAGAAAGGGGTTTTGAGATAGATTTAGAGACTCCTTTAAGCATCCTATGACTAATTCCGTCGTCGCCACTTGCCTTGTTTATATTCAAAACATTTATTAGATTTTCAATTTCATTTTCAGTGCAGTTTACTGTTGAGAGTGAATTGTTTGTAAGTTTTTCAAAAGGAGGTAGTACAGTGTTTTCATCATTAACAGTAGAAATAGAGACAAAGTAATCGTTTAGACAGTCTGCTTTTTCTTCATCAGTGAATGCCCATTGTGTTTCGCCTGAAGGAAGGGTAGAAGAGAGAGGAGGGATAGATGAAGATGAACTGTTGGTTTTGACAAAATGTCTAATAACTTTCCAAAATTTCCTTTTGTCATTATTTTCGAAATCCGTAATAATTAATTCTAAGTTGTTATAGAAAGATTCTTTGGCATGTTTTCTTTGATTGTTTACTTTATTACGAAGACGTTTGTATTTAATCCAGTCTGCTATATTACCTGTTTTAACTGCTTTCTTTTTTTGCCTATCTCTTTTCCGTGTATTTCGTCGAATCTCAGAGTCAAATCATGGTTTGTCATCTTCTCGGACAAGGATAGTTTTACTAGGTATGCACACTTTTACAAATTCATTAAAAATATTATTAAAAAGAGTACTTGCGTCATTTACAGAGCCCTGATTCAAACATGTCCAGTCAAATTGGAGTATTTTGTTATTGAGCAATTCAAAGTTTGCATTTTTATATAACCAGACTTTACGAGTGAATGATCTATGCAAAGGGTATTGAAACGGAAGATAAAGATATGTAGCACTATGATCACTAATTTCAGGTGGAATTTCTAGGATGCCTTGATGTAGAAAAGACATGTCGTTGTGAATTATGATGGGATCTAGCAGAGCATGTTGTCTTGTGGGTTCAGAAAGAACATTTTTAAGAGAGTTTAGGATCAGTATATCTTTCAAGTTGTGTACGTTAGGATTTAAAAGGTCTTCATTCATGTCCCCCACAATAACTACATTATTTGTTATTTCTAAAGCCTTTTCGATATTTTTATTTAAAGAATCAAAGAAATTCGCATCAGATGTACGGGGACTGTAAAACGTTCCTATTAAGTAGACTTGCAAGGGAAGTTCACCCGGATGTTCTAGTCTACTGTACTCTGAAGTTTCAGCCCTACTTTTTATTGTGTTCCTACAATTCCATACTTTTTCTTCAAAATGTCCTACTATTTTTTCTTTTCACGCAAAAATGTCATTTACGCGATAAAAATACAAAAAATTTCCTCGCTTGCTCAATTTTTTTAAAATAGCTATTTTTTAGTCTTCAGGGAGCAGACAGCTTGAAAAAAACTTAATTGTGATTTAATCCAAAAGTATCTCTGTTTTGTTAGAATTATTGTCACAGCTATTATCTTGCTTAAATAGTGTGTATTAAATTTCTTAATTTATGTTTTTTGAGCAACTTTAATATTGTTACGATTTCGAACTTCGAAAAGCCTTCTATCCCATTTTATACACAGATGATCCCTGCTTTTTCACTTATTTTTCCAAATTTTTATCTGTACTTTTTTGTTGAAAAGCCTTGAAAGCTTAATTAATTACTCTTTTTATGGATTCTGTATTTGAAAAAAGCCCTTTTACATCCAAAATCACTACTTTTGCGTTTATGATTAAATTTCTTCAAAACTTTAATTCCCTACTCTTTTCCTACTGGTTCAACTCTCGACATAACTGAAAAAAAATGTTGACTGGAACTTAAAGAATAAATACAAACAAAATAGTCTTAGGCCGACCTTATAAAAGTATTTGTTTGCCGTGCTCCTACAGTTAATGGCCCAGTTCCGAATCACTTTTACTTCAAGGCGTATTCCAAATAGTTGCTCTGAGTAATTAAGATTTCGGTTTTACTATTACAAAGCACTATCATTCCCCTAAATAATGAACCTAAATTTGTATCATTCGGACTCAGCTATGTGTCATACCACGGCTTTGAAGTAGGCCGCCATATGGCCTAGTTGCGGGTCATTTGCCCAGTTTCGAATCGCTTTAGAAATTCTAAGAAATTACCTTCAGTAGTACAGTTGCATTAAGGTTTTGACATTGTTAGCTTAATCACTACTTCCAATGACGAGTTTGACGCATTATTTTACCGTATTCATTGCAGTAAACTTGCACGGGCACAGAAAGTAACCAAAGCGGGCAACCATCGGCCCGCCAGCGAAACGTCATATAAATGGCGCCTCGCTAGCGGTCCTATGATGACACGACATCTGTAGCTTGTACCTTTCGAACCAGTAATCCTAAGATAATAACAGCTTTGTGCTTTTCCATGCGGGAGGGGGTGTCCGGACCCCCAGTACTCACTCCTGTGGATCCGCGCATGAATAAACGTCCTAAGACTATGAACATTTTTACCACATGCAAGTAATACTCCCGATTATACACCCTGGCTAATGATCGAAAGGTTTACCGGTAAACTTGGTAAATGAGACAGTGTAGAGTTGAACTAGATCAGATAGCTGCTAGAGGCGCGTTCTAATCAAGATCTGCACTGTCTGCCATTTGACGCATCAATTAAGTTTAACGTTTCAAACTGATTAAAATCAAAATAGTTTCATTTTTTCTGTAGATCACAATGATATTTTGCCCACAAGTAGTGCATCGATCCAGGCAATTTATTTAAAATCTTAACTAGCATGTTAAAATATCAGTACTTAACATAAGTCTTCCTTAAACGTTAAGGAGGCGTTGTAATTCCGGGCCCAGGGCACTGGAAAATCAACAAGACGTTAGCCTTCTATTACTCATAGGAGGATGTAGTGCATGGTCGGATCCAGAGGGGGACAGGAGGTCCGGATCCCCCCTCGAAAATCACAAAAATATAGGTTTTTTTAGCAATACTGGTCCCGATCCCCTTAAAATCGTAAAGCTGCCAAGCCAGCTTTCAATTTTTGGCCATAATCGGCACGCCAGCGTAACGTCATTTAAATGGCGGTTCGCTGGCGGGCTGAAGATGGCCCGCTAATAGTGGTATTTGGATAATACCTCCCCCATCAAACTAAAAAAAAACGTTGTCAAGGTTGGACCCCCTCTGACAAAACTTTCTGGATCCGCGCATGTAGTGGAACCTTACGGATAAATGATGCATAATTAGGATAATGGGTATCAACCAGCTAAGGTTAGTCGGGAACGGGACTGATTTAGAGTCCCAACTAAAAAATTGAATTACCCGGTATCGAGCTCGGGATCCCTGGTCTGCTAGGTCTACACCACATATGCTGAGAGAGAGAGAGAGGGAGAGAGAGGGGAGAAAGAGAGACATGCAGACAGACAGGCATATACATATAGAGAGACTTAGATAGACAGACAGACTGATAGACAGACAGACAGAGAAATTCAACAGACACACACAAAGGCACAATCCTTATGCATACGCGGATCCAGGGAAGACATAGCCCCCCCCCCCCCCCGCCAACCCCTGTAAAGTCCCATAGCTATACCCCTAAAATTCAGACTATTTTCACACTTATGCTCTCTAGAGCTACCAAGGCCATCAAATTGAGTTTCGCTGGCGGGCCGATGACGGCCCGCTTTTGTGGTATTTGGATCCTCTCTCCCCTCATCAAATAAAACGGCATGAAATATAAATAAATTTTCCTTTTTAAAGGAGGGCTTGCCTAGTTGAAAAATAGCATGTACACCTTGTTGGGAACACCTCCAAATTTGGTTATTGTTTACACTGCACTAAAACCACGACATAGACGAACATTAACAATAGTTATTGAGTCGGTGGGTAAGATACTCTTGGAAAAAGAAAAACACAAACAGTTATCTAAAGCGGCACCTAGCAACGTACACTGAAGGAGTTTAAAAACGCCAAAAAAAAAATGAAATTAATAAAATTTTACTTAATTTCAATGTATCATTTTTTTTGGTTTTGGCAACAATGAACATCAACACGTCAGCAAAACATGTTTTTAATTTCATGCCAAAATATAAATAATGTTAGGACAACAGTCTATCGAATAGCAATACCCTTAGATTCAAAAGTTGCAAATTTGTCTAGGAATCAGACGTGATTCAAAGTAATCGTTTCAAAATATTTTTATTAAAAACCTGGATACAAATTACCCTCGAAGCCCTATTATTTGTCTGGAACTGACGATAGCCAGCCAGAATGGATATCTTCGATGCAAATATCGTTGACCCACTTGATGTAAGTTGCCGTCTTAACGTCAGGTCGTCATTTTTGGCTAACCAGACCTGCCTCAATATTTAACTGTCCCTGTAGCCTGATAACGATCTCTGGAGGGCTGTATAGTTGATCGCCTTTCCCAAAGGCATAGAACTTTTCAAATAGTCATTTCATGTTTCCCATATAAATATATTCCTAATTTGTTGCTAGTCTATAGGCTGATGCTAAGTTCTGATAATCATACAACTCTACTGCAGACAACTACATTTATAGAGTAATGAACATAACCATTTGAAAAAGAAAGAAATATTATTACAATATTTACGTGTATTAATGACCACTTTTATTATCAGACTGGTAGCAATTCTATATAAATTACTGATGGCAATTATAATGGCTCACTTCGAATCGAAGTTTAGTTCCTAGTATAGTAACTAATTTCAATTAGAACATCGATAGTCGCTACTATAGTGACGTCATGAACCTACTAAAGATCAACGGTGGGTCAGAGCACCGTTACTCTAGTAGCTTATCTGGTGGTTCCCTCCTCTAGACCTATCTAGCAAGATGGGTTCAAGATCTATCAATAGCGTCAAAATGTTTTTATTTTACAAAATAAATCCTTGATGTGTTCTATTTGCGGTCCCTCTTATTCGTAATTGTTAATTAGAGTAGTCTGTGCAGTTTATGCACACCCTTTTTGTCTATGATGAAGAATTGAGGTGGGACATACAGGGCTATTCACTTTGTTTACTTGACAACTAATTAAAAGGGAGCAACTGTAGCCATTTAGGTGTAAATGTACGCACACATCTATTGCGTAAGATCTTTAGTAGGAACTTTAGTTCGATTCGAAGTGGGCCAATATCATTCCAATTGTGCCAGATGGTTCATGTTTGGACAATCGTGGCATGATTATTAAAGTTATAAAAGTAAATCTGCAGTGTTTTTATACATGCTTATGTACAAGCTACATGTCAATTTGACCCAGAAGTGTATGCGACACGCCATGATCCCAAAATATATACTCACACCAAATTTAGGATTCCTACCTCAAATTATATACAGATAAGCTCTGAGCTTGACCTTGCTAGAACAGAAACCAGAGGTCAAGGTCACAGTGACCTGGAAACATTTGGTGACTCTCCAGGGTCCAAGATGTATCTACATACCAAATATGGAATGCTACCATAAATAAAATAGGCGATCTGCTGTGGGTGCATTTTTTCAAGAACTGACTCCTGAGATCAAGGTCACAGTGGATGAAAACAGTGAGCGACATTCCATGACCACAACATTTATCCACAAATTGAATTTGGGGGTTAATATGGCATATAATATGAGACATGCTCTTACAGGGCTCGCACAGACCTGGAAAAATTTGGCCTTGGTCCTGGAAAAAAGTGCCTTTTGTCCTGGAATTGTCCTGGAATTTTGTAAAATCATCCTTGAAAATATGAATTAGTCTTTGAAAAATATAAAAATACAACTAGTCCTTTCAGATTTATGGGATGCGCTAAAAAACTGTGTGAAAATCGCAAAAAAACTGAATGAAAATCGCTAGATATACGTCAAAGAGCGAGGTGCAACTCGTACTGCTGTCGGTGAGTTGTCTTGTCACTGAACTGTTTTGTTCCCATAACCACGACCGTTATGCTAACAGTTTATTTATATAAATAGACAAACCAGGTAGAGGGTATCACTATTCCGACAGAAATGCTTGCGCGCCGCAAGCAAAAAAAACGTTGTCAGAGTCAAAACTTTCTGGATCCCCGCGTCTGCTAAGAGAGAGAGAGAGCATATGGTGCCCGTGAAACTTTTTCACATAATTTTGACTTCTATTTTGTACAAACAGCTGAGCGCGTGTACGTTATTGTTATGTGACGTGTAATAAACTTGTGTTTACACACTGATTCGAAACTGGGCAAAACATTGACAGTGATTAAACGGCTATCACAGAACCAAAAACAGAATAAAAGGTCCGTTTTTTTTCTTGGATGTGTTTTAATAATTGTTGGAAAACATGCTGACACCGAAAGTTTGATAAAAATGCATTTCAAACGAAAGCATTTTTCGGAAATATGCAGTGAACAGATACTGACACGTGTGAAAATATACCTTCATAAAATGGGTCATGGGGGGAAATTGTAATTATTTTCACCAAGCAGATAACTTACAGATATTTGCTTTCACTCACATACAGAGGGATAATTATACAACAAAACAAAACCAAAATATGTATTTTAAATTTTACTGCTGATGTGTAGTTTGCAACGAAACTATGACGTGATTCGGAACTGGGAAAGATTCGAAACTGGGCCATTAACTGTACCTACCCACCCAAAACAAGCCATACCCAAACAAAGTTATTGCCTTTTTGGGAATCCTTTTTTTTTGGGGGGGGGGGAGGGGATTTTTCTATTTAAAACAACTGTTACAGAGAGTGTTGGTATATGCATTCTTATTTGTAGACCTCTAAAAGTGATAGCAAGAAGAGGTCATAAAATTATGCTGAATTTCTAACAAAAAAACAAAAAAAACCTACCTGCCCAAAATGAAATAGATGGATAGGAGCACGGCAAACACATATATTTTTAAGGATGGCCATATATAAAAGATTTCTACTGTTTCAATGGTGGTCAAAACTTGTCATGATTTAGAATATAAGCTCGGTTACACCACAGGAGCTTGAAGTTCGGTCTTTATATCACATCTATAGCCTCAAAAACGCAAGCTCACAATGTCATTACGTAGTAATGACCAGGAGTGAAACTGAGCCCCCGACAGCCATTCCAGCCTTAGTTTCCGGTCATCAGCAGTAAATGTTGTGACGGCAACGGCAAAGTTTTCAATAATCTTTATTCCATGTTGTAATCAAGATCCCGACGTTAAGGGAAAACGGGACAATGCCCGGGATAATGGCTTACCGTACTAAATTTACTTTAAGCCAATATGGTACCGGGAAAACTTTCTGTTGTTTCTCCAAATAGAACTATGGCCTGACTTAACGGATAGGTTATGGTTCTTGGTCACCTAGATAATCGATAAGTCAATTATCCCCCTTACACCGCGGCCACTGTATCGCAAAATCGATTGTATCTGAGTCCAGGTATTCATGGTATTTGCCTCGCAGTAGGTGCTGACGAATGTTTATAGCTATACCATCTCGATACTTAATCAGAAATATTTCACCGATTGTTCCTTTATATAACATAAAATGTGCGTTTAAGCTTTATTTCAAATCGGAGTGTGAATGACAATTAATTGAAATCACTTGGAAAAAGATAGGTTTTTTTTTATCCAAATACAATACATGTATGTCCACTATTCGTGGGTTCGAATATGTTTTTAAAACAGTATATGAGTACTTGAGTATTAAAAAGGATCTATGGGAGCGAAGCTGCTCAGTGGTAGAGTGCTTGACACGAGATCGAGTGGTTGCGAACTCGAGCCGCCCTGCTCAGTACTGGTTCAACCTACAAAGACCTGTCCTGATATAACTGAAATTTTGTTGACTGGGACGTATAAATCGACACAAACAAACAAAATCTGGCACTTAAAGGGCTGAAGCAAATTAAAACGAATACCATCATATTTTTACTTGGTCTTTATTTTATATCTTATCTCCCAATGCCTATCATATAATTGAGCCGTGGCATGAGATTTCCAACAATGTGGCATTTTAACAAGTGTAGACTCAGACAAGCCTGTACCGACTCCTTTTAAGGTTAGAAAATCCAAATAATGTTCAGTCAGTAGCTTAACACACATAGGATATTCAAGCTAACTAGCAAAGGCTCTGATCAGACTGCGCGTATGCGCAGGCTGATCTGATGCTTTGCTGGTCGCACATACCACATTGTTGGAAATCCCATGCCACGACTCATATATATATATATATATATATATATATATATATATATATATATATATATATATATATATATATATATATATATATAGATAGATAGATAGATAGATAGATAGATAGATAGATAGATAAGTTTATTTCAAAATTCCAATAGGCTATAAAGCCCATGAGGATACAACAAATACAATATTAACATGGTGATGATGGCAGACAGTACAAGCAAGAATGCAATGTGTAAATCAACAAACGTTTGAGTTCTTACAAAATCTTGACAGTTTACATATATATACCCGATCATCAGCAACCATGCGAAAATTATAGTTACAGTTCTGGCTCTTCCGAGAACATTATTATAGTTTCAAACAGTTCGGATCCAGAGCAGGTCCCGCGTTTACAGGGTCCGATCTGGGCCCAAGTTGTTTTCATTCGACATTAAGTTTGAATCTTTCCTGCCTTCTTTGTAAATGTAATCTTCACATAGACAACATTGCAAAATATTTAAATACGTATTGCCGAACAAAGTATTTGTATTGCATATTATAATGATTGGCAACAATTACAATACAAATTGACAACAAACAAGTTGAACAGCACTCAGGAGGCGCGTGGCTTAAGTGATAATGTGATTTAGGATAAGAGAGATGATAAGAGTCGCATCATGAGAAAATAGTATTTATGCTTATGCGAATAACAGAGGTACAAATCAGCTGTACACCAGTACTGGCTGATGTGCGCATTTATTGTACGCTGCATGGATAATGTCCATTTCCCGCTATTGTTTGTAGGTATGATTGGCGAACAGTTCGGTTTGAATCATAAACTGGTCGAATATTTCCAGGACTCGTGTGTATAGTCTCATGACAAGGCTCAATAAGGCATTAATAATAATTATGTACAAAACAAAAATGCAAGAATATGTACAAAAGGGTCCAGATATAAACATGTTTTATGTGGATGTAGCGATGCAGAAAAATAATGATCTACATTGCTTAAAAGTGCGCCACTTGACGAAGTGCTACGAATAATCGCTAGTGATTATTGTATTACACAAATTTGAGTAATGTAGGTCATTATCTAAACAAGCATAATTAACCTGTTAAGGCACGGACTGCAGTGCTGATCTAGGTCCAAACCATTTCTGACGTTATAGTCTATACATAAAGGTCTTAGCCCATATGCCTCTATACTAATTTTATCACGGGAGCAAAGAATGTTAACCTTGATCAGATTCTCCTGATGGGTAGTCTGGTCTTGGCCAATGCTGTTTGCTAGGGGGTTTTCTGATCAGGGCCCATGTTGTATGCAGTATAGGCCACCGGACTAATTTATCAGGGGTGAGCCCAGATCAGACCGCACCAAATGGGGCGATCCTAGCTTTGCCCCTTATACCCGCAATAAAAGCCAGACTTATTTTATTAAGGTAGCAAACAAAAAGAACCCAGATCAGACTGCTCCTTATGGGTCAGTCTGATCATGGCCCATATTGTTCGCAGTATAGTCAAGAAGATTATCAGGGGTGAGCCCAGATCAGACCGCACCAAATGGGGCGATCCTAGCTTTGCCCCTTATACCCGCAATAAAGGCCAGACTTATTTTATTAAGGTAGCAAACAAAAAGAACCCAGATCAGACTGCTCCTTATGGGTCAGTCTGATCATGGCCCATATTGTTCGCAGTATAGTCAAGAAGAGTATTTTAAAAAAAAAAGCGCAACGCCAATCTTACTCAAAGACAGACATAAGTTAATCAGTTGACATATACAACCGGTTTCCCGTCACACAATACCAGAATAACTCCAGGGTATTCTAATAATAAAGAGACATATAGGTCCATTGGAACAGATGCTTGTAAGTTGTATAGTTTAAATTGTGTATTATATTATGTATGCACAAGTCATAACATAACATAACATAAGTTTATTCAGCATTAAACATACAGAGTATGAATTGAGCTTTCAATTATGATTAACAAAATAATTTATCTCACAAGTCAATATAATAAACTCATTACTTACTTACTTACTTACTTACTTGCTTGCTTGCTTGCTTGCTTACTTACTTACTTACTTACTTACTTACTTACTTACTTACTTACTTACTTACTTACTTACTTACTTACTTACTTACTTACTTACTTACTTACTTACTTACTTACTTACTTACTTACTTAAAGGGATACCGCCGATAAACTTGGTAAATTTGGACCCAGATCAGGCCCGACGTAATGCAGGTCTGATATGGATCCAAACCGGTTGCCATTCGGCGAGAGGCATATGTTTGAAGCAGTTTATTGATGTACACAGCCGGCTCAATGGAGCACACAATAAGGCACCTTTCCACGGGAACAGTCACTTTCTTAGACCTTTCATTATCCCCTTTAATATACACTGCCCTGTTGAACAGTCTTGGTGACACACGGAATGGAAACGAAATGCAAACACCTCTGC
Organism: Loripinus fragilis; assembly: GCA_964019695.1. Classification (NCBI taxonomy): domain Eukaryota; kingdom Metazoa; phylum Mollusca; class Bivalvia; order Lucinida; family Lucinidae; genus Loripinus; species Loripinus fragilis. The sequence continues at coordinate 52,655,040 of OZ026528.1, read as the reverse complement.
CACATGACTTAAGTTTATAATTCCAGTTTTCACACAGTGGAAGTTTATTCAGCTTATCTTTATTTTCAACGAGCACAGGTTTGTCGGTCTCAAAAACATGGCGATAGATATCAAGATCTATGTTCAATATTACAGATGACGATCTGGATGATAATCTTTTTTGGATTGCACACTCAAAGTCATAGGCGGCAGCCTCTAACCGGGGTCTGTCTACGGGCGGACACAAATAACTGTTGATCAACTCAGGAGAAAGGTGACATTCAGGCTCCCATGTGGATTCATTTCTATGATATCCGGACCATTTCACCAAAAACATATGTCCTTGGAATTAGAAAAAACTATGCTATTAAAAATTCGCTAAATGATTTGCAATTACCACCAGGCAGTAAAAACATGCACTTTTTTTCAGACAAATGGAGTGAAAAAGATTGTAATTATCAAAATGATTTAAAGTCTTTAAAAAATACAGAGGCTGAAATAAAATATGAGCAAGTGTATGAGATTTCCAACAATGTGGAATGTGCGATCAGCAAAGCCTCAGATCAGCCTGCGCATACGCGCTGTCTGATCAGAGCCTGTGCTAGTCGCTTGAGTATTCTATGATTGTTACGCTACTGAGTGAACACCATTTGGAGTTTCTAAGCTTAAAACGAGGCTGCAGAGGCTCGTCTGAGTCTACACTTGTCAAAATGTCAAATTATTGGAAATCTCATGCCATGGCTCATATCATTTGAAAACTTTAATCTGTGACCCCTCATTATTAACAATGAACCATCTAGGTATATAGTAATATACCAGATGGAATAGTCCATTGTAGACAGGCCACAGTTTGAAACATTGATATAAATTTGCAATCATAATAAGCCATCAGTGGAGGGGAAAATAAGGACTGGGGCCAGTCCAAGTTCATTGATAAACCAATTTAACAAATGTTTTTCCTCATTTGGCCAGTGCTAATCTTTAATCGTTTTATAACCCTTAATAATTATGGTCCCCCATGCTGTGCGCGGCCATGTTTTATGATACTATGGCTATAAAACTTCACCCTCGCAAAATGTTTGTACTCAAAGTCAGGCGCTGCACCTGGTCTGGGTCCAAACAGTTTGACGCTTTAAATTTCTCATATTTTTTAAAGTAACTTTAAAAAAGCAAATTGGCATGAAAAATTACCAAGAAATGTTTAAACTAGGGTTACAGAGCAGGAGAGTCGTCCGCTGCATATTTATGCTAAATATTAGTATAGAGGCAAATTCTGTGGACACAGATCGGTCTCATCACGGGCTAATCAAAACACTTATTAAAGTGCACGACAGACTATATTTCTTTTATAAAATCAATCACTATAAACCTTACAGAATGATGGAGAGCAGTCTGATCTGGGTCTATATTGTTGGCAATATATAGAATACATTAAAGAAATTTTAAAACTAATATGGATCTGAAGCAGTCTTCTTTGCTTTCAGGGTTCAAATTGTTTGACATTCGACAATTTTTTTTGAAACATTTTTATAACATAAAACTATTTTGAGAAGAAAAGTCAGCATACAACAATACAAAGCACCAATGATTTAAATAGGTAAAATATATTAGTAATATTTGCACAATATTATGAAGGACATCTGCTTTTTTTTTAATTTGGAGGTGTTCATTTGTGGGCGGGCGTTCTATTAACACTTTGTTTTCCAGTGTCGTCTGCTGATAAATTTGGACCCAGCTCAGGTCTCTCGAATCGTCAAGCCTGATCATGGTCCAAATTGTTTGAAATTTATATACTATTTTAAAACAATATTTTCAAAATAATATTTAGAGAAAGCAATCAGCATGAAAAATATTTACACATTTTTTAATTTGGCGGTGAAGTTTTTGTGCGTGGGTTTTGTTAAATGCTTGTCCACCAGTGTCGTCTGCTGATAATCCTGAAATCTTAAAAGAAGGTTTATGATCATGCTTACCTGGTCATTTTTCATCCGCCAAACCAATCGCTCTACAATACAGGTCTCTGGAAGAACAACGTTGATGTTTCTTTTCTGTTGTGGTACAGGCAGTGGATCTCCCTCATGAAGTGTCTTGTAATTTAGTTCAGATCTGCGTCTTAATGTAGGTACGGAAGCCATGATGAATAGTGGTTTGTTGTCAATTAAAATGATGCGTTTGTTTCGTCTTTTATTAAAGCTGTTTTCATAACAATTTTACGGTGTTGCGCAAGGGAAACAATGACCGTATGCCAATTTGAATTGAGTAACAAGGCGGTTTATTTGACTGGTCATTCGTCTCGATAATGTGCGAAAACCCGTCAATTATATTTTATCAAATATCTTTTTCTTTAATTGACAAGACACAACTTCAAAAAATGATTGCTTCTGTGAAGTGAAATATTTTTGGCAGTTTGATCTTTTCCGTAATTGTCTGCGTATTCAGCCAACTTTACATCATTAAGTTTTTTTTACACAAAACCGAAGAAAATATATAAAATGAGCCGCGATTTGATCAAAAATGATTAATAAAGAACCTCAAAAATATTTCTTTTGCAATAAATAGGTGTTTAAATAATAATGATAATAAATGTTAAACATAAAATGAAAAAAAAAAATGGTAACAACTTGAAATAAAACTTTTATTTTTATTTAAGCGATATGCGGGGTGTTTTATTTATTTCTTCTAAAACCGTAAAAGCAGTATTTTATTAGGACCAAGATAAGACCTATAGCCCCAGGGAATATCTGACACCTGGGATTATCGGATATCCCGTTCTGAGCTTCTCAAAATCGCTTGTCACCAGAATCGCACCGGATAGGTGGCAATCGAAAACACTCTTAACAATCGACGAACGTAGATCAAAAATGGTTAGAAACAGTGTTTTCGATTGCCATTTGTCACCAGTCGGGCGAAAAATAGCAATCGAAAACTCTGTTTTTAACTTTATTTTGATCTACGTTCGTCGATAGGATAAGTAGTTTCGATTGCCGCCTATCCGATGTGAGACAGAAGTCCGAATATTCTCTTCAAATAATTTTTTGCTATAAATAGGCAAATAGGTTAAATAATTTGTTTGATTTGATTCTTTACGTCCCATGAACAATCTTTCAGTTTAACAGGGACGGGTCTTCCTGGGTTAAACTAGTACTAAGCTATGATAAATGTGTCTTGCTCAAGGACCACAACGCAGTGACGCCAGTGAGGCTCGAACCCGCAGCCTCTCGGTCTCAAGTCAGTCACAACAATGAATTATAACAGAAGGTTAAATAATAATAATAATAATAATAATAATAATAATAATAATAATAATAATATTGTTATACTTCAGATAAAAATTAAAAAAATAAATTGAAGCAACTTGTAATAAAATTACGACAGAAATTGTTAGTCCTGAGATTTGATTTGCCATTTCGTTTCGGGCAAGGCTAGGATCGGGACGTGTACAACTGGAGTAAAAAACGAGGAGAACGGTCGGTCACCGTCTTGTATACATGGTATATAAGACCGCGGCTTACGTTCACCTCACTCCCAAGATCCCTCAACATGTACATTTGAAAACTGTGTGCATCTGGTTATAATTGGCATAGCTACCGTTACGCAGTATACGCACGTACGTAATGAAATGGAGCTCACCTTATGTGGTAAAAATGGTTTTCTACCTTTAAGAACTGCTCTTAAAGGAAAGGGTTCGCTCCCTCTGGGAGCAAATTCTTTCCTTTAAGAGAAGTTCCCATTTTTTGACAAGGGACGTAATTGTAGGAACCATTGCTTGATACAGTAGTCTCCCTTTGATGTGCGTAACTTTTTCAGCGTTCTAGCTACGCCATTGGGTTTATCACCCCTATTGATGAAGATGGTATTTTAATTTAGATTGTTCCAAAATCTCAAGATCCTTAATTCCTGCCTTTCATTTTTCAGCGGGAGCTGTCTATAATCGACTTTACTCTAAATTATCCACCAATCAGAAACAATCTTACATCTGCAAGTCTGCTATCTATGCTCATTGAAACGGACTATCTAAATTATCCACCAATCCGAAACAATCTTACATCTGCAAGTCTGCTATCTATGATCATTGAAATGGACTATAATTTGTTAGGTATGAAAGCCGGGACCGTGCCGCGCGACCGCGCCAAAATCTGCCGCGCCAGAAATATATTTTTCCTTTCCCGAAGCACTAAGAGGTGTAATTCCGTATTTTTTTCGCTCTGTCATCTGCAAATAGTATTATTAACAATTGCCAATTCAAAAATACATTATTTTTTTACCGAAATAATGATTTTAATGGCGATTTGACATGTGTCAGGGGTAGGAAAGCCCCTGCCGTTCCTTGCCACTTGCGTTAGTGGCAGTTTGCCATATTTTTTAACAGTCGATTACTGGAACATTTGTCCTGGCTGCATTTTTACTAGAATCCATGGCACGGATGATTCTTAGTGGGTGTTTTAGGCATGCAATGGAATATATTAATAATAATAACACATACACTCAATTGGCCCTTTTTCATGCGTTGTTACAGCTGGACAATTAACTGGTCAGTTAAACTTGTTTACGGTCCGCTTGCATCATAATATAATCAAGGGACCATCATTAAATGAATAATATTCTTGACTTTGATCAATAATAGAACCGAACAAGCTCATTAAAGAATCTAATCTGATCAATTAGTGCAGAAAGAATTTGCAACAAGACGTTTGTGAACTTCAATGAGCTCAACATTCATTTGTGTTACTCAGAATCTAGTATTTATTTATTTATTTATTTATTTATTTATTTATTTAAGCATAGCTAATGGGCCGATGCGTCGGCTGGTCTGCGCCTTTGTTTTTTTGCAAACACCCACAACATTAGCAACGGTTTATCGTCATATGTTTCACAGTGCCGACCGAGACGAGTCTGCGCATATGCACCGTCTCGCCATAGCCTCTACTGCTGGTTTATACAAGATGATAATCTTTATACATTAACCACGTCGCTCATCTAATGAAACTAGGATGTGGTTATATTACAAGATAGATAACGTTCGTTTATCATAAATTTGTTCACAGTGAAGGCTCAAACGAGCTTGCGCATACGCACAGTCTCGCCAGGGCCTTTACTGCTTGTTTACTGAATGCGAGAGCATTTAATCAATGGAAATGACGCCTTTCCCGAAATTTAGAACAAAACTAAAACTTTGAAAACAAATTTATTTTCTGATTTGAGGGTGCGTCATCCATAGTGCAGTGGGATTCCCACAGCCTATAACATGCTTTGGGAAATATTACTGTGTTTATAGTCCATCCATGTATGATGTCATTGATGCCAGCAAACAAGACGATTACCTGCACTAATACAGGATTTTTTTATTATTTAACTGAACTCTATTTTTTCTTAGTCCTATGTACCCTTCATGTCTTGTGATGTGATAGAAACCATGTTATATTGTATACAAACAATATACTATAAAGGCTCTAGCGAGACTGCGCATATGTGCAAGCTCGTCTGAGTCTTAACTGTGAACTGTCTAATGATGTACATGTACATGTATGACCATTGAACAGAACTGAGTTTTATTCGAAATCCTGTAAGCTATAGAGCTCACAAGGAATACATTCTGCATCTTTCGGAGAAGGCGTGCTTAATTTTCTAACTTGCATATCCACTACCTTCAGTAAACAAGCAGTAAAGGCTCTGACGAGACTGTGCGTATGCGCATGGGCGGATTCAGAGGGGGGGACATGGGGTCTGGACCCAGACTGTGCGTATGCGCATGGGCGGATTCAGAGGGGGGACATGGGGTCTGGACCCCCCACCCCCCCCCCTGAAAAATCACAAAACTATAGGGTTTTCTAGCAATACTGGTATGGATCTCCAGAAAAAATCACAAGGTTACCAAGCCAGCATTAAATGTTGGGCCATCATTCGTACGACAGTCTCTCCCTTCATCAACTAAGAAAAAAACAACAAAAAAACGTTGCCAAAGTCGGACCCCCTCTGGCAAAACTTTCTGGAGCCGCGCAAAATGTGCAAACTCGTCTGAGCCTTCACTGAGATCTAACTTATGATGTGCATGCATGATCATTGAACAGAACTGAGTTTTATTCGAACTCCTGCAGGCTATATAGCTCGCGAGGATACAATCTACATCTTTCGAGGAAGGTGTGCTTAATTTTCTAACTCTTCAATAAACGAGCAGTAAAGGCCCTGACGAGACTGTGCATATTCGCATGGGTGGATCCAGAGGGGGGAAAGGGGGTTCGGACCCCCCTCCCCCCCCCCCCTGAAAAATCACAACACTATAGGGTTAAAGCAATACTGGCCCGGATCCCCTGAAAAATCACAAGGTTACAAAGCCAGCATTCAATGTTGGGCCATCAACGGTACGACAGTGAAACTCCATTTTAATGGCGTTTGCTGGTGGGCCGATGTTGGTCCGCTTATGGTGGTATTTGGATCGTCTATCCCCTCGTCAACTAAGAAAAAAGCGTTGTCAAAGTCGGACCTCCTCTGGCAAAACTTTCTGGATTCGTGTAAGGTGCGAGAACTCGTCTGAGGAGCCTTCACTGTTAACAAATTTATGATGTACGAACGTTATCTATCTTGTAATATAACAATATTCTAGCTAGTTTCATTAGATGCGCGACGTATTTAGTATTTTATCATCTTGTATAAACCAGCAGTAGATGCTATGACGAGACTGTGCATATAGGTTTGATAGGATTCTGAGTAACACAAAGTAATGTCGCCTTATTGAAGTTCACAAACTTCTTTCTAGAAAATGATTAAGGAAGGGGAGCGCAGTGGCTCAGTGCTTGACTCGAGACCGACGGGCCGCGGGTTCGAACCTCACCGGCGTCACATTTCAAGAAAATCGCAGCAGTTTTCTTTGGGTCCTGTTTAAAAGATTTCCATTCTGTCTGGAACTGCCTGTTCAACATAATCACCTTTTGTTTTAAAGATGTTGGGGCTATTTGTTTTGTAGTATCTGGCTCAGCCCTGGTTGCCCATTTCATCCGGTTGTGTCTAAAAGCTGTAACCGAACCGAATTCGGCCGAACCTACCAAACTTACCGAATTTTCACTTTTTTAACCTATTGATTATAGGTACGTGATTTTCTTTATACCCCTTTAAGGCTTTGGCCAATATATCTGTATCCTTGAAAACCCTTCCAGTGCCTCACTAAGAATAAAGGTGTCGTCGCGTTGTCTCATAAAGTGTCGCGCAATTGTCTCAAAATCTGTCGACGAGTTGTCTCAAAAAAACGTGTCGCTGTCGGCGACTTTCCGGTATATTTCGGTATGTTCTGCCACCAAGTTTATTTGAAGTAACTATAAATAGCCTACGCATGTAGAAAAATACAACGATCTATGCCAGATTAATATCATTATTAATGAGACTACAACTGTACTATTTTCAAGTGCACACAATTTACTTATTTAGACAATGATCTCAAGAAATGTTGTATTTGTTAAACATATCAGGTGCTTTCATAGTTAGTGACTTCCAGTTACCATTTGTATTAAAAGTTTTTCCCACTTCACATTCTACTTTTAATCCCTATATTAAATATTAAACATGAAATATACAAAATATACCATAACTCCAAACATTCCTAGTTATGAACTACTTATAATACTGCAATAGTGTAACAGGGGCTTCGAAACCTACGCAGCCAGATCAATGCTTAAACTTGCACTTCTCTTTTACAATGCAACTCCTCCACCAACTGACTTTCCAGACTAATTACAAATTTTCACCGTGTCCTTACAACAGGCTTACAATACACTTTATCCCTTTGATCTGCAAAAGACATCGTTCACATACTTTGAGTCAAACTTTCACGTTGGCAACCTTCAATTTTCTCAATCTCATCCAATTAATCAACATCTAACACCAATCTATTGTGCATAAAATATCTTACAATTACAACAGGACTTTAAATGTATGTTCTCCTTTGAATGCCGCTGAATATCTTTTTTAAAGATATTTCTTGTTTGAATTAGATACTCCATTGCCATAACACATGTATTTATATCGCTTTAATCATAACCGGCTGTAGACCGCACGTGGGGCTAAAAATAGCTCAATCAACTTATAGTAGGTATATGTAACCTATGGTGGACCACAAAGGTCATCCATATGCACGCCTTATCTTTGGATCAAGATTTGCATTGTTTTCAGATAAACATAATAAAACCTTTACTCGCCACCGCAAACTATATGGACAAGGATCGGACATCGCATTCTGTGTCCTATGTGGAGGAAATAAAGAATATCTATCTATTATGAGAAAAAATCTTTATAAAACACACGTTTTGGTGCGTAAAGGAGACGTCTCCCCTGAGACATTTCCTTTACACATCTAAACGTGAGTGTGTTTTCACAGAGTGTGAGGTGTTGGTATAAAATATGTGAGGTACTGGTGGCAACTTTTCATTGGTACCAATTCTTCACAGCGTGGATTTCAGTTTCTGTACTAAACAAACACTGTAGTTCGAATTGTTTAAAATTAGATAGTACACCCCAATTTTGTTTCTGAATTTATGAAATAATTTTTTGGAAACCTGTATATACATTTATAGTGAAAATGACGTAGGGACCAAAAATCGTAAATAATTAATGTCTATAGGGAAAAAAAAGTTTGGGCTCTGCAGGAGTTCTCAACTTGAACCACTCCATCTTGGCCAGAACTTTTTTTTTTTTTTTTTTTTTTTTTTTTTTTATATGTATCCCATCGACGTTCTATATGTTTCACTCTTCAGAAAAGTATCCCATTTCTCTATCTTTTGTTCACACTGTATATGTTGTTTAAATGGCTATAAACATTGTACTGATGTTTAATGCTGAATAAATTATTTGTATTTGTATTTGTATTTGTAATAAAATTATTTTTAATTCCGCGATAAGATATGGTTATTTTTATTTTCTTAATTTAAATAAATTGAGATTTTTTTTTTTCATAATCATGTCTCCCAATCAGCAAAGTTTCCCCTTTCTTTTAAAATGCTGTTAAGATTTCTTAACATTATCTAAGCAAGCATATCGCATATCGCGGAAGCATTACAGATCCACAATATTCGAACTTAGACATTTTCTCCGCTTTGGCAAGAAGGCGCTTAAACTCAATTTTCAACCTAAAAATGACAGAACTAAAATGTAATTTATTTCTATGAAACTTATATTGTTGATATTGTTGGATGATAGAGATACTATTTATAACTTATAAAAAATTGGGAAAATATCAGAATATGATTATTTTTGGGTCATAAAATGCTCACCCTCAGCATTTTCATTCAATTTACATTGAAATGAATGGGATTTTACCTGTTAAAAAGATGAACAAATTGACAAAACTAAATATTAAGTTATTTCATATTTGTTTATATCATTGTAAAGATAAAACATTAAATTTTCTTTTGATAACTTATAAAATAATGACAACTTAATAATAAGTTAGTAATTACTAATTTATTTAAAGGTTTGTATACTTTTCTGTGAAATTGATGCCACAGATTTCAACAGGTAAGTTGCGAGAGTGGTCAATATTCAAGGGAGATAATCGGGCCGACAAAACCGATAACAGCTGATATTGTCCCATATGTCTATAATTCATGCTAACATCGTTTCGGAGATTGTATGCAAAACGTTTTCAACGATTTCTTTCCTCGCATGACCTGTTGATATAGTTTTTGTGGTTAGACGAACAACTTTCGCCAAAACCTCCTGGTAACGGCGATTCAAAGGTGCCTGAATTTTAGTTTCACTCCTGGTCATTACTACGCAATGACATCGTGAGCTTTTGGTTTTGAGGCTATTTAAGTGATATATGGAAAGAACTTCAAGCTCCTGTGGTTACACAATCAGGCCAATAAATGAATAAAAGTACCAGAGTGCCATACTTATGACATACAGAATCCTGAAAACAAAATATTGCATATTGACAATATGATGTCAATGTGTGTGTTTATGTGTGTGTGTGTGGGGTGGGGGTCAGGTAAAAATTCGTGTGGATTCAAGGGGGTCATTGTATTCAAATTTTGTTAGGGGGGGGGGGGTAAGGGGTTATACGAAATTTGGATGATGGATCGAAATCTCAGCCGCCCCCCAGACACTTAAATAATGAGCGGTCCCTAAGTATACTTTCAACTGATAATAGAGACTTACTACTTGCAATAGATTACACGGCCTTTATCATTATTTGGTCATGCGATAAATGTCATGTGAATTGCGCATCTATCTTTATAGACAGGGTCAAATATACACAGGAACAGTTTTGATGAACACCGGAGAACTCTAAAGTATATGGAAAAAAGACAGTCACTGTGTTTTGTTTTGTTATGGTGGAACTATTTTGGCGCACATGTGGTAAAGACGTAACACTCTAATTAGCAAAAGGAAACGAAAGTTGGTCAAAGTTTATTCGAAATTGCTTCGAGTAGGTATGTAAACCATAGTTCTTTCAAGCTTAAATAGCTATGTTTACATTAATTTTTTTTTTGCTTGTTTGTGAAATCAAAACATTTGGACAGCAAAGTCAGAAATCAATTCTGGTTATTTTGTAAAATAACCATTAGTTGTCAGCATGCATCATATCTCAGTAAGTAGAGACGCTGCAACCTTCACTACATTCTTTTTTTCATTATGTGCAAGCTTGAATTCCACCTTTGGACTTTTTATTGTATAGTATTTTATACGTATCCTTTGATCATGTTTGGATGACTGTTTTTACTTTTGGGCAAAGCGTATTTATAGCAAACACGAAGACCAATACGATATGTCGTGGAAGGCGCCATCTCACAAGGCACAGACAGTTTACTTAAATTATTTATCAGTGCATTTTGTTTGGTAAAATGACAATCACAGTGTTCTGCAGTCAGTATTTTTCTCCACTGTGGGCCACCCATATACTAGCCTTGAAAGTCGTGACTCCTCTAGAAAAGTATGTTCCAATCAGGAATACACCAAATATTTTTATATGAGTAAATGGACAGTCAGCAAGTAAAGTGGCAAACCTCAGGTAATGTATAGTGCGACCATCTAACAGAGACGGGGTGTGTCAGACAAAGCGCTGTCATTAACTATCAACTTAGACTAGTCTACAGTAAATTTGGTATAATAGCATATGCGTACGCCTACTGAAGCGCAGACGACAAGGGTTAGCATGCCTGGTAAACGTAAGCAATCAAATCTAAACTTAGAGCACTTTGTTTACTGGGTCTGTGAATTTTAGTTGTGACCAGTAAGACAACATAGTCCATTTAATCACGATTATTTAATGCGCTTTGCCATATAAAGGTGCAGGTCAGACTGCATAGAAGCACAGGCTGATCTTGGCCAACATTTTTCCAAATAATAATAAAAAATTGCTTAGATATGAGATTGACAAATCTGACTATCACCAAACACATGACTATAGGGGATAAATGTCTTTCAGTGGGATAGAATTAGTTTGTCTGTCAGTCTGTTAATTAGAGTTGTATCTCCTTTATAGCTCTTCCTTTCAAACAGTAAATGGCTGAAAATAAAATAAAATGCATATAACATAGAAGATGATGTACAATTGAATCTAACTCATTGCCAAAAAGTATTAAAATGCTTTAGCAAAGCGAAGCATTCTATAGCCTTTTCTCGGTGAGTTTAACCTTTAAAGCGCTGTCTATAATTTGCACCAGACGACACTTTCAAATTTTGCCGCTTTTTCAAAAATAACATATAAGGCATGATATTTCATGAGAAATGTCTGCCCCGAGGCCAAACTAGCCCCGGTCTCCCCTATAAACGTTCTTCTTTAATAACTGTAAAACTCCATGCGATGGTTCTAAGCTTTTTTAAAAGCTTACCTTGTAATGATATCAATCTGGCATCTATATATAGACCGTTGTATCTATCTACATGCGTAGGCTATTTATAGTTACTACAAAAGAAACTTGGTGGCAGAACATACTGAAATATACCGGAATGTCGCCGAAGGCGACACGTTTTTTGAGACAACTCGTCGACAGATTTTGTGACAATTCGGCGACACTTTATGAGACAACTCGACGACACCTTTATTCTTAGTGAGGCACTGGAAGGGGTTTTAAGGATACAGAGATATTGGCCAAAAACTTAAAGGGATATAAAGAAAATCACATACCTATAATCAATAGGTTAAAACAGTGAATATTCGGTAAGTTCGGTAGGTTCGGCCGAATTCGGTTCGGTTACAGCTTTTATACACAACCGGGTGAAATGGGCAACCCGGGCTGAGCCGGATACTACAAAACAAATAGCCCCAACAAATTCAAACAAAAGGTGATTATGTTGAAAAAGTTTTGCGTTTTGTTTTATAAACAGGCAATTCCAGACAGAATGAGAATTGTTTTAAACAGGACCCGAAGAAAACTGCTGTGATTTTCTTGAAATTATAGTCCGTTTTCAATGAGCATAGATAGCAGACTTGCCAGTGTCATCGACCAGAAGCATTTTATCAAATACTGTTTAGTATCTTTAGTATCGCGCCTGCGCAAGACAATGGCAGACTTGCAGATAAAAGATTTTATTTTATGCTTAGCAGTGAAATCAATGTATATCAAAAACAAATAAAAGTGATATCAATCACTAGTGAAATGATATGATATCAATCACTAGTGAATGATATCAGCCTATATTTTCACTGTAGCAGTTTTAGGATCACCTCTGACTTTTCCGTTCACTTAATGCAGCTCACTTCGAAAGTTCAACTGCCTATAACTTTCTTATTTGTGAACAAAAACATCAAGTGTGGGTAGTCATTTTCTTAGTTAGAATATGAGGAACTTTTTGGTACCAAAATAATTCCGATTTGCTGAAATTTTTCGATTTTGAATTTTCAACACCTCCCGCTTCAGTTAGTGAGGCAATGCATGTAACCTATGCTACGCAACGTCATCAACAAATTATGACGTCGTTTATGACGTCACTTGTTTTGCACTTTTACGCTGAATAAATTTCTTTTTATCTGTAAGTCCTGATGGCTATAGATCATGTGTTTTGACACAAATACTCCTTTGTCTTCTTTTACTTTATTGTGATTCGGCTTGAAGCATGGTTAACAAATTAATTAAATGTAAATCTTCTAAAAAAGTAACGTTATAAAATAAAAAGAAAATTTACTTTTCTTTAGTAAATACCAAATATATTTCATCTCGTAAGTTGAAAACATCGAAATTTTCATTCGTGCTGCGCACTCATGAAAATTCTGATGTTTTCAACACACTCGATGAAATATATTTGGTATTCACCTCAAAAAAGTAAATATCCTCTATGTTTCTGATTGGTGGATAATTTAGATAGTCCGTTTCAATGAGCATAGATAGCAGACTTGCAGATGTAAGATTGTTTCTGATTGGTGGATAATTTAGAGTAAAGTTGATTATAGACAGCTCCCGCTGAAAAAAGCTTATACTTGTTTTTATTTATAAAGCTTGTACTTGTTATTTGTTAAGCAGGAACTTGTTTTTAAACTGAGTCATATTATCACAACTGTTGGACGTTTATATTAACTAGAGAATTTGCTGCATTTGGGTAAGTAAACAGCAAGAAAATTATCTATAAGTACATTTTGATAAATTGACAGTCATATTTTATGCAGTCTGTGTTTTTCCCACTGTGGGCCACCCAGGGACAAGGAAGTCGTGACTCCTCTTATAAGTATTAGGAAAACGAAAGTCGGTCGAAAAGTATGTTCCATTCTGCTGCGTATGGAAAGGAAGACAGTAAAATGATTTATAAGTAAATGGACATTCAACGTGTATTGTCAGCAGTTAACTGTAGCAATTCTGTTGGCTGCTCACTCAATGCTCAGGTAATATATATGAATTTGTTCAAGGGAGATAAATCACTCTAATAAGTAATAGGAAAACGAAACTAGATCAAAAATTTCTTCACTTTTGCTGCTTCAGGTAAATACAAAGTAAAAAATTGAGTAATACGTTATTGGCAGTCATAATATTGTGTAGTCAGTGTTTTTGTTGCATCTTTCAGTCGCACAGTTATAAGAATGCCTGCCCTTATTAGGTAATAGAAAAACAAAATATCATGTTTGTTTGTTTGATTTGATTCTTTACGTCCCATCAACATTTTTACAATTATGTAGGGACGGGTCTTCTTGAGTTGAACCAGTACTAAGCTTGGATTAATATGTCTTGCTCAAGGACACAACGCAGTGATGCCGGTGGGGCTCCAACCCACAGCCCCTCGGTCTCAAGTCCAGCACACTACCACTGAGCCACTGCGCTCCCAAACAAAAGATAAACAAATAATTCGTTTGGTTTGAAACATATAAACAAAAACTTCGTTTCATGTATTTTTTATTTGTTTGATTTGATTCTTTACGTCTCAACGTAGGGACGGGTTTTCCTGGGTTGAACCAGTAGTAAGCAAGGATTAACATACATGTGTCTTGCTCAAGGCGCCGGTAAGGCTCGTACCCGCAACCCCCTCGATCTCGAGACAAGCACTCTACCATATAGCCACCGCGCTCCTTAAGTGCGGAAGCTCAATTATAGTAGACTCGGAGATTTAGGCGTCGCTGGCTCGAGAGACTCATCGGAGACACTGCATTGTGTCCTTGAGCAAGATATGTTTACACCCAGTGGTTCCGTGAAACTTAGTTCGCATTCACAGTATCCGCTCAAGGACATAAACCTCGCTCTCAATTGATTTCTCAGCTTGCAGCCACACAATTCTACATGAATCTATTACATTATACCCGTACCTCACTCTCAGTTCAGTCGAGGTTGCCGTTTGGCACCTAATAGACGTATGGCTGAGAACGGGCTTATTCCCCGCCCCTAAGTAATTTTGCAGACATATCCTATCTTGTAGAGAATTGAAAGCCGAGTCTTTTAAGAGATGTTTGCACTCTGTGCTCCGGGGCGTTAGTCTGTAAGAGCCTGTAACATACGTTACTTAATTAAACTCAGAAAAAGTAAATTGAAAGTTTGGGCTACAAATTAAAGACATTAAAATATTTATTTTTAAAAATCATTCATATAGTCTGCATACTCGATATCTTAACTACATATGACAGCCATTTGAACAAAATTGCCGCTTCCTAAGGTGTCATATGCGTTACATAAATCAGATAACCCATTAAAATTTGCAAGTGTGGCTAATATCATTTACATTCACAATCTCTCTGTGAGTTTTGCAAAATGTTTTTAACCATGTCTGACTAGCTTATGCAATTGGCTAACAGAAAAATTAAAGTTTGTTCCCTAGCTTGAATATTTTTCTGGAATAAGCAATTAAACAAACCTACCCCTACCCAGTTTTAAGGTGAAATGTTTGGTATTAAAACTAAAGTAAAAATAGTAAGAAAATATTTGCAGTTGATGAATGTATTTCATTGTTTGGGATTTATTTGCTTATATAAAAAGACTCACAAATCTGCAAGTTTGTTACAAATTTTTTAATATCAGAGGCTGTAACATATGTTACCTGATGTAATAGATGGGCAAGCTCATTGCCTTTACGTAAGATATGCCTAAAAATGTTTTAATCTCCTCGAGGGAATTTTGCAGACATATTCTTTCTTATAGTACAACTCAAGCTGCATTGAATAAGGGATGTTTGCACTCTCTATGTTGGGGCGTTAGTCTGAAACAGCGTGTTACATGCGTTACTATATCAAATAAAGGAAATGTAGTTTGAAAGTTTGAGCTAAAATTGTGAAAAAAAACTTGCAGCTGTTGGATATCTTACATTGTTTAGGGATTTTAAACTGGCTCCTATGATAAAGACTTATAGATCTGCTAGCTGTCATCAAGTTTTAAAGATCAGAGAGCGTTACATATGTTAGCGTGATAAGTAAAATCATCAAACAATATTTTGACATCAAGCTGAGTAAGAGCCTGCTCCATCCTATTCCCCTTTGGAATTCTGCAGACAAATTACATCTTATGTAACAATTCAAGGTGCATTTAATAAGAAATGTTTGCACTCTGTAAGTCCGGGCGTTAGCCTGTAACAGCTTGTTACATATGTTACTATATCAATTTGAGAATAAGAAATTTGAATGTTTGAGCTACTAAAAGAAGACATTAAAATTATCTAATAAATTGACATTCTTATAGTCTCTATACTGGATGTCTTTACTACATTTGGAAGCTGTTTAACATTAATACGGCTAACTGTGGTGTTATGTGCGTTACATGAACCTAATTATAATTAAAAGCTATAATTGTGGCTATCGTCATTTAGTTAAACACCTTCTATTACTTGGTTTCAAACTGTTTTATTAGATTTTACAAACATATACTCAATTGATGAATAGGAAAAACCAAGTTTGCTTTTCTATCTTAAATATATTGTCTTATAGGAGCTAATACACAGCCCTACTCCCAGTTTTACAGAGAAGCAAATTTTGTTATTACAGTTTAAGTAAAACACATGAAAGCGATTGCAGCATGTGAATATTTTACATTTTCTTAGTCTGTCTTGCTCATATATCTGCAAGAGGCCATTATGTTTAAGATCAGGACACTTAATGTGTCCTTATAATATAAGTCGTTGGTGCCAAAACACTAGAAATTATATTCATTTCTGATTATCAAGCCCATGGACTTTTTTTTACAGATGTTATCAATGACTTTTTGGACACATTTCCTAATACTGTGCATATAATGCTAGATATAGAGCCACAAATAGAAAAGATAGTTTTACATTTGTACAAGAAAATACAATAAATGAATTGGTCCAAACTATTTCTCTTCGATTTAACACTCATGTTACACGTTTGTCATTGTCTGCTTCTGTGGTAATCATTAATATCACACGCCTCCTTGCAACTAGTAGAATCATCACACAATATTTCAATCATTTACTGTTATTCAATTTTACCACCAGTCCACTCAAAATTGATGAGCCATTATCAACTTTCCAATTTTGCCATTTATGGTTTGGAACATTCGGAAACTGATATGAATTCCTAATAGTTGGCTCTTTGAGTATGTGTTTCAAGTGATACTCTGCAAGTAGGAGAAAGACTAAAGCTTTACAAGGAGGAAAACTATGCCATTAAGAGCAATGAGTACCTGGGCTGATGTACCTTGATATTTCTGTGATAAAGAATCATGTCTTAGCTGGTTAACTTTTATAAATGTAGCCTTTCCATACATGCAACCCACATATTTTCATCTAATAATGTCTCTGCACTTATTATCTTTCCCCAAGCATTCAAAAACTTATTTGAAGTCTTTGTATTTCTGAAGTGCTGAAACCGAGGTAACTCTTTCCCTTCAGATAAACGAACTAGATGTATCACAGCAGGTAAAGCAATGAAATGCAGGATGAACAGAGCGCAAATAGACCCTTTCATTCAATGATTCACTAAGTTTCTAAGATAAGTGCGCTTATTAAAGGATGTAACATATATAACTCATCATAATGAATGAGCAAGGGCATTGTCGTCACATCCTTTTTGATTACAGTCAGAGGCAAGTGTTTTCAATTTCAGTGTTTTCATTGGATCATGAAATGAGGCACTTTATCAACTTGTTTACTCTGTATAAATCTTCCATAGAGCATAATATAGAACTACTGGTTATCCCATTCTACCTATAGTCCACTTTCCTTCTTTTGAATGCAACAGCTAATGATATGGCTGCAAAAACTGAGAAATTTTTGAAGACATGCTTCAATGTATTGACATCAAAAAACAACCTACTGCAAACATAATTAATGGCAATGTCCAACTTCATATTCTTTCTCTTATACCAGATAACTTTCAAGGCGTAACAGAAATTGTTTCAGACGGTCTGCCAAAACCATCAAGAGTCAACATTGTAACTAAAGAAAACTTATAAAGTTCTTTGGGCGCAGCAAAATACTATTGATCTAAGACCTGAGGACTTAAGCACCAAAAGACTGGATAGGTTCCATGGCAAATGATGCAAAAAAGCAGCCTATCAAATTTCTGTTTGACCAATGTCAGTATTCTTAGAGGTACACGGTAGAGACATAGATTTTGCAAAATCAGAGCAAAGTTATCATTTGACTAGCACGGATGCAGATGCAGCTGCAGTTAGATTGCTCTTGCCACTTCACAGGAAGAGATATATACCAGAGTCATACTCCATTGTATGCATATATGTGAAATGGCATTAAACCCATATTTAATCAGGTGTTTGATCCCATGACACTGACATGCTGTTTCTGCTTTTGAAGAATGCTAAGGATTCAAGTTTGGTTGAGTCAAGTTGTTTGACGCTGGCACTGGCCACACATACAAAGAAAATTAAGTCTTTTGATGGCAAAAGAGGAGGATCACACGAAATGCTATTAAGTGATGTTTGTCACAATTACCAATTTTAAAAAGTAATCTTAATTAATGTAACACATATAACACTATAGGAAGCTGTATATTTGTTAAAAAATCTTTTCTTATGTATCAAAGGTATTCAGCATGCAAACTACATGAATAATTCAAATAAATAGATAGTTTTATGTCTTCTTTCTGTTTCACAGACTTTCAATTCATTTATTCTTAAATTGATATTGTAACATATGTATCATACCATTACAGGCTAAACCCCTAGTTAATAGAGTGCAAAAATCTCTAATTTGATGCAGCTTGAATTGTTCTTTAAGGTAGGATATGTCTGCACAAATCCCAAAGGGGTGGAAAGGAACAGGATTGTACTCAGTTTGCAGTCCTAATACAATGCCATGATTCTACTGGTTGTGATGAAATGGGTGATTATTTTGCCATAGAAGCAGACACAATGATAGACATTGTGAGGGTGACTTGAATAAAGATTGTTTTTGAATTATTTTATTTAATAGGAATATTTATTAAATTGTGTCATTTAAATGAGAACTATTATTTTCTATCTATATGTCTATATATTTTAATATCATAGGCAGAAGGAAATATGTGATTAAAAAGGTTATATATAACATAGGTAACACAGTTCCATGGGCTTGTTATCAGCAATGACTGTAATTACTAGGACTAAGGCACCAGAGGCTAGAGATAAATAGGAAAATATGTGAAAAACGGTATTTTTCTGAAATATCATCTCTTACTTCCAAGAAAATTTCTTAGCTCATTCATTATGCCATGTAACATACGTTACATACTTTAATAAGTGCTCTGATCCTGATGTCAAACTTGCAAATGTATGATTCTTTATTGCATTAGCAAGACAGTGCCAAAAATGTAAGATATCCACGAGCGTCAAATATTTTCATATATTTTTCTTCAATAATAGATACCAAAATTGGATACTTAAAATTGGGGGTAGGGTTGTTTAATAGCTCATATAAAACAATGTATTTGAGATAGAAAAGCAAACTTTGTTTTTTCTATTAGTCAAATGAGTATTTTAGTAAACTTAGATTAAAAACACTTGTAAAAATGCACAAATTGTCTGTAAAATGAATGATGTTAGTCACGATTTCAACTTTCAAAGGGAAATTTAATCTATGTAACGCATATAACACCATTGAAGGCTGTAATTTTGTTTAAAATGCTGCTTTTAAGTGGCTTAGGCATCCAGCTTGCAAACTACATAAGAAATTTGAATAATTAGATGGTTTAATGTCTTCTAGCTGTAGCTCAAACTTTCATTTTGATTTTTTCTTTAGTTTGTTACAGTAACATATGTAACAGGCTGTCAGAGATTAACGCCCCGGAGCACAGAGTGCAAACATCTCTTAAAAGATGCGGCTTGAAATTTTCTTCAAGATAGGATATGTCTGCAAAATTCCCTACGGGGGGGGGGGGAGCAGGACCTTTTTTAGCTCGAAGTCTATAACGTAAATATGCGTTAATGCACTCTGTCGTGTAGCGCTTGAGCTTCTCCCCATTTATCATCTGCTACAAACCCTAATGAGAGTTTTATTGCCTACCTTGACCATTCTGCCAAAATCAGTCTGTATGGTACCGTAAAATGACAAACTTACATAATTCCCTATTACTGGGATAAAAAATTGTTTATAAAGCACATTTTTGTTAACAATGAATATGAAAAACTCATTGGTAGGATATAACGTAGATATGAGGTTTCCCTTGATAAAAGTGTTAACGTAATGATGAAAAGACAATTTAAAGTGCCTAAACTATTTATCCACCCTGTGAACAAATGTGTAAGCTAAAACCGAAATAGGTGGCACCTGAACTGCCATCCCTTTTGGTTTACACTTACACTTATTTTCGTACTAAAACAATATGAGGTCAACCGTTTTCCAGTTATAATCATTAACATATCTTCCTGTTATTGTTGTTGCTGTTATCTGAATCGTTGCCGGGCCGCATAGCGCAGTCCGTAACATGTCTGGCTGCAGATACGTGTCTGACTGCAGATCCAGGGGTGGCGTGTTTAATCCCAGTCAGATCCCATACTTTGGCAAAGAATGATCATGAAACGGTCACACTCCTCCCTTCCGCTGATTCAAGAAGGGTTGTTGTCAGTTACAAACGAAAGTATGTGCACGAAGTACTGGTTAACTGCTTAGTCAAGCTTGCCCAGGAAAAAAGTGTGGTTAGGTGAACTGACCGTCCAGACGTAAAGAATCTACAATACCAAAAAACAGTGTCACCAAACCACGTGGTGTGTGACGTAAATTTTTGGTACCACCGGCAGCTAAATCATCAACAAGAAGCATCGCCTCGGAACTTTAATCAATCGTAAGTATTTCATTTTCCAGCCGATTTCAACGACATATAGCCTATTCTAAGGGGAAAAGTGAGTTCTTTACAACGGTGTTAATGGATTTGTCACCAGATTAATACTTTAGGCCTGAAAACGAGGCAAATATTTGGGACTGGCTTGCCGTGGTTGCACGGTGTTTTTCACATTTTCTGGACATTTGCCTCGTTTTCAGGCCTAAAGTATTAATCTGGTGACAAATCCATTAACACCGTTGTAAAGAACTCACTTTTCCCCTTAGAATAGGCTAAATGTCGTTGAAATCGGCTGGAAAATAAAATACTTACGATTGATTGAAGTTCCGAGGCGATGCTTCTTGTTGATGATTTAGCTGCCGGTGGTACCAAAAATTTACGTCACACACCACGTGGTTTGGTGACACTGAAAAACTGAATCGTTACAATTGAATGAAACATTACTTTAAAATCAATTGTAATGTTACACTAGGATCAGCGACAGTTCTGTTGCCACCATATTTGTAAACAGTTATGCTATATATAGACTGGCTCCAGTCGTTAAAACTCTTTTACATCAATGTGCCATATCATATACTTGTAGCTTATCTTACTCTGATGGCTCTGTTTTAAAACAAAATCATCAGAGTAAGGCTAGCTGCAAGTATATGATATGGCACATTGATGAAAAATTGTTTAAAGGACTGGTGCCAGTATATGCTATATACAGTGCAGGATAAATTACTCCAACTCGAAAATAATATGCCATCAGGATAGTTCCAGATCAGATTGCAGTTAATCTAAACACGAAAAAGCATGTAAAAACAACATATTTCTAAAAATCGGACTGTATGTACGCAAATAATTAATGAGCCGCGACATGTGATTTCCAACAATGTGGCATTTTGACAAGTGTAGACTCAGACATGCCTGTGCAGCCTCCTTTTAAGCTTAGTAGCTTTATATTCATAGAATATTCAGGCGACTAGCAAAGGCTCTGATCAGACTGCGCATATGCGCAGGTTGGTCTGAGCCTTTGCTGGTCGCACATACCACATTGTTGGAAATCTCATGTCGCAGCTCTTATATTTACTCAGATCACCTGGACTGAAAATGTATGTGTAAGTTAGGCAGTTGAGCTTTCACTATTTTTGATATACACTTACATTTCTTTTCAAACCAAAACAATATGAGGTAAAACATTTTCCAGTGATAAATCCTACCATTTCTACCTGTTATTGATGTTGCTGTTATTTGGATCTTTCAATTGAATAAACACCTTTAAAGCAATTGAAATGTTACACCAGGATCAGTGGCAATTCTGCTGCCACTAAATTTGTGATAAGATATACTATTATAAGTAATAGTGCAGGATAAATTACTCACTAAGCTCTGTCCCTCACCAGGGTGAGCTAATAGTATTAGGCTCTGTCTGCCAGTGCATCAAATTATCGGCACAAGTATTGAAATACATTTGTATTACATGTTTTAGCTTCCCTGAGGTGAGGTAATAGTATTAGGCTCTGTCTGCTAGTGCATCATACTCTTGGCAAAAGTATTGAAATATATTTGTATTTCAAGTTTTAGCTCATCTGAGGTGAGATAATGATATTAGGCTCTGTCAGTACGTCATACTCATTATGTGAATGTTTTATTGTGACAGTCAACTTAAGTTATCTTTTTAACGGTGCAAACCCGTCGATGCCATGACACCTCTTCCATTTTAAGACGTACCAGCTAACAACTTTAGAATCCCTTGTTTTCCAAAGGACCGTTTGCAAAGCATGTTAAGGCACATGCGTAAAATTACTCTTTAAACTTGCATGTTTAGCTAGCCATAGAAGTTAGGCGTCTTAAGTTGGATCCGACACTTAATCTGCTTCCACACTTTGTGTTTGCGAGCAGCATAGACTCTGGCGAGACTGTGCATATGCACAGGCTCGTCTGAGCTATCGCTGCTCGCCTATACAATACATTCCAAAATCTCATTTATTGGCTCATTTTTTTCAATTTTTAGGCTCTTGTCTTTCTTCATTCATATATTGTTGAATACCAAATATGGACATGAAAAATTGTCAAATGCTTGTTTTATAAACTTAGTTCTGTAATTTCAGAGTCACACATACATAAACATGGACTCAATTGATGGTGCTAAAGGAGGCCACGTTTCTTCGGAAGAAAGTTTTACAATAGCATGTGACCCATGTGAATATGATCATATCTCAAAGAAAGCAGCAGCCTATTGTCACGAATGTGCTGAATATTTATGTGAGTCGTGTAAAACTTCACATGGGAAACTGAAATTGACACGTTCGCATAAGCTGCTATCTGGAGAATTAATGCCACCAAAGCGATCAGAGGGAGAAATGGCGGTTTTAGATACAGTTCTATGTTCCTGTATGCAAAACAAGGTATCTGTATATTGTAAAGAACATTGTAGCCTTGTTTGTGTAAACTGTAATGCTCTTCACCATAGAAGATGTAAAACTAGCGATATTGCAGATAAAAGCAATGATTTTGATGTTGATAGTACAGAGGAAACTATTGGCAACTTGAACGAGTTGACTGAAACAATAACAGCACTACAGGAGAGTAGAGAAAAGGACTTGAACATTCTTTCTTTGGAGGCCAAAGACTGTCAAGACAGAGCAAAACAATTTCGAGAAGAGCTTTGCAGAAATCTTGAAAGAATGGAAGCTAAAACAATTTCAGATATTAATGTCTTTAAAACTCAAGAAACGAAGACTATAACCCAACAAATAGATACATGTAAAGCTGCACAGAAAAGCTTAGATACGTACAGTAGGAAACTTCAGTTGGCAAAAGAACAACACGACAGGCAGGGTATATTTATGTATAATATACAACTATCACAAGCAGTGAAGTCATTGACAACAATCACAGAAGAAATCACCAAAGAACTATACCAGCCTCATATTTATTTCGAATGTAACCAAGCGATACATATTGCTGCTGATCATGATCTTGGTACGGTCAAATGCCATACTCCCGGTACGGCTAAATGCCAAACTCCCGGTATGGTTAAATGCCAAACTCCCAGAATACCACAACAGAAAGGCTTTGATAAAATGTCTGGTACGGCACACAACAAAATCAATATCAAATTACAATCTGATACCTATGAAGCGTTCATTTCTGGATCTACTTTCCTTACATCAGGGGAACTGGTTCTTTGTGATCGCAACAATAACAAATAAAAACTTCTAGATAAAAGCTTGCAAATGAAGGAAAGCATTGACGTACCTGGTGGTCCTTGGGATGTTGCTCCAGTAAATCAACAACAAGTGATAGTAACTTTCCCGCTTAAAAAGTACTTACAGTTCATTCAAGTGACGCCTTCACTTGCTTTAGGTCATAAGGTAGATATTGGGATGAAATGCTGTGGTGTGACTGTTTCACGTGAAAGTATTTATATATCATTCGTAGATTCAGGAGAATGCAAGATCGGTATTTATGACCTTACTGGGAAACAGAAGCTTATGATCGGCCCACACAGTTTCAACGATGGTACATTACTGTTCAAAAAGCCCTATTATATTGATGTGTTGAATGATGAAAAAATATTTGTATCTGATGTAGATGACAAATCAAACACATCAACAGTATATTGTCTTGAAAGCAATGGCAATGTTCTATATTCTATATCTAATCCTTCATTTAAGCGTTGCCTAGGAATAAGTGTCGATGAAAATGAAAACCTGTTATTATGCGACTGGATAAGCCATAAAATATTTTTGATAACAAGAGATGGCAAGGAAGTACGTGAGTTCCTGACAGAAAAAGATGGTCTTTATATGCCATTAACAACCAGCTTCCGTCGTAGTGATGGAACTCTTGTGGTAGGATGCAAAGGTCGTATTGATATACTGGTGTTCACATGGAAGTAAGACATGAGGCAGCTCAAATGATTTTTGTACTTAACACATCGGCGAGAGGTGAAGGCTCAGAGGAGACTGCGCATATTCCCTGTCACACCAGAGCATTGTCTTCTTGCATACACATATGAGCCGCGACATGAGATTACCAACTATGTGGTATGTGCGACAAGCAAAGCCTCAGATCTGCCTGCGCATACGTGCAGTCTGATCAGAGCCTTTGCTATTCGCTTGAATATTCTGTGAGTGTTAAGCTACTGACTGATCATCGTTTGGAGTTTCTAAGCATAAAAGTAGGCTGCACAGGCTCGTCTGAGTCTACACTTGTCAAAATGCCACATTGTTTGAAATCATATGTCGCGGCTAAAATTATGGAAGTAGAGGAGACTCAGGCACACTATTAGACCTCTAGCCCCGGTGTATTTGTATAGGCATTGAAAGGATAATTAAGCAGGTATGTACAGTCACGACAGAGCCTTCACTTCTCTCATACACAAAGTATAGAAGTAGAGTAAGACTCAGACCCAATATAAGACCTCTAGTCCTGCTTGATTTGAATAGATATTTAAAGAAGGCTTTAGCGCATTTGCGATAAATACCAAAATATTGCGAACTGGTCCATATGGATTAGTCCATATGGTAATTAGAGATTATCACATGGAGGTTTGGTTATCACCCGAAGTATCAACCCGAAACCCCATTATCAGCCCGAGAGCTTTAGCTCTCGGGCTGATAATGATCGACGGTTGATACTGAGGGCAATAACCAAACTCTGTGTTATAATCTGATTATCACATATTCCAATTCACTATTGTAACGCGTTTGGCGTACAAAAATATTAGTAAAACAGAGGGCTGGAGTAAATTTTGCTTTACGTCACGCCACTTGTTTACATCTGACTTCATCTAATGATCAACATCTCCTGCCGGGCATGATAACCTCTTTTCGTTCAAAATACATGACTTTTGGTTATCATCATGACAGGCTGATAACCAGTTGACGGGAAAGTGCTTATTGCATATGCAGATTTTGGGTTATCGCGGCAAATAGCGTCCCAAATATGTGATAATTAGATATTATCTCATGGCGTTTTGGTTACGCCCGAAGTATCAACCAGAGACCCCATTATCAGCCCAAAAGCTTTAGCTCGAGGGCTGATAATGGTCGAGGGTTGATACTGAGGGCGATAGCCAAAACCCCGTGTTATAATCTGTTAATCACATATTCCGATTCAGTATTTCAACGCGTTTGAAGTACAACACAAGAATGGCGTACATTTTGCGTAACGTTACGCCATTTGTTTACATCTGACGTCATCAAATAATCAACGTTACATGATAACCTCTCCCCGTTCAAAATACATGACTTCTGGTTATCATCACGGTGGGCTGATAACCAGTTGGCGGGAAAGAGCTTATCGCATATGTATACTTTGGGTTATCTCGGCAAATAGCGTCTCGAATATGTGATAATGGTACCTACAACGTATGAGCGAAGGCATTTCTTTAAGATGAAAAGTACAAAGTATGAAACCTGAGTGTACATTTCCGCACAGGTTTCATATTTTGTACTGTTCTTGAGAGTATGATAGTCAAATAGAGCTATCACATGCATTATAAGAAAGTAATTGTATATACATTTTGTCAAGCAATTCTTGCAAGGGTTGATTGCTGCAACTGGATTTTAATTGCACAATTATATAGAAGGGCAAATGAAAATAATTGTATGTACATTTTGTCAACCGATTCTTGCAAGTGTTGATAATTGCAACTGGATTTTTATTGCACAATTATATAGAATGGCAAATGAAAGTAATAGTATATACATTTTGTCAACCCATTCTTGCAAGTGTTGATAATTGCATCAGGATTTCTGTTACACAATTGGAAAGAATGGCGAATTTACCCATAGACCAACGTTAACAGCAATTTTTAACAGTTTGTTTGTATCGTAGAAAATCTTAAGATTGGTGGGAAACACAGTCCAGGGGTACATTCTTTTCAACATTATTTTTGTTTGTTTATTTTAAAAGGGTGGGTGAAAGTCTTATTTTGCCTTTAAAACTTCGCCGTTTGAATCAGTGTACTTTCAGTGGCTGGTGTGTGGCTACGTCAAAGGTCTGTTAATTTATGGATTGATGTATCAATTATATACAAAATTCAAGTCAAATTCAGCTGTTTTCTTTGTCGAATTGTATTGTATACTTAGTTGCAGGGGTGGGGGAAGCTTTCCAGGCCAGTTTATCTTGCCCCACCCCAACCACTTGGGTATCAAAGTAAAATTATTTTGCTAAGTCTTCTTATTTTAAACTATCTGAATATGATGGTGTATCAGTTATAAACATAATTTAAGTCAAATCCAGCTATTTTCTTTGTCAAATTGTTCCGTATGCTTAATTTGGTTGGGGGGTGTGGTCACTCTGTCCAGGCCAGTTTATCTTGCCCCCCACCCACTTGCGTATTAAAGTAATTTTTTTTTGCTAAGTCTACTTATTTTAAACTATCTGAATGTGGTGATGTATCAATTATAAACATAATTCAAATCAAATTTAGTTGTTTTCTTTGTCGCATTGTTCCGTATACTTAGTTGCAGGGGTGGGGGGCAAGCTGTCCAGGCCAAATTATCTTGACCCCCACCCACTTGGGTATCAAAGTAAAATAAGTTTGCTAAGTCTACTTATTTCAACTATCTAAATGTGATGATGTACCAATTATAAACATAATTCGAGTCAAATTCAGATATTTTCTTTGTCGCATTGTTTCATATGCATAATTGCAGGGGTGGGGGATAAGCTGTCCAGGCCAGTTTATCTTGCCCCCCCCCCCCACCCACCTGGGTATCAAAGTAAAATTATTTTGCTAATTCTACTTATTTTAAACTATCTGATTGTAAAGTTGTTTCAATTATAACATAATTCAAGTCAAATTCAGCTGTGTTCTTTGTCGCATTGTTCTGTATGTTTAGTTGCAGGGGTTGGGGCAAGCTGTCCAGGCCAGTTTATCTTGACCCCCACCCACTTGGGTATTAAAGTAAAATTATTTTGCTTATTCTACTTATCTTAAACTATCTAAATGTGATGCTGTATCAATTATAAACATAATTCAAGTCTAAAATTCAGCTGTTTTCTTTGTCACACTGTTCTGTATACTTAGTTGCAGGGGTGGGAGGCAAGCTGTCCAGGCCAGTTTATCTTGACCCCACCCACTTGGGTATCAAAGTAAAATTATTTTGCTATTAATTCAACATCTGTTTGATAACTTTCAAATCCAATACTTACCACAACTCTAATAACTTCAACCAGGAATATATAGAAGATCTTACATGAGTGCTCAAGTTTTATTGAATATATTAAATGAGTTTGGGAAAAGAGATAAAATGCAAGGCTTGCCGAGCAATTTATCTCTTTTTCGCAAGGAGTTTAATAAATTCAACAATACAACAGCACGAAAGTTAGATTCTATTTATCATATGACATTAAGATTACTTTGAAAATTCTTTTCTCGCGTAAAAACGTTATCATTTTGTCATTATAATCGCAACGTTTTTATGGACGTCATAACGTTTCCCAAAAATCAATAAACCACTAGTGATTTACAGATTTTATTGCATGACGTTATTTCACTCCCAGACGCGACGTCATGTAATAATAATTATAGTGATAAAAATAATAATAATAACAATGCATTCTGTTTCCATTATTTGAAATAAATATGTCCTGAAATTGGCTGAATACCCATTATTAACGAGTCAGCCAGGATGAGTTGTTTATGTATACTCAGCGAACTTGAAGTCTGAGTGACTGATTTTTCATATCATAAGATTACAATGTATTATTTCGTATATCATATACATTTTCAAATTAAAAAAGGACAGAAAAAGACAAGAAAGGGCAACAAAGAAAAAAATGCGTAGTTATAAACAGGCAGACAAGTGATCATATCAAAAACTAGTGAAATATGTCACTGCTCAAGATACTTAAGCTAGTGAAATATTTCTCTCGTAGATGCTTTAACTATTGCCACTGCAAAACAGTAAGAAATTAATACTATTTATCATATGAAGTCGCGTCTGGGAGTGAAATAACGCCATGCAAAAAAATCGATAAAACACTAGTGGTTGATAGATTTTCGGGAAACGTTATGACGTCTATAACAACGTTGAGCACATAATGGCAAAATTATAACGTTTTTACGCCAGAAATGAGATTTCAAAGAATTTGTCATATGATAAATAGAGTCTAACATTCGCGCTCTTGTATTGTTGAATTTATTAAACTCGTTGCGAAAAAGAGATAAATTGCTCGGCAAGCCTTGCATTTCATCTCTTTTCCCAAACTCATTTAATATATTCAATAAAACATGAGCACTCATGTAAGATCCTCTATGTATACAATACGCAGTTACAGTATGTATACCACAATGCCTTCATTACAGATGACTAGTTGTAATGTTAGCAAATATCAAAACAGAATGTTAGCAGGACAAATACTCAGAGCGGCATGGCATTTGCCAAAAAGTGAGTATGATCAGGAAATACCACAATCATACTTTGTAGACCAAACCATGGCATCGTGAGGACGAGACACAGAACACTTACAGTCACAAGACATCAGGAAGACAATTAGAGTAAACAAACATCTCTCTCTCTCTCTCTCTCTCTCTCTCTCTTTGTCACCAAGATGATTGCAACTTTATAAAGGGCACTATGTACTGCATAACAAAACAAGTACAAGAACTCACATAAAATGGGAGCGTCAATAAACAATGAATCAACAACAACAGAACCACCGACTTAGAACTGACTGCAGTCGAATCCACTAGGAGGTGCTTAAATGCATCTGACCAGAATTCATCCATAGCAATGACAGAAAGCAAGCATCCTTAAATCCTAAAATATGCATGAAACGCAGAGTAATGGAATTGGTCATGCTTCCTGATTTGCTTTGGTTAAATCTCATTGTCTTGTTTTATGACAGAATGAGTGCTGCTTATAAAGGCCATTCCATGAGATATTTGAACTTATCTCATATGCGCAAATGCCTCCAACCATGCCAATAAACGCACTTGAAATACACCTCTTTCACGACAGTTGAAAAATCCGTCCCAAGGATCACCAATTGGCATCATGAGGCTAAACGGTGATCACAAGGGGTAGATTTTTTCTATCATATCCTCACACAAATAATGGGTTCTTTTTCTTGCCCACCACTCAATATCTCATTTTATGTTGGTAAAACATGACAAAAAGGTGACATAAATATATCATTGTGACGTCATTTTAGCATTACATCAGATGGACGTGCGGCAAGTGTTCAAGGCTGGAATGTTTATCACTAGGATGATCACTGTTATAAGTCAAATAAGAAACGTTTTGAAACTGATATGTCAGTTATTCACAAAGGGTGTGGTTTCTCATCGCGAGCGACTCAAAAATAGATCCTCATTGAATAACTTGAGTATCTGGTTTAAACAGTTTGGTATGTTTAACGTTAAAAACTTGTTTATTTTTAAATATTGGTTGTATTATGAGCTTATACAGTAGTACCTTTTGTACATTCTATAGATTGAAACGAATGCTGTTATTATTCTGATTCTTTATATTCTTAGTGTATAAAAGCGTAAACATTGTATTTTATTTTTAGCTTTGATAGTCACTCATGTAACGGCTTGTGTTTTTCTTATCCTGCGTAAAGCCATATATAGATTTTTGACATAAACTCACCAAATATGATTTTTCTCGTTTTAATCAAAAGTAACCTAAGTTGAGGCACTTCCAAGATTTACAGACCGTCCAAAAGGCAGGGCGCGATAGTGCCTGAAACGAAGGTTTCTACGGCGTTTATTGCATTGAACAACTATTAAATGAAAGCTTTTGATTCAAATTATGTCTTAGTAACACTATTAAGGTTTAAGGACTGGCCAAGGGACAGGGACTGGATAGTGCCTGGAACAAATGTTTCTATTGCGTGTATTGCATTGAACAACCTATTAAATGGAAGCTTTTATTTGATGCAATTTTTTTATAAGTAACACGAAAGGGAAGCACCAAGCCTTGTTTTACCGCTTTATTTGTCTTGAAAATGAAAGCAAAATAACGCAAAATTAATGCCTGTTGCAATCGTAGTTAGCCCCTTGGGGCGTTTGTTATCAATCAAGCCAACAAAGTATGAAATGGCAGAAATATAATTGGGTAAATATTTGATAAATTCTGTAATAAACTATATAAACAAGGTAAATACTTTTATTCATTCACAACGCACAGTGTCAACTTTAAATGCACATTTATCCAAAATGGGCACTCCAATTCACTACGACCATTGAATATGAAGTGGAATACTTCCCCAGTGCTACTATCACTGAACAGCGATCTGCATGGAATTTGTTTCTATCCAATAAATATCGTGTTACATATGTGATATTGGCTAATTCTTTATATCCTGAGTATTTATAGGTGTAGAAATTGCTTTTATAGCTTTGCTTAAAGCTCTAACAAAAGCTCATGAATCGTCAAGCCTTATTCTACCGCAATATTTTGTCTAAATAAGGAAACACAAATATACACCACCTAAGGGCTAACCCCATAATTTTTGTTAGCCATTGGGGTGGTTGTTATCAATCATGCCAACAAAGCATGAAGTAACAGTAATAATTGTCAGGTAAATACTTGACTAGTCTGTTTGTTGCACTACTTCTTTTACTTTTAAGCATTTACAATTGTAGAAATTGAATTTTTAAAGAGTTGAAGGCACTTTCAAAATATAATGTTTACTTCCTTTTCTATTTGAAACACTAATTATGTCATCTTAAATCAGTAAGAGTTCCTTCATATCTCCAATAATTAAAATGGAATTTAACGTACCAGAGTTATTTAAGCTTATGCATGTGTAGAATGAGCACTGTATTGGTTTAACAAATCCCAAATTGATAATAATAGCAATATTCAATAAATTACAAAAATAATTGCATATAAGGCTCTTGAAAATAATATATTAAGTTTATTCTAATGATCTTAAGGATGACACTATCAAACAATAAAACTAAAACCATTGTAAAAATGTTAATTGTGTAATTCAATATGTTTTTATTGTCTACTTTATCATGACTGTAGCTTTCATTGTTTTACACTACATTGATTTAAGCATCAAACACATAACATATTCAATATTTTTAATCATATGACGTCGCGTCTAAGAGTGAAATTACGCCATGCATTAAAATCGATAAACCACTAGTGGTTTACAAATTTTTAGGAAACGTTATAAAATGACGCGTTTAACGTCAGGCAAACAGCAAAACCCTTACGTTAACACGCAAAGAATATGATTTCAAAATAGTTTTAATCATATGATAAATAGAATCTAACATATGTGCTTATGTGTATTTGAATTTATTTAACTTGTTGCCAAAAAGCCTCGCATTTTATCTCTTTTCCTCAACTCGTTTAATAAATTCATCAAAACATGAACACTCATGCAAGATCCTCTATGATCACCTTCTGTAAGTTAACCAATTTAAGCCGAATCGAATTTCTCACTCTTATCAATAGGAACAGTCAATTTCCGTTTAAAAAGTGTTGC
Source organism: Loripinus fragilis (assembly GCA_964019695.1). Taxonomy (NCBI): domain Eukaryota; kingdom Metazoa; phylum Mollusca; class Bivalvia; order Lucinida; family Lucinidae; genus Loripinus; species Loripinus fragilis. The sequence goes on along the minus strand of OZ026528.1, from coordinate 52,622,981 downwards.
GCGGAATTTTTTGATTTTTTTTATCGAATTTAAATAGATCATTCTGTATGCTAAAAGGAGACCCTCATCAGCCGCTGCGTTCTGTGGCATCTGATCTGGGTCTGCGTTGTTTGTATATGTCCTACAAGAAGGACGTTAGGCTAGTATTGGTTAAGATTTTGTGATTTGAAGAAAGCTACGCTTAATATTTTGATAACAGTGTGTGTGTGTGGGGAGGGGGGTGTTTCCCCAAGTGTTCATTATATTCTACGTATATTAAAATGTAGAATTTGTATTTTGTACATAACATCAATTGTAAATTTTGTATAAAAACAATGGCTACAGTGTTTTGTCAATAGAAACTTTACTCATGCTAAAAAAAGAAGGCCATCCTGAGTTTTTTATAAGGTTCGTTTAAGTTGCATAGTAATTTGGGTGTCACTTACAGGCCAACGCTATGTAGATGAATCCCTTCACCCACATGTGCCGCAAATTTATCAGCCTGTTGGAAACATTTTTTTTCCAGCAAGATAAGCCAGTGTAACTGCAATATGACAAGAAACTGTTTGCAAGCTGGTCATGTCATACCCCCTTGACTGGCCTTCTGGGTCCCCATCTAGCTCCAATAGGCCACCCCTGGGATATTATAGGCCGGCAGATACATGATCAAATCCCTTCCCAGCTGCAACACTTACAAAATTTGAACACTAGCTGGTTGATCAATGGCAATGTATTCCACAAGGGGGTGGGGATACAACCCAGGCTTCTTTAAAGCATGCACAAAAGCCTCATAGAATGCATTCATAAAAGTGGCGGTCATACAAGATAAGACTTACAATATATAAATTTAGAATCATAACATGTTCATGTTTGTATTAACTTCAACAAAGCATGTTATTTAAGGTTGCCTGCTTTTTATTAGCATGAGTATATTAATACTTTCAATCCCAACACTGGTAATGAAGGCGGAGCCAAAACATTTGACAACTATGTGTTATCTCCCCTCTTAATCAATATCCAATAATGATACCGCATGCCTTCATTACAGAATAGGGACTTGAAGTGAGAACACAGGGTTTGTAAACAACACAGGTGTAGACCAGCCTGCGCAAACGCACAATCTGATAAGCGCCTTTGTTATTCACTAATTGGAGAAAATCATATCTAAACTTGTTTAAGCGAAACTTCAATTTTCTAGCAAGACTCTGTAGCTTAGCAGACTGTTTTGAGTCTTTCTATGTTGGAATCCTCGTAGACAGGTTTTGTCGGGTTGATACATAAATCTTGATGGATCACTGATCTATGTTTACAGATCAGCAGCATTCACAAATTGTAGACCTGACATACCTTTATGGTATCTTTACTCATGTTTAAACTAGCTAGTCTGGCCCAGGAGGTGTGCACACTCTAGTTACAGTTCTTTGGTGCAGTCTTTGCTTCCAAAGGATACCATTTAAGAACATATTAAAAAAGGTCATACTCAACGTTGTATAATATGGTAATGTAATAGTATGTTTACTTCGCATACATGTATTTTGGGGCACACTTTCAGGCCAATGTTATGTGGATGAAGTCATTCATCCGCATTCATCCGCATTCCTGCCGCTCTATCAGACAATTGGAAAAAATTGTCTTCAAGTAAGACAATGCCCGACCCCATGCCAGCAATATGGCAAGGAATTGCATGCCAGTCAGTCGTGTCAACACTCTTGACTGGCCATCCATATCTTCTGATCTATCCGCAATCATCACCTCTGAGATATTCTGGGCCTGTGGGTATTACTTGACTTTTCGCTTACTGTAAAGGCGGCGCCTCATGAATGCGTAATTAAGATTAGTCAACCTTAGGCATAGGTAAAAGCTGAAAAGGAGGAGTGGTTTTATTCAAAAGTAACTGTATCATCTTGTGCCACCACCTTAGTCATTATTTAGTCCTTAAAACGCCAGCAAAATAACTGCATCTGAAAATGTATATTTAACATAAGCAGGGAGGCATGCGTAATACCCACAGGCCACAGGAGCAGTCTGATCTGGATTCACACTGTTTATCTATGAGGCTTCAAAAACATACATTTTGTGATTATGCGCTTTAAGGGTTAATAAATGTGAGTTCAGTGTGTATACGGTTAGGATTTTCATGAAATGCATGCATGTTTGCGCGGCTCAAAAAGCTTATTTAGTCTTTACCAAATTATAAATAAAACCTGATTTCCCTTCCTTAGCAGATGAAATAGCCGAACCACACCCAGATATGAATATTAAAGTTGCCGCCTTTACAGTAGGCGAAAAGTCAAGTAATATATGACATGTATCCCTTTCTAGCTGCCGCATTACCCTAATTGGAACACTGGAATATATACTCAGGATTCTTCTAAGCATACGAATATGCTCACAAAATGCATTTATAAAGTTGGCAGTCACTATATAAGATTTCTACTTTCAATTAATTGGTAATCATAACTTTATATTTATGCCTATACTTATTTTCAACAAAGTCTGTGAATTGGGGGTGGCTTCTATATTTTGGCAAGAGTATAATTTAACCAAGAAAATGTCATGAACTGTCAAGAGTGGTTGATGTGTTTATCAATATCACCAGGTACTAGTTTAATGTGGAACTGTTGAAACTGGTATGTTAGTTATTCACTGAGGGTGCGTTTCTCATCGAAATCAATTCTAAACCACACCTAGGGTGAATACTTACCATACCAATTCTATCAGTGTGGTATCCTGAAGCTTGTGGAAGTTTTCCTTTTGTCAATTTGTTTACACAGTGTTGTATATACAGTGTTGTAGATTTTGATTGATTAAAAAGTGTACAATCTCATTTTCTTTTTCTTTATTTTCTTAGATATACAGGTATAGACATTGTATTTTGTGTCACTTATGTAACAGTTTGATTTGTACCTTCTTACTTATATTCTGCGTATAGACAGCCATAGGTATTGTACGTCGTACATTGATTGAAACTTACAAAACGATGTTTTAGCTAAACCTAGGACTTCTGTCAAGGGATATGGGCTGCCTGAGAGACAGTGCCTTGTTAGTGCCAAAGCTAAGGTTTCTATTATGTTAATTGCATTGAAAAACAACATGACACCTGAATTTGATGCACATTTATATTCAAGTAATATGAGAAATAATGATATTCCTATCCAATAAAAATAGTATTACATATGCGCTAGTCTCTTACTCTTATCCTTAGTATAGGCCTGTGTAGAAATTCCATTTTGTTCATAACTTTGTTTGAAACTAAAATAAAAAAATTATTTATCACATGACGTCGCGTCTGGGAGTGAAATAACGCCATGCAATAAAATCTTTAAACCACTCGTGGTTTATAGATTTACGGGAAACGTTATGACGTCCATAACAACCTTGCATACATAATGACAAAATTATAACGTTTTTACGCCAGAAATGAGTTTTCAAAGTATAGGTCATATGATAAATAGAATCTAACATTCATGCTCTTGTATTATTGAATTTATTAAACTCGTTGCGAAAAAGAGATAAAATGCTCGGTAAGTCTCGCATTTTATCTCTTTTCCCCAACTCGTTTTATAAATTCAATAAACATGAGCACTCATGTAAGATCCTCTATATGTATTTGTCTCATTCTTTATATTCTAAGTTTATATAGTTTCAGCATTGTGAAGTTGTTAGGAAAATACCTGAACGACTCTTTAATAAACTACACAGGACCAGTCAAATTATCCGTAGGGGCACTCTTGTAAGATAGTGAACAGTCCACTAAACACGTAACATAATGACATTCCTATCCAATAAAAATATTACATATGCGATAGTCACTTATTCTTTATATCCTTAGTATAGGCCTGTGTATACATTCCATTTTGTTCATAAATTTACAAGAAACTCAAGAAAAAGCTTGTGTGTTTCTCTCATTCTTTAAATTCTAAGTATCTACAGTTTCAGCCCTGGAGAAAAGGATGTTCATATTTACGAAATGTTAATTACTCTCGTAATTTCAACCCTTCGATTTTGTGTCCGCTCCATATCTCCTGATTTCATTAAATTAAACTTCACTCCAATATTCCTCTTAGTGAGATAAAAATCAATGATTCAAACAACTCTGACTTAGTCATTCTGCGGCTGGATAAGTTGCGCCAGTTCAAAGCAATAAAACCTGTTTAAAACGGTCACTCTAAAAAAGACCAAAAATTGATTTTCAAGGTCAATTATTGCTTAATACGGGACAAAAGAATCGCAGAATGCTTCAAGAGCATTCTGTAATACTTTTGACCTTCATCAAGCTACCATTTGTCATAAAGATCTTCGTTTTGTCTATTTTTGAGTGGCCGTTTTACACAGGTTTTACTGTAATATGTGACTATCAAACTTTTCAAGAAGGGATTAACAAAGGTGCAGATCAAACTGCCTAGATGCACAGGCTGAACTGGACCAACATTTGAACCGCCACATGTGATTTCCAACAATGTCGCATTTTGACATTTAGACTCAGACAAGCCTGTGCAGTCTCCTTTAAAGCTTAGAAACTCCAAATGATGTTTGGTCGGTAGCTTAATATTCATAGAGTATTCAAGTGGCTAGCAAAGGCTCTGATCAGACTGTGTGTATGCGCAGGCTGGTCTGAGCCTTTGCTGGTCGCATATGCCACATTGTTGAAGATCTCATGGCGTTGCTTATTTTTCAAAGTAAAAATAGGTTTTCTAATGACTTTGCTTAGATAAGAAACTGTTAAATCTGACTAACTCTAAACACATGAATATAGGGGATAAATGTCAAGCTTTCAGTGGGATAGAACTAGTCTGTCTGTCAGTCTGTTAATTAGAGGTGAATCTCCTTTATAGCTCTTCCTGTCAAACAACAAATGGCTGAAAATAAAATAAAATACATATTACATATAGAGAATGATATCTAATTAATTGCAAAAAAGCAATGAAATGCTAAGTAAATCGATGCATTCTATAGCCCTTTTTCGGTGAGTTTAACCCTTAAAGCGCCATCTATAATTGCAGCAGACGACAATAACAAATTTTGTCGCTTTTTCAAAAATAACATATAAGGCAAAGGCATGATATCAGGAAATAGCATTTCTTATTTTTTTCATAAATTGAAAAGATGTAGAAAAAATTGTCGTCTGCTGTTTCTGTGATTGGTAAAAGTAATAACACGAGAGAAAAGAATTTAGATTTTATCTTTTATACAACAGCAGATTTATTCGATAATCGAGGTTTTGGCATGAAAATGTCTAAATTTTTGTAATGTATACGTAACGTTAGAGCGTCAATTCATACTATCAAACACTTTAATTCACTAGTTGTTTAATGATTTTAATTATTGGTGTTTTAACACTCCCCTAAGCAACGTGATACAACGTGTTATATCACTTCTTATAAGGATCAAAAATAATTTCTTTACAAATAGTCCAGGCGCTGATTTCTGTACAGGCCTTAGTTTTTGACTTGACACAACTTACCTGCCAGAAAAGGTTTGACTGTAGAAATGCAATCCTAAGGTCTTCTGCAATACTCCTAGGTACGTCGTACATTAAAATTGTGGTAGCAGTTTTGCTGTAGGACATCATCTTTGAACGTACCCTACGCCAAATGAGGTTTAGGTAAATTGAGAGGAAAACACGTCTCACGTTCAACCATTGCTTCCTATTCAGCATATTTCCCTTTAAATAATACATTATAGTCGGTGGAAAACCAGAATGACCTGGAACTTGATTTTAAAGTTTTTTCTTTGCTGATTCTTGTTTTTCAGACATTGTACTCGATGAATCCAACTGATGCCACTCTGGCATTATTGAGCGTTTTGAAATATTAAAGATGGCCGTCAGTTAGGCTCCTAAGACGTATATGACCAACTTACTCGATAAAGAGCATTTTAATTTTGACTTTTTATGGATGTTTAGTGGCTAAGTGAAACAAACATTTAAAATGGAACATTGTTTTGATTCAGAAGGTTGAAATATTAAAAATGGCGTCCAAAATGGCCGTCAGTAAGGCTCCGAAGACCTATATGACCAACATACTCAATAAAAATAATTTCAATTTTGATTTTTATGGATGTAAGAGGTTATTAAATGATGCAAACGATTAAAATGGAAAATTGGTTTGAATCCCAGAGTTGAAATATTAAAGATGGCGTCCAAGATGGCCACCAGTAAGGCTCTTAAGAGCTATTTGACAAATTGACTTGATAAAAAGCATTTAATTTTGACTTTTATGGCTGTTTAGAGGCCTGATGATTCAAACGATTAAAATGGAAAATTGGTTTGGTTCAGAAGGTTCAAATATTTAAGATGGTGTCCAAGATGGCCGCCACTGTAAAGCAAAAGTGAACCTGATCACAGTTAATAACTATTTTCTGATAGTTTTCAACAGTGGTTGTATTCGGAGAATTTGACTGGCATATTGTTGTTTTCTGCGTTTTGAAATATTCAAGATGACGTCCAAGATGGCAGCAATAACAGAGTGGGGGAATTACATGGTTTTTGTTATGATACACTGCACAGAAAAAATAACAGACTCATACTTTTCGTAATGTTATTTTTTGTCTTTGTTTTGATAATTGTATTCATCAATCCATACACCACTTTCCAGACCACCTTTTGCTAGATCTGATAATACCATAATATCATAGTGCCTACTTTTGGAAAACACTCTGTCCAAAAGATGAAGAGATAAATGCCAGGGCATACTGAAGGGACGATATAACTGAAGACGTTGTGGTTGGGTATGAGCAAAGGGACATAACTGCAGGTCTGGGTCAAGTGTTACAGATATACCAGCTGATTCAGCCCAAACACTACAGATGTGCTTGCAAGTCAGTTGCAACTGATTCAAACATATATGCTGGTGAGATGCATGCTGGTAGAGGGCAATCGTAACCAACATGCCTGCTATTTAATAGAAGAGGTTAAAGAGACCTGAGTGCTGCAGCAGGCCTATTACAGAAAAAAACCCGCTTGGTTTCAGACATGTGTGCTGGTCCTGTGCCACATAATCAAACATGCGTAATGTTAAATATGTCTGCTGACCCTGTGGCAATGATGACTGGGCTGATGGTCTAGTGCAAGTAGAATACATGCACGCTGACTGGGTGCAAATTGAACAGACATGCCTGCTGCTCCAGTGCAACAGTGCCCAGTATTCCTGTTAGTAAGGTACAGTTACAACATACATTATTGGTAGTGCGATGTTACCTACACAGATGACTGCTGTCCCTGTGTCTCGTTAACAGGCAAGTGTGCTGGTTCATTACCACATAATTATACACATGTGATAGTAAGGATGTCAGATGTGATTATCTGGTGGCAATACATGACTGCTGTTCGGCAAAACTTCAACATATATCCCTACGGACCTGGTACCATTCAATCATACATACATCCAGGTCCATTGAAAATCAAAGAGAAAACTTACTAGACTGATGCCCGTCCATCAGACATGCCAACTAACAGTGTGAAACTTTATTAGGCAAGACTGTTGCCTGGTTGAGTGCCATTCTAGAGAGTTGCTACGCTGTTGCAGCTGCAACATATATGCCTGCTGACCAAGTGTACTTACTGCCACACACACCGCTGCTGTTCAAATATGCCTACTGGTTGAGTGCTGCTGCAAGATGGATGCATGCTGGGTCTTTGCCACTCAATCCTGCATGTTTAGCTGGCGTTGTGCTTCTCTATCTTCCATACCTGTTGGTATGTTGCCTCACTATCAGCCGTGCCTGCTGGTGTGATGCCTGACTACAGGCCATACCCTCAATATTAACCATGCTGTGCTGGTGTGTTGCCTCAGTATAGGCCATGCCTTCTGGTGTGGTGCCTCACCACATGCAATGCCTTCTGGTGTGGTGCCACACTATCAGCCAAGCCTGCTGGTGTGTTGCCTCACTATAGGTCATGCCTTCTGGCGTGGTGTCTCATTATCAACCATGCCTATTGGTGTGTTGCCTCACTATAGGTCATGCCTTCTGGTGTGGTACCTCATCATCAATCATGCCTGTTGGTGTGGTTTCTCACTATAGACCATGCCTGTTGGCGTTGTACCTCACTATAGGTCATGCCTTGTGGTCAATTGCCATTGCAATCAACATTTTACGAGTCGAGTGCAGATGGAAGAAGGATGGTTATTAGTCTGGTGCTACCTGTACAGAGGTGGTATTATATCAGACATGTCTGATGATGCGGTGTCACTCTCAGATATGCCTGCTTTACAATGCAACCATATCAGACATGCATGCTGCGTTCACGAATTCATCTACGCATGTTTGTAAAGTGTTGCTCTATCAAGCAAGGTATCTGGTCTATTACAAATCCATCAGACATGCCTACAGGTAGGATGCCGCTCTCACAGGGTTGTAAAACGTGTTGGGTACCATCCTGGACGCCATCTTGAATATTTAAAATCCTGAATGATGTATTGATTTCCAACAATGTCGCAATTTGACATGATTAGACTCAGACAAGCCTGTGCAGTCTCCTTTTAAGCTTAGAAACTCCAAATGATGTTTGGTCAGTAGCTTAGTAATCATAAAGTATTCAAGCGGCTAGCAAAGGCTCTGATCAGACTGCGCGTATGCGCAGGCTGGTCTGAGCCCTTGCTGGTCGCACATACCACATTGTTGAAGATCTCATCTCACTGCTTATTTTTCAAATTAAAAACAGGTTTTCTAATGACTTTTCTTAGATAAGAAACTGGTAAATCTAACTATCACCAAACACATGAATATAGGGGATAAATGTCAAGCTTTCAGTGGGATAGGACTAGTCTGTCTGTTAGTCTGTAAATTAGAAGAGAATCTCCTTGGTAGATCTTCCTTTAAAACACAGTAAATGGATGAAAATAAAATAAGATGCACATTACATAGAGGATGATGTACAATTGAATCTAACTCATTGCCAAAAAGTAATAAAATGCATAGTTAAGCGAAGCATTCTAAAGCATTTTCGCTGTGCGTTTAATAAATGTAATAGCACGAGAGCACAGAATTAAGATTCTATCCTTTACACAACAGCAGAATTATTCTGGAATCTGGGTGTCAAATTTATATCATATATACGTGAAGTTATGGTGTCAATTCAAATCTTATGTAGATTTCTGACTATAAATATATTTGTATTCAATTCACCAGTGGTTTAATGTTTTTAATTTATGGCGTATAACACGCAACGTGATATAATTAAAGTAAACAAAATATGTACATCTTCTTTCTCACTTCTTATAAGGGTCAATAATAAATAAATTCTTTAATAAAGAAGGAGTAAATGATGTAAGAGTTCGTGCAAATGTGTAGATTTTCTCATCCTTGTAAAGCTGCAAAATACTTTTAAAAAATAAAGCCCAAAGAAGAATTTTACCACTGTGACAATAGAAATCATTTTGAGAATTGACCAACCACTATATCGGCAAAATTACCATCTATATGATTATGCAGGGTATATCCAGATGAGATTTACCAGTGCATTTGAGAATAAGATGACAACATTTGTTTTTTAGAAAACCTACTTACAACAGAGATTTATGTGAAAGTCTTGATGCCTATTGCATGGCGTAGTGCATTCGCCAAGTTCAGAGCTGGAGTTGCGCCCCTTAGACTTGAAACAGGTAGATACGAAAATTTAGCTGTTAATCAACGAACTTGTTTCAATTGTCGTAATATGGTTGAATCAGAGCATCATGTTCTCCTTTAACTTTAATGTCCTCTGTATGAAGACTTGCAGCTCGAAATTTTTAACCATGCTTTTAATATAAATCCTGGTTTTTATATTTGGTCAGATGAAGAAAAAATAAGTTTTTTATTTTCTTCCATAGAAATGGTAAAGGCTGTTGCCAAAACCTGCAAAGATATTCTTGAAAGGCGCAGACGTTTTTTATACAAATAATGAAAATGTTTTTATCTTATATGAATTTTAATATGTTTTATCGTGTCTCATAACTCTTTAAGAGTAGCTTATGTACTTTTGTATTATGTTTATATGTCTGTATTTTATGTTTGTACATAAGGTGACACGTAAATAAATCATTGAATTGAATTGATTGAATACAATATTGCCCTAAAATAGCTCATCTGAGTTTCATTGTCGTTGTTAGCTTCTCCAGAATATATAAGAGCTGAACCTAATTGAATCACAACACTGTGATCATTGAGGGAAGCTTCAAGTATTTAAAATAAGGCTGATGTTTTTCAGTATCATCTTCACTGACTACCAAACAGTTTACAATAGTTCTTCATTAAGTATACATTATACAATTGTTGACTGTTGAGGCATTGGACATAATGTGATGTTGACCTGAGAGTACCAACATTGACCGAGGCAGAGCCGAGGTCAATATTGGTATTCTCAGGTCGACATCACATCATGTCAAATGCCTAAATAATCAACAATTGTTTTATTATATTTTTTTTTTCTAAACATAAAAGCAACATCATCAACAACAACAACAAAATCTTGGCCATGGACTATGTCTTGGAAGTCTTGAATTTCTTTTTCACATGATGACTAAATGATTTCATTCAGTTTAAAGAGGAATGACCGCATATTTTATTTTAAATTACATTTAAAACTGTAGACAATTCATCAGGGTCTACACTGTTTGCTAAGACAAAACAGATCTTCCGATAATAAAACTGCAATTTTATTTGGGAATAATAACCTTTGACCTAATGGACCATTCCAAGTTTATTGCATCAATCCAGAAGGAAGAATTCATTAGTTCGTTTAAGAGTTTAACTATTAACTATATTCAACAGCAACGTCTGAATTACAAGTATATGATGAAACGTCAAATCTTGTGAATTTCGTGATGCTGTCACTCACTGAATTGTTACAGCAAATCATGCAAGTTTCATGCTGAAAGCACACCTGTTATGGAAAGTATTTATGAAAGTAAGTAAGGGTGCAAAGATCAGGAATCGATACAATCAAGTATCACACCTGACCCAGGATACCAATCGGAAAGTAACAAGCTTACAGTTAGACAACACAAACGACAACCAAGAGGTCAGCCCTTTCCCAGCAGGTGACCACAAGGCACATATAAACAGATGTGTACAAAGGCATAGCAAACACAAGACAGAAAACACATAAAAGATATATTGTAGTGACTAATATTGAATGAGAAAAACCCACAGCCCATGCGACATGTAGTTATTTTGACTTGAGTGGATATGCATCTGGGCCAATCAGGAGGTATTTATTTATAGTTTATTTAATAAAGTCGTTTAAAATTTAAGCAAAAAGTGAAGTTGTTTTTATAAAAAGAAAAGGGATAAGTTGGCGGAGGCTATATACAGTGAATTAGAGACAAAGCTATGCAGAAACATTCCACATTGTACAATAATATGATAAGAGCTACTTTGCACCAAAAAAGCAAAACAAGTGTGTATGGTCAGGAAATACCTCATTCACGAATTGCAGACCAACCCACTACACCGTGAGGAAGAGCTACAGAACACTCACAGTTACAAGACATAAGGAAGACAAATACAGTAAAGCAACTAGCTTTCTCTTCCCAATCAAAATGATAATAAAACTAGAAGCACACAACGTAATGAATAACAAAACACGGACCAACTACAGAACTACCACAAACAAGTTTGGTGGCAACTGAGATAAAATTATTTGGTGTGACTTTACACCAAGTCTCGTGGTAGCCGAACTGCCTAAGATCTTGGTGCAACCTTTCAACTGCTACAATAAAGATCCAAAATATTTGACACTGATGGTATTCATTAAAGAATTTTTCTAAATAGTTGATTTTGAAAAAAAATCAGCAGATGACAAAAAAGGTTGCAGAATTACCCAGAAGGCAAAGAGTTTAAAATGCATGGAATTTTAGACTTCTGAAGATTTTTATAAAAGAATTAAATACAAAATGTATCCGCACAGCAAAATACCAAAATCTATTCTAATAAGTTGGGTGTTATGGTAATTATTATCAAAGTTTCTTAATGCTGTGCTTTAAATTATATGTCATCTGTCACAAATTTGGTCAAAAGTGACAATTTTCTTCATTTTTAGGCCATTTGTTGTTACCACAGGGTTCAAGCTGGGCCCTGACAGTAGGGAGAAATAAGGGAGAAGTGACAGCCAGCTAGGGAACAGTTATAGCGCAAAATTACGGCATTTTCTGTCAGTTTAGAAGCAAAAAAGCCATTACACATACTATTGCCATTAAATGGAAGGAGAAATATGATGCAGTGGTAGTAGATGGTCACCAAAGCTTGCGTTTTGTGGTGACAGAATGAAATTGAGTCTTAGTTTTTTTAGGGAGACTCTTACTTTTCCCTGGGTCTCATTTGAGACCATTTCGCCCTAGTCGCCCCCTAGCTTATTCCCTGTTACCATGGCAGCAGTAAAAATAAAATGTGGTGATGCAGTTGGTGAATGTTAGATTAAGGGTAGAAGAGTTGTGACTTTGAGACTCGCCGTAGGCACTGTACATGTGTTATGCCCTTGAGCATCATCAAACAGTTAAATTGGACCCAGATTAGAGCCGATAGAATGTAGATACGGATCTAGGATCTGAACCAAATGACACTCCGATATTGTTCCTGAAAGAGATTTTTGAAAAATCTTAAAACAGAAAACAGCATAAGCATGAAAAACTACCCAGCAAGCAAGCAAAAAGATAAACATTTTTACTACGGTTGTTTTCTTATAAAGTGATCAGAAGAAATTAGTGAAAATTAACTTTTATTCTTTAGCTTCAGATGCTCCATGGATAGGAGGCAACCAAAAACACTCTTTACTATTGACAAAGGCGGATCAAAAATCTCTGGAAACACAGTTTTTGATTGCCATTTGTCGCCAGGTGGGCGACAAATGGCAATCAAAATCTTTGTTTCTTACTATTTTTGATCTATGTTCGTCGATAGTTAATTAATGTTTTCTATTGCCGCATATCCAGTTTTAGATGGGGCCAAAATATCACTCTAACCCTTTGTGTGCTAAGAAACAGCTAAAGAGATAGTTTGGCCAAGATGAAATGCCTCATATGGTGGCCTTTCACTAGACCCTCCACTATCTGTTAAAGGCTGGAAAGAGGTATAAAAAGAAGATTAAGCTTCTGTTTTAACACTTAATTAATGCCCCACACCTTTACTTAACGCAAATAGGCGTAAGATAAGGGCGGGATACAGCCCAAATTCCTGTTTTGAAGCCAAAGTGGGTGCATAAAACTGGGTGTGCCGTGCGTGCTGTATAGGCGAAGGGACCGCGGCTCACCGACATCATAACCGAATAATGAATGTTTTAACACTTTCTCCATTGCAGTCAATCTGTGAACATCTAAAGGAGCTAGCTTACATGTATCTCCAATTCGATTAGCTTCTGGCATATACCTGGATGTTAGTTGACAGGTTGCTTATGAGTCTAAGCAAGCCATTGGTCCAATGCAATGCTCCTCCTACTTATTGTCTCATCATATTGACGCCACTCCCCTGTCGGGGGGAGGGGGGGGAGGATTCCTGCCTTTAAGATGAAAACCTTCATGGACTGAAGTACATCAGAATTTGGAGATTATAACCTCTAATCCCTTTATGGGAAACCTGTCTTCGGGGGTTGGCGAACAACAAAGGCGCAGACCAGCCTGCGCATCCGCGCACTCTGATCAGCGCCTTTGTTATTCACTCATAGGACAATATTATATCTAGACTTGCTTGGATCTAAATTTCAAATTTCTTACTAGTCTCTGTAGCTGAGCAGGCTGGTTTGATCCTTGCTTTGTCGGGAACCCCCAAGAAAACAGCAAAAGCATGAAAAACTACCCAGCAAGCAAAAAGATAAACATTTTTACTACTGTAGTTTTCTTATAAAGTGATCAGAAGAAATTAGTGCAAATTAACTTTTATTCTTTAGCTTCAGATGCTCCATGGACAGGAGGCAACCAAAACACTCTTAACTATTGACAAAGTCGGATCAAAAATCTCTGGAAACACAGTTTTTGATTGCCATTTGTCGCCAGGTGGGCGACAAATGGCAATCAAAATCTTTGTTTCTTACTATTTTTGATCTATGTTCGTCGATAGTTAATTAATGTTATCTATTGCGGCATATCCAGTTTTAGATGGGGCCAAAATATCACTCTAATCCTTTGTGTGCTAAGAAACAGCTAAAGAGATAGTTTGGCCAAGATGAAATGCCTCATATGGTGGCCTTTCACCGGACTTTCCACTATCTGTTAAAGGCTGGAAAGGGGTATATAAGAAGATTAAGCTTAGGTATGAAACATGCTCCGTTAGTTGTCAACGCCTCATGACAACGGTCAGAGCATGGTAATTCATCCCTAGGGTATGAAACATGCACCGACAGTTGTCATCTTGACATGACAACGGTCAGAGCATGGTTATTCATCCCTAAGGTATGAAACATGCTCCGTCAGTTGTCATCGTCTCATGACAATGGTCAGAGCATGGTTATTCATCCCTAAGGTATGAAACATGCTCCGTTAGTTGTCATCGTGACATGACAACGGTCAGAGCATGGTTATTCATCCCTAAGGTATGAAACATGCTCCGACAGTTGTCATCGTCTCCTGACAACGGTCAGAGCATGGTTATTCATCCCTAAAGTATGAAACATGTTCCGACAGTTGTCATCGTGACATGACAACGGTCAGAGCATGGTTATTCATCTCTAAGGTATGAAACATGCTCTGTCAGTTGTCATCGCCTCATGACAACGGTCAGAGCATTATAATTTATCTCTCATGTATGAAACATGCTCCGTCAGTTGCCATCATGACATGACAACGGTCAGAGCATGGTTATCCATCTCTAAGGTATGAAACATGCTCCGACAGTTGTCATCGTGACATGATAACGGTCAGAGCATGGTTATTCATCTCTAAGGTATGAAACATGCTCCGACAGTTGTCATCGCCTCATGACAACGGTCAGAGCATGGTTATTCATCTCTAAGGTATGAAACATGCTCTGTCAGTTGTCATCGCCTCATGACAACGGTCAGAGCATTATAATTTATCTCTCATGTATGAAACATGCTCCGTCAGTTGCCATCATGACATGACAACGGTCAAAGCATAATTATCCATCTCTAAGGTATGAAACATGCTCCGACAGTTGTCATCGAGACATGATAACGGTCAGAGCATGGTTATTCATCTCTAAGGTATGAAACATGCTCCGACAGTTGTCATCGCCTCATGACAATGGTCAGAGCATGGTTATTCATCCCTAAGGTATGAAACATGCTCCGACAGTTGTCATCGTGACATGACAACGGTCAGAGCATGGTTATTCATCCCTTAGGTATGAAACATGATCCGACAGTTGTCTTCGTGACATGACAACTGTAAGAGCATGGTTATTCATCCCTAAGGAATGAAACATAATCCTTTAGTTGTCATCGTCTCATGACAACGGTCCGAGCATGGTTATTCATCCCTAAGGTATGAAACATGCTCCGACGAGTTTTCATCATGACATGACAACGGTCAGAGCATGGTTATTCATCCCTAAGGTATGAAACATGCTCCGACAGTTGTCATCGTCTCATAACAACGGTCCGAGCATGGTTATTCATCCCTAAGGTATGAAACATGCTCCGACAGTTGTCATCGTAACATGACAACGGCCAGAGCATGGTTATTCATCCCTAAGGTATGAAACATGCTCTGTTAGTTGTCATCATCTCATGACAACGGTCAGAGCATGGTTATTCATCCCTAGGGTATGAAACATGCTCCGACAGTTGTCATCTTGACATGACAACGGTCAGAGCATGGTTATTCATCCCTAAGGTATGAAACATGCTCCGTTAGTTGTCATCAACTCCTGACAACGGTCAGAGCATGGTCATTCATCCCTTAGGTATGAAACATGCTCCGACAGTTGTCATCGTGACATGACAACGGTCAGAGCTTGGTTATTCATCTCTAAAGTAAGAAACATGCTCCGTCAGTTGTCATCGTGACATGACAACGGTCAGAGCATGGTTATTCATCCCTAAGGTATGAAACATGCTCCGTTAGTTGTCATCATCTCATGACAACGGTCAGAGCATGGTTATTCATCCCTAGGGTATGAAACATGCTCCGACAGTTGTCATCTTGACATGACAACGGTCAGAGCATGGTTATTCATCCCTAAGGTATGAAACATGCTCCGTTAGTTGTCATCAACTCCTGACAACGGTCAGAGCATGGTTATTCATCCCTTAGGTATGAAACATGCTCCGACAGTTGTCATCGTGACATGACAACGGTCAGAGCATGGTCATTCATCTCTTAAGTAAGAAACATGCTCCGTCAGTTGTCATCGTGACATGACAACGGTCAGAGCATGGTTATTCATCCCTAAGGTATGAAACATGCTCCGTCAGTTGTCATCGTGACATGACAACGGTCAGAGCATTATTATCTATCCCTAAGGTATGAAACATGCTCCGACAGTTGTCATCGTGACATGACAACGGTCAGAGCATGGTTATTCATCTCTTAGGTATGAAACATGCTCCGACAGTTGTTATCGTGACATGACAACGGTCAAAGCATGGTCATTCATCTCTTAGGTATGAAAAATGCTCCGACAGTTGTCATCGTCTCTTGGCAACGGTCAGAGCATGGCTATTCATCCCTAAGACATGAAACATGCTCCGTCAGTTGCCATCATGACATGACAACGGTCAGAGCATGGTTATTCATCTCTTAGGTATGAAACATGCTCTGTAAGTTGTCATCGTAACATGACAATGGTCATAGCATGGTTATTTATTCCTAAGGTATGAAACATGCTCCGTCAGTTGTCATCGTCTCATGACAACGGTCAGAGCATGGTTATTGATCCCTAAGGTATGAAACATGCTCCGTTAGTTGTCATCGTGACATGACAACGGTCAGAGCATGGTTTTTCATCCCTAAGGTATGAAACATGCTCCGACAGTTATAATCGTGACATGATAACGGTCAGAGCATGGTTATTCATCTCTAAGGTATGAAACATGCTCCGTCAGTTGTCATCGTCTCATGACAACGGTCAGAGCATGGTTATTCATCCCTAAGGTATGAAACATGCTCCGTCAGTTGTCATCGCCTCATGACAACGGTCAGAGCATGGTTATTCATACCTAAGGTATGAAACATGCTCGGTTAGAAGTCATCGTGACATGACAACGGTCAGAGCATGGTTATTCATCCCTTAGGTATGAAACATGCTCCGTTAGTTGTCATCGCCTCATGACAACGGTCAGAGCATGGTAATTCATCCCTAGGGTATGAAACATGCACCGACAGTTGTCATCTTGACATGACAACGGTCAGAGCATGGTTATTCATCCCTAAGGTATGAAACATGCTCCGTCAGTTGTCATCGTCTCATGACAATGGTCAGAGCATGGTTATTCATACCTAAGGTATGAAACTTGCTCCGTTAGTTGTCATCGTGACATGACAACGGTCAGAGCATGGTTATTCATCCCTAAGGTATGAAACATGCTCCGACAGTTGTCATCGTCTCCTGACAACGGTCAGAGCATGGTTATTCATCCCTAAAGTATGAAACATGTTCCGACAGTTGTCATCGTGACATGACAACGGTCAGAGCATGGTTATTCATCTCTAAGGTATGAAACATGCCCCGACAGTTGTCATCGTCTCCTGACAACGGTCAGAGCATGGTTATTCATCCCTAAAGTATGAAACATGTTCCGACAGTTGTCATTGTGACATGACAACGGTCAGAGCATGGTTATTCATTTCTAAGGTATGAAACATGCTCCGTCAGTTGACATCGACTCATGACAATGGTCAGAGCATGGTTATTCATCCCTAAGGTATGAAACATGATCCGTTAGTTGTCATCGTCTCATGACAACGGTCCGAGCATGGTTATTCATCCCTTAGGTATAAAACATGCACCGACGAGTTGTCATCATGACATGACAACGGTCAGAGCATGGTTATTCATCCATAAGGTATGAAACATGCTCCGACAGTTGTCATCGTCTCATGACAACGGTCCGAGCATGGTTATTCATCCCTAAGGTATGAAACATGCTCCGACAGTTGTCATCGTGACATGACAACGGTCAGAGCATGGTTATTCATCCCTAAGATATGAAACATGCACCGTTAGTTGTCATCATCTCATGACAACGGTCAGAGCATGGTTTTTTATCCCAAGGGTATGAAAAATGCTCCGACAGTAGTCATCTTGACATGACAACTGTCAGAGCATGGATATTCATCCCTAAGGTATGAAACATGCTCCGTTAGTTGTCATCAACTCCTGACAACGGTCAGAGCATTGTTATTCATCCCTTAGGTATGAAACATGCTCCAACAGTTGTCATCGTGACATGACAACGGTCAGAGCATGGTTATTCATCTCTAAAGTAAGAAACATGCTCCGTCAGTGGTCATCGTGACATGACAACGGTCAGAGCATGGTTATTCATCCCTAAGGTATGAAACATGCTCCGTTACTTGTCATCATCTCATGACAACGGTCAGAGCATGGTTATTCATCCCTAGGGTATGAAACATGCTCCGACAGTTGTCATCTTGACATGACAACGGTCAGAGCATGGTTATTCATCCCTAAGGTATGAAACATGCTCAGTCAGTTGTCATCAACTCCTGACATCGGTCAGAGCATGGTTATTCATCCCTAAGGTATGAAACATGCTCCGACAGTTGTCATCGTCTCATAACAACGGTCCGAGCATGGTTATTCATCCCTAAGGTATGAAACATGCTCCGACAGTTGTCATCGTGACGTGACAACGGCCAGAGCATGGTTATTCATCCCTAAGGTATGAAACATGCTCTGTTAGTTGTCATCATCTCATGACAACGGTCAGAGCATGGTTATTCATCCCTAGGGTATGAAACATGCTCCGACAGTTGTCATCTTGACATGACAACGGTCAGAGTATGGTTATTCATCCCTAAGGTATGAAACATGCTCCGTTAGTTGTCATCAACTCCTGACAACGGTCAGAGCATGGTTATTCATCCCTTAGGTATGAAACATGCTCCAACAGTTGTCATCGTGACATGACAACGGTCAGAGCATGGTTATTCATCTCTAAAGTAAGAAACATGCTCCGTCAGTTGTCATCGTGACATGACAACGGTCAGAGCATGGTTATTCATCCCTAAGGTATGAAACATGCTCCGTTAGTTGTCATCATCTCATGACAACGGTCAGAGCATGGTTATTCATCCCTAGGGTATGAAACATGCTCCGACAGTTGTCATCTTGACATGACAACGGTCAGAGCATGGTTATTCATCCCTAAGGTATAAAACATGCTCCGTTAGTTGTCATCAACTCCTGACAACGGTCAGAGCATGGTTATTCATCCCTTAGGTATGAAACATGCTCCGACAGTTGTAATCGTGATTTGATAACGGTCAGAGCATGGTTATTCATCTCTAAGGTATGAAACATGCTCCGTCAGTTGTCATCGTCTCATGACAACGGTCAGAGCATGGTTATTCATCCCTAAGGTATGAAACATGCTCCGTCAGTTGTCATCGCCTCATGACATCGGTCAGAGCATGGTTATTCATACCTAAGGTATGAAACATGCTCCGTCAGTTGTCATCGCCTCATGACAACGGTCAGAGCATGGTTATTCATACCTAAGGTATGAAACATGCTCGGTTAGAAGTCATCGTGATATGACAACGGTCAGAGCATGGTTATTCATCCCTTAGGTATGAAACATGCTCCGTTAGTTGTCATCGCCTCATGACAACGGTCAGAGCATGGTAATTCATCCCTAGGGTATGAAACATGCACCGACAGTTGTCATCTTGACATGACAACGGTCAGAGCATGGTTATTCATCCCTAAGGTATGAAACATGCTCCGTCAGTTGTCATCGTCTCATGACAATGGTCAGAGCATGGTTATTCATACCTAAGGTATGAAACTTGCTCCGTTAGTTGTCATCGTGACATGACAACGGTCAGAGCATGGTTATTCATCCCTAAGGTATGAAACATGCTCCGACAGTTGTCATCGTCTCCTGACAACGGTCAGAGCATGGTTGTTCATCCCTAAAGTATGAAACATGTTCCGACAGTTGTCATCGTGACATGACAACGGTCAGAGCATGGTTATTCATCTCTAAGGTATGAAACATGCCCCGACAGTTGTCATCGTCTCCTGACAACGGTCAGAGCATGGTTATTCATCCCTAAAGTATGAAACATGTTCCGACAGTTGTCATCGTGACATGACAACGGTCAGAGCATGGTTATTCATCCCTTAGGTATGAAACATGCTCCGTTAGTTGTCATCATCTCATGACAACGGTCAGAGCATGGTTATTCATCCCTAGGGTATGAAACATGCTCCGACAGTTGTCATCTTGACATGACAACGGTCAGAGCATGGTTATTCATCCCTAAGATATGAAACATGCTCCGTTAGTTGTCATCATCTCATGACAACGGTCAGAGCATGGTTTTTTATCCCAAGGGTATGAAACATGCTCCGACAGTAGTCATCTTGACATGACAACGGTCAGAGCATGGATATTCATCCCTAAGGTATGAAACATGCTCCGTTAGTTGTCATCAACTCCTGACAACGGTCAGAGCATGGTTATTCATCCCTTAGGTATGAAACATGCTCCAACAGTTGTCATCGTGACATGACAACGGTCAGAGCATGGTTATTCATCTCTAAAGTAAGAAACATGCTCCGTCAGTTGTCATCGTGACATGACAACGGTCAGAGCATGGTTATTCATCCCTTAGGTATGAAACATGCTCCGTTAGTTGTCATCATCTCATGACAACGGTCAGAGCATGGTTATTCATCCCTAAGGTATGAAACATGCTCGGTTAGAAGTCATCGTGATATGACAACGGTCAGAGCATGGTTATTCATCCCTTAGGTATGAAACATGCTCCGTTAGTTGTCATCATCTCATGACAACGGTCAGAGCATGGTTATTCATCCCTAGGGTATGAAACATGCTCCGACAGTTGTCATCTTGACATGACAACGGTCAGAGCATGGTTATTCATCCCTAAGGTATGAAACATGCTCAGTCAGTTGTCATCAACTCCTGACATCGGTCAGAGCATGGTTATTCATCCCTTAGGTATGAAACATGCTCCGACAGTTGTCATCGTGACATGACAACGGTCAGAGCATGGTTATTCATCTCTAAAGTAAGAAACATGCTCCGTCAGTTGTCATCGTGACATGACAATTGTCAGAGCATGGTTATTCATCCCTAAGGTATGAAACATGCTCCGTCAGTTGTCATCGTGACATGACAACGGTCAGAGCATTATTATCTATCCCTAAGGTATGAAACATGCTCCGACAGTTGTCATCGCCTCATGACAACGGTCAGAGCATGGTTATTCATCTCTAAAGTAAGAAACATGCTCCGCCAGTTGTCATCGTGACATGACAACGGTCAGAGCATGGTTATTCATCTCTTAGGTATGAAACATGCTCCGACAGTTGTTATCGTGACATGACTACGGTCAAAGCATGGATATTCATCTCTAAGGTATGAAAAATGCTCCGACAGTTGTCATCGTCTCTTGGCAATGGTCAGAGCATGGCTATTCATCCCTAAGACATGAAACATGCTCCGTCAGTTGCCATCATGACATGACAACGGTCAGAGCATGGTTATTCATCTCTTAGGTATAAAACATGCTCCATAAGTTGTCATCGTGACATGACAATAGTCATAGCATGGTTATTCATCCCTTAGGTATGAAACATGCTCCAACAGTTGTCATCGTGACATGACAACGGTCAGAGCATGGTTATTCATCTCTAAAGTAAGAAACATGCTCCGTCAGTTGTCATCGTGACATGACAACGGTCAGAGCATGGTTATTCATCCCTTAGGTATGAAACATGCTCCGTTAGTTGTCATCATCTCATGACAACGGTCAGAGCATGGTTATTCATCCCTAGGGTATGAAACATGCTCCGACAGTTGTCATCTTGACATGACAACGGTCAGAGCATGGTTATTCATCCCTAAGGTATGAAACATGCTCAGTCAGTTGTCATCAACTCCTGACATCGGTCAGAGCATGGTTATTCATCCCTTAGGTATGAAACATGCTCCGACAGTTGTCATCGTGACATGACAACGGTCAGAGCATGGTTATTCATCTCTAAAGTAAGAAACATGCTCCGTCAGTTGTCATCGTGACATGACAATTGTCAGAGCATGGTTATTCATCCCTAAGGTATGAAACATGCTCCGTCAGTTGTCATCGTGACATGACAACGGTCAGAGCATTATTATCTATCCCTAAGGTATGAAACATGCTCCGACAGTTGTCATCGCCTCATGACAACGGTCAGAGCATGGTTATTCATCTCTAAAGTAAGAAACATGCTCCGCCAGTTGTCATCGTGACATGACAACGGTCAGAGCATGGTTATTCATCTCTTAGGTATGAAACATGCTCCGACAGTTGTTATCGTGACATGACTACGGTCAAAGCATGGATATTCATCTCTAAGGTATGAAAAATGCTCCGACAGTTGTCATCGTCTCTTGGCAATGGTCAGAGCATGGCTATTCATCCCTAAGACATGAAACATGCTCCGTCAGTTGCCATCATGACATGACAACGGTCAGAGCATGGTTATTCATCTCTTAGGTATAAAACATGCTCCATAAGTTGTCATCGTGACATGACAATAGTCATAGCATGGTTATTCATTCCTAAGGTATGAAACATGCTCCGTCAGTTGTCATCGTCTCATGACAACGGTCAGAGCATGGTTATTCATCCCTAAGGTATGAAACATGCTCCGACAGTTGTCATCGTGACATGACAACGGTCAGAGCATGGTTATTCATCCCTAAGGTATGAAACATGCTCCGTCAGTTGTTATCGTCTCATGACAAAAGTTAGAGCATGGTTATTCATCCCTAAGGTATGAAACATGCTGGGTCAGTTGTCATCGCCTCATGACAACGGTCAGAGCATGGTTATTCATCCCTAAGGTATGAAACATGCTCCGTCAGTTGTCATCGCCTCATGACAACTGTCAGAGCATGGTTATTCATCACTAAGGTATGAAACATGCTCCGTCAGTTGTCATCGTCTCATGACAACTGTCAGTGCATGGTTATTCATCCCTAAGGTATGAAACATGCTCCGACAGTTGTCATCGGGACATGACAACGGTCAGAGCATGGTTATATATCATTTATGTATGAAACATGCTCCGACAGTTGTCATCGTCTCATGACAATGGACAGAGCAGGTAAGAAACATGCACCGTCAGTTGTGATCGTTTCGTGACGACGGTCAGAGCATGGTTATATCTCATTCAGGTAAGAAACATGCTCCGTCCATTATGATCATCTCATGACCATGTTCGGAGCATGGTTATACCACTATTTCATAAGGAACATGGTCGTCTCATTACATCGGTAAGATAATGTTTATACATCTACCTGATGAGGAACATGATCAGCCAGCTGTGATCGTAGTTAGAACATGGTAATACCCATATCTGATTTAGAAATACGCTCATCCAGTTCTGACCGTCTCCTCACAACGACTTCAGAACATAGTTGTACGTTTATTAAAGGAGAAACATGCTTATCCATTTGCCTTCATTCTATTACAGGAATTAGGACATGTTTACAGGCTAGCCTTATATAATATATGTGCAGGTGATAGCCATCGTCTGGTCATAGTTAAAGAAATTAGCGCTTGTGAATGTCATCTTCATAAAGGAAATATCAAATACGCTGATACGTTTACAACTGCACATACGCACAGGCTGATCTGAGTCTAAATGGAGGATTGAGGTCGGGGCACATTGTAAGAAATGATGTGCGATCAAGTGCGGATCCAGAGGGGGGGGGCAGGGGGTCCGGACCCCCCCCCCCCCTGGAAAATCACAAATTATATGGGTTTCTATAGGGAATAAGCAATTGGACCCCCCTCCCCCCTGGAAAAAGTTGGACACGTTGTCAGAGCTTTTTATTGCCAGCCTGACCTGGGCCCCCCTGACGAAAATTCCTGGATGGCGATTATTTACATTAAGCCTCCATAGAGGCATCCATCCTCATTTCAGGCATCTTAAAATATGACCTCTACATAAAGTCTTATCTTTTTTAAAAGCTGCATCTTGTTAAGCGCTATTAATAGACATTTGGGTTTTTGGCTGTCTATTTTAAAAACAAATGACGCATGCGCAGAAACGCACCATGCGGGGACAGTTGTCATTATCCCCTTCCCTATAAAGGCAGGTCCTTATCGGTTATCCAGCGAAACGTCATTCCCTGGTGGACCGACTGTGACTGAGGCTTAGACTGGTTCTCTCCCTTTAATAGCTTGTCAGCATATTAACATTGTCGCGGACAGGACGAATGCTAGCACATACTCACCTGTCGCCTTTCGCTCGGTGCACACTGGGAATGAGCCGCCATTTTTATTAAAATGTATTATGCGGCCACTGCTTGCATGACTCAGGGCTTTACATCCAGAAAATATCGACTAAAAGAGAAATTATAAACTGTCAAAAATTTAACTTTTTGCTATTTTTAACAATAAATTTTGTCACTATCGGAGTGCGAGAATTGAACGGAACTAGCCAAATATCGCTAGTTACCCATGATGCAAAGGGCGAAATGCGAGAGATCTAGATGAGGTATCGTCAGGTCTCGCGAGAATGGCATATTAAGACAGGTAACAACTAGCCGCCATTGCGCCTACGTATCGCATACACACTGACGTCATGAGTGACGTGTATTGGAAAATACCCTTGACATAAAGTTCATTTTTTAAACAAGCCGTTTAATTAAGTTTATTTTGTTCTGTGAGTTTATATTTTTTCTTTAACTTAATTATCAAATTATAGTAACTGAAAAAATACTGAAGTTTGTGTTGGAAAATCTTTTCTAGAGCATGCGCAGTCGGATGAGTAGGATTCTTTACTTGTAAAAAATTACTAGTTACCAAACGTTATATGCGTAGCGGAAGTGGAGCTTTATCAACGTGGGGAACCAATCTAGACTGAGGCTGTATGCGCTGGCTGGGTAGAATATTTACCATTAACGACTTCACGCGAATCTGCGTTTCCACATCTAAGAGACTAGTCCGAATGCACAGGAACACGTTATTTTTATATATAACACACCTGTGTATACAAAGTTGACATAATTTCATGTTTTATAAGTCATGTTTATTTTTTAAAAAAAGATATCGATTACAGCAGACATAATATATGTTAAACATTAAAGCAGACGACTATTTCAAATTTTGCTGTTTTTTTTTTCCAAAAATAACAATCAGACGATTCTAATGAAATATCATACCTTATTTTATTCGAAAATTAAGAAATATGTAGCAAAATTTGTCGTCTGCTGCTGTGATTGCCGCTTTAAGGGTTAAAAGAGAGCTTGTTCACTATGATGTGGTTTATAGTAACGATGCGACGAATACAACACAACTTAGAAGACAAACACCAAATTCTAGTAAGTCAACTGGTTATTTATGTCATTTCTCTTCAAAATTACAAGATGAATTGTTTATATAGTGAAAGCCTCTAGAACTGCTCCCTGGGAAACTGGAGATTATAGTACTTATCAAAAATGATGACAAACTAAGGCTTTTGACTTAAGCCTATTTTATTTATCAGATGACCTTACAGCTTGACATTGGCAACAAAACTGATTAACCCTATGCAATCTGATCTTGATTTTGTTGGAAACCCATATTTTTTCGTGTTGGGGTTTATCCTACACTGTAAATAGCGTAAATTTCAGAAATTATAAACAGAAGAATTGCAACTGATCCTTGTGTAACATTACAATTAATTTAAAAGCAATGTTTATTTGATTGTAACGATCCAGATTACAACAACAACAATATCAGGTAGAAATGTAAAGTATTCATCATTGGAAAATGTTTCATCACATATTGTTTTGGTACGAACATAAGTGTAAGTTTATACCAAAAGGGGTAGCAGTTCACCTGTCACATAATAACACGTAGAAGAATTTAAGATTTACCACTCGAAAATGTTTTACCTCATATTTTATACGAAAATGGGTGGCAGTTCAGCTGCCTCCTAATAACAGGTAGAAATGTTAGGATTTATCACTGGAAAATAGTACACCTTAAATCATTTGAGTACGAAAATAAGTGTAAACTTAAACCAAAAGGAGTTGCATTTCAATTGCCATCTAATAACAGGTAGAAATGATTTGGATTTATCACTGGAAATGTTTACCTCATATTGTATTAGTACGACAGTTTATACCGAAGAGGGTGGCAGTTCAGCTGCCACCTAATAACAGGTAGAAATGTTATGGATTTATTATCACTGGAAAATGTTTTCCTCATATTGTTTGAGTACGGAAACAAGTGTTACAGGTAGAAATGTTAAGGATTTATCACTGAAAAATGTTTCACCTCATATTGTTTTAGCACGAAAATAAGTGTAAGTTTATACGACATCTCCTAAACTACTGGCTGGAGTTTGACATTTTTAATAGTTGTTCAATTGGTTCTGGTCCGTTGCATATCTAGGTCACACATGCTAAAATAGATTTTCCAGATGAAAACTTTAACAAATCTTCTTGTCTGAAACCACAAAACCTAGAGACTTGATATTTGGCATGTAGCATTATCTAGTGGACCTCTACCAACTTTGTCAAAATTATGCCCCTGAGGCTAAAATGGCCCTGCCCTAGGAGTAACATGTTTTACATAGGCTTATATAGGGAAAACGTGAAAAAATCTTCTTGTCTGAAACCTCTAGACCTAGAGTCTATACATTTGGTAAGACCTAGAGTCTATACATTTGGTATGTAGCATTACCAAGTAGACCTTTACCAAGTTTGTTCAAATTATGCCCCTTGGGTCAAAATTGGCCTC
Organism: Loripinus fragilis; assembly: GCA_964019695.1. Taxonomy (NCBI): domain Eukaryota; kingdom Metazoa; phylum Mollusca; class Bivalvia; order Lucinida; family Lucinidae; genus Loripinus; species Loripinus fragilis. Next base: position 52,596,138 of record OZ026528.1, on the reverse strand, counting down.
GCCCTGGAGTCACAGGTTTTACATATTTTTTTTATGGGGAAAGCATGAAAAAATATTCTTGTCTGAAACCACAAGGCCTTGAACCTTGATATTTGGTATGTAGCATCACCAAATGGACCCCCGTCGCAGGGGTGACAAAGGCTTATATAATGTCAACTTTTACAGAATATGTTCATGCTGCATATCAGATTAAAGGGAATAAAGCATACATTAACATGCTAGCAAATATTTTGTCCTTACAGAAACTCTCAACCCTGGGGTGGGGTAAAGAGGTCATTTTTTTTCTTTTCTGAAACTTTTCCTGTTGCATATCAAACGACGTGTATTGGTTTGGCCGTTTTTTGCCCACGATGAATTTGGCTGGAATTTAAATATTATGTAGTTTGATCGTTGCCCTTTTACATTAGTATGTTATAATTAAGCGACGGCATAGATGCAACCACGTGGATTAAAGTTTCTCACTAGTGTGTATCAACAGAGGTATGTTCATGAAGAGTTTCTCACAAGTTTGTATCAACAGAGGTTTGTTCATGAAGAGTTTCACACTAGTGTGTATTAACAGAGGTCTGTTCATGAAGAGTTTCTCACTAGTGTGTATCATCATAGGTTTGTTCATCAAGAGTTTCTCACTAGTTTGTATCAACAGAGGTTTGTTCATGAAGAGTTTCTCACTAGTTTGTATCAACAGAGGTTTGTTCATGAAGAGTTTCTCACTAGTGTGTATCATCATAGGTTTGTTCATGAAGAGTTTCTCACTAGTCTGTATCAACAGAGGTCTGTTCATTAAAGTTTCTCACTTGTTTGTATCAACAGAGGTTTTGTTCATGAAGAGTTTCTCACTAGTGTGTATCAACAGAGGTTTTGTTCATGAAGAGTTTCTCACTGGTTTGTATCAACAGAGGTTTGTTCATGAAGAGTTTCTCACTAGTGTGTATCAACAGAGGTCTGTTCATGAAGAGTTTCTCACTAGTGTGTTTCATCTGAGGTTTTTTCATGAAGAATTTCTCACTAGAGTGTATCATCAGAGGTTTGTTCATGAAGAGTTTCTCACTAGTTTGTATCAACAAAGGTTTGTTCATGAAGAGTTTCACTAGTGTGTATCATCAGAGGTTTGTTCATGAAGAGTTTCTCACTAGTGTGTATCATCAGAGGTTTGTTCATGAAGAGTTTCTCACTAGTGTGTAACAACAGAGGTTTGTTATTAAAGTTTCTCACTAGTGTGTATCAACAGAGGTTTGTTCATTAAGGTTTCTCACTAGTGTGTATCAACAGAGGTTTGTTCATGAAGAGTTTCTCACTAGTGTGTATCAACAGAGGTTTGTTCATGAAGAGTTTCTCACTAGTGTGTATCATCAGAGGTTTGTTCATGAAGAGTTTCTCACTAGTGTGTATCAACAGAGGTTTGTTCATTAACGTTTCTCACTAGTGTGTATCAACAGAGGTTTGTCCATGAAGAGTTTCTCACTAATGTGTATCAACAGAGGTTTGTTCATGAAGAGTTTCTTACTAGTGTGTATCATCAGAGGTTTGTTCATGAAGAGTTTCTCTTAGTGTGTATCAACAGAGGTTTGTTCATTAAAGTTTCTCACTAGTGTGTATCAACAGAAGTTTATTTATAAAGAGTTTGTTTCTAGGATGTATCAACAGAGGTTTGTTCATGAAGAGTTATTCACTAGTGTGTATCATCAGAGGTTTGTTCATAAAGAGTTTCTCACTAGTGTGTATCAACAGAGGTTTGTTCATGAAGAGTTTCTCAACTAGTGTGTATCAACAGAGGTTTGTTCATGAAGAATTTCCTACTAGTGTGTATCATCAGAGGTTTGTTCATGAAGAGTTTCTCATTAGTGTGTATCAACAGAGGTTTGTTCATGAAGAGTTTCTCACTAGTGTGTATCATCAGAGGTTTGTTCATAAAGAGTTTCTCACTAGTGCGTATCATCAGAGGTTTGTTCATGAAGAGTTTCTCACTAGTGTGTATCATCAGAGGTTTGTTCATGAAGAGTTTCTGACTAGTGTGTATCAACAGAGGTTTGTTCATGAAGAGTAGCTCAATAGTTTGTATCAACAGAGGTTTGTTCATGAAGAGTGTCTCACTAGTGTGTATCAACAGAGGTTTGTTCATAAATTAAAGTTTCTCACTAGTGTGTATCAACAGAGGTTTGTTCATAAATTAAAGTTTCTTAATAGTATGTATAAATAGAGGTTTGTTCATGAATGAACAAACCTCTGTTGATAAACACTAGTGGGAAACTTTAATTCACGTGGTTGCATATGCCGTCGCTAAAAGATGCAAAAGTAAACTGACCTCAAACATGATACTAAACATGTGTGTGTTTATAATCGTCATGACTATGTTTTAGATTATCTTGATGAGATGTGTTTTTCAGGTGTAATATATATTGAATATTTAATGCTATTAGTGTTTTATCGTGTTTTCCAAGTTAATCTCCAGCGCAAACAAACATATTCCTGTTTATTCATATACATGTAATATGTAGGACATGCACAACAGCGTGCATATGTTAAACGCATTACATGCGCAACCTTATTTGCTAGATTGGTATTTAAGTCACATAAATGTGCACCAATGTAGAAGAACATGTAGAATAAATTTTCAGTCAAGATCATGGTCATTATCATAGCAGGCGATCATAGGTTGCATGTACAGAATGCATATTGGCTCCATATTTTACGCATGTCCCGGCGCAGATATTCAACAATCGTGATAGCTCTGTGGTCTATATCACTTACTTATTATAAGACAACTAAAGTGTCTTGGCCTCACAGACATCTGTCTAAGAGATCGCAGTTCCCAATCCCGAAGAATCATATGTTTTGTGGTTTTGTGTCATTGTGCAAGACACTTCATCTTTATTGTTTAGTACGTGTTCAACCGAGGAAAACGTCATGATGACTGAAATATTGCTGACTGTGACGTAGAGCAATAACGTAGATCATTAAACACTTAGCTATGTTTCAAGCATTTGTGGCAGCTACAACTATTTCAAGGGTGACAACTTCCGTCATAGCAGGGATCTCAGAACCGTTTGAACAGCCTAAATTTAGTTTTGGTAAAGGTGAATGAACGTCTAAAATAGAGTATTTTGATCATTTAACGTTCGACGTATTTGTGTTTGCTGGTGCTAGTGAATATTTACCATCTGCAGATAGTGGTTGCTGCATATGTACTGCATTTTGTTTGCAAATACTTCACTAGAGCGATGTATATTTAGGTAACAAACAGTTTAGCACAGATATTGTGCACAAAAATAGTAAGTTTGCATTAAAAGTGCATTAAACTCTAATTATGAATAAAATGTTTGTGGCGTTTGCATTCAGACCATTGACTATTGTGTTGTACGCGCATTCTTGTATAAATTACATTGGAATGAAACGGAAAAAAGAAAAAAAATACATTGATTTACTTGACGACAATATCTGTGCCACCTATATATATTATATATACATGAGAAGTTACTTGCTTCAATAACTATAGCAAGGTGTTAACTTTGACATTCCATTACAATATAAGCTGATCGTTTGCATTACATCACATCAGCTACCTTTTGTTTAAATAACCCCACTTTAACATAATTACTGACAAACTGACACAGTTCTTTCGAAATTGTGGAATATTAAATGATTCTGATATCTGTGCTGTGATGTGATGTAGCTTTTTGACTGTGCTCTAATTAAGAACCGTTAGATGTATTTTATCAAACTTGCACAGATACTTAACTGGGGCATTGACCTAATTTTCATGGTCACGAAGATTATATACAACTCTGCGAAAAAGCTTGTCTGTACTCTATCATTTTAACTAATGGCCAGCGTTTGACCAAACTTACACAGATACAGCAGGAAAGACCTTAATGAATGACCAGGCTTAGGTAGCATTGGCCTAAATTCCAAGATCACCTGCAGGGTCACATACCTTTATTAAGTGGGTGGGGTACAACTCCATCTAATGTTATATACTTTCCATTCCTAACTCACAATGTATGGCAACATTAAATGGTGTCTACCTTGTAATGAGAGAGTACCAATAATTGATTTAACTAGAACACATTTGATGGCGCACCATCGCAAATTCCCACAGTCTCGAAGAAATCTAATGGTATTTTACCTTTTAACCCCACCTGAAGGTCACCAGTTTGATTCTAGGGTAAAACTGTCCAGTGTATCCTGGTCCTCTGATCATCCTTTTTTAATTTGATATGCAACATGACTATGTTCAGAAAATTTAATTTTTGACCCCCCAGCACCGAAAGCATGACCCAGGCGATGGAATGAAAATACTGTCTGATATGTTTTATATCTTTCATATGTGAGAAGACACACACAAAAGTTTGGTTTAAAAATATTTGAAATTGACTTTGTAATTGAAATTTAATAATATTTGACCCTTTGGCCCTCCCCAGGTCCCCAGGGTGTGGGGACCCCAAAAAATTACGCCTTTGCAGGTGCCAGTCATTGAGTAACTCACACACCAAATTTGGTTGAATTTGGGGATATTTTTTTTTGACCCCCAACCCCCCTGTACCCTCCCCAAAGTCCCACCCCTGGGGCATGACCCAGGCGACGGAATGAAAATCCGGTATGATATGTTTTATATCTTTCATTTGTGAGAAGACACACAGTGTTTGGTCAAAAATATTTGAAATTGACTTTGTAATTGAAATTTAATGATATTTAATCTTTTGGCCCCTCCCTAGGGCACCAGGCGGCGGGGCTAAAAAATGTGCAGTTGCGCACCCCATTCATGTGAGCAACTCACACACAAAATTTGGTTGAATTTCGCCCAATGTTTTAGGAGAAGATAGCATGACGGACGGACGGACAGACGAAGGCGATTGCAATATCCCCATCGCCTTTTTAAAAAAGCGTTGGGATAATTATCCCTCATGCTCCAAAGAATGATCACGTAATTTTCAATTTTGACAATGTTTTGACAATGAGCCATTCCAAAACAAAAGTAGCGGTGAGCTGTCTTCATAAAAACCGTTTATATACCAAAACACTGTCTCTAAAAATTTGTGTATCAGTTAAAGAAGTGGGGAGGCATATTCAACTTTCAACCCACTCTCTCCGTCGATCTTTGTTTATATGCCCCTCATTTATTTTTCTCTCTCTCCCATATGACTCGCATTTACTAAAACGTTGTTGTATTTGCCTTTAAAACTCAACATATTCAAAGACTGTTTAAAAATAGTATTGATATGAGCTTGATAATTTGTCTATTTAATTACATTTTCGGACTAGAACCTTAAGTCTTTCCAGTGATTATCAATACTCTTAGTGCTTTGATAAGCATAAATTGAATGGTTCATTTCAAGATAAAATTTGAAGAAAAGCCTTTTTACGGTATATGCTGCATGAGGGACCGACTGGCAAATACCAATTTATTGTGTAAAATTATATGCACAGTAATATGAGAAATAGTTTTATTCTGTTACATGCATGCAGACATGTATGTAATTGAGTCACGAAGTGCACAAGGGTGTTTGTTTTACCACAGACTTAGTGTTAAGTGTGGTTGATAGGGCATGCATTTAACCCCAAAATTTATTATAAAAATACATTTAAATGAGGAAATTAAGTTGTGGAAATTTTAAGGGAAGGGGGGGGGGGTGGGGCGGGGTGGGGCGGGGGGTCCAGGCCCGACCGCCAGAAAACAGTCTGGACACCGTTTTTTTTGTCCTCAACTTATTTTACAGTTAACAGAGGGGGTCCAATGGTTTTGTTGCAGAGAAGACAATACTTGTCCAAGGATCCAGAGAGGGTACAATATTTTCCAGGGGGGTCCAACTTTTTCCTTGGGGGGGGGGAGGGGTTCAAATGCTAATTTCTATAGAAACCCATATGACTTGTGATTTTCCAGGGGTCCGGACCCCCTTATCCCCACTCTGGATCCGCACCTGATCTGGTAATATATTTCGGGGGGGGGGGGATTTCTTTACAATCGATTTTTACTGTGAAAGTGGGCCATTTGTAATACAAAACCGTTACATGTCCTTTACGGGAATGAAGCAGAAAATGCAATGCTGGCAAATATTTTGCCCTTTCATACACCCAAGATCCCTGGATGAGGTGAAAACATTTTTTTCTGAAGAAGGTAATGCTGCATATCAATTTAAAAGGAAAGAAGTGTAGGACATCATGCAAGTAAAATGTTTGACCTTATGCACACCCCTGACCTCTTGGGTTGGGAAAAAAGGTCAGACATTGCAATTGTGCAGATTGAACTTAGTGAATTGAAAAGGCTGAGTGATACCCAAGATGGACTTATGTGTTGGAGAAATGAGATTCATATTTTGTGGTTAACATCCTGTCCTCATCACAATGATTCAGGTGAGCGATCCAGGTCCCTTGAGTCTTCTTGTTATATCTTGGTCTATATGAACTAGATGATTCATCGATAACTTAGGTATCTTTCATGCGAACCAAACATCCACATCAACGTTAAGGAAGTGGTTGGTACCGTTAAACATGTAATTTTTTACTAACCGTTTCAATGCAGTGCTACTTTTGTGGACTCTTTTTGTTTTTTGTGTTTTGTCTTTGTTATACTGTCTCATCTGTTCGTTCGCTTTTTGGTTGCAGCCTTTTGATCACCTGCTGAGAAAGGACTGGTCTCTTGGCTCTTTATTTATGATGTTTTCTTATGTTTTCATCATTTTCCCATGTGGTGTCTTGGGTCAGGTGTATAACTTAATTGTGTCAATGCCCGATCTTTGCCTTCTTCCTTACCTTGATATTTCATTGGCACCAGCTACTGACAATCAAATCTCAAGCATGTTTACTAACTGACCACGAGCATTTTCACTAAAAGACCTGGACCGGCCGAAATAATGCTCGGCGAAGCCTCGTCACCATTGTATGTACCTGTGGCTGGACAATGTTTAACTAAGTATGAAAAAGGGTACTTCCATCTGTGCCCACGCATTAATTTTTCTTTAAACTTTGCATATTATTAACTCATTATATACAAACTATGAAAAAGTATTCATCGAATTAGTTAGTTAAGAATAAGGCTTAGGGAGCAACCCTGACGTACTCCACCTTTGAGGTGGTACCCATCCCTAAATTTCTATGTCCTAAATCTATAGTTTTGTTTATTTCTATGATTTGTCATCTAGATTGAATCCAAAATACCATAGGCATTATATTAATACCACAAAACCAATTGGATAACAGATGGTTTACTTTTTCTGAAGAAGTGATTATAAAATTTTAATATTTTTTCTCAAAAATTTACAAAACATTCAACATTCAATTCCAAAGATAGATATGTTCTAGTCTTTGTCAAGATATCATATTATCACAAAACATGCTATGTATATTCTGATGATCTGAGCAAAATTTCATGAAAATCCAAAACCGGTAACTTTGTCATTTCCTACCTCCTATGGGTATAGGTCACTTTTAACAAAATTAATTATTTAGTTGAAATGAATCCATAACTCGACAGATGGAGGTTGTTTTTAAATCTACTTCCACTTTTCTTAAAAAAAGACATGTTTAGACAATTTCAAATGATTCAATGGTCAGAAATGCCAAAGTCCATGTCCCCATTCCATGGCACTATGGGACCAAGACAATGTGTATTACTTCCTCAAGTCCTGAATGATAATTGTTAAAGAAACATAATATCATAACAACAAACGTTTGAAACCATGAAGACCAAATATTTCCTTTACATCCCAACTGAACTAGAGTAACCACATTTTGGTGCTGTGAAGAGGATAAAGTGTAACAGAGTCTTATCAAAGGTATCAAAGAACAGAGTTCAACATGAATAAGTGAGGTCCAAAAACGAAACTGTATGCCTAGAATATACAGCCAGCTAAAGTATAAATGTTACTATTTGATAGAAATCAGAATAAGTTTTACAGAACAGAATGATCAGAGAAGATTTAAGCATTAAATTAGCAATACCTTTGGGGACAAGAGTTCTCTGTGACCAAAATGGTTAATTTTACCAAATAGGTTTGACAGGCGGCTATTCTTGTGAATCAGGTTTATTAATGAGGCTTACAATTATAAAATCATAGATATAAGGTTCTCCTCCTGTATGAACTGACTTGTCATAAGGTTTCTCTTCTGTATGAATTAAAATTCTTAATAATGTTACATATTACGTGTAACATAGGTTAGATGTAGTTTTAACGTTAGAAACTAGATGTGGTTAGTACAGGTGTCACCATATTGTATCATTATGGGTAATATTATTGTGTAAGCACTTTATTAAATAAGCTTTGCCAATCCATAATAGGGAAAAATACTGAACATATCAACTTCTACCAATAAACGTACTAGCATGGTGATTCAAACTAAGCAAGTATTCAAGTATGTTTTACACTGAAACATAATTATTGCATTTTTTACATTTCGATGAATTAGGGCCATGTGTTTACATCAAGTTGAAAAAAAATGTTACCGGTCCTTGAATTTCATATAAAGACCGCAACGCGTAAAAAAATTAATTCCAAATTTGACTAAATACATAATATACAGCTAAAAATAGGGGAACCATGTCATAAAAATGAATGTCCACCAACCATTCTAATACATACAAAGCCATTTATAGTATCAACGGAACTTGTCAATGGTATAGGCCCTTTTCGAATCGAACTAAAGTCCCTATTATAGTAACTAAAGTTTGATAAGAACACCGATAGTCGCTACTAGAGTGACGTCACGAACCTACTAAAGATCAACGGAGGGTCGGAGCACCGTTACTTTAGTAAATAGGCTGGTTCCCTACTCTAGACCTATCTACCAAGATGGGTTCAAGATCAGTCAGTAGTCTCAAAATGATTTGTTTGTTTTAAATTAAACCTAGCTGAGCTTAATTTTTGGTCCCACTTATTCTTAACTGATTATTAGAAAAGGCTATGCAGTTTATAACATCCTTTTTGTCTACGATGAAGAATTGAAGTGGACCATACAGGGCTATTCTTTTTGTCTACTTGCCAACCAAATAAAGTTTGCAACAGTAGCCGTTCGGGTGAAAACATGCGTGCGCATCTATTACGTACTAACTATAGTAGGGACTATAGCTCGATTCGAAGTGCGCCATAGTTATTTAATAAAACATTTCATGGTATGTCGATTACTTTAGAAATGATTATAACTGGGTACCCTAAGGTATTGTTGTAATATCATACGTGACGTCATAAATTAGCAATGGAATTGCACAAAAACTCAAATGCACCATAGATATAAAAAATTCATACCCAAGACAATTAATAAACACAATATAAAATTCCAAGCGTGGGCAGACCCACATGTTAATTTCCCATACCATGTAAGAGCCCCTTTGATCCAAATATACCATGGGTTCAAGAGGTATGGGGCATTTTTACTAACTGGCTACAACCGCCTGGACTGATGCTCAGAAAAAACCCTGTCCATCAAATAAGCTGTTATTCATGCCAGTGGTAAGACGATGTTCAAATGGATGTTTAATGCAAAAATTTATTGAAATATACCATGTGGTTCAAGAGTTATGAGTGTTTTCACTGCAGTTAATTGACGGACGGACGGACGAACTGACACAATGATTGTAGTCTAGAATATTGTTTTTTCTGGGGTAAGAAACAACACTAAACAAGACCAATAAAGATCATTATCACATGACGTCGCGTCTGGGAGTGAAATAACGCCATGCAATATAAAATTGATAAACCACTAGTGGTTTACAGATTTTCGAGAAACGTTATGACGTCCATAACAACGTTGCGTACATAATGACAAAATCATAACGTTTTTACGCCAGAAATGAGATTTCAAAGTAATCTTAATGTCACATGATAAAGAAAAATCTAACATTCGTGCTCTTGTATTATTGCATTTATTAAACTCGTTGCGAAAAAGAGATAAAATGCTCGGCAATCCTCGCATTTTATCTCTTTTCCCCAACTCGTTTAATAAATACAATAAAACATGAGCACTCATGTCAGATCCTCTATATAAAGAATATCTCACAATACACAATAAACCCGCTGAAACAGGACAAAAGGACACAAAGCTAGAAATTCTACCATAAGAACTTGCACTAAATTTACAATGGATAAAGAAATTTATAAATTTCAAAAAGGTCTCCTGGAATGCGGTCACCTACTGGGAAAGGGCTGGCCTCTTGGCTCTAGTTTGTGGTGTCCCTTTGTAAGTTTGTCACTTTCCCATTGGTATCCTTGGTCAGGTGTGGTACTTGATTATATCGATTCCTGATCTTTGCATCCTTACTAACTTTATCCATGGGTGTTCCGTTACAAAGGTATTCGGCACCGATGAGGCATAATGACACCTGCACTCTCTTAAAACTAAAAAAAGCGGGTTGTGCAATATTTTCCAAGCTGAAAACTGAAGGAGGGCGCCGGGCTGCACACTTGTACCGTACCTAAACCCCAGTTCTAAACTCATGGCTTTATAACGAGCAACATTTATAAGCTAAATAAATAATTAGATATCCTAACTATGTTGACGGTGGTGAGGGTTAGGGGTTCTTTCTTTCTCTATATACTGCCAGACCCTCTTGCGAGTATTATCGGCAGGTGTATTTTCTACACTCCGGGTTGCAGGATGAAAGCCTACAAGTAACCATATCTAAATTACCGTAGGGTTCTTTAATCTGCACAGGGGGCGACTTTCCCTGCACAGGGGACATCCAGTTAACGTCCCGATCCGAAGGACGGTGCACTTATTTAGCGTCATCCCTTCAAATGACACTAGAGAAAGCGTGTTCGGACACCGAAATTTTCCTCGTCACGAGCGGGGATCGAACCTGGGACCTCAAGCACCAGAGGCAAGTTCCTAACCACTGAGCTACCACGCTTATTGGGAAGAATTTTGAGATGTTATAATGTTGGTCTAAAAAACAAACAATCGGCCACAATCAGGTATAAGTATATATTTTCAGCTGATAATAGAGATTTTTTTCAAGGTAAAATACTATTTGCAATAGATTACACGGCCTTTATCTTTATTTGGTCATGCGATACATGTCATGTGATTGCGCATCTTTTAGACAGGGTCAAATATACACAAGGAACAGTTTTGATGAACACTGGAGAACTCTAAATTATATGAAAAAAAGATAGTCACTGTGTTATGGTGCGACTGATTTTGGCGTACATGTGGTGAAGACGTAGCCCTCTTATTAGCAAAAGGAAAACGTTTATTCGAATTTGCTTCAAGTAGGTATGTAAACTATAGTTCTCCCAAGCTTTAGGGACCGCTCATTATTTAAGTGTCAGGGGGAGGGGCGGCTGAAATTTTGATCCACCCAAATTTAGATGACCCCCCTCTAAAACAAAAATCCAATGACCCCCCCCCCCCCCCTGGAAACCACATGGAATATAACCTGACACCCCCACCCCCATTTTATATCATATTGTCAAAATGCAATATCCAGTAAGTCATATGTATGGTACTATGGTACTTTTATTCATTTATTGGCCTGCATGAGTATCTGAGCTTCAATTCTAAATCTTGACAAGTTTTGACCACCAATGAAATATAAGGAATATTTTATATTCGAGACTATTTTGTTTCTATTATTTCCTTAATTTCCAGTCAACAATTTTTCAGTTATGTCTAGATGGGCCTTCCTGAGTTGAACCAGTATTAAGCTACAGGTAATAGGCTTTCAAGTGCCTTTCCACAAAAAGTAGGGAAAGAGTATAGGGATAAAAGTTTTGACGACAAAAAAATCATGAGCGATAAAGGAGTGATTTTGGGTGTAAAACAGAAGGGATAGAAGGGCTTCTTCACATACAGAATTCTTAAAATAGAGTAATTAATAAGGGTATCAAGCTCCCTTACACAAAAAAGTACAAAAGTAGTGATAATTAAAAGCAGGAATTATCTGTGGAAAAAAGCAGTGATAGTAGAGCTTTTCCAAGTACAAGATCATTACAATAAGTTGCTTGAAAAACATTAAATAAGAAATTTAATACTCAATATTCAAGCAAGATAATAGCTGTGACAATACTACTAGCAAAACAGATTTTTTTCATCTGTCTGCTCTGTGGAAAAAATATAATTGTTACTCTCTAAGATTTGAGCGAGCGAAGCGAGTGAGGAAAAAATTCTGAATTTATATCGTGTAAATATCATTTTAGAGTGAAAAAGTAGGGATCAGAAACAGAAGGGAAAAGAAGAGAGTCAAGAAAAAATAGGGGAAAATAGGACATATCTGAAAGCCTGATTAATCAATTTTCTATCAAAATCAGCATGATTATAACAATAAAAACACCAAAATAGAAGTACTTTTGCGCTTGCAAAAATAAAAGCTGAGAAATTTATTGGCCTTCCTAACTAAATATAAGAGATTAATGAATAAACACGAGCGAGCGAAGCGAACGATTAATTTTTTCTAATGATTTTGTTGAAACAATTTAAACATGACCCCTTCTGCTGGGAAGTCAAAGTTAATGGCGACCTCCCCCCTACTAGCCACATTCAGATGACCCGCCCTTCTTTTAGCCGCCCCCCTGACACCTAAATAATGAGCGGTCCCTAATGGCTATGCTTACATTAAATGCTTGTTTGTAAACATTGAAATCAAAACATTTCGACAGCAAAGTCAGAAATCAGATCTGGTTATTTTGTTAAATAACCATTTGTTGTCAGCATGCATGATAGCTCAGTAAGAAGAGACGCTGCCACCAAAACTCCATTCTTTTTTCCATTATGCGCAAGCTCGAATTTCACCAATTTGGAATTTTTATTGTATAAGTTTTTTTTATACATTTCATTTGATCATGTTTGGATGACTTGTTTTAACATTTGTAGCGTCTCTTAAATGGAACATTAGCAAACACGAAGACCCATACAATATGTCATGGAAGGCGTCATTTCAGCAAGGCACAGACTGTTTATTTAAATTATTTATCAGTGCATTTTGTTTGGTAAAATGAAAATCACAGTATTTTTCTCCACTGTGGGCCACCCATATACTAGACTTGAAAGTTGTGACTCCTCCAATAAGTAGTAGTAAATCGAAAGTTTATCGTAAAGTATGTTCGAACCAGGAAGATACCAAATATTTGATTTATGAGTAAATAGACAGTCAGCGAGTATACTGACAAACCTCAGGTACTGTATAATGCATTGAGCACTCATAGATTTGCCTTTTAAAATGTGTTCAAGGGAGATAAATCACTCCTTTAAGTAATAGGAGAATAAAAGTAGACTAAAGTTTGTTCATATTTGCTGTTTAAGGTTGATTAACAGTAAACAATAAGTAATAAAATAATTGATAGTCATAATATTTAGGTAGGCAGTGTATTGTCGCAGCTATCAGTCGCACAGTTACTTTTTTAGTATAAAATACCTGCTATGAAAATAAAAGCTAAGCAGATAATTCGTTTTGTTTGAACATAGGAAATGTTCTTACTTACTCCGTGTATCAACATGGAGATAAATCTAATGTCATTGGATACATGGGTGAAACATAGAATATGGTCAGACAAGTAAAGCAACCATTAAGTCATTAAACCGCAGTGAGACCAACCAATGAAAGATTAAGGCTGGTCCGTCTTAGAATTAACCAACTGTCTTGCAATTGAAGTTGAACATGTCTACATACTGTCAGCGAAATACAATGAATTTACGCTTTAAAACATAACTTTGTTTCATATGTGTCTCGAATCTGGTGTTTATGTCCAGCTCAAACATGTAAAGCTCAAATAATTTCATTAATACTATTGGAAAATATCCTATTAGTCTTCTCTTTTTGTTGGTATTTTCAATGTTAATAGGGTAACATTGATTACATGCCATTTACAGATGCCTGACCAAAGAAAACTTAAAAAAAACTTGGGTTTCTAAGGCCCCAAGACATGTCTCCAATCTTGTCTTCCTGGGGTTCGGGGTCATGGTTCATTATTATATGCAATCGGTAAAGTCATTATCTGCAATTTCGTATAAAATGTAACATACGTCGCGCTGTTGAGCGAAAATATATCTCACTCATGAGTGAAATTGATACTTATGACTTAAAGTTTAAATAATGTCATTGACACTTTTGTATAATATCCTATTAGTCTTGTATTTTGTATACTAGTATTTTCTATGTTAGTAGGGTAACATTGATAACATGCCATTTACAGAAAATATACCAAAGATATCTTAGTAAAACATGGGTTTCTAAGGCCCCAAGACATGTCCCTAATAGTCTAGTAGTCCAAACCCATTTTTTCAGACATGGGAGGCCGGCTTGTTAATGGATGCAGACAATGTTATTCTGCTTGCCCAATGTCTGAGTAACAACGTTATGCTTGTCTGCAGATTTGCAATTGGTTATTTAGGTCAGGGCAGAGGACAAAGGTCATTGAGTGCTAAAAAGTCTAAAATATTAAATGTTTATGCAATATATATGGTTTTAAGCCCCGCCCCCCCCAAAGACCTAACAAGGGGAAATTTTTAGTGTATCAGTGCAAATAAGATTTTAAATAATAATGTGCTCCTTGCAGTACCAAATTAGTGAGGAAAAAAAAGAATCAAAGCACTGAAAGTACTAAACTTTGTGAACGTAATCAATCTTGATAAAAGCGAAGTAAACCATTTTTTTACGTATTTCAACGGATTAAAAATCCACTTGAAAATAGATTCGGCCAGTCATTACTTTTGATATTGTGGTCGTTTTCAGGTTCTAAAATGATCACCAAATATACACCCAGTTATAAACTTAAACATCTTTTCCTTTAATTTGTTCCACTGCGAAAACAAATACATCGAAATATGAGCCGTTAAAACACTTATTTGGGGGATTTGAGTCAAGCTAAGAATCAAAATAGCCTTAACATCCACCACTGTCCTCATGAAGAAATTTTAGAAGGCTCATATCTACCTCTTAAGTGCACAGAGAGGACTCTTTATTAAACTTTGCAGATGCCTAGCCTGATCTGAGTAAGAAAGGGTGCAAAGATCAGGAATCGATACAATCAAGTGCCACACCTGACCCAGGATACCAATGGGAAAGTGACAAACTCACAGTTAGACACCACAAACGAGAGCCAAGAGGTCAGCCCTTTTCCCGGCAGGTGACCACGAAGCACATATAAACAGACGCACACAAAGACCAAAAACATTAAAGATCCACTAAAGAAGTACCGCCTTGGAACGGTCAGTAAAATATTTTACTGGAGGGCTTAAACAGGTTTAACGGCGCAAAACCTCACCCTTAATTCAGATGTGGATCAAGACACATAGATGTTTGGTTTGCATGAAAGACCCCTAACTTATCAATGCATCATCTCTTAGAACATATAGATCAAGATATAACAAGGAGATAAGACAAAGATAAGGACTCAACAGTAAATAAAACTGAATACCAGAGCAAAAGCAATCCAACAGGTAAACCCTGGTGGGCTTCTGAGTCTTCTCTGGGCACTAAGCCCAAATCTTTGATTTGATCACTCAGCGGTTTAACATTATGTCACTGGTCAATATATTTCACTGCTCATTATATGGATTTGAGCATACACTGTCGACACAAGAACATGCAGGTGTACAGATCATCATCCCTCGCCTACATTTACATCGTACTGTTGAACAAGACTTGCATCCGCAGCTAACTTTAGCCACACAGGTTTGTGGAACTGGTTCATTAGTGGTTAGTATAGGTTTAAGTGTCTACCATCTGTATATATCTGCCAGCCATTCTGAGGAGGTGAATCAAGCTGCTGGTATGCTTTTAAAGAAGATGTCCAGACTGAAGTCTGGTAATGAGCTCTACGGATATGTTGAATCAACGTGTCTTTGGCTGGTGGTAATCATTCTGGATCTACTTTCCCTTGACGAAACAGTCCACATCGCAACTCATTCACAGATGTTATATCAGAGCACTCTGAATACATTTTACAGACAAACTGTTCAGCACTAAAAATTGTTTTTTGTTAGACTCCCAATACCTAAATTCTTGAGGAGTTCTGAATGCTTCTCAAATACCTTCCACGATTTCTTCTTGCCATAACCTCTGAACTGACTAGCCGTGTCGCACCCTGTTATAGATCAATACGCCGTCTGATTGAAAATAGGGATGTTCCTTTTCCAAAAAGTTTGGAGAAATTCATATCAAGTTCAGAAAATAAAGTCAATCTTGCAACTTCCTTGTCTAATGAACTAATGTCCTTGGATGTATATGAGATAGAGAAAATGTTACAGCAGGTGGTTTCAGTGATATTGACAAAGCTGCATCAACTATGGGACGTGACATTGACTCCCTTAAGTCTGATCATGAAGAAGCTGACACCAGAATTATCTTACATGCAAAAGAGGCATCAGATACGGGATATGAAAGACTAGTCATATGTTGTAAGGATACAGATGTGCTTGTGTTGTTAGCATTTTTTGCAAATGAATTGTTGCAAGATATTTGGATGTTTCAAAGTTGATTCAGGCAATGATTTTGATGTAGCACCGCTTCCAAAATGGCAACCAGGGCTGATTTGCTGTCACATGGAAGGAGTTTTCCTGAAGTATCAGCAATAGATAGAGGGGTATTTGAAAGCTCATGACATAAAATCTCCTCTAGGTTGATATCACGACCAGCTTCCTTACTGACTAGCAGTCAACTGAAAGCATCAAAGCGCTTCAGTTGATCCATAATAAGCTTAACATCTTGTTCATCACGATTCAAACGAGTGGGGGTTGACTCTTTTGCGTCCCATACTGTATATTCTCTATCAAGATCACAGATACCAAACATTTCATATGTGCTTTCAGAGACCTGGCATTTGTGATTGTAAGTCAGACACCACCTATCGCGAGTATTGTCCTCCCTTGTAATTCCTATGAGCCCCCCAACAGTTTTAATTATCTTGTTTACATGTTCAAGTGCTTGATCTGTTGATAATTGAGTGAAACCTGCTAACTCTCTTTACCACAAAGTTGCCTGCCATAAACTGTTCATACACATCAGGATGTTTTGATTCTAACTGGTGCATATCTGCAAGGTAGACAGATCCCCAGCAGGTATAGTTAACATGGTCATAGATGGCAAACCATGGCAGCATGGCTGCAAATGAAGACAAGTGCAAAGCCAATCCCCCTTCCCTCTCAGCTCTTATAAAATGCAATAAGACAGAGACCATATCAAGATACTGCTGCCAATATTTCACAATTGGAGATGTTGTGGCTTGAAAGTCCTGCATAAGAGAAAGCATGTTCAATGCTTTCATTACAGATTTGACACTATTGAATGCATCCACATTTTTTTCAATATCATCCCTATCTTCAATCAAACCAATACGTGTTCTTATTCTCTCTTCAACTGATGAATCAATTAGAAGTTGTTGCTCACTTAACCATTCGATAAATTGTGGCCACAAAATATGCAATAGAGCTTCATATGTTAACTTATGGGCTCGCACGACACGATTGTAGGATTTAGCTAGCGAATTTTTTGCTGCTGTATTTTCACCAAAGACACCACTTTCAGTCCAAACTTCTGCAAGTCCTGAATCTGACATATGTTTTCATATAGCACGCATAAAAGTCAAGGCTGTATGAAAGCTCACAAGCCTCATAAAAAGGGACCTCGTAGCATCTGCATTACTCCACTGAAGCATCTTTGCTTTGCAATATAACTGCTCATCTAAAGTGAGAACTGTTGTTTGACCTTGGTTAAGAATATCTGACAGTTTAATGCATCTCAATATTACTTTCCATAGTGTGTCGTTGTCATGAGCTGGTGCATTCGGAATTGGCAAGTAACCCACTGTTGTTACTTTAGGAAAGGCCTATAACACAAGAAACTCATAAGCCATTGTTGGCTAAATTTTAGTACTCTTAGTGCTTTGATTTGGTGAAAACCGCAAAGATGCATCTTTTTTTGCTTGTAAACGTATGTTTTACAAACCTAAAACCACCTTCAGATGTTTTTAGTAAACTGTCAATTACAAAAGTAATCACAAAACTATTAGTTTTATTAGTATGATGCTACAAAAGCAAAACTGCACTTGGTGACCTTTGACCTCTGTAATTTGCATAAGGGCCATTTTCTGGAGTGCAGACAGGGCAGGTATTGTTCAGCATAGGTTACTGAACACTATCTAGCATATAACTTTGCATTAACATTCCGGCCTCTCAAAAGTGATTTCTAGCTGTTTCCTGTAAAATAACTTCCAGTCTATAACTGAAAATAACCAAGTTTTTCTTCCGGGGGGGGGGGGGGGTGCAACAGAACTCAAAATTTGAGATTTGGCCCCTAGACCACTCTACCTTATAGCCACTGCGCTCCTTAAGTGCGGAAGCTCAATTATAGTAGACTCGCAGATCTAGGCGTCACTGCATTGTGTCCTTCTATGCAAGACACGTTTACACCCAGTGGTTCCGTGACACTTCGTTCGTATTCACGGTTTCTGTTCAAGGACACAAACCTCGCTCTCAATTCATTTCTCAGTTTGCAGCCACACAATTCTACATGAATCTATTACAATATATAGTCCGACCAGTTAAGAGAGACTTGGCGGTTCTTAGCAAAGACACGCCCGTGGACATTTCCATTTAAAAATCGGTAAGACAGAGTGTATTTATTCACCCGTGAAACGCTTTACAGCTGTATACCTGTATATACCTGTTGAAGTTTTGAGCCATTGTGAGAAAAAGGCATCTCGAATAATTTTGGATAACAAGGAGACTGACTAGTCTAGAAATATGCACTCTGACAATGATTCTAAATTTTAACTATTCAAATTATAATTATACTGAATAAGAAAATAAAATAATGGTCCGCAATGAAAAATTAATACTATAGATTGGTCAGCACACGAGATGATGGTTCTTATTACATCGGCGTGTGGCGAAGGCTCCGGCAGGACTGTATGTACGCATGACCTCGCCACTGCTTTCGCTTTTCGCACAAACAGAGTATGCAAGTTGAAGAAGACTCTACAAAACTTTTAGATATCTAGTCTCTCTGGACACGCCAGAATGGCTTTTTCGGATATGCGATAAGACCAAATCTTATGTTTGTATGCCCTTTTCTCATGATCCAGCTACCTAACCCTTGTCCCGCTTAATTCTAATTGGTGATTTATTATTATTGTACCAGGCTTAAAAATCAAACCAGTTTTGCCATACAGACAGAATTTGAAGAAAGTGCAAACCTACTCTCCCCCAAAACTTTCACAACATATCCATCCCGGAAAATGGAATGCAGCAGGTCCCCAGCAGCATACTAAAGATACACGTTTACCAGGCATGCTAACGTATAAAGTTGGTCACCGTTGTCGTCTGCGCTTCAGTTGGTTGCACGAGTAAAACGTACATAGGCTATTACACCCGATCTACTGTAGACTAGTCTTATTTGACAGTATATGACAGCGCTCTGTCTGACACGCCCAGTCTCTATTAGCTGGACGCACTATACACTAAGCTCACTCACAATTAATTCAGTCGAGGTTGCTGTTTGGTACTTAACGTAAATATGCGTTAATGCACGCTATCGTGTAGCGCTTGAGATCCTACCCATTTATCATCTGCTACAAGCCCCAATGAGAGTTTAATTGCCTACTTTGACCATCATGGGCGGATCCAGGGGGGGGAGAGGACAGGGGGTCCGGACCCCCATCCTGAAAAATAACAAAAATATAGGGCTTCCTTCCAATGCTAGTCCGGATCCCAAGATAAATCACAAAGCTACCAAACCAGCATTTAATGTCGGGCCATCATCGGCCCGCTAGCGAAACGCCATTTCAATGACGTTTCACTGGCGGGCCGATGATGGCCCATTTATAGCGGTATTTTGGTCCTCTATCCCCTCATCAACTAAATGAAAAAAACAAACAAAAAAAAAAAGAAAACGTTATCAAATTTGGACCCCCTCTGACAAAACTTTCTGGATCCGCGCATGACCATTCTGCCAAAATCAGTCTGTGTATTACCGTAAAATGATAAATTTACAGAATTCCATATTACTGGGATATAAAATTGTTTATAAAGCCCATTTTTTTGTTAACAATGGATATGAAAAAATCCATGCTAGGATATAACATAGATAGTCCTATCAGGAAATACTGGTTTGTTTCCTTCAGCAAATAATTAATGAGCCGCGACATGTGATTTCCAACAATGTGGCATTTTGACAAGTATAGTCTCAGACAAGCCTGTGTAGCCTCCTTTTTCAAAATGATGTTCAGTCAGTTGCTAATATTCATAGAATATAACAGCGACTTGCAAAGGCTCTGATCAGAGTGCGCATATGCGCAGGCTGTTCTGAGCCTTTGCTGGTCGCACATACCACATTGATGGAAATCTCATGTCGTGGCTCTAATATAAGTCCAGATCACCTGCACTGTAAATTATGTGTACTTTGACACCTAAAAAGTGGCAGTTGAGCTTTCACTATTTTTGATATAAACTAGCACTTATTTTCAAACCAAAACAATATGAGGTAAAACATTTGATAAACCCTAAAAATTTCTACCTGTTATTGTTTTTGCTGTTTTCTGGACAGTTACAATTGAATAAAACACCTTTAAAGCAATTGAAATGTTACACCAGGATCAGTGACAATTCCGCTGCCACTAAATATGTGAAAAGGTATACTATTATAAGTAATAGTGCAGGATAAATTACTCACTAAGCTCTGTCCCTCACCAACTACTTTGGTGAGGTAATGATATTAGGCTCTGTCTGTCAGTGCATCAAATTAACGGATCAAATATGTGAAAAGGTATACTATTATAAGTAATAGTGCAGGATAAATTACTCACTTAGCTCTGTCCCTCACCAACTACTTTGGTGAGGTAATGATATTAGGCTCTGTCTGTCAGTGCATCAAATTAACGGATCAAGTATTGAAATATATTTGTAAAAATATATTTCTCATGTTGCGGCTTTATCGCCTGCACTGTAAATGTATGTGTAAGGTAACACCTAAACAAGTGGCAGCTGAGCTGCTACTATTTTTGATATAAACTAACACTTATTTTAAAACCAAAAAAATATGAAGTAAAACATTTTCCAGTGATAAATTCTAACATTTCTACCTGTTATTGTTGTCGCTGTTTTCTGGATCGTTACAATTGAATACAACACCTTTAAAGCAATTGTAATGTTACACCAGGATCAGTGACAATTCTGCTGCCACTAAATTTGTGAAAATGTATACTATTATAAGTAATAGTGCAGGATAAATTACTCACTAAGCTCTGTCCCTCACCAGCTGCTTGGGTGAGCTAATAGTATTAGGCTCTGTCTGTCAGTACGTCATATTATCGGCACAAGTATTGAAATATATTTGTATTACAAGTTTAAGCTCAACTGAGGTGAGATAATAGTATTAGGCTTTGTCAGTACGTCATACTCATTATGTGATCAGTCAACGTCCGTCGTGCGTCTTCCATTCTCTCTACACTTTTTCTATAAATGATATCTCCTTAACCACTCGTCAGAATTTAAAAAAAAAGTTCACATAAATGTTCTCCATTAGGCTCTCCACCAAAATTGCGCAAATGAATTCGCTCTGCTGATCAAAATGGCCACCGACGCTACAATAGAAATATCTTAAACCAGCATCTCCCCCTTAACCATTGATCAGTGATCAGAATTTATATAATTTCACACAAATGTTCCCCAAAATATTCTGTACCATATATGCATATTCGAATCACCACCATGACAAAAACTATAACTTAAGTGATATTTTAACGGTGCAAAGCCGTCGATGCCATGGCTTCTCTTCCATTGTAAGACGTACCAGCCAAAGGACCGTTTCCAAACGATGTTAAGGCACATGCGCAAAATTGCTCTTTAAACTTGCATGAAAACATCAAAGTAAGGTGTCTAAAGTTTTGTCCGACACTTCATCTGCTTCCATACTTTCTGTGTGTGAGCTGCGAAGGCTCTGGTGAGACTGAATATGCTAGGCTCGTCCGGACCTTTCAATGCTCGCTGATGAAATACATACCAAAATCTAATGTATTGGCTCATTATTTTTTAATTTTCAGGCTCTTGTTTTTCTTTATTCATATATTGTGGAATACCAAATATGGACATGAAACATTGGCAAATGTTTGTTTTATGAACTTAATTCTGTAATTTCAGAGGCACTCATACAGAAACATGGACTCAATTGATGGTGCTAAAGGAGGTCACGTTTCTTCGGAAGAAAGTTTTACCATAGCATGTGACCCATGTGAATATGACCATATCTCAAAGAAAGCTGCATCCTACTGCCAGGAATGCGCAGAATATTTATGTGAGTCGTGTAAAACTTCACATGGGAAACTGAAATTGACACGTTCGCATAAGCTGCTATCTGGAGAATTAATGCCACCAAAGCGATCAGAGGGAGAAATGGCGGTTTAAGATACAGTTCTATGTTCCTGTATGCAAAACAAGGTATCTGTATATTGTAAAGAACATTGTAGCCTTGTTTGTGTAAACTGTAATGCTCTTCACCATAGGAGATGTAAAACTAGCGATATTACAGATGAAAGCAAGGATTTTGATGTTGATAGTACAGAGGAAACTATTGGCAACTTGAACGAGTTGAATGAAACAATAACAGCACTACAGGAGAGTAGAGAAAAGGACTTGAACATTCTTTCTTTGGAGGCCAAAGACTGTCAAGACAGAGCTAAACAATTTCGAGAAGAGCTTAGCAGAAATCTCGAAAGAATGGAAGCTAAAACACTTTCAGATATTAATGTCTTCAAAACTCAAGAAACGAAGACTATAAACCAACAAATAGATACATGTAAAGCTGCACAGAATAGGTTAGATACGTACAGTAGGAAACTTCAGTTGGCAAAAGAACAAAATGACAGGCAGAGTATATTTGTGTGTAATATACAACTATCACAAGCAGTGAAGTCTTTGACAACAGTCACAGAAGAAATCAACAAAGAAGTATACCAGCCTCATATTTCTTTTGAATGTAATCCAGCTATAAGTTTTGCAGGTAATCAAGATCTTGGAACGGTTAGATGCCATACTTATAGAATATTACAACAGAAAGGCTTTGTTGAAATGTCTATAAAAGATGGCAATCAAATCAATGTTAAATTACAATCTGATTCCAATGTTGGGCGGATTTCTGGATCTACATTCCTTTCATCAGGTAAACTGGTTCTTTGTGATTTTGATTATAGGAAGATAAAACTTCTAGATAAAAGCTTGCAAATGAAGGAAAGTATTGACGTGTCTGGAAGACCTTGGGATGTTGCTCCTGTAAATCAACACCAAGTGATAGTAACTTTCCCGTTTGAAAAATACTTACAGTTCATTCAAGTGACACCTTCACTAGCTTTATACCATACTGTAGAACTTGGTCTGGGATGTAGGGGTGTGACTGTTTCACGTGAAAGTATTTATATATCATTCGACGGTTCAGGAGAATGCAAGATCGGAATTTATGACCTTACTGGGAAAAAGAAGCGTATAATCAGTCCATACAATTACAAGGATGGTAAATTGCCTTTCAAAGAGCCCTATTATATTGATGTGTTAAATGATGAAAAAATATTTGTATCTGATGTAGATGACAAATCAAACACATCAACAGTATATTGTCTTGAAAGCAATGGCAATGTTCTATATTCTATATCTAACCCTTCATTTAAGCGTTGCAGAGGATTAAGTGTTGATGAAAATGAAAACCTGTTAGTGTGCGACATGAGAAGCCATAAAGTGTTTTTGATAACAAGAGATGGCAAAGAAGTACGTGAGTTCTTGACGGATAAAGATGGTCTATATCAGCCATACACAACCAGCTTCCGTCGTAGTGATGGAACTCTTGTGGTAGGATGTGAAGATCGTAATGACATACTAGTGTTTACATTGAAGTAAGATTTTAGGCCAGCTCAAGAGATTTTTGCACTTAACACAACGGCGAGCAGTGAAAGCTCAGACGAGACTGTGCATATGCGCAGTCACGCCAGAGCCTTCACTTGTCTCATACACAAATGAGCCGCGACTTGAGATTACCAACAATGTGGTATGTGCGACCAGCAATGCCTCAGATCAGCCTGCGCATACGCGCAGTCTGATCAGAGTCTTTGCTAGTCGCTTGAATGTCCCGTGAGTGTTAAGACTGACTGATCATCGTTTGGAATTTCTAAGCATAAAAGTAGGCTGCATGTGCTCGTCTGAGTCTACACTTGTCAAAATGCCACATTGTTGGAAATCATATTTTGCGGCTAAAATTATAGAAGAGGAGACTCAGGCTCAGTATTAGACCTCTAGTCCCGTGTATTTGTACAGGCATTGAAAGGATAATTAAGCACGAATGAACAGTCTCACCAGAGCCTTCACTTCTCACATATACAAAGTATAGAAGTAGAGGCAGACTCAGGCCCAATATTTGACCTCTAGACCCGCTGGAATTGAATAGACATTTAAAGAAGGCTTTAGTACATATGCGCTGTCTCCCCAGAGCCTTCACTTATCGCTGACACAGAGTATAAAAGTTGATGAGGGCTTGGACCGAATATTGACCCTAACCCCGCTGGATTTGAATAAACATTTGAAGGAGGCTTTTGTACATATGCACAGTCTCACCAGAGCCTTCACTTCTCAAATACAAAAAGTATAGAAGTAGATAGAGTAAGTTTCAGACCCAATATTAGACCTCTAGACCCGCTGGATTTGAATAGACATTTAAAGAAGGCTTTAGTACAAATGCACAGTCTCACCAGAGCCTTCACTTCTCACATACACAAAGTATAGAAGTAGAGGAGGCGTATACCATAAATAAGACATCTAGCCTCGCTGAATTTGAATAGGCATTCAAAGGAGGCTTTAGCACATATACGATCGATACCAAAATCTCGTGCATTGGATCATAGATCAGTTCATATGGTAATGATACTTATCGCACGTGGGCGAAGTCATTTTAAATGTACACAACCGTGTGAAAAGAACAAAATAGGAAACCTTTACAGGTTTCTTAAACATTGGCGTAACTCCTATTACGCAGGTTACGCACATGCGTAATAAAAATAGTAACATTCAAGGGAGGTCACTTAATGTGATAAAAGTGATTTCCATACTATAAGGAACTGTTCATAAAGGAAAGAATTCACTCCCTCTGGGAGCAAATTCTTTCCTTTAATAAAAGTTACCATTTTGAAAAGGAATGCAATTGAAGAGAATCATTGTTTGATCCAGTAGGCTCCCTTTGATATGCTTAACTTTTTCAGCATTCTAGCTATGCTGTTGTGAAATTCATATTTTGTTCTTTTCTCGAGAGTGTGATAGTTAAATAGAGTTATCACATGCTTTTTAAGAAAATAATTGTATATACATTTTGTCAACCAATTCTTGCAACTGTCGATGGTAGCGTCTGGATTTCCATTGCACCAATAAAAAGAAGAATTCTACTCCTTTAAATGATACCAGCATAAGGCAATTTGTTTGCTTTGACCATTTACGTCCCAGTCAACAATTTTAGTCATGTTGTGATGATCTCCTCTCTTATTATATTCTTTTGTGGATCGTTGATGTTATTTGTGTTTGTTTTTGCCAATTTGTGGTGTCTTTTGGGAAAGGGCTGACCTCTTGGGTGCCTTGTTTGCGATGTTTTCTCGTGTTTTTGTCACCTTCCTTTTCCGTGTCCTGTGTTAAGTGTGGTAATTGATTGCATCGATTCCTGATCTTTGCCTTCTTCCTTACTTTGGTAAAATATTTAAATCTTTCATTTGGAAAGTTTTTAATATAATATTCTCCAGCTGACGACCAACTGCTAAGGCTGATAAACTGTTGCTGTTAAAAATGTACTTTAATATTAGCTAGAGGTTATTAAACTTTTTCCTTTTCCACTCAACTTCGCATACAATTTAATCTGCTAATGAAAAACTTTACCGCCAATGCCTCGGTTACATTTGCCTTACGACGAGTATACGATGCCCGTACGATGTCCAAATCACCGTTTCCGTGCGGCCTCCGCAGGGAGACCTTGCGACCATCGTACGGATTTACGGGCATCGTGGCCTCTACGATTTTGGTTTAACTCCGCACAATGACAAATTTGAAAAAATCGTAAGCCCGTAGCCCGTAGACACATCACAGTGACATCGTACGATACCCGTACGGGCACCGTACGGTGATCGTGAGGACAACACGCGATTTTATTTTGCCATTTTTGCCAAAAAATGATCGTAGGCTCTTGCGATAGTCTTAAGGAGCCCGCAAGGTCGCCGCACGATGCCCTTGCAGGGCCCATAAAATCGTACGGACATCGGACGGTCATACTGCGGTTACCCCAAGGCGATGGCACGACGATCGTGCGGTCACCTTGCGACGTGTCAACAATTTCCAGACAGGTATATATTGGTTATCATCAGCTGTTTGTTTCATTTCAATAGTTGTCTTCAGACGATGTCTCTTATACCACCACTCAGAGTGACTCATTATGGGCCCAGATCAGTTTGCTGTTGGAAGCAGTCTAATCAGGGCCCATAGAGTATGCTTCACTGATAAAATTGTCTGAAGTGCAATTGAAAATATGCACCTAACGTGAAATCCATATATGCATTTTGAGTATATAAAATGCTGGTTGTATAAGGGATTTAATAAATTAGATAAGATTAATAAAAAGTCCAGATATTTTTTTTTTTTGGGGGGGGGGGGGTATTTATAACTCTGGGATTTGAATTTGAGTATTACTTCAAGGATATATTATATTGATCTCATAGTGAGAACATGTAACTTTGTCGAACATTGAAATTTGAATGCATGAATGTTTTACAAAATGTATTTTGCTGAAAACGAATGGCAAATGTGCTGACCAGGCTGGGTGGAAGAAAGCACAGTCTGGTGAGTACCTTTGTTGTTCGCATGCAACGACTTCATTTTTGCTTCTAACGAAGATGCCGTATAGTGCCTTTGGATGATTAAACTTAATAAAACCATAACAAGCGTCAGCAAGGTCACCGTACGGGCATCGTGCGATTTATATAGGGAGGTCGTGAAGATAACACGATGGTTGTATGATAATCTTGCGGTTGTCGTAGGATATCCGCAAGGTCTCAGTAAGTTTTAGTCCAAGTTTGTCGCCAAAAGAAATAGTAAGGTGATCGTAAGCAATGTAAACACATACGTCGTAGATTATAGCCGCATACGACGCCGAAAAAATCGTAGAGAAAATCGTAGACAAATAAATCGTACGATGACCGTGGCAAATGTAACCGAGGCATTAATAATAATTATGGCCAAATAGCTTTATACAGTAAATTATTTATACAAGTACATAATGGTTCTCAAGTCGAACATATTTTGAGTGATCTGCATTTAACATCGACAAACTTACTTCTTAAAGTTTTCTTAGTAGTACAGGAAATAGTAAAAATAAACAAAATAGCTAAATTATTGTGGGAATGTTTAATGGGCTTTTTGTGCTTTTATTTTGTGATTTATACATTGATATGTTTCTTTTAGTATAAATGTGTGTGTGTGTGTGTGTGTGTGTGTGTGTGTGTGTTCTTTTCCATAAACGCTACATATATACTGGTGTACTTTCAACCGGAATTTGTATTTTGTACATTCTTTTGAAGATCTGTATCATGACCATAGTGTTTTGTCAATATAAATGTGTATACACTAATTCCCTCCACTGGTAATGAAGGTTGATTTAAACCATTTAACAACTGTATGGTAGTTACCTACAGAGGATGCTTTGTTTATCACTAGGCATGGCCATCGATCAATAATCAATACCAAACTGTTGTAAGCTGCCGTATCAGTTACTCACTGAAGGCATGTTTCTCGTAGCAAAAAACTCGAAACCACACCCTTAAGTGAATAACTTTCTTACTAGTTTTAACAGTACAAGAGGTGATACATGTTTATTCGAACAAATTTGAAATTGCCTGTTCTCCTTCATTTCTTATTATATTTGGTTATGATTGATTTACACATGTAAATCTGATCTACAGGAATACGCTGTCACCAAGAAAATAGTTCTCAACTTTATTCGCTAGGTTGAAACAGTATCTGAAGACGAGTGGTCAAATTTTAAGCGTTTTAATGCTGTCTGAAACGAAATGTTCAAAACCGTTTTCGAACGATTTCTCTTAAAGAGATGAAGCCTTTCTCTTGAAACCTATGATAAATTGTACATAAATACTTAAAGTGTGTTCTGTTAGAAAATAAAGGATTTCAGTTGGATATTTACTTTTTGGAAGCAACTGAGACATCAAATTTTAGAGTATACAGTTTCCAAGGCAACACTTAATTGTATACGAAACACACTTTAAATGCAATATTTGGTGATCAGTTTTATTGGCGATATATACTTACAATATATAAGAAATTGAGTCGGCTGTGAGTTTTGAGAATTTATTTTTCACAATTCTTTTAGTACACATTTTATACATGGAAAAACCATTTTGGCAATTGTATGGTAAAACTTTTTAAGCCCAGTTGTCAAGCAAAAACAGGCTCACAGAAGCTGTTTTTTCTCATTTGAATAATAGACTGAATGTTCCTCTTAACTTAAAAGAAAATTGCACACGTAAATACGCAATTCATGAAAAATACAGCCGGTATAGCTCTTAAAATCATTAAAAGAGGGGTACGCATGTATTTCTGGCTGCTGTGTTATGGTAATGCTTTAAATTGCCATTTTGTTTATTTGGCTTTACCAGGGACACGTCCTTTATTTATGAGAAAGCAAAAAAAGGTTTGTTTTATTAATATGCAACTGGAAAAAATGAAATTCATATCTGTTCACATAAACATGAAACAGGTCTCGCATTGTTTATTTAATATATACAAATTGTGGGTGTTTTATTCATTTTGCTAATATCCTGAGCTGATACCATTAAAGAATTTGTATTTTCTACTTACCTACAATTGAAACCCATGTTACATTTTAATTTCTAAAAAGTTATTGCATATACAGGCGCAGAAATGTAATAAGCTCACCTGAGCCATTGGCTCATGGTGAGCTATTGTGATCATTGGATGTCTGTTGGCAATGTGCGACGTCCGTCCTCAACAATTGCTTCGAAAGATATCTCCTTCTAAACAACTGGCTGGAATTTGACCAAACCATGCAGGAAAGATCCTTATATGGCCCTCTTTTATAATTGTTCAAATGGTTCTGGTCCATTGTATATCTAGGTCACACAGGCTAAAAAAGATTTTCGAGATTAAAATTGTAATAATCTTCTTGTCTGAAACCACAAGGTCTAGAGCTTTGATATTTGGTATGTCGCATCAGTTAGACGACTTTTACAAAGTTAATTCAAGCTATGCAACTGCAACTGGGACCAAAAGTGGGCCGCCCCCGGGGTCACATGTTTTACATAGTCTTTTACGGAAAACGTAAAAAATATTCTTCTATGAAACAACAAGGCCTAGAGCCTTGTAGATATTTGGTTTGTAGCATCAGCTAGTGGACCTCTACTGAGTTTGTTCAAATTATGCCCCTTGGGCCAAAAATGACCCTCCCTGGGAGTCATATGTTATAGGCTTATATAGGCAAAACATGTAAAATGTTCTTGTCTGAAACCACAAGGCCTAGAGTCTGATTTTTAGTATGTAGCATCATTTAGTGGACCTCTACCAAGTTTGTTCAAATTATGCCCCTGGGGCCAAAAATGACGCGGTAAGGGGGCCATATGTTTACATTATCTTATGTAGGGAAATCATGAAAAAATCTACTTGTCTGAAACAACAAGACCGATAGCATTGATATTTGGTATGTAGCATCACCTAGTGGACCTCTACCATGTTTGTTCAAATTATTGTCCTTGGGCCAAAAAAGGCCCCTCCCTGGGGGTCGTATGTTTAACATAGGCTTATGTAGGGAACACATGTAAAAATGTTCTTGTCTGAAACCACAAGGCCTAGAGTCTTGATATTAAGTATGTAGCATCATTTAGTGGACCTCTACCAAGTTTGTTCAAATTATATCCATGGGGCCAAAAAAGACCCCGCCCTTGGGGTCATATGTTTTACATTATCTGATATAGGGAAATCATGAAATGATCTACTTGTCTGAAACAACAAGGCTGAGAGCATTGATATTTGTTATGTAGCATCACATAGTGGACCTTTACCAAGTTAATATAAATCATACCAGTAGGGTAAGATTGGCCCTGTCCCAGGGGTCACATTTTTCACATAGGCTTATTTAGGGAAATCATGAACAAATCTTCATGTCTGAAATAACAAGGCCTAAAGCCTTGATATCTGGTATGTAGCATCACATAGAGGACATCTACCAAGTTTGCAAAAAATCTCCCTGCCCTGGGGTCACATGTTTTACACAGGCTTATAGGGAAATCATGAAAAAATCTTCTTGTCTGAAACCACAAGGCCTAGATTGTTAATGTTTGTGTGTAGCGTCACCTTGTAGACCTCTGCCAAGTTTGTTCAAATTATGCGCTTTGGGCCAAATATATCCCCACCCCAGGGTCACATATTGTACAAAGGCTTATTTAGGGAAAACATGAAAAAATCTTCTTGTCTGCAACAATAAGGCATAGCAAATTATGGCCCTTGGGCCAAAAATGACCACCCCTGGTGTCATCAGGGAAGTTGTCAGCTTTCAACAGATACCTATATATACGCTTTAAACAAAACTCAGGTGGGTGATTCAGGGCCATATGGGCATATTGTTTTGTTCCTAACTTTGACTGTCAATCTAATAATAGCACTTATCATATAGGCCGCGACGTGACAAAAGTGAGTATGATCAGGAAATACCGCAATCACAAACCGCAGAAAACCCTATGGCACCCTGTTTTCCTGGGTCTGCGAACAACAATGGTGCAAACCAGCCTGCGCATCCGCACAGTCTGATCAGCCCTTTTGTTTTTAGCTTTTTGGAAATAATCATATCCAAACTTGCTACAAGCGAATTTCTAATTTTTTAGCTAGTCTCTGTAGCTGAGCGGACTGGTTTGAATCTGGCTTTGTCGGAAACCCGAAAGACAGGTTTTCAGGCCTCGCAGTCCAATTATGATGTCATACCTGGGAGTAATATAACAATTCAATAAAATTGGAAAAAAGTGGTTTACATAAAATTATTTAGTAATGTTATTTAATGATGTCAATAACAACGCTGCATACATAAAACAATTAATACGTAACATTTTATTGTTCAAAATGCATTTTTAAAGCTGCATAATCTGTAACTTTTGATATTTTCATTTTAAAAATAATGTTTCTATTTTTCAAGAACACATTAAAAATACTAAAATTCAGTTATACATTTTACCTTTTTCGTAACAATTAACAAATGATTAGTGCCAAAACAACAGCATTTATGTTAAAAATTAACTGTCTAGAGTTATTGGAGGGACGCAAATAATTACAAACAAGAAAAAATACACCTGTTTTTATAAGATAATTCACTTTTCCATGCAGTTTTCAGCTGTAGAAATTAGATTTATTGTGACAACATAACTTTATTCTACTTTTACAAATGATTTAAAAAGAAAATATTTTTTTCGAAAAATGTTCATAGTTACAGAGTATGCAGCTTTAAGTAATTTATGTAATAAACATACATTTAATGTAATTTGATAAATTGAATTTAAGAATATTCGTTTTCCTATATTATTTAATTTATTAAATACGTTGCATAAATGCATTTAAATAATCGGCTCCAATATTATCTCTTTTCAGAAACTTGTATTGTAAAAGTTTTACTCTTTATTCTGCGTATAGAGAGTCATAGAGACTGCCTTTTGATTGGAACTTAGGAAAACAGTTTTTTTTTCTTTTTTGGCAAAGCCTTTCACTATCAAGGTTTAGGGACTGTCTGCGGATCAGGACATTGATAGTGGCAAAATCTTAAGTTTTTATTGTATTATTTGGTTTGAACAAAAACTTTATTGGAATTTATTTCTCGTTGATTTTTGTTGATTTTTCACGCCCCAGTCAAGTCAACATTTTTTCAGTCGTGTAATCATGTAAGGACGTTTATCTGTCTGTCTGGCTTGAACCAGCAAAGAACAAAGTATCTTGCTTAAGGACACAACACAGTGCTTCCCGCAAGTCTCGAACTGGCAACCCTTTGAACCCAAGTCTAACACTCTACCACTGAGGCATAACGCTCCTATAAAACTTATTTCAGAGTACTAGCATATAAAGATTGATCTTCCATGCACATTATCTTCTGAGGACTCACATGAAGATATATGTTGAAGTGACAACAGAATGTAATTATGATGTAATTAATTGCCTTTTGCAAAGTAAATGATGTAATTAATTACTTTGCTCAAAAGGCATGTAATTGTAATTTAATTCAACAAATTCCAATGTAATAGTAAATAATTAACAACTTTTTAAAATAATTGATCCCAAGTCTGATCTAAAGAACATCTTAATTTGAAAATTCAAACTGATGACCCCTTGATATGCACAATGAACCATCCCAATGTCGTTGTATCAAACCAGATGGAAGAATTCATCAGTATACAAAATGGTTATACAAGTTGATGAAAAGAGATACAATTCGATGATTGTCATGCATTTTACCTCATTTTCCAAAAAGAGTTGCATAAATTCAATAATGCATGAGCATTAATGTCAGATTGTATTTATCAAGGCTCCGAAAATCGATCGCAGTAAAACAAAAATTCTGACTATATATCTGACGATATACTTCCCAAATATTTTTTTTTTTGAATTGTACTTTGATAGATGACTTTTTGTAGATTATGAAAAAATAAAAATGTATGTCGTTGCTCATATGGGTTGCATGTGTTTCACTGTTTGATACATTTTCAGTCGTTGTTTGATTTCTGTCATGAATGATGGATCAAGGAAATCATGTAGCGTTGTCTACCAGGGGAAAAACGCATATTGTTGTTCTGGAGTAACACCGTTTCTTTTTTTCATGAAAGCATTTGATACAGTTGATGAGCAAACTGCTGATCTGTTTGCTTGTTATTTGCAAGCACCAGTCAGTTTTCAAGTGAAGAAGCCCATATGTTGGTGAAATTTTTATAATGTATACAGAGCTCTAGATAAAATTAATGTAACTCCATATATGTATTTCTTCTTTACTTATATCCTTGGTATTTATTCGGAGTTTAATGAACTATGGCATGTCAGGCGTTGCAATATTGTATGTGGAAACATATGTGTTCTTCTTTACTTATATCCTTCAAGTTGGTAGAGTCCTTGCTAGATAAGAGTAGAGTTACGTAGTTGGTCAAGTTGTGGTACTTTATTCAACCGCTTGGACAAACGTAGGTTTTATCGCACTTCTAATTGTAAATCTGTTTCGTCACCCTACTCTTATCACGCAAGGACTTTATACTCGTATATTCGGTGTTTATTGAACCTGATAAAAAACTATTACGTGTTGTGTACATTACACTAATTATCAACCCTTCACCTGCTATGAAAATTGCATCAGAAGAAGATGTATTTCTGCTGAAGTTGTCTTCAGCATTTAAATGCTTACATCAAGGATTAATTCTGCACTTAAAAAGTGTGGACCCAGATCCGGGTACACACGGTTTGCTACAGAGACATTTTGATTAGACAAGAAGTAGATACAGCAAGCGATGTTAACCCTTAAAGCGCCACCTATAATTTGCAGCAGACGGCAAAGTCAAATTTTGCCGTTTTAAAACTTAATAAGGAATAATATTTCATGAGAATCTGCAGACTGGCAGACGATTCTCAAGAAATTTCATACCTAATTTTTCTCGAAAATTAAATAACAGGACATAAATTTGTCGTCTGCTGCAATCGTGATTGGCGCTTTAAGGGTTAAGTCGATATAAGAAGCCAAATGGGTTAACACAGGTAATCTCATTTTAACTCAAGTGTATGACACATATGTGATCCAGTATGATACATATGAGTTATATTTGAAAGAAATATATATTGATTAATAATGTTCGTAAATTTATAATAAAAACATTATGTTTATTAGATAGAAATCTAATTGCTGCAATATTTTTTTGAAACAACAGCTCATTGCTTTTGATCCTATAATTTACATGTGTAGATAAGAAAAAAGGATCTTGATAATATTTCAATGAACTTTTCCTCCCATGCAGGGTGCCCTCCTACAGCGACAAAAAGTGGTAAAACACGGGGATTACTAGAGTATATACTTCCAAATAGATAGAGAATACTAGGTTAGTGTCTTTTGATATCATGTTTACCAGGCAAGGCTTCGAGAACACTTGTTGACATCGCGAGGCTTGCAGAGTGATTCAACATGCATTCTCTATCCGAACCTGGTAGACTTGATATCAAAAAAACCGAACCTGGTATTCTATTTAGCAGCTTACCAAGTTCTTTCATTCTTCAAACAAGCGAATATGACGTACTGGTTGATTTTTGTGTCGATTCAGCGCCATTGCTGACGTCATTCAAAAAATGCAAGGTCATAATGACCTGATAAAGGCTTATGCTGTGAGATAGACACCGTTTATCAGGCAACTTGCAACACTGCAGTTAATATGCATGTTAACTGATAATTGATTTAACTAGGTCCAATTTGTGATTCTAAAGTAGCCACATTGGGCCTTTAGAGTTATGAGGGCCATAACTTACTTAAAAAACTATAATGGAGGTATATGGATAAAATATAGATCTATACACATATGTAACCTAAAGAGAATGAACAAGTCCTGTTCGGAATTATATCTTGGTTGTTCTGTATGTGACTATCTGAGACAGTGACTTTTTTTGGCCATGATTCTTTGGTGCTGTCATATCAGTGGATTCAATAATATATAGAGAATATTAGGTGTGTGTCTTTTGATATCACGTTTACCAGGCAATACTTGGAGAACACCTGTTGAATCGCGAGGTTTGTCGAACAATTTAAAATTCATTCTCAGACAGAGCCAAGCCTGGTAAATTTGATATCAAAAGACGTGGACTTTGTATTCTATTTATCAGTCTACCAAGTTGACCCACTCTTCCAACTAGCGATTATGAGGTATTTATCCAGTTTTGTCATCGATGACATCATTCAAAAAGTGCAACATCATGTTGACCTGATAAAGATACATGCCGTGAAATAGGCAACGTTCATTAGGTTAACGTGCAACAATGCAGTTAATATGAGAGGTAAAATTGTCATTCCACTCTATGTGAAAAGAGAAATCCAACTGGTTCCATTTGCTTCAATAATCAATCATATATTTACATAGTGCAGACTTGTCTGGGCCTTCACAACTCAACGATGGTTTTAAAGCACAAAAATAGCATGGACGGCTCACATACAATGTATTGTTAACAGATCACCTAATATTGTCTCAAAGTATCGTTTATTTCCTTTAAAAACTCAGTTCTTTCAGGGTGTTGACAAGCATAAACTGATATCTACATTATGCATTCAATTTCAATTTATTTATAACAGAAGTTTATATTTTTCTTGGATAAATAAATGAGATGCGTCAGGAGAAAGTCACAATTGGAAAATCTCGGCCCTATTCCAAAATTAAGCCTCGAGTGTATGTATATAAAAGCTGCATTTTGTTAGCTGGAACTGGCGTTAGGTAAATTAGTTATGCAGCATGTGGATTCAGCTCTATTAACATATATTATTCTTTCAACATTTATGTGTTTTTTCAATTAAAGGATAACATTCATTTGCTTTTTTGTTATTGTATTGGCATAGTTTTTATGACGTCAGCATCAAATTATGTGCCGTCAGCCACATGTTATTAAAATAGACCTCTGTTGTACAGCCAAGGTCTGATTCCATGGAATTGGTCGAAGCAGTTTCGATTGTAGAAAATCCGTCTTTTTTAATTATGACCAGATAAGATAGAACACTTTGCATGCTGGGTAATTTTTCATTTTATTTTTGGTGTCTACTGTTTATTTTCGAAAAATTCTTTAAAGTACCCTATGGGTGGCAAACATTTTGTTTCAAGATCAGGACTGACATATTGTCGAGCCTGAATCGGGTCCAAAATGTTTGTGAATGGTATCAAAAAATTACAAAAGTTGCCACATGCAGGTTAAGGGTAACTGTTGAAACTTTCTGTTCAGAGATAAGCAAGAATATTGTGGATTTTGTACCAACGGCATACAGTAAAACCTGTGTAAAATGGCCACTCTATAAAATACCAAAATTGGTTTTCAAGACCAATTATCGCTTAATGCAGGTCAACAGAATTTTGACCTTCATTAAGCTACTTTTGACCTTCATTAACCTACCATTTGTCATTAAGATCTTTGTTTTGTCTATTATTTAGTGGCGTTTTACACAGGTTTTACTATAATATGTCACTATTAAACTTTCCAAGAAGGGATTAACAAAGGTGCAGATCAGATTGTACAGATGCACAGGCTGAACTGGACCAACATTTGAACCGCCACATGTGATTTCCAACAATGTCACATTCCAACAATGTCGCATGTCAGACAAGCCTTTGCAGTCTCCTTTTAAGCTGAGAAACTCCAAATAATGTTTTGTCTGCAGCTTAATAATCATAAAGTATTCAAGCGGCTAGCAAAGGCTCTGATCAGACTGCGCGTATGCGCAGGCTGGTCTGAGCCCTTGCTGGTCGCACATACCACATTGTTGGAGATCCCATGTCGTGGCTTATATTTCAAAATAAAACACGTTTTTAATGACTTTGCTTAGATAAGAAACTGTTAAATCTGACTATCACCAAAAACATGAATATAGGGGATAAATGTCAAGCTTTCAGTGGGATAGAACTAGTCTGTCTGTCAGTCTGTTAATTAGAGGAGAATCTCCTTTGTAGATCTTTCTTTAAAACACAGTAAATGGCTGAAAATAAAATAAAATGCATATTACATAGAGGATTGTGTACAAATGAATCTAAATCATTGCCAAAAAGTAATAAAATGCATAGTTAAGCGAATCATTCTAAAGCATTTTCGCTGTGCGTTTAATAAATGTAATAGCACGAGAGCACAGAATTAAGATTCTATCCTTTATACAACTGCAGAATTATTCTGGAATCTGGGTGTCAAATTTATGTCATATATACGTGAAGTTAGAGGGTGTCAATGCATATTATCAAAATATATATATATATATGTTAGATTTCCGACTATACATAAATTTATATTTAATTCAGTTGTGGTTTAATGCTTTAAATTGATTGCGTGATAACACTCCCCTAAGCAACGTGATATAATAAAAGTAAACAAAATTTTATGCAGCTTCTATTTTCACTTCATATAAGGGTCAAAAATAAATTCTTTAATAAGGTGGGAGTAAATGATGTATGAGTTCGTGCAAATGTGTAGATTTTCTCATCCCTGTAAAGCTGCAAAATACTGTTGAAAAATAAAGCAAACAGTAGAATTTTACCACTGTGACAGTAGAAATCATTTTGAGAATTGACCAACCACTATATCGGCAAAATTACCATCTATATGATTATGCAGGATATATCCAGATGAGATTTACCAGAGCATTTGAGAATAATATGACAACATTTTTTGAGACAGTCTACTTACAATATGGCCCTAAAAAGTTCACCTGAGTTTTATTGTCATTGTAACTTTTTCCAGGCTATATAAGAGCCGAACCTAATTGTATCACAAGGTTAGCTTTTAAAAAAGCTTAGAACCATCGCATGGCGTTTTACAGTTATTAAAGAACTTTTATAGTGTTTTATTATTGCATTTGCTGAAGCCACTCCTTTTAGTGTTTCATGTGCTTCAGGCTCTGAGTATCTTTTTGTTTTAGTTAACAATTTGTACATAGGTGATCCATTGGAAGCAAATAAAACACAGGACATATGCATATTCCAGTAAGACTGCTCATGAACACATTGAATAATGGTAGAGTTAACCCCCTCCCCAGCAGTATGTATTAGGTCATTCAATCGTATTCCTCAATCAAAGTCAATGCACATAATGCCTAGGGGGCATATTGAAACTGACCCATCTACATCAAGTTATTTCGTCACATTTAGTCAAGAATATCCGAATGTATGATGGGGAATCATTTTAGCTCTGTGGTAAGATTTCTAATAGGCTTTTTTCGCTTTTAGAAGCAATCCGGTATCCTAAGTATATCAACATCGCTCACGCAGTGGTTGAATTTTGGAAGTAGCTCTTGGTCTACGGGGAGTTTGAGAAAGAACAGTAAAAGACACTGCTGCTGAGTAGTTAACATCCGATCCATTTATGCAACTTGCTAATGGAACAGGTCCGAATCGAACACGTGCCCAATTGAAGTTTACTAACGTATATCACCATCGCTGACGCGATGGTGAAAAACACTGCGTCATTGAGAAAGGCTTCAAGTCATTAAAATAATGATGATTTACAGTCGTTTAGTATCTAAGACACAACAGTTGTTCGTGAAGTATAGATATAGTTTACTAAAATGGGTTTACAGTTAACGCAAAAAATGATTTTTAATAAAGATAAAAGGGATAAGCTGGCGGAGGCTGTTGTGAATTAGTGACAAAGTGATGCAGAAACATTCCAAACTATACAAACAATTAATAAGTGTGACTTTACACCAAGCCCGGT
Organism: Loripinus fragilis; assembly: GCA_964019695.1. Classification (NCBI taxonomy): domain Eukaryota; kingdom Metazoa; phylum Mollusca; class Bivalvia; order Lucinida; family Lucinidae; genus Loripinus; species Loripinus fragilis. The sequence continues at coordinate 52,557,723 of OZ026528.1, read as the reverse complement.
GGTAGCTGAACTGCCACAGATCTTGGTGCAACCTTTCAACTGCTTTAACCCTTTACCTCATAGAGGGGCCTTTTAACGCTTTTGCAAAAGGAGCAGATCCAGATCAGGCAGCTTTTATAAGAGCTGCCTGCTCAGGGCCTACTCTGTTTGCTTATGGAAATATAATATATCTGATCCTACACTAGCGGACCTGATAAGTAATTTATTTGTTCTTTGTACCAACATGAACTTTTATTTATACACATATTCATAGTGGGTGGAGCTTAGGATAAATATCCATGAAATAAATGATTAAAAGCTATTTTTGTGCATTTTAACGATCTGGAGAAATACTACAACAACAACCAGTTGAAATATTTAAAATAAATCATTAAAGAGAGGTTGGCATCAAGTTGTTTTCAAAGGAAAATAAGCGTAGTTTCCCCCAAAAATAGAAGGCTGATTAACTGCCTTTTTGGTGTTAATTTACATACAGTTTTAAAAAATGCCGATGATTTGGACTAATCCATCCCAGTTAGAACATTTTTTTTCTGCTAAAAAGCAAATAAATAGTTCCTGATCAGACTGGTTCTATAAAAAAAAAACGTTTATACCGATCTGGAAATACGTTGTTTGCACATGATTTTGGATTATAAGCAGTTTGATCTGGGACTACTTTGATTGTAAAATATACTTTTCATATTGGAGTAATATTGTCCTGGTGCTCAAAAAATTAAAGTGTTTTCCATAATTTTGAACTTTAACCTATATCAAAAACTGAATTTTTTTTTATGTTATTTAATTTACACAGAACATATCATCATCTGCTAAGGTACATGTAATTACTGTATTTTTTATCTAAACATCTGCAGACAGATATCTTACAATAATTCGAAACTAAGGTTGTGAGAACTTTTACCCAACCCCATTGCTGTATTAAATTTGGCAATAAAATATGTTTAAACTTAACTACAATAATAGGCATGGAACAGGATGATTTCAAACCTCTGCTTTAATCAGTTGCTATGGTATGGTATCAGATACCAGTGGCCCCATATACACATACTGCATTCATTTTAAAATAGTGGAACTTTTATTTTAATAACAATCAATGTAAAAGTAGATTGTTTCAGCCATAGCAAGAACATTATTTTGATTTTTCAATAAGTTTCACATAATTGTGTTATGTCTTGTTATCCCAAAATAAAGAAAGTTGCTACAAAACAGGTCATCTGCTGTAGTTATAATTAGTGAATTTAAGGTAGAGTTTTGGAAATAATTATTAAACATTAGCCTATATATCAAAATATTCCCATTAACAGCCTGCATTTGCTTAAATATAACACTGAACCATTATAAATTTGAACCATTACCAAAGATTTATGATACTGCCCTTAATGTGTTAAAACAGGTAATCATGACTTCATTACACACGTTTGGGGCTGATTTACCTATAAGATTACTAAATAGCTGGACTACAGGGGTTAGTAAAGGCAATCAGTAACAGACTAATTAAAAGTTTTTACAAACAATTTAAGATAAATTGTTCCCATCCTACTGTCAAGCTCTATTATTAATGCATTTGTAAAAAAGGATGAATATTCACTCTAAAAGTAAGTATGACGGGAAATGTCACAACCACATGCTGCAGATTAAACTGCGGCATCGTGATGAAGATACACATAACACTAACATCCACGTGGCATTAAAAGACAACTACAGTTAAGTAAGCATCCCTCTCTTCCTCAGCGAGATGATTGCAAGACATTTTCATTTTATTTTCATTTTAACAGTAAAGACTTTTATCAATGGGAACCATGTCAATTTTTTGTTTCCAATGTACGTTTATAATAGTTTATATCCTTGTTATATGGAATTCTGCAAGTGTATCAACACAGTGACAATAATAATCATGCAACAAAACTCTCAACAGGTTCTGCATGCCACGGCTGATGATAAATAGTGGGTAAATTAACCAGGGAAATAGCTTCTAATAGCAAAAACCTTTGATCCCTTTGACAAATAAAAGAAAAGACCAGCAAGAAATAATCTCCAGCTCTTGGTTTTCCTTTTAATTGACAGGAAAAAACTAGCTCCGCTTTTGATGGCCATTTCTTGATGGATAATACAATTTAAACAACTTTGGTAAAGGGTTCCCCCTAAATCTTTTGTTACTATGTTAGTATAAGTGAATTGTGTAAAATTTTGGCAATGATATTCCATGTATATATGTTTTACCATTATAACCAGGCCAAACATATTAAAGGCGGCCTTGCTTGAAGTAGGCAACTGCTATCAAATCAAAACCAGGACAGCCTTCTTTATTATTAGTTTTAAGTCAATATGAAGAATGATACAGTGTCTCGTTTTCCTTGAAACGAGCGCCTTTGAGACATGTTCTGGGTATATCGACCCTAATTTGTCATTTCTATTTAAAACAAAAAGCCAATCAGCGCATAGACTTAAATATACTCAGAAGAAAAAGTTTAGTCAGTACAGACACTGTGTGCAATAATTTTGTAAGACAGCCTTAATATTGACAAAACCTTACTCAAAATAAAATTCATGTAATGTCTTACAAATGTGAACATTTTCAAAAAAACATTCTTAAAATATACCCATTTTCTTCATCAAAAATACACAAAGTGGTCAATATTAAAATTCATAACTCAAAAATCAGTCTAGCGCCCCTCAGACGATTTCTGGTAGTACAGACGGAAATTCTCGTATCTGTTGCATGACTGAGGAATTTAAGAAGTTTCCAAGCGGCCATGAAGCGATTACGTCATGTTGACGTCACTATGACCCTAACTTCAAATGGCGTCGTTATCCGTGGTCTCCCCAACGGAGGCTTGTCATTTTTACTGCCAGGCCGTTGAAAACGTGTTTGCAGACGATAAATTGTTTGTTCACTGCATCCAAAACTGCGTGTTACGTCAGCAACACGTGCGCCTATTTCAAGACGTCAAAACGCGGTATTTCTGTAATTTGTTGATAGCCTGGACGGCGAATTAAGCTGGCTAGCACTGAGTTTTCTCCGGATTATCGCAATAGGAACAACTCTTTTTCAATATCTAACAGTTTATAAGAAAATAACCCTGCCGGTTTACCGCAGCACGTGCACATCGTGCATTTTGAAATTTGGTTGATACAGTCTAATAGAGGCATTATTTGTCACGCAATAAACAGGTACATGTAAAGTTACGATAATACAACTCATGTAAAAAATTTGACAATGTAATATGCAGTATTGTTGATTTTATGAGAAAACATAAATACTGACTAAACTTTTTCTTCTGAGTATATATGATGTATACCCCTAATAACATCCATTTTCTGTATAAAAGTAGGATTCAGTTTGACAAAATTACATAGGCGTGTTATCTTGACGACAGCAAAACCATCTGCAACAATAAATGAAATGACAGGGTTGAAACTCCAGCGTGGTTTTGTTACTTGGTGTGAAAGTTACCCCACCTGAAAATTTGGGCAATATCCTTCAGAGTACATGGACTGATTTAACCATTCCTTAGGAATAAAAAATAAAGGTCAATACACTCAGCCGAAGGTAAAGAAATACAAAAGCACCTTATTAAAATTGGTCCTTTTACCATATCACTTGTGTTTGCCGGTCAAAATATATTACATACAAATGTACACATCAGTGACTGACCTTGTGAATATATATATATGACATTAATCCTTCAATTCACATAATCAATAGATTTAACAACGTACAGTCACCTTAATAAATGACGAACTTCCCCACACGAGAGAAGCCGCCAAACCGAAGGTCCGCCAAACACAAAGCAAGAAAGGAAAGGAGGAAGAAACGGTGTATTTAACCTAGCTGTTGAGAATTGACCCTAGAATGGTGTTTATCGATCTACTATAATTTGTAGTCAATCCAGGGATATATATTTAACTGCATGCGAGAGACTCAAGCCTAACATAATGTATGCTAGAACCATCCCAGCATAAACTGAACATCTGTATATACATGTAGCTACACACATGAAAGGAGGAACAAAATTCAACAAATAAGCAGGGATTCTCCTAGCCCAAAATGATGATGGGCCCTTAAAATGGATCAATAGCCCATATCTCATTCAAATACATGCAATTTCCAAATTTTAACAGGCCATTTGAAATTATTATGAGCCCTTGCCAAATTTGATTGGCCCAAGAATCCTTAATACCCACATTACAGCATAACTGACACGAGATTTGAATAGCTTGTATATGGAGCCCAGCCAAAAAATAAAGTCCATTTCAGCAAAACATTAATAGTTCTCTCACAAAATAGATCGGGCCCATCCTAGGATTATCCCTGAATAAGGCAGCAAAAAATAAAAGGGAACCTTTCAGCAACATGACTTAAACCAGTGCTTTCAATTTGGCAATAAGAGAGCCAGGAACTTCCCGAAGCAAAAACTTTAGTCTGACTTCCCATATAACTACTCTGTGGCTGGGAAAAATTGATGAGCCATGAATATTCCTGGACCCCCTGTTTTGATTATGATTTTGTGCACTGTAACCAGATGACAGAAAACTATCAAGCCAACCAGACTGCTGGACACCTTGACAATGGCCTACCATCAGTGAGTAAGGGGAAGGCCCTAAGGGCAGTAACAACTGTAACTAAGCGAAAGCAAGCAAATGAAGCATATAAATTAGAAAGCAGCGTAAGCAATTTAACAATAAGCTGAACATGTAACTTACTTGTCTCTGAATTTACTTATCCCTCAAAAAAGTGGGGATTCACTATTAACAATCATTTCTGAAATGAATAAATATATGTACAATTCCTAATATCAAACCACCCTGAAGTGGCACATCCTGCGTTTTGGATCAGAATTTCGACAACTCGCAAGCTCGCTCAAATCCTAAAAGATTCACTGCGGCCTGATGAGCGTGACCACCCATAACATACTTGGGGGTGGACAAGCTCCAGCCCTTAGGGAGAACTTATTCCCTAAAAGGGGTGACTGGCCCCACAGGAAGACATGCGCCCTGGGATGAGCCTGCAAGTAACAGTCTGCAGTGAAACCCAAAGGAAAGGAGATACTATGAAGGACCTATTTTTTAATTAGATAAGCCACGGAGTTGATGAAAAACTGTCGCAAACGTCGTACACCTTCCAAGTTCAAATGCAGACCCTGATCATTTACTGCATATAACTCCCTAATAGGCTGACAATTTTTAAGAAAGGGCCTGAATGTATGGAGAAATTGCACGTTTCTTTCCCTACACAAAGGCTTCAGTTTTGTGTTAACAAGCTTAACGCTGTCCCCCGATGAACTATGGTCTTTAGGATGGGGAAGTATAGCCGAAATAATATTTTTTGTGTGGCTGTTTTGCCTGATCACTGAAATTAGGTTGCTATAGCAGCTCAAAATTTCACCTGCATTCTTTGTTTCAATGTTATTAGTTCAAACATGAAAAATGGTGAATTCCCTATCCAGAATAAAATTCCTTGTCTGAATTTTGTGGGTCAAGGCGTTGATGTTGATGTTTGAAAAGGCTATGACCTCACAGTGCCGTATGTTGTCGACATATTTGGCTATAGAATCCGATTTTATGGATACTCTAATGGCACTCGTCTCTGAAAAGAAACAAGTCAGCCTATTAAAGTAAGCCAATGAAACTTCTCTATAAAGATTCAAGGATTCGCGTAGCCATATCACTACTAACAGATAATTTTGTCTGAAAGTCGAAGGCTAAGTAGTTCTTATGGCAGTCAAACAACCAGTCACCATGGTGTTGAATGAGATTTGTTGGGACACCCAATTTAAAGGCCCAAGAACAGCCCCCCTTCTAAAACTGTGTGAACTAAAGTGGTTAGGGTCCCTGCCTGTTTTGGCTATCAATGACTTAAGCCTATGCTGTAACTGTGCGTACAATAGAGGCACTACCCTTTTATTGCTATTATTAATGCAAAAGGCAGGATTTATGTCTTTTGCTGGGCACAGGCTGACCATTTTGGTGTATGCTGTCACGGGACAAAGCACAAAGCCAGGTATCGCTGTTAATGGTATTTTTAGCAACCTGCTACCAAATTGATTAGTCTTGGACCACTTGATCCTTACAACAAGTGAATGGTGAACATCCTGTCTTATCAACTGTTTGTCAGAAGAAAAGTCTGCAAGTGAATTAGGAACAATATTTGATTTTCTAGCCATTAAGAAAAACTTGAATAAAAAGGCACACCAAATGATGGCATCATTGGGCTTTGATGTGTCCATAAGAGAAAACATGTTCAACAAAATCTGTGGAGTTATGGGAAGAGTCCTATTTGGCAGGTGAGGGTTTTTCCTAGCCAGACCTTTGAATAATAGTCCTAAGTGCACTAGTTGTTGTGCAGGAAACTCTACATCCAAAAAGTAGTGCATGGTTTTGACGCCTGAAATGTAGTTCTTCACAGACTCCACCGATTTGAAGGATCGACATAAAAACTGTGCATAAAGGCACAAAATATCTGATGCGGTAGGCAATGCCTTGAGTCTATAGAACTTGCAAAATAAAAGATAGGCTTTCCATTGAGCTTCTAAGTTTTTTGTGGTGCCCTCGGCAAAAGCAGCCCTCATAGAATGCTTAACTTCTTTTTGCAATTTCATCAAGGACATTTCTGTAAGAAAAACCAAGAAAAAGTTTTTAAGACGGCCTTACATTGTTAAAAAGGGAAAATATCCCTATCCGCTTTTCCAAATGCCGTTTAAGCGAAATAAATTGCTGTCAACCATGACGCACGTGGGGTCAGGAATTCCAATACTGTCTCTGAACAATTGATTGGAATTCTTGCTCAAATGCCACCTTGATAAAATACCAGCCACTCTGTTCTCTTTTGTTCTGATATGCTGAGCCCTTACAATGAATTCATTCAGAGCTGCGGTATAACAGATTTCTCTCAAACATGTCTGGTGAAACACATCCCTAGAGAAGCCTCGGTTAATTAACCTGCATGATGACATATTATCACATAGGATCAAAACTTTCTTTCCCCTTAATTTTGAACCCCACAATTTCAGTGCTACTACAATGGTTAATAGCTCTAAGGCATTGATATGGAATTTCATTTCTTGAATAAAGGGAGGAAATTCTTCGTGAAAATAAGAATCCTGCATCATGTCCCCTCAGCCTGAGGGACAAGCATCGCAAGAGAACAGAGCATCTGGTTCAGAAAATCCCTCTAACAGCATCATTGAAATCCCATTGTACTGAGGTAAAAGGCTTACCACCATAAAAGATCTTTGCGCATAGACATGGGGATCTGCTGAACAGACTTCTTACCGTGTATCTGACGCAACCACGACAAAAACCTACACATAATACTCTACTGGCCTGAACGCAGGAAGAAATGAAAGATAATTTGCCTATCAAAGACTGAAGTTCCTGTAAAGTTGCCTCCGTCTTTAATAGCCAAACCTCCAATAACCTGAGAATTTCCTGTAACCGCTCTGGAGTTACACTAAGTGTCAATTCTTCTGAGTCAAAAAGGACTCCTATAAAAGTCATCCTCGTTGAAGGAGGGCAAGCCTTTTGCTTGGAATTCTCAATGCCACATGACTCTAACAGTTGTCCAAGCTCAATAAAGGATTTGTGTGCCCTGGCTGGGTCGCTTGCTCCTGCAAAGTCATCTAAATAATTTAAAATAGCAATTTTCATCATGAAACACATGAACCTGATTGCCTTGGTAACACGCTGACAGATATGAGCGGCCGATTGTAAACCCATACTAAGAAATTTGTCAAAAATAAAAGTTCCCCTCAAAACCATAGCCTAATAAGGGGACATCACTAGGATCCACTGGGATCTGTCTATAAGCACGCATTAAGTCACGCTTATAGAGAAGACAGCCCCTACCATGTTCTTTTACTAGAGCTACTAAATCGTCTACCCTCGGGAAAATCAAGTTGACGTGAGAACCCAAATAGGAGTTCTTTGGTATCCCATCATTTACTGCTGACCCCTCCGTATAACTGAGATCTAGAATTACCCTTCTTTCATCAGAGTCTTTTTTGTCTACAGTATTGAGAGGGGAAATCCAAAATTCCTCTGAAAAGGGAATGTTCTTAAAGGGACCCAATACGCGTCCTAAGATAACTCCTTCGAGAGATAATCATGGACTTCTTTTGGGAATTGTATTATGCCTTTGTGGTTTTTGACTTGGGGAGGACCGGTTTTTATTTTGTCCATAAAACCAATCGGAAAACGGTACTCAAGGAATTCACAAACTTCCTTGTCTTCATAATCAGACAGCATGAATCTGATGAAAGAGATACTTAGCTTTGTATGAAGGGACATTCTACATGATTCAAAATTATACAAGCCCGAATCTTTCACAGTTTGACATAATTCAAGAAATATTTGCTCATCATTGTTCTTTTTGGATGGGCCAATAAGTAATGGATCTACGTTTGACTTTATGAAGCCACCTTCTACCATCAATGGACTCTTCGAATTATTTGCGTTTGATTCAAAAACACTTAAATGATGGACTGTCCCACTATTCTGAAAGGTGACTAAATTGCCTACTACATTGGGTTGATCGGCCACTGCGCCAGAAGATAGTCACTTCCTGTAGGGACACGCAGCAGAAGTTTGGGGGTGCTCCAGCTGTTTCTTGTCTATCTTAAGACAACTGCTACAGATGTGCTTCACAGTTCGTGATTGATTTTTGATGAGTTTTTGATGCACAGAAGAACCAGCTGAGCACTGTTGTTTATTGTAGTCTGGACACCATCAAACCTGCTCCGAATTCCTAGAGGAAGAACTCTTAACCTGCATATTTATCCCTTTGTTTTTGTTTAACGTGTACCTGGTCAACATGGGTGTTTCTATTTCATTTGGGTCATCGGACCAAGTACTCAAACCCACTTCAATTCTTCTCACCCATGCAACATAGAACCTTAAAAGTGCTGACCATAAATGTTTGCAAAGAACATTAGCTTTCTCAGTAATTTAAATCGGCCTGCTTTCTCTGCCGAAGGTGTCAGAGTCCCCATTACTATCTCAATCTCCCCCCTACGAACATCTTGATATCAAGGGACATGAATTCTACGGACTCTGACACATATTCATACTGCAGGGCTGTATGCGGCCAAAGTTGAGGGAACAATACTGAGTCTGCATATTTCTGATAAAGACCAGATTTGCACTTTTTTGACTTTGAACATTTAACTGATTGACAATAGGCCTCAGGATTTAACACTTTGTTGCTTGATTCACTGTCTTCAGAGTCCAAGGACTGGACAAGGCCCATGGAAGAAAGTTGATTGTTAACTGTGGCAACCAGTCTGGGGTTCTGCCTTAGGTCATTTTAGTCAACTTCCCTGGAATGTTTACAGTCATTTTGGGAAGAGACAATGTCTCTGACACACAAAGATTTCCCTGAAAACCCCTTAGAATTACAGGATTTAGTTAGTGTCACATGTTTTCGTGGCTCACCTTCTTCCTCTGCCTTCTGTAATTGCTGCTCCGCAACGAACAATTCCTTGGATAACTTCCCCACTCTGTTGGATCGCTCTCTCCACTGCTTCTTTATCGATACCTCCTTCAAACTTGACTGAGTCTTAGAAATAGAGGCCTGGAGCTCAAGAATATCTTTGTCCAACGCTTCGATTTGCTTATTTGTCTTTGGGAGTGATGTCCCCTGCTTCTTGCTGCAACCGACGTCTGACTCTGACCCCTCAATTACCACGATCGACTGTCCAGGTGTTTTCGCTGGCATATCTCTGACGTCGGCCAGCTGCTTCTTCAACTTAGCATCACCTTCATGCATTCTTTCATAGTCCTGTCCAGTACCTTTTCTCAGTGAGTACGTTTTAGGCCTAGCGCCTTGGGCGTGTTCTTCCATTGCTCGCAGAGAGCCTAACGCTGAGATCTAGCAACGTAAATAAAACAGTTCAGTCTTCACACTAATCTAACCCTGGCTATCTATCTGCTAGCACAGTTCTGTCAGGTATATCTTTCAAACTTCTTCTAAATAAACTTCTCAACCTTCCAGCTACAAGCATAAAATGAGAATGACTCGGGCTAGAGTAAGGCCCTGTCCCGAGATAAGAAAAATTTTCTGGCGCACGCAAAGAGCACAGCCAATCAATTTGAGCGTCTCATACTAGCGGACCAATAAACGACTCTGATAATCATACAGTGACGTCAGATGGCGCTAGGGCGGAGGCATTATTTGTATACCTACGAATAGAACAGAACAGAACATCTTATAGATACACCGTGTCCTCCAGTTACTTACTAGCTATGAAACATAGCTTCACCACCCGTGTCTATAACTCTCGTTTTCAATGAAAACTTACACAAAAATTGCATTTTTCCGTCATGTTGACATACAAAAGTACTCTGGGTGTGATATGAGGACAGATATGCGTTCGTCATTATGATTTGGCATTAGTCCCCATGATGTTCGTCTGTTATAGCATTTAGTATTATTTTCACTTAGACTTTGTTTCGTAATAATGGAACCATGCTATCTACATGTTTATTCTACTACAGCGTAAATCTAACTTCAAGAATATTGTGTGCACACATATGAGCTAAAGACATGACTGACAGCTTTGGTTCGAGGGGCTCAGATCTGCAGCAATATATTTGAATATCCAAACAGAAGTTTATCAATAGGATGCACACTCAGCTAAAATCACTCAAATGAAAATGAAGAAGAATGCGACGTCTCGTATCATGGGACCAATATTTCCATCCACTCCTCAACATCGACACACACACACACACACACACACACACACACACACACACACACACACACACACACACACACACACACACACATTGCAATACAGATCTCTAGCCTATATTAAAAAAGCTTATACTTGTTTTTATTTAAAAAACTTACACTTGTTATTTGTTAAGCATGAACTTGTTTTAACTGAGTCATATTATCCCTACTGTTGGACGTTTAGATTAACTGAAGAATTTGCTGCATGTGGGTAAGTAAACAGCCAGAAAATTATCTATAAGTACATTTTGATAAATTGTCAGTCACAGTTTTATACAGTCAGTGTTTTTTCCTCTGTGGGCCAACCAGGGACAAGGAAGTCGTGACTCCTATTGTAAGTATTAGGAAAACGAAAGTCGATCGAAAAGTATGTTCCATTCTGCAGCGTATGGGTAGGCAGACAGTAAAAATGAATTATAACAAATGGACAGTCAACGTGTATTGTCAGCAGATAACTGTAGCAAAGCTCACTCGATGCTCAGGTAATATAGAATGTATGAATTTGTTCAAGGGAGATAAATCACTCTAATAAGTAATAGGAAAACGAAAGTAAATCAAACGTTTGTTCGATTTTGCTGCTTCAGGTAAATACACAGTAAAAATTGAGTAATACGTTATTGGCAGTCATAATGTTATATAGGCAGTGTTTTTGTTGCATCTATCAGTCGCACAGTTATAAGAATACCTGCCCATATTAGGTAATAGAAAAACAAAATTATATGATTGTTTGTTTGATTTGACTCTTTATGTCCCATCACAATCTTTCAGTTATGTATGGACGGGTATATCTGAGTTGATCCAGTGCTAAGGTAGGATTAATGTGTCTTGCTCAAGGACACGACACAGTGACGCCGATGGGGCTCGAACCCACGGCCCCTCGGTCTCAAGTCCAGCACTCTAATACTGAGCCACTGCGATCCCTAACAAAAGATAAACACATAATTCGTTTTGTTTGAAACATATAAAAAAACTTCGTTTCATGTATTTTTATTTGTTTGATTTGATTCTTTACGTCTCATCAACGTCGGGATGGGTCTTCCTGGATTGAACCAGTACTAAGCAAGGATTAATATACAGGCGTCGGTAAGGCTCGTACCCCCAACCCCCTCGATCTCGAAACAAGCACTCTACCATATAGCCACTGCGCTTCCTAAATGCAGAAGCTCAATTATTGTAGAATCTCGTGGGGGGTAACTTGAGGGTAATTTTGGTACGGTTGTGCGGCCCAGTTTTTTTAAACCTACCCTAATCATATACCTGGTCTTCGAAAAAAAAGACCTATTCGCATACTTAATTGAACAAAATGTTTACATAGCCACATACTGTTCTTTGATTTTTATATTCCCTCTTTGCTGTCTGTAAACAAAGTTTACAAATAAATATTACAATTTAGGTTTCTGATCTGAATATCTGAGCAAAAATATGAGTATTTTCAAACAGGGCTGTCAGAAAATGGGGCCATTCATATAACAATGATGAATAATTGGGTCAGTCATATACTTTCTCTTAGAAAATTGGGGGCTTATCGTGTACATGGCAGCGCTGAATAAGGGGCTATTCGCGCCGCACATCCGTACTATGTCATATAAAGGTAGTTAAAACAGAACCATCAAAGTAAGGCTAGCTTCAAGAATATGGTATGGCACATTGATGAAAACTTGTTTTAAGGACTGGAGCCAGTCTATGCTATTTACAGTGCAGGGTAAATAACTCCAACACGAAAATAATATGCAATCAGGATAGTTCCAGATCAGATTGCAGTACATGTATATCTAAACACGAAAAAGCATGTACAAACAACATATTTCAAAATCAGACTGTTTATACAGAAGTATCAGGAAATACTGGTTTGCTTCCTTCAGCAAATAATTAGTGAGCCGCGACATGTGATTTCCAACAATGTGGCATTTTTACAAGTGCAGACTCAGACATGCCTGTACAGCCTCCTTTTAAGCTTAGTAGCTTTATATTCATAGAATATTCAGGCGACTAGCAAAGGCTCTGATCGATTGCGCATATGCTGGTCTGCCTTTGCTGGTCGCACATACCACATTGTTGGAAATCTCATGTCGCGGCTCTTATATTTACTGGGATGGATGAGTCCAGATCACCTGGACTGAAAATGTATGTGTAAGTTAGGCAGTTGAGCTACCACTGTTTTTTATATACACTTACACTTCTTTTCAATCCACACCGATATGAGGTTAAATATTTTCCAGTGATAAATCCTACCATTTCTACCTGTTATTGATGTTGCTGTTATTTGGATCTTTCAATTGAATAGAACACCTTTAAAGCAATTGAAATGTTACACCAGAATCAGTGATAATTCCGCTGCCACTAAATTTGTGATAAGGTATACTATTATAAGAAATAGTGCAGGATAAATTACTCACTAAGCTCTGTCCCTCATCATTAGACTCTGTCTGTTTGATGAAACTGGCCACAGGATCAGTGGCAATTCTGCTGCCACTAAATTTGTGATAAGGTATACTATTATAAGTAATAGTGAAGGATAAATTACTCACTAAATCCTGTCCCTCATGATTAGACTCTGTCTGTTTTTAATGAAACTGACCACAGGATCAGTGCGATTCTGCTGCCACTAAATTTGTGATAAGGTATACTATTATAGGTAATAGTGCAGGATAAATTACTCACTCAGCTCTGTCCCTCATCATTAGACTCTGTCTGTTTTTGATGAAACTGGCCACAGGATCAGTGGCAATTCTGCTGCCACTAAATTTGTGATAAGGTATACTATTATTAGTAATAGTGCAGGATAAATTACTCACTAAGCTCTGTCCCTCATCATTAGACTCTGTCTGTTTGATGAAACTGGCCACAGGATCAGTGATAATTCCGCTGCCACTAAATTTGTGATAAGGTATACTATTATAAGTAATAGTGCAGGATAAATTACTCACTAAGCTCTGTCCCTCATCATTAGACTCTGTCTGTTTGATGAAACTGGCCACAGGATCAGTGATAATTCCGCAGCCACTAAATTTGTGATAAGGTATACTATTATAAGTAATAGTGCAGGATAAATTACTCACTAAGCTCTGTCCCTCATCATTAGACTCTGTCTGTTTGGTGAAACTGGCCACAGGATCAGTGATAATTCCGCTGCCACTAAATTTGTGATAAGGTATACTATTATAAGTAATAGTGCAGGATAAATTACTCACTAAGCTCTGTCCCTCACCAGCTACTTGGGTGAGCTAAAAGTATTAGGCTCTGTCTGTCAGTGCATCATATTATCGGAACAAGTATTGAAATGTATTTGTATTTCAAGTTTTAGCTCATCTGAGGTGAGCTAGCAGTGTTAGGCTCTGTCTGTCAGTACGTCATATTTACGGCTCAAGTATTGAAATATATTTGTATATGTATTTGAAGTTTTAGCTCATCTGAGGTGTGATAGTAGTATTAGTGTCTGTCAGTACGTCATTCTCATAATGTGTGTGTTTTATTGTGATCAGTCAACGTCCGTCGTGCGTCTTCCATTGTCTGTACACTTTTTCTATTAATGATTTCTCCTTAACCACTCCTCAGAATTAAAAAAAAAGTTCACATAAGTTCACATAAATGTTCTCCTTTAGGCTCTCCACCTAAATTGCAAGATGAGTTCGCTCCGCTGAACAAAATGGCCACCAACGCCACAATAGAAACATCTTAAACCAGCATCTCCTCCTTAACCGCTAATCATAATTTATATAATTTCAAACAAATGTTCCCCCATAATATTCTGTACCATATATGCATATTCGAATGACCACCATAACTAAATAATAACTTAATAAAATATATTTTTAAAGGTGCAAACCCGACGGTGCCCTGACACCTCTCCCACTGTAAGACGTAACAGCTAATCACTGTATAATCCCATGTTTTCCAAAGGACTGTTGTCAAGGCATGTTAAGGCACATGCGCAAAATTCCTCTATAAACGTACATGTGTAGCTAGCTATAGAAGTTAGGTGTCTAAAGTTTGGCCCGACACTTCATCAGCTTTCATACTTTGTGTGTGCGAGCTGCGAAGGCTCTGGTGAGACAGTGCATATGCACAGGCTCATCTGTTCTATCACAGCTCGCCGATGCAATACATACCAAAATGTCATGCATTGGCTCATTTTTTTCAATTTTCAGGTTCTTGGCCTTCTTTATTCATATATTGTGGAATACTTAGTATGGGCATATAATATACGAATAGGCTTCTTTTATAAATTTAGTTTTGTGATTTCAGATGCACTGATACAGAAAAATGGAATCAGGCGATGGAGCACAGTGCCTTCAATTTGCTTCAGACGAAAGTTTTACCATATCTTGTGACCCTTGCGAATATAACCATATCTCAAAAAAAAGCAGCAGCCTACTGTCACGAATGTGCTGAGTATTATTTGTGAGTGGTGTAAAACTGCACATGGGAAAGTAAAATTAACACGTTCACACAAGCTGCTATCTGGAGAACTGATGCCAACAATGAGATCAGCAGCTAAGATGCCTGTTTTAGATACAGTACTATGTTCCTGTACGGAAAATAAGGTATCCATATATTGTAAAGAACACCGTAGCCTTGTTTGTGTAAACTGTAATGCTCTTCACCATAGAAGATGTAAAACCAGCGATATTACAGACGAAAGCAAGGGTTTTGATGTTGAAACTACAGAGGGAACTATTGACAACTTGAATGAGTTGAACGAAACGATAACAGCACTACAGGAGAGTAGAGAAAAGGACTTGAGCAATCTTTCTTTGGAGGTCAAAGACTGTCAAGACAGAGCTAAACAATTTCGAGAAGAGATGAGCAGAATTCTCGAAAGAATGGAAGCTAAAACGCTTTCAGATATTAATGTCTTTAAAACTCAAGAAACGAAGACTATAACCCAACAAATAGATACATGTAAAGCCGCACGGAATAGCTTAGATACGTACAGTCGGAAACTTCAGTGGGCAAAAGAACAAAATGATAGGCAGAGTATATTTGTGTATAATATACAACTATCAAAAGCAGTGAAATCGTTGACAACAATCACAGAAGAAATCACCAAAGAAGTATACCAGCCTCATATTTCTTTCGAATGTAATCCAGAGATAAATATTGCAGATGATCAAGATCTTGGAACAGTTAAATGCCATACGTCCCAAATACCACAACAGAAAGGCTTTGATGAAATGTCTTTAACAGCAGGAAACAAAATCAATGTCAAATTACAATCTGATGCCAGAGATGCGTGCATTTCAGGATCTACTTTCCTTCCATCAGGGGAACTGGTTCTTTGTGATTATTATAATCAGAAATTAAAGCTTCTAGATAAAAGCTTGCAAATGAAGGAAAGTATTGACGTGCCTGGAATGCCTTGTGATGTAGCTCCAGTAAATCAACACCAAGTGATAGTAACTTTCCCGAATGAAAAATACTTACAGTTCATTCAAGTGACGCCTTCACTTGCTTTAGGCCATAAGGTAGATCTTGGGATGGAATGCAGGGGTTTGACTGTTTCACGTGAAAGTATTTATATATCATTGGCAGATTCAGGAGAATGGAAGATCGGAATTTATGATCTTACTGGGAAACAGAAGCTTATGATCGGGCCATACCGTTACAACGATGGTAAATTACTGTTTAAACAGCCCTATTATATTGATGTGTTGAATGATGAAAAAATATTTGTGTCTGATGTAGAGTACAAATCAAACACATCAACAGTATATTGTCTTGAAAGCAATGGCAATGTTCTATATTCTATTTCTAACCCTTCATTTAAGCGTTGCACAGGAGTAGGTGTCGATGAAAATGAAAACGTGTTATTGTGCGACATGAGAAGCCATATAGTATTTTTGATAACAAGAGATGGCAAAGAAGTACGTGAGTTCTTGACAGAAAAAGATGGTCTATATCAGCCATACACAACCAGCTTCCGTCGTAGTGATGGTACTCTTGTGGTAGGATGCATAGATCGTAATGACATACTGGTGTTCACATTGAAGTAAGAAATGAGGCCCGCGCAAGAGATTTTTGTACTTAACACATCGGCGAGTAGTGAAGGCTCAGACGAGACTGCGCATATGCGTAGTCTCGCCAGAGCCTTGACTTCTCACATACACAAATGAGCCGCGACATGAGATTACCAACACTGGGGTATGTGCGACCAGCAAAGCCACAGATCAGCCTGCGCAAACGCGCAGTCTGATCAGAGTCTTTGCTAGTCGCTTGAATATCCCGTGAGTGTTAAGACTCTGGCTGATCATCGTTTGGAGTTTCTAAGCATAAAAGTAGGCTGCATGGGCTCGTCTGAGTCTACACTTGTCAAAATGCCACATTGTTGGAAATCATATTTCGCGGCTAAAATTATAGAAGAAGAGGAGACTCAGGCTCAATATTAGACCTCTAGCCCCGTGTATTTGTACAGGGCATGTAAAGGATAATTAAGCACGAATGTTCAGTCTCACCAGAGCCTTCACTTCTCACATATACAAAGTATAGAAGTAGAGGCAGACTCAGGCCCAATATTTGACCTCTAGACCGGCTGGAATTGAAAAGACATTTAACGAAGGCTTAAGTACATATGCGCTGTCTCCCTGGAGCCTTCACTTCTCGCATACACAAAGTATAAAAGTTTATGAGGGCTTGGACCGAATATTGACCCCTAGCCCCGCTGGATTTGAATTGACATTTAAAGGAGGCTTTAGTACATATGCGCAGTCCCGCCAGAGCCTTCACTTCTGGCATACACAAAGTGTGGAAGTTGATATAGGCTTAGACAATATCTGAGACCCCTATCTACGCTGGATTTAAATCGACATTTAAAGGAGGCTTTAGCACATATGCACAGTCTCACCAGAGTATAGAAGTAGAGTAAGGCATAGACCATGAATAAGAATCTAGCCTCACTGATTTTGAATAGGCATTCATAGGAGGCTTTAGCGCTTATACGATTAGTACCAAAATCTGGTGCATTGGGTCATATGGATCAGTTCATATGGTAATGATACTTATCGCACGTGGGCGAAGTCATTTTAAATGTACAACCGTGTGAAAAGAACAAAGTATGAAACCTGCAAATGTTTCTGAAATTCAATTTTTTTCTTTTCTCGAGAGTGTGATAGTTAAATAGTTATCACATCCTTTCTAACCCTTAAAGCGCCAAGAAAAAATGTCTCTGAAAATGTCGTCTGCTGCAAACAATTGCCTTACATTATAATTTTAGAATTTAAGTGTAGATGCGAACAGTGTGTACCCATATCCTATGGAGCAGTCTGATCTGCGTCCACACTGTTTGCCAAAGAGGATTCTTAAATATTACGGCAGACGAGAAAAGCAGACGACTTTTGTTGTAATTGTCGCTTTAAGAGTCTAGAAAGTAATTGTATTATTACAGTTTGTCAACCAATTCTCGTACGGTTGATAATTCCATCTGGATTCCTGTTGCACCAATATAAAGAAGAAAAAATCAACCCCTTTAAAAGGACACCAGCAATAAGGCAATTGTGTTTGTTTGTTTTGACCCCTTTGTGTTTCATTTGCCATTCCGTGGTGTCTGTTTCTTGTAGCCCTGTGGTCACCTGTTGGGAAAGGGCTGACCTCTTTTGGTGTCCTGTATGCGATGTTTTCTTGTGTTTTTGTCACTTTCGCATTCGGTGTCCTGGGTTAACAGTGGTAATTGGGTGCATCAATTCCTGATCTTTGCCTTCTTCCTTACTTTTGGTAGACTATTTAAATCTATCATTTGGAAAGTTTTTAATATAAAATTTTCCAGCTGACGACCAACTGCCCAGGCTGAAAAGCTGTTGTTGTTCACATGTAGCTTAATTTTTGCTAGAGGTTAATACACTTGTATTTATGCGCAGTGTTAGAAAGGGGGCAAAGATCAGGAATCGATACTCAAAATCGCATACACTTTCACCTGCTTATAGAAAGTTTAACACTTAATTATAATTCTAACACACCTCGCCTATAGAGCCAACGGTATCAAACTGTGATATATCGGACAATAATTCACTGCTAAAGTGTGTGATAGCTGACGTCACTAGAGAATGACGTCATTCATGGCGTTAGACGGTGTAACGTCGTGTTTACGCGTGAAAGACGTTACAATTACATGTAAACGTATGCGACGTAGTCTAAGTATTGGCGGGAGTTCTTCATTGCAATGGCGGAAAGTTGGAAGAAGCTGAAGACTTCGAATGTGTTTTCGTCGTTTATTGTGTGTTAGAATCGAAATAGATCAGCTCAAGTGCGTGAATTGTTGAGTAATAATTCACTGTTAGTCGGTCAGTTGTACGACGATAAATCACTCGCGCTGCGCGCTCGTGATTTGATCTTCTTTACAACTGACCTCCAAACAGTGAATTATTACTCAACAATTCACTGCTGGAGCTGATCTATTTCTTAAATATGGCCAAATAGCTTAATATAGTCTGCCATAATTGACCTAAGACTGATTTCATTTTCGCCAAAATCTTCGTGATATTCGTGCGTTTTCGTGGAGTACTCCGACCTTGGTCACGCTTTTACAGAATATATGAAGATAATGTCAATTCGTTAATGCAAATGGTCTGATAGCCTAGTTGTTAGCGTGCAATGAGTTAATCACAAATAAGCTTATTAAAATTATTCACGGTGCTGCATTTGTTACATAAACGCATGCCAAATTCAAATAATTATATCCAGTTGTGCAAAATTAAGAATAAAGACAAAGAAACTAGCAAACCGAAAAAAAATGAAAAAAAATACTTAAATGCTACTGGACTCGAACCCACATCTTTTGAGTGCTAAAACACTCGGCTATCCACTTAGCTATCGGGGAATTATGATTAATTTCATTCATATTAGTAACTGTACAACAATCTAAAGCGCACTTTTTACGAAGGTTCATGAAGACTGAGTAAAAGGTCATTGAATATGCATATGTCTCGGGTCAGTTTTGACAAACAATACAATAATTTATTTACACATTTACATAATGGTTCTCAAGTCGAACATATTTTGAGTGACTTGCATTTATCATCGACAAACTAAGAACTTTAAGTTTTCTTAGTAGTACAGGAAATAGTAAAAATAAAACAATTTTAAGCTAAACTTTTGTAGGAATGTGTAATCGGCTTTTATTTTGTACATTAATGTGCTTTTATTTGATACTATACATTTTTACAAGCAGAATGATAGAAACACATCGATACAAACAGCAAACTATGACATGTTGAATACTTTTGCTTTTGTTCACTGTCTACGATTGTAGAAATTGTGATTTGTACATTGATATGTTCTTTTAGTGTGTGTGTGTGTGTGTGTGTGTGTGTGTGTGTGTGTGTGTGTGCTCTTTTCCATATACGCTACAATTATAGTGGTGTACTTTCAACTGGAATTTGTATTTTGTACATACATTTAAAGATTTTGTATCATGACCATAGTGTTTTGTCAATTGAAATGTGTATACTTTAATTCCCTATACATGTAATGAAGGTGGAGTCAAACCATTTAACAACTGTATGGTAGTTACCTATAGAGGTTGCTGTGTTTATCACCAGCTATGGCCATAGATAGTAGTCAAATACCAAACTGTTGTAAACTGCTATGTTAGTTAATCATTGAAGGCATGTTTCTCGTAGCAAACAACTGCTGTGTTTATCACTAGCTATGGCCATCGATAGTAGTCAAACACCAAACTGTTGTAAACTGCTATGTTAGTTATTCATTGAAGGCATGTTTCTCGTAGCGAACAACTGCTGTGTTTATTACTAGCTATGGCCATCGATAGTAGTCAAATACCAAA
The DNA here is from genome assembly GCA_964019695.1 of Loripinus fragilis. Lineage (NCBI taxonomy): Eukaryota > Metazoa > Mollusca > Bivalvia > Lucinida > Lucinidae > Loripinus > Loripinus fragilis. The sequence goes on along the minus strand of OZ026528.1, from coordinate 52,537,219 downwards.
CTGTTGTAAACTGCTATGTTAGTTATTCACTGAAGGCATGTTTCTCGTAGCAAACAACTACTGGGTTTATCACTAGGCATGACCATCGATAGTAGTCAAATACCAAACTGTTGTAAACTGCTATGTTAGTTTTTCATTGAAGGCATGTTTTTCGTAGCGAACAACTGCTGTGTTTATAACTAGGCATGGCCATCGATACGTGTAGAAGTCAAATACCAAACTGTTGTAAATTGCTATGTTAGTAATTCACTAAAGGCATGTTACTCGTAGCAAAGAACTCGAAACCACACCCTCAAGTGAATAACTTTCTTACTAGCTTTAACAGTACAAGAGGTGTTTCCTGTTTATTTTTACACATTTGAAATTACAGGTTATCCTTGATTTTTTGTTATATTTGGTTATGATTGATTTACTTAGGTAAATCTGATCTACAAGAATATGCAGTCAACAAGAAAGTAGTTCTCAACTTTATTATATACCTATAAATGATACATCTTTTGAACTGTCTATTTTCTGGCTGTCTGATACAGAAAACCGGATCAATGATCTGAGGTTTTCTGATTCCGTATCACTATTCTTTAAATCGAGGCTAACGTCGGTTTCCTGTTTTTGCGGTGACGCTACGTTAAATAATTTTAAAGCATGGAGCCAGAGACGGAAAACCTGATGACGTGACGACAAGAAACGTAACGTAATGGCAAACGTTCCCTCAATTTTTCGGGAGTAAAGACCAAAACGGGTTATAAGATCAGAATAATGTCAGAAAAAGTATATAATAAACATATTATCATAATAGTAACTTGATCTGGCGTACAGTATCACGTCACGTGGATGAGGCCAAACCATTGGATCACCCTCGACGCTTTGCGTCTCGGGTGATCAGATGGTATGACCTTATCCACGCGACGTGATACAGTACGCCAGATCAAGTTACTATTATGATAATGTGTATTTATTCACTGGATTAAAACAGTCTCTGAAGACAAGAAGTCAGATTTTAAGCGTTTAAAATGCTGTCTGAAACAAAATGATCAAAATCGTTCTCGAACGATTTCCCTTACACAGATGCTTTTCTCTTGAAACCTATCATAAATTGTACATGAATAATTAAAGTGTGTTCTGTTATGAAATAAAGCATTTCAGTTGGATAATTACTTTTTGGAAGCAATGAGGCATCAAATTTTAGCGTTTACAGTTTCCAAGGCAACACTAAATTGTATACGAAACACATTAATGCAATATTTGGTGATCAGTTTTATTGGCTATATATACTTACAATATCTTAGAACCTGAGTCGGCTGTGAGTTTTGAGAATTTATTTTTTCACAATTCTTCGAGGACACATTTTATACATGGAATACCAATTAAGGCAATTGTATGGTAAAACTAAATAAGCCCAGTTGTCAAGCAAAAACAGGCGCACAGAAGTTGTTTTTATTTGAATAATAGACTGAATGATCCTCTAAAATTAAAAAGAAAATTGCACACGTAAATACGCATTCTCATGAAAAATTAGCCGATATCGCTCTTAAAATCATTAAAAGAGGGGATATGCATGCACTTCTGGCTGCCGTTTTATGTTTATGCTTTAAATTGCCATTTTGTGTATTTGGCTATACCAGGTACACATCCGTTATTTATGGGAAAGCAAAAATTGTTTTTTATTTATATGCAACTGCAAAAAGTGTAATTCACATCTGTTCAAATAAACATGAAACAGGTCTCGTATTGTTTATTTAAAATGTAAAAATTGTTGGTGTTTTATTCATTTTGTTATTATCCTAAGTTAATAGCGTTGATTGTAATTACCTATAATTGAAACCCATGTTACATTTTTATTTCTAAATATTTATTGCATGTTCAGGCGCAGAAATGCCATAAGCTCACCTGAGCCATTGGCTGATGGGGAGCTATTGTGATCATTGGATGTCTGTCGTGCGACGTGCGTCGTCCGTCACCAATAATTGCTTCAAAAGACATCTCATCCTAAACTCCTGGCTGGAGTTTTACCAAACCATTCAGGAATGATCCTTATATGAGTCTCTTTTAGTTCTGGTCCATTCTTGTCTGAAACCATAAGGCCTAGAGATTTGATATTTAGTATGTAGCATCAGCTAGTGGACTTCTACCAATTGTATTCAAATTATGCACCTGGGGCCAAAAGTTGGCCCTCCTAGGGGTCACATGTTTTACATAGTCTTTAAGGGAAACCTTGAAAATATTCTTGTATGAAACAACACGCCCTAGAGCCTGGTAGATAATTGGTATGTATCATCATCTAGTTGACCTCTACAAAATTTTTTCAAATTATGCTCTTTGGGCCAAAAATGGCCCCTCCCTAGGGTCATATGTTTAACATAGGCTTATATAGGGAAAACATGAAAAACTTCCTTGTCTGAAAACACAAGGCCTAGAGCATTGACATTTGGTAAGTAGCTTCAACTGGGGGATCTCTTCCCTACCAAGTTTGTTCAAATTATGGTCCTTGGGCCAAAACTGACCACCCCAGGTGTCACCACGGATGTGGTCAGTTTTCAACAGATACCTATCTATAAGCTTTAAACAAAACTCAGGTGAGCGATTAAGGGCCATTTGTCCCCTTTGTTTTGTTCATAACTTTGACTGTCAATCAAATAATAGCACTTATCGTATGGGCCTTGACGGAAGAAAACACGTCTTCAGGGGTTTGCGAGAAACAAATCCGCAGACCAGCCTGTGCATCCGCTTAATCTGATCAGGGCCTTTGTCTTTCACCTGTTGGAAAGCATCATATCCAAACTTGGTACAAGCGAATTTTCAACTTTCTAGCCAGTCTCTGTAGCTGAGCAGCCTTGTTTGAATATGGCTTTGTCTGAAACCGCCACGACATGTTTTCTCGTGATGAGGCCCATATGATGTCGTACCTAGGAGTAATATTACCATTCAATAAAATCGAAAAAAGTGGTTTACATAATTTTTTTTGTTTGTGGCCATGTTCCTTGGCTGTACCATTACTGGCTGGGTGGGTTTATGGTTTTGTGGTTCTATGTCCAGGAACTCAAGGAAGGCTCAACCGGCAGTGGTTCTGGTTTTAAAGTGTCTCAGAAGACGGGGAAATGGCTTAAAGTCTCATCCGACAGACTGGGAGAAGCGGGGAATCGAACCTGCCACCCCTGGTTTACAAGACATAGTTTATCCCTTACACTACGACGGCTTCTTTGGTTTACATAAAATTATTTAATGATGTTGTGTAATGATGTCAATATTAAACTTCGCTGCATACATAAAACAATTAAAACTTAACATTTTATTGTCAAAAATGTATTTTAAAGTAATTTATGTAATAAACATAATTTTAATGTAATATGATAAATTGAATTTAAAAATATTATTTCCCCATATTAATTAATTTATTAAATTCGTTGCATAAATGCAATAAAATGATCGGCTCCCATATAATCTCTTTTCATAATACATGAATGTATTTTTTTACTCTGAATTCTGCGTAAAGAAAGTCATTGAAACTGTCTTTTGATTGAAACTTATGAAAACAGTTTTTTTTCTTTTTTGGCAAAGCCTTTCACTATCAAGCTTTAGGGAATGTCAGAGGATCAGGGCCTTGATAGTTGCAAAATATAAGATTTTTATTGTATTACTTGGTTTGAACAACAACTTTATGAGAATTTATTTCTTGTTCGTATTTGTTGATTTTTCACGCCCCAGTCAAGTCAACATTTTTCAGTCGTATAATGCTTTTAGGACGTTTATGTGTCTGTCTGGGTTAAACCAGCAAAGGGCAACGCATCTTGATAAAGGACACAACACAGTGCTTCCCGCAAGTCTCGAACTAGCAACCCTTTGAACCCAAGTCTAACACTCTACCACTGAGGCATAGCGCTCCTATAAAACTTATTTCAGAGTACTAGCATATAAAGATTGATCTTTCATGCGCATCATCTTCTGAGGACTCACATGAAAGATGTATGTTGAAGTGAAAGCAGAATGTAATTATAATGTAATTAATTGCATTTGGCAAAGTAAATGATGTAATTGATTACTTTATCCAAAAGCCATCTACTGGTATCTTAATTGATCACATTCCAATGTAATTGTAAATGATTAATTACTTTTCAAAATAATTTACCCCAAGTCTGAACTAAATACATCTTAATTTGTAAATTCAAACTTATGACCCCTTGATATGCACAATGAACCATCCCAATCTCATTGTATCAAACCAGATGGAAGAATTCATCAGTATACAAAGGGTTATACTTGTTGATGAAAAGAGATACAATTTAATGATTGCCAAGAATTTTACCCCCCAAAAAAGCATTATCATTATGTACGCAACAGTTGTTATGGATACCATTACATAACGTTACGAAGTACCTAAGTATGTAAACCAATAGTGGTTATGAATGTTAATATATGACGTTTTATCACTCTCAGACTTTGCGTCATCTGATAAACTGTTCTTGAACATTAGCTTAGTTAAGACTCATGCAATATATGATGTGTCATTTCTTTTCTATCAGGTACTTCTATTTCCGACATTTTAACTCGCTGAGAATGATGTCATGGCTTCATTCATTTAAATGATATGCAATAAACTAAAAGTAATTAAACATGCGTGGACCCAGAGAGGGGACAAAGGATCGGGTCATGCCATCATTGGGTACCATCATGGACCACCAGCAAAACGCCATTGAAATGGTGTTTGGATTGAAATAACATTTGGCTAAAGACTAATTAAAAGCAAAAATAAAATCTAAATTTTTGGACCCTCCACCCTGACAAAACTCTCTGGATCCGCGCCATCGTAAAACTGAATTTCCAAATCTATATACAACAATATACCCCCATGGAAATTTTGATTACATTTACCCCATACTATATTAACGGTGAAAAGTTATATAATCACATTCTACCAATTTACTTGTAAAATAGTGCCCATAGCACAGATAAATATGGTTATAAGCCAGCATACTTCAAATTCTGATTTCTATAACAAGCCAAGTGCACATAAATTCTTTAAACCTACGTTTGAACTTCAAACCTAGGTTTGAAAATCTTAAACCTAGGTTTGAAAGAAAAAGTGCACATTAATTCTTTAAACCAGGGTTTGAAGTTTCAAACAGGGGTTTTAGCTGGCTAAATGAAACATTTATTCTTTAAACCTAAGTTTGAACTTCAAACCTACGTTTGAAAATCTTAAACCTAGGTTTAAAAACTTTAAACCTAGGTTTGAAAGAAAAAGTGCACATTAATTCTTTAAACCAGGGTTTGAGGTTTCAAACAGGGGTTTTAGCTGGCCAAATGCACATTAATTCTTTAAACCTACGTTTAAACTTTAAACATAGGTTTGAAAATCTTAAACCTACGTTTGAAAGACAAAATGCACATAAATTCTTCAATCCAGGGTTTGAAGTTTCAAACAGGGGTTTCAGCCAGCCAAATGCACATTAATTCTTCAAACCCTAGTTTGAACTTCAAACCTAGGTTTGAAAATCTCAAACCCCAGTTTTAAAAATAAACCAATCAAAACCTTCAAATTCGATGATAGGTTTTCATTGGTTCTGCAAATAAGCCCCCCCCCCCCCCACTTTGACACGCATTCTTACCGCGGATTAATTGCTATTACTCCGCGACAGCTAACGACCTGTCGAAATTAACCAAAACTGGGCCTTCAAAAATAGTAAGAGAAATGAAATTAGTTATAGCGTAATTAACAAATTAGAAGAAAAAAAAACATTTTTCTGTTACGCACTCTTATCTGTGCGCCTCACGAATTTCCTCCACTGAACTGTATATAACTGTATTGTTAGGTTCACTTGGGGACTAATTTTCTCTAATTATTTTTCAATTAAAATCACCATTAAAGAATAATTGGCAAAAACGGGGGTAACTATCACTTTAAACATGGAAACACAGTAGTGGTTTCATTCGTAGCTCATTTTGGCTCAGTTTCAGTTAATTCCAACAGGTCGTTAGCTGTCGCGGAGTAATAGCAATCAATCCACGGTAAGAAGGCGTGTTAAAGGGGCGGGGCTTTTTTGCAGAACCGATGAAAACCTATCATCGAATTTGAAGGTTTTGATTGGTTTATTTTTTAAACTGGGGTTTGAGATTTCAGCATTCTAAGACAACATGACATACTTGTTTACCAAATGTGTCACAAAATTATGTGGTTGGCTTGATTGGTTAATCAATCAGCGTCACCATATGTCACACGAAGGCTTATATGACCTGACCACGCACAAAACTTTTCAAAAGTATTTTGTATGTAGAAAATATTATCGTTTAATTGGCTTAATACGCAATATTGTTATGTTGTAGCTATAACATTCATAGATGATCTTACATGAGTTCTAGTGTGTCATTGTATTTATTAAACGAGTACGGGAAAAGTGATAAAATGCGAGGCTTGCCAAGCATTTTATCACTTTTTTCGCAACGCGTTCAATAAATTCAATAATACAGGAGCACGAATATAAGACTTTTATCTCATGGAAATAAAATAATAAAAACTCGTTTTTTTGTCGTGAAAACGTCAAGAATTTGCAATCATTTACGTAAAGTTGCGTTAAAATGTATTTAATGTCGTGTGTGTATTTCTTCTTTACTTATATTCTTGGCATATTTTTGTGTTAAATAAACCTGATAAAACGGCTTACATGTTGTGATATCTTTTCCGGCTACATTAAACTAATGATCAATTTTCGACAGCTACGAAAACAATGCATCTGAAAATTTACACTGAAGGACTTTAATGGGAGCGCAGTGGCTCAGTGGTAGAGTGCTTGGCTCGAGACCGAGGGGCCGCGGTTTCGAGCCTCACCGGCGTTACTGCGTTGCGGACCTTGAGCAAGACACATTTATCCTAGCTTAGTACTGGTTCAACCCAGGAAGACCCGTCCCTGTTTAACTGAAAGATTGTTGATGGGACGTAAAGAAACAAACAAAACTAAAAAATGAAGGACCTTAAAAGCGCAAAAAAAAATAAAATTGTTATTTTTTGCATCCAGAACATTTTTTGCCTACTTTAAAGAGACTAGGTCTGTAAATATGAACATTTTTTGCAAGAAAATATTTTCTTTTTAAATCCTTTGTAGAAATGGAATTAAGTTATGTGTTCACAATAAATGTGTTCAGTACAGCTGAAAACTGCATGGAAAAGTGAATAATCTTATAAAACAGGTGTTTTCCCTTGTTGCTAATTATTTATGTCTCTCCAAATATTCTAGACAGTTGATTTTTAACTTAAATGCTGTTGTTTGATTGTGATTATTTGTTAAGATTAACGAAAAATGGTAAAATGTTTACCTGAATTTGAGTATTTTTACTGTATTCTTGAAAAAAAGAAACTTTATTTCTAAAATTAGAAGATCAAAATTTACAGACTACGCAGCTTTAACAGATAAAACGGATGATAATGACACACTGCTTCTATCTATACCAAATACCGGTGTTTTTAAAGACACTGGCTCCCACCAGCTATGCATTGCTGGTTTACTTTGTTTTGCACGTAGCGTCCCCACGAATCAATGAAGCAAAATATTTTCTCATTTCACATGTAGCTTTTAAGTATACATGTACTAAAACACAGCAGCTTTAGATTCTAAGGTTTATTATTTATGCCACGTTTGACTGAACATGAACAATCTGGCGCAATTGGAATGTTTAAAGCTGACGTGCGTGTTTCTGACGTCGCCAGATATCATAATTGCCACCTGTCAACTATACATCGCTTCAGAGGTCGTTACCAAGCTACTGGGACAGTTAAAGATCGACGCAGGTCTGATAAGCCAAGAATGGCCACCGGCGTTAAGAGGCAACTTACGTCGATTGTGTATCGACGATATTTACATTGACGATATCCATTCCGGCCAGCTACTGTCAGTGCCAGACCAATAGTAGGGCTCCAAGGGTAATTTGTTTCTGATTTTGAATAAAAAATATTATATCACAATAACTTAATATCCCGTCCAATATCTATACAAATTTCAAATTGAAACTTTAGAATTATAGGGTATTGTTATTTGATAGACTATTATGAATTTCGATCTTTACGTTTTTAAAGCCCTTCAGTGTATTCTGCTGATGTCGTCTGTAAATTGTTACATCAAAGATTAATTTTGGCATGCAGATAAATAGTGTGGACACAGCTCAGACTGCTCCTACAGGAGCAGTCTGATCTGGGTACACACTGCTTACTTCAGAGACGTTTTAAATCGATAAACAGACAATACAGCAGACGATATAAAGTTGTGATTAGCAGCCGAAGAGTTAACACATGTAATCTAATCTATAACTGAACCGTATGACACATTTGTGACCTATTTCTGTTTGCTACAGAGACGTTTAAAATGAACACGGAGACGATAAAGCAGACGATATAAAGTTGTGATTACTTGCCAAAGAATTAACACATGCAATCTAATCTACACTAAACCGAAGTTATAAGTAGCCACTATACAATTTTTGCTCCTGTTCAGAAAGTAAAAACCAATCTGACACAATTTAAATTTTATAAAAAGGTCTAAGGCTTTGTCGAGACTCTGCAAATTATGTCATTCCATTTCAAAAAGTCACACTTTTTAGTGTGATATAAACTATTCATCAGATACGTTATCCATTTACATTTTAATTAGTTTGAAGATGTTTATAACAGTTGTGATATATATAAAATAAAAAGAATCAAAAGGTTTTTTTTGATAATTGAACACTCCATTTCTCTTCTACGTTAACGTGAAGACATCCACGGTCAAAAACTTAATCAACGGATTTTTAGTTTAACCATGCAATTTGCATACTCAATTTGCATTGCTCTGTAAGCTTTATTATCTGCGGCACCGCATTGCAATTTTCAGAGGTTCTTCATTATGAATTGGCATCACTGAGAAAGCTTAAACAAATGCCATTTAAATGACCTTTAAAGTTTCACGTTTAAATCGAAAGTGGATACCAAATTAGTAAAAATATCGTTAGAAAATGGGCTCATCAAGTTGCATGGTGATTTATCAAACATATTAACATAAAATAAAACACATACAATGATTTTAGGATGTGCAGCTGATGATTTCCGAGAATTTCAGAAAAATTGAAAAATTATCAATTTTTAAAAATTCATAAAAAATCTGTCATAAGCAAAATGTCAAATATTTGGTGTTTTTTTCAAGTCGACTAGGCAGGTTTGCAATCACCTGTACTTGAATTTGATAAAAACTGCACTCAAAACGCTTATTTTCTTAAAAAAGTTGATTTTTTGCAATTTTGAACCTAAAAATCGTGAAGTGATAGACAACTCTTCCAAAACACAGCTTAACTTTAGTCAATTACAATGCCTATACTTGGGCAAAAATTCATTTCAATATCACCAGGGCTTAGGCAGAAAAAAAGAAATTGAAAAGTGGCTACTTGGAACTTCGGTTCAGTGTATAACTGAAGCATATGACACATATGTGACCCATTTTTGTTTGCTACAGAGACTTTTTAAATGGATAAGCAGACGATACATCAGACGATATAAAGTTGTGATTAGCAGCTGAAGAGTTAACACATGCAACCTAATCTATAACTGAAAGGTATGACACATATGTGACCAATTTTTGTTTGCTACAGAGACGTTTTAAATGGATAAGCAGACAATACATCAGACGATATAAAGTTGTTATTAGCAGCTGAAGAGTTAACACATGCAACCTAATCTATAACTGAAGCGTATGACACATATGTGACCAATTTTTGTTTGCTACAGAGACGTTTTAAATGGATAAGCAGACAATACATCAGACGATATAAAGTTGTTATTAGCAGCTGAAGAGTTAACACATGCAACCTAATCTATAACTGAAAGGTATGACACATATGTGACCAATTTTTGTTTGCTACAGAGACTTTTTAAATGGATAAGCAGACGATACATCAGACGATATAAAGTTGTGATTAGCAGCTGAAGAGTTAACACATGCAACCTAATCTATAACTGAAAGGTATGACACATATGTGACCAATTTTTGTTTGCTACAGAGACGTTTTAAATGGATAAGCAGACAATACATCAGACGATATAAAGTTGTTATTAGCAGCTGAAGAATTAACACATGCAATATAATCTATAACTGAAGCGTATGACACATTTGTGATCTATTTTTGCTTGCTATAGATACGTTTTAAATGGATAAGCAGACGATAAAGCAGACGATATAAAGTTGTGATTAGCAGCCGAAGAGTTAACACATGCAATCTAATCTATAACCGAAGCGTATGACACATTTGTGATCTATTTTTGCTTGCTATATATACGTTTTAAATGGATAAGCAGACGATAAAGCAGATGATATAAAATTGTGATTAGCAGCTGAAGAATTTATACATGCAATCTAATCTATAACTGAAGCATATGACACATATGTGACCCACGTTTGTTGGCTACAGAGACGCTTTAAATGGATAAGCAGGCGATACATCAGACGATATAAAGTTGCGATTAGCAGTGGAAGAGTTAACACATGTAATCTTCTAATCTATAACTGAAAGGTATGACACATATATGACCTATTTTTGTTGCTACAGAGACGTTTTTAATGGATAAGCAGACGATAAAGCAGAGGATATAGTTATCACATGCAATCTCATCTATAACTGGAGCGTATGACACATATGTGACCTATATTTAAAACAATATTTTTGGAGAAAATTAACCTTAAGCTTCAAGAAAATGATTTTCTATTGATTCTAAGACATAATACAAGAAGTTACATTTGATTGCACTAAAACACCAAGCAGGGTAGCACAGGCTTGAAAAATGCCTATACCACAAATATAGTAATTGAAATCAAACCTGACTTGAAAGGTACTGGTAAATTACTATAAGGCCTTGAAAAGTCTTTGAATTTTACTTGTTTCTGTATGAATGGAGACCTAAATCAATATAAAATTGTTGTGATTTAGCTGGTGCAGCATATTATCCACAATTAAAGACAGAGCAATGTCATTCTATTATGGGCGACGAGGTGACAAAACCTGTCCTTTGAGTTTCCGACAAACTGAGACTCAAACCAGTTTCCTCTGTTACAGAGACTAAATTCAAATTTAGAAAGTTTAGATATGATACTTTCCAAAATGATGATAACAGAAGTGCTGATCAGTCTGCGTAGATGCACAGACTGGTCTGCGCCTTTGTTGTCCCAAACCTCGAAGACAGGTTTTCTCGCTTCGAAGCCCATATTCTCATTCTAACATCTCGGTTTAGCAATTGTAAAGTAGAATTTTTACGTGTCACTCAATATTTTTCACAACTTTTCAGTCCTATCAAACGACAGCAGAGGATTTTCGAAGTCCTAGAAAAGTCCCTGAATTTTACACATATTTGCCTGAGATTTGTAAACCAGCCAAGTAAGCATAACAAGAGATTCCTCAAGATGTCTACAGTCAATGTACGTGTCCCTCTGCTAAGCTGTGCAGGTGTAAAGTAAAAGTCCGAAATAGAGACTTACAGTGAGCCACTTAAGCTCCATACCTCTCAAAAATACAAATTTTCACAAGAAGGAGATTAAATATTTACTTAAAATGGTACTTATTTGGCCCCTTCTGGATCCAAAAACTGAAAATTGTTTTCACCATTTTCTTTTGATTGGTTAATAAGAAGAATAACTGAAGTGTAAAATTTTGGCATTTATTCAAATTTTACTGTTGCTATGGTAACATAATGGCCGACAAAATAGGCTTAAAATAGAGAAATTTCCATTTTGGACCAAATTTCAGGCTTTTGGAGATCGTTTTTTTTAAAGAATTAGATATCAGCACAGCTAAATACCAAAAACTCCTTTTTATATGTTGTGTGCTGTGGTAATTCTCATCTTCTGTTACAATATTTTCGTATGTGCTTGTGCTCTATGTTAATTTCTCCGTCAAACCCCTCAAATGGGCTCCAAACTAGTCATTTTCCTATTTTAGTGGCCATTTTTGTTACCATAGCAAAGATAAATGTCGAAGTAATTCGAGACCTTGACACTTTGGTTATTGTTCTAATAAACTAATAAGAGCAAATAGGTGTATTTTTCCAAATAGGGAAACCTAAAAAGTCCCTTAATGCATGTGAAACTTCAATTATTGTGCTACAATATCACATTAAAACTATTTTCATAAAATAGGTTTTCTTCAAGTTATTTGGTCAATTTACTAGGTAGCGTTAAAAGCCGATTTTACATTTCAGTATTGTTTTATAAGAGCGATTGGAATTCATACAAGGGCGACTTCTACGGGTCATAGACACAATCAAGTTTAAGACAGTATGTTGGGCATGTTGTCCCACTAGTCATCAATAAGTCGGTTCTTTTCAGTAGCCACAACATATCTTTTGGTTGAGAAATAAGAAAAATAATTTTCAATTATCCACTCTTGTCTGGATGCTTGAATTATTGTTGTTGTTATGTAGGATTGAGGCTTTTCCTGACCATGATCCATGCATTTAGTTAAAAGTGCGTAGCAAAAATAATTTCTCAATCAAAACATGTGTTGTGGGCATTCAAAAGAACCGTCTCAATAAGGCGGTTCATTTGAGCACCCAAAACATATGTTACAAATGATGGGTAAGAAAATAATTCAATTGTACGCTGAAAATTTTGTTTATCTAAACCTGTGATGATCGCTTGCCGTTTGAAAATCAGTAGGCATATTCAGTAACATCTGAACTAAGGATGAGGGTGGTGTACTATTTTTTTTACTGACCGTTCCAAGGCGGTGCTTCTTTTGTGGATCATTTATGTTATTTCTGTTTTGTTTTGTTATGCTTTCATGCACGTCTGTTTGTTGATGCCTTGTGGTCACCTGCTGGGAAAGGGCTGACCTCTTGGCACTCGTTTGTGATGTCTTATTGTGACGTTGTCACTTACCCATTGGTATCCTGGGTTAGGTGTGGTGCTTGATTGTATCGGTACCTGATATTTGCCCTCTTTCTTACCTTGTCATCCCACACTAAGTAAAATAAAATCCAACACATTTAAGGAGATATATCTTTCAAAAGCTCTTACTTGCATAAATTTTTTCCTGTATAAACAAAAGTTGCTTTTTTATCAAGGAAATAGATACCTTTGGCCACATTGTTGTATGAACCTTTTATACATCATACATAGATAATTTTACGCCCCAACATACAACTTTTGAGCAATCGACAGCATGCTTATCAGTCTTTTTAGGGTCACTTCCTGGTTTGATACGGTTTGAAATATTGTGACACGCTGGGTGAACTTAAGAAAAAACCATTTATATAATACATTTTTGGTATTATTTACAATTTTTCATTTTGACCTTGAAACATTTATAAGCAAAAATTGTAAGTATATATTTTTCTACCAGAAATTTGTACATTTGGGCGGAAAATACTTCTAATTGTAGTTCATGTTCATGCAACTGTTTTTTTGTAAAGTTCACCCAGCGTGTCACAATACTGCAAATGGTATCAAACCAGGAAGTGACTCTAAAAAGACTGATAAGCATGCCGCTGATTGCTCAAAAGCTGTATGTTGGAGCGTAAAGTGATCAATGTCAGATGTATAAATTGTTCATACAACAATGTGGCCAAAGGTATCCGTCTCCTTGATAAAAACATTTTTTGTTTCTGCAGGAAACAATTCATGCAGTTAAGAGCTTTTGAAAGATATATCTCCTTAAATTTTATTTACTTAGTGTTGGATGACAAAGTAAGAAAGAGGGCAAATATCAGGAATCGATACAATCAAGCACCACACCTGACCCAGGATACCAATGGGTAAGTTAGCAGCGTAAACATTCATTCAGCTACATTTCTGACTAATTTGAAGCCGCAATCCGATTTTATAAAGTTACTAGAGCCTATCAAAGACGACATGTAGATAAATAAGGCCGCCTTTATCTACAGATCAATTATGAAGTGGCCATCTTTGATGACAGATCAGGCTTTTTTGTGAGTAACATTAATGACCGATCAAAATTGTAGACATCTACTTGAAATTAACAGAGTTCTTCAGCTTTTAGTCTCGATTGAGACCATAATTTTATCTTCCTAATTGCGTCAAAATTAGTCATCTCATCTGTCATTAGGCTGATTGAAATTGAGCATAGGCAAACAGTCAAGATCCTGTTCAGACGCTGTATAAACAGTCCAAACTGTCTCCTAACCTACTGGCGCAAATGCCATGTATGTAGTACAATATATTTATGTCTTAGGAGATGAACTAAATAAGCTCTAGCTTTCGTTCTAATCCTATTTATAATGTTTGTAATTATTGTATATGTATGTATCTATTTGAGAAATAAATATGTTTAAACCAACCTACTGGCGCGGGGGGGGGGGGGGGGAGGGGCTTTAAGGCATTTTACTGGTACCAAATCTAGCCTGCGACTCTGTTCTTGTTAAAACACACAAAAATGTTAAGCTCGCATGGAGTTTTCCTAGCTATTGCAATGTATCATCATAGAGAATCAATCTAATCAAATTAATACACTATGATGAAACAAAGAAAAAGGGGCACGACTCACAAATAGTCAGAGCTAAAGAAAACCTAAAGTTCAGTCATGGTGGGCCCAGCCCAAGACAAGCACCAGGCACCAAACGACCAATCAATGCTTAACATTAGGACAGTCATTGAGTCAGAGGCCTGACCCACCTTAGTGCAATTAAAGAGGAAAATTATAAACCATGATTAGGTTTACAACCAGGCATGTAGACTGTCGCATGACATCCAAGTTATATCCAACTTTTTTATAACGTTTGATTATCTTTTTTAATTGATTTCTAAAATAAGGTTTTTCCAACAATTATTTGGAATTTATAAACTAAATCACCATAAAACATAGACTCATATATGCCCTGTTGCAGAAAAGTTTTTAAACCAATATTGTATTTTGCAATCAACTCAGAGTGTCTGTGGTAGAATTTAGTAAATGCTTGGTAGAATTTAGTAAATGCTTTTTAGAATTTTATGATATCTATAGCCTTGTTATAATAACTTAGCAGTCAACAATAGGTTTCTGTTGTTGAAGTAATCAACATAAGTATACAATCTCAAAAGACGAATAAGCTGCGAAATATATACATCATAAGAAGGGGAGCGAGGACATCTCCATCAAGAAATGGGAAATCAACTATTTCAAAATTAAAATCATCCTGTTTATCCTAAATCTTTGACGAATCTATGCCATTCGTTATGGACAAGTCCAAGTCCAAGAGTGAGGCTTTAGTATTAGAACAATTCAACTTATTTAACTAAAGTTCAGTGAGATATACACTAATTTTTCCAGCTATAGGTCTGACCCACCGGCGCACGTCATTTGAATTACTAAGGACGTTGGAAAGTTTACAATTGTAACTAGCTTGGTTATGTCCACAATCATCTTCCAATAATAAATGTGGAATGCATCTTGCAGATGCCTATGCCATTTTAAAGTCTGATTTTAATATCATGTGCACCGTAGAGTTCCCTAAATCTGTTATCTCAGCTAGGTAGCGCACCGTTTGTCTTCTGTCGTTGATGGCGACTAATTCAACTTCCGTACCTTTGCCAGTATTTCTAAGTGGCGGTCTTCATATACGCTGGGCTGCCGATGTCCCCTCTCAAAATCTCGAAAGTAGTTTGTTTTGTAAAGCCTGTGAAACATTCAGGCGATATTCGTCTTGTTTTATTTAGTTTAACGTATCAAGTGGTGCCATTTCGGACTCAAAACAAAACTGTATTACTGTCCGCTGCTCCGCCCATACGTAAGACGTTGCCATTTTTCACCGCTCGAGCTTGCTCCGACTTGTTTTGATCGCATGTCGTTAGTTCGTTAATTATGCAATCGCTTTGAAATTTTGTGACAATACGTGCAATTCAATGACGTTTCCCCAAATATGAATATATGAATGATTAACGGGTATCATCTCGTGTTTCGATACAACCACTTATGAACAATGAATTATACTATTTCATTTCTTTCATTTTTTGCGTGCGCCGGTGATGCGTAGCTTACTGAGATAGAATGACCATAAAAATAATTTCTTTTGATTTTTTTGTCATTATTACACTAAAAATGTTAAAAATATATAGTCCAATATTTCTACAAAATATAAACGTGCTCTCCTGTTAACTTTTCTTGATATTTAAAAAGTCTATGACTTTCTGGGACAACCCTCGTATCTTACCTACCATTTGTTCGAAATAAAGATTATGAATATTAAGTAAGTCATTAAAATATCTTGAGGTGGAGTTAAAAGCTTCAATAATATCTGTTTGAAGCTTCTCTCATAACAAAATGAAAACAAATCTGCAACAAGAGGAACACATTTTGTACCCAATGGAATACCTTCAATTTGTCTATATAATTTTGAGCCAAAAATAGTAAGTGAGTATGATCAGGAAATACCACAATCACAAACTGCAGACAAACCCATGGCACGGCGAGTAAGAGCCACACGACAATCACAAGGCATCCGGAAGACAAACTAAGCAAAGCAACTAGCCCTCTCTCCCCCCATCAAGATGATTGCAGAACTAGAATGGACATAAAGTAAAGTACAGCAAAACATAGAACAATTACAGACTCCCACAATGGGAGTAACAATAAACAACATGTCAACAACAACAGAACCACCGCCTGAGAACGGACAGCAGCCTAAGCCACGGGAGGGGGGGGGGCTTAAATGTACTTCGCCCTAGATTCTGCTGTTTTTGAAGTACAAGAAATGTTTAGTTCGCATGGAAGCCTTCCATCCTCGTTTACCCAGGGGTGAAGCATTCCGTTTCACTCCTTTCATCACCCCTGGGATATCTCGCTAAAAACCATCGTTTCCTATGAATATTCATATCAGCGGTACAAATGTAAGTACCTCAGTAGCCAATCAAAATGTTGGTAATATGATCGCTACTCTTTTATGTGGAGGTGATATTGTAGTTTTTCGTTACTTGAAATAGCTCGAGAGGAAAAACAAATATAATTGTGTAATCCCGCAAGATATTCAAGGCCATCACCTGATTACAGAATGATCCGAAAATGTAGATAAGTAAAGCGCTATCAGTCATCAGCATTGGGAGTAGATGACCAGGAAAGACATGTTACAGACGTATCCATAAACTGAACAAGATTGTGAACTTGAAAACAGCCACAAACATTTGAACGCGCGATGCCCTACATTGAAGTCGTATGACGCAATCCCATGTTATCTGTTATCTGTTTCATCCAATCAAATAAAAGAGTTAGATATTATAGTCCGTTTTCTCCAAATTTATCTATCGAGCCAATTAGCTGGGATTAAAATTTGTTTTGTTTGTTAGATTTGATTCTTTATGTCCCAGTCAACAATTTTTCAGTCATGCCGGGACGGGTCTTCTTGGGATGAACCAGGACTAAGCAGAGGATAAAGTGTCTTGCTTAAGGACACAACGCAGTGCCTCCGGCAAAGGTCGAAACCGCAACCCCTCGATTAAAATTAAGGATTGGCAATATACTCCGCTGGGGATCATCATTCACTCAATTATGAAAATGTAGCAGTTTCGTATTAGCATATTTACGGTAAAAGCAAACACACACATTTTTTCCCTCATCGCACCCAATGTCGCAAAGCCGGCTACCAACGGTGGAGCGACGAGCATGCTTTTTTGTCAAAACCATCGCCGCTCAGACAATCAAAAAACAGAAGTAGGTGAATCTCCAGACAAAATTCTCAATATCTGGACCCATGCGATATTTTAACCTATCTACCATATCGGCGACAAACGAATGCTCAGATGAGTCTGTGCATCTTCTATGGGAAGACTAATGTTCAAACAAACAAAAAACAAGACGTCTATAATGTAGCAGCAAATCAGATATTATATTGGCACATATATATCTCGTTCACAACAAGCGAAATCTCATACAAGCCTAATCATTGTCGCCATCTCGCCTGGGTCTTTGCTGTCCGCATGTATAGTGAGTGATTCACATCAAGTCCCACTTTATGCAAGGCATAACAATACTCACACCAATGTCAAAGCATTGTCGTCTTATTGGCTGACGCAGCATATATTTGAAAATATATCTTGTATAATAAAGACAAATTTGAGCAATTACGCGAGATTCTGATACTTATCGCATTGGCGAGTAGCGAAGACTCAGACAAGCCTGCACATACGCACAGCTTTGTTAGAGTAAAAATTGCTCGTACACACAAAGTCCTTTAAGCTTAGGAACTCCAAATGATGTTTAGTCAGTAGATTAACAATCATAGAATACTCAAGCGACTAGTAAAGGCTCTGATAGGGTAAGTAAACAGCCAGAAAATTATCTATAAGTAAATATTTATAAATTAACAGTCACACTTTTATGCTTTTTTCCACTGTGGGCCACCCAGGGACAAGGAAGTCGTGACTCCTCTTAAAAGTATTAGGAAAACGAAAGTCGATCAAAAAGTATTGTTCCATTCTGCTGCGTGTGGGTAGGAAGACAGTAAAAATGATTTATAAGTAAATGGAAAGTCAACGTGTATTGTCAGCAGTCAACTGTGGCAAAAGATATTGGGTGCTCACTCAATGCTCAGGTAATTTTGTTCAAGGGAGATAAATCATGTAGTAGATTAAAAGTTTGTTCACGTTTGCTGCTTCAGGTAAATTGAGAAATAAGTTATTAAAAGTCATATATTATGTGGGCAGTGTTTTTGTTGCATCTATCAGTCACACAGTTATAAGAATACCAATAAAAAAAACAAAGATAAACAAATAATTCGTTTTGTTCGAAACATATAAACCAAAAAATTAGTTTCATGTTTTTTTATATGTTTGATTTGATACTTTACGTCCCATCAACGTCGGGACGGGTCGAACCAGTACTAAGCAAGGATTAATATGTATTAGTCTTGCTCAGGCGCCGATGATGCTCGAACCTGCAACCCCCTCGATCTCGAGACAAGCATTCTACCATACAGCCACTGCGCTCCCTAAGTGCGGAAGCACAATTTTAGTAGACTCGGAGATCTAGGCGTCGCTGGCTCGAGACTCATCGGAGACACTGCATTGTGTCCTTGAGCAAGACACGTTTACACCCATAGGTTCCGTGACACTTAGTTCGCATTTGCAGTATCTGTTCAAGAACACAAACCTCGCCCTCAATTCATTTCTCAGTTTGCAGCCATACATTTCTACATGAATCTATTACAATATACACGACCCTCACTCACAATTAATTCAGTCGAGGTTGCCGTTTGGTACTGAACGTAAATATTCGTTAATGCACTAGTATATCGTGTAGCGCTTGCGATCCTTTCCATTTATTATCTGCTACACGCCCTAATGAGAGCTTTGTGGTCACCTGTTGGGAAAGGGCTGACCTCCGGCAAAGGTCGAAACCGCAACCCCTCGATTAAAATTAAGGATTGGCAATATACTCCGCTGGGGATCATCATTCACTCAATTATGAAAATGTAGCAGTTTCGTATTAGCATATTTACGGTAAAAGCAAACACACACATTTTTTCCCTCATCGCACCCAATGTCGCAAAGCCGGCTACCAACGGTGGAGCGACGAGCATGCTTTTTTGCCAAAACCATCGCCGCTCAGACAATCAAAAAACAGAAGTAGGTGAATCTCCAGACAAAATTCTCAATATCTGGACCCATGCGATATTTTAACCTATCTACCATATCGGCGACAAACGAATGCTCAGATGAGTCTGTGCATCTTCTATTGGAAGACTAATGTTCAAACAATCAAAAAACAATACGTCTATAATGTAGCAGCAAATCAGATATTATATTGGCACATATATATCTCGTTCACAACAAGCGAAATCTCATACAAGCCTAATCATTGTCGCCATCTCGCCTGGGTCTTTGCTGTCCGCATGTATAGTGAGTGATTCACATCAAGTCCCACTTTATGCAAGGCATAACAATACTCACACCAATGTCAAAGCATTGTCGTCTTATTGGCTGACGCAGCATATATTTGAAAATATATCTTGTATAATAAAGACAAATTTGAGCAATTACGCGAGATTCTGATACTTATCGCATTGGCGAGTAGCGAAGACTCAGACAAGCCTGCACATACGCACAGCTTTGTTAGAGTAAAAATTGCTCGTACACACAAAGTCCTTTAAGCTTAGGAACTCCAAATGATGTTTAGTCAGTAGATTAACAATCATAGAATACTCAAGCGACTAGTAAAGGCTCTGATCAGACTGCGCATATGCACAGGCTGGTCTGAGGCTTTGCTGGTCGCACATACCACATTATTGGAAATCTCATGTCATGGCTCATATGAGGATTCAGGCCAACATTTAGACTGCTAGCTCCAACATGCTAGTTGCGCATGCATGTTTAAATTGTGACTTTGCGCATGTGGGATTAGTACCGAAAGCTCGTGTTCTGGTCCTAATGTTGTATGCGTTCTCAGCTCAAGGCAATAAAACTGCTTGATTGAATGCTAAATAGACTCGATATGGTATGTATGAGGCGGTTCTTTTCTGAACTGCTTTTGATTGTTTTATGCTCTTTTCTGTTATAATCTTCACACAGCTAAAACTGCATGCAAGAAACGGAATTAATCGGGTACTACTTATAATAAGTTTCAGCGTGAATGTATCATGTTTGGCTATCGAATGGGACTTGGTATTACATATTTGACCAGAGCTGTACTAAATATATTTCATTTCAGCGGAGTCATATCGTATTTAAAGAATGGTCATATGCAATGATTCGTCTGGGTATTCGCTGTTCCTCAACGCGATAAGTACCAAAAGTACCAAAACGCTGTGTGCTAACTTGTAATTTATTAACGGAACCTGAGCCTATCACAATCGCATAACAAAACCAACACTGATCTATACTCAGTCTGGGTATCTATCTATCTATCTATCTATCTATCTATCTATCTATCTATCTATCTATCTATCTATCTATCATTATGTGTCTCGATGAACAACTCCGATGGTCGTGACGGACTGTAGTACACTTAAGTGCATATTTGAAATACTTCTGAAGACTAATGAGGAACTCTCCCGACCGTTCGGGTAATAAGGAAGGCTGAATCTCGGAGGGCTGAATCAAGTATGTAAATGTATAAAAAACACAAACAAAAGAACATATTTGATCTCTACATTTTTTCTGGGTTTATCCAGTACTAAGCAGATGATAAGGTGTCTTGCCATGACACAACGCACCTCGAGTATCTGCATTTTTTAAACCAACGACATTCCTTTGACAGAAGATATGAATCGGCTGCCTTTGAAAGTTCTAAAATATAAATGAACCTGCGTACCCAAATTTCTACAATCTACCACTGATGATATGATGTGCGCCAAGGGTAGACTCAGATCAGCCTGTCACGTTCTGCGCTTTTTGGATGATTGATAGCTTCATAGTGAGGCTACCAATGACTGATCAGACTGCATGCATTGAGCTTTCAAAAGCATTTATTTTACATAAAGGTTCATGCAAACAGACTATAAATGCGGTAGAAATGTCATTATCACAGCGCGTGACCTGATGGAAGTCTTACCAAGCTAGATTTGTAACGAGCGATATGATTGGCTATCCCAAAAATAAAAATAGAACTATGACTTGCTCTTGGCTCTCGTTTGTGGTGTCTACTGTGAGTTTGTCACTTTCCCATTGGTGTCCTGGGTCGGGTGTGGTACTTGATTGTATCGATTCCTGATCTTTGCACCCTTACCTACTTTGGGCGCACGATTAAAATAGAATAAATTTTCTCATGGAAATACTGAGATTATCAATCAGAATGCCTAATTTATATCACGTTTTAACGAGGAAACGTAAGCGAGGTATCACAGGGGTGATGAATGCAATGTAACGGAATGGGTTACGCCTGGGTTACCGAGGATAAGAAGCCTTCTAACTATTGCAATGTATAATCTTATAAATTTAGTATCCAAAAGATAACGGAAAGCATCACACATTTTCTGACATGACCACAACTTATATCGTTATGGTTGTTTAGAAATATAAAAGGCATGCTACTCATTACAAGCCAAATACAATAAGCCCTCTCTGTTAAAAGTGTGTTCAATTAATTCCGTTAGTTTTTCTTTTATGGGATTATGAGGCAACGTAGTATAGAGAGTAGAGAAATCATATGTAAACTAGATGCAGAAAACCTTTTGATTTTTAAGATTATTAAGAAACCCACCTGAATTTTCAATGGACCAAAATAAACTTTACCATTACTTTCATAAGCTGTTGTACAATATTTTATAACATGGTTTTTAATCGCAGTGAGGCAATAAGTCAAAAGTATAGACAACTGAGTAGTAGTACATGAACTAGAAATAGTATAAAATGCGTCGTTTATGAAGTTTAGGTAACCAGTATAACGTAGGAAGCTGGCAATGATCCTCATCAACAAATACCCCAAACATTTTTTTCCTACCAACTTTATTAGCCCTTTCATTTTTTTTTTCAAACTTAGCCGCCATAAGGCATTGGTGCCTATCAAGGCCAAACGTCTCATAAATCTTGTTATGCTCATATATTTTAGCAGTTCTAAGATATTGCTTTAGAGTGTTAATGTGTTAATGTAGTACATTTTTTCAAACGACCACACATTGTTAGCAGCCTTATCTGCCAGTGCCAAAACAAACTTCCTATGGAATTCCAGGACCCCCTTCTTCAAATTTTAAAAAAGGCATTTCGGTTTAAGTGAAAGATCTAACTTATTGCAGTAAAACTTTTTTACCATCAATAATTAAAAAAATTATATTAATTTCCAAATATTTAAAGCATTATAGATTCAACATGCTCTCGCTTAAACCAGCGACTACAAAATTCTTGTAAGGCGCTAGCGATTTCTTCATGACATGTTTTGAAGTCTATTGGCCAAGCTACCCTATATTTAGGTTCCTTAGATATAATAGACTAAATTCTTGAATCAGTTATGATTTTTAAATCCCTAGTGATTATAAGAGCAGCAGGTTGATAACAATACTTAGAGTCATCACAATCTCAAGAGTCAAGAATAGTAGTTTCAATATCAAGTTCAGTAACTTATTTGTTATTGTTAAAACAGTACTATGAATAGATTTTTGTACTTATAACAAATGACAGGTGATAAGTTGTTTTCAAAGGACAATTAGTGTGAGTTTTTTCTTCAAAATTTTGTGCCTTTTTGGTGTTAACTTAAATACAGTTTTACAGTGCCTGTGATTTGGACTAATCCATCCCGGTTAGAAAATAAATTAGTGCTGAAGAACAAACAAATAGTTCCTGATCAGAATGGTTCTATCAAAACTTACTGATTTGGAAATGAATTGTTTGCACATAATTTGGATTATTAGCAGTTTGATTTGGGACTTTATTGATTGTAAAAAGTCTTTTCATGGTGGAGTAATTTTGTACTGGTACTCAAAGAGTTAAAGTGTATAATCATGATTTGAACTTTAAACCTATATAAAAGATCAAATACTTCATTATGTGAAATTATTAACACAGATCATTTTATCATCTGCTAAGGTATTTACTGTAGTATTTTTTGTTATTAAAATAATTGATAGTGGAAATTTATTTTAATACCAATCAATGTAAAGATAGATTGTTTCAGCCATAAGAAGAAAATTATTTTGATTTTTCATTAAGTTTCATATAATTGTGTTATGTCTTGTTATTCCAAAATAAAGAAAGTTGCTACAAAACCGGTCGTCTGCTGTAGTTATAATTAGTGAATTTAAGGTAGAGTTTTAGAAATAATTATTGAATATCAGTCCAGATATCAAAATATTCCCATTAATAGCCCGCATTTGCTTAAATATAACACTGAAGCATTATAAATTTGAACAATTATCAAAGATTTATGATATTGCCCTGAATGTGTTAAAACAGGTAATCCTGACTTCATTACACACGTTTGGGGCTTATTGGCCTATAAAATAGCTAAAATAGCTGGGCTACAGGGGTGAGTAAAGGCAATCAGTACCAGACTAATTGGAAGTAAGTATGGGTGCAAAGATTAGGAATTGATACAATCAAGTACCACACCTGACCTAAGATACCAATGGGAAAGTGACAAACTCACAGGTAGACACCACAAACGAGAGCAACGAGGTCAGCCCTTTCCCAGCAGGTGTCCACAAAGCACATATAAACAGACGCGCACAAAGGCATAGCAAACACAAGACAGAAAAAATATAAAAGATCCACAAAAGAAGTACCACCTTGGAACGGTCAGTAAAATATATATCTGGAGGGCTTAAACCGGTTTCACTGCACGCCAACCTCACTCTTAATTCAGATGTGGATCAAGACACATAGATATTTGGTTTGCATGAACTACCCCTAACTAATCAATGCATCATCTCCTAGAACATATAAATCAGGATATAACAAGGAGATAAAGCAAAGATAAGGGACTCAACAGTAAATAAAACTGAATACCGAGGCAAAAGAATCCTACTGTCAAGCTCAATTCTAAATGCATTTGTAAAATGGATGAATATTCACTTAAAAGTAAGTTTGACGGGAAATGTCACAACCACACGCTGCACACCAACCCGCGACACGGTGACGAAGATACACAGAACACTGACACCCACGCGACATTGAAAAGACAATTACAGTTAAGTAAGCACCCCTCTCTTCCCCAGCGAGATGAATGCAAGACATTTTTATTTTATTTTCATTTTAACAGTTAAGACTTTTATCAATGGGAACCATGTCGGGTTTTCTTGTTTCCAATATACGTTTTATAATAGTTTATATCCTAGTTATATGGAATTATGCAAGTGTACCAAACACAGCAACAATAATAATCGTGCAACAAAATTTTCAGCAGGTTCTACATGCCACAGCTGATGATAACTAGTGGGTTAAGTTATCAGGGAAATAGCAAACACCCTTGATCCCTTTGTCTAGTAAATTAAAAGACCAGCAAGAAATAATCACCAGCTCTTTGTATTCCTTTTAATTGACAGGAAAAAACTAGCACCTATTTTGATGGCCATTTCCTGTAGGATAATAAAATTTGAACAACTTTGGTAAAAGGTTATCTCTAGATCATTTGTTACTATGTTAGATAAGTGAACTATGTAAATTTTGGCAATGATATTCCATGTTTATATGTTTTACCATTATAACCAGGCCAATAGGGAGCGCAGTGGCTCAGTGGTAGAGTGCTTGACTCGAGACCGAAGGGCCGCTGGTTCGAGCCTCACTGGCGTCACTGCGTTGTGTCCTTGAGCAAGAACATTAATCCTAGCTTAGTACTGGTTCAACCCAGGAAGACCCGTCCCTTTATAACTGAAAGATTAGTGATGGGACGTAAAGAATCAAATCAAACAAACAAACAAAAATAACCAGGCCAAAACGTATTAAATTGTGGCTTTGCTTTAAGTCGGCAACTGTTATCAAATCCAGGACAACTATCTTTATTATCAGTTTAAGCATTGTCTTGCGCAGGCGCGATACTAAAGAATCAACCTGTCTGCTAAGGCACATCTTGACAGAAAAGTCTAATTTGAGTCAATACCCGGCGTGCATTACCCGAAGCACTGTTAGAAAAGTAACAAGCACTGAATGGCTATATATAATTCATTTATGGAGACACCAAGTAATTTTTGTAGCTAAACAATAACAATGATTGGTATTACTTTGTAGCTAAACAATAACAATGATTGGTATTACAATATTTAGCGAAACAATGATAAGATTTCCTGCACTAAAACATTTTTGCGTCAAAAAAGTGGTCTCAGTGACGCGTGATGACGCAGATTGATAACAAGTTTGAATCGACCAATCGTGTATATCACATGATTTGGTGACGTATTCGGTAAACAAATTTGTTATCTGACTCCTATAAAAGACCTCCTCTGATTGGCTGAAACTAGCTTTCACTGGTTGTGACAGATCATGATGTCAAACAGTGATGAGCTAAAGATAGGTTAACAAGTGTTGTCAGTCTTGACAGAGAGCTAAAAATAGATTGAACTAGATCTAGCCCAGGTGACATGGCTTTTGTCAGAGCCGACAGAGAGCTAAATATAGACATTGACACACTGACTGGTTTCTTATGTATATTTCACAGGTAAAATGTTTGTTCATTTTATGAGAACAGCATTTAACCCATTTATGCCGAATGGAATTTCCCACCGTTAGCAATTGGAACAGTCCAATTCTGTTTTAAGGGATGTTAGGTGGATATTTTTCATTTTTATTCAAGTTTTAATAGAAAATTATGCAAGCAAACAGTGGAGACCCTGATCAGACGCCCCATTCTGTGGCGTCTGATCTGGGTCTGCGTTATTTGCCTATGTTCCACACAAAGGACGCTAGGCATATATGGGTTAAAAATGCAATTATTTTGCTTTTCTCATAAGAGTTGCAGAAATTTGGGAAGTATATTGTTGAAATAATCTTCCTAGTGAAAGTGGCCAAGGAACATCTGACTTGAGTAAATTTATAATTATGAAAATACTTTAAATAAAACTAGGAAAGGAGAGACAGTGTCATATAACAAAACAATTGATGCATTCTTTTTCGGTTAACATCAGGATTAGTCTACCCTGGAAAGTGATGTTCACCTCGGCTTCGCCTCGGTGAACATCACTGCTCTCGGGTTGACAAATTCTGATGTTAACCTCAAAAGAATGCATCAATTGTATAATGTCACATGAACCCACAATGCTCAAATCAGACACTAGTATTTGAAAAATGCTTCCCGGCTTAGACAATGAGTTTTAAGTCAATGTGAAGAATGATGCAGTGTTTCGTTTTCCTTGAAATGAGCGCCTTTGTGACATGGTCTGGGTATATCGACCTTAATTCGTCATTTCTATGTAAAACAAAACGTCAATCAGATCATATACTTAAATCTATCATGAATACTCCTAATAACCCCCATTTTCTGTATAAAAGTTATAAGGATTCAACGAGACAAAATTACATAGACGTGTTATCTTGATGATAACAAAACCATCTGCAACAATAAATGAAATGACAGCATTGGAACTTCAGCGTGGTTTTGTTACTTGGTGTGAAAGTTACCCCACCTGGAAATTTGGGTAATTCAGAGAACGAGGGTCATTTTTTATGTTCCTAGAATCGGGCTGCATCTCTACAAATATAGAATTTACGGTACCATAAGTATATATATTTTGAAAGGTCTAGCTTCTGTCTATCAACTGATGGTAATTTTACATTATTGGCGCTTAGTTGGTCAAGATATATAGCTTTGAATAGGGCATAGTAAAGGACACTGGCCGAAATCCATCTCATTTTAACCACGGAGCCATTAGGAAATTAGACGCTGTTATGGTCCATTCGCTATGGTGATATAATCATTTGTCAAGCCGATTTTTCTTTTGCACCATTAGAATTAATTATTCAAACGCTAATCGTAGACAAGTGCAGCAAAGTAATATATATATATATATATATATATATATATATATATATATATATATATATATATATATATATATATATATATATATATATATATATATATATATATATATATATATATATATATATATATGTTATTTGCTCTCCTATTAACAATTTTAAAACACCCATCAATATACCAAAATAATCACAGTCAAGTGCTAGTTATTATATCTGTTAAAATTACGATTATGAACAATTTCATTTCTTCTGGTTTTGCATAGCAAATTAGATGCTTAATCATTCGTCAGCAGTTATATCGATGTGTCGATTAAAGCGTGTACCTGGCAACTTCTGGAACTGTCATACCACCATGTAATAAAAAGTGGGTGGGGTAAAACAACCCGCGTAGAAATAATTGTTGTGTATATGCTATAATGGCCATGTAATATCATAGCACTTTGTGTCCTTTATCTTAAGCCAAATTTTCAGAAGCTGTGTATGGCTATGGACCCATTTTCATGCATGTTTTACCAACGTGCTTTCAGAGACTTGAGACCATAAATGTCATACTTCTACCACATTTCCAGTGTCCGATACATAGGCACGCCTTTGCCTCTTGGAAGTCATTAAAGTAATGCATTTTGAAATAACTTTAGGTTGCATGTACATATAAAAGCTCAATCTTTCCAAATATATGCATGATGTATGCATCTACTTTCACTGTTTTCATTAAACCTACCCCTCTACGAACATAAGAAACGTCCCTCGTACATGAACTGATTTAACCATTGCTTATGAATAATAAGCAAGGGTCGATACACTCAGAACACGTGTCAAAAGATCTTGTTTACTTCCTCTCGTTTTCAATGAAAACTGATACAAAATTGCATTTTTCCATCATGTTGACATACTCTGGGTGTAGTATGGGGACAGACCTGCGTTCGTCAACGCGATTTGGCAATAATCCCCATGATGTTCATCCGTTATAGCATTCAGTATTATTTTCACTTAGACGTTGTTTCGTTATAATGGAACCGTAATGGTTGGAGGGGCTCAGATCTGCAGTAATATTTGCATATCCAAACAGAAGTCGCACTCAGCTAATAATCACCCAAATGAAACTGAAGTAGAATGCGACGTCTCATACCACAGGACCAATATTACCGTCCACTTCTTCTCAACATCGAGACAGTATGCGAAAAATCACGAACACACACACACACACACACACACACGCACACACACACACACACGCACACACACACACACACACACACTGCAATTTCTGAGGAATCTAACATATCTCTAGCTCATATTTGAAAAAAAGCTTATACTTGTCTTTTATTACGGTCGTTACGGTCGGCCGTGGCCGGCCGTATATATAAACTTTGTGCAAATCATACATCAAATTCAGGTTTTGACCGAACCTTTATGCCATGCTCATACTATTTTTAATACACTGCCGAACAATGAGCCGGGTACCAAATATCGTGGGTTAACCTACAGCGCGAAGCAAAACTGTCTGTGAATCTGTATGTCGACCTAGGCGCGAGGCAAACTCGTTTGCGAATTTGATCTGTTAGCAAAGCCGTCGTGCTGCCCATTGAAACGCCGCAAACCACCACAAAACACCCCGAACCTCCACCAAACCATTACCATACATATAATGCGCGAAAAATATTTGTTAAGGACACTCACGGCCTCTTCGAGGGGGGGGGGTGGGCAAGTGTCTCCCAGGTCTCCCCCCCCCCCCCAGGGTCCGCCACTGGCATTATGCAAGAATACATACAGTGATATGGCTAAACGATCGCCAGCTTTTTTGAAAAGCTAATACTTGTAAAACTTGCTTATCCTTGTTTTTTGTTAAGGTTACACATCTTGCACGTACTTGTTTTAACTGAGTCATATTATCACAACTGTTGGACATTTAGATTAACTGAGGAATTTGCTGCATGTGGGTAAGTAAACAGCCAGAAAATTATCTATAAGTAAATATTTATAAATTAACAGTCACACTTTTATGCTTTTTTCCACTGTGGGCCACCCAGGGACAAGGAAGTCGTGACTCCTCTTATAAGTATTAGGAAAACGAAAGTCGATCAAAAAGTATTGTTCCATTCTGCTGCGTGTGGGTAGGAAGACAGTAAAAATGATTTATAAGTAAATGGAAAGTCAACGTGTATTGTCAGCAGTCAACTGTGGCAAAAGATATTGGGTGCTCACTCAATGCTCAGGTAATTTTGTTCAAGGGAGATAAATCATGTAGTAGATTAAAAGTTTGTTCACGTTTGCTGCTTCAGGTAAATTGAGAAATAAGTTATTAAAAGTCATATATTATGTGGGCAGTGTTTTTGTTGCATCTATCAGTCACACAGTTATAAGAATACCAATTAAAAAAAACAAAGATAAACAAATAATTCGTTTTGTTCGAAACATATAAACCAAAAAATTAGTTTCATGTTTTTTTATATGTTTGATTTGATACTTTACGTCCCATCAACGTCGGGACGGGTCGAACCAGTACTAAGCAAGGATTAATATGTATTAGTCTTGCTCAGGCGCCGATGATGCTCGAACCTGCAACCCCCTCGATCTCGAGACAAGCATTCTACCATACAGCCACTGCGCTCCCTAAGTGCGGAAGCACAATTTTAGTAGACTCGGAGATCTAGGCGTCGCTGGCTCGAGACTCATCGGAGACACTGCATTGTGTCCTTGAGCAAGACACGTTTACACCCATAGGTTCCGTGACACTTAGTTCGCATTTGCAGTATCTGTTCAAGAACACAAACCTCGCCCTCAATTCATTTCTCAGTTTGCAGCCATACATTTCTACATGAATCTATTACAATATACACGACCCTCACTCACAATTAATTCAGTCGAGGTTGCCGTTTGGTACTGAACGTAAATATTCGTTAATGCACTAGTATATCGTGTAGCGCTTGCGATCCTTTCCATTTATTATCTGCTACACGCCCTAATGAGAGCTTTGTGGTCACCTGTTGGGAAAGGGCTGACCTCTTGGTTCTCGTTTGTGGTGTCTAACTGTGAGTTTGTCACTTTCCCATTGGTATCCTGGGCCAGGTGTGGCACTTGATTGTATCGATTCCTGATCTTTGCACCCTTACTTACTTTTATTGCCTACCTTGACCATCATGGGTGGATCCAGAGGGGGGGGGGGCATGGGGTCCGGACTCCCCCTGAAAAATCACAATATTTATAGGGTTTCCGTGCAATACTGGTCCAGATCCCGTGATAAATCAAAATGCTACCAAACCAGCATTTAATGTCGCCCTATCATCGCCCCCCAGCGAAACGCCATTTCAATGACGTTTCGCTGGTGGGCCGATGATGGCCCATTTATAGCGGTATTTTGGTCCTCTAACCTCTATCAACTACATGAAAAAAAAAACAAACAAAAAAAACAAGAAAACGTTATCAAAGGACGTGTAACGGTTTTGTATTACAAATGGCCCACTTTTACAGCAAAAAATCGATTGAAAGGAAATCCCTCCAATATATTACCAAATGATACCTAAGAGTCTGTAGTTTTATGTCAACAATATATTTTCTTCATTAAAATGTATTTTTACGATAAATTTTGGGGTTAAATGCATGCCCTATCAACAACGCTTAACACGAAGTCTATAGTAAAACCAAACACCCTCGTGTACTTCGTGACTCAATTACATGCATTTCCACATGCGGAATCGGATAAAAATATTTCTCATTCGATTGTGCTTATAATATTACACCATAAAATGGTAACTCTGAGTCGGTTCCGCATGCGGCAAATACCGTAAAAAGACCTTTTCTGCAAATTTTATCCTGAAATGTACTATCCAATTTATACTTATCAAAGCACTTAAAGTACTAAAATCACTGGAGAGACGTAAGATTCCCGTCCAAAAATGGAATACAATGTACATTTTAGCAAGCTCGTATCAATATTATTTCTTACAAACAGTCTTTGGATATATTGCGCTTGAAAAACAAATACAACAACATTTCAGTAAATGCGAGTATTATTAGAGAGAGAGAGAGAGAGAGAGAGAGAGAGAGAGAGAGAGAGACAGACAGAGACCAGCGGAGAGAGAAGGTGCAAGGGGAGAGTTTGATTTGCCCCATTCTTTAACTGATACATAGATTTCTGGAGACAGTTCTTTGGTACAATCTGCTTTTAAAAAGACAGCTCACCGCCACTTTTGTTTTGGCATGGCACATTGCTTTGAATTAAGATTGTCAGAAATGGCAAATTATGTGATCATTCTTTGTAGCATGAGGAAAAAATAATCAATTATTAGTATTCTCAAATTACAGGGCAAACACTGTTTAATATGGCCATACTAGAGTAGTTAGGAATGGAAAGTATATAACATTAGATGGAGTTGTCCCCCACCCACTTAAAGGAGGATGCTGGTGATCTTGGAATTAAGGTCAATACTACCGAATTCTAGTCATTCATTAAGGTCTTCCCAATGAATTATCTGTGTCAATTTGGTCAAAATCTGGTCAGTGGTTAGGAAGATAGAGTACAGACAAGCCTTTATATATATATATATATATATATAGTTACTAACGTCACTAAGCAACAGTCCTGATGAGCTGAGCGAAACGCGTTGACACATTGTTTAAAATAGCTGTAATTAAAACAAAAACATGTGACGTCTACTTATTTTTTCAATATATATATATATATATATATATATGTCCCTGGTGACCTTGTAAATAAGGTCAAGGTCACCAAAATCTTATAATTCGTTTTAACTGTCCCAGATAAGTATCTGTGCAAGTTTCGATGAAATTCATCTAGCGGTTCGTAAGGTAGAGCAAAAAGCTACTTCACAGCACTGATAGCGGAATCATTTGATATGATTCCAAACTTTTGATAGAACTGTGTCAGTTTAATGGTAATATTATCAAAGTGAGGTTATTTGAACAAAAAGGAGCTGGTGTGATGTATACAAATGCACACTCTCAACATATATTGTAACTGACCCTCAAAGCTGACACCTATCTATATTTTTTGAAGTTCGTAACTTCTCATGTACATATATTATGTATATAGGTGGCGCAGATATAGTCGCAAATAAACTAATGTAATTCTTTGATTTAGTTTTGTTCTTTTCAATTCATTGTTATTTATGCAAAAAAGCATGTATAAAATCAGCCAATGACCTGAATACGAACGCCACAAGCATTTTATTCATAATGATTGTAATGCGCTTTCCATGCTTACATGTGCACAATATATGTGCTAAACTGTTTGTTTCCTCAATGAATATCGCTCTCGTAAAGTGTTTGCTAAAATAATGCAGTATATATACAACAACCACTTATCTGCAGATGGTAAATAGTCACTGATACCAACAAACACATACATTTAATATTCAAGGATCGAAATACTCTATTTTAGATGTTCATTCACCTTTATCAACACACAATGTATGTTGTTCAAACGGTTCCTAAATCCCTGCTTTAATGGAAGTTGTCACCCTTGAAATAGATGTCTGCACCACAAATGCTTGAAACATGACTAATTGTTTTAATGCTCTACGTCATTGCTCTACGTTACAGTTAACCATATTTTAGTCATGACGTTTCCTCGGTTGAACATGTATTACGCAATAAAGATAAATTGAGATGAATAAACCGGAATGTGCTTAATTGAGCTATTGATTAACTGGAAAAGGCGATAAAACACTAAATGTTCAATATATACTACACCTAAAAAACAACATATCATTAAGGTAATCGTAAACACAGTATTTAGCCAAGTTTTAGCATAATTTTTAATAAATGATGGTAGTGTTAGCTCAAATTACGACATAAACATGGCATGTTTGGTATTATGTATGAGGTCAGTTTGCTTGTTGCATCTTTAAAGATATCCACATTCATGAACAAACCTCTGTTTATACACTCTAGTGAGAAACTTTAATTAATGTGACTGCATATGCCGTCGTTAATTCAAAAACATGCTCATGTGAAAGGGCAAAGATCAAACCACCATATATTTAAATTTCAGCCAAATCCATCGTGGGCCAAAAAACGGCCAAACCGTTACACGTCCTTTGGACCCCCTCTGACAAAACTTTCTGGATCCGCGCATGGCCATTCTGCCAAAATCAGTCTGTGTATTACCGTAAAATGCTAAACTTACAGAATTCCATATTACTGGGATATAAAATTGTTTATAAAGCACATTTTTTGTTAACAATGAATATGAAAAAATCCATGCTAGGATATAACATAGATAGTCCTATCAGGAAATACTGGTTTGTTTCCTTCAGCAAATAATTAATGAGCCGCGACATGTGGATTTCCAACAATGTGGCATTTAAACAAGTTTAGTCTCAGACAAGCCTGTGTAGCCTCCGTTTTCAAAATGATGTTCAGTCAGTAGGTTAATATTCTTAGAATATTACAGCGACTTGCAAAGGCTCTTATCAGACTGCGCATATGCGCAGGCTGGTCTGAGCATTTGCTGGTCGCACATACCACATTGTTGGAAATCTCATGTCGTGGCTCTAATATAAGTCCAGATCACCTGCACTGTAAATTATGTGTAGGTAACACCTAAAAAGTGGCAGTTGAGCTGCTACTCTTTTTGATATAAACTAACACTTATTTTCAAACCAAAACAATATGAGGTAAACATTTTCGTGGTGATAAATCCTAAACATTTCTACCTGTTATTGTTTTTGCTGTTTAATTCAATAAAACACCTTTAAAGCAATTGAAATGTTACACCAGGATCAGTGACAATTATGCTGCCACTAAATTTGTGAAAAGGTATACTATTATAAGTAATAGTGCAGGATAAATTACTCACTAAGCTCTGTCCCTCACCAGCTACTTGGGTGAGGTAATAGTATTAGGCTCTGTCTGTCAGTGCATCATATTATCCGCACAAGTATTGAAATACATTTGTATTTCAAGCTTTAGCTCATATGAGGTGAGGTAATAGTATTAGGCTCTGTCTGTCAGTGCATCATATTATCAGCACAAGTATTGAAATACATTTGTATTTCAAGCTTTAGCTCATATGAGGTGAGGTAATAGTATTAGGCTCTGTCTGTCAGTGCATCATATTAACGGCTCAAGTATTGAAATATATTTGTATTTGAAGTTTTAGCTCATATGAGGTGAGGTAATAGTATTTGGCTCTGTCTTTCAGTGCATCTTATTATCGGCACAAGTATTGAAATATATTTGTATTTTAAGTTTTAGCTCATATGAGGTGAGGAAATAGTATTAGGCTCTGTCTGTCAGTGCATCATATTTACGGCTCAAGTATTGAAATATATTTGTATTTCAAGTTTTAGCTCATCTGAGGTGAGATAAAAATAGTGGGCTCTGTCAGTATGTCATACTCATTATGTGAATGTTTTATTGTGATCAGTCAACGTCCGTTGTGCGTCGTCCGTTGTGCGTCGTCCGTTGTCTGTACACTTTTTCTATAATGATATCTCCTTAGCCACTCGTCAAAATTTAAAAAAAACACATAAATGTTCTATATTAGTAGTCACTCCACCAAAACTGCGCAAATGAGTTCGCTCTGCTGAACAAAATGGCCACCAACGCTACAATAGAAACATCTTAAATCAGCATCTCTTCCTTAACCGCTCATCATTATTTTTATAATTTCACACAAATGCTCCCAATATTCTGTACCATATATGCATATTCGAATGACTCCCATGACTAAAAATCATAACTTAAGTTATCTTTCTAACGGTGCAAACCCGTCGATGCCCTGACACCTCTTCCGTTGTAAGACGTACCAGCTAACCAATTTAGAATCCCAAAGGACCGTTTATGCATGTTAAGGCACATGCGCAAACTTGCTTTTTAAACTTGCATGTGTAGCTAGCCATAGAAGTTAGGCATCTAAAGTTTGGTCCGACAATTTATCTGCTTCCATACTTTGTGTGTGCAAGCTGCGAAAGCTCTGGAGATACTGTGCATATGCACAGGCTCGTCTGAGCTATCACAGCTCGCTGATGAAATACTTACCAAACACTCATGTATTGGCTCATTTTTTTTTTTAAATTTTCAGGCTCTTGTCTTTCTTTATTCATGTATTGTGGAATACCAAATAAGGACATGAAACATTGGCAAATACTTGTTTTATAAACTTAGTTCTGTAATTTCAGAGGCACTCATACAGAAACATGGACTCAATTGATGGTGCTAAAGGAGGCCACGTTTCTTCGGTAGAAAGTTTTACAATAGCATGTGACCCTTGTGCATATGACCATATCTCCAAGAAAGCAGCAACCTACTGTCACGAATGTGCTGAATATTTATGTGAGGGGTGTAAGACTGTACATGGGATAGTAAAATTAACACGTTCACACAAGCTGTTATCTGGAGAATTGATGCCACCAAAAAGATCAGCAGGAAAGATGCAAGTTTTAGATACAATTCTGTGTTCCTGTATAAAACATGAGGTATCAATATATTGTAAAGAACATTGTAGCCTTGTTTGTGTGAACTGTAAAACTCTACACCATAGAAGATGTAAAACTAGTGATATTGACGAAGAAATCCCAAGCTTTAATGTCGACTATACTAAGACAACCATTGATAACTTTAATGCGCTGAATAAAAACATTTCAACACTACAGGAGAGCAGAGAAAGTGACCTCAGCACTCTGTCTATGGGTGCAGAAAACTGTCGAGATAGAGTAAAACAGTTTAGAGAAGAGCTTATTGCCAAACTCGACAGCATGGAAGCCAAAAGTCTTTCAGACATCAGCATCTTGGAAACCCAAGAACAGGTACCTATAGTCCAACAAGTGAATATCTGTAAATCTGCAATGAACCGTTTAGATGATGACAA
This sequence comes from Loripinus fragilis, assembly GCA_964019695.1. Classification (NCBI taxonomy): domain Eukaryota; kingdom Metazoa; phylum Mollusca; class Bivalvia; order Lucinida; family Lucinidae; genus Loripinus; species Loripinus fragilis. The sequence goes on along the minus strand of OZ026528.1, from coordinate 52,501,063 downwards.
TAGGAACCTTCAGCTGGCAATAGAACGAGCTGACACACGAAGTATATTTATGTGTAATATACAACTATCACAAGCAGTGACGTCTTTGACAACAATCATAGAAGAAATCACTAAGGAAGTGTACCAGCCTCATATTTCTTTTGAATGTAATCCAGCCATAAGTTTTGCAGGTGATCAAGATCTTGGAACGGTTAAATGCCATACTTCTAGAATACCACAGCAGAAAGGCTTCGATGAAATGTCTGTAACAGCAGGAAATAAAATCAATGTCAAAGTACAATCTGATACCTATGATGCGTTCATTTCTGGAGCTGCTTTCCTATCATCAGGGGAACTGGTTCTTTGTGATCGTAGCAATTACAAATTAAAGCTTCTAGATAAAAACTTGCAAATGAAGGAAAGTATTGACGTGCCTGAAGAACCTTGGGATGTAGCTCCTGTAAATCAACAACAAGTGATAGTAACTTTCCCGCTTAAAAAATACTTACAGTTCATTCAAGTGACGCCTTCACTTGCTTTAGGTCATAAGGTAGATCTTGGGATGAAATGCTGTGGTGTGGCTGTTTCACGTGAAAGTATTTATATATCATTCATAGATTCAGGAGAATGCAAGATCGGAATTTATGACCTTACTGGGAAAAAGAAGCATATACTCAGTCCATACAATTGCAAGGATGGTAGTAATTTACAATTCAAAAATACCCTTTATATTGATGTGTTGAATGATGAAAAAATATTTGTATCTGATGTGGATGACAAATCAAATACATCAACAGTATATTGTCTTGAAAGCAATGGCAATGTTCTATATTCTATATCTAACCCTTCATATAAGCGTTACCTAGGAATAAATGTCGATGAAAATGAAAACCTGTAAGTGTGCGACCGGCTAAGCCATAAAGTATTTTTGATAACAAAAGATGTCAAAGAAGTACGTGAGTTCTTGACGGAAAAAGATGGTCTATATATGCCATACACAACCAGCTTCCGTCGTAGTGATGGAACTCTTGCGGTAACATGCGGAGGTCATAATGACATGCTGGTGTTCACACTAAAGTAAGAAATTAGCCCAGCTCAAGAGATTTTTGTCCTTAATGCCGCGGCGAGCAGTGAAGGCTCAGACGAGACTGCGCATATGCATAGTCTCGCCAGAGCCTTCATTTCTCGCATACACAAAGTATAGAAGTAGAGGTAGACTCAGACCGAATATTAGACATCTAGCCCCGGTATATTTGTATAGGCATTCATAGGATAATTAAGCACATGTGCTCAGTCTCACCAGAGCCTTCACTTCTCACATACACAACGTATAGAAGTAGAGGTAGACTCAGATACAATGTTAGACATCTAGCCCTGCTGGATAAAAATAGGCATTTAAAGAAGGCTTAGCGCATATGCGATAAGTACCAAAATATTGCGAACTGGACCATATGGATTAGTCCATATGGTAATGGTACCTACAACGTGCGAGCGAAGTCATTTCTTTAAGGTGAAAAGTACAAATTATGAAACCTGAGTGTACAATTCTGCACTTGTTTCATATTTTGTACTTTTCTTGAGATAGAGCTATCACATGCATTATAAGAAAGTAATTGTATATACATTTTGTGAACACATTCTTGCAAGGGTTGAAAATTGCAACTGGATTTTTATTGCACTATTATATAGAATGGCAAATGAAAATAATTGTATATACATTTTGTCAACCCATTCTTGCAAGTGTTTAAACTTGCATCGGGGTTTTCGTTGCACAATTGTATAGATGGCCAATTTACCCGTATACCAACGATAACAGCAATTTTTAACATTTTGTTTATATCGTAGAAAAGCTGAATGAACGGTCCAGGGGTACATTCTTTTCAACATTATTTTTGTTTGATTATGTAAAAAGGGTGGGTGAAAGTCTTACTTTCTTTTAAAACTTCGCCGTTTGAATCAGTGTACTTTCAGAACTTTTATTAAGATTAAGGTCAATTTTACCAAATTAACAGGAACAAAATAGTATTTACCATATGACGTCGCACCTGGGAATGTTATTACGTCATTTATTTAACTTGGTATACATATTTATTAACGTTACGTAATAACGTCCATAACAATGTTGCGTACATTACGGCAACTCTTAATGTTTTACGCCAATAACGTGATTTTGAAGTAATTTTTAATGTCACATTATAATAAAGACTAACATCCGCGCTCCTGTATTATTGAATTTATTAAACTCTATGTGAATAAAAGATAAAATGATTGGCAAGCCTCGCATTTTATCACTTTTCCCCAACTTGTTTAATAAGTTCAATAATTATTGAGCACTCACGCTAGATCTTTTTATTTCATACAATAAATTATGAACACAATTACATAATGTGTTCTTCTCTAATAGAACATATTTTACAAGACTGGCATTTAGCATCACCAAAGTCAGAATTTTAAGTTTCCTTAGCGGGAAAAAAACAAAGGTACGCATAAATGAGCCAGTGCATGAGATTTCTAACAATTTGACATTTTGACAAGTATTGACTTGGACGAGCCTCTGTAGCCTCCTTTTAAGCTTAAAAACTCCAAATGATGTTCAATCAGTAGCTTAACACACATAGAATATTCAAGCGACTAGCAAAGGTTCTGATCAGACTGCGCGTTTGCGCAGGCTGATCTGAGGCTTTGCTGGTCGCACATACCACATTGTTGGAAATCTCATGTACTGGCTCAAATATTAGCTGAAAATATTGGGGGTATGTTGATTTGTGCTTTTATTTCATACGTTATCGTGACAGTAATATTTAAAGAGACCACGACATGAAATTTCCTACAATGTGGTATGTGCGACCAGCATAGGCTCAGACCAGCCTGCGCACACGCTCAGTCTGATCAGAGCCTTTGTTAGTCACTTGAATATTCTATGACTCTTAGGCTACTGCCTCAACATCGTTTGGAGTTTCTAAACTTAAAAGGCGGCTGCACAGGCTCTTCTGATTCTACATTTGTCAAAATGTCACATTGTTGTAAATCACATATCGCAGCTCAAAGATTTAAGTTAATGAAAAAATGTTGATATAAACAGCAAACTTATGATGTGTTAAATACT